>CM061349.1:21995084-23245084 GCA_030867105.1 Liasis olivaceus | reverse complement strand
GATCAATGGCCTAATTGCCCATATTCCACTGTGCAGTCTGATTCTCCCTTCTGCTCAAACATGCGATTTCAAATGATGAACAAAGAAACAATACCCAACAAGGCTTAAACTTTAAACACAAAAATATTTTATTAAAAAATAATGTACATATTTTAGGCAACATACGTGCACAGATATTAAAAAAAAAGCCCTGATGATGAAAGGCAAGTCAATTTTCTTCCATAAGGTGATTGGCAACATTTCTGCACCAAAGTTAGCCTGTTACATTATTTTCAGACAAACGTCTGTCAACATCCTCTCCCCCAAATGCCTGTGTGCATGAACAAACCTGCACATTTCAAAATGTGTCTGCCCCAGAAGAGTCTGAACACCCATGAACTGAACTGAAGCTCAGAGTTTTGTCCTCTATGTCAGCAGATGGTACCTTCACAGATACTTTAGCTGGTGCAGGAAGGGAACTTAGATGGGGTATGACTTCTGTCCCTGAAACAGAGAGAACATTTAGTCATTTGCAGGCTAAGTCACCCAGATACAAGATGTGAAAAATGCCACCTGACTTTACCATCTTCATTTTAGAAAACACTGAGATCCTGCACTTGTCCACTGCCAAAAAAAATCATTAGACTTGCAGAGGGAGCTAAAATGGTGATTCAGATTTTCCTAGATACATTAACATCTGGTAGCAATGTACAATATTAGTAACACTTAAAAGGGCTATTTCTTTCTCCTAAAAAAGTGGGAAAAACTTCTTTCCAAATACAAAACTGAAAATCAATAATTAGATCGTTTAAATTAAGTACAGTAACATAGATTATTAAAATCATTACTGTAATAGCTAAAGATCAGATCTTATCTATGGACTCGATTTTGGCAGTCTTATTCAGCCAATAGATTTATATATTTTCAGTCTGTTAAAATAATAGCTTCCAATTATGTTCCAGCCTGCACATTCAAACCACAGTTTTGTAGGAACACTGCAGGAATGAATACATGTTCAAAATTTATTCAATAGTCTTTTGGCTTTTTGTATTAATACTGGCTGCACAAGAGTAATCTTACCACTGCACTGAAAACAGATCATTCTCCTTCTCTTTTTCTCTCTCTCTCTTTTTGGCTCTATATAGCAGATGCTTAGCTAACTTTGTCTGAAACTGTACCTAAAAGTAAACACAGAGCAGGAAATTATTGTTATACTATGACATCCAATGATTGGATGTAAGCTTGGCTAATACAAGGCTCATGGTTGTACATGATAGTTAAGGAATCTGAAAATGTTGGTTGCGTTCCAGGATCAGACTTTGGATTGGTTTGCATTACTCTCAAGGCAAGCAAAATTATAATCTTCCTTTCTCATTAATATGCATAGCAAATTACATTTTCTCTTCAATTCTAAAGGGATTGAAAACTCTTTCCCCTTCCCTTGCTTAATTATCTAGCATGACTATGCAATGGCAGAAGATTTATGTAATCTGTTCCATATTGTGCTTCAGAGACTAATAATTAGCTGGTCAGAACTGACATGAAAGCTTCTCTTTTAAATGTTGTATTCAAGAGATGGGTGTCAGTTTCTAAAGTCTCCACCTGGATAGCCCATAGTGCACCTCCAAAAGGTCTACATCCAGTCAATCTTGTTGAAAGAGTCTCAAGAAAACCAAGTTCTTTATTACACCTTGGTGTGACATTCTGCATCCTATTCTCATGTAAGATATTAGAATAGGATGGGGCAATCTTTTCTTTTTGCTATTGAGGGTTACTGTCATCTCAGACATAATCTGCTGGATGTAACATGGTGTATACAGCTGAAGGAAGTAAGCTGAAACATCAATTCTCTCTGAGTCCCCCTGCTTCTCCATCATATACTTCTATTTTCTCCTCTCATTCTCATTTTGACATATGCTGCAGAGAAGGGACAGCTTTTATCATAGATCTGAACTGATCTCTTACAGAGAACTTTGGATACTAGACTGTGGATTGCACACTGCCACCACTACACTAGGCATGTGGCATTTCAGTGAGTTCACATGCAAATGGATACCAACGTGGTCAAGGAGAATCTTTTTCCTCGATCTTTTGAAGAAGAGCAGAGGTTTGAGACAAGATATGTATACTGAAGTAATGTTCACTGTATACCATTCTCAGAACAACCATACAAATTTTCTGATCCCAAGAGAAAATTGCAAAGCTTAAGAGAAGAATAAATCTACTATGGCAAATATCTTTATTGTATTTATTGCTACAGGTGTATTCCAAAATCTGACATTTCAATTTTTATTTGCTACTTCTTTGTAGTTTCTGTACTTTTCTTTCAAGACTGAATGACAGCTGCTAGATGCTGGTGCAACACAAAAGAAGGTTCAAATGTCATAACACAACTGTATGCTTTATAAAGATGGTGTTTAAGCAATGCAGCCAGAAGGGCTAATGCATTGCGTGTATCCTTAATGGCATTCTTCACAGTTATCACCCAGCCTAACAACATAAGGGCTGTTCATTTAAACAAAAAACAAAAAAGCTAAGAAAACTGAAGAATGCTCATTTGGCTGCAAGCAAAAATAGAGTCTAACAAGATGTTGAAAATGCCATATGTAAGCACTAAACCTAACAATTTAAAAACATATTTTATATCAATAGATGTTCAACTGTGAACTCGGAATCCTGTGCTTCCTCTAAAAGCTTACCAGGCTTTTCTCAAAGGTAAGGGCAAGCAATTTTGGGAGCTTGAGGGCCAAATGTGACCTTTGAGTGGATATCAACGATGCTATTCCCCCAAAAACTGATGGGTTCAAGAAAAAAAAAAAAAACAGAATTGATTTGACATAACTTTGTTGACTAAACTATAACAAAATATAACATGGTTTAGCAAGATACAGGTGAAACTCGAAAAATTAGAATATCGTGCAAATGTTCATTTATATCAGTATGGCAACTCAAAAGGTGAAACCAATATATGAGATAGACGCATTACATGCAAAGCGAGATATGTCAAGCCTTACTTTGATATAATTGTGATGATTATGGCGTACAGCTTATGAAAACCCCAAATTCACAATCTCAGAAAATTAGAATAGTGTGAAAAGGTTCAATATTCTAGGCTCAAAGTGTCCCACTCTAATCAGCTAATGAATCCATAACACCTGCAAAGGGTTCCTGAGCCTTTAAATGGTCTCTCAGGCTGGTTCAGTAGGAATCACAAGCATGGGAAAGACTGCTGGCCTGACAGTTGTGCAGAAAACCATCATTGACACCCTCCATAAGGAGGGAAAGCCCCAAAAGGTCATTGCAAAAGAAGTTGGATGTTCCCAAAGTGCTGTATCAAAGCACATCAATAGAAGGTTATGTGGAAGGGAAAGGTGTGATAGAAAAAGGTGCACAAGCAGCAGGGATGACCGCAGCCTGGAGAGGATTGTCAGGAAAAGGCCATTCAAAAGTGTTGGGGACTTTCACAAGGAGTGGACTGAGGCTGGAGTTAGTGCATCAAGAGCCACCACACACAGACGGATCCTGGACATGGGCTTCAAATGTCGTATTCCTCGTCAAGCCGCTCCTGAACAACAAACGTCAGAAGCGTCTTACCTGGGCTACAGAAAAAAAGAACTGGTCTGTTGCCCAGTGGTCCAAAGTCCTCTTTTCTGATGAGAGCAACTTTTGCATCTCATTTGGGAACCAAGGACCCAGAGTCTGGAGGAAGAATGGAGAGGCACACAATGCACGATGCTTGAAGTCCAGTGTGAAGTTTCCACAGTCTGTGTTGATTTGGGGAGCCATGTCATCTGCTGGTGTTGGTCCACTTTGCTTCATTAAGTCCAGGGTCAACGCAGCCGTCTACCAGGAGATTTTGGAGCACTTCATGCTTCCTTCCGCAGACGAGCTTTATGGGGATGCTGACTTCATTTTTCAGCAGGACTTGGCACCTGCCCACACTGCCAAAAGTACCAAAACCTGGTTCAATGACCATGGGATTACTGTGCTTGATTGGCCAGCAAACTCGCCTGACCTGAACCCCACAGAGAATCTATGGGGCATTGCCAAGAGAAAGATGAGGGACATGAGACCGAACAATGCAGCGGAGCTGAAGGCCGCTATTGAAGCATCCTGGTCTTCTGTAACACCTCAGCAGTGCCACAGGCTGATAGCATCCATGCCACGCCGCATTGTGGCAGTCATTGCTGCAAAAGGGGCCCAAACCAAGTACTGAGTACATATGCATGCTTATACTTTGCAGAGGTCCGATATTGTTCTATTTCCAATCCTTGTGTTATTGATGTCATGTAATATTCTAATTTTCGGAGATTGTGAATTGTGTATCAAAGGTTTTCATAAGCTGTACGCCATAATCATCACAATTATACCAAAGTAAGGCTTGACATATCTCGCTTTGCATGTAATGCGTCTATCTCATATATTGGTTTCACCTTTTGAGTTGCCATACTGACATAAATAAACATTTGCACGATATTCTAGTTTGTCGAGTTTCACCTGTATATTGAAAATTGTTAGAGAAAGCATTAATACTGCCTGCTTTGTTTTAATCTACATTTATATAAATCTTCATTGGCCTTCACAAACTTGGCACCCTCTGGATGTTTTGGGACTTCAAGTACTAGAAGTATATTCCTACATTTAATATATATTATCTTAAATTAAATGACTTTTGACTACTGTAGTATTTTCAAAGTTGGATTTTGGGGGGGGGGCAACATACCCAATTAAGCGACTTCACAATTTTGACAGATGTCTTCATGCTTACAAAAAACAAAGCAAAACAAAGAAGATTCTAGGCCTACATCGTCCCCATCTTTCGCAGCACTAAAGCTATTAAAGCCCATATGGCTCAGATATTTGCTAGCAAGTATGTCTATACATATACTCATTTGTGGGATTAATACATCAAAATCTTCAAAAAGTGAAGGTTTAATCAACTGAATTAATTTGTTTAATTTCAATTATTTTAATTAATGACTCCATTAGCACAGCTTACAATTAACAAAACAAAATTCAATCACAGAAAATCAATCGCATCAGCGTAACAGCAAGTAGGGCCTGATATATCAGGCACTCCAAAAATGTCCTATATTTGGTCACAGAAAAGCTTTCCTCTTCTTTCTCCTGCTTTCTCTTTCAGAGCTACAAAAACTGTATTATCATTCCATGAAAATCTATCCTCAAAACAGCTGAGATTCTGTTTCAGAACCATCAACCTCCAGGCCCAAAGACAGTTACAGCCCTGAAGGGCCAGTGGTTCAACTTCAAACTGCAATTGTTTTTTATTTATTTATTAATAAATTCCTAAAAATAAATAATAAACTGCTTTTACCCAGTTTGTATTAATTACACCTGTTGTCAGAGCTCCCATTGTGGCAAATCAGACACTTTTCAAACACAAAATGTCTGAAAGCAGCACAGTATAACAGGTTTGAGAAGAGTCTGAAAGTGGCTTCCGTATGAAGGATGCTACGGTGCTTCCTTTTGACATTATCCTATTTCATTCTTTTAATCTGTCCCACACCAACTATTCATCCTTCTCTAAATAATTATCTTTACATAATAAACTTCACTATATTTTTCAACAGAATAAACCCTTTGAATGGTCCTTTGAAGAAACACAAGATTTTAGTTTAGTTTAGTTTTCTGCTACAGTTCATGAATAAGCTTCTTTTCACACTGAGAACATTTTGCTCCTGACATATATGTTGCTGCTGCATTCTGCCCAGCACTTAATTTTAATGTTTCCCTCAATTATCTGTCCTGCTTCCATCTACCATTGATAATGTTTTACACACTCTAGCATGGGGGTTGACATTGTTAATCATAACATGGCCACTGGTTTAGGACACTCAGCCAGGTTGGTTAAATGAACCTAAAATTCAGAGAAGAACAAAAATGCAATAAAGATTTATAGATACTTTCTCTAAGGTACTGCTTCAGTTGCATTTTAGGAGCATTCAAAGCAAAATGAGATTGCTCCTCTAGCTTAAGCACAAAAATCACTGGCACTTATTGACAGCTTTCATGACTAAAATGACCAATGACTCCATACACTGGAATCATCTATGAGCATTACAAAATTTATGTACTTTCACGGCTTCAAATCATCAAATACATACTACCAGCATAAGAGTGCAGAATTAGTTTGCTCAGTCCTAGAGATTCCCTAAATGCGTGAGCCTCTTGCTTAATGTTTATATGGATTTTACTCTTTGAAGGCTTTGTAATGCTGCTCTTCTTCCCAGATTTTACTTCAAAAGAAGAACGAACAGTTTGGATTTCTTCCTACAGAAGCCTTCCCTAACTTACTGCCTCTCCAGCTATGTCTGATTACAATCCCTCACCACCCCTCAGACAACATAACCAGTTACGGATGACAGGAATTATGGTCTAACATATCTGGAAGGCATCAGGTTGGGGAAAGACGTCTTGAAATAAGGAAAATGCCTCCTCACAGATATATGAATGTGGACCCTGCACTATTACCATCTTCTCAAATATGTCATTCAGATAGTAGATTTTCAGCTTGTGTAATTTCTCAGCCAGCATGGCCATCATGGTGGAAGTCCAGCACACCTAGAATTCACCAAATTGGGAAGTCTGCATTATCACAACTAGAAATGGACATGCAGTATACTAACATAAAGACTGCTCTTATGTGTTTTTACATTTTACATTGACCAACTGGAAAAGAAGATGCCCTAAAACCCATACATTGCCCAAATCACCCAACTTAATCTGTTTTCTCTTTGTTTCTTAGGAATGTTCTCTACACTTAGAGCTTTTAGAAACACTTTTGATGGACAAATCCATACAGTTACAGCATTTTCTTACTGATGTGACTATAGTCTGTTTTTAAATATTTTCCAACCCCACATATAAGGAGGCAGAGAAAAAAAAAAATAAAAGTATCACTTTTACAAAGTTTGCAACCTATTACAAAAATAAAATGGCTGAAATCTATGAAAAGAACACCTGGAAAAACATATCTAGTACAATATTCAACTTCCATTAAGAGCAGGGTAGAAAAAGTGACTTGTTTCTTCTACTGCCAGGTTCTGACTGCTTGGCTTTGTTGAATATCAACTTCAAAGTTTGAGTGTTGCTGTGTTCAATGCCTTAATGCCCTCCAATGAGTTTGTCTCAAGCCTGATCCTGGGAGATCTGAGTACACAGCTGCAACCTCCTAACTCACTGTTTTATATGCTTCCAGAAAAGAAGCAACAATTCTTTTGCTCTTTATACAATCAAGTCCTTGCTCCTCTTTGTTCTTCTCTCTCTTCTTTTTGCCTTACTTAGAGCACCAGCATCTGGATTGCATTTACATACACAATTATTTTGTAAAACACATAATTCATTGCTAAAGACATACTGGCAAGGCTTACTAATATCTCCATATGAACATGACAACCACTATAAACTTAGATAGCACCAAGAATATCCAATAGGGAAGTCATACTATCCTTGCTGGAATACTATCCTTGCTGGAATAGTCATTTTAATTAGCCTAATGAAGTAATGTAAAAGTACTAAAGAAGATGCAGAAGCTCTAAAGAACTAAAACATCCAGCCTGATCCCATCTCCATTAGCTGAAATGTGTGGATTATTAGGCAGCTAACTGAAATGTACCACAAAAATAACCTCATCTTGTCTTTGATTCACAGTATTAGCTATTGTTGTTCAAAAGTGGCTTATTGGTAGATAGGACACTTGATCAAAGAACTGGAATTCATATCCTCCCCACCCATCTAGTTTAATGCTATATAAGAAACTTAGGCCATCCTATTTGGAAGAGGATGAGATCTTAATTATGGGGGTAGTAGGAAAAAACAATATGGATAGATGGAGGTTCAACCTGAAGTCCTATATGCTCTAGCCCTTTTTCAGAGAGATTACAAATACATGGAAAGAGATGAGAGGCAACATGTGAATAGATATCCTCTTATACATACTTGCCATCCTGATGAGGTATAACCCAGAAATACATTTACCACCTCAGTTGAAAGTTAGGATTAGAAATTAAGATTTGTAATTATTATTGTTTACATAACAGACCCAAGATGAATATGCTGAATTATCGCTCCCATTAAAATTATCATGTTTAGAAAGCTGGATTTATCTCTAGAAGACTCAGTTCTCTTCTGGTTCAATTTAGCACTTTTAGATCTAATGCTCAATGATGTCTGGCATCTTTTACATCCAATAGTGAGAAACTATACCTTTTGTTCTTCCATACATTGAAACGGTTTTTGTTTGTATTTTTTAAATTTCTTCATCATTGCTTAAGACTCTCACAATAGTACAACTGCAATATCTCACCATGTTCCAGTTGCAATATCCTGGCAACTGGAAATTTTTTTCTGAAATAAAGATTACCTGGCATTTGTATGCTTCCTGGCTAAATGACAATGATTTTAAAAACAAATGGCTACCAAGCTTAAAAATCATTTAGTAAGAATCAAGGTTCAGCACCTCTTATGTTACTGAGTAGGATGCATGCAAGGCATATGTGATAGGGTAAATCATATTGTATGGTGCAGAGAGGAAAAAATGTAAAGCCATAGCAAGAAAAATTAAATAGAAAATTGAAACTTTTATTGTCTCAGTTTACTACTCATACCTCTCCAGATCTTAAGGAACTGCAGAGTCATAAATATAAATGGAACAAATTGCTTTCTGCCAAGAAAGACTTTGTATTAGCCTCTCTAGACATTTAGGGAATCTGGAAAATAACCAAGTTTTGGCATACTGATTAAAGCAACAACAAGCTCATAGTTTTATTTCAATGATTCATATGTAATGCCTAAAGACATCAATTTAAGATTTCAATAATTTATTTAAAAGTTAAAAAAAAAAGATTTGGTGAGATATGAGTTAAATCTTGAGTCCTTCTCATTTTGGCTCATTTGATCTGGCCAAAGGGGGAGTGATTGAGTGGTGGATCCAGTGATGAACTACTCTTTATGTGATGGAGCAATGTTACTGGCCTTAAAGGAGGCACTGGTATATCTATTCCTGGAGAAACCTTTCCTGGATCCAGAGGATTTGTCTAACTACTGCCCAGTCACAATACTCCTTTTGAGGACAAGGTGTTTGAATAAGTGGTGTCTATATAGCTGCAAACATCTTGGGGGACATAATTATCTTGGCTATTTCCAGATTGGTTTCAGGCTTGATTTGGGGACAAAATTGGCCATGGTTGCCTTGATACATGAACTCCTGCAGGAGACAGAATAAGTGCAATTCTGTTGATTCTGCTTGATCAGTGGCTTTTGCTACCATTAGGTGATACTGTTATAGAAGTTCCACTCTTATCTGCAGGAACGGTTTCAGAGAATAGTACTGGGTATCTGGCAACTATGCTGCTAGATACCAGAAAATGTTCTCCTCAGTGCTATTTAACATCTATATGAAACAAAGTTCCATCAGGAATTTGGGAGCTAGGTATCATCTATATGCAGATGACACTCACCTTTACTTCTCTTTAAAATCTGACTTGGCTATGCATTAGGTAATATGCAAAATTAGTAGATCTGAGAACAACCCATTTAGGAGGACTCTAGAACATTCCATTTCCCTCTGCATAACAAAATGTGTGTGTGTGTGTGTGTGTAATTTATTCATTTATTGAATTTATATAGCCATCCATCTCACTTGTATGTGACTCTTGGCAGCGTACACAATTAAAATTTATAGATAGTCCTCACTTAACGAACACAATTGGGACTGGCAACTCCATTGCTAAGTGACATGGCCATTAAGCAAGATATGTGAATGCGACCTAAGATTTTACTGCTGGCTTCTCCACTGACTCTGCTTGTCGGAAGCCAGCTGTGAAGCATGCAAATGGAGATCATGTGACTGCAGGATGCTGTGACAGTCATAAACGTTCACCAGCTGCAAAGTGCCCGAATCTTGATTACATAACCACAGGGACGCTGCAATGGTCCTAAGTGTGAGGATGTTCATAAAGTTATTTTTTCAGCGCTGTTATAACTTTGAACAATTACTAAACAGGGCAGTCATTAAGTGAGGACTACCTGTATACACACACATTACCTATACACATATTATTTCGTACATAAAAGATGTATGCTTCTGTCCCCCCGCCTTTCTTAGCTATTGTCCTTTTCTCTGTTCTTCTTTAATCTATTTTTTAAAGAAAGAAAATTATTTCCATGTCTAATACTGCAAAATGTTCTCCCAGATTGTCTACAAAATGGTTTTCTAAAACTATGGTAAAATTTACATCCAACATATTTTTATGATAATGCGAAGAAATTAATGGTGTGAAAAGTCAGCACCTCAGATACTTTTTCAGCATTTTGCCAGGAGTCTACTAGGCTAAATGTCAAAAAGAGTTAATATAATTCAAATGAACCAAAATTGCAAGATAAAGACCACCCCACCAGATTTTTTAGAATTTCACCTAAGTGTACATATACACATAAACATGCACCATTATCCAGCTGTTGGCTCTCAAGATGGTTTATAAATTACAGAAGAGAAGCATGCAAATGGCATTATAAAATACACTGCAGTAGGATAAATTACAAAGTAAAGCAAACTAAAAACAAGCAAACAAAACAAAACAAAAGAAGTAAATAAATAAAAATAAATAAAAACAGGGTAATATCAGCTAGCTGACAAGCTGGAAGATATACACCCAGAATTGAAAAGCTGCCAATTTTATGGCAAATGACTTAACCTTGAAAGGTATTTTATCTTTTTGTTATGCCTTGCTATCTTCACAGAGCAGGGAGACATGAAAAAGGAAATTATTTGGACTGGCTGTTATGCATGGAAATGGCCCATTTATATATTTATATCCCTAGTTATTGGGGATTTGCAAAAAGTTAACACCAATATCTTGAATTGTGGTAGGAACTAAATAGGCCACCATTCTATTATATGCATTTCTTCCCCTTATTCAATAGATTATTGAGGGAAGCTGAATGGAAAGGGAAATGTTGGATAGAAAGGAAAGGAGGAAGGGAATTCCAGAAGATGATGGTTCTTTTCAGAAAAGCTCAGCCTCCTCTAGTTCTCCCCCCACCTCTCCTTCCACATTACCTAGAGGAAAGGAAGGACTTAAAGATCCCCAAAATTACAGAGAAGGAGGATATAGAATCTCTTGCTTGCAAACAGCCTAAGAAACAGTGGGTGGTTCAGCTAGTTCCATGTTTAATAGAGAAAGCTTTAAAAAGGGTAGCTAGGCATCCTTGCACAAGAGATCTCTGATTATAACTGAATTAAGGAGGCTGTCTTGGATAGGTACAGTATGAGGTAACAAACTACAACTACTGACAAAAGTTTAGGTAGTATCCCTATGACCCACAGGAAGGAGTGAGAGTCAGGGGATTTGGGAAGAAAGTGGTTAAAATGATATGGAGGAAATGTTGGATGAAATCCCAATACAACATTTTTCCACCCACTTAGATTCTGGGCCCAAGAGCATCACCCAGAAACTGGGCTGAAAGCTGTATCCCTTGCAGAAGATTATTTAGCTGCATGAAAGGCTGAAGAAACCTGGACTGGCAAAGTCAACATTGACAGGAAAGATGGACCTAAGAAAACAGAAGGACATGCAATCTTTTCAGATTAGGAGGCAATAAGATACCTATTGGAGATATAAAATGCTATACCTATTAAACTAGGGCATTTAGCCAAGGACGGTCAAAATAAACTTCTTAATTTCCATTTCAAGTGGAAATTGCCAAAAACCCTTTGGTAAGGTCCAGTTTGGGGAAATATTTGGCACTACTTAACTCATCTATTAGCTTGTCTATATGAGGCACTAGATAACCATCAAATTTAGCTACCTTATTCACTTGCTGCATAACAGTTCAGAATTTAACAGCTAAACAGTTCTGGGTGATGGATGCTCTTGGGCCCAGAATCTAACAGAGGGTGGAAGGACTTGGAAAAATGTTGTATTGCAATTTCATCCAACATTTCCTCTGTATCATTTTAACCACTTTCTTCCCAAATCCCCTGACTGGTTTTGGTTTCACTACAGGGGAACACTTCTCACTAAATGATGATTCTATCACCCCTAATCGTAACATCTTGTCTGACTCTTTCTGAAGAACTGTTCCAAGCTTCCCTGGGATTCTATAAAGTCTTTGCCTAATTGGATGGCTGCCTAACCTATGTTCAGTTAAACGTGTTCTTCCTCGCATGTCTGAAAACACACCAAAAAATTCTTTGAGATCCTCTTTCTGGGATTCAGATAACTCATAGTTAGTTTGTACTTTTCCTAGTTTCTTTTCATCTAACACTACTTCCTGATTTTGCACAATTAACACTGCTATAGGTTTTTTAATATACTACTTCCTAAGGAAGTTTGCATGAAGATTTTAGTCTTCCTTAGGCCCAGAGCTGTTTCATATTCAACTGCTCCTACCTGTCTGATTATGCAATAAGGACCGTGTCATTTTGCCTGGACTTTGCATTCTGACCTTGTCAATAAAAGCACTCAATCTCCTGCCTCTAAACTTTTCTTTTTTGCTTTTAGTCATACCACATTTTTTTGGCAGCTTGTAAATTCTCCCCATAGAACTCTACTGTAGAAACTTGAAAGCCAACATTCTGTTGCCCTCATCCCACAAACTTAGAAGTACAGATAGTCCCCAGGTTAAGAACGCCCAGGTTACAGATAATCCATAGTTAAGAACGGAGCCTACTGTAGCAAAATTTGAGTTAAATACACAATGATTCGAATTAAGTACACAGTGGTTTGAGTTCATTATGCAATACTACTAATACAGTTGTTGTTGTTGTTCAGTCGTTAAGTTGTGTCCAACTCTTCGTGACCCCATGAACCATATCGCGCCAGGTCTTCCTGTCCTTCACTGCCTCCCTGAGTTTGCTCAGTTTCATGCTCATTGCTTCAGTGATG
Source organism: Liasis olivaceus (assembly GCA_030867105.1). Lineage (NCBI taxonomy): Eukaryota > Metazoa > Chordata > Lepidosauria > Squamata > Pythonidae > Liasis > Liasis olivaceus. The sequence continues at coordinate 23,232,197 of CM061349.1, read as the reverse complement.
CTATCTAACCATCTCATCCACTGCTGTCCCCTTCTCCTTTTGCCTTCAATCTTTCCCAGCATTAGGGTCTTTTCCAAAGAGTCCTCTCTTCACATTAGGTGACCAAAGTACCAAAGTAATACAGTACTATACAATAATACTGTTCCAGCTTACATACAAATTCGACTTAAAGGCAGACCTTGGGAACGGCACTCATTCTTAAACTGGGGATTACCTGTATGTGCTATGTACTGACACACTCAGGATACCTACCTAGAGTTTAAAAATCAAAATACTAACAAATACCACAAACGAACAAATGGCCTATTAAATTATAATAATATTAAACCTATTGCTAAAACGGCAGAGCCTGGAAATGCTCTTGCCACTCTCATTTGTAAAAATCAGCATTGTGCTCGTAAAGTGCTAGAATACAGTATAACAGAAAAAAAATCATGCAGACATGGAATAAAATTTTGCTTCTGAAATATATTAGACTTCCTGAAATCTAAGAAAAGATGGAAGATCCATAAGGAAATCCAAGGATGGCACTGACTGCATGATGGCATATGTGGACCCTCTGTAAAAAGTTAAAGCAGTATGGTAATTCCATATTAAACACTAAGAGTAGAAGCAGTCTTAATACCTTCATAGCCCCTGCAAGTTTTCAAGTTAACAAGACTGCCAACACAGTAGCCACCCTGACCACTTAATTGCTTTGGTTTAGTTAATTAAGAAGGAATGTCTCTCAAAAAGCTAGGGTGGCTCTGAGTCTTTACACAGAGATATAGTGTAAACTAGACTTGTCCTTCCCATGCATCTTCTCTGTTAGATGAAGGCTACTAGTATTATACCTTCTGGTTTTTTTCACAAATCATAAAGAACACTGACAACCCAGCACAATTCTACTGCATCTCTTTAGCTACCATCCCCAGAACTTTAGCAAAGTCTTTGGTGATGGAGCCAAGAATGCTAATCAGGACTAGCATCAGGACTATACAGTAGATCACTTGCATATTCCTAAAGGGTCTAATTGTGACAACCACAGAATAATGTAGCATTTAAAATGTATTATGAAACTCTGTTGACAAATTAACAGTATAGCAAGAATCTTGGAAGCAGTTCCTTTATCTGCATTATGAGCACATAAGGAGGGAACCTTACTAGAATACAGATTACATCAGGGGAGTGAATTTGCAAGGAACATCTTATCATTAGGTGGAGAACTAGTATTCTGAGGCTTTTCCATATATCACCAGGGGTTTTTTTCAGTGTTTTGGGGGATGGCCCGGGAGACAATAAACAATGATATGCCACAGATTGTTCACTGTGTTTTTCAAAGTTTTCATAAGCAGCATTCAGGCATTATAAAGATGTCCCTTGAACCACAAGAGCCAGTGTAGCATACTGGGTAAGGTATGTAGCATACTGGGTAAGGGTGTAGCATACTGGGTAAGAGCAGGAAGTTCCAGGTTCAAGTCCTCACTTGAACATAGAGCTTTGGGCCAGTAGCTCATGTTCAGCACAACTTATCAACTGCAGTTATTGTGGGAATGCAATTAGGGAAGCGCCTCCCCCCCCCCGGTAAGCCGCCCTTTTCAGAGAAAACGTGGGATACAAATACAGTTAAGGAAAGTAAACTAAATAGTCAGAGGTCCTTTTAAAAAATGGAAGCAGAGGATCTCAGGAGTCCTAATTATACACCAAGTAAGAATTCATATAGAACATACACACTGCCTATCTATAGTCATCATCTGTAAACAGTCTTTACAGTTGTATTTACTGAATTTAAAAAATCAACCCTATTCCCATTAGCAATTCAACAATAATCATCATTCAAAGAAGCAAATCTTTTTATTGTTCCATGTCATGCATTACCTTGGACAATGCCAAGATATTAAAGTATGCTTGTGTACATACGTGCATATACTTGCTTACACACTGCTTTTTAGAAAAAGTGGTTGTCTCCGATGCAGGAAATGGTTGCAGATAAAAACTTTAAACCATGCATAGATTATACAAAAATTAAAAGCTCAATGGAAAGGAGACCTTATAGTTGTGAGGTTCAGTAATACTGTACTGATCATCATTCACACATAACACTACTGGAAATAAGAACTGGTTCAAGTTCTAAGTTGTCATTGTTCAGCTAATAGCTTCAAGCTGCCGCAGCACAGCTGCACCAATCCAGCCAGACAGATTTTCACAGCAATGCTTTGATAGCATGGGGGCCCTTAAGTGTCAAGATATAGAAAAAGCAGCAGTTGTTGGCTGTGAAAACAGTCTGATGCAAACCAGATGGGGGCTCACTTGATGGGCAACATAAAAAGAAAACAATGGGTTCATTCAACAAAAGTTAAGCTGCTGCCCAAGAGAGAGTGAACAGAACACAACAATCAACCGGAATAGAAGAAAACAAGAAACAGTTGTGTGGCTCTGGGTGATGAGATCTGCTGCTCCTCAGACTAAACAAAGTTTTGATTTCTAACTCTTAGATTAATTCATTTCATTCCAGATTGTAGACCTCTCTCCATTTTCCCCCTTTCTTCCAAAATCTATGCAATTTATTAATTTTACTTAAAGCAAAAAACACCTTAGTGTATGATAAACTTTACAGGATAATAAATAAGTTATTTCTAAGCAGTGTATCTTGAAAAGTACCTAATAAAGCAGAACATTTCCAGGAAGGGTTAGTTCTTAATTCTAAAACAGCTAAGTTATTCAATAGCACTGCTGAACACATTTTTCATTAAGTGATCAGAAATGGATTTTGGTGCATGATAACCATAGTAAACTCGACTGCTTGGAAATTCCTGCTTGTCTGCCATAGTTTCACAGTGGTCTAGTTCAAATTATTGTATATCAGTTTGGTAAGTCAAGACATAAACCTGCCTTATCCATAGTTTCTCATTTAGTATAAGCTGAACAGATGTTGTATATTTACTATATTTTAATCCACCCTGTTCTTTGGGGGATTACAAGACAATTTAAGTATTAAAAACATTAAAAATAATAAATATAAAGCAGAATACATTAATATAACATAGATTTATAATATATACACTTAAATTCTAGCCTGGTGCAAAAAAAAAAAAAAAAAGACTGCCAGGTTGACCCTTCTGTGAAGGCATTCTTCAATTATCAGTTTTGGAAGAGGAGAGAAGGAGAACCCAATTTAAATCCTACATTAGCTTAGCCAGATCATGCATCTATGAAGTCAGCTGTGCTTCACAAAAGCTCATGCCTTTTAATAAGTTTGTTAGTCTGAAAAGGTGCTACCAGACTCCTCCTCATATTAATAATGATCCAATCAGAGTCGGTAGCAAGCCCTCCTCCTCCTCCTGTACAAAAGCAGATGAATTCAGTAGTAACATTGAAGAGTACAAATATCATGTACCCTGCACGACTGAAGGTTTTATATTATGCTCATATTTAGTTATATGTTTTAGTTGTCACAGCAATGTATTGGTGTGCAAGTCAGACTAGATGGGAAAACAAGGGTTTGGTTTTTTTAAAATAATCATTTATAACGGGGGGGGGTCTGAATCAACAAAATGTGAAATTGATTGCAGAGGTACTGCTGAAAAGTAAATGTACATTCAGAGATTAGGCTGAGGGAGGGGGCTGTTTTCCTGCCGAATGCTAACCTTTCAATCATGCCTGAACAAGGCCTCTCTCTCTTTCCTTTCCATCCCTGTCCAGTTATTTTGGCCCCTTGCCATATGTCCCCCCAGTTTTGTTCCTCATTTCACTACCCCTTTTCCAATCACCATGGGTTTATTTCCTTCTTTTTTGCTGTTTCTGCTGGAAAAATAATATCTATATGTGTATTTCGGTGTTTCTGGTGTTTGTATATATGAGAGACAATTGTTGGTATCTGCACATAAGGTTTAACAAATTTTACAACCGGGATACTTTATTTTCAGGGGAAGATTCAATTAAAATTAATTTTTCCCTGGCTCTGCCCTTGTTCACAATGTGGCTTCTGCAAGTACATACTCATACATACATACATACAATACATAGGACTGCCTTCCTCCCCAACCAAGAGCAAGATGGAAGGAATATACTTTTTCACAGAAATGTGATGCTACGTGTAAAGCAGAGAAAGCTAGTATAAATAACTTGTGTTTTTTTTAAAAAAAGCACAATCTAGTTTTTAAAAAAACTTCCATTAAGGTCTGCCAAAAACACAGCAATCACTTGAAAACTACCATAATTCTTTAGAGGTATGGGATGGGAGAGGCACATACAGCATACTGAAATACTGGCAATTAGATTGTTACCAAAATAGGCATAGCTTTTACTTAAAATCTTAAATGGATTTCTGAGTTAAGTGCTGGGTTTCAGTGAACTAATATAGATCTGCTTGATGTTGGATTATATATAGAACAAAACACGCATAGTCTGACAATGATGGAATGTTACAAGCATCTAGCCAACATTGTTGGAATTACATATGCAGTATTGGGACATCCTCTTTTGCAACCCTAGGCGTGAGAACTAGGAGTCACACTACAGTGAGTGTATGAGTCAAAGTAAATTCACTTTGTCCCATTCTATGTGAAATAAATTGTCTTTTTTAAACTATGAACTGCAAGAATAAAGAAGGGTCTGCCTCTGGACTGTGCTACAAATGGGAAAAGCATTACTTTCTGCTTCTCTCAAGGCAATTAATTGTCAGAAGATTTGGCATAAAAGAAGCAAGCCTTTGTCACACAATACGATGTGAAATTAGTTGTTACAAAATATGGTGACAGGGTACTGCCTTCACCAGTTTCAAAAAGGGGTTTAAGTAACATTAAGCTCTATTTCTTGCAGCTAATGCAATTGTGATAACTGATATTGTTATGCCAGTCTTGAATAGAATAGTGGGCTACATGAGGTTTAATAAAATGACACTTAATCCAGATAATCATCAGCCCTATGATGTAGAGCAGACTAAGAAATAAACTCCATTAGAAGACTAAATTACCCTTATTAATATTGGCTACAGTAATACATATATTGCAGGTCTGACTATGCTGTACCACCTCCCCATCTTATACACTTGTGAATTAGGGAGGTATTTGTCTGAGACATTTTCACAAACCTTCTGCATGACTTGGGTTTAAGCCATGTTTTTCACCTTGTTGCTTTGGTAATGGATCTTGCCTATCTCTGTCAATGTCATCCTCTTTACTCTCTACAATAAGACTGATATATGACTCCATCTGAACAAGGGCAGCTGTGGAGTAGTTTTTCACCTTCTGGCAACTCCTCAGATGGATATGCATTATACATGGGGCTGCCTCTGAAAACAATATGGAAATTGTTGTACTGTATTTTTTCCTCCAAATATTTATCTCTAAACTGAGCTGGTATTCTTACATTTGTTGATTACAGAATAAGCTGTTGAAAACAAAAGAATAAGCAAGAGTTACAAATGATTGTAGGCATTGCTGCTGAAAACTGTGGGTGTATTTGGCGTTAACATAGCTTGAGGTTGAATGACCTGAAGAAGTAATTCCTCCCGTATTTTCTTATCTGGACACTAACATTTTCATCAGAGGTGGTTTTCCAGGTTTCCCTGTATTTCGAGGGCTGTTTCAATAATAGCTCCCTGTTTGTGCACCACCATCTGCAGAGAGGCTTGCCTGGCACATATATTATGGTTCTTTAGTGACAGGCATTTTTTGAAGCATTTTAGGAACTACCAGTTGGAGTGAGATTTTATCTGCTGTTCAATCTTGACTGTTACTGTAGGTACGACACTGTAATGCTACTGATTTATTGTTTATGCTGTGTGTGTGTGTGTGTATATATAAATATATTATAAAAATATAAAATATATTTTTATTCTAGGTGATATTTATCATGTATTTAATTTTAATATTTATGTACAACTGTCCAAAGAGCTATTGCTGATCACTGGCTTAAAAATTAATAAATAAGTACATCTTAATAAGCAATTCCTTGATGCTCCCTTATTTATCTATTTAAAGAACTTATATGGTTACCTATCTCACGTAGTGATCCTAGGTGGTTCACAATACCCAATAAAAACAAGAATAAAAACAGGACAACCCTTCCCACCAGGTGCCAGACCAACCAAATTATTAATCTCCTAACTCAACTCCCATGCTAGCCCAATGCTTAGGGGAAGACCCAGGTCTTCACGGCCTTCTGCAAGGCTAAAGGAGTATTTTACATTTGTCCCTTAGAAAGTTTGTTGAAGGGATCACATAATAAGCAGAATACATATGCTGCTGAAAGTAACAGCAGGAAAGAGCTACTGCCTTTATGATCTGCTTGTAGGCTTTTGGTGGCAATGTGGGAAGTACCAGACACTGAACTCATCCAGCAGTGCTGCTCTGCTGCTAAGCCATCCTTATGCCAACTCTGCTGGCTGGGGACTGTGGAAATTGCAGTCATAACACATCTGGAACCACCAAAATAAGGAAAGCTGCTAAAAGGATAAACTCAGATGGGCTAGCAGAGCAAATTTCCCATACATTTAGGATCCACAAAATATATCCATAGAGCTCAGTGGGGAATAATCTTTGTTTGGATACCAAAATCCTTTCACCAGCATCACTCATCTCACTGATAATCCTTTCAACATCAGCACTGACCCCAACAGCAGACCTTTTCTGGCCCAAGCCTGAGAACCTGACAGTTTCCAATTACAGACCCTTACACCTAAGCTTCCTTTTCCCACCAGATTATAAATTCATTTATAAAAATGAAACTTTTACTGGCTGAATTTGTTTTGAATCTGATACTCACCCTTGCATTTCAAAATAAAGTGTTGAAAATGATTAATTTTTCTAGCTGCAATTCAGGAATGCAATCTAGAACGATCAAGAAAGGAATTACTGTTTGTTATGGAGGCATATGTATGGCTATGATAGTATCGCAGAATACAGATTAATATAGCTTCTAAAAGATCATGAGAATCTGCACCATGTTAATTGGGAGACTGGTTGTTATTTTGTAGAACCAATAGCTATCCAGTTATTAAAACAGATAAATGCAGATGTCTGTATTCAGGGAATATGACTTTTCTAAGTAACTTTGCTATAGCCCCATTTTGTGTGCATAAAATGGACCCAGCAACAAATTCAACTTACAGGCTTCTTTTTAAGCCAGAGGGCAATTAAGGACACTTTTATATTTTCTGCTTGGTGCCTGTCAGAATGACAGGCACCATACTGTGACTGACAGCTCTAATTTATGAAAAACTGTGGCAAGGGTAATGAGATGGCTCTTGGGCAAATACAGTCATTAGCAACTCAGTGAGGTTTTCTTTATTCACAATTAATATTGTTCCCCATTTATGCAGTATGACCAATGCTTGAAAAGATGAAAGCAGGTCAGCCTCACCAACTCATCATTATCTGCTTTTATTCACAACCATTCAAGTTTGCTGCCAGTGGGATTCTTGCCCTGCCTGGTTGTTTGGCTTCTCTCAATGAAGATGGTGGCAACTATTAGTAGCATAAAGTATGTGTTGTTGTTCCCAGTATCAGGAGGACAAAACTATTCTAGTTACCTCCTGGTAAGCTTCTGAGCCCCATGAAAAGCTAATAGAAATTGTATTTTTGGCAAAAGCCTTTCTTAGGTAGATAGAATTCCTAATATCTTCTTCGGCAGATAAGAAAAATCATCTTCCCTTTTCTACGCTTCTATTGACAGAACCCTCCTTTCTTCCTGTTCCCTTTTCAAGCATCTGTTTTATCCTCATATTTTGATTCAGCATTCAAGTACCTTATCTCACCCTTTACAGGGTAGTTGGCCTAAAAGTCCATGTTACTGCAACAATTTCTGCCAGCATCAGTTCAGTTCAGTACATACATATATATATACATACATACACAACAATACTTCCTTTCAAGGTAGGAAACATTTTGTGGAGTGAGAAAAGGAATAAGAAATAGCCCAAGTTACTAAAGGCCTGAGATAAGACAAAAAAAGGGAACACTGTGAAAACAATTTTACATCAATACTATTCCTAAGACTACTCCAAACTATCCTTGTTTCTACCACATCCACACAATGTTTAATATACTGCCTTTTTCTTCTTTAAGCTTCTTATCTCTTTTTTTCAGGATCTCATCAACTCCATCTGAACACAATTTTCTCTATCTTCCCTTTACTCTCAACCCATTTGTTCTTCCTTTATATATTTGTTTTGGAATTTCATCATTTGTTCTCTTAATGGAACCCAACCAACTAACTTCCTGCGTACTGGTATCAATCCACATTTATTCACCATCCATGCATTCATGACCCCATCTCTTCTTGTTTCAAGTATCCAATTCCCACTGAATTCAGCTTACTTTTATTTTTCTCTTGATGTTCCCAACTCTCACAAAGTGGGCAGCATCTGCATGTATTAAAGTTTCTCTACCCAACTTCTCATTTTTAGTAAGTATTCTCCAAGGCTGAAATTCATCTACCTCGTCTAGTTGTTCACCATATATGTGTAACTTGTGATCATTCAATTCATTTTTCCAGTCGAAGATAACTACTTTGCTCTTTCATGCATTAATTTTCAGAGCCATGGACTACATTGCATCATGCCATCTAATACTCACTGCAAATAATTTGGGTCTCCAACCAATAATGTGCTGGCAACTGCATTTAAAACCACATGCATATTCATATCTCCAACCAGCACAACCATAACACCCTAATTATTTCTCATTGGTCTACAACCAGAAATAAATTAAAACCACAAGCATTCCATATATATTTATATATCAATACTTTAAACAATCAAGGGGACATAAAGCATCCTTGTCTTATTCTCTGCTTAACAAAGCATTCCCTAAATATTCCATTTACTCCCATGCATGCTTTACTTCCATCATATACCCTCCTATCACATTCAGCAATCTTTAACTCCATATTCCTACAGAATATTCAATAATGTGAATATTATTGTTAATAATAACAACACCACCACCTGCGGTGGAGCCAAGATATTGGTGGTGCATCTATCCTTCTGCTCCTTGATCTCTCAGCGGCTTTCAATACCGTTGACCACAGTATCCTTCTGAGCCGGCTCCACAGGTTAGGGATTGGGGGCACTCTTACAGAGGTTCCTTTCCTTTCTCCGGGGCCCATTCCAGTCAGTGTTGGTTGGTGGGGAGAGATCATCCCCTAGGCCACTCAATTGTGGGGTGCCACAGGGTTCTATTCTCTCTTCCCACCTTTTCACCATCTACATGAAACCGCTGGGTGAAGTCATCTGCCAGTTTGGAGTTTGGTATCATCAGTACACTGATGATACCCAATTATATCTTTCAACTCCAGGCTGGCTAAGTGAGGCTGTCAAGGTTCTGTCCCAGTGCCTGGAGGCTGTGCGGGTTTGGATGGGGAGGAACCATCTCCGACTCAATCCTACCAAGACTGCGTGGCTATGGGTGTTTGGCCTGTCCAGATCTGGGGATATTCCAACGTTGACCTTAGATGGGGTTGCACTTCCCCATTCAAGGATGGGGCACAACTTGGGGGTTTTCTGGACTCACAGCTCCTGCACAGCTTCATCTGGTGTGCCAGTTGTGCCCTTTCCTAGATTGGGGCACCCTTCATACCCTTATGGCTTGATTATTGCAACACGCTCTACATGGGGATGCCCTTGAAGACCACCTGAAAGCTTCAGCTGGTCCAAAATGCAGCAGCACAGGCAGTAATCTAGCAGATTATGGCAGGTTTTAAGTAGAATGGATGAATTATCTTTGAAAAAGTGGTAATAGTCTTGACATCATCTTGAAATTAGAAGATAGCAACATCAAACCACTTCTGTATCATATTAAGAAAACTGCATGGCTGAGTCCATGTAAATCACCAGGAGATCAATTCAAATGTGATTTTACTTTTTGCTTTGTTGGTGATTACTTTTTGTGAATGGTACTGAAATACTGGAATATGCATGGTACTGAAACCAAACTATGAAGCTGATCAGTTCCAAGCTCTCCCTTATAACAATCACTAAGTTTAGATGTCTCATGGCTTCATAATCTTTGGTAATTAGAATCTGGGAGAAAACCCTAATTGAGGAAGGAGGAATTGTTAGATTTTGGATATGGAATTATCTGTTTCAAATTTTTAGATTTAAGAACTGTTAAATCAGCCTGTCAAGTCCAAGGCCATTTAAACACATCTCATTACTATTTCAAACTCTGCTTAAGCTTCTGAGAGTGGTTAGGCCTTATGTTGCATTGAGTCTTGGAAAGCAATTCTGTTCTTCCAGTCCATAGGAGCTGTCCCAGGTTCTGATTTCAGCCAGTTTTGTACCATCCAAAACTTACTTTCTGCTACTGATTGCTCTGTGCTACTTAATGATTCCCCTGGCTTTCCTATTATACTGCAAGCTTTTGATTCAGGCAACACGGCATATTTTGTCACATCATTCTGTCTTTCAAAAGCAATCATCAAAAAAAAACCAAAAACCAAAAACAAATCAAAGAAAACTATTCCATAAACTATTATTTTCAATTTTGATTTGAATTTTGCAGTTTGACTGTGTTGTTACTTCCAGCTGAAGCATCTGGTAGGAATTTAAAATAACTGTAACTCATTAGAATAATTTCTGACTAATGACAAGACAACAGCAGCAAAGTATTTTGCAAAGCTAAACAATTAATTTATTAACAGAAGAAATGAGTTCTGCAAATGCATATTAGCTTCCAATTCTTATTTTCAGTACTGCACAGAAATCTTGTACGTTTTTACAGATTTATTTATTTATATTTCAAATTTAGATACCACCCATCTCACACAAAAATGACTCTGGACAGTTCACAATAAAACAGGAATAAATATTAAAATACAATAAAAACAATATAAAATAGAATGGAAAAAGAATGAAAAAAGAAAGAAAAAAAGATTGTTCTCTTGACCATCCATTTCATCACTATAGCTACAATACTTGCTAAATTTGCTAAAGATTTCTCCTTTAACATATTCATAGACAACAATGCAGACAAAGTAGGTCCAACAGTTTAAATGCCAAGTAACAATTACTATTACTGCCTGATAGAACCCATATGGTATTTGGTATAGGAAGTTGGTCCAATACTAAAATTGGCTCAATGATCAAGATTCTTGTAGCAAACAAGATTTTCACAAGATCCAAGGTTTAAAAAATGTGACAGATAAAGGCCAAAGTTCTGAATCCTTTTCTGTAACCTACCACCAACGTATTTTTATTTATTAGAGCTATATCCTGCCTTTATATCGTATAACTCAACTACAATCTGAGAGTGCCAATACTTAGAATGTGTAGAAACACATTCCAGAAAACAGGACTTGTCAAGCAGAGATTGTTTTTTAAAGTACTGGGGTGGCAGACAGAAAGCCTCCTCTCATAGCCCCTCCATTTGGCACTGCCCAATGTCTGCCTCTTATTAATTGCAATGGAAGCAATAATCTCCAGCCCATAGACCAAAGCAACTTTGTCCAGGTTGTAGGATCACCAGGATAAAACCAGCTTCTTTATTTGCACCTGACTACAAGCCCTGAGTGTAAAGCAAGGCTCAATTAAAAAGTTAAGAAGCTAATAATCTGGCAAATCTAGAGATCACTGGTATCAGACATAGCTAACAACGTATATGGTTTTCTTACTAGAAATCACTGACACAGACAGTATTTAATATAGATAACAGGAGAAAGTTTAAAAGAGATTCGAAAGCCAGAGAAAATTTAAAGCTTCCCAATATTTCCACTAAGTCTAGCAACCTTATGTAATTTTGTCAAAAGCATGTTCCACATTAAAATTAATAAATTCTTATCTGAACAAACATTACCCTTGCAATAATTTCCAATAAGACTTTCATTAGTTAGTTTTCTTTGCACTTTGGATTATATGTGTACTTCACAATATTATATTTATATAATATTTAATTATAACATATAATGAAATATAGTTTGTAAATATAGATACACCCCCCCTAGATTTCTCTCTCTCACACATATACATATATGGGAAAAATACACACACTCATACACACACACACACAGAGCTATATTTCATACACACACACTCACACACACACATATAGTTACTGAATTTTGATTTTCCATGTGAAGATGTATTTTTAAAGTATATACAAAACAAAAGATTTTTATTAGAAGTACAACCATATTTATCCAAAAGGAAGATGATCCTTAATTAAAGATTATCTTATGCCACACAAAAATAAAGGTTATGCAAAGCAAGCAAGCAAGCAAGCAAGTTCTTTCTTTTACTGTATTCTCAGTGAATGTAAGGTAATCTTCAGACCATTTTAAAGATATATTTCTCAAGTGATTTATTACCTGCAGTAGTTTTCCTCAACTTTATCATTCAGGTAAATATACTACAGTAAATACAACTGCCATATTTGTAACATCAAAAATGTAAAAAATCTCTCTCTCTCTCTCACACACACACAAACATTTCATCCACACACACACACACGTTTTGATTAAAACAAGTATGTCATTCTTTATAAACTTATAGACAACTATATATTGCTCACTGAACAGAGGCTCAAAGATGGCAATGGAGTGACAGCTTTGTAAAGAGCTCTTGACTTTTTACTCATTTTAGTGCTTTTATTTAGTTTTATCCAAGTGGTTTTAGTATTTAGATTGGTATCCCAGAGTACTATATATAACTGCAAACAATAATCAAGGATGCAATACATATTTCCATGATAATGTGTCTGAATATAAAATCATTTTTAATCATTTACTAATTTCAGGATAACCCCCTGCATGTCCAGCACAGCACATTATTACGCAGAAAAGGGCTGTAATCTGAAACTATCCCCAACTGATCTATGGTTACAAGACTTCACCTTACCATAAAATAATAAATATCTCCAGTTATCCTGTTACATCTCAGTCTAATTAGATTCTATTTTATATGGCATTTATTGCAAAGCAGTTATCCCTTAAACAAACATTAGCATCAGGAATTATTTTGCTGGCTGTGTCATTTTCTATTTTTTAAGAAGAGGAGCTCTCTTCATAAACACGTGGAAAAAGAAATCTCCACCCTTCCTCCTTTATAAGCACAGGTCACTGCCATCTTGTGGTCAAGAACTCAGATACAAGCAGATTGGCTAAAACTTGTTTCATACACTCTCCAGCACCAAATGTGGATTTACTACAAAACGGATCATTCAAGGAAACCACTGCTAATCCCAGTTTTCAGACAGGCATAGCTCTATAATAAGGTGCAAATATATGTTTTCTATACTCTGCTAGATACATTTACATTAACATTCCTCAGGAAACTTTGAAAAAAATAAAAATTCTACTCAGAATCTCAAAACAGATTTAGTAAACATGGTTCTGCAATCTATCTTTCAACCTCAACTTAGGATTTCTCTCAATATCTATACCACTGAATTTTAACAGTTTGCAAAATTGAGGTAAACTAACACATAAGTAGATATGATTTTTCTTTTTTCTTTCTTTTGATGGTGCTTTTGAGTCAGTGTTGATTCCTGGCAAGTGCCTGGACTAGTCCCTGCAGTTTCCTGGCAAGTTTTTTGTAAGTGGTTTGCTACTGCCCTCTTCCTAGGGCTGAGAGGGACTGGCCCAAGGTCACCTAGCTGGCTTCATGCCGAAGGCAGGACTAGAATTCACAGTTCCCCGGTTTCTAGCCTGATGCCTTACCCACTACAGCAGACCAGCTCTCAGATATGAAATACGTCACAGTATTTAATAAGAATTTCGTTGTTCTAAATCAACATTCTTTAACGCCTTAGAAAGACCTTTCCCTCTCTGAACTGGATTGCTTGGAAGCCCTGTTCAGAATGGAGAGAACTGGGAAATCTGGCCTGTTCCCATGCATCTTATTAGACCTTCACTTCACCCATTTATCTACTTACCTTGAGCACCTGCTTTTGGCTATTCAAGCAATGTGTTAAGAAGAGTGACAAAAATATACTCAGCCTTCTACTTTAAACTTAACACCCACATCCCCCAAATCTGATAGTTCAATATGGGCCAGGATATCAGGTTTCAAATATAGTAACAGAATAATTTACCTTTCTGTTGTGTAATCTTGGATTTTGGTTTCACACAGATGACTCTGGAATTCACTGGTATTGCCTGCAATGCCTCTTGGGGCTTTGTCTGTATATCAGTTATGAAACACATGTTAAGATTATGGCATCTAACTGGATCACTTAAAATCAAACCAACTTCAAGAAAATAATTTTAAAAAACCATATTTCTCCACATTTATCTTTGTCCAAGCTTTCTTTCCAGCACAAATTAAAATAGAACTGATAAAATGAGACCTAGCCCATGATTGCCACCCATGCCATCTGGAATAAACAGGCATATGAGACTGTAGATTTGTATCATTTACTCTGAACACAGAGACTTTCTTTGTACTTTGAAATGAGTGACAGAGGATATGAGAAGTCACATTTTGTGGATCTACCCATACCATCTACCAAGAACAGTAATTCTTAGTAATTGCTCTTATAAAGTGAGGTGCCCTTCTTTAGGAGATGCTCCTATCATCAGATACCTTTCGAAAGTGGCAAAATCCTTGCTTATGCTAAGCCTTTGAGATAATTCTTTAGTTTTATTTTATTAATTCCAGTGGCAGCATCTAGCTAAATTGGGTTGATCTTGAAAAGTTAAGCAGGGCTACATCTGATTGGATGGGGAATGAGAAAATACTAAGAGTGTTGGCTAACTGGGAAGTTTAAAAAATATACTGGAAGAAATTAATTGCAAATCATGCACTTATGGTTTATTTATTTATTTAGTCGCCCAACTCACCATAGTGAATCTGAGTGGCTGAAAGCATATAAAAGCATTTAGAAACAAACACAGGCAATAATATGTGCCACTCCAGTTCCATAACATATCTATATCTATCTAGACACACATATACACCTAAATGGCTGCCAAGACAATACCCAAAACAACAAAAGCCACAACATCTCTTGGGCACAAACCAACCTACTGATCCCCAAGCCTGGGAACCTAACCAAGTCTTTAAGGCTTTCCAAAGAATTGGCAGGGTTGGGGCAAGTTGAATCTCAGGGGTAATAGTGTTCCAAAGGCCCATTTTCTGGGTCTCCCTAGGTGGCACTCATAACATGCCTCTCCTGTTGGACCTCCTGTTAGAAACAACTGGAGGGAAGCAGTCACACAAATAACCCAATGCCATGCCATATAAGGCTTTATAAGTAACAACCAGCACTTGAACTGAATCTGAAAGCATGCTGAAAGCCAGTGCAGCTTGCAAAGCAGAGGTATTACATGGGTGTACTGAGGAGTGCCCCTAACTGTCCATGCTGCTGTATTCTGGACCAGTAACAGCTTCTGGATGGTTTTTAAGAGTAGCCCCATGTAGAACACATTGCAGTAATCCATGACTGAGACATGAGTGACTGTGAACAGTGCTTCCTGCTCCAGGAAAGGGTACAACTGCCACATAAGATAAAGTTGTGCAAAAGATCTCCTAGTATGGCTCCAACCTGTTCATCAAACACAAGCTGTGAGTCCAGGAGACCCTCAAATGTGAACGGGTTCTATTTGGGGTAGGGCAACTTCATCCAGAACTAAGACAGAAAATCTCTGGAATCCAGAGGGCCTAACACCCTAATCCACTCTTTCTTTCCTCATCCTACTGTTCTTATAATCTGTAGCCAGGCATCAGGGGAAATCTCTTTACTTTCTGGTTTTACCTAGGGGTCAGGCTCAGCCTTTGCTGCTATCAATTCCTCCTTCTCCATTTCCAACCTCCTTATGAAAGCTGTAGTCTCTGGATATGTGTTTAGAACCTGAGCAATCTCTCTTCCTCCCCATCCAGACCCCCACAACCTCCAGATACTATGATAGAACCTTCACAGCATCACATGGCTGACCAAGGGCCATCATCAGCATATTAATGATACCTCACCCTGTGCCACTGCATGACCTCACCCAGCAGCTTCATGTAGATGCTAGTGGAGAGAGTGTCGAACCTTGAGGAACCCCACAGAGAAAGGGCCATGGTCTAAATCTCTCTCCTCCTATCAACACTGATTGGAACCAACCCTAGAGGAAGGAGGAGAACCAGGACAGCACTGTACCCCCTGCTCCTGAAGCCAGTACCACGACTATGGTATCAAAGGCTGATGAGAGGTCAAGGAGAGCAAGGATGGATGTGCCACTCCATCCTGCTCCTACCAAAGGTCATCCACAAGTACAATGCTTTTTCAGTCCCATACCCATGTCTGAAACCCAAATAATCCACTTCTTCCAGGGTTCTCTGAAGCTGAAGCATGACCATTTTCTCAAAACCCTTCCCTAAAATGGAAGTTTGGAGACAGGGAGAAAGTTTTCCAGCACAGCTGGGTCCAGTGAGGGCTTCTTGAGGAGAAGATGAACCACTGGATTCTTAAGTACAGGCAGAAATACACCCTCCCTCAAGAATGAATTAACCACCACCAGGCCCTGTCACATCTCGTCTCTCAGGAAGCCTTAGCTAAGCAGGAGGGCCATGGATCCAATACATAAGTGGCTACACTCACTGTTCCAAGGACCTCATCCACTTCCTCAGGACTAACAGGATCACACTTATCCCAGATAACCAAGCCAGACTGAACCTCAGTCAACTCCACAGAACTGCCTCAATGCCAGAGTCCAACTGGAAGTGAATCCGAGGCACTTTATTTGACAGATGCCTAGTGCATTCCTCGCAGCATCCTGCAAGTGGACCTCTGGCTTCCCCCATTCCAGGAGGGACCAGGCCTCTCTAAACAGGGCTGTTGGACGGCTAACTGCGGATGCAATAAAGGTGGAGAAATACTGACTTTTCACCACCTTTACTGACTAAAAAAACTATGTAGATGGGACTATGAAATGACAAGACGTTGAGCTGGATCTTTACTTATGTGAATTATTTGCATTTACTTTTTGAATTAGTAATGAGAAATGGGATGCAAATATTCCATGCAAAGAAACAAAATCTAGACAGCTGTCTCCATGGCAAGTGAGACTGCCAACAAACACTACCTATAACATCTGAATTCAACTTCAGTCTGTGGATTCTGGTTTGATAAAACACTACTTTTTGATCAGGACAAAAGAAAAAACACCTCAAAGCCACTTCAGATATGAAACAGTAGGATAATACACAAAAAGTATATGATTCTACCTCTAATGAAATCTTCTAAAAAGTGTAGGAAGAGGTTGCATTCTAATGTACAGATAAGCTTTTGCAAAGTCCAGAACACCTCTTCTTGGCTTTGGGTCATTAGCACAACTACATCCATTTGAGTACTCTATATTTAAAATAATATTAAAGCAGCCCAATACATTGGCAAAGGATATTCAATCATATTACCTGTAATGAGTCATTCAACTGAGATGTCACTCTGCTGTTTCCATATGTTACTAGAGAGTCAGGTTGACCAAGTTCAGCTATGCTCATTGGGCCATGAGTAACATCAGGAAATCCAAGAACATCTCCTGAGAGATTAAAACTTATTTAAAGCACACAGAGTTTCTATTTAAACATTTTACCATTTCTAGTGCACACCTAGTAAATTAAAGATGGGTTGACAGCTCTCTCCTATACTTGGGATCATATGGCTGAAGCACTGCTATTTACGTTCATTGTAGATTACTCTCAGACAAGAGAAGCAAATATTTCATCTACTCACTGTATTTTGAACATGACCCTTATGTTAACAATAGCTCACTGTACTTCTTTACATGCATGCTCGTGATTTTTCTGGAATAACTGGTGGGAATTTTGCCAACAGCCAGAAAATGTTTTGAAACTGAAACTCCTAAACTAGTTTAAATTGCCATCAACAAAGTTTAGTCATACATCTCTTAATATCACCTTTTTAAAATACTTACTTATGGGGAGAAAAGCACAATGAAAGTTTTCATGGAGAGTTGGCTCACACAAAATGGGGGCAATTTTAGCCCTAAATTACACATTATACCTTAATTGTTGTAATAGCACAACAGTGCATACATGGTCTTTACTTTTTCTTCCTACAGTTGTCCTACTTTCAATCTTATTTCCTTCACTACTTTCCTTTTCTTTCATGCCCATATTTCACCAGGCCAACTCCTGACGCTAACAAAATAGATCTATTCCATATTCAAAACATCTTATCATCCTTTCATCCTTCACTAATTCTCTCAATCTATCATCATAAACAAATAAATTATGCTTTCAGAGTTACATTCATTCCTTTGACATGTGTATGCATAAATAGATTTATATTTAAAACATGTATTCAACACAGACCTTTTCCTATACAGATACTCATCAAACAATCCCATTGTCATTCATATGTTTCCATATGGCCCAATCACTTTTACTACTTTTTAAAGATTTTTTATCCCACCTTTATTATTTTTATAAATAACTCAAGGTGGTGAATATACCTGATACTTTTTCCTCCTATTTTCCCCACAACAACCCTGTGAGGTGAATTGGGCTGAGAGTGAGTGACTGGCCCAAAATCATCCAGCTGGTTTTCATGCCTAAGGTGGGGCTAGAACTCAGTCTCCTGGTTTCTAGCCTGATGCCTTAACCACTAGACCAAACTGGCCCTTTACTATACTTTTACTATAGTCTCATCTTGTTCCCACTCATTTATTTATGTTATTCATGGAAATAATCTTCCTTGGATTACAGTCATTAGAATGTTGCACAATTTCCCCCAAAACACTCTGTTAATTCTTCCATTATCACCATTCACTGTACCTACTTTCATTCACAAATGACACCAATTAAGACTTATTGACATAATTTTAGTCCTTTCATTCATAATTAAACCTACATTTTCACTTCCCTGCATATTTTCATCAATTCTACTCCAGATGATCAGACAACCTTCATTTAGATCTATTATATATTTCCCGTTACTCTTATACAGACACATGAGATATTTATAGTAAGCCTCTGATTTCTCAGACCTCAGTTTAAAAGATTTTGGTGTGAACTATCTGTTCACTATTTTAAGTGAACCATTTCTTCACTATTTTAAGCCTTATTTAACACTATTTGATGCAGGCTTAATGCAGGAAAAATGGCGTTAAGCATGTTTAAAATCCCCATCACAGTTTTCTGCGTATGTAAGTTGGCATTATGCATCCACAAAATTCCAGTCACTATGTAGTGAATATATGCACTGAACAGACACCCCTTTCAATAGAAGCGAATATATGTAGCTCGGGATTCAACTGTGGAGTCTTTAGTGCTCTGAGCTTGGTTGTTTGCTTGCAGACTTTTCATTACCCAACTAGGTAACAACATCAGTGCTGGTAAGTGTGGGTTTTGCTCCCTGTTTATATACAGTAGCTTGCCCTGCCAGTGTTGGTGGGGGTGTAGTTTTCTCCTTGGTAGTCCCTTGATTAGGGTTTTGTTTTCTGCTTGATTGTTTGTCTGGTGTTAAACCCTGCTTATCTAGGTATAGGTTGCTGGAGAGGATGTGTTCTGATCTTTTTGTTTCCTTCTTAGCTTTTTCATTGTTTCCTTTGAATGGTGTATAAATGTGGTTTATCTCTATGTGTCTTTTGATGGCTGATGAATCTATTGATTTCTATGTGTCTACTGATGGCTGTGCGGGAGGTGCCGTTTCAGTGTCTACTGATGGCCAATGTGTCTATTGATCTCTAAGTGTGCATTGATGGCTATCAATGGCTGTGCGGGAGGTGTTGTTTTAGCCATCAATAGACACAGAGATAAACCACATTATATGGTCTACAGGCTATTGCTCCTTGCATTGGCAGTGGAAGATTGGGCTCCTCTTCCTGCACTACCACCTGGCCTCCTCCACTGGCTCCATCACAATGCCTCCTCGATGGCTAGCCTGGCAAGCTCCCTTCATCAGATGAGGCTCTGCCACCCTGCCATATGCATCCTGGGACTGTGCCTCACCCAGCAGCTGATCCTGGGCCAGAGCAGGAGGAAGAAAATGGCAAAGGTCAACTGGGGGTGGCAACAGGGGTAGGTAGTGCGAGTGCAGGGCAGCCAAAAAGGCAGAGATGTGGGGGAGATAGGCTGGGGGGAGTTGAAGCAGAGGCAATTTGCGCAGGGTAGGAGAAGCGTGAGGTCCTCGCCTAACGACCACAACTGGGACTGCCAGAACTGCTGTCATTAAGCAGCGTGGTCACATGCTGTTTTACTTAACGACCGCTTCACTTGGTGATTGAAATTCTGGTCCCAAGTTGTAACCCAAGGACTACCCATAGTTCAACAGCAGCTGTGTTAAATATATTATACTGGTAGTCCTCATTTAGCAACCACAATTGAGACCGGCAACTCGGTTGTTAAGTGAAGCTGTCACTAAGTAAACCCATGACTGTGCTTGCTTATTTATTTATTTCAATTTCTATAGCTGCCCATCTCAGACAAGTGACTCTGGGCGGTGAACAATCATGATCTTACTTCAGCTGTCCTTTGTTTTATAGAACTGCAAAGGTCATAAATGTGAGGATTGGTCTTATTAGTTACTTTTTCATCATTGTCATAACTGTGAACCATCACTAAACGAGGCAATCACTAAACAAGGACTACCTGTACTTCACTCTAAGCTGAATTTTTATATTAAGATATTAACCACTGAAAATATTGATTTTTATTGGAAATCTTGATAGAGTTATAATTGCTTAATACAGTGGAGTCTCGTTTAACCGACCTTCGCTTATCCGACATTCCGTCTTATCCGACACCCCTAAAAAAAACACAACAACACGCATAAATCGGCGACGAGAAAAGTGTGCCGCTTGTTTGCAAGCGTGAGTGTACTTTTTCTTGTTACTCCTGACGGTGCGGCGCCGCAACGCAAAAATCGATTGCAACAGGCGCAGCGGATCGTTTTTTTTTTTTTTTACTGCACTCAATCGTTATTGTGTGTTATCTGACATTTTCGCTTATCCAGTGTTCTGCCGGCCCATTTATGTCGGATAAGCGAGACTCTACTGTACCAGGTATTCATATTTTTTTACAGAATTAGCATGAAAAGTTGCAACTACAGGTATCAAGAGTTCCATTTTTCCCCCAGGAAAAATGTGTTCTATGCTGAGTGTGTTATTTTAACTGTGCTGCCTTTGGCTGTTTTAAATCAAGAACTCTTGAAGCAAGAAAATACTTTGTACGGAGAAGCTCAAGTATTTGCTACCTGAAAATATTAAATGTAAACATATATGTCGACACTGGAAAGTGCCTGTTACAGAATTGCTCATCAAGATTCCTTTCATAAGGCTATGGCTCTAAGGTCATGGCAAAGGTTTTACTCAGCCCTATTATCTTACAGCCAAGGACAGGACCTGTTGCCTTCCAAGGGCTCTCCCCATTGAGCTATGACCTCTGCCTAAGCTCTTGCTTGATTGGTAACAGAAATTCAGGATTTAAACCAAGGAGTCTATCTTAAGAAATACGCTGCAATAGCAGCTCCAAATTCCAAAGAGTAATGTATACCAGTCTGAACATGAACATTCTGTCTCACTCTCTAAAAGCCAGCAAATCTGAGCCACAGAAGCTACATTTTTTTAATGTTCTTAATCTACATGATCCCTACATAATTTAAATATCAATTAGCATACCTTGTGGCATTAGGTTTTACCTGTCTCCAAGCATACAGAATTAAGAAGTAACCTTCCCAGATGTTTTAAACCCATGGTTTTATGTTGCAAACTGGTAATAACTTTTTCAAGCTATACTATGATCTATTTGAATACTATGTAATAATTTATATGAATACCTGCAACTTTGTTACACTGTCCAGGTGATGGCATCTGTTGAGTTAATTCTTTAGAAACCTGGCTGGTAGCCTGGCCCATGTGAACAGAATGTCCCATTAAAATACTTTCTGCAGCTTCTGTCAGCCTTGGTCTTTGACCCTCGCTAAGTTCTCCAGCACTGTTGTCAGTATCCTAAAGTAAAAAAGAGAGAGAGAGAGAGAGAGAGAGAGAGGGAGGTGTAAGCAAGAGGAGCTACTACTCCTAGTGCTGGGTCAAATGTCTGCTCCACTTTGAAGTGGCTCTCACTTGTGAAGGCAGGGAGAGAGGACACTGAAATGGAGTCAAAGAAAGGAAGGGGGAGGAGAATTCAAATTGAATGGGAGGGAGGGGAGGTCAGCTTTCCTTTTCTTTATTTTTTATTCATTAAAAAGAACCCTGAATTCTGATTGGAGGGAGGAGAACATAAATTTACCTTTATTCCCTTTTCTTTTCTTTTTGTGAAAAGGAATCTGTCTTAAGTGACACAAGAGAAGTCGCTGTTGTTTACAAAAAAGATGGAATAGAAGAATTCTCAAGCTACTCATAAGCATGTATAGGAGCTGCTATTATTATTATTATTATTATTATTATTATTATTATTATTATTATTGCTACCTACTCTATGCAGGTTTTTTTAAAGAAGAAAAGAAGGAAGCAAGGGGGAAAAAAGGGACAAAGATGCTCTTGAGCCTTGAGATTCATATATTCTCCATAAAAGAGACAAGTATAATAAAATGTTGCCCAAGAATAACTTCAAAAATATGCCATCTTGTACTAGAATCACAAGAAACCTTTTCTGTAAGATAAATGCACCAGGATGTATACAACTCTTAAAAGTTTTGGGTGTAGTGCTTGGAGACTTTCAAAAGTTGTAACTGATAGATAATTTTACATAGTCATATTAACTATTTAATTGTTACTAACATTACAGGTAAATAAAATGAAATCAAATTTAGTTTGGAACTAGCCCATCAGCTGTGTTTTAGAGCTTACCTCCAGCAAGTCACTCAAAAGCTAAGCTTAGCCTTCAGTCCAGAAAAGGCTGTGTCCTCCTTGCTATAAAACAACCCACACAACAGAGGTGGATGGTCTGCAGCTCTCTGGCTAATATCATGCAGTCCTCAATTTAATTACAAATGAGATGGTTTTGTAAGAGAATAGATAGCCCATTCACCTGAAATCTATTCCTGTCCACTGCTCGCTTCAGCTCCACCACCAATAAGTCTCCACAGATCATGGTAAGGGAATGTGGCCTTCAACAGAAAAAAGTTGCCCACTCCTATTATAACAGAATTAGAAATAAGTGGTACCTCTGAGTGGCAAATCTCTTCATGCAAAGCAAGCGGTGCTTGATTTAGTTTTGAAAAGAAAGAAAGGACTGGGTCCCTGTGAGGTCCTCTGTGAGGTCTCCATATCACCTGCCCCTCACTGGGAGGATCGTAATCCTAAAAGATACAATGGTTTGGTTTTTTTTCTCCGCAAAGCTACTCATAAAAGGTTAACCACATTTCTGACAATCTGGGCTCTCAAAATGAAATAACATCTTAAAGAAACTGGAGCATTAAAACACTTATCAGGAAAGGCACTGAAGCCTTATTACAACATGATATATACATGTATGCATATCTATATGTATATGTTGGAGTCAGGCTGTGTCCAAGTTGAATAAAATAAATAAATAATAAACATAACATTCTTGGAAAACCTTCCCCAATCTTCTACCCTCCATATATATTTGGACTGCAATTTCCAGAATTCTCAGTTTACACAGTCAGAGGCTGGGAGTTGCAATTCCAGTTAATTTGGAGATCAGGTTGGGCATAGTTGATTCAATCTTTGCCATCCTTGCTACCCAATAGTCTTTGAGTTGGAGATGCTGCTAATTAAATCTGGATTTTATTATGCATACACATTATTGGTCCTATCACTGAGCTAAATCCACTCATTTACCCAATAACTAGAAGTGACTAGAAACTGGCAGCACATGGACCAACCTGGACTATGGTCAACAGTTATACAGGTAGTCCTCGAGTTATGACAGCAACTGGGACTGGAATTTCCATTGCTAAGCAGTGCAGTTGTAAAGCACAATGTCATGCGATTGCACTGCTTAGCAATGGCAATCCCTGCAGTCCCCGTTGCCAAGCAAGGATTGTGGGTTGTTAAGCAAGCACCTCTTTGCAACTTCTTGCTGGCTTCCAACAACCAAAGTCAATGGGTAAGCCGGCAGGAAGTTGCAAGTTCCAGGCAGCTCACAAGCAGGCTGGCAGACAAGTATAAGTGGCTGCTACTGGGTGGAAGAGGGTGCATGAGTGCTGGGGGAGGTGCGGCGTGAGTGCAGTGGACTTGGTGTGGCTGCTACTGGGTGGGAGAGGTGTTTGAGTGGCAAGGGAGGCGTAGTGTGAGCACAGCAAGGCTCAGGGAGGATGCATAGGTAGGGGAGACTTACCTGAGCAACTTGTGACCTTCCCTGCATGTTTCCCTATTGACTTTGCTTGTGGGAAGCCAGCAGGGAAGGTTGCAAATCATGATCACATGACCATGGGACGCTGCAACCACTGTAAGTGCATGCTGGTTACCAAGTGCCCAGTTCGCGATCGTGTGACTATGGGGGCACTAGGATGGCCAGAACTTTGAGGACCAGTCATAATCACCACTTGTTCAGTGTGGTTGTAACTTTGAACGATCGCTGAATGAGTGATTTTAACCGAGGACTACCTGTATAACATCACCCATATTCAAATACTGGGCCTGCTTCCATCTTCCCTGCTGTCCTTGTCTTTTCAAGAAAATGGCACAAAGGAGGAAGCCAAAAGAACATAGGAAGACATAGTTTCCTGAAGATCACAGCTTTCTAGACAATACTGGAATTACCACTCAAACAAATTACACACCAAGGTCAGTCTCTATTTTACATTTTCGATGGAACTGGAGGCAAACATGACAAGAACAGAGAAGAGAGAGGTACACTGAAATTTTGGGCACAAAGCCAATAACATACTGTGTCAACACCTAGTTACTGTTGTAAATAAAGTACTGATTTCAACTTAAGAAGCATATTTTTGGTTTGGGCTTCCCAGAGATTTTGCTACTAGCCCATCAACCTGGATTTAGGAATGGACATCATGTAGTGGAAGTTTAACATGTTTGAAAGCAAACTGGTTGCCATGATGAAAGTGTGATCATTTTTCGATTTTATAAGTCAATATGTATCTCCTACTCTACATTTACTGTTTAAACAAAATTGTCAATTACTGAAACACTCTAAACGACATACTCCATTAGACTACAGCATCATGCTTGTTTCAATGTTTCATTATTAAGTGATGTTATTACCATCTCATGGGCATCATGAAGAGTGCTGGCCAAACTGTCACTGAGGTTTGGAAAAGATAGTCCTCCCTCTGCCAAAGCTATAAAGTTGAGAAACACACAATTACGAAATGAACAGGTTGCAATTGGATTTTTGTCTGCAAATATATCTGGAAAACAGATTTTTGAGATGGATGGGAAAAACCTCCCTCTAGGCTAGGTTCAAAATTTATTTTTGCTCAAGTCTGCTGCAATCACTCTTCCAAATCTGCTACTGGTTTGGCATCATGCTCTTCCCCTGAAAGGGTTCTTCATTTTCCTTCAAGTAATGCAGACTCTTAGGACTCATAAATGTGATTGTACCAGGGCATCGTGTCAAATCTGGTTACACAATATCCATGAGGGAAACAAAAACAATTACTTCATTCCAACCCAAAAACTATGGGATGGAAGAGAGAATGCATCACATTGCAAAAACATTTTCCAGAGCTGTGCCATTTTTATTGTGTAAAAGATATTCTCAAGCCTTGCAGTCTGGAGTGATTCACCCAGAATTGCATCAAACCAGTCTTCTTATATATGTAAAACCTCTCATTGTGTTCTCCAGAAAAATAAAACCAGCAAAAAACTTTTACGAAGTTATTTTTGGAATTGCATTATTATAGGATATATGTCAGGACTTTTTTTTTCTTGGATATAGAGTTCTTTAAAAAATAAAGAGTCAGAAAAAGCATCACCTTTTGCAGCTAGCAGTTGACCATAGCTGTATAGAACTTCTCCTTCAGAAATTGGCCTGTCTGCAGCCTCAGTTTCTGTGGCGGTTGGACTGCTTTCTTCTGAGGGGCCGGAACTAGGCGTTTCCACAGAAGGTGACGGAGCCCTAGGTTCTGCAGGAAGCGGACTGTGGGACTTAGGCAGCTCAGGAGAAGCTGGCAATACCAAAGTCTCTGGCTCTTCATGCTTACCCACAGACATTATACTAAAAATGACCAAAAACAAAAACAAAAACCCTATAAATAATAGATGGCACACATTTGTTAGCATTTCTTTAAAACATTTGGCATATATTTGCCACATATTTGGCACGTATTTGCTAGCATTTCTTTAAAATGCTTCACCATCCTCCCAGCAGACAAAGGCCGAACTATGGTTATCATGGACAGAACACAACACATACAAAAAGCCAAAGAACTACTGGAGGAAAAATAAACCTACATCCCAGTAAACACCAACCTGATACAGAAACTAGATAACCTGATCAAGAGAACCCTTAATGACCTAACCAAGAAAGATCAAATCACAAAAGAAGAACAGTGGCAGATGAAAAGCAGTGGACCCATCCTCCCAAGTTTCTATGGATGCCCAAAAATACACAAGCCCGACATACTTCTTTGTCTAACTGTATTGTTACCAGGGACCACAACATACAACATAACCAAAGAACTTACACAAAAGCTTGGACATCTCATAAAGGGGAGCGAATATTCTATCAACTCCCCACTACAGTGCCTCCAGAAAAAAAGACCTAAAAATAGAAGATGAAATTATGGTTTCATTCAATATAACAGCACTCTTTACATCCACAGATCCAGAACTAGCCAAAGAATCCATGGCAGCAGTACTACACAACTCACCCAACCTAGCCAAATACACTAAGATCGAAATAACCAGAATCATGGACCTCATCAGTCTCTGCCTCGCCACCTACTTTCAGTTTGATGGACAAATACACCAACACCCATGGGATCACCACTCTCAGGACTCATAGCAGAGATTGTAATGCAGCATCTAGAAACTATAGCACTCCCACACATACAACCAAAAGTATGAATCTGGTATGTAGATGACATCTTTGTCATAATAAAAAAGGAACAACTAGAGAAGACACATGAAAAAATTGACATCTTCAAAGGAATAAAATTCACAAAGGAAGAAGAAAACAACAACACACTGTTGTTCCTGGATATCCTCATCAGCAGAAGAAACAATGGTAAATTAGAAACATAAGCCTATTGAAAAACAATCCACACTAACCAAGTGCTCCATTACCAAAGTAACAACCCAACGTCCTACAAGAGAGCTGTATAAGAACATATAAGAACATAAGTACAAATGCACTGCAGCAACCCAGAACTCCAAAAAAGGAAACAGACCACCTATATAATATCTTTCAACCAAATGGATACCCACACAACTTTATCAAAAAGCCTGACCACTCAATACACTACAGCACAACCAACACAAGCTATGAAAAAGATAACACTGCCATATATCAAAACCATCTCAGAAACAACCAAGAGACTATTACAACCACACGGCATCACCATAACACACCAACCAACTAAAGCCCCCCAAAACATCTTAAGTAAACCAAAAGACTCATTAGCCCAAGAAGAAAAAACAGGAGCCATCTACAACATACAGTGTAAGGACTGTAACAGGCACACAGAAGACTAGCAGAGGCATCCATGAACACCAACTAGCAGTCAGAAGACACGATGAAAACTCCTTAATCTCACAACACATGGACAGACTCAACCATAGCTTCAACTGGGAAATTATGAGCATCCTAGACCAAGCTAAATCCAAAAACACTAGGGAATTCTTGGAAGCTTTGCATTCTGACAAATCAGCCATCAATAGACACACAGAGATAAACCACATTTACACACCTTTCAAAAGAGACAATAAAAAACGCTGAGTGAAACACAAAGACCAGAACACATCCTCTCCAGCAACCAACACCCAGATAAGCAGGGATTAATACCAGACAAACAATCAAGCATAAAACAATAGCCTAATCAAGGAACTGCCAAGGAGAAAACCCCACCAACACTGGCAGGGCAAGCTACTGTATTTAAACAGGGAGCAAACCCCACACTTACTAGCACTGATGATATTACCTAGTTGGGTAATGAAACGTCTGCAAGTAAACAACCAAGCTCAGAGAGCACTAAGGATTCTACAATTCAACCCTGAGCTACATATATTCTCTTCCATTGGATTTCTTTAAAAACCATTGCTAGTTTGTTGAAGAGAATAACATAGGGCCTATTATTTTTCAAAATTCATCATATCTTTTCGGGGCTAGCACTGGAGTAAACGCAGCACAGAGATGAGCATGGCATAAGAACGAAATTTGTGCAATATCATGTTTGGCCATATATAATGGGTTTGCCCTGGAAACCATGACTTATTTGGCCATTCAACTTGGCTTTCCCTGTCTTTTTCTTTTGATTCTATGCTGCTCCACCAGCCTTATAATCTTTCTTTATTTCCTCAACCCCAGTCTGGTAGCTACTGTTCAGTCAACACTAGAAGTAGCAGTGCCCGAAGAGTTGGCATAAATCAAAGTGGAAATGCTTTAATTTGGATTTTTGCAAGCAGCAGAAATTTCAATCTCATGGTCTGTGTAACTGCTTCCAATTCTATGATCTGGATCTCTGAACTGGAGGATGGTGCTGTCACTTTCAGACCACTGTTTGTCTAATAACATATTCAGGCCTAATTTGGCCCTTATAAAAATTGTGAGTTTGTTCTAATTACTCAGTCTAAACTCTTGCTCACAGGCTGATTTCCTGAATTTCTACTGAACTATCAGATTGCCTTCTCTCTTGTCCACCAGTCATGATCCCATGCATTTGAACAAGGCAATCTGCGTCGTATAAAATGTGGCAAAGCTCAATGAATTCAAAAACATAAATAGCCTTTTTTCATTCCACCTCACCAAGTAAAGATGCCAGAAAGTTAATTTCAGTCTGGCATAAAACTAGTTTTGTATTGCTTTTCTTTTGGCTGTGTCTTATTCTTGCAGTTGAGAAGACTGCAAGAGTCATTAACTTGTGTCAGTTGTGAAGGACTCACACAGCTCTTGGATCAAAACCTTCTTCACTCTGTAGACTAGGCTTCTCCTCTTCCAAAGGAAGTTCTGCATCTCCCCATGCGTTGGGAGAGGTTTGTCTTTTCACCATTCTTCTGTCCAAGGTATGGTCTGATAGAGGAGGGCTTGGTGTAGCTACTATGGGTGTTGCCGTAGGAGTAACCACAGGTGTATGAACTGGACTGACAACTGCTGCTTCAGACCCTGCATGTATTGGGGGGGAAAAGAGAAAAGGAATGCAAGGTCAGATTATATTGTTATTTATACTTTTTTTTCTTAACGCCAGAAGAAAAACCTAACCTCAATAGCCAGGAGCCACTCAAGATCAAACTTCTTATTTCAGGTTATGATCATTATCTGCACTGAAATTATAATAATGCTGAGAAGCTTTTCATAGAGAGGAGCTATCAGACGGATATAGAAATAAATGAAGAGAATGGGAAACTTAAGGCAAGTTAGCATCAGATCCAAACCTCAATTTCTTTCATTTGACTATCAAAAAAGAAAAGGGCTTGCTACCCTCTCAATAAGACGTCAAATGTTGGCAGAGGTCTGCCCACACATACAGCAGTTTTTCATGCCCGCTGTCACATGTCTCAGCAGGGAAGGAAAGAGCTGAGATGCAAACAGGAACTCTGAGAGAAATTCTGCTCCTGCTCCTGTTGAAACTCTATGTAGCACACAAAGCAAAGTTCTTTTTGCTAGCACCCTGAACCACAGGGAGGGAATCCATGGAGTTATCCCATCTTGTAGGAGCCTCCTTCCTTGTTCAGTTCAACCATGGATCCTACACAAAGCTACTGGATGTCGGCTGGGCATCTAGGAAATTGCAGGTGGGGACAAGAACTATTTAAGCTATGTTCTTCAGATACACAAGAGGACTGCATGATATAATATAAATTGGCACAGAAGAAAATTGGGGGATGAAAAAGTGTGCAGATTCCCCAGTGAATTTTGAGTGATTAAAATTGTGTTTTGTGGGAAGATAACATGAAACCTCACTAATAAGAAAGCTCTTCAAAAAGAA
Organism: Liasis olivaceus; assembly: GCA_030867105.1. Classification (NCBI taxonomy): domain Eukaryota; kingdom Metazoa; phylum Chordata; class Lepidosauria; order Squamata; family Pythonidae; genus Liasis; species Liasis olivaceus. The sequence continues at coordinate 23,202,261 of CM061349.1, read as the reverse complement.
AAAAGAATCATGTTTCAAAACAAAGGTGGTTACGTATAAATCAAAAGCTCCTTTTCTAGTCTGGAAATCTGTATTTTTACCTATTGCACCCATCATTTGTTGGTCACCCACATCTTCATCCACCTCGGTAATAGACAGAGAGGACTCTGGAGTTTTTACTGCAAAGAATTCTTTCACAGGTGGTGGTGACTGAGGTGGTGTGGATTCAGGTGTGACCACTGGAGTAGGTAATATGGTTTCCTGAAACGGAAAAAATACACACACAGATAATAAAAAATACTAAAGTTATTAAAAAAACATCCCCCTTGCTACTGATTTTAACTCATCTCTGCTAAAGCATTAATTTTGGTTGAGATTTATCTAGCCAATCAATTGATAATCAGTCCTCAACTAAATGAGTCTAATGCTTGGTATTCCAAGAAGGGAAAGCTTATTAAAGCACAAATACTTCACTTATTAAGGCGTATTACTGTCAATGACAATGTTAATTTAATGCATTTGATTCTTTGGATTGGGCACAAAACCAAATCAGAAATAATTCTGGATTTGGAGTTCAAATATAAAATCTCACATTTAAAGCAAGCCAAGTTATAGTTTCAAACTAAGGCTTGTCACCTACTGGGATTTTATATGCCCCCAAATATTATAAGTAGATTAAACAAATCTTAGCTTGCTGCCCAAACCACTGTCTGAACCAAAAAAAATATACAAAGGCCAGTAATCTTCTCAAGACCTTATGGAAGGGAGAAATAGAATGGCCACTGATTCAACTGATCCTAAGTGGCCCTGGTGGTGTTCTGGTACTGGGTGATCATTTCTGTACATCTTGCCAGCTATGCTGTGTGGTGCTACAAGGTAGCATTCTATCTCCAGTGCTATTTAACATCTATATGAAACCAACGGAGATGGTCATCCAAGATTTTGGAGGTAGGCAGACGACCTTCATCTCCACTCAGTAACATCTGAATCAGAAGAGGTATGCATGTCCTGAAATAGTGACTATACGAGGTGGATGAAAATTACTACTCTGAGACTGAATCCCAACAAGACAAAGACTTTCTGGGTTTGAGAACTGGGAAATTTACCTGCTATAAATGGGATCACACTCCCTCAGAAAGAACTGATACCTATGTCAGGAGTGCACCTAGGGACATTGACATTGGAAGCCCAAGTGACTTCCACAGCTAGGAATGCCTATTGCCAGCTTTGGTTGATATTCTGAGTATAGTCATTCCTGGATCCTTACTACAGTTGTTAATGCACAGATAATGTCAGATTACTATAATGCACTTTAAGCTGAGCTACTACTGTGCTTGGTCTGAAAGCTACAGTTGATGCAGTACAACCAGGTGGCTGAATGGGGCACCTGGCATGCACACATTACTGCCTTGTTGAAGCAACTGCCCTGACTGCCAATTACCTATCAAGCCTGATTCAAGGTTTTAGTTATGCCATGCAAGGTCCTAAACCATTCAGGATCTGGATATCTGAAAGATCGCCTTCTCCATTCTCGACCTGGTCTCTGAAATCATCAGGGGAGAGTAATACCACACGTACAGAGAGCTGAACACCAGCCATTTACAAGCAGGCCTTCTTTGTAATGGTGCCCCACTATGGAATAGTCTCCTCCTGAAATTCAAGAGGTGCCTGTAATAATACCTTTTAGGCACCTGTTCCTCAGGCCTTCTCGGTGTGAACCTTAGAATAATAATTTTTCTCCCGCTCCCCATTTTTTTAAATTAATGTTTTATTGAAAGTTGTTTTATAATGTTTTAATGTACTGTTTTATTAAATACTTTATTTTTATTTTAAAGGAAGCTCCAAGATGCTTTGGTACAGGAAGCAGTGTACAAGCATATTAAACAAACTGCAACAATATTGGAGAATGTACCTTCCAGGCCAGTTTAAGCACTGGCATCAGATTTAGAAATATTCACTGGAAACTTTCATGCATCACAGTAAGCCATATCTAAAAAAGAGCTGATAGTAGTTCAGTGAATTAATCAACTCACAACTGTATTTACTGCTACTAATGCACGGTATCCCAGAGGCCCTTGAGATGTCAGACTATTAGCAGAGCTTCGTCACACAAACACACTAACTCTTATTGGTTGTGTGGTGGAGAAAAGGGATGGTTCTAAAAATGTAATATCTTGCATGGACTCCTATAGCAGTTTCCTGAATCATGTTTTAAAAATCACATATCAAATCAAATCAAAACTTTATTATAGTCATAGTCCAGCAGAAAAAAAAATCACATAAGTATTAGGAAAGAGCATATTGTTACATAAATCTCCATTAGTAATAGATAAATTTAAATCACAGTGGTAGTTCTGGGAAGGCACATCAAGTTTGCATGACATGACAAGCCATTTTGGGCTTCTCTAGACCAAATATATGCCACTACTTCAGACCATGCTGAATTACAGACATGTGATATATTTTGTTTCATATGAATGTGATCACTTATTTTTTCCAATGTATTTATAGGGAGAAAGATTATGACTCAATTTATTCCCTAATTTAATTTTTCCCTATACACTGCAAGAAATAAAGCACCAAGATTACAGAAAGAGTATTATCATTTATTTCTTTAAATTTATTGTCTGCCCAACTCCAATGGTCTCTTATTAATCACAAACTAAGTACAGAAGAAAACAACTCACCTTTTCTGGCAACTGTGACACCCTTGAAGAAATTACTGTAGCAGGTGCAGCTTTTTCGCTTTCCCTGTTACCCAGCATTACAGCTACTCTCTCAGCAAGGGCTTCATTAACAAAATGTCTTATCATTTCTGAATCTACTGGGATGCCAGCATCAACAAATAGCTGAAAACCTTCAGTACCTGCTGCTTCAACTGGAGATGGATCAGAACACATGCAGAAATTCAACTTTAACGTTGTACATAATAAGATTAGGATATGAAGAACTTTGAACTATACACATTTAATAATAAACAAATAAATAAATATTCCTGGTTTTCAGTTGTCTCTATCCTCTGCAGTCCCAAAGCTGTTTCTGAGACCCAGGGGAGTGTCAGGAATGATATGAGATATAATGCAAGGGATGGAGTGATACCCCATTCTCCTTATGCAAGCTTGCACGCTTTTTTGTTTATATTTGGTTCTTTTTGTCTTTAATGCTTAGTTTGCAAAGTTAGTTTTAGATGACTTACTTATATAAACATTTAATATCCCATAGTTTACTATTTATTATATTTCATAATAAAGATACACATGTAAAGTGAAGTTTTATATTTTGAAAGAGAAAAAATATAACTTGAGAGGCACACAGTGAAATGTATCGACAATAACTTTGTTAAAATCTGTTCTGAAAGTATTTCCTCACGTAATATAGAATTTCTGAAATTCGCTACCAAAAGAGATAACAAAGGCTGTAGTTAGGTGGCTTTTAAGAAGGAACAAATTTATGGAAATGAGGCCTGTCAATATATTCTAAACTTCTATGAGGAACTAGAACTATGGACTTAAAGAGAGAATGTTGCATAAGGAGGGTACTAGTAAGAATGGTCTTGCTCTATGTAGAAGTAAGACATCATCATCATCATCATCATTATTATTATTATATATTATTATGTAAGACAGTAAGGTGAATATCTCAAGAATAGATGAGATACATTAGGGAGAATACATTTTTTGAAGAGGGTTATATCTCACTGGCTGGCCACATGCTTTACATGCAGAAATGTTTAGTTTCAAATATAGCAGCTCCAGATAGGCCTGGAAGATCTCCTCCTTGACATATGGGAGAAGTATTGCCAATCAGGAAAAAACAGGAATAAGCTTAAGGGTTGAGGTTGATGAGGCAGGAACTAGAAATTCCTACACTACAGACTATGTGTATGTGTGTGTGTTTGTGTTTGCACAAATAAAAATAACAAAACCTGACTTCAAGACCACCAAGCGCTATACCCAGTATTTGTTAATTCAGAAGAGACGGATGAAAGCACTTCCAGTTTAAACCCTTGAGAATATATAACAATCCATGACATCAACATATTGCTATGAGCAAATAACTGTTCTATGAATGACTTCATGCTCACCAGCAATAAGGATTCTAATCTAGTTGAGCCATGTCTAAACCTTCTGTCAAGTTCAGCAAAGAAGTTAAGCTAAGGGTGAGGTATCAGGATATTGGTGATTTACTGCTAAGTCCAGGTGTGAAATTTGACAGTGGGAAGCTTTTAGATGGACAGTAGCTGGATGTTTTGCCATGTACTGTTTTGAGTAGCCAAGACATCAGTACACATTTTGGGGAGTTTGGACTAGGACTAGGTGGATCAGTGGTCTGACAAAGCTTCTTATCTTCCCCAGTCCTATACTATTTATGGCCTTTGGAGGTCAGTATCAACATCCTGAATCTGGCTAGAAAATTATATGGAAGTTGATCAGATTCTCTTGACACTGAACCGTTACCAACCAATATCTATCCTCTGCAATTCTTGATGAAGTGAATTTTCTTAATTACTTGATGGGAAACAATAAACACATGTTTATGCTTGTGTTATATGACTACAGTATTATACATGTTAATATGAGTACAATCTTCACTTCCGGGGAGAACATAATCTGATGTTATAATGTATTAAACATGCTTTACTGTGTTGTTTGGGGCATGTTTCTTATTGCTACAGAAATAAAAATGTGGGAGGAAATGTGCTGGAGGCCATACCACATACTTAAGACAATGGCCTAGAACGGATGAATTGAGGAAGAATCCAATTTATCAGATTCAGTAAATGCAGGACTATTCTCTGATCAAATTACTAGAGACATCCTTTTCCTGGACACATTCTGTGAAAGCCTGGTACCCATTCTTCTTTAACCAGGATACGACAGCTGTTCTTACTCACCAATGTCAGAGGATACCGCTTGGCTCTCTTCACTCTCTGATGAGCTTAAGTTGGGAATCACCTCTTTCTGAGCTGGATACATCCCACTAATAACTCGTGCCATTACCTCTTGCTCTACCCTAATGGAATAACAATGTGCATATTTTATCTATCTGCAATTAAACTGTTCAGCGTCCTGAATACAAACAGCTAAGTTAAGTAGTGTTAGTTCATGGGCTTATTATTTTCTTATATAACTAATTCCTTTTTCTTGCCTTTCTGTCAGGTTTAGCCCAGGGAACTCCAGGAGACCATGCAGATTCAATCCAGCAAGGTTTATTAGCTGCAACCTCTATACAGAAATCTTCCCAGACTGGAAATAGTTCCCAGGGTCAATCAGTAAATACTGCTTGCATTCCTCAGGGAGGTGCCAGCCTCATCCTCTTATCTCTCCCTCGCGGCTCAGGAGACCAAAGAGTATTTTTCACTCCCCGACTCTGGCCTCTATCTTCCCATATCCCCACACTTTCAAACTCTTCACTGTCAATCTTTCTTTCTGCTTTTATCTATCTAACTATCTGCCACCTTAACTCTTCATTCTCTATCAGTGCTGCCCAAAGTACTCTCTCCAATGAGTACCTTCATCCTCTTATTGTCACTGATGATGAAATGTATCCTGAGATACTTGTCTGGCTATGTGAATCGACTAAACAACATGAAAAATCAAATAAGCATTACAAAACATGAATGGGGTTGGAACACAGATGATCACCATTTCATAGTCATTGAGGACTCACCAACTAACCAATTTGTTTTCCAAGGTCTCTCGTTTTTCTATTATCTCATCAAGAATATCGGCTGAAAGCTGGGGTGCAGGAGCCACTGGTGGAAATGGGGGCCCATTATATTTTGGAGATCCAATGTCTCCTTGTCTGTTAAACTGTAGGAATGGTTCAGAGAATTCTGAGATCCCATCATCATCTCCTTCTTCCTGATGGCAACAAAGACTGGTCCAATACAACACAGCCAAGCAATATTCACATACATTCGCAGTAATTATTCCCTTTGAGGTTGAATATGTTCTATTTATCTACCTGCAATTAACCTGTTCAGCGTCCTGAATACAAACAGCTAAGTTAAGTAGTGTTAGTTCATGGGCTTATTATTTTCTAGAGTTAATATGAAAGACCTGGGCTGAGGAAAGCAGCAGAGCTTATTCGCATTTTAGACACTCTAGGGCCACATCCTGAATGATTAGTACTAGAGCTTGATCTGGGCAGATGGAGGCATCAGAGCAATAGATAGAATTTTGAGTTATTTAATGCTCATATTGAGAGGCAGCCGAAAAACTAGGGAGTTGTTTGATAACTTGTTTGTTTTGGTGATGCCATACTCCTTTACTGATGTGATGGCACCCCAGATACCTATAAGTGAAGTTGCATGGGTCATCATAGTAGGAAGGATACAAATTACACTACAAAACAATTAAGTAGCAGTGGGGACAAATGAAGTTAAGACCAGTGAAAGAACAAAAACAGCACTAAGAAGCATCAACAGGAATGCATTAAGCAACTAGGAGAAGACAATATATCCTTTGCTCATATGTTCTTTTTAACAGGAAGTGAGTGCATTGTTAAACATTTTATAGACATTTCCATGCTTGTGCTTTCAAAAACCTGTTAAGAGAATGTTCCTTAATGCCTTAAGTATTTCTGCATTTTCAAATATCAGTAAGTAGACTTTTAGATTAAAGCTAACTCTTGCGTATCATCCAGCTTGTAAATTTATGGAAATACAACCCAAACATGTGCTCAAGTTGGAATGATTTTGAAAGCTTTGTAGTTATAGCCAAATACATGATAAAAGTAATCTCCAAAGAAATGGGCAAAAGGCAGGATTGGGGGGAAAAATCTTTCACATCTCATAAACTGATGTTTTTTGTGTATTTTATTGCTATTTCATAAGCTGCTTTTTTGCATAAGCTGATGTTAAATGACTAAGTAAAGGTTTCCTTTAAGTAAACAGGATTTTCACTAGAGGTAAATTATTGCTTCATATGAAAGTATGGGAAATATTACCATTTTTTCTGAAATAAAAGGTAAGCACACTGCAAATTTAAAACAATTTTATATACTTTAAAAAACATTGGCTATTGTTTGAAAAATATTGTCATGTCAGTAAAAATGCAGTTTGAGATGATCTGATTTGGATTTATTTATTAATTAATACCAGAATTATATAGACATTTTCAATATTAGATAATACAGAACCACTTCTGAAAGTGTACAGACAGTGGCTGTCTATGATACTTTTAAGTTTTCTCTGCAACAATTTTAACAGCAAACCTTTCAAGCATGAAGTCAAAGAGGGAGGAGACTGGCCCTGTGGCGGTGCTATTGCTTCAAAATCTTGTAGATAATGGAACTTTGATAGTACAATGCAATGTAAATGATTATTCAATTTACAAGTGGCCATTTTCCTTTATTTATTTTTTTTAATGAAACAGACTTTTTCTTTTCTTATCTGTGCTGCTTAGCCTGGAGAACAGCATGTTTTAACGGTAAGGAAAATTACATAGTTTATTTATTACACTCATAACCTGCTTTTCCTCTAGGAACTCAAGGTGGCATACAGAATACCTGAAAGAAAGGCTACTGTGTATTTAAAACAACCCCATCTGCCTCTATTACCATACCCTCAGCATCAATCAATGATTATCCTGCCATTTTAAGGGTAAGCACAATAGTCCCTCCTCCAAATTTATCACTACAACAACAAACTGTAGAGATTGTAACTTGTAGATCTGAGCTGATTTCCCCATACCAAGTCCCAACTCTACAGCACACTACTGAGTTTCAAATTAATGAGAAAGTTGCAATTAATTAAAAATTAATGAGAAAGTTGCAATTAATGAAAAAGTTGTAATTAAAAATAAATATATTTATGTGCTATATATTTATTTGCTATATATGGTGCTATATACCACCATAATTACACTATAGTTTACACTATAAATACAAACACAAAACACATAAACTACAGAAGTACAAAACCCTAAAACAACAATTATTCATAGATTCCAACCCAAAACCCTTGGGGGAGGCTGTTCTGCCATTTCTGTTAAGCACACAATTTGATTTGTTTCTATTATAAGCTATCATACATTTAATAATTAATCATGCATAAAAGCCAACAAGCTGCAATGGGTAAGAACAGCAGTCTTTAAAAAGGTTAAGCTACTTTTCTATATTGCAAGAAACGGTATCAGAAAACTGACCTGAGTAACATCAGTAGCATCAATAAAGTTAGCACCTGGAAGTTTCAGCTCTTCATCCTGAAGGAGGCTGTCTTCTGAAGTGGGCTACATAAAAGACAATTTTAGGTTATCTCTCAAATTTAGCTACAGAAGTATAGTAATAAAAAATGAATGAATGTGACATGAATGCGTGGGTGGAAACAGAATGAGAATGTAGAAAAAAAGTGATATGGCCACAGGGAGACCAATGAGAACACTATCTGGTTGGTGTCTATCTGCTTAGAAAAGTTTGTTTGTTTGAATAAAGATTTAAGCATGTCTATCCATGCATACACATGGAGAAGGAATAAATCTAAAAGCATAATTGAATTGATTATTTATGATGAAAAACTGAGTGAATTAATGAAGGATCATCCTGAAGACAAATTCTCTAATATAGGACAGACCATTTTTTTAGTAGGGTCAAGAGTGGACATAGAAGAAGAGGAAAGAAGTGAAGGGAAAAAATGACAGTAGAAAGTACAAGTCCTACGTGAAAATAAAAACAAGAAAAAAATTGAATGAATGCATATTTTCTGTAATATAGAATTACAGTAAAAATTAGGATTAAAAAAATCATTGTACAATGCACATAGCAAGAAAAAGATAGTTACAAATAATGTAGCAAAAGAAAGGCATAGTTAATATTAAAGGAGGCAGAGAAAATGTAGTTAGCCTGAAGAAAATAAAACTTTTATTAAAAGTGGATGAAGTGGGCTAAAGGAGCCTCCAGCAAAATGAACCAAATTAAAAAAAAAAGTGATGAAATGACTTGGGATGAAACAAAATCCTCTAAGAGAGGACTCTGAAGAGTGGTACTAAAACAAATGAAATAAATGTTAGTGTCCCAAAACAAATAGATGAAAAGTCATAATGAGACCATGTTGAAAAATGGTAAAGCTGCTTGTCTAGATGGTACAACTGGAGAAATGGGATGATTTTGCACCTACTCAGGTGGTTTGATTGTAGAGTGACAGTGTGATTTGTTTAATATGTATATAATGGCTATATGACTGAAAGAATGCCATTATTGTTCTATACAAAGAGAAAGGTAGCAAGAGTGAACGTGGCATTGAAAGTGTTTCTACGAATTCTGATTAAGGATACAGGAGACAACAATGAGCAAAATTTGGGAAGTGCAGTGCAGCTTTATGTTTAGCATGGAGGAGGTACACACCAGATTTTTGCTCTTCAGGTAGTAACTGAGAAATCTATGAATGTTTATTGTACAACAAATATATATAATGTCCCTATAGTTGTTAATCTATTTTGTTGGCCAAGAACCTGAATTATTTGCAGTGAATGTTAGATCTGAAGGAGTATGGTTCTCAAAATTAATGGATCAAAGACCAAGGTAGTTGTGTTTGACAGTGAAAACAGAGTGAACAACTGCAAATTAGACATAAATGCAAAAAAAAAAAAAGGCAAGAAGATGAATGTGTGTACTTCGGTAGAATGTTTATTAAAGGTGGGGAAAATGGATGGAGAAATTTTAAGGCATGAAAATGGTGGTAGAAAGATAGTGTGTAATACATGATCATCCATCCATACATACATGAGGATGAATGAAAGTTTATTGAAAGTAGAGAAAATGTGTCTCCTTCAGCAACAACCCTTCTGCAATACCTAGACAACATTGTTTGTTAGAAACTAAAGATACCTGTATTGTAGCCTTTGTAGGAACAGGTAATAAAGACACCTGGTTTCCACTTGTACCATCACTTGAGATGCTATCAATATCAATATTAGGTAGCATCTGCAAAGAAAGATCACAAACTGAGTTTTTCATTTCTGAAGTGGATACAAGCACATCTCAACCACACCTTGTTATCATCTATGCTATATACTCAACCTGTGGCAATGGATACACAACTCACAATAGGTCACAATTTACTAATACTCTAGACAGAAAGCAACTTCTTCAGAGCATGTCAGTATCAGAAATACCTTCTCCAAGAAAGACTGCATCCAGAATAAAGGGGAAAAAAGGAAGGTAGACAAATGGGAGATATCCTTCAACACCAATCCAACAGCTGCAGCTATTTTTATTTTAGATAATAAACTTCAAGCTGCTAGTTTTCCCTGCTGAGAAGGGAAATTGTCTAGCCAATATCAACAAGACTTAATTATTAATTAATTTTAACAAGCTATTTGTAAAAGCAAAGAGTACAATCACCTTGGTATGTCAGAAATGGGAAGGGCATCAATCAAGCTGACATTGTTATCACAAAAAGCAAATAATCTGAGGGCAAAATAACATATTACAGTACATGCATAAAAAATTGCTTTTTTTAAGGGAAGATTTCTTCTTCTTAACATTTAATGTTTTTAGAACCTTTTTTTTATCTGAAGGACTCTCAAAATGGCTAACAATGAAAGTTTTAATAATAATCTAGGAGAGGAAATTGTACCCAAATCACATCCTCTCAGTCAGTTTTTTTAATTTTAAGGTATGTGGACTTCAACTCCCAGAATTCCACAGCTAGCATGCCAGAAGTCCATATTGCCAAGTTAACACTGCTCTAAGTTGCTCCCTCTCCTCACCTCCAAGAGTTCTGTTATTTGCAAGAATAAAAACACACTTGCCCTGCAGTGGGGGTCACAGGAAGGAAACTCTTGGAAGAGAAACTGTTTGGAATGGAAAAATTGAATGAAAAAAGATGATCACATTTCTCAGTTTTGAGCTCTTGATGCAATATTTGCTCCACAAAAAAAGGGAATCAACCTGTCTAGATACCCTGAGAGACATTTATTTACAAAGGATTTTTCTAAAAAAAAATCAATCAATTTAAATTTAAACAAATGTAGTTGCAATATGTCTGTTCCTAGGCGTAGGAAATGGAATCTGTGCCATCTTGTCTCCTCCAGCACTAAAAACCAGTAAGTATCTGATAAATTATCATGTCTATTAAACAGACTCCTAGTAGCCCTAAAATGTGACTTTAGTAGATAACTATTATTTGTGTTGGAAAACACAACTGCTTAAATAGTAATAGAAAAGACTATCTCAGCTAAGACAGCTTAATTTGATTTTATGAAATATTCCCACCTATACTCCCACTTACAATTTCCCTTTCAAAAAATGCTATTCATACTGTGCTCTTTCTGTGGCGTCCAGATACAAAAGTGTACAGTGTGCTTTTCTACCAGAAAGGGATGGGAGCAGAGAAAGAGATTTTTTTTTTCAAAGTGATCATTAATCCACTCAATACTTCTTATTCTTTATTCCATACCTGCACAGTTAGTTTGGGTAGATCCTTTTTCTCTGACTTCATCTCTATTACTGTGATATTTGGCTTCTTCACCCTTGGCTTTGGCCTTGGGGGAGAGGTAGGGGGAAGAACAGAAGCTGTCACAGTAACAGGATGGAATTCACCTATATTTATTTCTGCAGGCTGAGGTGAGATGAGGTTGACCTGTTTTTGCCCTATGGAAGTTCAAAACAAAAGAAAGCAATGAAAACTACCTTGAATGGATTCTAATGGAGAACAAAACCATAAGCAAAGCCAAAATCAAACAAATGTGATGAATCAGATAAAAGGATAGCATTTTATCTATACCACAGAAATTTTACTTGTACCTTAAACATTGCCTGTATTGTCTGTCTTATATCATGAAATTATCACATGCAAAATATGCAAAACAACCTTCTAACATATACAGTATATTTCTCATTTTGCCACAATACTGAAAACATGTATGATGCCCTGAAAAATATGTGGCTTTCTACAGGTATAGGATGGGCATGAGGGGAATAATACAAAATCCAAACTTCCTTCTGTCAGCCCACTTTTTAGAGGGGCTATGTATTGGACAAAGGAATAATCAGCTTGAACTATATTTAATATCCAGGCTTTCCTTCTAAGCAGTTGCAGTTAGAAGTCAAGTATGTTCAGTACTACATCTACTGCTTTTATGTCTGAATAGCTGCAAAATCATCCAATTCCTCGGATTTTTATAACTTCAGTATCCATCCAATCCACTTTTTCATTTTTATAAGTTATGAAAACATGAGGCCTGAACAGGAAACATCCCTGCTGTTCAGTGGCAAGCCTTCTTTACGTGCAAAAACATCTATGGGTAGAAAAAAGGAATTACAGTGACAACTACTAAAATTACAAGAAAACTGACCATGCATACATATACTCTGGGACAGGGACACTTCAGAGATACTAAAAAACATTAACCTCTGTTTTCATTGCAACAGACGTAGGATAAAGGCATGGCTTGAATCATTTGGAAAAGAGAAATGCCATATGAAGAACAGAAACAGATTTCCCATATGCCCTAGTAGAATCTAAATTGGAATTGATTAACCAGAAAAGAGGCCTTAAGCTGTGGTAAAAAATTGATGAGAACATCTATTCAGAACCTGGGAACTCTGAATGTGAAAAGACATGTTCCATATGTATTATGAGATAAGATGGCAAATAAAGTGATATTATTGTACTGTTACTATGAAAATGTGTCATGAGTTCACTTTTGGAATACCAGAAAGGAGCCTTCCCCAATCTGGTGCCCTCCAGAGTGTGGAATTTCTAACTAGCATCATCAGCTGGCAGTCTGAATGTTCTGGAAATTGCAGAGCCGGTACTTCTCGAGGAAGTGAATATATACATTCCAGTCACCACACCTTAAAAGGGGTACTGTGAAGCTAAAAATGGTACCGAAAAGGACAGTACGGGTGATAGATCAATTCTGCTGCAAGGAAAGACTTTGCTTGGCTGTTAAAAGAAACAAACATTTGTACTGACTATATCTGAGGCTTTTTAATTCAAAAAAGTTTAAGATGCATATAATTGAGACTCAAAAAATTGTGTGTGGTCTGGAGAAAACTTTTCCCTTTCTCACAATACCAGACCATGGTGCTATCCAATGAAAAAGAATTATGGGAAATTCAAAACAGATTGAAAAATTGCATCTCAATACATACAAGCAAAGCAAGATAGCATGACAAGCATCTAAATTTTCTTATTCCGAAAGGAAAAGTTATAAACCAGAATTTATGATCAGAACCAGAAAATAGCTGTGAACTTATCTAGTCAATTCTCTTGCTTCATCAATGGCTATATACATGAGGGCTAAATAAAGCAACATTCAGAGAGTATCATTCAATATTAACTGGGAGAGGGCTGATTCCTTCATGATCTGCTAATGAGCTTCTCAAAGAGATCTCACTGATCAATGTTGCAAACAGGATGCTGCGCTAGAGGGACCTACAGACCCATGCATATGTTTTAAGGCAGGCCAATCATTTCTTCATACTTTAGTCCCTCAGTTTCTCTTTCCTTACCAGTCTAATCAAATCACAACAGGTATCTGGAGATTAAGAATACAATTCTACTCCATAATGTTTTGAATTGAGAGCTGTGCCTTTTCCCCTCACTTGTGGGAACTCCAGGTTTTAAAAGCAGAGCTGCCTTGGCATTAAGGATGATCAGAAGAAAAAAACATTGAATCTCCACAGTTACCTGGTCTGCTAAACAAGGGATGCTCTTTTTAATTCATACCTAATGGAATTGCCATTGGAATGAGATGACCTTCAAGAGGACCAGATGCATCATGAATCTCTTTCGTTGGGCTGAAAAGATACTGTTCCTGGTGAAAAGCAGATACTGATTCTGGCTTCTTAGGACTAATAACTTCATTGTGCAGATAGGGGCTAGTCTGTGTCCTGGTAGACTTTACTTTTATACCTGGAGAAATCAGATTAATTATGTATTCACACATTGTGCAAAGCCAATTTTGAAGTAAGCCATGGTTTGTTTAAGAAATCACAACAGTGCTATAAAGAGCATCCTACACTATAAACCAGTGTTTCTCAACCTTGGCAACTTTAAGATGTGTGGACTTCAACTCCCCGAGTTCCCCAGCCAGCCATGTTCACACTTTAAGAAGTCCACACATCTTAAAGTTGCCAAGGTTGAGAAACACTACTATAAACTAATCCTAATGCTGGGTTCAAACAGCATCCAAAGCTAAAACCAACAAACCAGATTATAATTTAGGGTGATATATGAACCAAACCATAATCTCCACATTTTAAGCACACAAAAGCTTTATATTTTAGAACTGCTTTTGCTGGCCTTAAAGCAGATATGGGGATCTTGTAGCAGTATCTGACCCTCTCCTAGCACTCCACTTACAGTTTCTCAGCCTCTGAGATCTTGCTACTAAATGTGGTTCACAATGATCAAGTTTCAGTGGCATAATTTCTGGCCCCCTGCTCTGCCTTCTTCCTTTCTTTCAAAAATGAAAGGTAGGGATAGAAATGGGAGCCCTCTGGGAGGCAAAGAGCTCCCATTGTCATCTTAACTCCTCCCCCAAAACAGCCCCAGATCATGCCACCAAAATTCAGCAATTTTGATACTAAAAAATCCGCTGTGGAATTTTGGGTCAATTTTGGGTCATGTTATGGAGGGATTTTAAGTGTGGGAATGGAAATGTTTAAATACTAGAGGCCATTTCCACCTTTTAATTTCCCCAAAACATATAAAAATAAACCCAGGCACAGCCTCTTCTGGTGACACAAGGAACTTCTTACATTCTGTCAGAAGTCCAGGAGGCAGAGTTGTGGACCCTGACCCTCTGCATAAAGCAAGCAAGGCATACCAGCTTCTTCTGTATATGCACTCCAAATGTTCTTGAGCATGGAATGCCAAAGCTGTTAGCTACTATTTGATTTGCTCAGTTATCCGAAATCCTCTATTTTACAGAAATCAAAGATTGCCATTCTTCTGAAGGGACAGGAGAATGGATTGCTCAAGAAATTTTCCTAATTCTTTATATTAGTGTCCATTTTTTTAATGCATGGATGGTGCCAAAGATAATTAAATAAATGTCATTAATGCATTATTTATCAGAATTAGCTATACTACTCTAAAGAATTTTCATAAGATCAAGATGAAATAAAGCATAGTCTAGAATAGAAAGGCAAGCTGTTTGAAATATTGTTCTTAAGGGAAAAAAATAAATCACTACCTACCTTTAACACTTTCTATTAGTTTTGGTTGTGGAGGTTTTGATTTGGAAGGTGGAGAATTGAAGCGCAAATATGGAGATTTCTTCAGTGTGCTTCTATGACCCTGGTAAATTGGCCTGCCATAAATCTGAGAAAGATACTCTTCATTTTGTGCCTCCAACCTTGTTTTCAGACAGCCCGTCTTAAAAAAGAAAAATCATTCTGAAATTTGACTTCAAATAGGTAGATGGTTAAATAATTGCAGCCACCTGAATCTAGAGTTAGGATCTAGAAGGCCAGCGTTATTTATTACATCAATTTGTATGCTGCCTACTCAATGGCTTCTAGGTGGCTTACAATTTTAAAATCATAAGCACACAAACATAAAAACCCTTATATATATTAAAAAACATATTTCCCTTTGCTACTGTCATTTACTGAAGTTCTTCCATTCCTGATGTAAAAGGACTGTTTTCATCCCTTTCCTAAATGCCAAAAGCTGGGAACTATCCCAACAATAGGGACAGGGAAGAGTATTCTTTAGGCTGAGATTCAAGGGTTAAGCACCAAGATAAACCCCTGTGGGCACAGAGGATTGAGCTTCCTGGCATCTATGGCATTCATCCTCTACAATGGGTTATAAAGTGTTGTGAACAAGCCTTACTTGTATGTACTACAACCCAAAGCCCCTGAGATTATTGCTAGAGCTGAAGATCTAGCAGACAAGGAAAAGTCATAAGTCCACAATTTAGGACTATTTGTTCAGCAACTGTTCAAAATTACAATGCGCTGAACAAGGGGGAGTTACGACCGGCTCCTGATTATGACGTTATAGCAAGCCACGGTCACATGATTGCCATTTGTGACTTTGCTGCCAGCTTCCCACAAGCAAAGCCATTGAAGAAGCTGCCAGGGAAGGTTGCAAGTCACTCCCTTAAATTGCCCCTCCCCTTTTTCTCCCAAGGAGCCCCACTACAGAGTACAAGATCATAGGGATCTCATACTCCATAGCATCCCCCTGCCTGCACTCCATAGCACCCCACTGCCCACAGCACCCCCCACCTGCACGCAGCTTTCGCCAGCCTGCCCACAGTCCTCACCAGCCTGCCCATGCTTCCCAGCGCCCACCTGCGGCACTTGTTGGCCCGCTCGCGCTCCTGCTGCTTTTTCTCCTGAGAAGCCCCACTAAGGAGCGATCTCATACACCACAGCATCCCCCTGCCTGCCTGCCTGCCTGTGTTCCCCAGTGAATGCCCGCTGTACCCCTCACCCCCCAGGGCACCCGCACACCCCTCTGCACTCGTTGCCTAGGATTTCCACCTTTCCCACTTAACAATCCACATAGTCCTGGGGTTAGGATGGCAACCGGGACTGCAGGATTGTTGTCACTAAGCGATGCAGTCACATGATGTCATACTTTACGACTGCATTGCTTAGCGATGGCAATCCCAGTCCCAATTGCCATCATAACCAGAGGACTACCTGTACTGAATAAGCAAGGGGCAAATTCCTCTTCTTCATGCAGTTCCTGATCAGATGGCCTTGGTTAATTACAATCTGAGCTGGATTTAGCCCACAATAGTCCCATATACTGCATTCTCACTTTGTCTGTCAGCTTTAGAGGGGGCCTTGCTGTAGGCAAAAGCCGTTTTTTGGGGATTCTCTGAGCATACTGAGATTTTGCGTATGTTTCTCTGCTGGCTGTCACAGACTTGATGGCCTGCTGTGCCTTGAGGTAGTCCTTCCTTGATATTTCATCCTAAAAACAAAACATAAAAGCAGAAATAAAATGATAGCTTTTAGAATAACACAAATGTTTGGTGGCAGTTTTAATCTGTGAGTAATGCTTTCAGCAATAGTGCTTATAGTACCAATAGGAAGGGAGGTAATTGGTATTACAATGCAGTATTATAAAAGACGTAAGGGCTTGTCTCTAACCTTAGCAATGATATAAAACGAATTTGTACAGAATATTTTTTAAAAAAAGCTTTATACTTGAAAAGAAAGTACACACCTTTTATTTGTTTCTGTCCTACCATTCCAATTTTCTGCACTCTTAATTGTCATGAAGGCTATGCAAATGAACAGCACTTCTAGAACTTTGCTAACATACTGCAGAATCTCTTATGCAAAATGTTGCTGTTTTAAAAGAAAACAACAATCTGGATAGTTATCTAATGAGTCAATGAAATCACTAGATTATTCATCTATCCTTGCCTTTTCCATAAATTAAGTGATTTATACTACAACCATTTTCTTCAACTATATATATATATATACCAAAGCACTCAAAATCAGCCCCCAAAAAGGAAAATGAAGATCTCATTTTTTCCATAGCTTTTATCTTAGGCAATCTTTAGTATAATTTGCTATATTTGGGGGAGCCATATATTCTCAGATAATGGACAGTTCTACTATAAAATTTGCACTATCAAGTAGTAAGAATGTTGATGTTATAGGGCCTAGAATTCAAAAACTAGAGATGGCTATGCCCATTATCACATGCAAAAATCTGAAAGACATTCAGTATTGAGATGTGAACTGTCTTTCTTTGGCAAAGACTTAGAGAATCATTTAGTAGAGTTGTATTTTGCCACAAACCACTATGCTGCCATACCTGAATTTCCATGCTAATTGTCTTAATCCATTCGTCTACAGTCTTCCTGATCCGTATTTCCTCCAGCACATCTCTAGAACAGGGGAACAGCAATAGAAAATTAGAGGATTATATCATCAAAAAAATGAAAAACTTTGCTTCAATAAAGAGTTTGAAGTTCATACAGTTAGAGAAAGAGAGATAGAAATACTGTTGATTTGTGTGTGTACACACTTTAAATTACACAGACGGACAATAGAATGGTAATCATGAAGCCCTGAACTTCTTTTTGAGTACCCCTACCCCTCATAAAATCTTGCTCCTGAAATTTGTCGGCAAACCTTTGATAAACAGACTTGTGATTTCCTACAGATTGTCAGGGCTAAATGAAACCACCACAATCACTCAATACAAGGATCCCATCCTACTACTTATATGATGTTATCATATCATGGTCATATTTACTGTAATCCCTGGCCATCCCCAAAAAAATTGCAAAGAAAAGCACTGTCTGCTTCTGTATTCAGTTCCCTCACTTATCTCCTTTCCATTTATTTGAACTATGTACGTCATGCCTTCTTGGATCTCAGGAGCTTTTAATCCCACTGATCTCTTATCGGGAGTGCATGAAGTGGAAGGAGATTTCTATGGAGACAAACTGATCTCCAGAAAGTCAGGGATGCCAAGACTGTACATTTTTCAATGTTAGATCAAAGTGTTTCTAAACATTTTCTTAGGCTTAAATTAAGAGTTGGTTGTATAGCTCTTTTAATTCATTTTAATGCTCTGATTTTTTTTGTTAACTTTACTATACTGGTGATGTGTAATTTTATATTTATCCACTATTCTGGATCTCTTCTGACAAAGGATGGAAACAAAATTAACATTAGTCAGTTTAAAAAGGCTGAAATTCTGAAGAGGGAAATAAGATTCAAAGAACAAACATAATGCAGACTCAAAACATAGAACTCTACCTATCTGCTGTCAACTCATCTATGAAGGCATGCAAAGCACCAGCATCCTTGGCACGAATAATGGCTTCCAGGTTTTCTTCAAGAAGCCTTTTATTCTTGCGCACTGTTCTTAGGATCTTTTCAGCATCTCTCAGTATAGATTTGGATGCCTTGTTTGACTGAAGAATGGATGATTTGGAAAGCTGCTGAAGTTCAAAAAGGGTTTTTTGCTGAAATCCAAACAAATTTTAAAATGTCACCAAAATCCAACAACCTAAGGTATATTGAATTGTATCTAATAAGCCCTCCCTACAGATTAAGATGGTAAATCAGCTATACCCATAGTTCCTTCTATGCCTTTACAATCTGCTCTGAAGAGTTGGCTGATCCTGTGGCATACCTGAGAAGAAGCATGTGAGGCAGAATCCCACTCTGCAAGCACTGAGTACTCATACAATATTGACTTCTATTTTTATAGAAGAAGCTCCATTTTTAGTTATTGGAGAAAAGCTTACTTTTGGGGGGGGAAGTATGAAAAAAGCAAAAGAAGGAAGAATAGCTACCTTAAAATAAGTCGTTCTCATATGCAATTTGAAAAGAACTGAGTATTATTTTAATTCATACTTAATTATTTTAAATATTTATATCATGCAATATATTACTTGATCTTGGGGTGCAATACAGTCAGTGGAAAGCAGCAAAATGCAAAACTTTTTTTTAAAAAAGCCAAACCAACTGCCTTGTATTTTTGTCATTAAAACGAAACCAATGGTTGGTGCTAGCCTGCTGAGTAGAGGACATTCCATAATCAGAGGGTCATAAGCAAGATGGTCCTCTCTATATTTCCATATAATACACCTCTTCTGACAATGAGATAAGGAGAAGAGCTTGTTTTGATACTAGCACAGAAGTAAACTGAGAGAAGCATTCAAGAAGGTTGCTAACTGGAACCTCCTAGAATATAGAGCTACAAGATTAAGAATGCTATTTTTATTACATGACATACGTTCCCTATGAGATATATATTCATTCATTCATTCCTGAAGCATTTGAGTAGAAGTACAGTAATTCACAAAAAACATCAGAAGTCCGTTACTGTATATTCCACTTGAAAATTAAACTTCATTTGAGTTCAATGGGCTTGCAAAGAATTACTGAATCTTTACCACCTAACTTAAAGGTAAAGCATCTTCAGAAATGTGGGAAAATCAGAGTGTTATGCCTGCATCCCACCCCCAAACAGCAGTGTGACTATCAGATGAACCTTAGGGATCCACAGCCAGGAACTGTAACTGAACCCATTTCCTGGTTGCTACCTGTCATACCTCAGTTTGTGGGGGCGTCTTGAGAAGGGACTCTGATGAGTGGGCAGGTTGATGAGAAGAAAGGTAGTCCTTCATTTGGTCAGCTTCTCTTAGGTATGAGGTTGTCTGCAGTTTAAGAGAAAAGCTCACTGATGCGTCTGAACAGCTTTTCTCCTTTTAATGAAGAAAACAATGAAGGCTATCTGCAGAAGATGACGCTAAAACAAAGCCAACTGCAAACCGTTCTAGAGTATCAGTTTTTACAGTATAGAGAAGTAGTGTGTGGGTGAGTTTGAAACAGAAGAGATCACACATTGTCCTAATTACATAAGATGACTAACAGCAGTTGATGCATTGACATTTGCTTTGCTACTCTATGAGGCCTGCCAGCCTGGCACTGGTTGAATGAAGCAAAAAACTGCTGCTGGATCTAAGAAGCAATTCATACTTGGCAGATATAAGTGAAATGTTTGAAATCTAGTCTTAGTTTTTACACTTTGACATAGCCCACCAAAGAGTGAATTTCAACTGTTTCATGTTCTTAAATAATTTAAAAATTAAAACAAAAAAACCCCCTGCTAGATAAAATTAGAGGCCCATCTAGCCCACCATTCTGTTCCTAAAGTGGACAACCAGGTCTGATGAGCAGCCCATCAGCCAGGCATGACAGCAATAGCACTTTTCCTACCTGTGTTCACAGGAAGTAGAACTGAGAGACATAATGCTTTTTATATAGGGAATAATATATAGTCATTGTAATAATTTAATTGCAGGAATAAAGATTCAAGCACACTGCTGATATTATGATATAGTTATTGTATTGCTCTTTTAGTGCATTTTACTGAGACAGCATAAGTGCCTTTAAATTAAGACACAGTGGATAAATGGTATAAGAAATAAAGTGAAACAGAACCTTCACAAAACTGTTCATGTCTGATTTCCACTCTTTTGCATCCTGTAAGGTATAAAAAAACATATTATAGAACACATTATAGCAAAAATGTATAAATTATTATTGAGAGAAGAAATGGTTGAAGAACAAGTTAAATAATGCATGATTAAATGGGCAAAAAATATTGGACATAATATGCATATGCACCAATGGGAAAATATGTGGTCTAAAGGATTAAAATTTACTTTATGTTATAATTTGAAAGAAAATTTTTATAAAATGCTGTATCGATGGTGCATGACACCCCAAAGACTATCAAAGATGTATGGGACAATTTCCAACGTTTGTTGGAAATGTAACCAACAAGAAGGGTCGTTTTACCACATGTGGTGGACATGTAAAATTGCAAAGAAATTCTGGACTCAAATACAAACCTTGATGCAGAGCATACTACAAATACAGATTCCATTTAAACCAGAATTATTCCTGTTGGGGATAATGGATTTCCAAATAGGAAAACATCTTATTAGAATTACTCAATACATGATTACCACAGCAAGACTTCTTTATGCACAATTTTGGAAAACCCAGACACTACCAACAATACAAGAATGGTTGTTAAAACTGATGGAAATGGCAGAAAATGATAAACTGACTTGTTTATTAAAAGAAAATTCAAATAATTATTACCTTAAAGAATGGAAACCATTGATGGACTATTTGCAAAATGCAGGTGGGGCGAAGCTTACATGGGGATTTGAAGATTAGATTATAAATGTAATGGGATATGTTTTGACAAAGAATTATTCCTACTTAATGCATTAAAAACTAGCACTTATGACACTCATACTATTCTTAAGACCAGAGATAGATTGGAAGCTATCTATTTTTCATATCTTTTTTCTTTTTCTTTTACTTTATCTCACCTTTTCTTTTCCTTTTCTTTAGAATTTGTATTTTCAATTTTCTTTTTCCTTTCTAACTTTTAACTTTGTAATCTTAAAATTTCAATAAAATACTATTAAAAAAACCAAACATACAGGTATTATAGAGAGGTCTCTACACAGATATACTACAGTTCTATACCATCATGGAGGATTGTTGTTTATATGGTTTATATCCCTCTGAAAACCGTATAACATTATTCTTTCACTGCTGTTATATTTGTTTACTTAAGATACTTACAAACTGCTCTCCATCCTTGTGGATGCCAGGTGATATATACAGAATTAAATATTGACTCAAAGAACCATCAAGAAAAGTTTCTTGCCAGTATCCATCATGCTAGGTCTAACATAACATGCTGAACTTCTAAACACATTTTTAAACCACTCAGAAGCTACAGCTGGTCTAGAACGTACGGGCGCAAATAATTATGGGCACTCGGTATGCTCATATAACATTGTTATTTCACAAGCTGCACTGGTTGCCAGTAGGCTTCCGGGTGCTATTTATGGTGCTGGTTGTCACCCATGAAGCCCTTCACGGCACAGGCCCTGCCTATTTGTGGGACCATTCACCTCCAATTACCTCTGCCTGTCCAATAAGATCTGACAGGGTTGGCATGCTCCAGTCCCCTCATTCAAGCGGTGTTATCTGGGAGAAATGAGGAAAGATGCCTTTTTTGTTGCCATGCCTGCCCTATGGAATAGCTTTCCTTCCAAGATCTAGATGGCCCTGACCCAGGCTCCCTTCTGAAAGTCTCTGAAAACCTGGTTTTCCCCCCAAGCATGGGTGAAGAGGTTTTTGTGAGCCTATTTCGATTGTCCCTGCTTGTCTGAATTGCCTCTGATGCAATATGTATTAATATATTCTATTTTTTGTTGTTATTTGTTGCTTTTAATCGCATATGCTGCCCTGAGTTGCCTGGTGAGTGGATAGCCATATCAGCTGAATAAAGACAAAATTAAGAAAAATAAACCACGGTGGCTGGATTCACACACTGTAGTAAGTCAAAACCAAGCAAACTGTATTGTGGTCACTACAATGTATGAACCCAGACAGTAATTTGTCTAAGAATATGCCAAGGACTTTTGTAGCTCAGTAGAGCAGTCCTTCCTATCTATATCACCACTTTATTCATTATGGAAACTGCCTCTTTTCTTCAGAATGCAAGCTACTACCCTCAGGAAACTGCCTCTGAATCAGAAGGGAGAACCTCTGGCTCTAAAAATTAAACCACACCCCCAATAATTTCAGCTTGCATGGCCAATGGGAGAGCAAGCTGGGAAGTTCACCAACGTCTGTAAAAGCCAAAGTTCCCATTCTTACTGTAAACAAACACAAATCAGAAATTTTTCAGAACTTCTTGACTGCAGCCACTTCTTGCTAAATAACACTTGTTTGTAAGTTTGTTCTACTTATGAGGAAGTTTGAAGATGTTCACGAAGCAATATTTTAATTCACAGTAAATATCTCTGCATGCCAAGATTCTTCTGCTATTAATTATTTCAGCAATATATATATATATTTACCTGCAGGAGATCATGCATTTCCCTTTTCAATTGCCCAAGATCATTAAGTACATCATCTGCTTTTTTTACAGTTCTCTCAATGGAACTGAGATCTTCATTTGTGCTTTTAAATACAGGGAACGCTGTCTGAGGAACATTGGATCTGCTAAAATTAATATTTTCATATAATAATTAATCCCTATTGACATTACAAATAACATTTTATCCTTTGAGATTTATCTAAATCAGTCACATCCAACCAACTGCCCTCCAGAAATTTTGAGACTATTCTTTCCAAAATTATCAGGCTACATACTGTAATCCCAATACATATGGAGGACAGTACATTAGGAAAGGTTGTCCTAGATCAGCTCTAAGTCAAGATGGAATGAAAGACTAATTGAATATGTATAAAGCATATTTGGGAATCAGAATAATACCACAAAATTGGGTGATTTTATCCTTTCCGTTGCCCAGTTCTAAGAGATAGAATCTCACACTAAACAAAAACATACAGCAATATGAAAAGACCAACATTTTGATGGGAAGAGCTACCATATTGGTTAAGATGGCCTGTCACTGACCCCTTCCATTAAGTTCTTCCTTCTGCCTTGGCACAAAGATGGGTGGGATACAAGGAAAATTCATATTCTATCCAGTTTATTATTTTCCTTATTAGAACATAGTTATTAGAACATTTCACTTAAAAAAATTGGAATAAAATAAACAGATAGAAAAAGCAAGTGTAGAAGAGTATACAAAAGCAAGACTCCCATTTGCTGCATAACCTATAACCTATCTAAAAAATAAATGAATGGATGGATGAAATAAAAATAAAAATAAAAAAAACAGAACAGGCTCTGAGTTTGGTGTTAATTCAGTTTGCACTATTTGGCACACATAAACTCAAGTAGAGTACATGTATTCTTTTACCAGTTAAAAAAACTTGTGAAGTTTTTCTCTAATATTCAAATATAACACTTAAAACATTCTAATATTTAAACAGAGATTGACACTGTTGCTCGTTAAGTAAATCACAATTCATGTTTAATGTTGAGGGGTTTTCCACAATCAGACTTTTCTCAGTCACAATGAGAAGATAACAGCTTGAAGCAACTAGAGAAATGCTTACGGCTCACTCCCCAAATGCCACACCACTGCCCCGTTGGTTGCCTCCTTCGAAGATGCGCTTGGATTTAATGAAGTTTCTTGTGCTTTCAGGATCCGCTCCAAAAGTTTCCCTCCACCTAGTGGAGGAAAAAAATCCATACATTGCAATGCACTGAAATAAGATTTGGGGGTGGGGGCGCACAGATTATGTACGTTCAAGTAAGGGAGTACTTATTATTTTCTGAAGGAATTAGCATTTCCAGTTTTAGAATCTATATCTTGGCATGCATTTTATTTATATTAAGCATATTTTACTGCATTGCCTCTGTAAAAGGCATGCTAAAATTTAATACAGCGCTGAAATAAACTGCTGACCCATAATAATATTACATGTTAAATTGTGAATTAAGAGTTTATGAGTAATAACTAATAATCACCATGTGTAAATATAGAACAAAGCTTAAAATGCACTGAGTATGAATTAAATTGAATTAATTGAATTTAAACAGTGTTCACATAATTCATTTTCTAAAAGCCTAGAAAAAACACATCCATGTATAGTAGCTCCCATTGTGCAAGTAAGCCGAGTAAAGGAGGTTCACTAGCCCAGTCCTGTCCTTTGGAAACACTTTTTAATACCAAGCATAAAAGGTTCCTAACTCTGGCACATTAAAGGTTAGGGTAATTTAAAGATGAAAGCCACAACTGAACATAGTTGAAAATGCTCATTCAAAAGGTCAGGCTAAAGATTGTAACTACACTTATAGGGTTAAAGTTCACCATAACTAACTATTGTGGCAGGTACACTACAAGATTTCTTTTAATGTAATTGATGGGGGGGGGGTAGCAATAGTAAAGAGAAGGAAGCAAGAGTTAATACAGTTAGAAGTTGTGCAATATTTACACAATAACAGAAGAGTAGTCTAAGAAATTTACACAGGATGTGGAGGTGTCTAGCAATTGAGGATTGTGGTAGAAGTAAGAGCAGAGTGTTCTGAAAAACATATGAAGAATGGCTGGAGAAAAGAAGGAAGCAGTGGAAGAAATCCTAGGGCAATGAAGCTGCAAACAAGCAATACAGAGCAGTATTAAGCAAGTATTTTGGGGTACAAAGATAATAGACTGATCTGGGGAGGGGAGAATCTACTGAATGAAAGCAGAAGAGTTTGGCTAAGAATGGGAAGTAAAAATATCTTACAAGAAGAATAAGGGTTTGCTGGATTTGTGAGCACACAGGTTAGTTCTTACAAGCCAGGGGCCATGCAAATTTGATACAAAGAGAAAGGAAAAGTAGTAATGAAAGATAAACAGAGGGAGGACTGGCACACTGATATATATATATATATATATGCCAGGAAGAGCTCAGAAAGGTTATCAGTACCTTTGTCTGGATAGAAGAAAAAGAGAACAGGGAATTCTAGTGATTAAGGCACGAGGCTAGAAAGCAGAAGACGGTGAGTTCTAGTCCTGCCTTAGCCACGAAAGCCAGCTGGGTAACTTTGGGCCAGTCACTCTCTCTCAGCTCAACCCACCTCACAGGATTGTTGTTGCAGGGAATATAGAAGGAGGAAGGAATATTAGGTATGTTCACTGCCTTGAGTTATTTATAAAAATAATAAAGGTGGATAATTTTTTTTTTTTAAAAAAAGCCTTTTTTGAATCCTAACTTATAGGCTAACCATCTGCTCCTTAGAAGGTCAAAACCTAGGCAATAATGACGATGATGGCAATAATTCAGTTTTCAGTAGCTTATGGAATATTAGATTACATAATATATGCCAGTTTGGGAGTAAACTTACAGTTCTTTTGCTTCTTGGGATTAACCCAGCAGTGTTATGAATGAAGGCTGAAGCACAATTCCATCATCCATTGTATACAGTAAAGATGCATTCCCAGTCATCTTTTAAAAATTTAAGTGGCAAGGTGATAGGCTGCAAAGTGAAGTGCTAGCCCCTAACCTCATATTTATTTCAAATAATGACTCTGAGGCCCAGATATGGTCCACATATATTTTAATAAATTATGACTAGTGAGAGGTGGCTACAGCATGGGAGTGTGCCACCTGCCCAGGTAAAACCAGTAATAGAAAAATGGGGGGAAAGTGTTTTGTTTGAGCAGGCAATTGGGATGCAGATAATTAATATGTGGGGTGGGCAGCTAATTTATTTTAGTGTTCTTTCATTGTTGGTTTTAATTCTTATTTATATCCACCCTGAGTCCAACCAAGTCGGATAGTATAAAAATGCTGTAAAATAAACAAACAAACAAACCTAATCAGTTTGTCCTCTGAGTCTTCTGTAAATGGACACAGAACCCCTCTGCTTGCTCACTATTTTGGAAATAGGAACGTTCCTTATGGTAGTCATTTTTGTCACAATGAGTACAAAATTACTCTCAAAACTCCAAACTTGGCCAAAAAGATTACCTACCACTGATCCAGAGGAAGAGGTTGAGGAATTAAATTTGATACCTTTCTGTCATGTACACAATTCTGTCTTTCATAAAAGTCCTCTCTTCTTAGATAGCAAAAAGGCTTCACTTAAACTTTTTCCAAAGCTAGAATGCAAACTGTTTTTCCAATCAACGACTAATATGCTCAAAGGATATTAAAATATTGTATTCTATAATTAAAGTGTTAAGTGAAAATTAACTAAATAAAAGGAAAAAAATGCAACAGGTTTTGAATCTTCATTTTCCTTACCTACAGTTCTTCCATAAGACACATTTTCTTTCTCTCCAAAAGACAGCTCTTTCTTTGCCATTTTCTGTGAGATCTGAGCATCTTTAGATACAGGCATTGGAGCATACCTGCGTGGTGCTGGTGTCTTCAGAGGAGATTTCTGCGTATGAACCCCATGTTTTTCCAATTGCTGTGAACAGGCTGGAATACAGGAATATGAACATACACATTAAAAATAACAGAAATAGAATATCTTATTTTCAAACCATAAGAATTATGCCTTAGTCATGATTCTCTCAGCTAATCAAAACAGGTGTCAGATCTTTTGGAAGGTGAAATTAGGAATCTGGAGGTAAGCAAGTGGCAAAGCTCTACAGTACAGCAGGACACACAATCTTTTCTGATCCAAGGACCACATTCAGCCTGAACAAAGTGATTCAAAATTTCCAAAATTTGGAAACTTTCAGTAATCAATAGAAAAGAAAGGAAGGGAGATTGTCTAGTTTCTGTCTTTCCATGCCTTCCAGCCTTTGCCATTTCATTCTAGTTTTAAAATTTAAGATACTGACATGTAGAATTCATGGAGATTATTCTGTTGATTCAGATATTTAACCCTGTTTCTTCTCTTCACAGAGGCTCATTTCCAGACATCGCAACAATACATAAGATATTGAAAACAGAACCAGAAACCATGTTTTGGTGTCCATGTGAACCAAAAGAGGCTCATGCGCCTGAAATACAAAGATGCCCCAGTAACAATAAACTGTGCTTTGGCTATTTTAAGTCTAGAAGATAAGCCAAAGGTGGTGAGTGGACCTTGAAACAATACAGTCATTCTTTTTTTGTTGTTGTTTGAACTATCAAGCAATTCTAACTTCTCTGTTGTTGTTTTTAAATAAACTGACAGGTTTAACAATACACAACTTGGTTCTTTGTTCTACGTTTACATTAAAATAAAATACAAATGAATTGAATATGTCTCACCTTGTTTGTTTGTTGCACTAGACAGAAATAAGTCCTCTTGAGGTGTGGTTTGGTTACCAAGCAGCTTCCCTGCCTTCACAGCATCTTTTGACAATTCTCTGAAAGGTGCTGCCTTAACGGTTTGGAAACCACCTGAATTCAGCGCAGAGCTAATTAACTGAGACTATGAAGAAGAAATTAAAAGAAAATTCATAGACTGAGACTATGAAGAAGAAATCACTTTGCAAAAGTCTACATATTTGGAGACAATGTCAGCTGGAGAAAATATCACCATTACTGCCCACGACCTTGTCCTTTCTCAAAATGAAGACTAGCCGTCTTCTATCAAGAACTGCAAACAACATACATCAGAATTGTGTTCAGGAGCCAAATCTGGCTCCTACTGAACTTTCTTCATGTCTTGTAGCTGGCCACAGATGTTAAGAATCTACTACTCTCTCTCCACTACTTTCATTATTCCCCTCCATCATTTTCTGCCACAGACAAAGTTAAATGGTTCTATGTCTCCTTTTCATCAGTATGGGCAGCAATTTTCTCAGAATTCTTGTAAACTTGAGGGATATTCAGGAACATATGGAAGTAAATTTCTTTTGTGCAGAATGTAAAACTACTCCAAATTTTCAGCTGGTAGCCATAGTAGGAAGAAAGCTGACTCAGTGTTACTGGCCAAATAAAAATATGGCTTCTGTTAAAAAAAAAAAGTTGCTACCAGGGATATGCAGTTTCAAATCAGGTATTGAGAAACATACTAGTAGAGGAAAGGTTACCCTGAGAAAGCTCAACAACTATCAGTTCAGGTAACATACAGATTTCACTGTGTCTTTGAAACAGACTATGCACCATATTATGATTACAGGTAGTCCTTGCTTAACGACTGCCCTGTTTAGCAACTGTTTGAACAGTGCTGAAAAAATAAGTTTAGGACTGGTCCTCACACCTATGACTATCATACCATCCCCGCAGTCACATGATCAAGATTCGGGCACTTCGCAACCAGCGTTTATGAGCATTGCAGTGTCCTGCAGTCACATGATCACCATTTGCGTGCTCCACAGCCAGCTTCCAACAAGAAGAGTCAGTGAAGAAGCAGGCAGTAAAACTGCAAGCCATGGTCATGTGATGTCTCGCTTAACAACAGTGGGTAATGTGCTTAATGACTGCAGCAGAAGTGAGGTTGCAAGTCCACTGCGGTCACATGGTTTCTCACTTAATGACCGCATCCCTTAGCAATAGAGTTGTCAGTCCCAATTGTGGTTGTTAAGCAAGGACTACCTGTACAGACTTCTGTAACAATGGCTCAGTTTTGATTGCCTTATCTTAACCACATTCTGGTGTGTCATCTGATCCTGGACTATTGGGTAGAATATGGTTAAGCAGTCCTCCAGGAAAGCAGTATAGGGTGCAGAAGTGACCATAAAGCAGAGCCTTTCCTGCACCAATATCTCCAATGTTCCCACTTCATTTTCATCCCTAGAAACATAAAGAGAATTCCACCTATCCCTACACATTTTGCCTCCAGCCCCAAAAAAGTAATGGGCATTTTCTCTTTTGCTGTTGTATAAAAATAAACAGAAATTGACTGTGCAGAGCTGAATGGTTTCCTTTCTAGCCCAATAATTTTTCATAGAAAAATTGGGTAATCATTGCCTTTAAAAAACAAAGTTCATTTTTATTCTGCCTTTAAAATTGAAAATAAAAATTTACTTTCAATCAATCAATATTTATTACAGTTGTTGATCAGTCCAGAACAAGAACATAGCAAACAACACCCCCCAAAACCAAAAACATATTGTCAAAAATGCCATGTTGGTTAAGAGCCAAGTGAAGCTCAGGGCCTCTGCTTGCTAACTTCATTTTTGAAGAGTCGTTTGGTAGGCTCAGCAAGACACAGCTTAAAATTTGGCTATAGAGAGTAATGGTTGTATCTGCCAGTAAAAATGAAGCTTAAAATAGATCAAAACAAGTAGCCCTTACTAGTTCCAAGGAGTATCCTCTAGGTGCAGCAGGATCCTGCTCCACTTTCCAATTTGAGTTTTTTTTTCTCTCTCTGCTCCTTTGGGTTAGGCAAAGACAGAAAATGTCTTCCACCTGGTACTTATCAGAAGCAAGCATGCATCCACATATTCTTTCATTAGGGCTCAAAATAATCTAATGGCTAATGCTAAGTAGAGTTTTTGTTAAAAATAATTAGCAGGGCTTTGTCCTTATTGGCTACACTTATTTGATACAAAATTGTGTTTTTAATACAGCTGGGAAGAGATTCTGTTTTTTACATTTGGCTGGGTAATTTTGCTCATAATAAATATAGAAGACTCAGCTTCTTGTGCTTGCACACAACAGCCTCATGATGCTTTAGACAGTATTTTTAACTGCCATGTACTATGCTTGTACAACCAACTCAAACTGCTTTTAATTCATGATGAACAATTGGAAGAGATGGGGGATCCAGGGGTAAAAGGAGGTGAGGGGACAAAGCTTTTGACAATACTCAAGTGTACTGATAATCTACTAAAAAGTGATAGTTAAGTCAAGAAGTGATTGGTCAGTACAAGCTAGCTCTGCACCAGCTGGTCATTCCTCATATGGAAATATTATTAAACGTACAGAAAGAACAAACCATACAGATATATCTGAAAATATACTCTAATGCTGCTGGATCTCAGGCTAACTGCAGAAGTAACTGCTTCTATAAACATTTCCTTCTCCATTGGTCAAAACAATATCTTTGCTTCAGTCTACATGATCCAATTTCAGTCACGAGTCCCAGCAGGATTTTGACTCTTCCCCTTCCTACCAAAGCTGTTTCAATTGCCGTGCCAGCAGCCATACAGTTTGCTGGGATGTTTTTCATCACACTGGAGGGAGGTGTCAGTAGGGGCCTGTGTTTTCTGCTCTTGAATATTTTCATTAATTATATCAATGAAAAGTTAGATGAGCTACTTATCAAATCTGCAGGCTGTACAAAATTGGGTAGGAGGGCTAATACTCTAAAAGACACAAAATTCAAAATGATCTTGATAGGAATGGGTGGATAATAGAATGAAATTTAACAGACAGATGCAAAATTCTTCACTTAGGAAGTAAAAATGAAAAGGTATATAAGATGGGGGATACCTGGCTTGATAAGTGTACTTGCAAAAAGGTTCTTGGAACAGGAGTTGATTATTAACTAAGTACAGTATGAGCAAGCAGTGTGATATGGCTGTAAAGGAGACAAATACCATTTTAGGTCGCATCAACAGACATATAATTTCTGAATCCCAGGAAGTAATTATTCTACTCTGTTCTCCTTTGGTCAAACCCTACCTGTAGCACTGTGGCCAGTTCTGGATACGTTCAAGTGGAAGCAAGACTGCAGCCTGCTTAAAGGGCCTTCATTTGGATTCCTGTACTGGGCAGGGATTGGACTTAAGGCCTAAATGGCCTGTTCAAACTTGGCGATTCTATATGTATTATATGGTATGAACATGCTACTTAATTCAAATTCTTCCTTGAACTTGGAGACGAACTACTCTTTTCTGCACAAAAACTTTAACATTTCATGATTAAACTGAGAATCCTATTGTTTTCAATTGTTATAGGATGTAAAAAAATCAATACAGTATCAGTGCAGAAGGCATGATAAATCAGAACGAACCATTTCCCCATTCTGTTGGAGAATATTTAGCCCCCAGTGATGAACAGAACATTATTATGAAATAAAATGGCAGTGTTCTGTATTTTACTGTTAGTACCTGAATATTCATTTGTTGTTGCTGCAAATTTTCCAGATGTTGAATTCGTTGTTCCATGAAGACATTCATCTGTTTTTCAAGTTTGCCAACCATCTGATTGCAAGGAGTCCCCTCAAACTGTCGAGCTTTCAGATTGGTTTGCTGTTCGGCAACACGCTGCAGCTGTTTGTCTGTCTCTTGCAGCTTATTTAGCATTTCAGAAACAGAGTTCACTTTTGCTTCCAAGTCACTCTGGACCTGAGTAGAAAGACACAAATAAAGATTATGGGCCCTTTCATCTTAAGGTCAGACCATTTCTCTCTTAGCTTTGGATGGATGCAGAATGATTGAAATATATATTTTTAAACCTACCCTTTAACATGGCTGGATAGGTAGAGAACCAGCCAATTGGCTTTTTGGGTTTTTTTTTTAACATGGAAGTAATTAAAAATAATAAAATACATTTATGAAATTACTACCAAAGGAACAAATGCAAGACAAATCTTTTGGAGAGGGTAAAGAAAATATAAACATAACAAAGAATCTTGTGACTATAATCTTTAAAGTGGTATTGATGAATTTGTAAGATTTTAAGGTAGCTACTATTGGTCTGAAAGGATCAAAGTGGATAGTTGGCTAAGCATTAAACCAATCCCCATTATAGACCTTCCTAATCTAATTCTTGCTGGTGCCTAGCAACACAGCACTTAATATTCCCACAGATGCAATCCACAATTTGAAAAAGGAAAAACAAGGCAGCACAATTAAGCCTGCAAATTAAACCACATACTTGCTCTGTTTGATGCAACCCACTGGCAGTAGTATCTCCTTTTATCTTAATAAGTAACTTAAGTATTAAGTAAAACAGTATCTCCTTTTAAGCGTGTGCATATTCAGCTACCCCAAACTGATGAAATTTAACACTCACTTTCAGAAGTGGGGCTGTAGAAGCAATAGCTGCTGCTGCTGCAGCTGCAATGGTTGCCGCCGAATCCATCTCACTTTGGGTTGACTTGGAACTGTCCTTGTTCTCTGGACATGCGTCATTTAGAAGATGTACCTTCACTTCTTTAAATACAGGAACATTTTGAATTCTGTATATACAATACAGACATGTAAGGATATGTAATATTTTTGAGGCAACTTTTTCAAAGCATATTTTCAGTGAAACAATTTCCTTTCAATAATAAATAAATAAAAGTAGATCATCTGGGATTCTCATCCCCCGTTTAGCTCTCTCTGCTTAAAATTTCCGGGAGAGAGAGTTCCTTCCTAACACCAACTGGCTGACCCTTTTAACCCTTTAATGCCAGAAACGGAGGCTGAGACCTCCTGCATGCATAGTTCAATGATACAATATATACTAAGCTTCATCTCTATATAATTATCTTTCAATAAGACTAAAAATGTATGCCAGATAGATCAATAGGGTACAAATTCAACAGCTTTTTAAAATATCAAAGTAAATTCTGAGACAAACTTCCTTTACCTTCTTACCTCATATTAGACATATCTGGTTGATTAAAAGCAATAACACATTGTTTTATGTGATTGTCCTTACCGCTGTTTGAATGCAGCTCTTACAGCTTCCTTCTGTCCAGTATCATACTGGGAAATGAAGATATCTGCTGCTGTAGAGCAAAGAGAACAAACTATTTTAAGCAGAAACCAAAATCTCCATTCTTAGCAAAAAGAAAGAAAGAAATTGTTACATCACTGCTTAGAATGAGAAATTAGATCTCAGTATCATACATAGCTTTCAGCAACCCTTATCTCATATGGAACACAATGAAATATTCTATTCTTTGACTCTGGGATTTGTATTAACTTATAACATAAATCCTCCTTTCAAGGAGATTGCGAAGAATTTTTTTTTCTGCATTGGATTTGTGTTGTTATTGCATGAACGTTGTACAAAATAGGGTCTCAAAAATAGAGATGCAAGATTTTTATACAGTACAAAAAATGCATGGTAAATAGAAGCGTTCAATAATGCACTCTTTTTTTCTCTCAATAACTAATTATTGGACATTAATACTTTGCTTTAATGCAGCAAGACTTTTGTATGCACAATTTTGGAAAACCCAGACACTACCAACAATACAAGAATGGTTGCTAAAACTGATGGGAATGGCAGAAAATGATAAACTGTCTTGTTTATTAAAAGAAAAATCAAATAATTATTACCTTAAGGAATGGAAACCACTGATGGACTATCTGCAAAATGCAGGTGGGGCGAAGCTTACATGGGGATTTGAAGATTAGATTATAAATGTAATGGGATATGTTTTGACAAAGAATTGTTCCTACTAAATGCATTAAAAACTAGCACCTATGACATTCTTATTATTCTTAAGACCAGAGATAGATTGGAAGCTATCTATTTTTCATGTCTTTCTTTCTTTTCTTTACTTTATCTCACGTTTTCTTTTTCTTATAATTTGTATTTTTCATTTTCTTTTTCATTTCTAACTTTTAACCTTGTAATTTTAAAACTTTAATAAAATATTATAAAAAAAATACTTTGCTTTAAATTTTCACAGTTGTTTATATCTATTTAACAATTTTTTCAGTTGTTTTTTAATCTATTTCTCTCTTTTCTTCAAAAGCCAATATCTTAGCTTGCCTTGCAGTATAATGTTTTATGTAAGGATGCTATTCCTGCCTGAATTTGATTAGGCTTCTGTTGTACACATATACAACCACTGCCACACATTCTCCAGTTCTGGTCCTCAACCTTGTGCCATTGGCAAGGTTTCTCTTTTCCAGTATTGTGCCAAAGTGATTCTTGCCACTATCAGCAAAGATCTTAAAAGGCTGTGATACTTTTAATAAATATTAGTGGTTTCAATTCAAATTTTATTTTTGAAATTCCCTGAATATTTTGAGGTATTTCTTTCCAGTACTTTTGAATTTTTTTTTTCCATGAGAACCATATCCAATGGAACATTCCTTCTTCGATATGTCATTTCCGGCATTTACTGTTACATGATTTGACCATCATGGGATCACTCCACTTCTAACAAACAGACCAGGTAGATCAGATATATTTTAAACTTCCTTTTTCCTGGCAGATGCAACTGTTACTCTTCTTGGCCAAATTTTATAATGTGTCTTGTCGAGCTCACCAAATGGCTCTTCAAAAATCAAGTGAGCAAATTTAGGTCCTGAACAGTGCTCCAACTTTTTTTTGTTAATATGACTTTTTGCCAATGTTTTGTTTCCTTTGTTAAGTTTTTATTTTGGACTGGTCAGTGATTGTACTAAATATCTGACTGATTGAAATAAAGTATTTACTTCCAATGTTAAAGGCACAATAAAACTTAGCTTTGTTTTGTAAAGGCAATGATCAGGCAATTGTTATATGAAAAATATTTTGAAATAAGGAAGTCAAAACAGGCTGATTCCCAGTTTAGAGTCAGCTCTGACAAAAGTTGGTATTTCAGTCCATAAAAACAAAGATTTCAGAATGGTTTCAGTTCGCAATAAATTATAGAAAACATATATGAAACAAAAACTAAATGTTGAGCATTTATATTTATACTGTTTAATGGTATATCAGTTCTACTAATAGCTGAAGAAATAACCCCATCACTTTCAAAAAGAAAGGAAGGTAAAGAATTTAACAAGTAACTTTTAACTATCACTATGATTTGTTTTATCTTAGGGAGTGGCATCACCTTTTTATTCTGAGAGAGAGAGAGAGAAAGAAATAAGGGTTCAGAGAGAAGTTTCCTATGCGGTCACAGCTGTTCTGGAGGATCCCTCCAACACAACACTGAAAGCAGCTTTTTTGGAGAAAAATAAGGGATTGCTTGGTGGAGTGCAGAAAACCAATAAAGCTTGCAACCCCCACTATAAGATGCTTTACTGAACAGGAAACCTCTGTAGACAGAAGAAGCCTTTTGTTCTATAAGAGGCAGACTCCGGATTCAACAGCAGGAAGGTGATTTTGAATTCAATCCTATATATTATGGAAACAAATGATTATTGAAAAGATGGACAATAGGGTTGGATACACATATCATGCTAAAGTATAAGATAATTTGCTTCCTTATGGTTTAGAGTAATATGTAAATCCCTTCT
Source organism: Liasis olivaceus (assembly GCA_030867105.1). Lineage (NCBI taxonomy): Eukaryota > Metazoa > Chordata > Lepidosauria > Squamata > Pythonidae > Liasis > Liasis olivaceus. Next base: position 23,166,382 of record CM061349.1, on the reverse strand, counting down.
GTGAACTTCAAGCAATGGCTTATGACTTAGCATACTATGGAAATTCAGCTACCTGTAGTTTATTTAATAAACTTCAACTAATAATCTATGGCTTAGCGTGATGAGTAAATCCAGCCTGTCATCTCTCTCACATTTTACTACTCCCATATGTGTTCCATTTCAACCCCTCCATAAGTTAGTTTAAATGCTGACCAAATTTCATCAATGGTTGGCCCTTGTGCAACACAACCAGTTCTAGAAAGACTCTTATTCCTTACTCCATTGCAAGGTATAAATAACCAATCCCTGCCTTATGTCCAATCCCAGCCTTCAAAGAAAGCAGAATATAGAAGATGGCACAAAGCAAATGTATAGTTAAAAATAATATGTGGGAGAATTTATATATTCATTCAGTTTCTGGCATTAATGGAGCCAATGTATGTGCTGTATCAGGTATTTTATTCTTTGGTTAAATCTGTGATTCCCCAACTGTGCACCGCAGTGCCCCATGACATCACAGTGAACTCATAGGGGTGCCATGTGATATTTTACTACTTAATAAATGGAACTGTATTCCCATGGCGCAGTTTGGGAACTGCTAGGGACACTATGAAAACATTATTGAGACTCTAAGAGTGCCATGAACTAGAATATTTGGGGACCTCTGAGTTAAATCCTTATTCTGAATCAGCCATTTCACTGTTTTTTGTTTCCTTGGTTTGTTCCCATTCAGGTTCTACATTCAGAAAATGGATTTTGTCTGATTCTTTAAAAAACAAGTTTATTCTCTTTTTCAGTTCAGGTTCAATTTAGCTATCAGAAATATGGGAAACAGACCTCCCCTCAAAAAACAAAAACCATGGTCTAAAGTGTAAATATATGCAAGAGCATGAGATTGCAGGCAAAATATTACCTTTCTGCTTAACTGCATCTCCTTTCCATTCTGAAGTAATCTGCACTGCAGGTTTATGTGGATATATCTATCCCAGAAGAGGAATTAAGGAGAAAGAAACATGAAATAAGCATCAGAATTATGCCATTACAGTATTTAATTTAAGAGAAGCAGATACCTGCTTCAGATATCTTGTATATCTAAAGCAGAAAGTAATCTGGCACCTTAAAACTACAAAATACATTGTAATATATAATTAAGTTCTAATGAATATGTTAGTTTTGAAGGGATAAAACTCTTTCACTTAGGCTTGGATGCCTGCTGCATTACCAACAGCTAGAGTGTTTGGTACCAAGCCGCCAAGATTCCTTTGATTGCGGCAGCACAGAAATATGGAAAATAAATAAAGCTCCATTAAATGGGCACATTTAAAGCAGTTATGGGCAACATCTGACCATTGGCAGGCTATTATCTTGGAACGTTCAGTTTAAATGAACTATATTTAACCTGGATTGGCAGAGAAGTTAAAAAATAAGGTAGTAAGGTTCCAATAGGGATAGGAACAAAGCAAAACAGTTGTTCAGTCAATCATCATAAAGGTCCAGTCCTTCTTAAAAAACCAAAATCAGTTGGTTTGGCTATTTCATGCCATTTCATTTTCAGAGTAACAACTTCAGAATAATATTGTGAAACTGATGAAACACACCCAAAACTGATAAGCCATTCCTTTAATAAAGCACAAGCGAACAGAAAACTACAAATATAAATACTTCTGGTATCTGGATCAGCAAGACATAGCATACAGAGATGTTTGGTGAGTTGAGTGATGCTACTAAGATTTATAACTTATCTCCGCAGCTGGAACAAATTACACATTTTACACATGCAAGTAGATAACAAAAATGCTTTAGTGTATTGCAGATATCAAAACTTAAAAGGCAACCAAGGAAAGGAAGGAGGAAGAGGATAAGGAAAGCAAAAACTGAAACAATTCATTTCTTATGGTAATGAGTTTGTAAATTGAGATTCATGAGGAAGGAGGTTGGAGACAGCTTTAAAGCTCAGTGATAATTAAACAACTCCAGTTAAACTTAAAATGAGGAAAACAAATTATCTCCGCTGAGTTAAGACAGGAATCATGATTTCTGAGGGGGGTTAAACTACAGGGAAAGTATCAACAAATATATGAAATGCTCAGAACACTACTGAGCTCACCTCTGAAGAAAAGCATGAAGGCTGTTCATCTTTTTCAGATGATGCTAACTGTTCTGGGTCTGCGCCAGTGTGCTTGCTTACAAGGCCTAGAAGAAAATATGGTTTGTGCATTATTTATACAAGGATTAATTTATGCATGTGACATCTTCTAGTATCATCCTGGCATAACTTTTATTACTTCTATAAGAAGTGCACAACAAATCAAAATAACTGCAGAACAGCACTTATATGAAGGCTAAATGAAGGAATTGGATGTACTGAGCATGTTGTCAACACAGACTGTTAATATCAACATGGTAATATTAATACCAATGTACAACCACAAAAGCTACAGAATGTCCCAAGCATGCTAGCAATTTAACAGAAACCAGCTCATGGAATTAGGAACCAGGACTTTTGGAATGAAGTGTTTTATAAGTCTAATAAACAAATAGGCATCCATTAACATATCATGAAATGTTATCACAGAAACTCCACTTTATTTGAAGTGTTAAATTCCTACTACTTATAGCCTCAGTTAAAATGCTGCAGATATCTAAAGTATAATTTGATATTTGAAGTTTTCATACATATCATAAGATGCAGACTAAGTTTCAGAAAATTAAGAACAGTATTAAATATACCCTCTGTTATGTTTCCAGAAGATACTGTTCTTGATTTATGTTGTACAGTTTTGTTTGCCAGCAATACTGATGGTATGTAAGCTGCATCATCAGTAACCGATGTTGAACATTCTGGACAACTGGGTGGAGTCACTTCTTGAAGCTTCTTCACTGAAATTGTCAACTTTTTCCTAGCACAGACATCAGATTTGCTGCCAGCAGATGCTGCCCGAACACCAAGAGATTTATTTTTCATGTGGAAGCTGGTGGAATAGATAAGAATGTCACTGGCAGTGAGGATAGCCAAAAAATCTTTACCTGAGCCTTCCACTTCCTGTAACAGCCCTCAGCATATCCATTAGGTCCTGTTTCTGTTAAATAATCACACTAAAGAATAGGTGACATAGTAGTTTAAATATAACAAGGGAGGAAAAGGGAAGAAGTGAGGCAAGTTCAACTGAAATGTCTGTTTATGACTGCTCTATCCAAAGATAATCACCACCATGAACTGTAGCAGAAAGACCTATGCAGCACATCGCTACTACTGAGTGTAAGAACAGCCCTCCTTAAATACACTCTGAGTAGAAAAATCTGGAGTCATCCTACAGAGCATTCTACAACCAGCTTGCCTGGACAGAACACATGGTTTTATGAAACCTTCCCTTCTTACATCCTAAAATAAAGCTAACATGGATTCTTTATTCATATACAGATGAAATAATAGAACATTGTTTTTTCTACTGCTGAATACCTTCATTTTTTTCCAGAGAGATTTACAAAGAGCAATCATTGCCTACATATTCCCTGCCAAAATTCCTTAAAGTGTTTTCCATATTCATAAGCTGCAGAAAGCAGTTCATTTTCTTAACATTAATATCTAAAGATGTTATTTATGTATTCTAGATACTGAAACAATCTGTAACAGAAAAAAAAACCCTAAATGCAAATAGCTAACATCCATTGAAAACAATGTCCTGTTCCTGACAGAAGGTTCCATCCATTTACCTCAAGCTCTGCTATGACACTTATATCGGCTACTCAAGAATAATTTCTGTAGCTGCAGGCTACAGTTCCAATTTGATATTATGGCTACAGAGGCCTTTAAATCATGAATGCTATCTGATTTTCTTTGAATCCCATGCCAAACCAGCAGCACTGAGCACATTTTGGTGCAAATAAGCAGAGAAGGAAGAATCTCCCCAATCTGTCTTCCATCACAAAATAGTAAACCATATATCATTACTTTCAGCTGCCCAATTAAGCTAAATTACATAGAAGCAGTATGATCAAGACTGAGTTGCATATAAAGTGGTGTGTTTTGCTTTTGTTCAGAAGATAATAAATTTCGTATATTTTGGAAATAATTAACTGCAACCATTATCCTTCTTCCTACTGCTTGAAACGATAAGTAACCCATAAGATACTGGGGGGAAGGATTTCTCGAGCCTTTACCTCGCCACAGCTTTCAATACTCCCCTCACCTTTATCCCCACTGGGGACCCGCCTTCCCTACACTTTTCTTCCCATATATCAGTCTTTCTACGGTCGTCCAGCAGTCAGCCGCTGGAAACATCGGTTGTCATAGTCACAACACCACCTACAACAACTCCCGCCGCTTCCAAACTGACAAATGTAGCCCAACCTCTTCCTCTTCTCTAAGGGGAGGAGGAAGCTGTCCGAGTAAAGAATGCGCATGTGCAGCTGAAACTTCCGTTATCTAGGCGCACGCGTCTCGATATGCTCCTTTCTTCTCTTCCCATTAGTAGTCCCCCGTTTTTTATTCGCTTCCCTCAGTTCAAGTATGATCGTTTTCCGGGTAGAAACAATTTTCCGCACAAGTGGTTCCCCCACCCACCCACTATACTGTATTTATAGAACTATTTCGCTGTACATATCGCTTCTTGATTTGCCGCTTTTGCCAAGCGGGAGTAGGAGCAGAACAGCCTTTGTAGGCAATGGGAATGGCTAGGTGAGGGAAAGGGGACACTTTACAGTGTCGTGCCCATTTAGTGGTTGCTAGGTAAACCTACTTGACAGCTCCGCCATCGCTGATTCGTGTCCACCAGCACGAGGTATGTAAGTGGAGGCGAGCAAGGGAGAAGCACTCGTGTTTGTCGTAAGCATAGGTGAGGAAGGAAGCAGGGGAACGAAGAATAAAAGTAAGAATTTTTAATGCGTTCAGTAGAGTTGCATCTGTTAAAAAATTGCAGTTGTCTCTTTTTACGAACACCCTGGAGAAAGTTAGTAGATAGTAACGCTTTTTTCTTTTTTTTGGTATGAACAAAATTATCGCGGGCAAGCTTCGTTTGCTTCAGTTTCTGAATGTTGGATTGCAGTGATAAAAAGCGCGAGAGATTTGTGGTTGGACTTCTGGGTTCCTCAATATGCTCTAGCGCTGCAGCGCCTCTGGGGAAAGGAAAGATTTACAAGCTTTCATCATGACCTTGACAACCCATCAAGCTGTTCCCTGGAAATCAGTGAGGTCTAGGGCTCAAGCAAGACTCTAGACCCAGGAGGCCTGGAAAGACAAGACTGACTCGGTGTCAAACTTTTTCCTTTAAAAAAAATAATATAGTACTGCTTCAGACAGTTATGCCCCTAAAATGTATATGTTTATTCTCTGTATAGTCCTTATTTAGATTCATATATAAATTATATATATTTAAAATGTTTGTAAATTATTTTAAAAATCTCAAAGACTTCACAGTAAATTTTATACAACTGTATGGCAAATAGGGTGATTAGAGAATTAGCATGATAAAGGCCATCAGCATTTGAATGTTAAAAGTGCCAGTGAAATATAACAGTACAGTGAACAAGAGAGACTGTCAGTGCCCTGGTTTTGCAAAATCCTGCTGGATCCACTCAAATGTCTATCTGATCAGGCATCCTCTTCCTACAGTGGGCAAATAAATGCCTATGGAAAGCCAAAAGTTCATCTCATGTTCCTTGAGAGGTATACTGGCTCCGATATTTGATGTAATTATAATTGTGATTTTCACAGCCTTCCTCTCCTTGAATTTATCTAATCCCCCTTTATAATTGTTTAAACATGACAAACCAAATTATACGCAAAATGTGCACTTAGTTTGATATGCATAGCTTTATACATTTATGGCCTATTATGTTTATGAATGCATTCAGTGGAGAAGAGATGCTTCATTAGCTTTTCCCTTACCTTCACAGCTGCCATCCATGATATCATCCATGCCAAGCTCAGGAGGAGTCATATATTATAGGATCCTTTTTTTCCTAAGGGAATTTTGTGTTAGGGATAATAAAGCACATACTGTTTCCCAGACTAGCGTAGGAAACTGTTGCCTCTCAGAAAATTGGCACGTGTTTCCCAGAGGAAAGATATCCTGATTGCTTAATAACTTCTTGTAGAAGACAAGATAAAGTTTGGTATTTGCTAAAATTCAAAACATCTGAAACAGTCCATTTCAATGGCATTGCCATCCTTACCTTATATTGGGCCCTTGAAAGAGCTGGAAGAAGTGATCAAGAGTTTACATGACTGCTTTTGAGAATATATGGGCTGACAGTATATATTGTTCTGATGCAGAAGGAAGGTATGCTATTGGAAGGATGGGGAAAATCATATCTGGTTCAATATTTCAAATTATTAGGAAATGTCTGTGAAATAAACAAAAATAGAGAATTCTGTATTTTGTTATGATGCTGTAATGGGTTGTCTCTAGAGTGCAGTGTGTGTTTTCTTTTGAAGGCAAATACATAAGGGCATCGTGTCATCTGTTTGAAGTCACTTTAATTTGTATAATTGGAACCTGTGTTATTAAAATACTGGAAACCCAGGTTTCAGTCCACCTCAGCCATGGATATTTACTGATGACTTTTGGCCAGTCATTCTCAGCCTGACCTTCCTCAGAGGCTGTCATTCTTGGGAAACAATGGAGAAAGGAAGATATAAAGATTTCATAGAATCATAGAGTGGAAAGGGCCACTGAATCCAATCCTCTGCTTCACAAGCACAATTTTGATACCTGGAATCACCCTTTTTATATTGAGGATAGAAAGTTCCCAAAATTTGGCATGTTAAATGTTAGGGGAATTGACAGACTGGATAACAGTGTGGGCTGTTGAGTCCAACCCATGCTCTGTGAGGAAATCCAAACTGAAATATCTCTTAGAAATGGCTGGCTAGCTTCTGCTTGAATATACCCAGTAACGAAGGACCATCACATCTCTGGGTAATTGGTTCCACCACATAGCTTCTGTTTAAATTACAGTAACAGAACACTGCTGGTTCAAAGGTGATGTATAAATTATAGACTGAAGAATTCACCAAATCTTTCTTTGTGAAATCTGTTTCACAGGGCAGCATTAGGATGAGTGCTCCTTTTTATTCTTTCCATGCTCTTCCTCCTTAAAAACATTAATGATCTGACAGCAGAGTATTGAACTGAAAAATGTTTTGGAATAAATGTTGACTTAGATATCTTGCATTTTGCATAGGTGGCAGTTGCCTGAGAATTAAATCATGGCTGGACAAATATCAGAATCAGATCAAATCAAACAGGTAAATACTGCTATCACTGAAGGATGCTTTGAATGTATTTCCAAATGATTTGACACTTTGAATAACCTTTGCTAGAAAGCTAAGGTTAATATCTGTAACAAATACATTTATCCGTTCAAAACAAGAACATATTAGATAATGCCCAAATGCCCTTGCCCTTATGTTACTTCTCAATCTGACCTTTGTATTTATTTTCCTGTGAAGAATGGGCACAATCAAGGCTGAATATCTATTTGATTTGTTCACAGTTTAAGGAATTTCTTGGAACGTACAACAAACTAACAGAAACCTGCTTTCTAGATTGTGTGAAAGATTTCACTAGCCGAGAAGTCAAGCCGGAAGAAGTATGTGACTTATTTTATATGTTTTGGATTGTAACTGATAAGAGGGTTAATGCCAGCTAGAAAATTGCAGTATGATCAGGGAAAGATAAATGAACTAGTGCCAAAACACCAACAATAATCAGACATTAATTGGAGCAACAAACATAAAAAGATCTCTCCTGGATCAGATTGATGATTTAACCTAATCCAGTATCCAATTTCCAATTCAATTCCAATTTATAATTCAGGCAAGCTAGATGTCCCTTCAACATCTCTATCCTCCTCCACCCCTGGAGTTGCTTAGTTTAGACATCAGCAAGGTTACATATTAGTGAGAAGTCTAGCAGGTATTGGGCAGCTAAGACAAAAGTGGGACATAATTATCTAATTGGGGTTAGAATGAGAAGTTTGTCGTCTCACAACTTGCAAGAGTAAATAGGAAAAGCTTGTTTGTCTAAGCAGCCTCTCTTCCAGGTGTTAATTAAAAAAATGTGGGTCAAACTCAGGACAGATAGTATGCTGCCTGTGAATAAATTCTATTTAGCTATCAGTAGATGAAATCTACTGTGTGGGTAGAATGCTATTTTTCTAAGATGGATCTTTTTTCCTGCCCTCTATAGTTTCTTATATTCCCCACTTCCCTTTCCAAAGTACCAGGGGAGTACTTAACATCGTTGGCTGTATCTAATGGGAACCAGCAAAATTAGAAATCTTGCACTAATAGTGCAATGTTATGCCTCATAATTTGCCTGTTACAATAAATTTAATTCTTGTTAGTAGCCATTGATACAGATCACTCCCCCAGGAATTTTCAAGTCCTTTTATTACGACCATACAAGCTAGCAGCCATCACTATATCCAGCAGCAGGGAGCTCTCTAGCAAGACCCCAAGACAAGTATTTTTAAGTACTGTAATTCCTTTTCCCCAATGCAAAAAAGTCATAATCCAATGCTGCATCTCATGATAAACCTCTCTTTAATTTGATTTCTTAAAGCAAAAACATATCTAGATTAAAAATTAAAAGCTAACTCATATAGTACATTACAAAGCAACAAAACTAAATGTATTAAATAGGATTTCATCAAATTCACATTTTGCAGTTATTACTTTATAGTTTTATTTGCTTATAGAGGAAGATGTTGGGACTTTTTCTAGATATTACATGCTTACTGCTGACATTTTCAGATAGATTTATAGGATTTGTACTTAATACAGGATTTTTGGCCAATATTCCCTAAATGATTAGAAACTGATAGCACAAAAGCAATGACAAAGTTGCTAACAACTGATAGGTAATCCATAATGGAGATGGACATATTGACTGTCTAAATCTCCCATTTATTTTGGCATTGGAGTAAATTTCAAAGAAAAGTTTGATATATGAAATCACTTCCTATTGTTAGATAAAAGCTAAATGTTCAGAATCCTTGATAGTGATACATCTGGGCATTTGACACTAGAAATGGAGGAAAAGCATTTTAAAAAGTACTAGATATTAATATCTTAATGTCTTAAAATTAAGAGATGTCAATGTCTTAATTTTCATAATTTGTTTTGAAAGCACTGATAGAGTGTTCAATTATCAGCAAGTTCAAAAGGGAAGTGTAGAGCAAGCTCTGGTATTTGCCTCTGCTTATATCTAATGTTTTATTAAGTTTTAATGTGGTTTCTGTAAAGGTTTGAATATAATATAAACTGCCCTGGGATAAGAGTTTATGAAGAGTAGTACACATGTATATGTGTGTAAAAGTATATGAGCATTTTAAAATATTTGCATATTAAAAAAACTGAGTGACAAGTAGGTTCCTCCTGTTTTTCCTTATTATACAGATGACTTGTTCAGAACACTGTTTACAAAAGTATTTAAAAATGACCCAGAGGATATCTATGAGATTTCAGGAGTACCATATTCAGCAGAATGAAGCACTGGCTGCCAAAGCAGGACTTCTCAGCCAGCCCCGCTAGAAAACAGCAGATTCCACATGAAGGAGCGCCAGCATTGACTGCACTGCATGTGAAGATACCTTGGTGTCTAGTGCTGTTCTAGCAACACCTACCACCTGCACAGAATAGAAGAGCTTAAAGAATGATCCAACTGTCTCAAATTATCTGGTCTCCAGTTTGGATTGACAACAGCCATGGAGCTGATGGAGCTTTTTGTCCAAGATTGTCTTTTAATGTGTGCAGGAATAATGCTGATTCCATCTTTTCTGGAAAGATGGATTGGTTCTACACGTTATTAGGTTACAGATATGGAAAGAACACACACCTTATTTTTTATTGTTTCTAATACTATGATTGTTCATTTTAAAATACAAGTGTTTTGTCCAAAATTATATGCAAAAGTATCTAAAACAAGGTTTATTTTTTATTTAATCAAAGTAAAACAGATAAGAATTACTGTTGCTACTGAGGATTTTTTTGGAATTAGTGGTTATCAATTGTCATAAGGTCCTGCCTTAAGAAAAGCCTTGTGTGATGCTGCATTCTCACTCGTCTCTAGCATTCTGCTGGTTCACAGCTGTCTCAAATCGCTAGTAAATGGAGAGAAATATCATCGGTAAGGTAGTAATGCACTCAAACATTTAACTTTTTGATTTTCTAAAAATTTTAGTTTTCTAAGAAGATATTTATGTTCTTACATAACAAATCTTGCTTCCTACTTCCCCTGGATGCTTGCAGCTTGTCTTTCCAATGAACACCACATTCTAATTTACTTAAAGAGAATACTTTCAATGGCCTAGTGAATAGTTTAGAAGCACATGAAGTTCAACAATAAAAAGTTAAGCAATTATGAACCAGCCTAGCAACTTGAAGGGTAGATCATTGGAAACAGCAGGGTTTAGTTGATATAACCTGCTACACCAGGTTAACAAAATGTGATTCTTGCATTCACATACTATGCCTAAACAAATAAATCACACTGGTTTAATGAGATGCCCTGGTTCATACAACATAAAATAACAGTTCAGTTTTCACAACTTTAACCACACAGTCCCATTTTTGTTTCGACTAGCTTGTTGTGCAAGCCTGGTAATTGTGAGAAGGGAATGTTAATTTAAATGAAATTAAATTTATTGCTATCTCTTAAAATCATTAGAAAAGTTCAATTCATCTTTTGCACAGAAAACTGAAGTAGCACTGAAATTTTGCCACTCCACAGAGAGAATTGGAGGCCTGAAAGAATTGCCATCTTTCTCCAGGAAAAAAAGCCAAGACCTTATGCTGATGCATAGAAATACCTTCTTGCTGAATTCTCTTTTTTTAAAAGCTTAGCTGCTAGTTGTATGTTTGCTTCTAGGAATTAATGAATTCTAAATTCTGCAAAGTAGATAATCTTAGGGCCTTATATGAACCATAAATATAAAATGCTATTGTACATTTTAACAGCAGGGTTTTTGAAAATGATCCCATTGCATTCATTAATGTTTAAAATTTAAAATATACCTACTTGAATGGTATATGGAATGCTGTGCAAAAGCATTTCAAATACATAGGGAGGTAGAGTTTGCTCCAAGACTTGTATTAGTTGGTGTGGATGTGTACACACAGAAATAGCATTGATGAGGTGTTCAATGCTCTTCTTCTGTTCTCCTGTAATTGATTCATATTCCTAAAACTCAATCCATAATTCTTAAAACCAGTTTAATTATTTATATTATATGTACCACCAATCTGAATTCTGTATCTAACTCTAAACATTGCTTTAACCTTTTGCTGTTTACCGTGCTGCAATGTGACAAAATCATATTCCTACCTGCTATAGCAAGTGAAGCAAAGGTGGGTGAAATGACCAGCAATTATATCATCTCTGCCTGCAACCTGTACCTTAGCTTTTAAAAGTAAGTAGTCAAAGGAAAACTCTGTGTGTATATCTTGTACAACAAATTCAGGTGACAAGCTTACTATGAGCTTCCAAAGTAATAATAATCACCCAGCTAGGTGACAGCACTTGCTGACCTAGATTGAGATCAATCCATCATTATATTGAGATCAAATTGCTAAGGATGGTTAGCCCTGGTAAATGCTTGGATGGAACCACCAGGATATATCAGAGCTGGGAATTCTAAATAAAATCCTGGAAGAAGGCAACAACAAACCACATCCATGTTGTACCCAAGAAATCTACATGGGTATGTCCATGAAGTCACCAGGAGTTGAGTTTGATTAAAAAATGTTACTTAGATCAGATGGAGCAGTTTAGGTTCAATAGGTGCTTTATTATTTCAGAACTCTTTTCAAATAACTCTGATTAGATACAGTAGACATTATTAGTGGGAAGCAGAATGGGAGAGAGACTGGTAGGTTGTTCCTAAAGTAACACTGGGTCCTTCACAGATCATTCTTGGCCATTATATTGCCTTGGTTTCAAATTCTTTCGTAACTCTTTTCACACAGTTGTTTTAGAGTAAATAACTGTTTCAACAAAACAGACCCATAATTGGGGTGAATAGTAATAACTATTCCTTGGTGAAATCAGCTGTGTGATTCTGTGCCAATTCAACAGAACTCTTCTCAATTTTCCCTTGTGGAAAGTGGTGGTGAATTGTTGCCATAACCTGGGTACTAATGCACACATTTTGTTCCACTTGCATACTTGCCCATGAGATCTAAGCTGAAGGGAGAATTGCTATTTTTTGTTGCTCTGTTCATTTTCTGCAGACACTGTTAACTTGTAAATTGCCTTTTAATATATCTGGCCTTTGCTCCATCTAAATGAGACAGGAGATCTAAGAGACATCTTTTTGGTTGAATATGGGATTTGGAATATGCAATGCATATGTTCTAATTCAAAGTTGTAATATGCTCTCCTGCCCTTGTCTTCCTCTTTGCCATATCAGTCACTGAAGAAGCATCCAAATACTTTTGGATCCTTGAGAGGGGAATAATGATGAACAATAAAATATATGCTCATCATAGATTTTTTTCACAGCACATGTATAAATTCCTGACCCATGCTGGATTTTTTAAAAAATGAAGTTGTGGAATACCAGTGGAATTCTGTCGAACAGGCAGAAGAAGCATAAAATTATTTCTATCTTTTTACTGTTTACCCACCACAATTTTTAAAATTCTGAGGCATTTTTGCTTTGTAAATTATTTCTAGGATCGGATTGTTGCAAAATATGCTGAATAAAACAATATAGATTATAATTTAGCAACTGTCCTGATGGGAAACCAGTTCTTTAGTATCTCAAACATTTTCTTTTCATAAGTACTTCAAATTAAGGTACAGCTTCAAACCTATCTATATGAATAGAGGTATCATTTGGAATCACGCTAGTTCCATGAGTGAAGTCAGAGTTGTAATCTATAATGCAAGCCACTTTCAAAACAAAACAGTGACACTCTGAGTTATGACATGGCAATTCTATGGTTGCCTAAAGCAGAGATAAACCCTCCATTTTAATTTTTTTTATGCTTTTGAGTCAGCATTGACTCCTGACGAGTTTCTGGAGTAGTCCTTGCAGTTTTCTTGGCAACATTTTTGGAAGTGATTTGCCACTGCCTCCTTCCTCCTAGGACTGAGAGAGAGGGACTGGTCCAAAGTCTCCCAGCTGGCTTCGTGCCTAAGGTGGGACTAGAACTCATAGTCTCCCGGTTTCTAGCCTGATGCCTTAACCACTATGCTAAACTGGCTCCAAATGTTGCTGGACTTATTCTCAACAGTACTAGGCAGCACAGCCAATGCTGGGGGTCAACAGGAGATGCAGTTTAGTAACATCTGAAAGGCCAAAGGTTCCCATGCCTGAACTAGCTTTCACATTTTGTTTTTACTGTCCAGCATTGTGGGGAAACATCATGAAATAATACCAGCTTTATTCAACACTTAATTTTCAGAAGCAGAAACATTCGATTCAGTTCCTGATATGTTCCCAAAGCATCCTTCATTAAAATGGATATTCTTACTATTTTGAAAATTAAATATTAACCATATTTCTCCCAACCTTACCTCTTGCCAACCAAAGCTCCCCTAGCTGTATCTCTTGCAGAAAGAATTCTTGTACTGTTGCAGAATCTTTCAGCTTGAGTAACTAAGGGTGTTACAAACATTTTTTTTTTAAATGGAAATCAATTAATTAATCTAATGACAGTAAAATTAGTAGTATTTTTTAAAATCTAAAATTAAGCTTCCAGTGCTAGAAATAAATCTTGCAAAGGCGCCACACTTGCAGTTCATAAATAAGCCCACTGGTTTCAGAAAAGCTTCAGTTTCTATGAATACTCCCTGACTACTGGCATTTAAAGGGCATATGTTATTGTTCCAATTACTATACTAGTTTTTTTTTACATGCAGCAGTGTAACTCTAAATACTTAAAAGTAGAAGATCTATAGAGCCAACCACCTTCATATAATATCTTCACTGGACACAATTTGTGATACACTTATATCATAGATGTGGAACTGAATACATACTGTATCTCTTCCCAGTTCCTCTTACTTATTTATACATTTAGGTGCCACCTATTCCAATAGCTTTGAGTGGCTATATTGGAGCTCTGAGTGGCTATAAAATTCTAACATTCCACAACATTAAAATTTAATGCTAAGACTTATAAAATGTTAGAATTCTAAAAAGCCTCAGTATAGGTAGATTTTAACCCCTCTTCTAAACTGTATTGAGGGGGCCAGCCTCAGCTCCAACAATTTATCCTACAATATGGGCCCTGCTATGGAAAAAGCAAAATTTGCTTTTGATAATAAAGATGACTGTGGCAGGATCTGCAGAAGAAAGCCCATTGAGGACCTAAGAGTGTGAGGTGACCTGAACATGAGTAGATAGCTCCTGCAAGTAATTTGGGCTTAAGATGTGATTGGGTTCAGAAAACAACTGGCAAACTAATGTAGTTGTTTTAACGTAGACATGATGTGGCACCTCCTAAAAATGCTACTTGCCAACTATGCAGCTGTACTTAAATCAGGGCCAGTTGCAATTTCTGAATTGCAACCACATCAGCATGGCAGCTGTGAGGGATATTGGGATCTATTGTTCTGCAACATCTCGATCATTTTCCCTGTCTTTGGATTGCAGACTAAGGGAGAACTGATACTAATTTTGAATAGGGGGGATCACAGCTAATCTGATATTCATTAATTGCATGTAATTAATATCTGTGTCATCCTCAAGGAAAACTGTAACTTAATCCAATGCACGTTAATTACTTGTCTTGATGTAACATCCTTGATAAACAAATTTAGGATACTATTCATCATTGTTTGCTTTGCCTCTGGTTTAAATAGGCAATATCTAAATGTATCTCCAAGCTATGCCAATATTCTTAAGGTTTTAATACAATTTTATGAAATAAACTCAGAACCCATATATTTAAAAGCATTTTACTATGTACTTGACTGCCAACAATTCTGGGATTCTCACATTTCTAAAATAGGATTCCATTAAAAAAAAAAAAAAAGAGCGGACTAAGTCCTATGTTCCACATCACCCACATTAAATTCAGGGAAGAGTGCTAAAAGTATATTTCTTGCACCATTTCAATCATGGATGTTTAGGCATCAAAGTCAGCTCTATTTCAGCTGTCACTCAGTCTCTACTTACGGACTGTTAATCTAGTGGCCTTTTCAGATTGGAATAGAAGAAAGGACGAGCTGAGTCCTGACGTGTAATGATGACTACTATTAAAATATTCAGGCAGAACTTAAA
The DNA here is from genome assembly GCA_030867105.1 of Liasis olivaceus. Taxonomy (NCBI): domain Eukaryota; kingdom Metazoa; phylum Chordata; class Lepidosauria; order Squamata; family Pythonidae; genus Liasis; species Liasis olivaceus. Next base: position 23,151,166 of record CM061349.1, on the reverse strand, counting down.
TAATCTTTGTATTTTAAGGCTAGTAAGCTAAGAAATCTGCACCATTTCCAAATGTTATATTTCACCTCTGCTTCATTTTCCTTTGCTTTTTCCTGTTCTTTTCTTCTTTCTGTAAGAGTAATATGAAATATTTAGTAACTACTTTTCATAATTCAGAGCTATGAAAATATTTAAGTAAATTAGCATCGCTGTTTCTTTCCTTACTATTAATCTTCTACAAAGGCTCAATATTTAGATTTTCCATTTTTTTTTTCTTCTACACAAATGTATTTCTTAAATGAACAAGAAATGACTAGGTAGGAACCTCCTGTGATAGAAAAAAAATCTGACCCCAGTACTTGCCTGAAATTAGACTTATTAAAATTACAAGAAGGCCTGATTAAGAATTTCCCAAATCCCAAACAATATGGATTGAATATTTCAGTGGAAGAAACAAAGGTTACCAGTCCACTGCAGTCTAGGGAGACAGTTGTGATAGATATAGATATATTTAATGACAGGACTCGGGCTGATAAAAGAGTTCTGCTGATTGTTTGGGAGAAAATAAGTCCTCTTCTTTAATTATATCGGTACCTTTCTATCTACACCATAATTACAAAAAAGTCATTTTAGCAGTAAAGTACTTTGTAGATACAGGTGCACTGACAAACTGCTTATTCCCTCTTCCCATACTGTAAAGGGAAATATTTACTGCTGAAATACTGCTCAGTATTGCTTCATGGGCAAAAATGTGGAATGTAAATTGTAATCATCATAATAATTCACTTTTAAAGTATAATTTCATGGGGATATAATATAATTGTTCCTATTATCTGGTACCTCTTCCTAATAAATTACTTCCCTAATTTCCCTTTTGAGATTTCTAGAGTAAAAAAGAAGTTGCTACTATAATTTGCTTGAGTAGCCATTCACATCTTCACTCTGATGGATCTCTGGAAGGTAAATTGCTAAGTCTAAATCCTGCTCACATAAATGTGACAGTGAACTCTATTGATCCATGCAATGTGACCTGTATAGGATAGAGATGAACATGACTGGTATGGGAAGAGTTTTCTTCCTGATTTCTAATACTCATCCATGAACCATTTAAATGTTTTATCAACAAATATAAGGGAAAGGTATAAAAGACTGAATGAGATAAAATGCTGAACCTATTTATAATACTGAAATAACATTGATCATATTACTGGATTTTTTCCCATTAGTTTAGCTTTAATCAACCAACCAGATCTGCTTTCTTTCAGATCACTGAAAAGTAGCTTCTGGAGGAAAGGCAGCATATAAATCACATAAATCTATCCATAAAGAGACTGGGGTCTCTTCCGAGCATCTGTAGATTGGTCTAATTGGGCTGTTTTGTTTTGTGTTTTGTGGATGTGTCCTGAAAAGCTGCTCCCAGCCATTGTGAGGAGAAGACAATAGTGGGCTACATGAGTAATGGCCCGAGGATGCAATTATTGCTTTATGTTACAGAGCAATATGGTCTCAATAGAAGAAAGAGCATTCTTATTTTCCAAAGACACGTTGCTAGGTATGTAATTTTTTTATACGGTATATAATGGGGACGAGGGGCTGCTGTTGATCACTGCCCTGTGCCAAAGGCAAGGGAAGAGGAAGAGGAAGAGGAGGAGGAGTTGAGTTTATAGCGTTACTTTCACTTTTTCCTTCATTCACTGGCGGGGCTCGACCATCCCTCCCCCGCCCCATCTCACTTCCCTTCCAGAGGCGTGAGGCTGCCTCCGTCGTCCCCGGCCAGTTCAGCCGTCCAAATAATCGGCCCTGCCTTCGCAGGGCAACGGGCTGGGGAAAGCGCGGCTAGGCTCGAAGGAAGCGCGGGGCTTCTGCAGTTTAACAAGGCCTGCAAAGGACCATTCCTGCCTACGCACAGAGGCAGGTCTCCTGGAAGAAGCCTCCCTTCTCGGACAAGCCCGGTGCTTTCCTTCCCCGCCATTCCCGGCAAGGGAATACCCGGCCACGCCTTCTTCCCAAGGCGGGGAAAGGACCGCCCGCCCGCGCCACTCACTTTCTCTCAGCTTCTGTTTGAAGTTCGGGGCGCTTCGCCGTTTTCGGTCGAAGTATACGCAGTAGCCGAGCAAAGCCAGACCGCAGGCGCCCGCCAGCAGCCACAGCAGGGCGCGCCGCGGCCAGCATGCCATGGCGGGGGCAGTGGCCGCCGCCGCCGCCTCCTTTTTTCTCGACCGCTGGAGCGGGCTGAGGGAGGGAGGGAGGCAGGCTTCGGCGGCGCTTCTAAACGCAGAACGGCCTGGCCTTCCCTCCCTCCGCGAAGGAGCTACAGTTGTGTGATCAATGGGGGGCGGCTGGTAGACATGGAGAGTTTCGTTAGAAGGAATTTAGCCTCAAAAAGGACCCCCCGGTCTACGAAGGCGGGGGTGCAAAGAGGCTCTTCCCTCGCCGCCTCTCCCCCCCGACCTCGGCCCAGGAGGGAGCGAGCGAGCGAGCGTTTGCGAAGAGAAAGCCTGCGCTTGCCAATGGCAGCGTCGTTTTTTGCTCGTGTTCGGTTAGCGGGGTGCCAAGCAGTCGGCCCGACCCCTGATGATTTGGTGGACAACTTTTCTCCCTCGACTTGTCTTAGCAACAACCTTACCTTGTCCAGGGGCATTTTAGGACAGTATCTTTGTGACCCCTCCTCCCTCGATTTTGCCAAGCCTAGGCGGTTTTTTCTAAGCTATCGGCCACTCGCATCACCTGCGCAAAGTGCCGTGTGTGAGTTTCTACTGGCTGATCATGGTCTTAAGGAAATAATCAGCTTTTATTTGATCCAGTACTAATTGACTGGTTTTTCTAAAATGGAGTTTATAAATGTTAATCCGTTAATTTGAAGTTCGTTGGTTAGAGACGGTACAAAGGCCACTTGCTTGGAAGAAAATAGGCACCAATAATGGGAAATCTTTATTGAATAATCTTACCATGTTGAAACTAGGGCTTGGTCTAAATGGATTCTATGCACCCTCCTAATAATTTTTCTATTTATGTATTTGCAGCCAAAGGCTTTGTCGTCTCATACATGGGGAATTATGAGCAATTAAGTTACAACAACACAGAATTGCTAAATATGAGCTCCTGAAAGAGGAGCTACCTACTGAAGTAAATCCAGATATTTTTTTACCATGCTCATGGACTTTTATTGCAGCAGTTGATTAACAAAAACCAAAACTCCCACATATAAACAGAATTAGGAAAATATAACACCAAATAAAAGGTGATAGAAGTAGAAATCTATTTTATAAACAAAACTTTAAAAAATATAATCAGATTGTTCAACATTTTCTTATTTCCTCCTTCATTGAGGAAAAAAACACTAATTCAAATGTTAACTGGCTATGCTTACCAACAATCCAACAATCCATTGTTGCAAGTCAAGTCATTTCTGGTCACTCTGCATGCAAGTCCACAATTGTAGATGTCTTGATAGATTCCAAATGCTTGGATATAGAAAAGGAGCATGTGTCCTTAACTAAAAATGGTAATTTAAAATCAGGTTAATAACCCCATGAATTTCATTATCAACAGGAAGGTAAGTAGGACTTCAGAAGCTTAAGTTGGTTTTAGGAACTGGTGTGCATTTAGAACCTTGAGAGCTTATTCACACTCTAAAAATGGCTGCGCAGGGGAAACAGTGCATTCACAAAATGGCTGCCAAGGTTGGCGTGCCAGTCTTTGTTTCCTTCATCAGTGAAACTGGCGGGATTCCTTGCCATGCTTTCTAGGCTTTCACAGTGATCCCTACTCTTTTAGCTTACTGTGGTCTTTTTCTGGGAAGATGGATACCTGTCTTCTGGGCTACAGTTTCTTAAGAATGCCTGCCTGGCTTAGAGGTATTCTTAGAAATCAGGATAATACAATTCAAACTGAACAGGCACTAGCAGAAACAAAGAGGTTCTGCCAGTGCTAGACTGCCTGACCCTAACCTTAGCAAATTGAAGATGCAGTTATTATTATTGTTATAATTATTATTAAACTTACATGCTGCTTGATTTCCAAGACATTGGGTGGCACACAATAGAAGAAATTACAATAAAAGATGACAAGTGCAACAGAGCAGAGGGAATGGAGGGGTCTCACTTTCCCTTGTCAAAAGCCTGGGTGAAGAACTAGGCTTTCACTGCCCTTCTGAACAACAGCAGAGTAGGTGCCATCAGACCTGGGGAGGAACCTCATTCCAGAGGGCAGGTGCTGCTACAGAGAAGGCGTGCTTCTGTGATCCCAATAGATGGCATTGCTTAATCCAAGGAACCCAGAGCACGCTAACTTTGCAAGGTTGAAGTGGTCAGGCAGATGCTATGGAAGACAGGAATATATAGGAAGGTTCATCTACTTTTTGCTTTATTCTTCATCTCAGGTAGTAACTAAAGTGTTTGCTTTACACTCTTAGAGCAATTGCAAATTTGTGTCAGGATCAGCTTTTTCTCTCACCTTCCCAAATTGACTTCTGCTTAACACTGAGCCTTTAGAATTCTGAAAACTTGCTGATAATTGTGGAATACAATAATGATCTAATTAAAAGATTTTAGTTATTCTATTAGGCCTTATTAATTAAAAAACTCTTAATTGCTTATTACAACAGCCCCTTTTCTCATAAAGGAAAAATATTCTGATGGTTTTGCCTATTAATGCAACTGGAATTTATTCTAAAGGAAGGCAAGTTATATTCTCGAGTCATTTATGTCATCCTCAGAGTCCTTCTAACCCATTATTACTAAAAACTGAGTTATTTCCCTACATTTTGAGATGGGAAATAAATACAAAGTGTAACATACAGTAGTTCATAATTTAGGGAAATCAATGTTGCAAAAAAGCCCAAACCCCAGTCCTGCCCATGTGTGATATAGCGCTACTGACTTTGTAGCCCTCAGCACCCTCAAAAATGTTGAAGTGTTGGCCCTGGCCACTGAAAATTGCCCTCCCCATTCTAATATCTAAGTATGATAAAATTAGTCTAAGATATTACCATATTGATACAGTATTACTACAGTATATAGTTATAATATATATACTGACTTGTTTGGTGCACCCATGTGTTAAAAAAAAAGATTTTGTGCCATGTATTTGTTTGAAAGTATTAATGGACAATGTATGAAAGGAAGTACATGTGACCTATTCAAAATACTGTAGGTCATTGTGATGGAGGACTTGGATGAGGAGCTTCAAGGTCATGGGGAGAAGCATCTCCTCAGCCCACAGCCTGAGCGTGTGAAAGCAGAGGATGAGACTGGCACCACCCTAAGGAATTCGTAGTGTTTAGTTGTAGACTTTGGGAGTTAGAGTTAGTCTGGCGAGATTCTGTCTAGCAGGTGTAAGCTAATAAAGTAACTAAACAATTCCAGAATCATCTTGTGGAGTTTCTTGGGCTGAACCTGACAGTCATAGAGGCAGAAGGGTTTATTCTGGAAGATTTCAGTTTATGCAGCAAATGAAAAGAATGAGACCTCTAAAATGATGAAACAAGAGATAGTTCTCAAACATAATGTTGTAATATAAGTCAGCTGGAAGAGGCTATGGCATTCATGTAAAAAAGTACCAAGTGGTATGAAAAAAGCTTCAGGCTAGGACTGGCTGTGTCTTGTAAGTTTATAAAAATGGGTGAGAACTGTAGTACTTCAAAGCCACCACACAGCAGCATGATGAAGCTAAGTGCCTCATTTCTTCTGGAACTGAAACTAGCCTGGCCAACTAGATTTTGCATTAGATAGATATGTATGGGTGGTTATGAGTGAGAGTGAGCAAATGAATAGAAGTGGTAAACCTGTATTTGCCCTGAGTCTTGATTATAACAAGTAGTGGTAGAAATGTTACAAATACCTCCTTTTCACGACTCTCTATGTGAGTCCTCACAATGTATTATGAATCCATATCTCTTGTACAATTGGATTTGACAGCAAATATACAAAATCAACTAAAAAAAAATTAAATTAGGCCTAGGTTTAAAAATGTAACTTTTATTAATGCTCACAAGTGAGCTTAATTTGTATCATACATTGAAATAGCTCTGCTTAAGAAAAAGACAGAAAAAGTGCATTTACAAGAGTACTTTTTTCTTTAGTTCTCTGTGAAAATGGAAGGAATTGGAATCACAGGTTGACAAAATGGTAAAATGGAACTGCAGGTGACATTGAGCCTTAAGTAAATGACCCCTTTACATGTCTCCCACTTGAGACCTTCAGATTCTGTGAATGTTTAATATCCTGACAATCTACAGAATCTGTTATAACTCTACAGCATATTAACAAGGAAAAAGGCAGAATTCCCCTTTTCATTGTACAAAGATGAATTTTAAAAATTGATTAAAAATCATTATATACAATTCTATGCAAACCGTCTTAAATACATGGTTTCTGGAGTTATTTACAAACTGTTTTCAGTCTGTGGGACAATCCACAGCTAAAGCAGTCATTTTACATCTCAACTTTGGCAGATAACTCACTTCAGCAACACAACAAATGAAGAAGTGTGACAAAGCATTGTAAGGGCAACCCAAGAGATTTGTTCCTCAGAAGCGACAGACGTACTAGGGCTGCCAAAGTTTTCAAGACAGGGTGCCAGGTTACAGTTGTACACTGTGAAAGGTTGACAGACAAAAGCACTTCATATACCGGTATGGCTGATACATAAAGCCATGTGTATATGAGCTCTTTAAATGAAGTATTTTTTATTGAATGAGTGAGCCTAACTTAGAATTTTTCTCCCCAATTTTATTCTTTTTTAAAAAAATACATAAAAATACAACATCCAATGTCTGAATAAATATATTTAACAAGTCACAAGATACCTTATTTATTTTACACAAAAAATTCAGCTTTAGAAATTTTGTTAAATAACTTCATTGTTATATATTTTATTTTTTTGCCTTTTGTAACAAAATAAAAACTCTGAAATTACATAGAAAAAAGACAAAATACTTTTGCCAAGGGATAAGATAGTCCACTGAAAACCTATTCACAATTCCACTGTAAACATTAAACATTAAAATATTTGCATAATCATGTGCTCGAAAAATCCTATAAAAAGTGGAAGACTCATTAAGACGGTAGTTTCCAGTCAACTACGCTTCCTTTCACAATTTATTTTGTCCAATTTACACCTTTAAAATTGGGCACAATGCTGAGTACATACTTTGGCAGGTCTGTACAAGCAAGTGCATCTCCAAAATAAAATAAAAATGGGACTCTCGCTCAGGATTAAGATATAGCTCGGTGAAAAAAGTGCAGCAGTAATTATTTTCTATTAACTTATTTTGATGCCATTTTTGGTGCACTTGCTCTTTTATTTAAAAAAAAAGCCATTTCTTTACAATGCCAATGCTAAATTGGATATCTGTGTTTTCAAATCAGATTAAGTGCCCTTTTTCTGTTTAAAGCGAAAAAACAAAGCACAAGACAGGTGTCTTAAGTGCACCCATACACCTTTAGTTGCCAATTAGATTATTCTCCACAATAGAATGTGTTGTTTTTTTAAAAAAAAAATCCATCAGGACAAAACAGAGGAAGGGGCACAAAGGAGAAGAACAGACAAGTCCAGCAGTGGAAAAGTATACACAATATACTTGGCAATGTCAAACCAACTGGGTGCTTTCTATCAGATTTCCGGATTTCTGTCCATGGCAGCAATTTGCTGCATGAAGCAGAGATGATGACTAGTATCACCTGCATTCAACAGCAAGCACGCTCTGTGGAGGAGAGGGTGATGATGGGCTCATTCCAGTGTCTGAAGAGCCAGAGGACATGGAAGCTCCAGTGTGGGACACTGTAAAATAAAAAAAGATGTGCCTCCATGTTAATGGCTGACAAGTATCTTTGGTAACGTAGTGTGATATTACTCCCTCCCCAAATCATCTACCCAAACTGGTAAGTTTTGTGCCAATTCTTCAACATGCTGCCTGTATCAATCAGCTTTTTGTTGTTGTTCAGTCGTTAAGTCGTGTCCGATTCTTCGTGACCCCATGAACCATATTGCGCCAGGCCTTCCTATCTTTCACTGCCTCCCTGAGTTTGCTCAATTTCATGCTCAATCAATCAGCTACTAGCCCACTAAATTGTCTCAAGCATACCATGAAACTATGACACCATTGAGCTAAGCAGAACCTTAAACATCTGGAGACAACCAGCTGCTTTGCATCCCAGAACTGGGGCTTAGAAAAGGTTCCTTTAAGGTGTAAAAAGGATTTGCCAGCAGGAATAAATTTTGGCAACCTTCACATATGAGAAGAGGTTATTTATTTGTTTAAACTTACAAGCCACTTTAATTGGAACAAACTCTAAACAGTGTGCAGTCCCGATTTCAGTATAAAGATTAAACAATAAACATGTAAGATCAACCACGTATTAAGAGACCAGCACTTCCAATATTTTGTATTTTGACCCCTACTGTGCAAGATTTATTTGGCATTTTCTTGATATATACACTCTTCTTCCTGGAATTATAGCTCAGCATAGATATCCTTAATGATGGATTTTACAAATTTTCTCCCTGACTAATGTACTTCCTATAAATTGGCTTTCTCCTTCCTTTTCCCACCACCATGACCAAACTGGCAGAAGCAAAATTGAGGCAGGATAGCAAGTAGCCTAATTTATATTTGACTAAAAAATAATCCATCTAGGATACTTTTAAGTGCCTTGACAATTGAATAGAGCAGTGTAATGCCATTCATTTCCCACCATGCTGTATTTAAACTGGTACATTTTCTAATAACGGAAGAGCTGCAAGTGAATGTCCAGGAACAGGAGATGTATGAAAGAGTTCTGGCCAGACCACTCATGCAAGCGCATACCGCAAACCTTACCTTCTCGGTCCTTCTTTTTCAATCGCTTTCTTCTCCTATCAATGGTCGCTACTTCTGACTTCAGAGACATGTAGTATTTCCTGATTTCCTGTAATTTTTCTTGTAGAAATGAGATTCTCTCTGTGCTGCTCATATTGTCCAATTCATCTAATCAAATAACATTTAAGATTAGCAAAAAGATTTTTAGCACAAGTCTAAAATGCTGCACTAAAGTTTGATAGTTATATATACAGGTGGTCCTCGCTTAGCAACCACTCATTCAGTGACTATTCCAACTTATGATGGCAGCGAACAAGTGATACTTATGACCAGTCCTCAAAGCTCCCAGTGTCCTGCGGTCATACAATCACCATTTGTGACCTTCATTGCAAGCTTCCAACAAGCAAAGTCAATGGGAAAGCTGGCAGGAGGTAGCAAATGGTGACCACATGATGTGCTTAATGATGGTGCGAGATTCATTTAACAATGGCAACCAGAAGTGCCAGAACTGCCATCGCTAAGCAGCGTGGTCATGTGATGTTGCACTTTATGACTGCACTGCTTAGCAATAAAAATTGCCATTGTTAAACCGAGAACTACTTGTAAAGCAGTAAACAATGTTTTGCAACCATCTCTAATGAGTAAGTCTATACTAAACACAGCCAAAGAGGAAGCAGAAATGTGTAACTGAAAGCACAAAAAAATGAATAAAACTATTCTACCATAGTAGTATTGTAGCTAGTTTAAAAAATCAAATAGGAAAAATAAGTTTGGTGTATTGCTTATTGTGATCAAAGTCTATGTTCAACCCTTTATCATGAGGAAGGTACCACTACCAATACTCATCAATTTAGAACAGAAACAGGAATAAGCAGAACCAAGTGCACGTTTCTATCTATGTAAAGCACTTACTAAGTTGGACACTCCATTTATACACTCTTGGGGAAACATTATGATGGTTCTTCTCTCTCTGCTTGTCTTTATCCCCATCTTTGATATTAGGAGATACCACTCTAGCAGGAGATCGAGTGAGCTTCTGTGGCTTAGTTACACCAATATGCTTTACAGGAGTACATTTGCTTGAGCTGTCTAGGGCAGGAAGATCTTCACTATCGCTGCTTTGCCCTAGAACAAGAAACAACCAATGTTTTAAACTGTAGCATATGTATACGGTATGAGGTGACAGATGTTTTTACATAAATTTTAGATAACAGTGCTCCTCAGCATTTCTGTATTTTAATATTGAGGCTGACAAATATAATCTCAGTAATCCTAACAACAGGTCTGCAAGGCAGAGCAGTTTCAGTCAATATTGCATGCTGAGGGGAAAGTAACTGAGAAAATGATAATTTTTCTAAGATCACACATTTTGTTTCGGTAGTAATCTCCTTCACAGAGCTCTGGCCAATACATATAGCTCTTACCATCACTTCCATTTTCTCCTCACTACAATATTATGAAATATGTTAGATTGAGAATGACATGCCTAAAGTCAACTTTGTTACTATGAATTCATTCGAACTTAGGTTTTGCTGTTCTAATTGCAAATCATTATATAAATCACATCACATGAAAAAATAATAGTTAAAAAAAAAATTGAACTAGGGGCATTTTCTGTAACATTTGGCATGAGGCTCCATCGGCTTTCCTAACTTCTCCTTCAAAGCGATTCAGTTGTAATTCTTGATTCTAAGAGTTATTCTAGTTGTGCAAGCTTATAAAAAGAAAAAGTGACTGGGAATTATTTCCAATCATATTTAAAACCTGATATTGAGTGTGGATAAAATGGCAGCCAGTTAAATAGATTTTTCATACTCCCTAAGTCACAATGCAGAGATTTGTCAGATTGCCCTGGGATACTCTTTGTAGTACTAAGAGAAGTTCCTCAATTTTATCTGTCCAAGCCAGTAGAGGCTACGGCAATGAGTGTGAGTTAACAATATATCCAGAGGGCATCAGGCTTACCTATCTCTGTACTACAATTCAACTGAAATATTTTCATCTGAATAAAAGAAGACTATAAACATATTGTTTAAACTGTGCATCCAAGTGAAATGTCCCACAGCTATTTCTTGAAAGGAGAAAACTCCAACTAGGATACCATACAACTGTGACAATTTAAGCTTAAAATGCTAGAATACAGAATTACATTGCTTGTACATACTTCCAAAAAGTATTATCTAATACCATTTCATCTTTTAAATTATAAAAAAATAATTTGATTCTACTCAAATTCTTTTCCCAGCATGCCAACTATAGGGGTACATAAAAACATCTGAACTTGAAATAGCCATTTTAAGTGTTCAGAATTACCCTATATTCTAGAGTTTTGTCCTAATAGGGCATTTCATTTCATTATGATTTGAGTGTTCTGATATCCCATGATAGCTTGTTTAAAAAAAATTCCTTCAAGCCATGGAGACTTGAAGAGCTCGTTAATCAATAAAACAGTAGATATCCTAGTTCTATTGGCAGGAGTTAGTTGAGACAATTGAGGAGTGGGAATGAGTGAGGATCACAATTATTCAGAAACTAAGAATCCAATAGGAAAAAATGTGTCAACAGAGCCTCTTATATCTATGTGCTCCCAAGATAAACAAATAACCCCTGGCCAGCCATGGCTTGCAAAAACAAAACAGCAGGTGTCTGTCTGGAAATGGTGTCACAGAATGCCAGGGTCACCTGGAAAAGATTGTCCTGACCAATATCAGTCCCATATGAATGAGAGAGAGGGGCATCCAACCACCCCACCATCTATTTCAAGAAAGACAAACTACAATTATCACTACAGCACCAGTCCCATCCCACTAGAAGGAAGTTATCTAGGTAATAACATAGCTTCATCAGTCCACCACTGCACCTCCATGATCAATGCTAGGATATGAAAGACAGTCCAGATCTCTCATAACACCCCAACTGCAATGCCACTGCATAACTAATAACATGGTGATGTCATATCAGAGTCAGATAGCCAGCTATAGAAGGAAAACAACCCAACTTTTAGCCACGTTTGTGGCTTCTTAAATGGCTGTGTCAGACACTATGTGCTTGGAGTCAAAGAATGCTCCTGCCCTGCATGACAATTTAATAGTACTTAGGGGAGCATGGCCCAGAGTTTTACAATACTACAGTATGGTGCCTTGTATCACAATGAATGCCAAGGAGTGCTTCTTGTATATGCAAGGATCTCTGGACCTATGAGAGGAGTAAGTTTCAGGGGTCCTCTTTGCAGGGGAGCTACAAAAAGGATTCTTCTTCAGTGGGCTTTGTGTTCTTGGACTGTCAATCTGTCCCAATATCCTAAGTTGATGATTCCCCTACTGTCTCTCCCACATTCCACAGCAACTCATCTTTAACTACTATCACAGCTGGACATGCATAGGCAGGATCTTTAGGTACCCGAAAACAAAAGGCCATTCTATATATGTCTTCCTTGTTTTAGCCTGGGATGTGACTCAGGACGTGGTTGTTGCTTCTTGCCCATTTCAGAACATCTGAGAATATCTTGGGGATCTGTTACTAGAAGCCCCTGGTCTACATTGGCAAATCCTTCCCAGTGATTTATGGGGATGTAAGATATGCACCTTGCCTGGAAAACCCTGGCCTTGGAGTACCATCCTTCAAGAGGTGACTGTTGTATGCATCTGACTGACAAACCAGCTAGAAGCATTGCTTACAGGCTGGTATAGATGATAGGAAAGAGTCTGATACCTACTACCTGTTTTTTGGGAAATGCCAGTCCAGTCTCTATGCCAAAGATGCCAAGAATGTGACCTGGGTTACTTGCCATCTTTCTCCTCTTCATTATTCTTATTGTTCCTTATTGGCTGTCACATTTGGTATTTATTTTCTTTTTCATTAGAAGTTCTATTTCCTTAAAAGAAGAGCAAGCAGGTTTTTCATATCATGGGACATTCAGAGGAGACTGGCCTGACCATCCGGGTGATAGTGGAGGAGGCAGTAAATGTTTCCACACACTTTCTGTCTGTGTGTCTTCTAACTTCTATGATTATATGGGGATGAGAGAGGATACTATAGAGAAAGTGTTGATTTTGGACAGGAATGGGTGAATCAGATCACATGAGGAGAAGGGCTGGGGATGTAATGGTGCTAGATGGATAAAAAATGAAAGACAGCCAGTGTCAGTGAAACCTATTAAGTTTACGTGTGGATCTGCATACCCCGGAGTGCCACTTTGCTACTTTTTTATTCCTTTTTTTCTCTATCCTTTCACATTGACCCAGACAGTTTGATCATTGAGGAAGCTGTGGTCATAAGTCTTGCAAGTATTCTCCTAGCCCAAGGCATCATGGGATACCCAGATCTTCCTATAGAAATTGGGCAGGGATTAAGTACCCCCAAATGGCAACTTTGGAGAAGCTATCATGCATTGCCAGAACCATGAATAAGGTGAGTGGATCAGTGTCACATAAACAGGGCCATAGTGTTGCTGTGCTGTTTAGTTTTTAGACTGCCAAATGCAACTATATTCTTTTATCTCTTTGTTGAGCTTTTCAGGCAGGGCCAAAGGCAAAAAGCATGCACTGTGCAAACTTGCACATTTAAAAAGAAGCCTCAATCCAATAGATACAGAAGTAGATTTTTGTCGTTGCTGTGTTGTAAATGGACTGTGCTGAAGCAAATCCACTGCTATACAGACAGCCCCAGGTTAAGAATGGTCAACTTATGGACGACTCATACTAACGAACAGGCTGCCTGTTACTAAAAATGGTGGATGGCATTCTTCTTCCTTGAGTTGACGAACCACTGAAGCTGCGCAACGTTTTCATGAACCGCTGAAGCCGCACGTTTTTAATATACAGCCTGTTTTCAGCGGTTCATGAAAACACTGCGTGGCTTCAAAGGTTCATCGGCTCGAGGAAGGAGAACACTGTCCACCATTTTTAGTAATAAGCAGCCTGTAAGTACAAGTTCTGAATTACAAACAAAATTGAGTTAAAGACAGGCTTAGGAACGGAACTCGTTCTTAATCCAGGGACAGCACTGAGTTTAGTTCTGTGTCTGTTTACTCAAGTATTGGTTGCAAAATGCATGCATAATTATTGTTTCCATTCTCATAAAGAAAAGCAATAGTTAAGCTGAGTGAATACATAATCCAAAATGACAAATCAATTTTTACTATATCAATTTTAAAAAATGATCCTTAAAAATCACCCCCTTGGCCAATTTTTAATAGATTGGTGTCAGAATAACATACAATATCAGGAAGCAAGGGAAGTTTCAAATTCCCATTTACCTATGATAGAACACCCAAAATGTTTGAAGCTTTGTTCTGTTAAAATAACCTATTTAAAGCCAGTGTGATATAGTTGTCAACATGTGGTATAACATGTGGTATACCAGTGTGGTATAGTTCCTAACATAGACTAAGTCTAGGGAGAGCCAAGTTCATCCTCAGCAAAGGAAGCCCTCTGGTGACTTTGGGTTCCTTTCTCTCAACCTAGCCTATCTCACAGGGTTGTTGTTGTGGGGAAAAAATAAACAGACTGCTTTATAAACTATCTTGAGCTCCTGAAGGAAAGGTGGGATATAGAAAGTGGGTGTCACAAGTAAACATTCCAGTATACTCTGATCTTGGAACAATTTTTTGTGCACACTTCTATTCACATTGTTGAAGATCACAAAGCTATATCTTTTATTTAGCATTTTAAAACTGACATAGATACTGCAGAATTCTGTCCATTATTCTTAGCAAGACAACACTATCAATTATATTGTGAACCCACAAATTTCTTCCTGAGAGCACTTCCCCAAAAGCTTTCAGGGAAATCCTCTAGAACTATGGCACAAAAAGGTTTAGAAGTACACCAGGATCAGCATAGTAAAACAAAATCACTTCTGGGGGGAAAAACCCATACCTGTCCCATTCTTCTCACTTTTGGCTATCGTACTTGCTCGTTTTGGGGCACGCTTCTGCCGCTTTGCCAGTGAACTACTGCTGTTATCCCCAGGCCTTTTTTGTCCTGAAAGTAAAATGAAAGCTGCCATTCCATACAATAATATGAATCATACTTTAAAATTTAAATTAATTGTATAAGATGTGGCACTGAAAAGGACCAGAAAAATTACCATTTCCAAGACATCATAATGACAACAGAAAAAAGAAACATCTGCAACAGCCCAAACTAACTATCCAATGAAGCACAACTTCAGAGAGACATGCCCACAAAAACATTACCCCAAAGGGACCGGAGGGAAAGTGTCAAGAAATGCAACAAAGTAATCTTGTGAAGGACATGCAGTAGAGTGTGGAGTGTGCAGTGGAGGATATGCAGAGGCAGTTCCTACAAGTACACCCAGCCCAATCTTAGGCAAGAGGATAATGTGAATTACATGGGGAAAAAACAAGAGCAAAAAACAGAAAATCACGAATGAAAAGTAAGGAAACTCTTTTTTTCCTTTCCTAATATTTACTGCACCCCAAGGCAGAATGCTGCTGCCTTGACTTTGTGGTATGCCTGAAACCACCCCTGCAATAATTGCTGCTGCAGTTATGGTGTAGAAGTACTTTACAAGGTTAGTGAAGTTGCAGGGATTACTTTTGCAGTTCGGAGCTTGATTTTTTTTTTTTTTGACATTGTACTTCCAAGACATTTTCCCATAGTTGTAACGAGTTACAATCACTTTCTAGGTTTTTCACAGTGCAGCCTCCTCATACTTGCTAAAGATAAAGAAACACTTGTCACAACTAACAGAATTACAGCTTCCTGCTAATAGATGCCAAGTTGCTGCTATTATGCAAGTTCATCATTATTTGTACCCTTCTCTAAAAAGAACCAGTGGCTATCATACAACAAAAAATAAATGTGAGAATACATTTATCAAATGTATACAGTTAACACACAAAGTAGCTTTCAGTTCAAAGCTTTAAAAACTAATTCCTTTAATAGATGCAAAATTAATACATACCAAATGGGAAAGTCAAAAGGCAATCCAAATTGAACAGATGTAAAAATAGCCTTCTTTCTCCCCACCCACCGAGGATTTTTACTGTTATAAGTCTTGGTGGGTTAAAAGTAAACTAAAATGTGAAAAGTCCCATGTCTGCCTTCAAAAAGTTAAGATGAGGGATTAGTTTGAAGACCTGGTCCCTGATCTTTTGGTGTACTGTAAATGCATTTTCAGTATATTTAGGTCACCACAGAGAAACTTTGTACTTAGAAGGTAGTACTTACCCTTTTCTCCAATTTCTGGGCCAGCTATGCTACAGTTGCTTGAAGCTTCAAAGCCATTGGCAGACTCATTCTCGCAGAGGCCTTCTTGAGACTCTTCAGCCACACTGTCCACTTCAATGGTAACGTCACTTTCACTTTTTATGCTTCGCGATTCATCCTGACTGAAAGTTAGAGGTGAGGCAACAGAGAAATTTGGCTGGATCACAGAAGGTAACGTGGGTGGGTTTGAAGTGAGATTACTACCATCTTGTTTTTCTGCAACCAAACTTTCAGGCCCATTCTTATCCTTTTCATCAAGATCATCCAAGTCTACTTCATGGCAAAGGAGAGTTTCAGGACCAATTTGAGGCATGGAGTCATCTTCATCTTTCAACAGTGTGTTACGATTTTCCTCTGAAGCACAACCAAAATGCTCACCTCCCCTAACATGAAGGCGTTGATCTGATTCTGCCACCAAGGATGGCATTTCTTCATTCTCATTTTGAAGAGAGTCATCACCCCTGAAATCCTTGCATTCTTCTGCTCCATAACATTCATTTGCTTTCTCTTCAGTCATAATATTTGGCACAGCCAGCTCACTCTCCTGTCGTATCCTTTTGTCAGGTGATGGCTGTTCCACCACTTTTCTTTTCAAAAACTTCTTATCTTTTGCCCAGAGATCTGTTTCATTCTCAGAAGTAGAGGTCAGACCTTTATTTTCCAAAGAAGAAGTATTTAATCGTTCAGATTCTGCAACATGCTCACTGGTTGCTTCTTCCTGATTTAGTGATACAATCTTTATATTCTCTAGGGAAGAATCTCTTGTTCTGTTCTTCCGGCCTTTCCCTTTAGGTGATTTCTCCATCTCTCTCTTCACATCTTCTATTTGATCACTTTTACTTCCAAAAATCTGAACCACTTGTTCACTCTCTTCACCTTCTAATTTCAATTTTTCTAAAGGGTGAACTTGATTCTGATCATTCTCTTTCAGCATATGTGAGATCTTTGCAATCTCTTCAACAGATTTATCAACTGTTCGTTTTTCATTTTCCATTTCAGAACCGGCTGGAGAAAATTCTTCATTAATATTCTTTTCAGAAGCTTCATCTGCCTCACTATCTGATGAAACTGAGTCTATCAAAAACAACATTAAAGGACAAAAGGACAGAAATTCAGATTGAAATCTACATAAACATTATACACACAAAGCTACAAATACCTAGCTTTAACAGTAAACATGATGGATAAAATAGTATGATTTGCATTTATATACTACATAGAAAATACATAACATTCAGAACAATTTTTGCTTTCAGTACTCCAATGAGAAATATCTAAAAAACATCTAAAAATGCTTAAACAATCTTTAGCCACAAACACAGCCACACAATTTTATTCAGGAGGAAGAAATATTCTTAAGTACAAAATACATATAACATCAGAAACAAAATTGCAGCCTTTTCATTTGTCACTGGCAATTAAGGATAGGAATATCATATCCTAGCTTAATATTCAATAAAGAAAGAAAAAACTTCAACTTACATAATAGGCCTGACAACCTGAAGGGCTGTATGTAGCTATTCTAAAACTTATAGTGTCATGGAATCCTTTCAAAAGTTGCCACCAAATTGTAATTTCTAATGTGACATCAAATTAAATCCTGATAGAATAACCATTTCAGTCCTTCTCTGTGGTGGCCCTTACACTATGGAACACTATGGAACATGCCATTTCCAGTGGCATACCTGGCCCTTCTCTTCTGACATTTTCACAAGCATTGAAAACCATTTTGTTTCAGTGGGCCTTTGGTCTCTAATGAGGCGTTGTGTGCAAAAAATTAGCTTTACATTTTGTAATGTGTTTTTAGGGTTAAAAAGGGTATTAGTTGGGGTTATTATGTCATATATGTGTAAACCACCTAAAGTCTTTGGACTGAATATAAATAAATGTTAAATGTGCTGTAGCATTATATTAATGAAAATTATATTTACATTTAAATTATTTTTTGTCCTGACACAGACATCTCTGTAAAACCAAGTACGGCCCTCAGCCCCCCAAATGTTGTACAACTGTTTTACAAAAATCCTTCATGTGAATGGAAGTGATTAGCACTGGTTCATTATGACAGTTAGAAACTGAAAGGAAGCAGTGGAAATTCATATCAGAAAAGAACGTGGCAGGTAATACAAACTCGATTCTTTCTTCATTGCAGATAGCACCATATATCTCTTCTTCTACAGGTGTAAACTGCTGGCATTTGCCCTTTCCTCCCCCAAATTTGTGAAATTTCTCCCTACAGTTTATTTTTAAAAATTCTCACCATTTGACCCTCTGTCAGAATCCAACATTCCTGAGCTACGTCTTGTTTGCCTGCGAGGCATACCTAAAAAATTAAAGAGGCTATAATATAGAGGTAGAGTGCAAGAACACTACATTTAATAATTTTGCAATTTTGTGCACATTTTCACACACAAGCAACTTGATTTTAAAAACACAAAACCATTTCTACCTTAATGTGCCTCATTAGCAGCTTGAGCAACTGAGAATAAGCTAATTACCACATATCATGACATCAAAACAGAAGTACCTTCTGTCCCATTAAGCAAGGGTGAGCAATCCAGCAGGCTGCCACGCGCACTTCGCACTCCTGATTTGCTGTCACTATTAGGAGTTTTGGACAGACCACAAGAGAGATTTGATAGAAGAGTTGATTTCAGAGGAGGACGTCCACGCTTTCCCTTTTGTTTCTCCTCCTCTTTCTTTTCATCTTTTTCACAGTCTTCTTTACTCTGAATACAAATATAGACAGTCTCTTTGTCACAGGAAGTTTAAGCTCTTTTTCCTCAACAGAATGCATGAAAATTCCACTGTAGAGCTTCTGCACAGCAGAGGCTACATCCAGTGGCAGTGACAGATCTCCATTTGTGGTATAGAAGTTTCCTTAATCTGCTTTGAAAGATCAAATTAACCCTTTGGAACAGATCTAGGAGTGTGAATGAAGAAAGAATCCAATTTATCCACAGTATCCATTCCATTAACAGAAAAACACAATGGGATTCAACCTGTCATAGTGCTGGAGAAGCCTTTAACATGTCGGGCATTGTAAAATAAGTTTTTCATCTCATTCACTAGTTAATTTCTTATGTAACTTTGATGCATGCATTGTTAAGTTCAGCCATAAAACTCTACTTGCTTGTAGCTCCCTCAAAAACAGTCTCCACATGCATATACATTTGTAGCTTTCAAACTGTAGAATGTTTGCCCTCCAGAACAATGAATAGCCCCTATTCTCTTGGCTTTTAGAAAACACAATTATTTCCCTTTTACATTTAACACACTGTTTTAACTTGTTATAGTTTGTTTTTTTACAGCTTTATTTTGATGTATCATAGATTGTGCTAACTTTTTTTGTTAACTAATTTGGCAAAGCAACAAATATTATTTGAAGCCACCACAACTATTTCAGAAAATAAGGTCTTACTTGTCACTGGGCTTTACATTAAGCAGTAGGAAAGAGACTAGACCAGTTTTCCCATATATTAACTGTCTGCTTGTTCTGTTACAAGCTAATGATTTGACATTTTCACCAAAACGTGAGGCAGTTAATGCTAAAGAGTTTGACATAGGCTGTAGGTTCAAGCTCCCACATACTTGCTTGAAAAATGGGTGTGAGCAATGACACCCACCAAGCAGAGAGCAGTTGATGTAGCATCTCCCAGTTAGTGCTGGAAGCCCTGATACTGCTACTACACCTGTAAGTTACAGACTCAAAATGCAATGAAATCACAGGAAATGCCTCTGGCAAGCTCCTTTTATATTTCTTCCAAAAGAATAGCAAGTGGGGAAAAAAAGAGTATCAGTGAAGCCCTGATTGAAAATCAGAGCTCTCAGTCATACAACTTACACCTCCCTTATCTTAGCACCCCAATATTTTATTTTATGGAAAAAAACAGGTATACAATTTCCACACAGTGAAGCATCCCTTCAAATTACTCACAAACTTTCAGGAAAAACCCAGATTTGTCCAAATGTTGGGTATTTTCCTTGTCTCTATGGCAATACATTTTCTCTTACTTCAAATACATGAAAATAGTAATGAGGGACCAGAGAGATTTTTATAAATTTGCTTAAATATGAAAAATAATTAATGAACATGACTCACTTTTGCTTTTTTCTTTTGCTTCTTCTTTGGTCCTCCTTTTTCTGCAGGCCAAATAATCCTATCAGCTTTCACCCATTCATCATATCTATGGGAAAGGAATACTACATTTATTTAGGTCACTGCAAAACTGCAAAGGTAAATTTAACTTCTTTTGTAAAAGTAACTATAAAAATAACTTGCAACCTGGAATTAACAAGAGTAACACCCAGAATTCTAAGAATTAGCCCTTTAAATTACAAGCCTGAATGTAAAACCCTAGCCACTCAGAATCCTGCTTGGATTTAGCATAATAAACAATCAGGCAAATAAATAAAGCCTACATCATACTTCAAACAATAGATAAATACAACCGCCCAATAAACAACTTATTGGCAGATCTTTTAAACTTTCCCACATAATCTGGTACAATTTTCAGCTCTTGATCATTTCAAGATATCAGTGTTCATTTTATGAAAACACAGAAGCATTCCAACGTTTCTCTTTTTTAATGAACAAAACTATAGACAATTTGGCTTTGCCCTTAGTTAAGAATTGTTAGGGTAGCAAGAACAGGACAGATTCTGCCCATGAGCTACCATGAAATAGTTACTGATTTTGAACATGAACATGCAGAGCAGCAAAATTTACATTATGAGAGCATTTCTACAAGAACACTACCACAAGTGCAAATTGAAGGGGAGAGTGATTTTCCATGATGACCTGTTCCTTCAGGAAAAAAATCTCCCTGTAACTTGGGTCCCCAACTTTCAATAGAGCCAAATGTGAATGTTTATATCTGATCATATTTAAGAACACTGATATTGAAGAAAAAAGAGGTGGGAGAAGGACTGAAATAGGCATCTGAAATAGACCCAAACAGTCCACTTTAAACTTTACAGGGTAGCAGTCAACATTCAGTGCAGGTTACCATTCTTCTTCTTACCTAACATTCCAGCCATAGTAATGCACCAAATACAAAATTTCTCCATCATCGTTTTCTGTACTTTTAATACTGGCTTCATAAATTTTCTGTGTTTTACCACGGCCATATTTTACTTTTACTTTGGTTCCTGTAAGACAAGGTTCTGCATCTTCTTCGCATTCCTCTCCTTCTGATTCGCCTCGATTTTCAAGTTCTTCCCTGCTGCAGAATAGGCAACAAAATACAAATTAAGAGACCACATGTAGACAACTGTGACTTTCCCCATTCATGTCACTTTCAGATGGCCTATATTTTCCATTACTGCCATAATTTCCTTTAAGGAATATGATTCAGCAAGGAAATATTGACAGTATTTCTACCTTCCAAGTAATTAATCCTCTACACACATCTGATCAATCCCATGTCAAGGATTAGTGAATGGCAAGTCCCAGATCAATCTCAAGGAAAACTGTGATTGGCTTTGTATGACTAACATTTGTTACTGCACTGAAGTTTTCTGAACGGGTTCCCTACCACTTACAATTTTTCTTTTACCTGTACGTCATCTTTCCCAATAGGACTTCTTCTAAATTTGTAATGAAGTAAAAAGTTAAAAAAATAAAATCATAAGTAACATGTGCAGGAGCTATCTCTTATGCAGCTAATAATTTCCATGCAGAAATTGCAGAGTATTGAAATGCATTTCTTCTCACTATTTGCTGTAATACAATGTTCCAGATAAAGAACAGCAATTGTTTTGCTGCTTAATTTTTGTAGTTTTACACAAAATGATGCATTTTATTGGAATTTCTCACATATCCTTTCTTAAAACTCACTTAACATTTTTCAGTCATTTGCTTTTCTTCAAATTAAGTTACTCACCCCAAACTTCCAGAATGCTTTTCAATGAATGCCATGTACAAGCATCTTGGACCCAATCTGTTCATTACCTACAGGTGGTACTTACTTAAATGACCACTTGTTCAGCAACCATTCAACTTACAACAGCTGCAGTGGCCCACAGTCACGTGATCACCATTTGCAACCTTCACTGCCAGCTTCCAACAAGCAAAGTCAATGGGAAAGCCAGCAGGAAGTCACAAATAGCGACCACATGACGGCGCATTTAACAATGGTACAGGATTCACTTAACAACAGCAACCGTAAGTGCCGGAACTGCCATCGCTAAATGGTGTGGTGACGTCACATTGTGCTTTACAACTGCATCGCTTAGTGATGAAAATTCCAGTCCCAATTACTGTTATTAAGTCAGGACTACCTGTACTTTCTTTACAATTCTTTCCTAAATTTTAATTGTTCATTTACTTTTGCTATAGAACTTTCTAGCTGCAGGGTCCATTAGGATGTCACAATACAATCACCAGCCAAGCAGATATCAAATCACTCAAACAATGTAACATCTGGAAGGTCTTAAAGAGAGGGAATTTAGAGATGGGGATGGCTTTGAACCCTGTGATTAACATCTATAATTCTACTCAGTAAAGTTGTTTAACCTCAATGACTTATGCTTTTTCCTGCACCTTTATGAAATGTATACATATTTAGCTAGTAACATACCATTGAATGGGACTGAATATTTATGTATTATAGGTGTGCAGGTGTATAGATCTAGATGGATTACACTATAAAACAGCTATGGAATCATCTATCACCAATTAGTGAAACAAATTAAATTTAATAAACTTACTGACACTTAATCTAAATATATGCCCTGTATACAGATCACATTTTTATTCTGCTCCCTGATTCTGAGGAATCTGGTTTCTCAGGCCTGCATTTCCCCAACTCTTTGAATTAAAAAGAGATTCCAGAAGCTTCAATCAATGCACTTCAGTTGCTAAACAAGTTATGGTATCACTGCAGTACTGAACGGTCACCAATTTTTTGTTTTAATTCTAATTTTGACCTTAGAAAACTTTAAGTGGCTCACAAAGCCTGGGGACCTAAAAGACTGCTTGTCTTGTTATGAACTTGTCTAGCTGTTATGATCTGTGTAAGAAACCATAAGAATACAATTAAATGGAAAAGATGAATATATGTGAAAGGAGCCCTTGGGAGTTCTGAGAGGTCCCCACTTTCCTCTGCTATGAAAAAGAATGTCAAGATGGATTAACTTAGTGTTTTAATGTTACATTACAATGTACGTACAGTTTTGTCTGTCCTTTTTTGTTATACATTCCCCTTAGTGGTTTTCAGGGCGATTGTGTATAAATACTAAATCAATAAATGTATCTATTGAAAGGATGAATGATAATGGGCTAGATCACAGGGTTCACAGTAGTAGTAAACACTAGGCATAGAAGAATAAGCCCCCCTTTTTTATCCCACTTTTTAAACAAATATATAACTCAAGGCGGCAAACATATCTAATACTTCTGCCTCCTATTTTCCCCACAACAATCACCCTGTGAGTTGCGTTGGGCTGAGAATGACTGGCCCAAAGTCACCCAGCTGGCTTTCATGCCTAAGGGAGCCCTAAAACTTGGGGGGGGGGGGGGAACCTGTGTTGTATTAGGACTACATTTCCTCAGGAATAATCTGCTTGGAGCCACATACTAATACACAGGTCCAAACCCAGGAGTATTCTTTATCTGTCACACCTTTCACTGAACTACCAGCAAAGGGACTGTTCTCTCTTGCCAGGATTCTGAATTGACTGCTTTCAAATTTTTAATATTAGACAGAGGGATGCAGGTTACCCAACAGTAAAAGAGCTATAATTTGATAAAGAAAAATATGAAGAACATAAGCCAGAAAGACTCCAGTTCACATCTTATCTGAGCCAGAGACTCAGAAGATGGTATTATGAAAGTAATTTTTTCAGCATACCTACTTCAGTAATGTGGGGATAACACAAATGTCTTACAGAAGAAATGTGCGACTTTCTCAGGTCTTGGAATACCTTCAGAAGCTGTTATCAAATTGTAATTTTAGTGTGAAAAAAGGGAGGAATTACTCAAATTGCTTCTGTAGAAAAAATATTACTCTCACATTACTGATGTAGAAGTACCCCCCCAAAACAAAAAAAACCCCTAATGATAAAATGTGTCTGTGACATGGCTCAGCTCTCTTTGCATCGTTGATGTAGCCTTGTTCTCCCCTAAATATATATATGAAATTATAACTATGCACTAGAATTGCAATACCTAATTGCATTCTGAAAACCTTTCTTATGGTATATTGTATTTATTTATTTCATTTGCTCAAAAGCAATCCAAATTTTTGGGTTCTGGTAATACAGAATGATGGAGACTGGCAGGTTTGTTCTGCCATAAAGAGGACATTTTGGTACAACACAGAAAACCCAAGACAGGGGTTTGAACCTGTCCTTTGACATGAGACTGGGAATCTGATCATAATGCAAAGTCACTAATTAGCACAATGAAAACAAGCATAGCTTCTTCTGTTTCCATTACAGTGATAAAGATGATCTGGAAGCACATTCTTGTTTTAGGCTGACTGCAGACTGACTGTCCGAACATGGATCACAGTTAATCCAGGATTAATGTTAACCATAATTAAGATAACGAACAAACCACTTCTGGGCAGTTGAAAACCAATGTTATGTTTTAAAACTAGGGCTACATCTATAATGTAAAGAGGGCCGTGCCGTAAGTGTGGGTTTTTCCATTTTTTTTTCTTTTTGAGGGGGGGAAGATGCATTAAAAACTCTATAAACGTTAGAGTTTACCCTAGTACTTTTATGTCTTTTTCAATTTCCAAATGATAGAAAATTGTGATCAATTTTCAGCAGCCACAAAGGGGGGGGGGGGATACAGGAGCTAAAAAAAAGGAAGGGGTTGAAGAGCAACATATAATCCTAGGGATTCCGATTGCCCACCTGCATTTAACCTAAAACAGCTACACCTAAGAAAGGTGAATGCAAGCACTGTAGTGGGAAGCTTAGACATAACACTAATTGTTGACAGTATTTAATCAGAATCCAACTATAGATACTGCTATTGCCTTCAGTAATTATGAGGGGTAGAATTACAATTTTGAAAAAAATGAACACTTCATTTAAGTCAGGAATTGACAACACAAACCCTTCAATGTGCTATTATCAGACAATAAAAATGACTAAAATCTTGTAAAACCATCTTTTACAAGATTTCACAGG
This sequence comes from Liasis olivaceus, assembly GCA_030867105.1. Taxonomy (NCBI): domain Eukaryota; kingdom Metazoa; phylum Chordata; class Lepidosauria; order Squamata; family Pythonidae; genus Liasis; species Liasis olivaceus. The sequence continues at coordinate 23,126,008 of CM061349.1, read as the reverse complement.
AGATGCCCAGGAGGACTTTGCTGAAGTTTTGCAAGATTTGCTGGTTTTGGCTAGTTTAAAAAATAATGTTAAATTTGTATTTTTTTTGACACCCACACCACTGCCTACTGGCAGTGATTATGTCAAAAGATTGCTGACCCCAATATAGTTCTATTCTTGCTCTTAAATTGAGACTATTAAATAGTGACCCCCTTTTTCACAAGTTACTATAGATTGTCACTGCCATGCAATGTTCTGCAATCCAGACAAAAGGCTGAAGTTGTTTCCTTGCCTTCTCTCCTCCTCTTCATCTGACTCCCTGTCAGATTCCTCTTCCTGTTTTGCTCTCTTTTCCTTTTGCTTTGGTGTGGTCTTTCTGCTTCCAAGTGCCATATCATTTTCAACCTTCTCTGCATTACTGGAAATCTCCTCTATGTCTTTGTTCTCCTTATTGCTGTCTTTCAGTTTATCTTGTATTTTATCATCTTCAGCTTCTTTCTTAACAAGAGACACATCACGGACAAGTCTCCTTCGTCCCTATGAAAGGAAAGAAGTGAAATATCATGCTGTTTGAAATGCATTATTGCCTTCCAGGAAATATGATTCCTTAAAAGTGTTTTTTTCTTAATGAATACTGAAGAATTAATGGTAAACCATAATAGTTCTCAACAGAGGAAAGTTAGCTTTTCTTTTAGAAATCTAATATATGAATTCTGCTGGTGCAAAGAATACAGACAAGAAAAAAAGATGAGAAATTACACAGTGGCTGAGGTCTCATATAACACACAACTCTAATGTGACTTGTTTGATTTATGACTTAGGATGTTCTGTGATTGTTACTGTTTTTAAATAAAGCATTGCTAAGCTTTGATTTAGTATGATATATGAACCAAGCTATAAGTTAGTAAGTAAACAGTCAACCTTTCAAAATAAACCAAATTATTACCATGTTCTCATTTGCTCTACAATTTGGTAGTTGAATAATTGCTGGAAGAGCAATGATATGGATAATTTGGTCATATTAATTGCAGCAACAGGAAATACAGATGTAAGGAGAAGCGTACTTGCTCATGAAAATCCCATGAAACACTTTCCTCTACAAATTCAGTATCAACTCAAGTTGTGAACTGGAATTATAGATTTATTAGGTTAAGAATATATTTACATTTCATAATACTCTGATAAAGTTAATGCAGTAACTCAGATTACAGATTTCATTTTAGAAAAGACATTCCACCTGCATGAAAATGAAGGGGGTAATGCTTCTTCTCATCCTGGAGAAGGCCTACCTACAGGTAGTCCTTGACTTCCAACAGCATTTGGGACCAGAATTTCTGTCACTAAGCATTGCAGTCGTCAAGGGCAATCCCGGTTGCCGTCATTAACTGAATCCCATGGTCGTTAAGCAAGGCAACTTCCCACAACCAAAGTCCACCAAAGGGTGCGCAAGTGGCTGGCAGAGGGGCTGGGGGAGGGTGCACAGGTGGGGGAGACTTACCTCAGCAACTTGTGACCTTCCCTGCTGGCTTCCCCATTAACCTTCTAGGAAAGCTGGCAGGGAAGGATGCAAATGGTGATCACGTGATTGCTGGGCGCTTGGCAACCAGTCGTAAGTGCAAACGGGTTGCCAAGCACCCAGATTGCAATCATGTTACTGTGAGGGAGCTGGGATGGCTGGAACTCTCCATGCCTTCAGGAAAGGGGTGAAATCCTGGCTGTGCCAGAAGGCCTGGGGGCCAGATGGGGGCTCGCACCACTGGAAGTGGCTTGTGGGGTGATTGACCTTGCCCTCCCCCGGTCATCTTGAATGTTTTTAGTATTTATGTACAGGGTTTGTTGTTGATATTTGATTTTAAATGGATTAATTTATTTCAACTATTTATGGGGCATTTTTAATTGTTGATCGGGTTTCTGATTTTAACTGTGAGCCACCCAGAGTCACCCACTGGGGGGACATGGGCGGCATACAAATTTAATAATAAATAAAATAAATAAACTCCGAGGACTGGTTTTAACCACCATTCATTCAGTGTCATCATAACTTGGAACAGTCACTGACCAAATAGTCGTACGTTGAAGACTACCTGTATGCTGTTATTAAAAGTCAACACTGACATGATGGCATATAATCAATCAATGCTTCTTCAAGTATTTGTCTTTAGTTTGTAGGCCTAAATCAGTTAATACTATTTTATCAATAGGCTTCTATAATGAGGCTAGAGCAAACGAACAAACAAACAGGGACGTTCTAAAGAAACACAATCAAGAAAATATTCTCTAGGGAGAAATACAAAATTACAAATCACAGTTTTGATAGTCAAAGAATGAGAAAGATAAATATGGAAAGAGACACATAGAATTACACATTTTCAGAGAGTACTTTTTAGATCAGGATGAAGGCGGGGAGACTTCATTTCAATAGAAACTTTCATACATGGAAATAGAAAGACGTTTTTTATTTCTCTTTCAGCATCTTATGCCTCACCTACATGGTTCTGGGTACTATCCTAACCCTTAGATCAGGTTTCTGTTTTCTGGAACAAGTGGAACTGTGGAAAGGCTAGTACATTTTAAACTGCTTGAATGTGAAATTATTTCAAATTCATTCAGCCATCCTGAGGATTTATTATGGGGCAACTTATAAACACTGGAATAAAACTACATTTGAAAAGGTTGGACAAGTTCAGAGCTTGACAGGAATGGACAATGCAGCAGTACTGGAGGAACATGAAAAGCTAATGGAAAGACATGTGTTCTGTCAACTGAATTACAAAAATCATTACTTATTTTAATAGCAGAACACTTTTTACAAGTGCTATTGCTTACCCGTTGAGACCTTTGCTCAAGTTCTTCTTTTTCACTTTCACTGGTACAGTTGTTTTCTTCCATCTCATTCTGAACCTCTACAGGAGACATTTCGGGCTCTTCTTTTACCCTTTCCTCCATTTGCTCTTCTTTTTTCTGTACTACAATTATTTTTGGTTCATTGTGGTGGATGGTTCTGAACTGAATGTTTGCAGAACGGCAGTATTCTTCAAAACCATAAAGATACCTACAGATTTTTAAATATGTATTTATTGTGGGACCTCCCCAAAAGTCATTCCCATCATACTTAAGAGTACACAGGGATGATGCACACTTTTTGAAATCCCCACAATTTCCTTCAATAAATAACAAACTGATTAAAAAATAAATCTGGGCTTTAACACTAACATCTCAAGTTACCACCCCCTCCTTTCCAATTCTCTGATGTTCTGAGTTACAAGACTAACTTTTACCAGGATATAGGAGACTGTAGGCACTTCACTTGTTATTAACTCTACTGTTGACTGGATTACTGTTTTGCTTTTCTCTAAAACTTTAATTTCTTCAGAGAAATTAAACAGTCTACAAGTGGGTTTGGTTAAAAAAGAAAATTTACGAATAAATAAAAATGTTTCTGCACAAAGGAGTTATTGTTAGTGAGATGCCATTATTAGTGCCTATCCCAATCTCCTCTGCTTCTTACATTCCTTTGAATCCAAACTAATTCGATCATTTGACTGGGAGTAGCTCAAATAAAAGCTTGACAAAATGTACTCAGTTCTTGTCCTTCAAACAGTTCACATCCAAATACAAATTAAGAATGAAAAGGGACCACTTACTTTCTATAAGCAGTTTTTACATTGTAAGAAGCAGCTGAATTCAAAATAGGAATGCCAAGGTCCATATAAATTTGTTTCCATACAGCTCCACTGTCAATCTTAGAGGAAAGAATGGGAGAAAGTAAAGTATTTTAGTTAACTTTCCTAGCATGTTGCTAGTTTGAAATTAAATACCATGAACTCAGGGTAAATTTAAGAAATGTTATGCTTACATTGTCACACCCACCCTGCTGATATACCAGTCTGAAAAGTTTGAAGAGGTTAAGATCCTTATAGCCCAGAACAGGTGGTTTATTGATAGAAGTTCCTAATTAATGAAAACATGAGGACAAAGTATTACGATGCAAATATTTTACTTTTACACTAGAGCACACAACCATGCATTTCAACTTGTCTAATGCCTACAGAATCATGTTTTACTATGTTAAAATGTGTATGTAATTGCTTTGGTGAAACAGATCATTTTAAATGTATATTTAGACAGAGATGTATTTCTTAAATGGTACTATTATAGATACAAGAAATCCCAACATGAATGTAAGTGACATAGATATAGATGCTATTACCAATACTCCAGGACCTCTTTTTTGTGTATGAAATGACAAATACTTTAAAAATGTACAATAAAAAAAGGCTAAAGCTTCAATGACCCACTCATTCCACACAAATAACACCAATTTAAAAGTAACAGAAAATGAACACACAGTATTTCTTCATTATATTAACCACTACTAAATGTATTACTGTATTAGAAAATTGGTGGAAACTAATGCTTATTGGTACTTCAAGACTTAAAAACTTATCAGTGGAAAATATAACATTTTGATATTTACTGGTAAATGAAAAGGCCAACTGAGGAGTTCAGAATGCTCTTCTTAAAACAAAACCTACCTAAAGATCATTTCCCACCTCAAGGACAGATAGCTCTAGGAAATTACCCTACATTTTACCTGTACATATGCCAGGAGTAGGCAACCTTTCAGATGGCCAATAGGTGCAATTAATACTTTGGGAACTAAGGGCCAAAAAATGGATACAACCACATCTCTGTGTGGAAGGACAGTTTGGGGTAGAATTTCTTTTGTTTACAAACTTGAACTGAGCCTATTATAATTATGATGACTCAAAGCAGTTCCTAGAGGAGATGACAGGCTGCAATCTATACACAAGCGAATTAAACCACATTACCTCTGTCTTCCATAAACTTGTAAAGCTGCTGGAGGAAATTGTCCCTCTCTTCAGGATCAAGCTCTTCCTCAGGCTTTTAAAATAAAAAGAGATACATTACAATACACATCTGAATGACAAATTTTATATCTGCAAAAAAAATAAAACTGACAAATTAAGAAGGATTAAATTATTCATTAAAATACAGCGTCCAAGCAAGTTGGTACGGCATATATGAAGCCCCAGTTAACTACCAGTCCTTACCTTGAAGGAAACCTTAAAACTGGACTAAGCTTCAAGAGCACATAGTCCTGAAAAAGTAAGGTTATTATCATGAAGCTGAGAGCCACTAAAACTAGATGTTAAACTAATATCCAGCATTCTATGATTACTGAGCACATCCCCATAACATTTCTGTACTAATTCAGCTTTCCCCAGGCATTCCAATAACTCCCTCTTGTTATTTAATGTCCTATTTTTGTTGGTATTCACCACTTGAGATTGCTACTAGATTATAAAAAACCTTAGGGTGAAATTTCCATTTCCAGAGTATACTGGCTATGAATTAGCCAATTCCATCAAAATATGGCAAACATAAAATTCTGTTACAACATACTTTCAAAAAACTGTTTTTTGAATTTCTCATTATTGAACTTTTATCAGTCCTTCCTTCAAATGGCTTTTGAATGGAGCATAGTATTTCTCCATGCCCATGCTCTATAACTATAATCTGTAGATTGGCTAGCTAATTGGAGAGGGCCGAAGTAAGACTTTAATTAGGGGAGACTATGATAAGAGGTGACTTAACTCTAGTTCAAGTATGGCTATCTAACAACCATATATGCTACCACAGTAACTTGCTTAAAGAGGGCCTCATGCTTTGAAGGTGGCTTCTAGATAGCTGAGCTTATCTATTTTTTTCTTAATTAACTTTCTTACCTATGCGTCTATAAAGAAAACAGGCCTACAGAATGCTAGCTCAGTGGTTCCCAAACCTTCCCTTAATGCAGATCACTTTATCAACACTAAAGCTTCTGAACACCAGCACAAGAAACAGTACATTGCAGGGGTTGGCAGGGTAGCACTTTGAGGCCTTGTAGCACATGTAACTCCTGTAGATGGCCTCCACTGGACCTAATGTTAAATAAAATTAACATTTTAATTAGATGGATAAAATTGTGTTAGCCTCCAAAATGTCAGGATGTTGGTGCTCTTGCTTGAAATATTGCAAGATATCCCCAAGATTTTGGCTATTTAAAAAAACAGTGGTGCCTGCATTAGGAACCATGTGCAGTATTCTTGCAGCAAATTTGTTATTTCCAGAACACAGATTGGGAATCAGCCCCTATCAGATATCACAAAACTGGTCTTCCTATAGTTCCCCTCTCCTAAAATCCTGCATAATGTGGTTTTATGTATAAGCAAAAATACCACTAAGATTAATTTGTGCTTCTTTCTATATTTCAGTAAATATGTTATAAAAATCAATATTGATTTGAGTTGCAGTAGACATTTTGCTGAATATATCTGATAAACTTTAGTGGCATCATATGAATTTCCTAGACCCCACAAATGCTTACACATTTTGCACCAGCCAGCCATCATGTTCTTGTTAAAATTCTACCTTTGAGTTTAATGTAACTTTGTCAGAATATTAAAGGGTGACTAAGGTGACCTTATATGAGCAACACAAAGCAGCTAAAATCCTAGGGTTTCTGTTGCTTTCAGTAAACTCAGTGTATATGAAGTTCTGAATGCATGCCCATTGGTAATTTGATTCTTTTCATTCAAGAGGAAACTGAACAAAGAAGGGCAAGACAAATGTGATTTGGAGCTGCAAGTATATGAAGGTTCAATTCTCTATACTTTTCCAGAAAACTATCTTGCAGAAAGCAACCATATCATTAAACATGTTCATCTGGAAATAACAACGCTACACAAATTTTACCTATTTTATTTTCCTACCAGAGAGATAAAGTACTAAAATATTTAAACTATGGTACAGCATAAAAATCTCTAGAAGGGAACAATCTAAAATTAAGTTCACAATAGAATTAAAAGTACAAAAGCAGTGGAGAAACACAGATTTTTGTATCAAATATTAAATGTACAAAAGAATTCTGTCAAAATACAGCAAATGGGCCTCTAGGATACTAGATCCCAAATGGGATGACATTAACTTGTCCTCGACAATGTCCTTGTGAAGTATCACTGTTTCAATTAACTTGCTATGGTACTAAGCCAGACTTCTGAAAAATCAGACAAGATAATATGGATGAAGTAAACATATAGTTCCTTCTTTGAAACTTCTATGCTTATACAGTATACCCACTGACAACCAGCTGTATTCAACTCCAGTAACACTCTCCATGTACTGTTTTAAATTAATGAAGTAATTGTTTCTTCCTAGAATTCCATGAGTTTATTCCAGATTAGAAGGCAGTAAGATTAACTAAAGAAAAATCATTACACTTGTATTTTAGTCTAATTTTTCAGCATGTTTGTTCCTTATACAAAATAAAATATAAAAACTTCTTACACATATAATCCTCTGTATGTTATGAAGGAATTTGAGCAACTGAGTAATTACATTTCTTTACAACTATTTTAAATGAGATGAAGCCTTTGTTTAGGTTATGGAACATGGTTATAGCTAATATGCACTTAAATTACAAACAGATTCTAAAGGAAAAAAGACTGGAAAACAACATGATTTTTGCTTCCCTATAAAAAGAAAAAATAAGTATTGCAGAAAATATAACTGCATTATTTATCAGTAGAGGATACTACATACTGTAAATGACAGATGCCCTATATAACCTTGTTTAAAGCATGAAAAGAAGAACACATTTACATTAGCCAGATTTATACATGGGTAAGTATGCTTCATGGGTAAATATTCATCATGTTATAATATCATTCTAGAAGTCACTTTGCTGTATATACAATGATATGTTACAATGTTCTGGAAAAGTTATAATTTACCTTTTGTCTCTTACAAAAATGCAGTATTACATTTGTTAATGACATACCATTAAATTGCTGGACAGAATCGAACACATTCAATGCAGAAAAAGTCTCAACCTATGTACATGCAAACACCTTTCAGCAAGGACACAAGAGTCAAATGGATATTGCAATTTTGGGCTGCAGTACATGTACATTCTGGCACACACAAGATACTGAAAACATGTTCAATCAAAAGGAGATGGAACCCCTTGATTTTTTTTTTTTTAATGTTTACAAGGTTTTAAGGAACTGCAAAGTATAATTCTTACTTAGCTTTGTTGCTTGGTTAACATACCTTCTGTAGCAACAAAACTAAGTGGTTTTAGTAACAATCCCCTAACACCATTTATATGATATAGCCTGAAAAATAGTATTATATGCCAATTGCTGATAGAATTATTATTTTCAGTCTTAAAATACTAAGTTAAGACTTTCATCAAATTCAGAATATAATGCTACTATGATGTTGAAAACCAGCCATGAAGAACTGAAATTAACATATCCTTGCCTAGAACAAGCAAGGATATATACCCAATAAATTATTAATAAACTATTGTACCCAATGAGAAAGGAACCTTAAACTAATCTGGAGAAAAAAATCAGAAATATTTGCTCTATAGAAGAAACTGCTTTAACTCCTTGAATAAAAGCATTTTAACTTTTTAAACGAAATAACATAGATTTGATTCAGTATGAAGTCCAACACAGCAGTGTTTTAAAAAGAAAAGTGCCTAATGCTATCATATAGACAAACCTGATTTATATTTCAAGGAATAGGATCCTAGTTGTTTGAACCTGAAATTAACTAGTCAATCACTGAAGAAAGAGATGTTGGTTTTAGTTAAAAGAAAAAAATCATAATAGCTTTCAAATCTGATAAAATTTCAAGATGAAAGCTTTCAATTGTTACTAAAAAGAAATACATTAAAGCTCCTCCAAATTCACCTACTATACATTCTTTTTGGTTAATGACAAAAAAAGAGAACCCCTTTTAGTTTGGATTAGAGTATCTTAATGCACAGAAGTAGCAGAAAATTAGGTTTAAAAATATAGGGACAACTTTGGGATCGTTAAGTACAGTTTTTGCAAATCACATCACACAAGAGACATGCAACTATTAGAAGTGTCATAAATATTCTATGTAAGCACATTTCTGGATGATTTAGTGATCATTTCCTCAAATTTAGTTTACATAATCTATTAAATATATTTTTACACACTACTATTACAGTATTCAATGGAAAATAGCTTAGGTTTCAACAAGGAAGTCCTGAGTTCAAATTCTGAATCACACACAGTACATTGAAAAGTAATGGGAAAGGAGCTGCTGCTGCAAAAGCTCAATCCATCTATTTCAAGAAGACAGGATCGGAGCCTTAAATAAACATTACTGTAATGACTCAGGCAATAACTGGTGGATCGGACCTAAGTTCTTCACCTAAGAATTGGTCCACTATTCCTGGGCTGACTGCATTGTCCAAACGTACAATAAAAATATCTGACAAAAATTTTGTACAAAGGCCACTTCAAACATTGTAATGGTTTAATAAAGAACTATACCCTTTTATTTTAAATGTGAACCACAGAAGATTTTTTTTTTTTTAAATTAAGATACAGAAGTCACAAGGTCTCTACCTACCTACTGGCTATCCTTATGACTGCATTTTGCTTTTGAAAATAAAAATTAAAAATCATTCTGAATATGCCTTTCAGATGTGGAAAACAGGAATCAAGATGAAGACTAAGGGCAGTGAATGTGTTAAAAATTTTAAATTATAAATTTAAGCATTCAGTATGTTGATTTTTCTGCTGACAGCATAGAAACATACCACTGTTTCCATACCTACATTCATCTTCTGATTTTTTAAAAAGAAATCTCTATTGCCCCTTGAAACAATAGATTCAGCAGATTTTTTTCTAATCATCTTTTTTTTCACTTTACCTCCCGATATTTGCCAAACAGTTTGTTTTATTCCAAATTAGGTCTGAAAAAAACCCACAGGAATGCCATTTTTATTTTTTTCCCCAACAAAGCTCCTCTCCTCCCCTTCTCTTTTGTTTGAAAAGCTAAAGCTCTTTAGAACAAAATAACAGCTTCAAGCAACAACATCTAACATTTTTACAGACTACACTTCTATTCACTTACCTAAAACAGCAGGATATTTACAAAGGCTAGCACTAAAAGCCAGTGCAGTCTGCAACAGTTCACACCCAGCAAAATGTGGCCTATTAACTGTGTATAACAACATGAGGGAGGGGGAGGGGGAAGGGTGAGATTCCACATTCCACAAACGATCAAGCTCTTACACTTTGTTCAGTATTAGCATGTTTGCGTGGAAAGTGACTCCATTTTGTTAAAAGCCATTATTTTATGGCACAGCAAAAGCTGTGACCACATTCCAATTGTCGGTTTTGCAAAGGAAAAAAAAATACATGCATCACGAAAATGCCGGAAAAAAGACCAGAAACTTACAAAATCTAAAACCCAACCCTTCTTCTTCAAAGCCCATATCCACGGCAGACTAAATAGTTAAAGCTACAGCCTGAATCCGCAAACAGTCCTTACCCAGGTGCTGCATTTTCTCTCAAATGTAAAATGGTTACATTTGCTTTTCTACCTAATCAGCTCACGGTGCCTCAATGCACTTCAGCCTAACTTGCAAATATTTGCGTTCCTCCTTTTGCTGCACTGAATCCAATGTTATGCAGCATTGCCTACATTCTCTTCCATGTTAAAAAAAAAATCAGACATCACATGAAAGGAAAAGAAAGAGACAGCCCATTTCAAAGCATCTGGTAAGCCTCCCCGGGCAGTCTGCCAAGCCTCTGCTAAATCTTCCCCTTCTCTGAGCATGCTCACTTGCAACCAACAGTGCATTACCATGGCAACCCGGTAGGCAGCCTCTAACCATGAACAGCCATTCTGTTTTCAGCCTTATTAAGACCACAGACTACCAGGGGGAAGTGAAAGGGAAACAAGATTGTACTTTAACCCATCCAAGTTTCTTCTCCTTTTCTGTTTAGGAAATAGACTTAACTTTTAAGGTTTGGATGCACAAACTCAGAAAGTTCCCAATTTTTTGTCACCCTAGACTTGTTTTTCCTCTTCCGATCTTGGCTAGCATTTAAAGCCACAAAAACTAAAAGTACATAAACTGCAAAACTTTGGTAAACAAAGTAAAAAATTCTACTTTGTAAAAATAGATGTGTAATATTTTATCATTACTTTCTCAAAAAACAGCTTTGGATTTTTAAAAATTTCTAATTCAGTGTTTCTCAACCTCAGGAAGTTTAAGATGTGTGGACTTCAGCTCCATACTCCAGTCATGCTAGCTGGGGAATTCTGGGAGTTGAAGTTCATGGATCTTAAATCTTCCTGAGACTGAAAAACACTGCTTTAATTATCCACTGACAATTCCCTCACTTAGAAGAATGAGTGCTGAAAAGTTAAAGGCATACACAGCTTCCCTACACACATTACAGAACTCAAGAAGGATGTAGAGCGGATTTTCCAGATGCGGTACCCTCCAGATGAGTTGCAACAGCTTCTCACAGAATTCTCCAGCATCCTAGAAGCTGCAGTCCCAAAACATAGACACGAGGATAGGTAAGCCGTATGCCATAAACAAGGAAAGGGAATACTATACAGTGTTCACTGCCATGTGCCTTAAAGTATCATGGGGTGGGGGGTATGACACACAGAAACAAGCATAGAAATAATGAGGTGTTGCTGATTATCACAAGTCAGAAGAATAGAAGGTCACTTTTAAATTGGGGTTTAAAAGCTTTTCACAAGCCCTATTACTTTGCCAGAAATGGAGGGACATTAAGTGTAGCTAGTACTCATGAGATGTCCCACTTTAAAGTCAGAATACTTACAAGATGTAAGAGTGCCTCACAGCAGTTCTCCTTTTTAAATCAGAAGTTCATACTGTACTGTAGTCATGATTAGAAAATAAAATCTGTCTTCTGAATACTATATTAGAAACAGTATGAAAATGAGTAATTCTATCCCATATCGTATATGAAGGTGCTGAGAAGACAGAAGTCTCACAAAAACTGTTACCTGTGATCTAGCCAAGTGCGTTTTGAATTAGGAGGTTCAATCCATGGGTGAGGTTTGTTTTTTTTTTTAATTACTATTTATCCAGTTTGTATAACACACTTTGTATTACCTTTAGGAAGTAATTGATGCTATTTTCTTCTAAAAAGCTGGTATTCCTCACACATAGAATATTAACACAGTGAACCCACCCTATGATACTTTAAGGCACATGGCAAGTGAACATGTACATGATGTATCAAGTAAGAATTACTGTAGTTTAGACTGTAATTAGCAGCTCTGATCCCTGCTGGCTAGTATGTTAGCGAACGTGGCTAATAAATTATAGATATACCCATCCAAGGTACGTTTTGCTGCTTGTCATCTGAACCAGCAATTCTGATTTGCATCTCTCAATCAAAATAAATGTGAGGCAAATTCTGGCCTGTCACATACAAAAACATTTTTAATAATATGTGGCTTTCCAAGTGGTGTGGACTCTTACTGTCTACCAAAATGGTTTGAGGTGGTGGTGTTGATAAATAACATGACTTCTTGGTTTCTTCCTCCAATAAACAGTTCTGTATTTCAAAGAAGGCAGGCATGGAGGAATAAACCCTAATGCTTTGCTCTATCCAATTTAAACACTCAGACAACACTCCATTGGGTTACAACACACACACAAAAACCCCATGATTTTCCTAATAAGTGACCAACCTTCCAAGAAAAGTAGTCAGGTTACCATGTGTCCATTTCAGCATTTTCAACACTTTTGCTGTAGAGGATATGACAAGACATTTTGGCACAAATGGTGCTATAACCATGTTCACACTATATGACTTATTATAGCCTTCATACTATAGGTTCCTCATCTATTATAATGAATAGATTTTCTTCAGGGGCCTCTGCCTTTTTACTTTTAGAATTCTCCTTTAAGTCAGGTTCTACACCTTCTAATTTCCTGAACTCACTCATGCAGTTTTCCTAGCAACAGAACCAAAGCAGTACTGAGGCACTACTACCTTCTGGGATGTTTTTAAAAAAGGCAGGATAAAAATATAGTAATAATAATGTTATTTTAATGAGATCTAACCCTATTTGGCATCCAAATCCTAGCAAGATCAGCCAGTGCCCAAGAGAGGAGTTCCTCAAAACGGGAGAGAAAAAATTCTCAATGTAAACTACATTTGATGGAATCCCTTTTCATACTTCTGTACAGTGAAAAAGGTCCAGCTATGAAAAATATTAAGCAGTTTAAAAGTATAGAAAAAAATCAAATAATTATACCTTCTTCACCAAGATATTATGTATAAAAATTATGGTACATTTTTCTTTAATAGGAAGAAGTGGAAAAATCCAGGGAGCATTATTGAAGTGTAAGAGTTCAGAATCATAAATGCAAAAAGAAAAAAAGATTTAGAAGAATGTGTACGTCATGAAGTTCAATTCTTGACTCCCAGAGAATGCACTATGAAAAATCATAATTGTTTTGCCTGTTGTGCCTTAAAACTGACAGACTGTATAGGCAAGAATATAAAAATTAGTAAATATAGAATCTGCTCAGATGAAAGAAGTACATTATAGGGAAGAATACTTAATTCTAGGCACAAAATTAGTGAACTAAAATTAAGAAAAGGATATTGGACAGCCTGCCTTCCTCTCAAAGTATACTCATGCAAAGAAAGTTCAGATTTGATTGTCTGCAAGATTAATTTTAGTTCATCAAATTTTCACTCTGAATAAACAATTTTAAATTATCTGACAGTCAGCAACTTTATGATGTACAATATGGGCCTTGCATATTTCTCAAGTGTTTAAAGCTACTTCAGATTCAAAAATGATAAAAAAGAAAGCTACATCTTTCCAAAACTGCAAAAGGGCAGGGCAATCTTGCATATAAAGCACTGCAAGCCCCAGGGCAGGACTGCCTGTCTCTGTCTCTGCACATGCCTTGAGAACCAGCAGGCTGGGCACGCTCTAGCTGTATTTAGCACTCATCTTGTGGGACCTAGGAGTCATGTCTTCTCTGATGCAGCATTTGCCCTATGGAACAACACTCCCTGGAAATCCAGATAGCCCTGATCCTGTTGGCCTTTCATAAGGCATTAAAGACCTGGCTGTTCTCCCAAACTTTGGGGCCAGGACGTTAAGTGAGCTTTGTTGGTTGATTTGTTTTGTTCTAGTCTTTGGATTAGAAGTGGGATGATTTTAGTCCTTACCCTTGTGTTATATTGTCTGTTCTGGATATTTATTTTATATTCTTGACTGGCTTTAATCCTCTTGTTGCCACATAGATTCCTTGCAGGTGAGATAGGCAACTATATAAATTGTTTAAATAAACAAAAAAATAAAGGGGAATATGTCATCTGTAATTTATCCACACACAAAACACATGCTATGTTACAAACAAAGAATAAATACTCTGCAGATCAAGTTGGAGAGAGATACACAATGGGGTGCCACAAGGTTCAGTCCTGGACCTTCTAGTTCTCAATATTTTTATTAATGACTTGGATGGGGGGATGCTTATCAACTTTACAGGTGACATAGGATTAGCTATCATACCCAATTAGAAAACAGAATTCAAAACAATCTAGAAAAGTAGTTTGAAAACAAGAGAATGAAACTTAGCACAGACAAATTAAAAATTGTTTCCTTAGGAAAATCAAAAGCAGATACAGAATATCTGGCTTGGTCATAATATTTATTCACTGCTTTGATCAGATCCCATCTTGAGATTGTAGTTAGTTCTGGGTGCTACATGTTAAAGTTTCAGACAATTTGGACAGATTCAGTGAAGGATGAGTATGAATAGGGGACTACTAATGAAATCCTGTGAATATAGACTGAAGATGCTGAGCAGGATATGATAACTTGAGAGGGGCTCAAAAAACGGTCAAGACATATCCTCTACAGATCATGGAATAATGGATTTAAGTTCTAGGAAGACAGATTCCAATGGCCTCTAGCGGAAAAAAAACACTTAAGAATAAGGTTTACAGTGGTACCAATTATCCAGAGAGAAGATGGGACTCTCTTTATTGGTTCTGTTTAAACAGAGGCTAGATAGCCATCTACAAGGGTTAATTTAATTTGGTTTCTTGTACTAATCAAGCAGTTTGGACTTGATGGTCTAAATGATTCTTTCCAACTCTATGATTCTAACATTTTGATGTGATTCTGTATCCTAAGAGCAAAAAAAAAAAAAAAAAGGAAGGAAGGAAGGAAGGAAGGAAGGAAGGAAGGAAGGAAGGAAGGAAGGAAGGAAGGAAGGAAGGAAGGAGTTTGAGAGAATTATGGGAAAAACTGATCTCAGAATGTGATGATGTGGCAAGTCATATACCTTGAAGCACAATGGGACACAGAGAGCTATAAACAAAAAGATATATGAGCTTAGCAGTACAAACTTAAACACAAACATGCTGTATGAGGTCATGCCACAGTATAAACCATGCTTTAGTGTTAGAAGACACTCAAGTGTCTTCTAAAATTTTAACATTTTTCTTCTCAGGATTTAAATCTTTCAAGGAGAGTAATTATTCATAATAAAGTGTTTAATCTAATTATAATGTAAATATATTCTTACAAGTGCATAAAGAAGAGTTAGATAATCTCTCATGTGTACAATATCTATTGGGGTTGTGCAACATTTCAGATCAATCCCAGGGGGAAAAAACATGGCTGCCTTAAAGAGTTGCAGACATATTTGTCCCCCATGAAATCTGAAGCACCTTTTTAGAATCAAATACAAAGCATTGCACAGCCCTAATATCTTCTGGTGCATTTCTGTAATTTTCAGAAAGGTATTTAAGTGGAGGAAAGATCTCAGGTTGAATGCATATGTTTCTTGTTCCTTTCATTAACCTCATCTGAGCCACATAATCATGATTTTTGTTACTACTGGAAAGATAGCATTCTTTCCTGACAGAGTTTACTAAAACATCTCTGCTCTTATGTTTTTCACTGTTACTGGGCAAAAATTATCTTCCTTCAGAAGGCGTCAGTCTCCTCAAATGAGTAGTGATATGAGAATCTGGAGGTCTTCCCCATTTCTCTCATTCACCGGTCATAGGCGCACAAAAGAAAGAATTCATGAGAACTTTGGATTATTGGTAACAAGCAAGCATAGCTTCCAAAATTACTCATTAGAGGAGAGTTCAAATGAGGAGTCCAGGTTCAAATGTTCACATTAAGCTTTCTATGATAATTTAAATTCCTAGTGACTGTAATTGCTCCCACTTGCAGAAAAAGCTAAGTAGGAGTGATCTGGAAGTATGCACCATCAAGCTAGCTCATTACCAGTAAGCTGGCTTTCCAGCAGCTTGGCTTAGCTTTTTTGTTCAATTTCAGTCACTATGTCAGCTTCTTTTTTGCTTTCTAATTCAGTTTTCATCATTAAGATGAGAAACACAACTAAACACACTGAACCTTGTTTTTATGAAAACAGATAAAACAGCTTCCCTCAGCCTGACATCCTCCAGATATGCTGGATTACAATTCCTAGAGTTTTGAGCCATACAGGATTTCCAGAGAATCTGGATGGTGCCAGATTGGAGAAAGTGAAGGTTATGATTTTTCTTAATTCAAATAATGCATTTGAGGAGCAATATTACATGAGGGACAAATAAGAGTGGTTGGATGTCTCGTTAAGACATACCAGACAAAAAAGCTAACATACTCACCACTACTTCTTCCTCTTTTTGTTCTCCCTTTTCTTCTTCTTCATCATTACTTCCAGCCTCTCCTCCATCTTCTTCATCGCTGCTGGAGGATTCCAAGATTTCACGCATGTCCATCCTCCAGTTAGCAGGAATAGTTTTCCAATGGAAGAATGAGCTTGCTTCTTGTACCCCTTGGGAGGAAAATGACCCATCAAGGTATTCAGAATCAAAACTGCATTATTGCCAATCAGTACTAACCCTGTTTCTTTGCTTAGCCATTTCAATTTCAGATTGTTACAAAATTCAGTGCTGAACTTTATTTAGCTGTAGAAGATATAAGATTTAAGCATGTAAGATTTTAACAATTGTATAATTAAACTGATACATTTCTCAGGCTTATTGTTGCCATTAACTTACATCCCAGATGTTTAATCTAGAAGAAAATTAATTATATTAAAATACCCACAAATTGTTCATTTGTTATTGATGTATTCATGGTGGTGCCAGTAGAACTTTCTTATTATTCATTGATTATTGCAAGATGTCTGGACATTAGAGTATCAGCTCATCATAACTTTTGTCCCTCTGAATGTGTAATGTTCTAATGTGGCATTATTCAATTCCTGTGACAAAACAAAGCTGCTATAGTTCGTCAAGAAAGCTTTCTTTACAACACCTCTGAAATAGTTATTACATACTCCTGTGTAAGATAATCTTCTATATGTCAGTGGTGATCTATCATTTTGTTATGATAAATCTAGCATATACAATTGTATCTTAGAATTCCGTGCTTCAGTGATTTTGCGTCTTGCCGATTGAGCTTGGGATCAGAACTGAGTACAGCACAAACAGGGCCATCAATAGCCATTTAGCATTAGGTACAACTGTATATCCTCTTTCATGTTAAGAGAATAATGTGGTGATTAACATATACACTGCACAATCAATTAACTTGTTAATAATCTAACAAATGTTGACATTTACCTTTATTAGAAGACAACTCAGGTTTTGTAAAGTCTAATTCTTCAATGTCCTTTCTTGCCACTGAATAACTGCAAGAAAATTAATTATTTCCATTATGTTTGTCCTAAAAAGTCGCTGACTTATATTTCTCTTAAATCTTTCCTTTTAAACAGTATTCCTTTTATGCTGTTACTTGTATTGTCAATGATAAAAATTTGCACTATCTCTGTTCTTCATAGAAATGTTATTTCAGCATTTAACATTTAGTAAGGTTATATTCTCACATATAATATTAAACACAACATTTTGAAAGAGTAAGTAAGGCACCTATCACAACATTTTAATTAAATAAATAAATACCTGCTCCCATCAGTATTGGCTCAAGTGATTAACTTGACCAGGAAGAAATTGGGGAGGCACAGGAGGCTAAGGTGAGGTGACACTGCTTTGCTATAGCAGCACTGATGTTGTGGAACAGCCTCCCCAAGGAGATCAGGCTAGTTCCTCTTTGCTAGTCTCTCAGAAATTCTTGAAGAGGGAACTGTTCCAGAGCAATTTCCCCTGATGTGAATGTGGCCATCTCGATTCTTATTTATCTTTATTTTTTATCTTCTTTGGGATATTTTTACTTTTGTACTGTTTTAGTGGTTGCTTTTTTTTTTTTTTTAACCATGTATAGACTTGTACCTTCTCTAAAGAAGCTAATGAGATTCTGACTGCAGCAACATAGAAATATGTTTAAAAAGAAATAACTTTAATTTATTAATCATCAGGCCATGGAGTAGGATGGCACCCAATAGAAGTTTCTGGCAGGGAAAGTTTGAACCTATTCTCCTCCTATATGTGCACCATGTATTCTTCTGATCTTGTCTGTTCATTTTTAGCTGTTATTTATCTGGTGTTTTAAATCATATATTGTAAGCTACCTAGAGTGTGATTGAGGTGGGATGCAAGCTAACAAATAAATATGGCAAGTAGACTGAAAATTGTGTTACGAGATTTTATTTATGAAGACCAATGTGGATGTTTAGCTAAAAGACAATTAAAAGATAATGTTACAACAGTACTGGACATTATAGAATATTTGGAACAGCATAATGAGAAACAAGGTGCATTGAACTTTTTGGATGCAGAGAAAGCTTTTGACAACCCTAATGGGCCCTTTTTGTTTAAAATTTTAGAAGATATGGATTTTGGTGAGAACTTTATAAAATGGACTTTATAAAACTTTATAAAACAGAACTTTTATAAAACTTTATAAAATTTGTGCTTTCTGTAGTGTATATAAAATTGATATATACACTACAGAAAGTACAAATTATTGTTAACGGAGAATTAACATGTGAGATTCAAAAAGGAACAAGAGAAGGATGTCCATTATCTCCACTTTTGTTTCTATTGGTTTTGGAAGTTTTGAATAGAGACATAAGACAAGGTGAGGGAATAATGGGTGTAAAAATTTAAAAACAGACATATAAATTGAGAGCTTTTGCAGATGATTTGGTGCTGTGTTGGAGGAACTATTAATGAGAAAATTAAAGAGTTTGGTGCACTGTCTGGCTGTAAGATTAATAAACAAAAGACAAAGATGTTAACAAAAAAAAATATGAAGATACAAGATCAAATAGAATTGAGAAACAAAACAGGTTTCAAGATTGAGAAAAAAGTAAAATACTTGGGTATTAATTTGACAAATATGAATTGTATGTTGTTTCAGAATAATTATGTTAAGACATGGAATGAAGTTAAAAAAGACATGTTAAGATGAGAGAAACTACAACTGTCATTGTTGAGAAGAATTTCTGTGATAAAAATGAATGTTTTGCCTGGGATGTTATTTTTATTTCAGACAATAACAATTTACCATTTAAACTATGGCAGAAAGATATATCTAAATTTGTGTGGCAAGGCAAAAAAACGTGAGTTAAATACAAGGTGTTGCAAGACACCAAAGAAAGAAGAGGCTTAGGTTTACCTGATTTGAAATTGTACTTTTCAGCTTGCTGTTTAGTGATGAAAGTGTGGGTGACATTGAGAAACAGAAGGTTATTGGACTTGAAAGGGCATGAATTGAGATTTGGGTGGCACAGTTATTTATGGTATGACAAAGTTAAGGTTAATGCAGATTTCAAAAAACATTTTATTAGACATGCCATTTTGAAAATTTGGAATACATATAAATCTAGATTGTGTCCAAAAATAGCTTTATGGTTATCACCACAAGAAGCATATTATAGAAGAGAAATGACTAATTATGACATTTTAAAATTTTACCAGGGAGAATTTAAAATAACATCAAGAGAAAACTTGATATCAGACGGATATATGTGTCAATGGTTTACACATGTACAATTAGTAGAAAGATTTAAAATTGATAAAAGGATATACAATTTTGAATGTGATAAAACTGTATTTGAAACTGAGTTATTACTAATGATGAACATCTTATTGCTAAAATGCATAAACTTTTGTTGAGATTTGAAACAGAAGATGAACAACTTAAAGATTGTATGATAAAATGGGCTAAATTTTTGGATATTATTTATGTATGTGTTTGGTTTTACTGTATTTTTACACTGTTTTTATTGTATTTTAATTAATATTTATTTGTTGTTTTATTGTAAACTGCCCAGAGTCACTTCCTTGTGAGATGGGCGGTGTCTAAATTCGAAATATAAATAAATTAATAATATAATATAAAAATGGAACAATGGGAAAGTATGTGGATGAAAGCACTGAAATTTACATTATGCTATAATCTTAAAGAGAATTTTATAAAATTATGTATCGATGATATCTGTCACCGGAAAGATTGTCAAAAATGTACAAAGGGACTTCAAGTATATGCTGAAAATTTGAACAACAAGAAGGGACTTTTTATCATCTTTGGTGGACATGTAATAAAGCTAAAAAAATTTGGACTCAAATACATATATTAATTGAGAAGATTTTGAAGATTAATACACAATCGAAACCAGAGACGTTTCTTTTGGGGCTGATGGATAAACAATTGGAAAGTTTTTATATATGATAACTGCAGCAAGAGTTTTATATGCTCAAAGGTGGAAAGACTCAGTATTACCTACAATGGAAGAATGGATGGTAAAGTTGATGGAGATGGCGAAATTGACAACTTTGATTAGAGAAAAGACATTGACTAATTTTAATACTAATTGGAAGCCCCTTTTGGACCTTTTGTGGGAAGCAAAAAAAAAAAATTAAATTATGATATATGGATTTGATGATTAGTAAAATTAATAGATTATAGAAAAAATAGATGTTAAGTTGTAATCTTAGAGTAAGAGTTTAATTTATTTTTACTTATATCTGCTGTAAAAGAAGTTGGAAGTCATTCCTTTTTTTGTATTTGTTTCTTTTTCTTTACTTTTCTGCACTTCTGCTTTCCTTCTTTCTCTTTATTCCTTCTTTTTCTTGATTATTAGTTCTTGTTAATTTTTATCTTTCTGTTTTTAAAATTTAATAAAGTTATTTTTTTAAAAAGCTAACAAATAAATAAATAAAACAATGTCACAGCTTTTCTGGGGCTGTCCCTACCTTATGGAATAACACTCCCCACTAGCAATCCAGCAGGTCCCCACCCTATTAGCCTTCTGAAAGGCCATTAAAACCTGGCTCTTCACCCAGGCACTGGAGTAGAGTGGTGGAGCCCACGGAGGGTTGTTGGAGCCCCCTGGGAGGTTGATCGAGGTGCTGGATTTTTAATTTTTATATGTTTTTATTGCTGTGAGCTGCCCAGAGTTGTTTTAAGATGGGCAGCCATACAAAACTTAATAAATAAATAAATAACCTTTAAATTTTACTAGTTTGGTTTGTCTTCCTTGTAAGACAACATTAGGTCAGGCCCTAAAGAATAGAGCTCAAAACATGAACCTGGGTTCAAATTCCAGTTCTACTATGGATTTACTGGGTGGTTTTGATGAAGCCAATACCCCAGAGTTTGAACTCCAATTCTAAGAAATGGAATAGTAACTCACTTGACAAAATTGTTGCTGCATATGCTGACTGTAAAAGTGGTAAAGCGCTGTAAGATCTACAGACAGACCACCATGTGAAAGCATTGCCCATTTATAACAAGCTATCTTCAAATGTATGAATATCTACATGTTTGGTATTTCTGCTAGATTAATCTGAAGTATATGATATACTTCCAAAATTCCAGAAATATAGGTGCAATTACCAAGGTTTATCTAGAGCTATATTTTGACTGAAAAGTCAGTTGGACTGAAATAATTTAATACACACCTCTAAACCCAAAATATTTAAAGGCAGTCCTTTCTTGTTCTGTTCTTACAGCAAAGAAGCGAAGTTCAATGCTCAGCACAGGCCTGATATATATTAATAAGGTGTTAAGGACGGGTGCCAGTAATGGAAATTTTTCAGAAAAAGTCAAGAATTATATATTCTTATGCATCCTTAATGCACAGTTGTGAAATTTTCTGCAAGAATGAATCTAGATGCCTGCTTAATTTGTTATATTTTCACTTGACAAATTTCTGAGTAAGTCAGGAGTAGAGGAAAAATAATTTTTCTAATCAAAAATAGAAAGTCAAATCAACAACAAGTCGAAATAACTCATTACATATCATCAATTCCATTTTAAGATAGCTTTAAGACATAAATAGACTATAAAGAATAACTGGGCTATACATTATTTAGAACATACTCCATGCATTATTTCAGTACTTTCTGTTTGGTCAGTGCCTATACTTAGAATTTATAGACTGGGTTCATATACTGTACTAATTAATAATATAATTTGTTTGCTTTTGGCTGTCTGTCTAATTCTGGCATATTCAGCTAATATGCTTTGTCAATCATGGTTTGTGACTTTACCCATAGCGTATAATTGTTCAATGTCACAAATAATTAAGACTTCAAAAATAGTTGTTCTTGCCCCAGGATCATCTCAAACACAGTAAAATAAATAAATAAATAGTTCCCTATTAAATACTTTTAAGTCACTTCTTCTGGTTTAATAAGTTACTTATTAAAAGATAAAATCAACATATATTTGTAAGCTAAAAGCTGCAGAAGAAGCAGAACAGAAACTAAAAATCAAGAAATAGAAATAAATCAAATGCATAGTAAAATTTGTAATAGTGTCTTAATACATTCAGAATATTAACTGTGCCATTCTTGCATTGTATCTGGATCATGTAGAAAAGTTTTTATATTTCTGTATTTCACATAGAATAATTGTTAGCATGTTAATTTCCATTTTCACTAGTTACCATCTCATACCTCCTTAACTCAAACATGAACTTTCCTGAGCCAGCATGGCTACCACACATGCCCAGGAAAAGACACAGCTCCTTTTAGGAGCAACCAACAGATAAAGGAAAGGTATATACAAAGGATGTGAAGCAACTTTGCCCACTTCAGATCCAAAATGCACACTTCACAGTTTGTGTGTGTGTGTATGTATGTGTATGTATATGTATATATAAATTTTCAGCACTATATAGGAATGTTGCCTAAAAATTACTCACAATTTGGAATCTGCAAAAGATCGAACTAAACACTGGTCCTTTTTCACTAAAATGTCATCGCTGCAGCTGGGGGATAAGACCTGGAGATTCAAGTAAAACACATAAGATTGAGCATTGTTTTCCATTTTCCGTTACCTTTTCCATTAGGTAAAAAAAAAAAAAAAAGCATATGTAAACAAGGTTCCAACTCTGTTATGGCAACTCCCAGTCGCAACACTTAATTTTTTAGAAAAAAATACAATGTTAAGTAATCACTATGAAGGAAGATAATTTTGTTTCCTCTCTTTAGAGGTCACCCAACAGTATAATAGTTAATATTAAATTTAGGACAAGAATTTGTATATCACACTATTCACACTGTAACAAATGGAACTTATTGCCACATAAACACAGTAATTGCCCTATAAATGTAATGGTGCAATGAAATCTGATCTAGCACCATTCTCTTGTACTTAAAGGAAAGCTGTGGAAGATGGGGAGTCAGTATCCAATTCTAACAACACTATTGGGCTTACTGTCAATAATACATTCTATTGCTTTCTCTGAAAGATATAGTTTATATGCCAGGTATTTCCCTGATGATACAATGGTCCTAGATGGAGAAAAGTGAAGAAGGTGGAGAAGAGTGGATTGGGATCAGGAGAAACAGACAGAACGAGGATTGAGCTATCTCAGAATGCGATGCAAATCCATATGCAATGCTAGCAAAAAAAAATTTACTATATAAAGTTTTTACCCAACAGTTGAGCTTTATTTAGGTTTAGAATATATAAGATTTAAGCATACAAAATTTTAATAATTTTATGATTAAACTGAAACATTTCTCAGGCTTATTTTTACCATTAACCTATGTCCTGTTTAATCTTGAAGAAATTTCTCAATTAAGGCAGAACTAAAAAGTATTATGCAATCAAGTAGTTGAAATGGGTCATTCAGGTCACCAATTCCACCACCTAATTTAATGTGGGAATTGAATTTGCCATGGCAGTTACAAAGGAGAAACAGCTATGGCTTACCTCCCTAGTTGCATATATGGAGAACATCGATGGAAGTTTTATCAAGCAGATGATTCGGCCTCCAGTGGGCAGCATCTTAATATCATCTAAGCTATACTGTGAGAAGATTGTGTGATTCTTTGAGGACAATACCACTTGGATTCATCCCTTTAGGCAATAATCTACCTACCTATTCCATTGCACTTCCATTCCATTTTTTGCTTGACTCCTAACAAAGCAATTAAGCAAGCAAAGCAAAAACTGCCTGGCTTTTAAGGGCCTCTAAAATATCTGCCCTGCCAATAATCACTGCTTTTTTTGTTGGTAGAGTTCCCCCATATCCTAACAGAAACAGTGGTAGGGACCTTGTTTGCAACATCATTGGACCTGACTGGTTTTAATAAGGATCTGCCAGTGTCCAGTGTTTTACATTTAGTCAAGTTTATGGAGAATTATTGCTGGAAAATAATATTGGGAGGTTTCTGCACAACCCCTTAGGAAGTATTCTGGGGGTCCCTACAAGATTGTGCCTATTATTTAACATCCCTACCTAGAAGAAACTGATCCAACATTGGTGACTCATTTACTGATAATCTCAATAATGGACTATTCAGTTACCTCTTCATGGAATGACTCCTGAAGACAGTTCAAAAATTGCAACTGCTCAGAATGCAGCAGCATGGCTATTCAGTCATTATTTATTTATTTATCACATTTATACAGTCACCTGTCTCACACAAGTGACACTAGGCAGCGTACAACAATAACAAAATAACAAATGGATAAAAATAATATTATAAAAGATCAAAAGTGATTATTAAAATGCAAACATTATCAAAAAATTTTAAATCATCACTTCTTGAAGCTTCCACATTATCTCCATCTTCAACAGCTTCAATAGAGGTTGACTATCTCTGAGTCCAATCTGAGGAGCTCATATCATGTAATGCTTTACTTGACCTAAGGCCAAACTATTTACAAGACTGTCTACTCCCATGTAACTCATTCCATGTTCTTAGGTTATCAAAAGAATCAATTCTTTTTTCCTCTTTACGTCAGGATGTATAGAACAAATGTCTCAGGGCAGTTGCATTGTGATCTGGTGTTGGAGGACATTACCATCAGTCCATTGCCACAGACAGATCACTCTTTGATTGCCCTCTGACTCTCTGGGACCACCCACCTCCACAGGGAGAAAGGGCCTGTTAGGTTGGCCCTCCTTGGGCAACTGATGGACCCTGCTGAGTTCCAGAAGAAGCTTGGGGTTTTTCCCAAAGACCTGTCAGGCAGCTCAGCCGAGGCCTTGACTATAGCCTGGAATAGGCATGTGACTGAGGCCCTGGGCTGGATTGCTCCTCTATGGCTTCTCTCTGTAAGCCAATCCTGGGTGCTCCTTGGTTTTCTGAACAGCTCCAGTAGATGAAACACCAGAAGCAACACCTGGAGTGCCACTGGAGAAAGACAAAGAATGAATCCAACTAAACAACTAAGTGTGTATATTATGGTGATAAGGGCAGCCAAATGTTGCTATTTCTCTGCCCTTATTGCATCTGCCATTAGCCAGCCTACTAGGGGTGGCTGGATCACAGGATCATCTGCAGGGCCTAGGTGAGGAATATTCAGCAATGTGGCAGACAAAGTCATTCAGATTTGCTTGGACTCTGACTAGGCAAGTCCAAGTAAGTTGCTCAGGCAGAGTTTTGTGATGTTATCTGTTACACCCAAGGAAGTAGACAAGGTCCTTCTGTCTGTTAGTCTGGCCACCTACTTGTTAGATCCTGGATCTTCCTAGATTATTAAGGCAGCTAGGGAGGTGACCACAGGGTAGGTCCATGAGGTGGTTTCAGCCTCTGAGAGAGGGGGTGGTCCCACCAGCCTTGAAGGAGGCAGTAGTATGTCCCTTCCCCAAGAGGTCACTGCTGGACCCATTTCAGTCTGGTTTCAGAGACAGCGCTGGTCGTGCTTGCTGATGACATTTGACAGAGCCAGAATGGGGGTGGTGCGTTCCATCCTAGTGCTTCTTGATCTTTCAGCAGCTTTCAAAATTGTTGACCATAGTATTCTTCTAGACCGGCTGTGGGCATTTAGGAGTGGGAGGCACTGTGCTCCAGTGGTTCATTTCCTTCCTCAGCGGTTGGTTCCAGTTGATGTTGTCAGGAGGGGAGAGATTGCATCCACAGTCCCTTACCTGTGGGATGTCTCAGGGCTCGATGCTCTTCCCTCTCCTGTTTAACATCTACATGAAACCACTGGGTGAGGTCATCTGCCAGTTTGGTATCATCGGTATGCTGATGATATCCAGCTCTACACCTCAACCCTGAGCTGCACAGGTGAAGCTATTGATGTATTGACCCAGTGTCTGGAGGCTGTTTGGGTCTGGATGAAGGGGAACAGACTTTGGCTCAATCCTAACAAGATTGAGTGGCTGTGGCTGTTTGCTGCCCCCCCCCCAGGGTTGGGGATGTTACCATTGTTGGTCTCGGATGGGGCTGCACCTCCCCAGTCAAGACTGATATGCAACTTAGGGGTTCTTCTGGACTTGCAGCTACTACTCAAAGAACAGGTGGCAGCTGTGGCCAGGAGGGCCTTTGCACAGGTTCACCTGATATGCCAGTTGCACGTTTTCCTCAATTGGGTTGCCCATCAGATAGTTACTCATGCCCTGGTCACCTCACAACTGGATTAATGCAATGTGTTCTACATGGGGCTGCCCTTGAAGACCACCCTGAAGCTACAGCTGGTTCAAAATGCAGCGACACAAACAGTAACAGGCATCTTTCGGTATGCCCATGTGTCACCACTGCTACATGAGCTGCATTTGTTGCCAGTTGGCTTCCAAGTTGCAATTCAAGGTGCTGGTTATTACCTATGAAATGCCACATGGCATAGGGCCTGGATATCTGAGGGCCCACTTATTTCCAACCGTTTCTGCCCACCCAGTTTGTTCCGACAGACTAGGTGCACTCCACATCCCCCTATTAAATATTGTCATCTTGCGGGACCAAGGAAGCATGCCTTCTCTTCCAGAGCTCCATCCTCAGGAACAGCATCCTCCCAGAGATAAGGACAGTAACCTCTCTCCTAGGGTTCCAGAAAGTTCTTAAAACTTGGCTTTGGTCCCAGGCCTGGAGTTAATATATTATTATATTTTGGGGGCTCTGTTTTGTTTGATTTGTGTTGCTTTTAAGACAGTTTTAGTCAACTGCCTGTGTGGTTTTACCTGTTACATTTACAAAGAGGTTCAAAACTTATTTATTTAGGCCGTTCACTTTTGTTTGGTGCTTTTATATCTGTGATACATTCACTCATTCATTAATTTATTGGATTTAAATGGCTCTCCATCTCACACACATGACTCATGTTTTAATATTGATGGTAGGGATGATGTATTGTATCTCTGTATGCTGCTACAACTGTAAAGGGAATGGAAAACATATAAATCAGAAAGACAGGGAGACAGAAACATTTGATTTTTGTAGAATATCACCATTTTATTTGTTGGATTTCTATCCTGTTTTTTGTCCAGGAGCTCAAAGCAGAGTCACAGAACTCCTCTAATTTTACCCATGATAACCCTGTGAGGTAGGTTAGAATGAAAAAGAGTGGTGATCCCAAGTCACCCAGTGAGCTTCTATGGCAAAGGTTAGATTTAAACTTGGGTCTCCCCACTGCTAGTCTAACACCTTTACTAGCTTTTAGAATATATTTATAGGGATGTTCAAATGAGAATTGGAGGAAGGAGTCAAAGAGTTTTGACAACTGACATGAAAATAAGTTTCACTATACTCTATAAATTACATAAATTTTAAATAATGGCTGGCAGCTTTTGAGCTAGAAAGAAAAGTACAAACCTGAAAGTGAAGCATTGTGCCCCAAAAATGCAAACTTTTTGAATTTGAAAAACATTTCATTTTTGTGTAATTATTAAGACTTTTAAATATTTCTTACTCACCAAAGCTGGATACCACTCTGCCTTTTCAGTACTGGATACCACACTGACAATTTTACCAAGCAATTCATCATTAAGACGTCTCTTATCTTCCTCTTCCTCCTCACTACTTTCTTCCTCCTTTTCATCTTCATTACTAAAAGATTGGGCATATAACGATTTACACTGACAGATGTGAAAGTAATACTCAAAAGGAGACTATAACTTCATCATAGCCATTGGATTTTGAGCTGAGTGTGGCAGGGGCTCCTTCCTGGCAATCTATTTTGTAGGAAATGATTTAGCAAAGAGTAGAGTGTTAACTCTACAGAGTATCATCAGTAGAAGTTCTGGTGATAATTTACAAATGTTTCTGAAAGGAAATACTGAAATGGGAATTGGGAACCACTGGATTTATGTGCTTCTACCCATACGGTGAGCTATGATGGTTTTAATCTAGAGCAGTATTTCTCAATCTCAGCAACTTTAAGATATGTGAATTTCAACACCCAGAATTCTCCAGCTAGCATGCTTCCTAGGGAATTCTGGGAATTAAAGTCCACACATCTCAAAGTTGCTGAGGTGGAGGAACACTGATGTAGAGGATTTAAGAGCTGTCCTACTGCTACACTCAGGAATATGTCTACTCAGATTGTCCACTGTTTAAGCTCTTACCCTCTTTAAAATAATGGAATACAGTATATCAATTAGGAACATGCATGAAGAAATAAAAAACAGATCTGCTCTAAGGAAAGCTAAAGTCACAATTAGGTAAATAATGCACACTATATAAATGTGACAATTTTGGCATAATTTATTCCTGTACTGTCAGACACTGAATAACAAGCATATTTATAGGAAATCCTACCCTCTGTTCACTCAAACATCTTTCTCCATCACATTTTAAAGCCTTTCAAAGGGACAAGGGACTAGAAACACATTTCTAAGATACCGTATAGCATAGAGTATCTTAGGGGAAATGGGTGGCACATAAATTTAATAATAAATAAAAATAAGCAGACATCTAAATTTGGGAGAATTTAGGAAGACATCTACTGTTGCTAAGCACACAGGTTCTGCATGCTTCTGCCACTATACTTGTCAGTCCAGAAATGACACTTGAGCTCCCTTTTCCTTTTTTACCTCAGGAGCTGTTCACAGATTGTAAACATCAAGCCCAGGACTGCCACTTCCTGATCTGAGTCCAAAGTATTATCAACCAGTTAAGCATTATCAACCAACTACTTGTCAAGCACTTTTTGAACCACAAGTAGTTTTATTGTTTACACTAACCTGACCCTTCTCCTTTTTTTGACAGATATATTGACAATAAAGAGAATCTCAAAACAATGTCTGATATGATAGAGTGCAGACCTGCCATTGAAATGAAAACAATCCCACCAAGCACAACAAATTGTTCAAATCCATCTGTGTGCTTGAATTTCTATGCTATCAGACACATAATTACCAGCAGACTGCATGATAATATCAAGTTCAATCCCCCAAATTGTCAAGTGCATTTCTGCAGATATTCTTTGTGCAAAACATGTACAATTACTGCTGAAGGATAACTGCCTCATCCCAATGCAGGGGATAGATATAGCTGCCAAAGAAAACCCATACAAAATATGGCATCATAAAAGTCACTCACACAGGAAGAGAGGATCTCCTTCCTCTATTAGATTTCTTTCCAATTACAGGTGTTCCAAAGTGCTCTGGGTTTGTTAGCGGCAGTTGGTCAAGTGTCTAAGGAAGGAAGTTAAAAAAGACAGTTTGCTGATTTTTCAGTAAAAAGTGAAATAAAATTTAAAAAAGAACTGTAAAATCCTACCTCACTTTCAGCAAAGTGCCTCTCACCCTTCAAACACAGTGAGGTCCGTCTCAATGTCCTCTCATCACCATCATCAAAAACTAAACAAATCCAAAACAAAATTATTAACAAAATAGGAAAGTATTTTCTAAATAAAGCTAAACAGAAAGTATAAATTATTCTAGTATCTCTTATGCTTCAACATACATGGAAGTATTAGAACATCTACCATCAAAGTGTGTAAGATGTAAGACTTTTGTAAGCAAAGGCACCCCCCCATCCCAATAATCATCTCTCTCTTTAAAAGAAATATATTGCGCATGTATCCTGGTCTTTCACAACCTTATCTCTCCTACTTAGGTTGCTGATCAAGTCTTCACTTGCTTGATCTTACTAAGGTTGCAGTATTTGGATAAACTATTCAAAGATTAATTTCAGTTTTCTACAGAATAAACCATTTTTGTGATGTTGAATTATATCTTGGCTTGCCTCCCAGCGCTGTTTGTGACCATGAACAGTCAAAAATGGGTAACACATATATATACTGAAATTCTGCTCAGCCAACAAGGCTTATGAATAGCACAATACAGAAGTGCTACTAAGAGAAAGAGAAAAGGCATAATTAAGTAATGCATCAGACATGTATGGACTTAATTCCACATTGGCTTGGAATTATGGAATTGAAATTGAACACATCTGGACTGCAAGAGATAATATATTATTCTAATCCTGATCATATTCTACAGTACAGTTTACATACCCTTCATGAAAATATGAAGCACAAATGTTTGAATAACATAGAGCAGTCTTTCTAAATCAGATGGTTCACAGATTTCTTAAAATAACAGAGATACCCAGTTGAGGCACACAGTAGTAAAATCAACAAGAGAAAGTATGTGAGTGTGCATACATGCAGTGAAGAGCATTTTCTATATGTTCTTCTCATACTGATGAACAGTGATGCTACATTTTACTGATTTGTGTGCTAGTTTTTTTTTTTTAAGAAAAGTGGAATATGAATGATACAATCCTCATCCCCACTGTTTAATGGGCAAGGCAACAGAATTCAGACTATATCTTTCTGCTATATACAGTTCTATAAAGAAGTATTTGCCCCTTCCCAATTTTTAAAAATTTTTGCATATCTGTGCCACTGAGTGTTATCAGTTGTTCATAAAGAATTATTAACAAGTAAATCCAAAGTTTGTTTTTTGTTTGTTTCATAAATACAGCCATCCAACATGTAACATGCCAGTGTGAAAAAGTAATTGTCCCCTTAGATTTAATAACTGGTTGCACCACCTTTACATGCAATAACTGAAAACAAACATTTCCTGTAGTTGATGGCCAGTCTTCAATATCACTGTGAAGATGTTTTGGCCCATCACTCAACTAAGTAACTCCAACTAAATAACACTTAATGCTTTCCTAGCACAAACTGTTTATTTCAGATTTCTTATATAAAACATTTCTATGGGGTTTAGGTCTCGACTTTCTTAGTTGTTTGTAAACAAGGAAAATGTTCTTCTTAATCCATTCTATTGTCGATTTGCTTGTATCTTTGGGATTGTGGTCATGCTGCATGACCCACCTGTGTTTCAGTTTCAGCTGACTGATAGATGGCCTCATATTCTCCTGAAAAATTATCCCATATAAAGCAGAATGCATACTTCCTTCCGATGGAAAAACTGCCAGGGTCTTGAAGCAGCAAGGCATCCCCAGACCATGGCACTACCACCTCCATGCTTGATATCTTGAATGAAGTTCTTATTGTGAAATGCAGTTATTTGTTTCTGCCAAGTGTAACAACACCCATCCAGGCTGAGAATTTTCACTTTTGACTCATCTGCCTGTAGAACATTTGTCCAGAAGTCTGGCAGAGTTGAGATGAGCATAAATTTTCTTGTTAGTGAACAATGGCTTCCGCCTACCCTTCCATGAATCTCATTTTTACCCAATACTTTTCTGATGGTGGGGGCATGAACACTGAATTTAGTGAATGTGAAAATGGCCTTCAGCTCCCTAGGTGATGCTCTGGGGTTCTTTTTGATTTTCTGGACAATGTTATACTGCACTGTTGGAAGTGATTTTGAAGGAAAGCTATTCTCTCTTGTTCCAAGTCTTCTCCACTTATAGACTATAACTGTGGATCAGGAGAACCTCAGAACTTTAGAAATATTTTCATTACCTTTTCTAGACTGATAGGCATCAATGACTTTTTTGACAGAGGTCTTCAAACACTGCTTTTATGCTCCTACAACTTATTTAGCCCTAGAATGATATGCTTCTAGAACTTATCTATCTAAATTAGTTGTTTGAACTGAGGGACCTGGAACAGGGTTAGGGTTAGATTTAATATTGCAGTTTCAGTGTTTCCCAATTGCTTCACAAATGCATAAACACACGATAGCTCAGAATTATCCCCATTTATTGTATGCTGTCCAGAGTCACACTGTTTGAGTTGGGCAGCCTACCAAATAAATAAATAAATACATACATACATACATACACACCCAAAGTAAATGCAAATAAAGCATTGGAGAGCTGGAAAAGGGAGAACCGAAAAACATTTCCTATTAAATACAACTGATCCATTTCTTTCCAGGTGTTAAGTTATTATTAATAGAGCTGTGCAAAGCATTCAAAAAGGTGTTTCACAATATGTATGAGCACAATGCTCATATTAAATTGTTAAAGCAGCCACGTCTTTTGCAAGACTCAGTTGGCTGCTTCAAAAGCTGTTCCCAACTATAAACATGCATATGAACAGACAACAGTTCTGCTGGGATTGTCAACTACACAAAGTAACTGTGCATGTATGCACATAGGAAGTCACCAATAATAGGTTTTGAAGTAACTGTGCTGGCTTGCAAAAGATGTGGTTGCTTTAGTGATAGGAAGAAAAGTGCTTTGTTCATACAGAGACATGAACCACTTCTGTTCAATGCTTGCCCACCCCTAATTATTAACAATTCCAGCCTTGTTCCTACAGAAAGTTCCAGCCAGCTCTCGAGCTTATTTTACCTTTGAAGAAATGCTGTGAAATATAATGGCTTGCAAGGTGGTGGATAAGCTTGGACTGGACATTGAGCTTAATGGTCTACAGAATTCAAGATGTGAACCTGCCCCTGCCCCTTATCTTTCCTTCAAATCACTTCATCATATTTTGGGGCCTGGCTATTTATTCCAGGGCAAAGTAGAGGGGTGAAAGCTGCTTAATACATTCATAGCTAAACTTGAACAGAAGACCTTGTATCACAGCTCAATCTCTTTAAACCCAAATCCCAGTCCCAGTGTAACAGAGATAGACTAATACTGTGAATGAGATGCCACTCTTCTGAATCCATGTTTCTGCTGTAAAAACCCCATTTCCCAGAAATGCCGTTAAAGCTGTATCCTGGTTAGAATGACACTACTGCAACCAGTTACTAAAGTATCACATGGCTAGAAAATGTATTCCCTCTGGCAATACACCAAATTCATGCTTTTGTCAATCCTCCCATCTTTCTAGAGCTGCAATTCTATACATGCTAATATAACAGTAAGTACTACACATACATACTATACGTATAGAATTATGCAGTCCAAAAAGAGAAAAACATGCCATTACTGGAACACAAATGTTCAAACATTTGGGTGTGTGTTTTTTAAATATTAATTGCGAAGTTCAGAAGTAAGCTGCATCCAATAATGAGTGTGAATTTTCTGATCCACACCACTTTTATGCACCTACATTCACAGACCAAATTGCTATCTTCATATAATCTATTCCCCTGCCTAAAAATACAATCCTATATACATAATCCATGGGAGTAAATTCTACAGAGCTCAGAGAGGCTTTTTCTGAATAGGATTCTTTATACGTCTTTTTTATGAGTCTCTTAAATGCCTGTAACAATATCTGCTGTGAGGAATTTTTCAGCAAAGGAAAAATGAAAATAGACTAGTAGTAAGAAGAAAAATATAAGTGAAAAAAGAAAAGAACCATAAATGTAGCAGAAATAATAAAAGGAAGAAAGATTGAAAGGAAAACAAAAATAAAAAAGGAGAAATGCAAAAAGAGGAACAGAGGACAATATAAGGGAAAAAAGGAAAGAAACTAAGAGGAAATAGAAACTGGACATATAGAAATCAACAGAAAAACATGAAAGGACCTAGCTTTTTAACATGACATACCTGCTTTTTGGTTTATTGCTGGCCTTCAGTATATTGCCTGGCTGAATCAAGAAACTACAGTATCCCTTGCCTGCCTGCCTCCCACCCCCTTGCCTACCAACTGGATGTGAGCACCTTTAATAACCACTCCCTTGAGCAAAAAATATATGCAATGGATTTAAGTTGAGGATTTAAGGAGCAAATATCCTAGGAATATAGGGACAAACAACAATCAAGTAGAGCGCTGGGTCCCAATGCTTTGTTTGAGGCAATGGAAGCAGACAGGTTTGGAGTATTGTACTTGGAGATGACAGGATAAATATCATCTTTTCTACTCAATCATCTTTTCTACTCAATCATCCTTTCTACTCAAGTGAATATTAAAGGAACTAGCAAAATTTTTAAAAGGCCAAGAGTTACTAAGATACAGACCTTGCATAAAATGGGAACCTTAAAGTTATTTAAACAATATTTAAACTGATTATGACTTCCATTCCATTTATATAAGTTTTAATCCAACTCAAGTGAAAAAAAACTCAGGAAGGCTAGGTTATTGCCAAAATCTATACTGTATTCATTGCTGGATCAAATCTACTAACTTTGGGAATGATGTTGACTTAGAAGTTAGGAATCAAATATCTGCTTTTCCCCAACTAGACAAGTGCCAGCATATTCTTTTCTTACTAGACCACAGAAAATGGCCCTAGTCCTTTGTTCTTATTTCAAAAAAATTAGACCAAGATTTAACTATAAGCAATATGAAGATAGATAGATAGATAGATAGATAGATAGATAGATAGATAGATAATCAAAACCCATAACTATATGCTTTAGGGCCTGGATATCTGAAATATTTGCATAATTTCTTATATATATTCTGCTTTTCCGATCTGGATAGTCAGGGTGCCTACTAAAAGTCCCCACCTTTCAGAAAGCCCAGCATGAAGAGGCCCAATGGTGGCATTCTTTGTGGTGGCTTTCCTGTTATGGGGCAGCCTGCCCCTAGCTTAGGACACTTAGATATTAAAATACCTTGAGTCCATTAGAATGTAGGTAATGGATAACCCACATTAATAAAATAATATAAAATATTTGTATGTATATCAGATCAGGATTTAAGCCTAAGTCTCCATCCTAAGAATAGAGATAATCAACTACTTAAGAGTAATGCAAGATAAATTGATCGGTTGAAAATTATAGTAAACACAGACTCAACTGAAGAACTAAGGGGAAAAACAGTATTCTGATTAAAGTATCAGTACTGTATTTGCACGCAGTATGTACATTGTAATTATTTTCTGAAGGATATGACTTTAATGCAGCAAATTTTCACTCTACAAGGAAGCAATGGAAGAGGAAAGTATGAAAACATTTACTTGGAGTTTGTATACAAGAGGATCAAAAGATAGTTTGAAGCCCTAAATATCAAAATATTTAGCTACATCAAACTTTACAAATCCAAGTTTTCACCTGAAAGCCAATTTTATTTTTTACTTTTTAATACAATCCTAGAAGCTGAATCTTACTATCACTGTGATGCCATCCATGACACTTGCATTAAACAGTTTTAGAATGTTTGTTATATTTTTCCAGGAATCAGTATGTGGTGAAGTGTAAAATTTGCTAAGTATGTAGGAAACTAACCGAAAGATGCAAATTACAGATAAAGTGTTCATAGAATAGGAAGAGTATTTTACATGTTGCTGACAGATAGTTACATGGGTTTGCAGCAATAACATAATTTAATCTGAAAGCTAAGGTTCCAGAGACTTCACACAACTAAAGCTGGCTAATAATCAGCCATATCACTGCTCCATTTAACACAGTGTTTCCTGCTAAAATGTCAATCATCTCTGGCTATTGGCCATACTATCTAGGAATAAAATGATCTACTTCAAAGGAAAGTAGTCTCCCCCCCACCGAATCAAAATACTGTGCTGTTAAAATGGGAAGATCATGCTAGAATCACTGAAAATACATTAATAGTGTCAGATGAATTTTATCAGTCTAAATTCCTTTTTGTAAAGGCTGGGTATATATTAAATGCAGGATAATTTTCTTTTCAGTAAGATAACAAAAACATTTAGAGATTTAAACTTGGAAACATGCCTAAGGTGGAATTCCATTAATAGCAAAGATTGGATTGTGAATTTGCTGCAAATATAACGTGTGCGATAATGTGTGTGACTCAACAATTGCTCAAGTCCCTATGTTATTAGAAAACAAGTGAGCTTTCCATATAAATACAATGCTGATTTTCATAATTCTATTAATATTTACTATAAATACTAATTTAGCTTCTGAAATAATGTCTAAGCTTTTGGACCAGCATTATCAAGCCAAAGAGACTGAAACTTCACATATTCAGCAAATCAGTTGTGGAATCAATTTCTTCCACTGCTTTTATTATACAAGCAGGTTTATTTAAAACCATGATTATCCCTAGGCTAAAGGAAGTGACAGAAATATGAATAAAATCCTCTATTTTGATTTTTCCTGACTTATGTTCATCATTTATGGACTAGAAATGAAAAAAAAAATCCTTATTCTTTGGAAACTATTCTTGTGCATCAGTGACCAAATGTTTTATCTGAGATGTCTGGAAATACATGTGATTATTGAGACTCATAACCAAATATATCCCTTCTTTTGATTCTAGTGTATCGGAAAAGACAAAAAGTTTTCATGAAAAGTTATAGATTTTCTGAATTTTTGCATATTTTGCCACTGAATGTTATCAGAGTGGCATGTTATCCTACTGATACATAAAAAGAGTAACTGAACAAGTAACACTAAAATTTAATGCTGTTTTTTTTTAATTTTATAAACAAAATCTTCCAAGAGATATATAAAACTTCAGAAAATTTGAAAAGAGGTAAACACTTTTGCATGGAAAAATATTGAAACTATTCCTTTCTTATGTTTTCAACTTTTATATAGTGCTAAGAGATTATTTACAAATGGGTTAAACGATAGCACAAGAACTCCATACACATTTAGAAAGCAGACAGAAGAATCTAACAGAATTCCTGCCTCTCATGTAAATATTTTGTACATATTAAACTAAAGACCTTTTAAGATATGGTGGGTTTGTTAGGTTCAGAAAGTAATTTTAATGTGATTGAGCAATCAAACAATGGAGTCCCATGCAATACTAACCAGTAGACATGTGCAAAACTTATCACTCTATTTCCCCTTCAGACCATTCCCAGTATAGAATGAACTTCCAGAAAACCATCAGTCCATTCTCAGAAGGGCATGTTCTCAAGAAAAATAGAGTACTCCAGATTTTTCTTCTACATTCCATGATGACCTGGAAAGTACTTGTTGCACATTCTTACTTTCCAACTACTGATTATGTAACTGATGCTGAAGATCAAGTGAGCCTTCAGATCTAATGAAAGCCTTGTCTCTCTTGTCCAGATTAAGATGGCACACTTATTCTCCTGAAATGTAAAATGCTTTAAACAAACCTAAAGTCCCCTTTCTCAAATACAAACCACTGCAGCGTACTTAGCCATTTTCTTTATGCAAACAATGTCTGAGTATACATAAAATTAGGCAATTGCTCATGAGAAAATAGATGTGCAATACAGAAAAGAACTCAAACATATCTCAATGCAAGTGAATTACTCTTTAGTAATAAAAATAAAATAATACTTACCTACAGTATACCAGCTGGCATCTGTCAGTTTACTGATGACAGCTTCTTGAAAGGTTCCATCAGGCATCTTTGTTTCAACAACTGCACCAGCCTAAAATGATGACGTTTATGTTTAATGTCCTATTGCAGATTAACTCTTTTATTTAAATCATCTATTAAAGTGTTTCCTTAGGAAAATGGGAGTTCAAGAACACCTCATTGTCCTCATGTGAAACCTATAAACAGGGTAGGAAGACACAGCCCAGACAGAACATGGCAAGACAGGCTGGCTCCAGGTCAGCAAAGAAATGAAACAAGGCTGTATACTCTTCCCCTTATTTATTCAACCAATATGCTGAAAATATACTGAGGGAAGCTAGATTGAAAAAAAGATGAGCATGATTTTAAAACTTGGAGGAAGAAACATTAATAACCTGTGCTATGCTGATGACACTACTCTGATTGCTGATAATGCAAATAATCTGAAAGCTTTAGTAATGGAAGTTAAGGGGTACAGTGAAACAAACAGGACTACGATAAAATATAAGGAAGACCAAACTAATGACAACAGGTACAACAACCTGCCTTAGAACTGACAATGAATATACTGAAATGCTGGATAACTTCTGCCTCAACACTCAAAGTGTTGGCCAAACCTATGATGCCAATTTCCCTAGGTTAAAACTTGGAGTCACACTTTTGAGTCCCCATACTGCTTATAACAGTCAAGGAGGCTCCATTAACATGATCCCATCAGTGTCTGACCTCATCTCTTCCCATTCAGTTAAGGCTAAAGAACTGATATTTTCTGAACAGCGTATTTAGGATATTATCATATTTATTAATTAACAGGTTGAACCACCTTGCCCTCTCTATCAGTATATCATCTCTCATGTATCAGAAAAGTAGTATTAGCAAAATAATCTTACATCCATCACTTAAATCAGTCCAGGGGGTTAATTCAATACATTAGCTTATTTTCTCATAGCACATTCATACTGTCTCAGTAGTAAAAATTATAGTGATCAGTAGAAAGCAATAGTAAACCATTAAAAAAATAACCTAAATCCTCAATCCAAAGAACTTTTGACTTCAACACAACTATGAAGTATAAATATGCTATCAAAAATGAAGCTATACTATTGAATTTAGGAACTACGTATCTGTTCCTGAATGAAATTGTTCCATGAATATGTGCAGTGAAATAAATTGTAATATTTTTAATGATATTCTCTTTTACTGATAATTTCTTTCCTATTTTACTAAAATAGTTATATCCTTTTTTGCAGCATTGGAATGAAAAAATATGCGTGTTTTTTGGAACTGAAGCCAAATCAGGAACTATACAGTTTTATTTCAGTCATCCCAAATAACTTTTAAAATCTTATCAGTATAACTGAAGAAAATATGTTATATACATACCCTTAAAGGTCCTTTCACCTGATCATCTTGCACTAACTGTGTTGAATTATCTTGCTTTAAGATCACCTAAATATTTTAAAAGAAATGTCAAGCAATTTTACTTGTGCAATATTAAAAGAAATTATGGGTAGTTTAAACTTGCTGAGACCCAGACTAAAACATAACTTTGTTCACAGGACACTCCCAATGAAGAAAGGGAGAGTGAGCATCACTGTAGGCTAAAGTTAGTGAAAATAATTTAATTTTTGCCAAAAGGAGACTTCAAGGTATATAGGGCTATTCAGCAAATGCAGCCTACCACGAAAAGGGAAAGCCCAGATTGTCCCCATCTATACCAGCATGCAACTTAGAATTTCCTTCCAAATAAGAGTTTCCTAAATTATATGTCAACATATGCTAAAAGTACAAAATAAATGTTAATGTAACATTGGAGCTTGAGCAGTTTACGAGTAGGTAGCATTTAATAGTTTGCCAAATGCCTATCAAATGAGAAAGCACTTTACACTTTTAACAGAAATTTGTCAAGTTTAGCTGTATCCCACAGATTATGTTTGCCAAACCAACAGTGCACACTATAAGGGTCTATCAAAAGTAAGCTTCATTGAATTCAATGAGGCTTACTTAAAGGAATATGAGTATAAAATTTTAATCTAAATCTGGTCCTTACAAGTGACACTTTAGCAGACAATCATTAAGAACCTCATAATTAGCTACAAATGGGCTAAATTCAGATATTCTTCCTATGAAACGACTGAGCAAATACAATAACTGGGCCATCCATTCTTTATTTTGAGAAACACTGCAGACAGAACCAATTAAACATATTAACAATCCAGGAATTCTGAATCTGCACACTGTTTGTAAATTTATATCCTGTGTTGAGATTAGAAAGACTCCATACATGTGAAACTTCAAAACAGCTTATGTCAGTTTTGCAAAGATTTCCAGAACAGTAATAAGCATAAATTAATATTAAATATTGATAGTCAGCATCAGCCTGTTTGATTCAGACAGAAGCTACTCAGGGAAATTCAATACTTGTACATGCTATTTATTAACTGAAGTATCAGAAGGAAGTAACTGACCGTTCATACAACTGAAATTTAATGAGCTATTCTGTATCTTGGCAAACTATCTCCATGGAGGGTCTTCCTTGGGGCAATAATCATTAGGAGGGCATGTTCTTTGCACGCTCAGATCCAGATTTAGTTCCTGGTGTGTTCAGTTAATAGTTTCTCAGAGAGAAAATTATATGAAAATCTGGGTGCCATGAAAAACTATTGCCAGCTAGATAATACAGATCTAGACAAATTTATTGCCAGAACTTGCACAACACAGATTAGAGTGTTCCCTAATGGTCTCTAAGTTCCTATTCATTATCATTTCCGCTTACCTTAACTTTCACCAGCCTTTTCACTGTCTTAATTTTTGCCTCACAGAAAGCACCCCGATATTTGGCACTGACATCAGTCCCCACTGTTAGGTAGGCAGGCTCATCTGCTGCCTGAAGAAAAAGCAGAAAGATCAATTAAAAACAAGGCTGAACTGACAGAAGAGTTCAAACACGCTTCTCAGATTTCAGAACTATTAGTCCAGTTTTATCATAAGTAACACAGCCCAACAAGTAACAACTTTAAAATCACTAAGGATGTCTCAGCTGATAGATTTGACAATAAAATACTTTGGTTTTGGAGAGGCACATGCGTGCAAACTTCCACCATGATTTTTTTTTTTAAAAAGGCCCAATTTTTATTTTTAAAAACACCAGTTTACATCTCCCAAATAAAGCACATAGAGCTATCTATGTCACAATTTGTAATATAGTAATGTTACAGATACTAGTATAGCAGCCCATACATTAGAAAATCCTACTACATTTAACAGCACTTTCTCCTAAGTAAACATGTACAGTGGTACCTCGGTTCACGAACGCATCTGTTCACGAACAATTCGGTTCACGAACAGCTCCGGCCGCAAAAATTTGCCTCCGTTCGCAGACGCCGGATTGGGTGACGAACAGGATCCACGGCCATTTTCCCTCCCGTGACACGTGGTCGCGGCTTCCTGTAGGGAGGGGGACTCTCCCTCCAAGCAGTAACCGCCTCCCCACCCGCCTTCCTGTCCTCCATGCCAGGAGTCGCGTCGAGCAACGTTAGCTTTCTCTCTCTTCGTACTGTACTTTGTGTCATATTTTTGCGGTTTTTTAAAAAAAAAACATATGGTTCAGAACGGATTAACTGTATTTACATTGGACCTTATGGGGAAATTTGACTCTGGTCGTGACCAGAAATCGGTTGGTGACCAAATTTGGGGTCAGAACGGATTAACCGTATTTACATTGAACCTTATGGGAAAATTTGATTCGGTTCACGATCATTTCGGGTCGCGACCAGAGTCGCGGAACAAATTAAGTTCGTGAACTGAGGTACCACTGTACTGGGCTTCAGACTTAGTCCTACAGTCAGGTTGGTAATCATTAAAATACAGTGTTTCAATGAATGAACAGCATACTGTTGTAAAACAACATGGTAACATTTATACCACAATAAAAAAATGTTCTTTCAAAAGAAATCTTGAACATTGAAAACAATTTTCACATTGGGAATATCTATACACTTGTCAACTTCAATTGTATATGTTGAATAATATCAGCTCTGTACCTATCACAGTCAAAATGGGCAAGTAACATCAGAAAAACCAACAAAGAATCTGTCAATTATGGGCACAAACACAGTTTTACTTCTCTCCCCAAACCTAGCAGAAAAAGTATATTTTCAACATACTATAAGAATTATTTCTTTCCTGCTTCTGTAAGCAAATAATATATATCAGACTGGCCCTGGTCTTGTTGGTTTTCTGGAAAGGCTAGCTGTGATATGGAGCCTGCAAAGTGGCTGTATTGTTAGTGAAATTGACTGTGCTCTCCTACTGATTATGTTTTTATGTTTTTAATAGTTTTTATTGTTTTTAATGTGTTTAATTTTTTGTTGTTATAGCTTTGGTTATTTTTTGTATTGTATTAATTTTAACTTTGTAAGCTGCCCAGAGTCATGTATGTGAGACAGACAACTTTATCAATTTAACAAATAAATAAACAATGATTTAAAAGTTCAGTCTTGCTACTTATTTTATTGCTAAATGTATAATTTGTCAATACAGCAATATATATATATATATATATATATATATATATATACACATTTCAAACATAAATACAGAAATACTGGGAAAAAACAGGTGCAAAGAATCAAAGTTCAATATCTGTCTGCATTCTGAAATTCTGATTGCTCAAATGCAGACATTTTCTTTAACATGCATAGATAAAAATGATCTTTTTATCTTACAAGAAGGGGAAAGAAGGTGTTGTCCTCCATGTTTTTAAGGACCCATTTGCCCAGGTACTACTTATCTACTTATCTCCGAGAGCAAACTTCAGAGCTTTTTGTATGAGAAAGAACTCAGTGCCCAACATGGAAGAGACTACTACCTGATTCTGCAAGTTTTGACAGCTCATTGTTGCCACAGTAGCTCAGGATGTGTATGGAACACAATGATATCCTTTTCATATTTTCATTTTAAAGGACATAAGCAAAATATTACATCCTCAGAGTAGCAAATGAAGAGGGAAGGGTAAGACAGGGAAGGCTTTCACCCACTCCAAAACAGACATGGAGATTTACCTTCATATTTGAAAGTTATTTGAGGGATTCCAGCTCAAAGTGTTTTTGTGTACCACAGGTGAAGAAAATCTGGAAGCAAAGGGGAAAGAGATTATCAGATTCATCCATTTCAAAGAAAGATCACTGACCTCTTAAGAAGAGAATCACCTATGAAAACTGTGGTCAGTTATTAAAAGCACTGCCTTTTAGTGCTATAAACAGCATCCTCTAAAATTCTAGAATATTCACACCAGCATAGCTTGCATTTGAAAAATAAGAGAAAAGTACTGAAAAGGATTAAGTGGGTCTTTTGGAGTTCTAGTGGAAGAGGAATGGATGCCGCTACATTCTGCCTTAGTTCCTCTTGCTCATCTCTACTTCCTTTGTATCAATCACCACTGTTGCTCCCTCTTTCTTTGCAACCTGTTAGGAAAATAAGGGAACTCCATATACATGCAAAATATAAAATCTATGGAACAAGGAACTGCTCAGGTAATAGGTCAAAAATTACAGTCATCTGTCACTGCTCATGATTTTTGAATCTGAACCCAAGACATTAGCTGTGCAAATAAAGAAGATTAAGCTCACAGACCAGTCTACCTATACAAGTAGACTTTCAAACTATTTCTGTTCATATTTACTCACAAGTATATGTGGAGTGGGATTTACTCTCAAGTTTACATGGGACTGCAGCAGTCACCCAAAGTGCTGCTTTCTCTCAATGTGTGACAATAATCTGGGTACTTAAAAACAGCTTTCATTCCTTTCTGGTAGCACCAGTCTCCTTCAAATTATTCAAGGCCTTTCCCACCACTTCCCCATATGGTGTTGCCTAGTGGCCTGGGCCCCTTCATATAAAACATAAATTTCACATGCCATTTTCAAAAAGTATACTCTTCCTCCATTACAGTACATTTGTTCTCACTTTATTCTGTTCTCACCACAGAAGGAAATGTTTCTCCATCCCACAAACCCAGGTCTTCCTCCAGCAGCAAAAACTGTGAGCATCCTGTACAAGAGGATCCCAACAAACAACCTGGAGATGTCTCCTGCCCCCCAAAACAACTCAGGGACCCACCCACCCCCATACCTCCCAGTTTCTGACTGTAATGGTGGGATAAAAAGAGGGCCTGAGCAAAAGGGGAAGGAGTGGAAGAGGGGCTAACTAGGTGAGTGAAACTGAGATAGAAGAGGAAGGCAGGAATCCGGTTATGTCCCTCCGAGAAAGATTAGTACGACTGACGAAGGTGGAGGGAACGAAACCTGCAAAGAAAGACAAGCCAGCCCCACAGCGAAGCGAGGCCATCCTGAGATGTGGTCCGAGGGGGGCAGCGGAGAAAAGCAACATCCCACCCCGGCCCATCTTCTAAGTGAGGAAAGAGGAACACTGGACTAGTTTATTCCCAATAAGGGCAGAAGCATAAATCAGCCCCCCCACACACACATCATTTCACCAGCCCTCCCTCGCTGTTGTCCCCGTCAGCCAACCTTCCGAGCTGAGGAGGAGGAACGCATCCCAACCCCAGCCTTCCCCGTCCTTTCGAGGGATCGCGAGTCAGTCGCCGTCGCCGCCCCCGGACTGAGGACGGATTCCTGCCCGGCCCCCTCTCAACTCCACCGCTTCGCTCCCAGTCCCCTCCCCCCACCCGCTTGCAAGCCCCCCGCAAACTCACTGCTGAGTGCAGTCCACGGCGGCAGCCCTCCTCGCCCGGCGTAGAGCGCGGGCGCCCCGGCCGAAGACACCGTCCGACCCCCACCAGGAACAAGCCGCGACAGCAGCGGCCAAGAAGGAGGAGGAGGGCGACGACGACGACAGCAGCAGCAGCAGCAGCAATAGGGGCTGTCCCGCCTTGCTCCGCCTTCCCTGCTCCTCCGCCCCCTCG
This sequence comes from Liasis olivaceus, assembly GCA_030867105.1. Taxonomy (NCBI): domain Eukaryota; kingdom Metazoa; phylum Chordata; class Lepidosauria; order Squamata; family Pythonidae; genus Liasis; species Liasis olivaceus. The sequence goes on along the minus strand of CM061349.1, from coordinate 23,081,538 downwards.
GCAGCCCGGGCTCGGCGGCTCCCACTCACTGACGGACCGAGTGACACTCTTTCGCCTAGCGCTGCTCACCACCCAAATAACAAGCTGTTGAGCAGTAGGGGCGCTGCGCGGCCACTCATTGGCTCCGCCCCTCGCGCGCCCCCTCCGCACTCGTGACGCTCGAGGGGGGCTTGCCCCTCCCTCATTGGGTGCTTCGCGTGCCTCCCGCCTTTCATTGGACTGCGGAAGAGCGTCTCTGGGCTGACGATTGGGCAAACGGGCAGGCTTTTTTTTAAAGAGAGAGCGAAAGGGGAAGAGACTTTTCATTGGCTTAAATCGTAGAGCAGCCAAGCCCTGTTGGACGCCCGGACTTTAAAAGGGAGTGAAGTCAAAGTTTCCACCGGTCCCTCCCTCTTTCCTTTGCCTCTGATTGGAAACAAGCGAGAATTTTTTAAGCATCCGGATGTGAAGCCCCGGGCGCCTGGATTGGAGGAAGCCCGGCGGGGCCGGAAGCTGCGACGAAAATAAGGGGGAAAGTGGAAGTTGATTGGGTTGCTGGTCTTTCGTGAAAACGGAAAGGGGAGGGGTGGAACCAGCGAACAGCGGTGGCAAACGAAGGCACAATCCTCCTGATGCGCATGCGTTTTTGGCCCTGGGGGTTTATTTTCCTTTACCGTCCTCTTCGCCGGCGCCATTTTGTGCGCCGTTCAGTCACGTCTTAAACCTGTGGGGAGGTGGGGAGGGAGGCGGAAAAAGAAGGCAGAGCAGCTGCGTCGGATCTGCTAGCTCGTCTGAGGTTGCGAAGCCCCTTTGAGAGCCGGCTCGGTAGGCGAGACCCTGAAAACTTCGCTCTGAGGTGGAAAACGATAGAATTCCGCGGCGGCAGCAACTAGAGAGGAGGCGAAGATTGTGACGACCATTACGGAGGAAACTGGTTCGTAGGCCACGGCCAGCATTACGTAGGGGGGCGGAGCGCCGAAGTGGAAGCTGAGTGTGACGTCTGGATTGGCGCAAGGGCCGTCGGGTGGGCGGAGTTTGCGTTTCCCCTCTTCAGGGGAGAGTTCTTTCCCTCGATGTCGCGGCGCTGTTTGAATGAGTTTCGTGGACTCCTCGTTAACGCTGCGAAGTCTACTGACGAATAGACAGTCGTCGTTTTATGTCAAGAGGGTTCCGTTTCTTATGTAGTGTTCTCGACAAAGCGAGTATGATGAGACGATATTTGATGCTCGTTATCTAAGCTTTGGTGATGGAACTTCGGTTCATCGGATGCACGGAGTGCGAGGCTGTTTCGTTCGTGGGTATTTTGCGGTCAGGTTCTCTGATTTTTTTCCTAAGCTAAAAATGTTGAAAAATACCATTACAAATTAATTCAGATAAAATCAGAGTGATGAGGAAGGCTCTTTTAAAGTAAGGCAGTCATGCCAGTTAAGGAGTCAGTGTATAGCGTGATCTCTTCCAGAAGCGCTGGCCGCCGACTCCCAGCAGCTCCCTAGCAGGGCCAACAGCAATAGCGGTCCAAAATGTGCAGGTGCATTAGATTGCCTGGTCCTGCTTTATCTGTCCGTTGCCGCTTCATGAAATTACAGCTGCCAGTTAAAACAACTGCAGAATCTGTGCAGAAAACGCAGAACTCATCAGCATTTAACTGTGGGCCCAGAATGTTCGGTTGGCCGTTGTTGCCAACGCCTGCTAATGACACCACTTCTTTCCCCAGGCCAATGGCACAGCAACATCCTAGTTATTTAACTTGGTAGAACTGCAAGGAGGATTCTTTCTGCGTGTGATACTCCCCATACCAGATACCAAAGAATCAGCAAAGCAAGCATGTCACTGGCAAAGTGGTGTCAAGTTGTTGAGGCAGAAGCCATCAGGAAAAAGACCCCTGCCCCCCAAAATTCAAATATAAACCTTAGCCATGCCTGCATGATACAGTCATCCCCAATTTATGCCACTTCTGCCCTGTACAGTGCTGCCCCGTTCCCAAATGTTGAGTTCAGCCCACAGCCACAAAAGGATAATCCATTCCTAGACAGAACAATAGTTTGGGATACTCCTCTATTAAATCCTGAGATTGGTGATATTTTCCCCTCAAATGTTGTGAAGAATTGATTCATATTGAATCAATAGAAGTGTTTCTCCACCCAATTTGGTGACAGAGATGGTTGTTTCTTCTTCTAATGTAAGTGCTGGATTAGTGTTCTAATTGTTTAGTCTTTCCATTCAATTATTTACATTATATAGAATACTGTGTTCTGAACAAATATTGGTGCTGAAAAAAAGTAGGGTATAGGACATAATACATTGAGAAGGGGAATACTGTATTCTGTTTTACAGATCTGACACTTAGCATCCAATTTCAGAAGCAAATCCTTAAGTATACTTTTGAAGTATCGTTAAAGTACTTGCTTCCAAAGGCTTTACCCAGTGAAGTGGGTGGCTTGTTTTATGACTGAGATGCCTGTCGGATGCCTTTTTCTTTTAAGTATGCCAATTAAAGTATTTTTGGAGTCATGGTAATTGTAACTTGTGATGAAAGACTTAACAACATTGCTTGATGCACTTCATCTACATGTCTTGTAAGCCCTGAAAATAAATTAGTACCATAAAGTCACAACAGCAATAATTCTGAGTTGTATCCTTACAGCCTACAGTAGCTATAAAAATGATTACAACAGATCTTTTAAATGTTTAACTATAAATATGCTTATTTGGTTCATGTTGTGGTAATGGTTACTAAAGACTTTGATCTCCTTGCTCCTGCAAGTGATTAGGGCTCCACTTATTGATTTTACTGGTTCTCATAAATCAGAGAAGCAACAGGGCAAAGAAAATGAATAAAACTTTTTGTTTTCCTTCTGTTTTTCATATTGTCTTACAATGGAATCAGATAGTCATGATGGAAAAGATCATAATTGGAAGGAGGGGATATAGTTTTCTTTACCATTCTTGTAGATGGTGGTGAACACACTGAGCCAATTTTGGGAATATTGCATTTCAGAGGTAGAAAAAGCAGATTGAATTCCATTCCAAGTTACTGTTAGTACATTGCTTGCAGAACATAAGACACTCAAACATTTGGTTTGTACTTCTACAAAGAAATTCAGGCAGATCAGTGATATAAGTTGGGCAAGGTCATATGGTCAGTTAGGATTTCTTTCATAGATTCCCCACCCCATTTTCAGCAACCGGGGTGGAGGATAGTTCCAAAGTATGCAGAAAAGGAGTCATAGGCCATGCGGATTCTTGCAATCTTTACCCAGTCCTGTTCTGCTTGTCCTGTCTTCAGCAAATCACTGTTTCCTAATCTATTTATCTGTATGTTAGGCAGCAAACACTGATCTGTAGCTGTTTACATATTTCACACAGAAAACACCTAGGTAATGTCCTTTCAGTATCTCTGGATAATAGTTTTAGCAATGACAAGCTGCCTACTAAATTTCTTGCAAATCAAATTTTGTTTTACAAGAATTCATGATCTCAGTACCAGTAGAGGAACACTGTAGAAGTCAATGCATGCTCTTGGCTTTCATTTTATTTTGCTTGTTTTTCTGTGTTGTCTTTATATAACACATTAATTGCATTTCATCATAATTTTTAATTGCATATATACTCATAACTTTTTTTATGATAGTGGCCAATCTTTTAATTTGCCCAATTGATACACTGTTCTCAAACTACATGAGTATGACTTGCCAATTCACCATAGCATCCTGTTACTTTATAATGTGAGATTGTGGCTTTTTGATGTATTTGTAATGTTACACTTTTCTTCAGTAGAAATGTGTCTATGATTCAGATTCAGTCTGAAGAATAAAGTGACATTTTTCAAGGCTTGAAGCAGCAGGAATTCTAAGCTGGTTTATGAGGTCACAAATGAGAAATTTCTGCTAAAATTATGGAAATGTATACAGATAGATACAACCTTCAAGACTGTGATAAACTTGATCAGAAGAGAAGAATTTCTATTATATTTAAGTACAGTGAATGACTATTAATGTACAATGATCATAGAAATAAAAATTGCAATATTGGTGCTTTATGAAGAAGTTGTTGTACTTTTGTTTTGGCTTACATCATTTGTGTAATCTTTCCAAAGCCAAATATAAGCCATTTGCTTGAACAAACAAGCCATTAGCTTGTGGGCTAATTCTGTTCCCAAGGGCTTCCTCCATTGCGTTTGTGTGCTGTTACTTTTACTATTTGGGAAAAATTGATTTTTTTTTCATAACTAGAAATGTTCCATCTATGTAATCTGTGAACCTATTAAAACACACTATGGTGTAGCATGTGTTTTTTCTACATATGGACATTTTTTACTACCTAAAGTCTTTGTAGTCTAATAGCTATCTATGTCTGCTTAATTCTAACCATGAATATCTAATTACAGAAGAAAAATTACATAAAAGGAATGCTTCCAGCTACTGACAGTGTAGCAACATAGAGATCCTATCCAGCCTGAGAATAGGAGGGCTATAATACAATATCTGGCTTTGTCAAGGGGGGAGGGGTTGCAACTCTGTCCCCAGTGTGACAATCTACTATGGCAAACAAGTATCTATTATGTGACAGTGTGGTCTACATAGCAAATAAGTACAAAATCCATACTTTATTTTAATCTACGACAGGTACTTTTAAATAATTATTTAACTGCTCAATATCATATTTGAGTATTGAATTTCTAAACAAAACCAGAAGGTTTGGATTATTATTCATGGCAAGTAAGAGAGAAGAGGACAGTAATATATGGGTTCACTAAAGGAAGTACAAGAATTTAAATTATTTCATTGGCCCCTGTTATCAGTGCACCAGCAAAAGCTGCCTAGTAAGTAGTTCACAGTATGTGAACAGCCAGTGAATATATAATAGAGCTAAAATCCATTAGAAAAAGTCCTGTAAACTACTGACCTTTAAAAAGAGAATGTAAAAGTTGTGCGCTACACAAGTTCACTGGAAAAAATAGAATAAAACATTTTAGGGTTTTTTTTCTCTGAACTTCTTCTCTATCAAGCAGTCTTTAGCTGAAAGTTTTAATGTGAAGAAACAGCATTGTCCATTATCTAATTTGGTAAATATTGCTTTCCCATCTCTCTTGTCTTGTCCCATTTATTCCAGAATAGGTGATGTCAAATGTAAAGTGATAAATGAAGGCATGCCTGATAAGATTCTACTAGGTAGAAAATTCAGCCTACCAAGGAGGGTATTTCTATTCCGTAGCTACAAGCTGACAACATTTTAAATAACAGTCCAAGTACTTTTGGGAAAATATTTCATATTAGTCACACTAATGTACTAAGTGTAGTACTTCAGGATTTTCCAAAGTACTATCGCACAGGTGTCCCACCTAATATCTCTGACTGGGTTATTCATCACAACAGGAAAAGCAGACAGGATGGTGATTAAAGCATGCTTGAATGTATTCATATGAGTTGAAATACTAGTGCCCGTGCACCAGCATTGTAAAGAGGACAGATTCTCCTCCAGAATGTTGGAGGCCCTTCCCAGACAGTGATCTGGGGAGGGGGATAGATGTGACTTTTCAACTCCTCCTCCTGCTTCCAGTTTTGCCAATCATCTATTAACACCATTGCCAAAACCACTGCTTAGAATGTTATGCAAGCATATTCTGTAAGCAAATAAGATGCATAGCTAGCTGCATGTTTCCATGGATTCTAATCAAATATGTTGAATATCTTGTTCTCACTGGGCTAAACTTGATGTCATATAAGCAGAATTTACAATCCTCTGAAATGCTAGGAGATATGTAGGAATAAAATCCTACCTGTAAAACAAATGTAACTAGTTTTACTTTAATAAATTCTTGAACAAATTACTCAAAAAGAACTCTAAACAGTAATTGGAAAATAGTTTAGTGCAAGTTGGTCGTTAAAATATTTTAGCACATACGTAATGGCAAATACGTAAGCAGGCCTTGATTACAAAATGAATTCAAGTGACAATGTTACATGTTTTCATCATCTGATTCATCCTCTTCTTTCAAAGATTCCTGTTAAGAAAATAAAATCAGATGTTAATTATTCTACCTTGCTATGAAAAACCTGTAAGTCTCATGAAATTAAGGACCCAGATTTTCAGATAATAAAATGTAAGTTATTTTGGTCTGGACATTTTACATCAAAGAAGTAGGTACAAATTCAAGAGCAGCCTTTCACTTTACATTTCTTCTGGCATTTTAACATACCATTTCTAATAGTACACCTTTTATAACAACATTACTCAAATCAGAAATGTACTTTTTTCTCCCCTAAGACTGAAATAAGACAAAGTGTCAAAGTGATTGAATAAAAGTATCTTCTCCAGGAAATACCCCTGGCATCATCTTTACCAAGACTGATAAGGCTGCTATGCTAATTTTGTTTGAGCAGGCTTTGGGAAGGTGATTGGATTGGACTGACTAGAAGATTCTGATAGATGTTCCTTTTTGTTTCCTCTTTAGTTGTAAACTTGGGCTCGCGCTCTCGCTCTCTCACACACACACACACACACACACACACACACACATTCTGTGTCTTATTTCAGGGGGGGTATTCTGGATTCTGTTTTATGATTATTGTAAATTACTGAGTCTTGGGAATTTGGTGGTATATAACTATAAATAAATAAATATTCCCCTTATAGGCCACATAATTAATTTTGATTTCTGAACTATCTGAAAAAATCCTGGCAATTGTAGGAAAATATCTGGAATTGTATGAATTAAAAAGCCACTTTCATTTACTCTGAAATTCCAGGGGTTACCTTAGCATATTTTTCTGCCTCTTCTTTAACATCTTTGGGTACAATTTCATGTTTTCCTTTAGTTACTGTGAATTAAAAAAAGGGTTTTTTTTAGAACATGTCTATTAATTGGAGAATAAATTCAGTTCAATATTTTTTCTTCAAATATTGCATCAGCTGTATACTTGCAAACAAAGATGATCCATTATAAATATAAAATATCTAAATTAAATAAGCTTAGAGCAAGACTTTGCTCCACATTATTTAAGAAAATATATTTTTTTAAATCATGTGATACATTACTTTCTCCAACCCAACTGAGTTCAAGTTCAAAGGCTTTATCTTTTACTTCATCATGGACTATGTAGATTCTAGAAGGAAAAAAATTACAGAATATAATTATTACTTCTGGAAGAATACTATCTATGTAAAACGTTTAGCCTACATTTATGCATAGCATACTCTCAGAGATTTTAAATTGTGTAGGAACTCATATGTTTTTCATATAGACCAAGAATAAAAAGCTATGGATATGAAATCTTTTGCCCCATTCCAGTCTGATGTCTAAGAGCCTCTGATCTCATCTAAACAGCATGTCTAATTTATTTAAACTGTAGGATCTCCTCCCCATTGTGCAGCAAAATAATCTCATGCAAGGACTTCCATGAATCAGACCAAAATAAATGTAATTATTTTTGTTTTATCTTGAAAGCTAGCATGAAAGACAGTCACTTTTTAAAAAAAACTTACATTTTTGCAACTTCTTTAACAGCATCACGGCAGGTCATTTCTTTCATCTGTGGATGTATTATTAGCATTTTATCAGTTGTTAAAGCAGAAAAAAACAAAGGTGGAGTTCTACAGCGTCAATTAGAAATAGCCTCAAAGACAAAAAATATGCATATATCAATAGTTAACGCATAGTGTTTTTAGTACACGAATCACGTTAAATAATGCTCACGAAGAATGATGGTTATATTCCATCTTATACTAATTCAATCAAAACAGGTAATAAGTGTGATGTGGTGCTACCAGAGCTGTTTTTCAAGTTCATCCCACAATTCTTAGGTAGTATCAAATTCCTGAAATAAAACTTATGAAAAAATGGAAGTTTTGATATGTCTACATGTAAGGTTTCATTCAATTGTATCTTGATGGAGATTGAATGGCACTGGATAATCAAATTGGGAAACTGCAGAGAAGACCTGGGGACAAATGTGGGGAGGATATAGCTCATCTGTCCTATTATAGGTAGTCCTTGGGTTATGATGGCAATTGGGACTGGGATTGCCATTGCTAAATGCAGTTGTAAAGTGCAATGTCATATGACCGGACTGCTTACTGACGACAATCCTGGCAGTTCCTGTTGTTGTTGTAACCTCAAGACATGTGGGTTGCTAAGCAGGAAGCAGTGGCAGTCCCAGGTAAGGAGCACAGGGGTGCCGCAGAGGGGTGGGGGAGGCCCTGGGAGGGCAGCACAGACTGAGCATGAGTTGGGGAAGGGCATGCACAAGCACAGGAAGGCCAGGGGGTGGATGGAGCAGTGTGTAAAGCCAGGGGGTTGACACCTTGGCAGGACGTGAGTGGATGAAGGCCAGGGGTGGATGATCCAGTGTGAGTGCAAGAAGGAGGTAGATGATGCAGTTCAAACACAGGAAGGCTAGGGGAACTTACCAGAGTGACTTGTGACCTTCCCTGCCAGCTTCCCCATTGATTTTCCTTGTGGGAAGCTGGCAGGGAAGATCACAAATGGTGATCACATAACCGTGGGACGCTGCAACCATCGTAAGTGAGAGCCAGTTGCCAAGTGCCTGAATCACTATCACGTAACCATGGGGGCGCTATGTAAGCCAGAACTTTGAGGACCAGGTGTAAGTATCACTCGTTCAGCACCGTCAACTACCTGTATCTAAACTGCTGTGGCTAACACATTGCACTAAGCCATAGTACGATTTATTATTTTAGTTTTACCAACATTTTAGCATGATGTGCAACTACACAAATTGTGGTTTTTCTTCATATGGACAAGAACAATTTGATTTATTCAATAAACCCTGGTTAAAACATGATAGCTTAGTACAATACGTGAACCCAGAAAACTGATAAGATTTTTCCTTTAATTCATTTTGAGTTATCTGTATTGTCCATTCCAAGACAATATTAAATGACTGGCTGTGAATGTACTTATTTCCACATAAATATTACCCACTGTTCCTACAGATCTAATGTTATCTTTAAATTACTAATGCAAAATTGTGTAAGAATCACTAAATCAAATCAATTATAATTTGGTTGATTATCATTCTTCAACTGCAGATTTAAGTGGATACAATTTTACCGCTGTGTCTTGATATTCACTCTGTACCTATATTAAATTACAGAACATTCTAAACTGCCTGGGAAATCATAGGTTTACAAATTTTATCTAGTGCACAATTCTAATGTTTTAATTAAATTTGATATTTCCAAATATAGTTTCAATATAATAAGTTATTTCCAATAAAGTTTGCAGAACCAATTCATGAAATAAATGGCGTGTGTGAACTTTTAAGCTTCCAGATTAAAAACAAATTGCCATCCAGGCAATCCAAGGTCTGCATCAATAAAAGCTATAACTTGCATTAATTAGGTGCGCAATCTCTTCTTTCATTGATTTTAGCCCAAGGCAGACTCAGACTGAACAGGAAATAATTAATTCCAGCTACAAGAATGTACACATGTGCATCTAACAACCCTACAATTTGATCCTGGTTTCTTTGAATGAGTATAAATAAGGAATTGCAATTTCAGTTTGGAAATGGAAGCTTTCACTTTTTCATCATCTGTAAATGGAAAGTGGTTGGAAAAGAATTCAAGCTATAAGAAGGAAAACCATGTCTTCTTACAGAGTCTGAGTAACACAGGAAGAAATAGTCAGGCCACTAAAGTTCCATGTTCTGACTATTACCAAAGTCATCCCATTGTCCATATTATATTTACTTGTTTTAGTTTAATTTTGCAATGATTAAGAACAACTTTTTTTTAATGAGACCTGAAGTTGGGTTTCATTCCAGGACGTTTTTCCTGCAGAAAAAGTGTGCAAGTGCCGATTCATTCAATGGTTTTTACACAAACATGCTACAAGATGTGGAGAGCAATATTAGATGGAATCTAGCTAGAACTGATAGAGTAACTTCATTACTGTGCTCAGTGTTCTAATTGCTTTCCCTTGTCAAAAGGACTGAAGAGCTCTGGAAAATCAGAAGCATCTCCATTCAGATCTCCAGTCAGTATCAGACATTTGTGCAGAAGAGCAAAAACTGTTTTTAATATGTAATGTGCTACAATATAGTCTTACCTGGAGCTTTTCAATCTCTGTCTTTGCAGCCTGTCTTGCTTTACCAATGGCACATCCCCAATAACCCTGCAGAAAGCAAAAAATAAAAAGGGTAATCTTTAAGAAAAGTGATCCCTGTAACAAACACATTTACAGAGTATTGTTGTCAGATGGAGACACAATTACATATTCATGTAAAATAACGTTATTGCAGTTGTGACTTCTGAAGGCAGACAATTTCTTTTATATCAGCTCCAAACTAAGAATGTCATCTCTGATAAAAATCTGTATCAGTTTGCTGATCTTTAGTCTAGAAGCATGCATAACTGCCTTTAACAACGTAACAATTCAGAGGATGGTAGTAATACAATTGTGGCACCAGCACATATTTTCAACCACCACTAGTAAAGACAAAACATTTGAAGCAAGAGATGGAAGGAGAAATTGAATCTCTGGATTTCTTGCTTCTTTTTCCAGTTATAAATAACTTCTAGCATATTCGGGCACAAAATATATATAATGTCACTTCTATCCATTTATTATAAAGTAGAAGCAGTAAGTAGGAATTGTGGGTAGGCCACTTACCTGATATTCAGAATTAGGGTTACCTACTGGCCAATGGGTTTAAATCTTTATCTGAATAGATAACACTGCACTTTTGCTGTATAGTAGAGCACCTATCTTAGCAAACCTTAATTTTACCATGAACATGATTAGAATAAAAGCTATAGGCATTTCAGTTATCAGCTTATGATTTTAGATACTCTACAGTCATCACGTGCTTCTGAATGTTCTTCAAAAACAAAATTTTGTTTACAGTTAAATAGATTTACCTACTCACACTACCCTTCATGAATGAGGATGCTTTTCTGGGGCCTTCTAATAGCTTCTACTTTCACTAAGTTCATGGCTAATATTCTTAGTTTTCACTTAAGCAGATGTAGTTCAAAATACTTACATATGAAACTCCTGATGGATCTATCATATAAAGCTGAGCACCATCATCATCATCATAGGAACCCAACATGAAGCTGGAAAATCAAGGTTTCTTATTAGAAACTATCAGAGAGAAATGTGACATGATCCTCAGTAAGTTATAAAAAGTAAAGTCTACATCATTCACAGTTGTTTCACTAGGAGCTATAGCCTGTGATTAGTATATCTTAAACAGAACAGTATTTCTTTCACATAGAATAAAAGCTGTCATTTCCTAAGAGTAAGTACCAAGGCATTCAGAGTGACAAGCCAATCACTTATATTATCCTGCCAAATACAAAGAGAATTTAGTCACACTTCTGAACTGGAACAGAAATTGAATAGTGGCAGAATAATACAGAAGACCATATGCACAATTTGGTACATTACTACTTAAGACAATAGTCTATTCACTCACAGTTAGCAGAGTGGTTTTCTTGCTTTAAATATGCACTCTGAAATTAGAAGGAAACCCGAAGATAAATATTTTAAAAGATAATGCAAAACACTATCTTTAATATATATACACAAAGACTTGTCCTCTCAAACTTTTTAAACAGGACATGAATATAAGCTATTTAAGGTTGAGCTGGGAGGCTGTTTGGTTTGGCGCTTAGGGGAAAGGTAGTTTTGTTTTTATCTCTGTTTTTTTATTGATTGTTGTCAGCCACCTGGGATCACTGTATGAGATATGCGGCCATATAAGTTCTGTAAATAAATAAATAAGGAAAGTCATATATTGAGAACCAAGAAACACCCCTGGAAGAGTCAAACCATCATGGTCTAGACAGAACAGAGCATATGGAAATGTAGTTATTCTGCACTTCTCTGATGAGGTTCACCTATTTAGCTATGAAATGTAATCTTGCTATAATCTAGGGTTTGTGAATCAAGCCAACTGTGGTTTATTCAATAAACATTGCTTAAGCAAGTTTTGTTACAAGAATGCATTAACCTGGTTACTGAGTACTTAGTAACATTCCTGAAGGTTTGATTTTTTTTTTAACAATTACTATTTTGAGTATCTTTTTGTAGACTCAGAAGAAAAAATCTCACTGAAACAGGAATCCATCATTTATCTTGAAAAAAGTCTATCCAGTCATGTTGGAAGTGTACTGTTTATATAATAAACTCTCTAACAGGTATCAGTTTATCTCCCTAACTCCCTAATCTCCCAAGAATCCACAATTATATTGGTTACTTAAATAAAGTTATTTAGAATATATAGGTGAGCCAGTTTGATGTAGTGGTTAAGGCATCAGGCTAGAAACTGGGAGACTGTGAGTTCTAGTCCTGCCTTAGGCATGAAGTCACCTTGGGCCAGTCACTCTCAGCCCCAGGAATGAGGCAATGGCAAACCACTTTTGAAAAAAACTTTGCCAAGAAAACTGCAGGAACTAATCCAGACAGTTGCCAGGAGTCAAGACTGACTCAAAGGATCTCTCTCTCTCTCTCTCTCTGTGTGTGTGTGTGTGTGTGTATGTATATGTATATGTATATGTTATTTAGAATGTGCTCCCAGCTTTGAAAATTCTCTCAAGTCTGTAACAATCCAGTATAAGATCTAGGGGAATGACTTTATTCTTTCTGTCAGCATTCAGTGGGTTAAGAATAAATAGATTTTGATTTATTACTTGCCCTGAATCTTTTAGTGCCAGGGTATACTGAATAACAATATAATAAATAAAAATTGATACCTGCAGCCAAAAGGTCTTACAGCACTGTAGAGAGTATAGGCATGTACATACATAGCCACTCTATCTGCAAGATGCTATAGGGAGAAAGGAAAATAATTTTAGAGCACTGGAAGTAATATTTCCACTTCAAATAGAACTGAGGTAAGCTCGAGCTGTATTTCAGCAGGGACACGTATTGAGCCACAAGGTCACCCACTCAGCCCTACTCTCTGTGTCATGCAGATGGGGAGGCATCAAGAGATTTTATTTTGCTTTTTGCAGCTTGTCATGCTATCTAAAATAACATACTGATTAAAATTAACTATAGTTAATTTCAAAACAAGACAACATCAAGCCATGGATTATAAATTTGGCTGCAGATTAGAGTTAGACACAATTCTGGTTTGGTAATACATAATAAAGTATGATTAACTAAAAGTTCAACTGGAAGTTTCTAAACTCATTTCAACAAACCTGGGATTTAATATGAGATGAATGTGACTTATGTGTTTCTTGTTCTGATAAATAGTAGCAATGATAAAATAATAACCTACTTTTAATGGAATATTATAACCATAGTTGGATCTAAAGTTAGAAGCTTCTTCCCTTGCTATGTCAGCCAAAGATCGGGCATCAGCGAGGAGTCCTGCTACTGCCTGAAATATAGAACAACATTTCAGAACCTAATCAAACAGGAATTTGAAACTCAACATGCCAATCTCTACACCTCATTCTGGTATTATCCTTTATATCAGGAATGTGATTGCCAGGCACATGTTTTGAGAACTGGATAAACCAGTACTTCTGCCCCTACAAGATGAAGCCCCAATTGCTTCCTGGTTACAAGTTGAAAGTTACAAGATGATTATCCAAGACACAGTTGAATTATAGAATTGTTTCTATTAAACCTTGAGTTAGGTCTCCCATGAATCAAGCTTGACTTCTTGTGACTACACAGATATATCTATGTTGTTTTCTTGGCAACGGTACAGAAGTCGTTTACAGATGTAGCAGCATTTTTTTAAATTTCCCAATCTACCAGGAAACTAAGGTTCAACTCTGCCTAGTTTTTCAAGATCAGCCAAGATCAGTTAGGTGCTGGCACGTAGCCACATACTAAGTAATAAGTAAATACCAACTCACCATTCCCACATGTCGATCAACATTAAACAAACGTTTATTGGATCCTTCCTCATACAGTTTGGACAGGACTAGTTTTTCTACTCCAAAGACAACACCATCTTTACACCGTATCCCAATTGCTGTACTGGAGAGAAAATGGAACATAATAATCAATTAACAGGATTTATTCGTAGATTTTTCAATCACATATAATATGCTTTATTGCATTTAGTTTGCTATAATTTGAATTTCTACACAGAATTTCTACAGGCTAGGCTTCATGGCCAAAATGCCCTCTTCTAACTCTTTAATTTTGTGATGTCTGGGGATGCTCCAATAACCTAATAGAAAGAAAACTACTATAAAGAAATCCATTTGATTTTAAAAGCCAAATCTAAAATAATGAGATCCTACCAATGATTAGTAATTAACTCTGCTTAAGGAAAACAGTCTCAAACAATTAAAAAAAATTGAACTACTGGATAAAACATATATATTTTACTTTTAAAATATGTATAGTTACAGGTTAGGTAATAAACATTGCTTCTCTGTTAATTCTTCTGGGCAAATCAAGTTTTAAATTATTTTTCACAGGATTACCCCATAAGGAAGGAGGTACAGGTAGTCCCCGGTTTAAGAACAAGTTCTGTTCCCAAGGTCTGCCCTTAAGTCGAATTTGTATGTAAGTATTATTGTATAGTACTGAATAAATAGTGTGTAATGAACTCAAACCATTCTGTATTTAACTCAAATCATTGTGTATTTAAATCAAATTTCACTACAATAGGCTCCATTCTTAACTATGGGTCATCTGTAAACCAGGCGTTCTTAACCCGGGGACTACCTGTATATAACAAACAGATACATCAAAAATCATTCTCATGAGCAATTCAGTATTACAAATTACAAGTTAAATTCTGCAACACCCATGTGCCTTTTGTTTCAGTTTGAAAATTACAATAGCAAAACCAATGTCCCACCCACAGACCACCTACAAACAACACTGGTGCTCTAACACAATGCAATCTTGTTTTTAATTTATTTTAAGATTGCATTGTGTTAGAGCGAACAATCTTGTTTTTAATTTATTTTAAGATTGCTCACTCCCCAGAGTCATTTGTTGAGATGGGTGGCCATACAAATTGAATAAAAATCGTTCTGCAATCATTTATTCTAAATAAATATATGTAAAATGTGGGGACCAAATAAACAGATACCCCCTCCCCATGTATTCATCTTTAAGGGTATGGGAGCTCACATTCTTTGGTGAATTAAGATAATAATTATGGTTGCACTTATATATGTCTTCCCATCCCCTCCACTTAAAAGGTGTTTTAAAATTTAAAATCGTTCTGCAATCATTTATTCTAAATAAGTATATGTAAAATGTGGGGACCAAATAAACAGATACCCCCTCCCCATGTATTCATCTTTAAGGGTATGGGAGCTCACATTCTTTGGTGAATTAAGATAATAATTATGGTTGCACTTATATATGTCTTCCCATCCCCTCCACTTTAAAAGGTGTTTTAAAATTTAATTTTGTAACAACAATGTAATCCAACTTAAATATATATTTATCAGTCAAATTATTTTATGTACCATGTGCTAACTCGTAGCAGAAGCTTGATAGTAAGGAATATTCTTCAATAGAAATTTCTGAGTACTATAGGGTAGAAGTGAGTGAAACCTCTGCCCAATGAAATCCTATTTTCAATTATCCATTCTTGTAAACCAGCTGATTGTTGAGGCACATGGGATGCCAGAGACCGAGGCAACAAGGAGACTCTAACCAGCTAACTTCTGGTATGTGCTGGCAAGTTTTTTCTAATATTCAATCAGAATGTAACTTGAATTCATTATTGAATATATTCATTATTCATTACTCCACTGTGAGATGGCAAAGAAGAGGCATTGAGTTTCTTTTGTTTGAAATCCTTAGAAATATTTAAATATCATATTCTACTCTACCCTCTCAATTTTCCTAAGGCTAAGCATTCCCAATTCCTTTCATCTTTCTTAGTAAAATGTACTTTTAGTTTCCTAAGATACTACTGAAGCAAGATTAAGATCTATCAACCCTATTAAGTGAGGAGAATAATCCACTTGGTAGAATTCCCACTTTTGCTAACACTTCACATTTTAACTATTACTAGTACAACGCAAGTTAAAGCTTGCATACTATGTACTTTATCCCATTAAAAAAATAGCCTTTCAATAACAGGAAAGCAGTAGAAGTGAAACATTACTATTATTTTGGCAGAAATTTGATAAACAGATTTTAACAATGTTGAAACAGCTTGGAAAGGCAACTTCTTTTATCAATGTGTGACTTCTTTTTCAAAAATACTAGGAGAATTGTATAGCCATAGGTTGTAATTTTACACAAAGTTCATTTGCATATTTTTTGCAAGTAGGTTCCATCAGAAATTAATTTTACCTAATCTAATTGTGACTTGTACAGGTCAAAGAGAAACACAAATAAACCATCCTGCTTATGCTGTCAGGTTCAGCCCAAGAAACTCCCGAGACAGTTCTGGAATTGCTTAGTTACTTTATTAGCTTACACCTGCTAGACAGAATCTCACCAGACTAACTCTAACTCCCAAAGTCTGCAACTAAACACTACGAATTCCTTAGGGTGGTGCCAGTCTCATCCTCTCTGCTTTCACATGCTCAGGCTATGGGCTGAGGAGATGCTTCTCCCCATGACCTTGAACCTCCTCATCCAAGTCCTCCATCACAATGCAGAAGTTAACTGGTCTTCTTTTAATGGGGCATGACTGCACTTAAAGTACTCATGGGAGCTTGCTTCTGAGTAAGTATATATTTATTTTTATTTATTTAAATTTATTGGCTGCCCAACTCCAGTGGACTCTGGGTGGCATACAAAACTAGGAAAAACATAAAAACAGCTAAAAACATTGAATCAAATAGACAGCCCAGAATAATTTAATAGACAGCAAAATCAACAAAACAAAACAAAACAAAGGACACTGAACAAATAAACATCAACTTTCAGCTTTCCAGATTCCCAGGAGACAGAGTGCCATCCTTTATCTCTGAGGGGATGCTGTTCCAGAGGATGGGGGCTGTAACAGAGGAGGCACACTTCCTAGGTCCCACAAGATGGCAATATTTCATGGAGGGGACCTGGAGCGCACCCACTCTGCTGGAACATACTGGGTAGGCAGAAACAATTGGAGACAAGTAGTCTCTCAGATATCCAGGCCCTATGTCATACAGGGTTTTATAGGTAATAACCAGCACCCTGAATTGCACTTGGAAGCCAACTGGCAGCCAATTAAGCTTGTGTAGCAGTGGTGACACAGGGGCACACTGAGAGGTGCCTGTTACTGCTTGTGCTGCTGCATTTTGAACCAGATGTAGCTTCCAGGTAGTCTTCAAGGGCAGCCCCATGTAGAGGGCATTGCAATAATCCAATTGTGAGGTGACAAGGGCATGAGTGACTGTTTAAAGGGCCTCCTGATCTTGGAAAGGGTGCAACTAGTACACAAGATGAACCTATGCAAAGGCTCTCCTAGCCACAGCTGCCACCTGCTCTTTGAGTAGTAGCTGCAAGTCCAAAACGACCCCCAAGTTGCAAGTCAAGTGCAGCCACATCCAAGACCAAAGATGTTAACACCCCCAAATCAGGGAGTTCAACCTGCAGCCACTCAGACTTGTTAGGATTGAGCTGAAGTCTGTTCTACCCCATCCAGATCTGAACAGCTTCCAGACACTGGGTCAATACATTGATAGCTTCACTTGTGCCACTCAGGGTAGAGATGTAAAGTTGGGTATCTTCAGCGTATTGATGATACTGCACCCTGAACTGGTGGATGACTTCACTCAGTAGTTTCACGTAGATGTTGAACAAGAGGAGAGTGTCAAGCCCTGAGGCACCCCACATGAGGGGCCGCAGATGCTATTTCTTCCCACCCCCCCATCAACACTGATTGGAACCAACCGCTGAGGAAGGAGGTAAAACACTGGAGCACAGCGCCTCCCACTCGTAACACCTACACCCAGTCCCAAAGGATACTGTGGTTGACAGTATCAAAAGGCAGTGAGAGATCAAGGAACACTAGGATGGATGCACCACCCCCATCCCAGCTCCGCCAAAGGTCATCAGCAAGCACGATCAATACTGTCTCTGTACTGTACCCTGACCTGAAGCCAAATTGAAACAGGTCCAGATAATCCGTTTCCCTGCCAGATAGCATGAATATTCCTCACCGCAGCCCTGGAGATGATCCTGTGGTCCAAGCCCCCCCCCCAATATGGAATAGGTCACCCTAAAGAGGGCTGCCCAGTGGCTATCGGCAGACCCAATAAGGGTGGAAAAATAGCAAAGTTTCACCACCCTTATTGTCACAATGTAGGCCCAAATATGGACTCTTACTCATGATTTGCTCTTTGTCTTTCTCCAGTGGCACTCTAGGCGTCACTTCTGGTGTTTCATCTCTCGGAGCTCTTTAGAAAAGCAAAGAGAGATTGGCACACAGAGAGAGGCTGCATAGGAGCAACCCGGTCCAGAGAGCCTCTGTCGCATGCCTATTCCAGGCTGCAGCCAAGGCCTCTGCCGAAGTGCCTCACAGGTCCTCAAGAAAAATCCCAAGCTCCCTCTGGAACCCAACAAGGTCCACCAGTTGCCTGGGGCAGGCCAGCTGAATAGCCCCTCTCTCCCTATTAGGCTTTAAGGCTGATATTTCAAGGTTGCTTTCTTGGAATATACATTAATTGAATTTACTCTTAAGTGAACTATCTGCAAGCAGAATTTCATTCTTTATATTTTTATTTCAGAGGATTTCAGAGATCCAAATACAAGTACCAGTAAACAGTATTTGAGTTATTTGGACCAGTGGAATCCACTACCACAAAAGTCACTATGATTACATTATTTCAGAATATAAAAATTCAAATCTTACCTGCTGTTTTCAACAGCTTTCATAGCATACTCTACTTGAAATACTCTGCCATCTGGAGAAAATGTGGAGGCTGACAGATCATACTATAAAAGAAAAATATACACTTATTTTTCAAAAAAAAGTAACCAAAAATAGTAGAATTGTATTCATTAGCTTTTCACTGCATGCCTCAATATCTGAATATTGTTGGATGGTTTCCCACTATTAAAACAGGTTGGTTCCAAAACTGCAAAGGAATAAATATTCTCTACTTACTAAACAAATGCAAGCACAGAACACAATATCCTTCACTAGCCCATATGAAGATAACAATACAACTCAAAGCACATTTTCTCAGAAGTCAGTCACTTAAATTCAATAGCATTTACTCTCCAGCAAGAAGAATGCAGGCTCTAGTCTTAGAGCACTGGTCTCCAGAACACTTATTCTGGCTAGCAAAAGTAGTTCATAGTTATTCTCTTTGCATTTATTCCTGTCCCAAGAAAGAAGCAAAAGTTCATTCTGAAGTATTACAAGTTATGTTTCATTAGACATTTCTAGTAATCATCACAGCTTGACACATATACAGAATACTAATTTTTTTTAAGTGGCAGAACCATATTATTTTAATATTCTTAAATACTTTAAGTAATATTTTAAAAAATCCCCTCTCACCCCTATGGGTGGTATGGGATCTGTGGGAGCCACTCTATCAGCTTAGGAGTCATTGCCCCGAGTGCTCCTACCACCACTGGGACAACTTTGGCCTTTACTTTCTACATCCTCTCTAATTCCTTCTTCAGGCCCTGGTACTTCTCCAGCTTCTCATACTCCTTCTTCCTGATGTTGCTGTCACTTGGCACAGCTACATCTATGACCACCGCTGTCTTCTGGTCCTTGTCTACTACCACGGTGTCTGATTGACTGGCCAGTACCTGC
This sequence comes from Liasis olivaceus, assembly GCA_030867105.1. Classification (NCBI taxonomy): domain Eukaryota; kingdom Metazoa; phylum Chordata; class Lepidosauria; order Squamata; family Pythonidae; genus Liasis; species Liasis olivaceus. The sequence goes on along the minus strand of CM061349.1, from coordinate 23,061,886 downwards.
CTGTCTGTCTGGATCTGGAAGTCCCACAGGACCTTCTATGAAATCTCCTATCTGGATTTGGGAGGGTGCGCACGTTCCTGTACACAATGCCAGCTACTTGGTTGTGCTGCTCAGTGTATGCTGAATAGGGCATTTATCTTCTTGGCCTCTGCTTCTCTATTGTATCTCCTTAGCCTGGTAGTCAGTGCTGTGAGCCTTTGTTTAGCAATCTCTGGGGCTTCAGATAGAGTCAGGTCCTTGTATTTTTTCAGTAGCTGAGTCTTATCCTTAATCTCCACACCCTTCTGTAGTTCCACCAGCTGACTAACTTCTGAGTTGCCTTGATCTTAGCGTCCAATCTTGTTTTCCACGGGGGTGGGGGGGGGTACTGTTCTTCTTGATCTGGTAGCCAAGCATCTCCAGGATTACAACGGTTGTAGCGTATATCAGTTCATTGGTTTGAGTTATGCTGGTAGTAGGGATTGTCATGAAGACCCTACTGGCATCTTCTAGCATGCTATCTGATGGTACTTCTCCACTGAGCCTTGATAATTGGTCTTGAGGGTTGACTGTAGCCAGTTTATCCATGATCTTATGACTCATATCAGCTGCTGTGCTCTGTATGGAGGGGGTGGCAGTGATGTTCCAGCTTCAGGTGTTGGCTGCACATTCAGTTGTTCTTCCAGGTCTTCTTGAGTCCTGAATGTAATGTAGATAGAATCTATCTCAAGTTGCGAGCAGCTTCCTCTTCACTATGCTGAAGGATTGGGTAACTAGCTGTTTCTCAGTGTGGATATAGATCTTCTGTCCATCCATAGTTCCCTCATATGTTTTATATATCCCCTCTCATTATGTCTACTGTTGTAGTAGCATTCCATCAATTCCAGGTTCTCGTCTCCATGTATGGTTTGTTCCAGTAGCCCACATCGTCAGATTGTCCTGGTTCCCCAATATCTGGCACAGACCTTGTTAATCCGGGCAACATCTGAGTTGGCATGACTCTCAAACTAAGAGTATCACTCTCATATCCGAGGTAGGCAGGTGAAGTGTTAGGGGGTCTTTGCCCAAGAACCCCTACTGGTAAGGTAGATATGTGTGTGTTTGTGTGTGTTTCTCCTTCACTATCAGACAAGCGATGATAAAAATATTTATTTATAATATTTGTAGACCATTCTAGTTGTAAGAGTAGTGTACACTTTGGGTTGTATGCAGTTCTGTCTATCCAGTAATAAAATAATGTCTCATTGGAATTCTTTCTCTTAACTGCTAGATTTGCTTGGGGAAGGTGGGGGAGGATGATACAGAGCAAACTGATGGATATAACAAATAGACAAAATAAGGACTCCCACTGCAAAGTATAACACTGAATATAATATTTTAAATTTAGGATTTATATGAAGGTACAACTGAGACATGGATAGAAATGCAGACAGGTAATCAAGTCATTCCTTGCTGCAATTTAATTTGTCCACTCAATAATACAAAAATTTCTGAAATAGCTAGAAAGGGGAAATTATTCACAAAGTAATACTTAAGAAGCCAGCCAGCATAATTGTCCAAGAGAGAAAGAGAAAAATACAGATATTTTAATGCAGACCTGAAACCTTTACACTGAAGCCTCTTAAAGTGAACAAGCTGCATGGACCTTGGATTTATTTACACCTTTCCTTTTTCTTCCTCCAGCATGGTCACAGGGAAATCAGAAGTTTCCTCCTTCATTTTACATTAATTGCAGCTTATGTTTTTCAAACTGTAAGTTATTATTAGCTGTACATGTTGTATTGAAAAAAAAATCTAGTTTTATAAGTTATGGTTCAAATATGCTTTATTTCTACAAGCTATAGTTGATATTAAAGGTAGGAAAAAGGCAATGGCCAACCACTTCTGAAATCTTGCCAAGAAAACTGCAGGGACTTGTCCAGGCAGTCACCAGGAGTCAAAAACTGACTCGAAGGCACCAAGAAAAAAAAAGGATATTAATGGCAGCATGTCAAAATGACTGTCCTTGAAAAAAATTGTAGATAAATTAAAATAGAATCAATGCAACCCCTTGCCACTATGCTAAAGAAAGAAACAGGCGAGTGCTAAGTCACAAGCATTATCCTAAACTTTAAAATTAAACCAACCATATTAAAACCATCAATAAACATAACTGTATTTCTTCTTACTCTATACCAGTAACACTTTGTCCTACCACCCCTTTTTATCATACCAACATCCTGCAAGTATCCTGACACCAAAAAATTCAGCCAACCAGATTGCAATGAATGTGCACAAATATTATACCAATCTTACCTGTCAACAAATAGGACAGGGAGAGAGATATAATATTGCCATTTGATTTATATTAATCATCTTTCACATTTTACTATGTAGTAACAACTTGCTTGATTCTTGTGCAGATTTACATTGTCTCACTTACTGAATCTTAACTGCTGCTGATTAACAAACAGTATTTTTGTTCACTCTTCTGTATAAAAACAAATTATTTTAAGAATCAGTCCATAGCTGGATCTGTCCATCGTGCTAAATTCAGGTTTTCTTAATTATTGTTGAATAAATTACAATTTATTGTGCCATAAACCATGGTTTACAAATAACCATAGCTCAGTTCAAACAACATATTAAGTAAAAACAAATGTGCCCATATATCTTATGTTTTTCCAATCAGGAAAAATGGAAATATTGGCTTTGTTCAAAATAAGTTTGCTTATAATGGAAATTAAGTTTTCTTTAGTTGCATTTGATTTACATATATGACTGACTGACATAAATTAACAGCAACCTCTGCTGGTGAACTAAGCACTGCAATGAGTTGCTTTAACTTTTCCAACTCTTTATGCTTAGAATCATTTCACATATTATGGAAATCCAGGTTAACAGCAGGTATTGAGAATACTACTGGATTCATATTTCCATATGAATCATATATTTTATTTTAGAGGTAGACAAGTCCAAATTTGTCCTAATAACTATAGCTGATAAGAAAGTATGTTACTATACATAAGATACTGAATAATGAGATAGTGAGTAGGGCTGTGCACAGAACAGAACAGGTATTTTGAAATGGACAGATACATGAATGAAGTACCTCTTTTCAAATAATTGATTTGCATGATTGCTTTGGAAGCTGTTTTTGTATGTCTCCACATGGTAAAATAAAACCAGGTGTTTATATATGCATAAGCATGCAGGAACAGTTACAAGCAAATTTCTGAGCTATATGAGCTGCAAAGCACCTCTTTTGATGGCTTTCTACAACTCAACAATTATAATAAATAATATTAACAAATTTCCTTAATAATGGAGACAGTGGCTGGGCATCACATTGAACAAACATCCTCCATTCTCCCCAAATTCCCCAGCCAGTATGGCTACTATTGAAAATTTTGATACGTGAAGTCCACACATATAAAGAATATCTAGGCTGAGGAAGATCATTGTGGCTGCTTTTGCACATTAAACCATTATTAACTGCATCAAAATTTATAGAATTAAACCAATTGCTTGGCTCCATCAGCGAACTGAGCTATGGGCTGAATCGGACAAAGTATTCTAAGACTGAATACTCCAAGATGAAGTTGCTTTTTATCAATAAACATTCAGGAGCTTTGGCCCCAGGAAGTTATTCTGAATGGGGTGGAATTCTTCCTGAAAGGGTTGGTTCACAATCTGGGAATCCTCCTAGACTTGTGGCTATTGCTTAAGTAGCAAGTGAAAGGCCTTGTCCAGCTTTGGGTGTTAATGCCAGTTATGAGCTACCTGGATTAAGATGCCTTGATGACAGTAACTCATGCTTTGATCACCACTCAGTTGATTACTGTAATGCATTCAACATGGGACAGCATTTGGACACAACCCAGAAGCTGCAGCTGGTCCAAAATGTGGTACCTAATTTATTTGCAGGATAATCCCATCATAGCAGCATTGACAGCAATAGAAAAGTCGCTGCTCTGGTTATCTTTAGGCTTCCAGGACCAAATTAAAGTTCTGGTGACTTGGTACTTTGGTGAGTTGGTACTAGGTTGAGGGAGGGGACTGGGTACCTTTCCTCAACCTAGTAACTACGGGATGCGTTGGGGCTTTCACTTCCAAGATTCCCAACCAACATGGCCTATGAGACGGCAACCTGGCCGGGAATCTCTCAAACGAAAGACGGTCGCCCTTGCCCTGAACTCCCACTGCAACAAGCAAACCAGGTTCCCCCAGCCGTAGTTCGACGGCGCTGTAAACCGAAAGACAATAGATGCCAAGACTTGGAAGCGTTTTAGGAGCTGCAGATCTGCGTTGCTTCTCCGCCTTTCTTTGAGAAGCTCCCGGGCCGAGGCCCCCTCTATTCCACCCTCTTTTCCTCAGCAAGACGTGCCACCCTTCCCCCAGATCACCCTTGCCTTCCGCTTTCGATTTTCCTACGTGACTCAGCACCGCCACCAACACCCGTTCCCCAGACAACTGCTGGTGACGTAACAGAAGGCGCGTGGCTCCCTCGCGGACCCCGTATGCGCAGCCAGGAGCAAGTGGTCGTTCCTCGTCCCCCCAGCACCTCCCCCCGTTCGAACCGCGAACTCCAGCGGAACTTCGCCGAGGCCACGGCCAGCGTTTCTCTCGCCCCTTCTTTCGCCGGCTCACTTACCCCGGTGCCGATGGAACTCATGACGGGGGAAACCTCAAAACGAACAACCCTCCCACTTCCTCGCTCTTTTTCTCCCCCCTTCAGACGGTCACCGACTCGCGCGTCTCAGTCGCTCTTCAACAACGCGCACATCCATTGGACACCGCCTCCAAGCGCCTTGACTAATGATTTCTTCCGGTAGGCTGCGGACCGGAGGAGGTGGAGTCAACCCCACGATGTATCGGGTGCGCGCTCACAAAGGATCACCGAGTCACTGTAGGCATCTCAGGTGCACGCGCTTCATTGAAAGAAATAGAGTGATATTCATTACAGGAAGGAGGTGTTGCAAGGCCCGGCTAGCTCAGTCGGTAGAGCATGGGACTCTTAATCCCAGGGTCGTGGGTTCGAGCCCCACGTTGGGCGGGTGTTATTTTCTTCATTTTTTCCCTTAATTCTTTCAGAATAAAATTCAGAGAACAAACCCAGTCGTATACGAAAGAATCAAAAGTTGCAGCAATTCAAGAAATTTGACTGAACTCACTGGGTTTTCTGAGCAAATGGGCATAACGTTGTAGTCGAAACCTGTTTCTACAGTGATTATTATTTAGACGTGAAGAAATATAGATGTATAAAGCTGCCAAGGGGGCAGAAAAGGAAGAGAGCTTCCAAATTTAGTTCATTTAAATACATAAAAGCAAAAGAAACTGTAGAGTTCTGTAAGGAAAAAAATAACGTGCAGTTATTTCCTTTCCATTTCCTCCTGTTTTATTTTCTGTGTTATTTAATTTTATTATCAAGATAAAAGGATAAAATGAGCAAATTTTTTTGTTCTTCAGAACAAGTAGCCAGACCTTTGTTCTCCCCAAAATACCTATTTTCCTTAACACCCAGCCTGATTTTTTTTCAGAACTCCTAAGTATAGTTTCTTACAAAAAGAAATGGGGGAAAAAAAGTTTGTTGTTAGATAGAGCATCTGCACATTATAGCAGGTATCACCAGCTATCCCTACTTCTCTTACATCCTGGAGAGAAGTGTAATATCAATTCTTATTCTTATTATTGTAGTCCAATTCACTCTTCATAAAGCATCTGAAGGCTGGGCGACACATGGCACTAAGCCATAATGTGACTTGCTTCATTTTAGCTACTATGTTGCTAAACATTACAGTTTGTTGACCACATTTTGTCAGTGTGTTGTACAAAGACAGACAATTGGGATTTGCTCGACAAAACATGGAAAAACAAAAACAGCTTGACGGTATGTGAATGCTGCTAAAATGTATCCTAGATGCTGTTGAAAAATGTGGAACTTTACTGGTTTTATCCCAAGGAAAAGGATAAGCAAATAATCTTATATTCAGAGTATTCCCAAAAAGAAAGCACCAACAATACAGACAAATGCACCATGTGCCTGCAGAGTTTCATTTTTTTTTTTCCAAATAAGAAAAAGGAGGTGGGGAAATATTTGAATTGGATGGAAGATTTCAAGTGGGTGGTGTCATTTTACTCCGATCCTGTATTAAAAGTCTGTGAACGAGGCAGGTAACGGTTTAATCTAAAAGCACAGACTGGAGATACACCATTGTCATAGCAATGCTCTTTGCCACATATGTTTTCTCTTACCTACCTGTGATTCCTGTCTCTTACATCTGTACATGCCAGAGTAGAAATGAATGTCTGGTTAGGAATCTAGGCAGAGAAGAACTTGCAATGTACTCAGATTGCGTGATACAAAGTCAAGATGTTAAAAACACAAAAAAAGAACTATGATGGTTCAGACCAGAGGCCATGGGCATCCACAGGAGAGCAAAACTGAAACATACATTGTGACATTGCAAGCTCCGTCCCTTTTGTACTTGTGTCCAATATCACACATGAGTAAATTATGGATGGAGCTTGCGTCACGATGTCACAATCCATGTTTAGTCGTTTTCACAAAATCTCGGCTTGCTGTGGACACCACCCGCCAAAAGCCTATCTAGTCTAGCATTCTGTTCTCACAGAGGCCAACCAGATGCCAGAAATTAGAGCAATAACAATATTAAGACTTAGCGGATAGTGGAGCTTGCATGCTTCATTCTGGCATCATCTTTGCTAGCTATGGCTACTTCTTACAGGCAGTTGCTTAGATATTAATAAGTGCTTAATACAACTCTTTTTTTTTTTTAAAAGGTATCTTGAGATTATTTTTAATAGTTGCTTAAATGAACTGAATCTTCTCCATGTCCATCTACCTAGAATGGATGAAACACTGTAAAGTAGGATGATGAATCAGAAAAAACACTAAATAGCATGACACAGTGAAGACTTTTCTCTAACCTTTTCCTTTTCCTATACCTACTAGCAGGTGCTTCTGCAGATCCAGAAAAAAAGGAGGAAAAAGGAAGACAGCTGTCACAGTTTTTGCTGCACACTGCACACTGAGGTTTTTTCATAAAAAGGAAATATGTTTGCTTTATTTAATTCTGTTAGTATAATAGAATTCAAAAGTGTGAACTTAAACAATATAAACTATATACCATACCAGCTCTGTAAACCACTTTCTAAAATTAATTATCTTAATTCAGAGGCACACAATTCGGTAAGGCTCACATGTGTTGACTTGGCTGAAGACAATTAGGCAAATAACAGAAGGCAGAGTATAACTGATCAGCTGCCTGATTCTCCCCCAATGCATCATAAAAATAACAAATTGATTTTTTTAGGCAAAATTGTGGCAACTGGGAAACATCATGGCAAAGCTAGTTTTGGATAGATACCTGACATTTAGAAAATGTTCCATAGTTGGTTGGTTCTTAAGTGACCAAACAATTCTAAACATTACAAACTGAATGTTTTTATAGTAGAGTGCATGGAACACGTGTGTTCAGTGGACTCAGATCTATCATTTAAAAAGGCCATTTGTTTTTGGTCATTGTATGTAAAGTAGTATTGAAAATGGATATCAATACCTCCAAAAGTATGTATGTGTGTGTGTTTGTGTGTATAATTCATTTATACCAGAATGGGTAATTGTTTGGTAGAGATGCACTTATTTGTGACCTTAATGGCAATGGTAGGGCCATGATGCAAAGTGTAAGGAACGGGGTTATTTCTTTACTTTGTTTTTAGGGATAGGTTGGAAGGAGTTTTTTTTTTAATTACATTAACCTTTTATAGGGCTTATACTGTAGTTTCCTTGTGTTTTCTCCTTCAAGTTACTCAGAAATTTCACTATAGCTTTCAGTAACAGTGGATAAAGGTGGCTCTGGAGGGCAAAACGAAGGGGCCCTGAGGCCACAAACTGCCCTCTCCTCTATCTGTCTACAGTTGGATTCTCCATATAAAGTAAAGGCACTCTGAAATGAAGCTTGACTCTTGGTCAGTAGTATCTGCAGGGAGGGAGTAAAAAAAATCAGTCAAGATGGCAGCTGCAACCATGTAATTGAAGGGTGTCTGATGATGTGCATACAAAAGCAGTATGGCTTCAATCATGGAGTTGTAACTGGCATCTTGACTTTTTTGACCCCACACGGCCCCCAGTAGATGCTTCTGCTCCTGGTGACCACAAGGGTACAATCATGTCATTTTCTTGGCAAGAGTAATGAACTGGTTTGCTATTCTGTTTTTAAGATGTTTTTTGATATCCCAGTTGAGCCTATAGACCAGCTACTCCATGGTAAATTTCCATCAGACTAGTAACCAGGTCTGACCTGCTTATTTTATCTGTTTGATTTATATACTGCATTTCTTCCAGGATCTTGAGGGGTGTTCATAGCATTCCTTCATCCAATTTTTCCCTACAACAACAATCTTGTGAAATAGGTTGGGCTGAGAGAAGAGACTGGCCTGGAGTCATCTAGTGAGACTGACCTTGATGCTGGATTTCCCTGAACCTAGTCTAGCACCTTAACTACCATACCATGGTGGCTTGGCTTAGTTTCTGAGCCCAGACAAGGTTTTTCAGGTATTCCCACGTGGTCTAATTATTTCAAATATATAAATACATATTTTGTTAAGGCTGCTTCCAGCATATCTGCTATTTGCAGTTGGAGGAAAGGTGCATGAGAACAACTTATGCACAACAAATAAAAGAAGAAAAGGTACTAACCAAGAAGAAGAAGCGCTAATAGAATAAGCATAATATGTACAGTTGATATAAGAAGAATAAATATAGCAAATCATTGAATACAAGTACACAATAACAGACAGTTAAGAAATACAGTTAGATCAAAAATTATTACAGATATTTCAGTCATCATCATTTCCCCCTATTTTGCCATTTCAGTAAAAGGTTTTAGGTATTAATATTTATTAATTGCCTTTCTGCCCCAAAGATAATGTATATGAACATTGCAATTATCTAATAACAAACCAGAAATAGCACACAGCAGAACTATCCGTGAAATGTGTCAGAAGATTTAATTTAAAATCCATTAAAAAAAAACAGGACTGGGGACAATCAGATTATTCCAATGCTCTCATTACACTAAGACCAGAAATTTGGGTTCACATTCCTAAACAACAATGAACATGGGCCAATTAAAAGAACACAACAATAGTCTACCTTGATTAGGCCAAAAGCCTACCTAGTTCAAGGTTTTGTGCCACATGTGGCCAAGTATTTACATACTAGAAGCTTACACACAAGATATGAGGGCCGCAGATACCTTAACCTTCTACCACTGCTCCCTAGGAACTACTGTGCTGATTTACAGAGCATAAAATGTTATTTAAGCTCATAATCATTGATAGCTCTACAGTAGCCTTCATGAATTCTCTGAAGTTTTAAAATAGTTTAAACTGGTGGTCAGCTCTACATTTCATAGCAATTAATTCCATGGCTTAATAAAGAAATATTTCGTTTTAACAGTCCTGAATTACCCCACATTTAGCTTCAATGAATGATTCAGAGTTCTACCTTTGTGTCAGAGCAAGAAAAACATCCCTATGGGTTTTCCATGTCCTATCTTCTGCCATGTTCTTTCACCTTTGTCTGTCTTCTTTTGATACAAAAAGCCTCCAGACGCAATAGTTTTTCCTTGTAGGATAATGTTCTAGCGTAGGAGTTCTCAAACTGTGGGCCAAGGATCATAAGCAATTTTGAGAGGGAGAGGAGGCCTGCAGTGAGAAGCACACAGTCAAATTCCTATGCAAACTTAATCCCACTCTGCTTAGACATGCTGGATTCTGACTTGTCCAGGCAGAACAAGACTGAATTCTTGCAAAGTTCAGGTTTTATGTATGCAAGACTGATAGTCAGGGATGTTGGCATGTGGTACACTCCCTCCTCGTTTGGTGTAGCATGTGGGCAGCAAGCAGATCAGATCAGCAGGGGTGAGAAGGAAAGAGTGTTTCACTATCTGTGGTTGAAGGCAGCTCCCAGCTATGCCACCCCAGCCTAAGTGTGTGCCACCTAAGCTATGTGCACCCCTTTCAAAGGAGGTATGGAGAGAAGGGCCTCTGCATGGAGCACTGCCAGCCACCAGTACTTCCTCTTCACTATGGAGTAGAGCAGCATGGCAGACTATCTGGGGGAACTCCTAGCAGAACTCCTATCTGGGGGTTGACTCCCAGGTCTCCCTCCACAGGCCAGTAGCTCCTGGATCTAGCACAGGCCTTGGTCCTGCAGGCCAGCTTGTGGGTGGCCTGTATCTGACCATGCACTTTGGGGCCAAGACAGCTGAAGACCCTCGAGCAGCTTGTCTACATTGAGTTGTTGATGGCAAGCCTGCTCAATCATGCACATGCTCAGAAGAAGTGGGCTTGCTTCCCCCATCACCATCAATTTAACCAGGTGAGCAGGCTGCAAAGGGAGGCAAAATGTTTCGTGCTATACACCAATACCTAGAAAAGGGGGTGGCAACATATATAGAGATGGAACAGGCTCGGAGCTTGTCCTGGACCTGGCTGGCCTTTTTTGGCTAGGCTGAAATGGCTGTTCCATAGTGGTGCCTTGCGTTGTGAAGCAAGGCAGGAACACTTATTTTTTGTTTTGTTTTGGCTTTGTTTTTGAAGGAAAGGCCTGCAAAATTGGGAGTGAGAGGGGAAAGGACAGGGGAAAGGAGAAATGTAAGGGACATAATGGTGGGGGAGAACAGAAATGGTGGACCTGAGAAGAAGAAAGGGTGTCTAGAATGTGATAGGCTCTGCAAATGAATGCAGAGGGACAGCCAGACCTGCAGAGGATCCTCAGAAACCTCTGCTTTCTCTTCCCTCCCTCCTTCTTCATGGCCCATGATCCCAGGTGTAGAGAGCTGTGAGAAGGATGTGGAGTTCTTACACAGTGTCCAATGCACTGAGATCCCATGCTGGGGTGGGAGGTAGGGAGCTACAAAGTGTAAAATGCATAAGGATGAAATAATTCTGCATACAGTAATGGCTGTTTCAGCCAATGGTTGTGCTTCTTTCCCCTTCTTGTTTCTGCAGGTCTGTCACTTGAATTGGGTAGACTAATCTAGACTTGACTTCATCTTGTCATGGTTTTACCCACAGCCTCCAATGGAGTGCTGCCTTTCCAAACTGGAGCACTGGGCATATGAAGAGAGTAAGGAAGATGACCTTGATGGAAATATGCAAGAACCATTACCTAGGAAAAAGGGACTGAAAGATTTAAGTCCAGAACAATGAGATAACATTTGGAAGTGACTCAGATAGATACCTCCCTAATTTACTGAGTATAAGAAGGGGGTTCAGCACAATCAGACTTGCAAGATTCTGTGGTTATAGCCAATCTCAATAAAAGTAGTTTTAGCCTTCCTGTGGAGTTGATTTCCTGATCTGGTCTACCTAGGGGGGCTGACATCATGGGAGTTGTGCCTGTCCATGTAGCATTCCCTTCAGCAAACTTGCTTGTGGTACAAGCCAGCATTCTGACAACACTCTGGGTTTGTATGCACAAACAAGAGCTGATTCCAGAACTCAGCTGTACTCTGCTTGGACAAGCTGGCAGCAAAACTGAGCTCCAGCTTTATGTAGAGAAAGGGGATAAGGTGTGGTTGTCAAACTGCGGATATTTTAAATTTTTGAAGGAAACACAGCTGTTAAGCGGTATTTCTTTAGCCTGTGAAAGTGGGAGTGAGAGGGGAAAGGAGAAATGTAAGGGACATAAGGGTGGGGGAGAACAGAAAAAATTACAGAGACACTGTGCTGTGAACTGATAAAGTTTGGGAACCGCTGGGATAAGGAATGGTATGAGGAACCCATTTGATGGTAAATTCATAGCTGGCACACTCACGACTACTGATCAGTTGTATTCACAGGTAATCACACAAATTCATTTATTTTGGGGAGGTCAGAACACCACAGACCTTAAGGACTTCAATCCTAGCACATTCATTTTATCTGCCTTTTCTGCCCTTTTTCAAGTTTTACATACTCTTTTGAGCAAAACTGCAATGTCCCAAATATAAATACATATAAGGAATCACTGCTCTGTTTACCTTGATTTTCAATCCTCTTCCCAATTATTCCTAGCAGGAAAACTCATGAAGTGCACCTTTAAAAAACATTCTGTTGCATACATGGCTGATATTTTCCTAAGCTATCCACAGAGATTATTTCCTAATCTATTACTGTAACTTCAGGATATCTATTATGGTAAAGTTCTTCTCCAGATGACTACAGAGATAAGGCTATGTAATTTTCTTGGTAACAATACGGAAGTGTTTTCTTACTGTCTTCTTCCAGGTAGGTTTTCCTAGCCTAGTCTACGGTTCCAGTAGTATATTTTCGTAATATTTTTATAATGAATCACTTTGCATGTGTTCATATTGAATTGCATTTGCCATATTCAACAAAATCACTATTACTTAACCTTGTATGTCTTCTAGAATTCTTGTGAAATAAGTTGGGGGGGAGAGATTGTGTATGACGCCTTTTGATCCTTGAAGGAAAGGCAGGATGCAAACTAACTGCAGTTCTGAATAAGATTAAAGCTACCAAATCTGGGTTGCAAAAATCTGCTATACTTTTTCTCCAGTCCTGCTATCTGGTAGCCATAGACATCACAGCAAACGAATCTAATCTCTTCTTGTTTTACTATACATGCTTCTTAAGTACTCCATTCCCATGTATTCAACTTACTTTATATTTCTTTTGACATATTAATCTCTCATTTCTTTACCAAAAAGTGGGCGGAAGCCATTTCTACTTTTTTCAACAAACATTCCTTCATCGCAACGGGCCGCAACAACATCCACTAACTTTCTACCAGCATTTGTACATCTTAACGTTTCTCCATCCATTTCCCCATTTGTAGTAAACAGCCTACCAAGGTGCACAGATCCATCTAGTTTTTCATAATTTATCTATAAACTCACCTATAACATCACTACAAGCATTCCTTATACATTTGTCTACCATTAAGCAACTAAGGAAACATTATATATTCTTACCCTACAACCTGCTCAGTGTTGGAACATTCACTAGGCACATTATACATGCTTCTGATTGTATTCAGCCACTGACCTTCAATTCCATATTCATGCTTTGGAAATTGCAACCTGGCTGTCTTCACCTGCATATGCATATGCTTGCAGGTGTACTTGGTTTCACTTCAGCTTCAACCTAGTAAATTATATCGCTGTTTTAATTATTTGAAAAGAGCTGTATATATTCCTGAGCATTATACATGTCTTTTGAGGGCTTTGCCCAGTGCTACTCACTACCACTATTTTATTTACAGGTACTAATGTCACATTTATAAGCTTCATCTTTCATGAGGGCTGAAACTGCCAAGCTGAGAAGCAAGGAGTTTGAGACTAGACTGGGCCATTAACAAAATATGATGCAGCTGTCCTCCACTTCCATATATGAGAAATGAGTGGAAAAAGCCCTTTACTATGTAATGGCAGGAGAAAAGATTAAAACCCCGTGGCAGGGTTTATATATATATATATAGAGAAGGAAAACTGCTAGGTTTTGCAGCAGTTCATTTTCTCATGTTGGCTTTTTATATCTGCTATAAAACCAACTTTCCTGTCCAAGCTTTGCCACTGATTCTTTTCGTGCTAGCTTCTGAGTGCTGGTCAAGTTTTAGAGATTTATTGTCCTGTTCTAGGCGAAGTCCTGACACCAAGATCAGCTACTCCTGCTCCCAACATCATATGAGGAAAAAGCACACTCAAAGCTCCAGGATTAAAGCACTCCTACCAACTGTCTCGCAAATCCACTGACCATGAGTCAGTTCCCAAACTCTTGGTTCCAGAAGCAGAGTCATATGGTAAGCCAGATGATGAAGCAACCAAGCCAGCACCATTTATCCTCGCTAGTAGCTCCTGTGTTGCCACCCTGCCCAGGATCTAGCAGGTGTAGCAGCAGCTCTGCTGAGATATTGAACATCTGCCTGCTTGATAAATATGATGGGGAACCAAGCAAATTTACTATATTCCTTGCTCAATGTGACTTAGGTATTTCTTTAACCCCCGAGGATTTCCCAAAGGCGATTTCAGATAGGATTTTTAATTGAGTCCTTGACAGAGAGAACTGCCAAATGGGCAACCTCTCTCCTGCTGCAGAACAGCATAGGCTTCTACAGATACAGATACAGCACTTTAGTGAGACTCTTGGGGATTGATTTTGACAACCTTCTCAATCCACTGCGAGATCCATTGCCTGTGACTGGGTAAGTGCTCTGCGCAAATATGTGGCTGGCTTTCAGTTGTTAGCTCAGGATGTGAGCTGCAATGAAAGAGGCTTAACTGAACAGTTTAAAGAGGGGGTAGCAGATGAAATATGAGATGAGCTCATTTATCAGGGCACCCAGACTTTGCATTAATCAATCTCTACTTGGGGATTTATAGAAGACTCAAAAAATTGCAGCAGAGTACAGATCGTGGAAGAAGATGCCACTATTCTCTCTTGTAGAGCACTTATTCATCATAGGGTCCAAATGCTGAACCAGTGCAGCTGGGAACCAGCAGAACTTCACTCTCTGGAAAAGCTGTGCCAATGAATCAGATGATCTCTGGCTGGATACCATCTGGTCATTTCACACAGGAGTGCTCTGCCAAGAACACCCCTCACACACATACACACGTATTTCCAAAGCATTAAGAATGCGTTGTATGTATAGGAAAGTGGGCATTTTGCAAGCAATTACCCTGAATGCTCAAAATCTGGCTGGTTAGAAATAAGTCATGTAGAAAATAAGTACAGTAAAACCCATACATATAGCACTACATAATAACATTAACCTTTTAGGCTCAGACTCGCCCTGCAATAGAAATGTAAGCTGTAGTAGATCCTGGTGAGAGCTGTTCTCGCATTGATAGGAAATTTAGTACCCATTTCCAAAACTATGAACAGGTGCAGGTTGCTCTGTTTCATAGAAGAGACAAGTCTCCTCCCTTTACACTGAAAAATATGAAAAAAGAATTGGAATACTGCTACCTTAATTTACCTATATACAGTGGTACCTCGGGTTACGAACTTAATCCGTTCCGTGACTCTGATCGCAACTCGAGTTGGTCGCAACGCGAGGTAAATTTTCCCATAAGGTTCAATGTAAATACGGTTAATCCGTTCCGCCCTCTGAATTTGGTCGCACCACGAGGCAAATTTCCCCCAAAACACACCACAAGCCTCACCAAACGTCTCCTTGCTACTGCGATCTCGCCCACAGGAAGCCGCAACCGCATGGCAGCAGGGCAAATGGCCGCGGATCCGGTTCGTAGCTCAAGGTGGAGTTCGCATGTCAAGGTAAATTTTTGGGGCCGGAGCTGGTCGTATCTCGAAAAATTCGTAAGGAGGGGCGTTCGTAACCCGAGGTACCACTGTATAGGTTTCTCACTTGAAAGCAGATTATGTGCTTGAATTCTTCTACTGAAATATTAATTTTCTTTACAATAAGTCTTGCTCATTAGATTCTGAAAGACTTGTTCATTAGCCATTTCCAGTCAGTTTGCTACAAGAGAAGTCTGACAGGTGCCGCAGGTAACTTCATCGTCTCATCAATTGCACAGAAATATGACTTTGTCACTCCACCTGTCAATCCCCCTGTGAAATTAGGAATTATTGATGGGAGACTCCTAAACTTGGGGCTCAAGAATGCATTTCAAATTCTCTCCTATTCACCATCTGTGACCATCAAGTTACTGTGGAGTCCTTGGGGTTCTCTGAGCTTGGTTCTTTTCTTGCAAATGTTTCATTACCTGGCTAGGTAACATCTTCAGTGCTAAAATGGGATGAGGTTTATTACCTAGCCGGGTAATGAAATGTTTGCAAGAAAAGAACCAAGCTCAGAGAACCCCAAGGACTCCACAGTTCAACCCTGAGCTACACATATTCGCCTCCATTGCCATCAAGTTACTGCAACTTGATTTAACTTCCCTGATATATCTTCCAATAATTTTAGGAATTGACAAGTTCAGAATCCACACATTCAGTGGGACTGTGAAACATCTGATTTCTAGGCATGCAAATCTCACTACCTATGTGATTTCAAGTTCCCCCGCTCATCACAGTACTGAAGGGACTTCCTCTATCTTACATTTCAAGTATGCTGATTGTAATGAAGATGAAAGCAGACTCTGCCACTTATGGTACAGTTCTGTGGACTGTACCATAAATATTATTGCTGGAGCTCAGATTCCTGCAAAATGCCATTAATCCATGACAGAATTGTTTTGTGAACAGAAGTGAGAACTTGCAAAATGACTTAATCTATATCTCTTTTTCCTTCACCGAAGGTTCTACCTTTTCTTGTTGTTGCTGTTTTAAAAAACATAATTCCCTATGTATAGTCCATCATTATGGGTTACTGAACTCTGTAATCACTAGGGATCATTGCCCTTTCCCCTTCATCTTCAGTACTTAGAACAGCAGGCAATTTTAGCAAGTTGGATTTCAGAGCAGCTTATAACGTATGTAACTTACACGATGGAGGATCGTAAGTACAGGCAGTCCTCATTTAGCAACCACAATTGGGCATGGCAACTCGGTCATTAAGCAAAGTGGTCGCTAAGTAAAACTGTGACTGTGCTTATGATTTTACTTCAGCTTTCCTTTGCTTTACAGACCTGCAAAGGTTGTAAATGCGAGGATTGGTCATAAAGTTACTTTTTCATCACTATCATAACTGTGAATGGTCGCTAAATGAGGCAGTTGCTAAACAAGGACTACCTGTATTTAGCAGTTTTTATTATCCATTATGGGAGGTTTGAATATACAGTTATGTTATTTGATTGTCTAGAAGATGTTCCTCCCAATGAGCCATCCCATCGCACAGCTATTGACACTACCAATCACACAGGAAGCAACCAACAGAAATAAGACAGACCTTATGCTACCAAGCTGTGCCAGCAAATCTGGGGAATTACACAGTGCTCAACAGATTGGAAGAGGTCAATTTACATTCCAACACCAAAAAAAGGAGAATTAACAGAGGGTGCAAATTATTGTACAGTATCCTTAATTTCACATGCTAGCAAAATAATACTTAGGATCATCCAATGCAAATTAGATTAGAGCTCTATATGGGAAAGGAGATGCCAGATGTTCAAGGTGGACTTAGAAAAGGCTGAGGGATACAAAACATTATTGCTAATGCACACTAGATAATCGAGTAAGCCAAAGAATACCAAAGAGAAGTCAATATGTGCTTCATTTATTATAGAAAGGCCTTCGATTGTGTTGATCATGTCAAGCTGTGGAACGTGCATAGACAAATAGGAATTCCAGAACATCTTATTCTCCTCACGAGAAGCGTATATACTTTACAGGTCAGGAAGCCACAGTATGGACAGATCATGGTGAAACAGACTGGCTCCAGGTGGGCAAATGAGCTGGATTAGAAAACGAGCGTGGTTTTAAAATTGGAGGAAGAAACATCAATAACTTCTGCTGTGCTGATGACACTACTCCGATAGCCAAAAATACAAGGGACCCGCAAGGTCTAGTAATAACAGTCAAGGAGCACAGTGAAAAAATGGGACTAAAATTAAATGTAGAGATCAAACTAATGACAAGTACAACAACCACTCTTAGAACTGACAATGAGGATACTTAATGCCTTTGAATCAAGTTTCCCATCCATAATCCAATGGTCCCATTGCAGATATCTTAAATTTTAATTTCCATTCCAGCTGGTTGGACTCTTCTAAACTCCAGCTGTGTTCACTGATCACGAAGATATGATTCTCCAACATGCCCACACAAAAAAAAGCACAGAAAAATTATTTCCATTGATCATGTGCACTGAGATACATACTTGTTCACTGTGTTGACAGAAGAGGGAGCTCTTTTTCTGAACTGCTGTTTAATCACAGATTTGTGATTAATGCATTTCAAGAAAGGCCCTAGCAAATGTAAATTAAATAAAAATGATTAAAACAAAAGAGTGATGTGCTTCCAGGATCAACAATTGCCTAAAAGAGAGGAAATCACTTGACAGATAGGCAGAGGTTCATTTTTTACTTGTAGGGATTGGTATAGGGAACATGAGGGAGTAAATTTATCTCTTGTACTGGCTTGAGATCCAGGCAAAAACTAAGTTAATACTTACATACTTATTCTGTTTTTATATTGTCTTCAAGGTAAAGCCTCCTCAAAATAGCTGAAGTGAAGTTTATCTTGAGTTGTGCTTCACTTCTGGTCTACATGGAGACATTCGTACTGTTTTCCTGGCAACAGTACAGAAGGGGTTTGCCATTTCCTTCCCGGAAGTTTTTTGGGTTTGGTCTAGTGGTACCTTGGTTCACGAACGCTTCTGTTCACGAACAATTCGGTTCACGAACAGCTCCGGTCGCAAAATTTTGCCTCCGTTTGCGAACGCCGCATCAGGTTACGAACAGGATCCGCGGCCATTTTCCCTCCCGTGACACGTGGTCGCGGCTTCCTGTAGGGAGGGGGACTCTCCCTCCAAGCAGTAACCGCCTCCCCACCCGTCTTCCTGTCCTCCATGCCAGAAGTCACCTCGAGCAAGGTTAGCTTTCTCTCTCTTTGTACTGTACTTTGTGTCATATTTTTGCGGTTTAAAAAAAAACAAACATATGGTTCAGAACGGATTAACCGTAATTACACTGAACCTTATGGGGAAATTTGATTTGGTTCACGACCAATTCGGTTCGCGACCAGAGTCGCGGAACGAATTAAGTTTGTGAACCAAGGTACCACTGTACATAGAACTGGATTTCTGGTGGGCTCTCATCGAAGTATAACTAAGTATTTCGCATTTTTCAAGTACAATATAGGCAAAATAATTTTTAAACTAATAAAATATAAACTAAACCAAGACATAAAACATTTAATTTAAAATATTCATAGGATTTAAAACTAACCCCTCAAGTTTCATTTGAAACAAGGATTTTCAAGCTTATTGGCTATAAGCTTTTAGGAACAATGCTTTATAAGCAAAAGGTATGATAAATCAGTCTTGGCCAATGCTGATAATACTAAACATTGTCCAGTGAGGAAAAAATTAACCCGTTGGTTTTATAACTCTATGGAACACAAAGGTTTATCAAATAATACAGAATGCGTGGGAAATTGATATCTTTTTCTGAAAAATAGGTTGAAGCTGAATTGTGAATAAGTCTTAATTCAGTATATAAAGAATTTGCACTGCACCTTTTTGGGGTTGACAACATAATAAACCTCAAATCTTGTGACATTACCTACAATGGAAGAATGGATGGTGAAGCTGAAAAATTAGCTGAGATGGCAAAATTGACAACTTTGCTTAGAGGAAAAAATGTTGATTAATGCTAATTGGAAGCCCCTTTGGACTTTTTGCAGGAAACAGAAAAAAATGAAATTATGATATATGAATTTGATGATTAAAGTATTAGATTATACAAAGTATGCATGTTAAGATATAGTTTTAGAGTAAGAGGTTATTACATGATTTATTTATATCTGCTGTATAAGAAGTTGGAAGTCATTCTTTTTGTATTTCTTTTTTTCCCCTTTTTCTTCTTGATTTTCTACCACTTCTGTTTTCTTTATTTCTAGCTTTCTACTCGTCTTCATTATTACTCCTTGTTAGTTTTTATCTTTTTGCTTTTTAAAACTTAATAAAGTTCTTTAAAAAACCCTCAAATCCTGGTTAATCACGAGCAATTGCAAAACACCCGTCTTGGCTGCACCCAGCCACTGTGAAAAGCAAAAGGCTTGGCTAGATGGGCCCCTAGTCTGATCTATTTGAGCCTTCCTTATTTCTTATGGAGTGGGATTGCCTACACAAAATTGTTTTAATTGTACGCCGCTCAGTCACGACTGTGAGATGGGCGGCTATATAAATTGAATAAATAAAAACTCCCACTCCCACTTGTTCATTTTATCTGAAACATGCACTCGTCATGCGGCTACCCTATACACAGCCAGGATTCTCGCTATGCGATTGGGACCCTGAAAAAACAAAATAGCGCTTGACCGCATGGAGAAACCGCCGCGGTCTGGCTTGACTAGGGGCGAGCGGAATGGAAATACAGTACTGTATGAGAAATCTCAACACGATAGACAGACAAATGCCTGAATTTAACAGCAAACACGAAGGCTGCAACGGTGATGACATGCGATACACTGAAAGTCTTAGCTCCACATATCTCTACAGCGCGGAGTACAGCGATAGGAAGCGGGCACTTTGCACATTCTCAGAGGCATCCTCTCTCGGCTGGAGATCTCGATAAGGAAGTGTGTGTCGTTGAGGACGCACAGAGGTCCCCCTTCGCAAAGAGGGCTATTCTAGTCACAGGCTGCGGTAATAAGAGCGCCAGCAGCCGCCGTCTTTGCTCCAGGAAAGGAGGGAGAGAGTCGGTCGCCCCTTTAACGGGCGGCGGGGCGGGGAGAGGAGGCGATGGATGACTGCCTGGATGCATGAAGGGCCGGGCCGGGCCGGGTCGACGTCGCGGACGTGTCGGTGCCGCCTCTCCCCCTCCCTCCCTGGCTCCTCTCCGCCTCGAAGGCCCGTCGTGTGAGGAGGAGCCGTCGCCGCCTGCTCGTTGCTGGCTTCGCCGCCGCTCCTCCTCCTCCTCCCTCGCTTCTCTTTTCCGCCGGCTGCCAGGCTCCTGCCCTCCTCAGGTACGTCGCTCCGGCCGGCCGGCCGCCATCTCCTCCCGCTCTGATTCCTTCCTCGGGCCGGGTGAGGGCAGCCGCTTCGTAGGCAGCCGCGGCGGCCGGGCGGGGAGGTGCGAGGGCTTAGCGGGGCTGCTTCCGTGGCACTGGGCCGCCGCCGTTCGGGATTCCTACTCTGCTTGGGCCCGCTAGGCCCGGCTGGGGTACGCGGGGAATGGCTGGCGGGGACATCCGGCCACGGATCTCGGGGGTGGCCGCGTGGAGGAGTCTCCTCATGCCCCCCTTCTCTGCAGGCCGTATTGCCGGGCGGGGGGTGATCTCAGGGGAAGGGGCACCGAAGCCCCACCGACCTGTGGGGGTTTCTCTGGCGCTGCTTCTGCACCCCAGAAAGAGAACGGCCTTTTGGGGGGTGCGGAGGGAGGAGATGAATCAGGAGAGTAACTCTTCACAGCCTTGCAGTAGTATCCTAAATTCGTACGGGGTCTTCCGGACAGAAGGAGCGCTCTTTTCCTTCTCCTTTTTCAAAAATAGGGGGAATCAGCCACTCCCCTACCGCTGCATCCCTAGAAGGCCCAGTCTTCTCATTCTGTGGAAATCATGTGAAGGTGTGGTGAAGAGAGGGATTATTCCCTTCTCCCCTGAAACTACTGAGAATCCCATTTCTCTCCTTCCCATTTGTTTTTTAATGTTTGTTTGTGATTTTAATCTATGTTAATGATTTCCTTGTATAGATATAGATTAAGGCCCAGAAGCAGGGTGTACCTCTAAGAGGTTATTGGGATTTACTTCTGTGTCAAAATGTGCTACAAGGGATTGGGGTGCATGACACTGGGTTGGAAGACGATCAGAGAGGAGGGAGCCTTTGGGAAGGGGTCTGAACTGCAGTTCTGGGTGTATATAGCTGGGGTTGAGTCAGCTAAGTTGACATACTGAAATGTGGCATGGGTGGGGAACAAGAACTGTATATCCAACTGAAAAAATGCTTGTCTGTCTAGCACAAAACCTAATGTGCGTTAACTTGTCTACTTCTCTCTGTCCCAAGCCTGAACTCCCATAGACCTGAATAAGATGAGGTTCTTTGCTTTCTTGGGGAATCCCAAGAACTGTCATTCAACAAAGGTGTATGGGGTGATTTTTCGTGGCACCTTTTGACCGTAAAAACTAGGTATTTTGGAAGTCAGGAAGAAAAGAGAATCTCCCTTTTCACTGAGTTGAAAGAGAGAATGGCTTCTGGTAGGTATTTTAATCCAACCCTTAGTGTTAAGTTTTAAAAAGCTATTCAGGCGTTCCTTCTAGTTGGTTATGGATAAGGGAACAAAGGGCTGGTTCAAGCCACATGGAATTGTTACATAGTGTTGTAAGAACAAGCTGGTAGGAGCCCCTGCTTTGGCTCTCCCCCACTTCTTATATGAAAGGAAAATCAGAAGCATCCAAAGCTGATCACGGTTTTCTGTGCTGTCTAAGCACAAACAAGTGTGTGTTCTTTGACTGTGAAGCAGGAATTTTATTTTTGCATGTGCAAGATTAGAGCTTGTATGAAGACTTCAAGAAACTGGCTTACTCAGAATCAGATTGTTGATCTGTGTCATTAGATATTGATTACAGTATATTGAATGAAAGCTGATCTCCAGGGCTTCGGATAGGGAGGCAGGGTTTTCATAGCCTTCCCTGGAAATGTCAGGAATTGAAACCAAGACATTCTTTGCTATTGAATGGTGGCCCTTACCAAGAGTTGTGTTTGCTTGATCCTAGAATGCTAAGCTGATCCACACTTAATTATTGCATTTGAACTGGACTCAACAGTTCTTTCCTTTAAAATTCATAGTTGAGAGTGATTCTAGCGATGCATTGGGCTGAGATTGATTTTCTTTAATGCTGTGGTTCATTGTTTCTTGAACTGGTACACAGAATACCTGAACAGCTTAAGGATTGTTCAAACAAAATCAGATAATGAAATAGACTGAATGTTACTACAGTTCTAAAGACATTCTTTGACAAATCTCTCTTCTGATGTTGATGAAATATGCCATTGTATGTAAGCTCATATACCCCATTAAGATTTATTGTCAATATATTAAATGTAATGGAAAAGAATTTTAATATTTTATTTTAATCATTCCTTTTTTAAAAATGCAGGTGTTTTTACACACATGCACACAAATATTGTTCAGTGTTCTGTGGCCTTATAAAGTACACAGTGGCAGTAAAGGCACATTGTCACTGAACCTTGGAGATGACTATGAAATAAAGAAAAGTAATGGCTTAAACAGAATAATTTTGTCATTTTGGTGAAATTCTCTCCCTTCTCATTATTTTGGTTTATTGACAACAATTAGCACTGCAGTATACAAATGGGATGTCTTTTCATTGCACCATTTGTTCTTTTTAAAAATGTTGCAAATGTATTTTAAATACAGGTGGGAAGAAAAGAAAAGGAGTTTTGCCATTATATATTCTGAGTGTAACTGTTTCTATAACAGTGCATCTTTTTATGCTTGCCTTACAGTGGTATGATGAGACTCTTATATAGTATTTGTCATGATTTAATCATCATATTTTAGCATAATAAAATTGGTTCAGTAATGGATTCTCTGTAACCTTTAATGACTATTTGCCGAGAATGTTTTAAGGATTTGTTGTCTTGCATATTCTTAGAAGAAACTGCCGCAGATGTCACTGAATTTAGAGAAGCAGTTTCTGTAAATAGAACAGCAAATGAAGTAGTCCGAAATATATTTCTCTTGCTTGTCTACTAGATTTCAGTGGAACTTCAAATTAAGTATTTGCTTAGTTTTGCAGTTGAACACCAACAGCCCTGTTAGCCCTGTTACCTAAAAAAGCAAAGTTTATAATAATGTTCTTTGTCTACTCCCCCCCCCACCCCATCTACTCCAAAAATGAAGTTGAATCAGGATTTCTGAAATGGCTATGTAAAAAATGGAAGATTTTCAAGTCACAGTGGTTATTAACCTGAGTTTGGAACTGAGATTCTTCTAATGTAATTGGCTGTCCCTTCAGTATTTAAATTATTTTGTTGGTATTTGTTACTGTTATGAAGTATGGCACCAGTGCACATTGATTCTTGGTTCCTTTGAATCAGATGCATGGAATGGCTAAACTGATGTAGGATTTAGCCATTCCATGGAAAAGGTGCTACCAGCCTCTTCTTAATTTTTGGCTACCATAGAGTAATATGGCTCTCCTCCTACAATAATTCTGTTGGGGTTTTCCTGTAATATGGATCTTATAAGCAAATATTCTGTAATGCAACATGTTCTCCATCCCAAAATATATATGAGGCTTTTTGGAAAAAAAATGGAGTCTGAATGAGATTTGATCAGTTGTACTTTGGGTTTACATTTTTTCAAACTGGTATTTCCATATACATTAGCTAAAACTTCTGTTCTGAAGTAGCATGGCCTGCAGCAGAAATTGTTGTCCAACACTTTTTAGAGAAAACTAATTTGGGAAAGGCTGAATTTATTTATACTTACCTGTTGTATCATGAGAATACTTTGCATTAAGCATCTTTGTATCTTAAAAGTGATATAAGATGTTATATAACAAATAACATCTCTGTATCTATTAGTAGTATGATGAGACTTGAGGGACAGAGATGCTTAGTGACCTCCTTGCAATGACAGAGTTGTCCCTGAATAACTAGATGTGCAGTGCAGTCCCGTGTGTTCAAAAAAATTTGCAGTGTTATACATACTGTCTATGTGCTTACTGATTATGGTTCTGTAGTGCTTATTCCTAGATATGCTGATGGATTGTACTATAAATCTTGCAAGATTAATGGCAGGAAATTCCATATGAAGTGTGCAGAAGATTGCCAGCTTTGAGTGGTATTTTGGATCTGTTGGAAGAGTTTAGCCCGATAATGGGCTGAAAGCTGGGAGGATTTTGATTTCTTTGGCAAGGTTTTTCCTTAATTAAAATATATTTACTTGAATTTTAAAATATTAAGGAACTGCTTTAAAGTTACTATGCAAACAACTGTGGCATTTCAGCCTTTTAATCTAAATAGTTTATACTTTTTAATATCCAGAAATATCTTGTAAGGGTCAAGGGTAAAATTTCACATGGAGTAGAGATAGACTCTCTGAAAGTATTCCTGGCAGGCCTTTTATATGTAAGATGTGTCCAGACCAGTGGAATCTATGGGTTTGGACTTGAAAATGTCTGATATTGCATAGGAACAAGCCGTAGGCATCACTTACAGCAATTTCAGCTTGCTTTCATCAGTCCTTTTATCAAACAAATCAAGTGCTGAGAGTAGCATTTATCTGAAGAATGCCTACAAAATAAGCATTGAAGCATGGTGCTAATTCTTTGAAATGGGTAAGTGTTTGTCTTGATTGCAGTATTTGATTAGCTAGTTTGTGTTAAATGAGATCATTGATTAGTATAAGTTGGTAAGAACAGTTAGCAAGGCTTCGATTCTTACAAGGATTGTGTGGGCTGTTTCAACCTTTCTCCCATACTTTTCATCCCCCTTCATAGATATGGAAGAACCTGTAGCCAGCCAGATGTTGATGAACTGCAATTCACAGTAGCTCTCATTATTAGCAGGGTGCTGGGATTGCTAGTAGTTGTAGTACAACTGTCTTGAGACAGTTATTGTCTGTCTGTCTGTCTGTCTGTCTGTCTGTCTATCTAAATACACACTGTCCCAACAACAAAAACTATAAATACTATATTTATTTATTTATTTATTTATTCAACTTGTAATCTGACTTCCAAAGCTTTCTGTTGCATACTTCTTGTTAGAAACACTGCTATTCAAACGTCCCATAACTGAAATAGATATTTGGGGTTTTGTATTTGCTGGTCATACTTGTTTCATCTATGCCATGTAAACTAATGGCTGTGATGGTTCTTTTGTCTTGTTTGTGCAGATGTATTTTCTACGCTTTCATAGTTCACTTACTGAAAGTATCAGAAAATATCTTCTCCAGAAGAGATTTAATGGCTTATGACCTACTGAGCAAAACAGAGTTAAACCTCCAGAACAATGCAGTTTGAATCCTATCCAGAAGACTGCATTTTTAGTTTAGGAGATTGTACTGCTGCCCTGTCCATTAATATGTGATTAATGATTAATTATTTATTGGGCTGCTATAAGGATGAATAAAAGTTGCTTGCTATGATTTGAAAGAAATGGAGGGATGTTAATTTAAATAAATGGAGAAAGAATGGTAATTTAGCTTGTTATTACTATAAACGCTTTATAGCTTATACTACTATAGCTATTACCTCTGTTTATTGGTTGAGGAAATAATATGACTTTGGTCATAGATTAATATTAAAATCTATATTCAGGAGCATTAGAATAGTTAATTATTATAAATACTTTATATAAAATATATAAGAGGGAGATGGGTGGCATATAAATTTAATTATACATATAAATAAATAAATAAAAATAAAAATATTCCTCTTAGTGAAAGAAGTTTGGTCAAAGTTTTGTCAGAGAGAGTCCTTTTAATTCTCTCTCCCTACTTCTTAAACTGATTTGGTATAATTTTGTCTTCATTCTGGACAATTCCTGGCACAGTGTTGATGCTAAATAAAAATTAAAAAAGCAGTAGCATTTATTCTAAAGCTTAGTAAGCTCTGCAGCTGCTGAACTTCTACAATTGTGTACAATTTTCATAATTAAAATATTTTTTCTGCACAGAAATGAAGATAAGCATGTAAAATATAAACGTGTGAGAATTATATTTCTGTTCTTTTGATAAACTGGATTTTTATTCTGTCTTTCAAACCTTTTAATATATGTACTATAAAATATTGTATTGTCTGTCAGTAACTCAGCTGTGTGTGTCTGAAGGCCATAAGATATGGGATTATAAAGCACATTTACTGTTTGTTTCTGTGAATAATATTGAGAGTTGTGTCGTGCCTCATGCTATATAAAAGAAAAAATCCTAGACTTGTTCAAGCTTGTGCAGGGTGGTGTGATGATGCAACTAGCTGTGTAACATTTTTCCCTTTCCTGTCCTCACAGTCATTCTGTGCTCCACCTATTTGTGCCTTGCAGAAAAGAAGTTTAGAGGGCAAAGTGCTTTTAGCTGCAGTTTGAAGCAGATTATGAGCTTTGTCACTGTGAGAACTAACGAACTTTGGTCATTGCAGGAAGTTTTCTTCATTGTCTCCCACTGTGAAAAATAGAATGCAATAGTGGGAGGAGCTGGAAAGCCAAGGGGAATTACTTTCTGTGATTGGGGCAGTAGAGATATAAAAGGATTGCTGAGGCGCCCTTCCTCTAGAAATCTGAAAAAAGCTGCAACCTTCAGTTTATTATAATAAAATTGTGGTTTCAGTTCTGATATGATTAACAAGGCAAAACGTAGAACTGATTGAAATCTTACTAGTAATTGCTGTTTAACAAACTGAAAGTTGTTCTTTTTCTTTGCTTTCATTTTCTTATTCCTAAACCAGAAAACTATTTCAGGTTCCAAAAAGGGCCAAAATTGTGCAATATTTATGCAGGGAGAGATGTGAAATTACGTAGTTAAATTTCTAAATATTAGAATAACCTTTTAGGAACTTCCAGTCACTAAACATTTTTCCAGCCCTGTATAATTCAGTTACACCCTGTGCACACAGACAAGAAAATTATCAGTTAAAAATTAACCTTCAATCACAGACATGACTGAGAGTTAATTTTTAACTGATAATTTTCTTGCATACATGATCCTTAATTAATATTCTTAGGTTTGCTCATTGATTTGATTGTTGTCAGTTCTAGATGTTGAAGAATGCACTGAAAAGTAATATATGAGTGTACATTAAGCTTTTATAAAGCAGACCACTATGTTTGTTCAGCAAGTCACTACCATAATCTTAGAAGTGATATTTGGATCCAGTCAAAATAGAAGGGGCATGAGGAGTGTCCAAATAAGGAGCGTCCTATTATTTAACAAGTAGAGTTTCTCCAAAGCCAGGATTAAATTTTGGAAGCTATATAGAGAAAAACTACTAGTGGATTTAGTTTAAGTTCTTATACTAATTCTCATTCTGAGAACAGTACATTTCGATGCATTTAGTAGGATTCACAGGCATTTGTAGAACTGAAGACTTGTCATAGTGACTATATTTCTGTCATAGTGACTGGATTTCTGTGTATTAGGACAGAAGTGTTGTACAAATATGCATTTGAACTTTAACTGCTAAAAATTGTAGATTGTGCCACCAAGAGAAACAGATATTTCTACCGAAGCTTTACCACCCGAAAGTACAGAATATGGCACCAAGAAAGTCAGATACTTGCATTGTAAATAAATGGTGTTCCAGTAACAGACATTACATTAAGTGATTATGAAATAAGCCAGAACTGGGATTGAGTAGAAGAAAAGCAGTGATAAAATGGGGCTCAAAAAGCAGATGATCTGTGAGGTAGGACTGGAATTGAAGGACTTGGCATTATGCATTAGGAAGGAAGTGATTCATAAGCTCCTTGTCTCTATCCACTTTTGTAAGTCCACATATTGTGCACATCTAAACACTTTCAGTAGTCCATAAGGTAGGCCATTTGGAGACATTCACTAGGCATGTATATGTATGTCCACTGCTGAATGCTAAGTTTGTTTATAAGTTTGTGCAGTCATGTGTTTGTGGGTGTAAAGACAACCAATTTTACAGTTTTGAGGGTTTTTCCTTGTATCAATCAAAGGTACCAAACCCATTGGAATAAGTTGACCCATTCAGCTGCTTCTTTTTCCTAACTTCAAAATATATGTAGGATGTTATGATTTTATTTCTTGATGTGGCTTAGTATGAGATATATGTCTCTTCTTAGAACTGTTGCTTTGATTTCCTTCCTTTGTTTCAGATTATTCAGAACTGGGGTTTATCATTATTAAGAGCATTATATTTCTTGGATTTTAGACTGATTTTAATGTAGTTACAGCTTGATTCTAATAATGCTGAGCTTGGGAAAATGATAAAGCAGTTATGTAGCTCCATGAAGCTGTGGATGACTGATTTGGGATGGCTAGATGCCATTAATAAATTGAGTTCATCTTTAAGACCAACAGGAACAATTTTTTCTTCCCAAAATGTTTTTCTTCACAATTTTAAATTTATTCATTGAATATATACTTTGCTTTTTCAGGGAAGGAAGATACTCAGAACAGCTAAGCAGAAGGAGTATAAAAAAAAGAGCAGGCAAAAATGTTCCAAAATAGAGCACCCATGGAGCTCAGAAGGTCAAAAGTGCTTACATCCTGAAAGCGTACTTGAATAAATAATGTTTTTGCCTATCCTTTTGAAAAGATAATAAAGAGGGAGCTATAGAGTTCTTGATGCTCTCTGAGCATCTTGTTAATAAAGAGGGAGCTAGTTTGACCTAGCTCGAGGGGCCATTCCAGAACATAGAATGTCCCCCAAGAAGGCAGATTCAATAATTTATGTCATAAATGAAAACTTGAATGAACAAAAAATTCTTCTCAAAACAGTTTTGATGTGTTAAATAGTATTGCAAATAATTATAATAATATCTACTGAAAAATGATTAGATCAGGAGTGACCAAATTGAAGATCAAATTAATTTAGGACCATTAATGTGATATATAAATTAATGTATAATGTATGCTAAAGCAAAATATCTGGGTGGTCAAATTGTAAGTACATTGTGAAGGAATCTGAAAAAAACATATTCCAGCTTGGATGACAAGGCATTTTGCTGGCAGAAGAGAATGACTTCAAATAAGTACAAAGTGTTATCTTATGTGATAACGTGTCCCAGTCATATGTATATGTTGTTGTAATTATATGTGAAAAATCTTATGCATTACATTAGATAGTTCTTTGCAGAGATAGATTTAATGTGATATAAGAGTAGGGGGAAAAAACCTTTACAGCCACTCCTCATTTAGTGACTGCCTTAGTGGGCGGCCATTTGCAAATATGATAGTAATAAAAATTAATTTTTCTGACCAATGCACGCATTTACGACCAAATTTCATGCACCTGACAACAATGCACATTGGAGTGAGAGTAACACTGGTATAGTTGTACAAGATAACTTTATCCGAATGAATCAGCAGCAACCAGAGATCTTTCCAGTGTCTTTCTGTCTCAGTTGTGTGTTCACTTAGCGACCATTTTGTTTAATGACCTGGTCCTTGGAATGGAACTCGGTTGCTAAACAAGGAATGGATGTAGAAAGTTTGGGATTATTGGAATAATAAGTAACAAAACAATTGTGCAATTTGTTTGGTCCTTTGTATTATACTGAGTACATCAGTAATTTAAAATTATGCCGAGTAGAGAATATGAGATATGAAGTTCAACACATCTGGAGGGCACCAGTTGGGACAGTCAGTACACATTTTCAAGTGCCATCTCTTTATTGGGGCAAATTATTGATTATAAGAAACTGCTAAAAATAGATGTAGCCTAGGTATATCATATCTGAGATTTTGCTCCTTTTTTCCATGCACAAATACACTGTGGGCTTGCTCAGGTAAAGTGGGAGTCCCACTTAGCCTGTACAAGCTTGATTGGGTATTAAAAAATGTGACACCCCGTATAGGAAGTCATGTACCCTTGCACTAAGATATTGAAACTTGTCTGGCAGTTGGAGAAATCTGTTAACTAGGTATAACACTTGTTGGCATTCGTGCTTCTTTTTTTAAGAATTTGAAATGTGAGGCTTCTTCCCCCATTGCTTTCCCCCCACTTGTTCTCTTCTCACTTTAAAATTTTACATAGATGGTGTGGCTGATTTCATAAAAGAGGGAATTGTTTTCTGTCTTGGAAGAAATGAGTTTTAAACAAAACAAATGGGCATAGATTCCTCTGTCCTCTCCATTATGGATGCAACAGGGTCTTTCCCAGTTTCATGTCTTCCTGATATGCTGGGTTGCAGTGAACTATAGTGCCCACCCTCCATAGGATAAAACGTAATAATTATTTAGTGATTGACCAGTTTATTCTCTTGACGTGCAAATTGCAAAAATGCAACAATTCTGTTTTCTCTTCCCTGCCCCATTCCAAGTCCTTGAAACTTTGCCAAGCTACATTATTATACCTGCGTGTTTGAGAAAGAGGAATGTAGTGCATTCTAGTTTTCATGTTGATTATGTTTCAGAATTGACACAAAAGAGACATTGACTCTGCTCTGTTTTTAGAACCTTGTAATGTCTTCCAGTCTGATTGTTGAACCTGGATATGGGGCATAGTGAATTGGTTGCATTTTTGGTTTGGGTTACATAAACATCTTCTTTCATATAATGCTCCAACATAAATTATAATTTTCAGATTTTGCTGGAGCTTCACATCTAATTAAATTGATTATTTTCCCTTTTGTAGCTAACACTTATTAGAGTTGCCATGGAGTTTATATGAGCTAGGATAGTACTGGTAGGTCAAGGTAAAAACATATTTGGAGAGCTAGTAGTTTTTGTGGTTGCCAAGAGTCGAAAATGACTCGATGGCACATAAACAATCAGCAGTTTTCCAATAATATCTGGACTGTGTAACCTTGCTAGCACTTCTCAATCCCCCTTACAGTATTTAGACATAAGTATGTGGAGGAGAAGCTTTCTTCCTTCATTTACTTAGAAATGTGGATAAGGAAAGAATGATAAAAGAAAAACATGTTCTTTTTTTTAATTCCTGAGGTAAGTAAGTTGACGACTGGTATCTACAGGGACACATCTTTGTAATTTTTTTGACAATACAGAAATTATTTGCCATTACCACCTTTTGGGATTTTTTTTAAGGTTTTCACTTTAATCTACCACTCTGACATTTCCAGGTGGTCTCTGTCCAAGAAATCAGAAGGAGTCCGGTAGCACTTCTTCCAACTAACAGATTTTATTAAAAAGCATAAGCTTTCGCGAGCTGCAGCTCACTTTATCAGATGCATTTTTTGCCACCATGGACTAACATGGCTCTCCTCCTACCATATCTAGCCAGATACTAGCTTAGTTTGACTTTTTGTAGCTTCCAAGCCTATACAGTGTTGGCCAGGTGCTGCTACCTGCTGAAATTTATTTCCTGAACCTGAAGTGTGGGTGAAAATTTACCTGAAGTTTCTGCTTGTTCTTTTTCTAGGGATAAATTGTTCATGTCCCTAATGAACTGTTGAGGGAAATCTTCAAAATCTGCATTCCACATGGGGTAGCTTTATCTCTTTATCATTAGACAGTCTGGTAGGCAGGTGAGCCAAACATACAATCATGTGAAAAAGTAAGTATACCCCATTGAAATTTTTGACTTTTTCCACATATTTCAAATACGATATGTGGTCTTCATTTCAACAATATTGATAAATATAGGGGATATAATATAACAAATATCATGCACCACTTACTTTTTGTAGTCCATTGTGTAATTATGTAAGCATTAATGCAAATTTCACATGTGGAAAAAGTAAGTACACCCCTACATTTATCACTACCTCAGATACCTAAAATTAGAATCAGGTGTACCACATCAGGTGCAAATGATTAGAACATAGTTAGAGAGGATCTGGGAGGAACCTGCCTTTAGTTTAATTTGCTCTTTGTTTTTGAAGTGTACGGTATCACCATGCTAAGATCGAAAGAACTCTCTGAGGCCATCACAAAGGTTACAGATGCCTATGAATCTGGGAAGAGATTTAAAAAAATAGCCAAACAATTAGACATCAA
Source organism: Liasis olivaceus (assembly GCA_030867105.1). Taxonomy (NCBI): domain Eukaryota; kingdom Metazoa; phylum Chordata; class Lepidosauria; order Squamata; family Pythonidae; genus Liasis; species Liasis olivaceus. The sequence goes on along the minus strand of CM061349.1, from coordinate 23,029,655 downwards.
TCATTCCACTGTCTAGAGGATCTTCTGCAAGTGGACAAGATTTCAGACAACTGTCAACTTGGCCAGGCTGTCCAACAAGTTCAGCCTGAGAGCAGAATACAAAATGCTGAAAGAAGTTTTTAAGAACCCCAGAATTCCATCACATGACCAATAGGTAGCTCTCGCCGCTATTGATGTCAAAGTGCGTGTATCTACCATTCAAAAGAAGCTGCACAAATTAGATTATATGGAAGGTGTGCCAGGAAAAAACCTTTGCTGCCCAGAAAGAACATCAGGACAAGACTGAAGTTTGTTCATGAACACCTAGGCAAAGACAAGGACTTCTGGAATAATGTGCTCTGGACAAATGAGCCAAAGATAGAATTATTTGGCCTTTGTAGCAGAAGACATGTTTGGTGAAAACCAGACACCATTTCACAGAAGAACCTGATACCAGCTGTAAAGCATGGTGGTGGAAATGTTATGGTTTGGGGCTGCTTTGCTGCGTCAGGGCCTGGGCAGCTCACCATCATAGAATCCACTGTGAATTCTTTGTTGTACCAGAGGGTACTTGAGAATAATGTGAGACCATCAGTTAGAATATTGAAGTTCAACTGAAAGTAGATCTTGCAACATGGCAGTGACCCTAAGCATTCCAGTAAATCCATCAAGGAATTGCTGAAAAAGAAATGGAGGGTTCTGGAATGGCCAAGTCAAAGCACAGATCTAAATCCCATCGAGATGCTGTGGGTGATTTGAAATGGGCTGTGCATGCAAGAAACCTCTCCAATATCACGTAGCTGAAAATATTCTGCACAGAGGAGTGGGAAAAAATTCCTCCCAGTCAATGTCAGAGACTGGTAGACAGTTATAAGAAATGCCTGCATGAGGTTGTTTCTACCAAAGGGGGCAATACCAAATATTAGAACTAAGGGTGTACTTACTTTTTCCACAGAAGGAAACGGCATATCTGTTATTTTTTTTGTTAAATAAATATTTGCAAAGTCAATTTTTCATAGTTTTTTTGTTCAGTTGCATCACTTTTATCTTTATATACTGTTTGAATGAAGAAATAATAATAGTAAAATAATAATAATAATAATAGTAATAGAAGAAGAAGAAGAAGAAGAAGAAGAAGAAGAAGAAGAAGAAGAAGAATTTAAACTTGTATGCTGCCTGACTCTCAACAACTATGGCCAGCTCACAACAATCAACAAAGAAATTGCAATAAAATCAATCAAACATAAAAAATAAATACAAAAGTTGGCAAGCGTGATAAAGTGAGGGGTCTCATTCTCCCTCAGTGAAGGTGTGGGTGGAGAGCCAAGTCTTTACAGCTTTTATTGATATTGATATGTCTACATATGTGAAAAAAGAAAAAAACTTTACATGAGGTATACTTACTTTTTCACATGGCTGTACCTCCCAGGGAGAGCATTTCATAGCCACACAGGAAAAGGCCTTTTCTTTGCCAGATAATCAGCTTCTGGGAATAAGGGCATTTTCAAAAGGGCCTCTCCTGCTGATCTAAGTAACTGAGCAGGCTCATAGCAGGAGACAAAGTTCTTCAAATAATCGTGCCCTAAGATACTTACGGCTTTAAAACTTACCCTCAGCATCTTAAATTGTGCCCAGTAGGTGACTAACACCCAGTGGACATCTTTCAGAACCAGCATCATGAGATCTCTATAGTTGGTGCTGATTAATAGTCCAGCCACCATATTTTGTACCAGTTAAAATATATGGCACATTTTTAAGAGAGGCACTAGACAAGGTGGTTTGTAACCAAGGTGCAGATAATTGTTGCCAAGTCCAGCCAACTCAGGAACAGTTGCTTTTGGCACAGATGTGTTCCTTGCTACAGCCACCACTTGAAAATCCAATAACAGCTGGGATTCGAGGAATGCTCTTTATGAGAGAATGTAATCACATCTAAAACTGGTGTCTAGTGCTGACATTGTTGACATATTAGCAAACTTTTGTTTAAATGCATTGTGAGTTTGGTTAAAACTAAATACTTCTGGACTTATTTTGTACGGTGTCCAATTAATTAATATCTTGAGGACATATATAGTAGATCACCAGATGATGCAGATGTCTCTCTGTTATGGTTGGAATGGAAAGCATTTACCCAGAGGATATTTGGAGAGCTCAACAAAAGGCTTAATTGGATGAGTTTAATTAACAGAAGAAGTGCAAGATTTAAAAGATTCTGGATTTTGCCTGTGTTTAAAAATAGACCAAACTGCTTTATTACAATAACTTTGTTAACAAAAATAATGAAAGCTGGCTAAAAACTATAGCAATAGAAATGAAGCAGTGCTCCTTTAACCAATATAAAATTAGTACTGCATTTCAACTTACCTTTATCAAATTCATAATGATACTGTACAAGTAATAATTTAGTTGCTTGCTTTTTGTATTTATATTCCTCCAGGAATTCAAAGTGGTATACATAGCAACCCCCTTCCAATTTTATCCTCATATTACTCCTGTGTGCTAGCTTAGCTGTCCCAAATTAACAGTTTCTGGATAGTTTTTCAAGATCATCTCTGTGGCTCCATACACTTAGGGGAATTTTGAACTTGTGTCTCCTTCTAATCCAGGGTGTGGGTGAGCAATATATGGCCTTCAGATAATGTTGGACTTCAACTCCATGTTCACTCATGTTTGGCTGTATTAATAAAGATGGTGCATTGCCCGTCTCACTGTTTAGCCTTTACTGGCTGTCATTTAAATATATATTCAACACTTGTGTCTGTGGTTCATTATGCAGGAAACATTGTACAAAGAGGATTCATATTCTCCTTAATTTCTTCCAGATTTGTCATAACCTATTCTAAACCAAGGTTCTTACTGTTGCAGGGGTTTCAATTACACAACACATTAAGATTGGCTGGTTTTAACTTTTGAGATACTTTTGAGAGCTGGCTAGCTATCTGCTTAACACCCTAATTCCACTTGCTCAGTGCAATATTCAATTTATAAGCTGTACCATTCCCCAACTGTGCTCTGGAGTGATCACATAGTTCTTAGTCATCTGTTCAAAGGGTAGGAGTAATGGGAAGACTTGACTATTAACTGCTTGAAAGTTGAGTCCCATTCAGTGGTTTAAAAAATGTACAACGGCCTGATTGTTAGGTGGCACAAATAGCAAACAGCTGATTAGCCTTCTCTATCTGAGGTTTATGTGAGTTGTAATCCAGCACATCTAGGAGGCACTAAATTGGAACAGGTTTGGTTTAACCCATATAGTCTGAATTGCTTCGGCTTTCAGAAACACTTTAAGAAGTTTGGCTACAGAATAATTAATGGAATGCATGTTCTGTTCTATATATATAAAGATCTTCAGGGGGTTTCTTGCTCTAATTACCACAAGCTTTTAATGCTGGATTGATAGTTTTGTGATGCTAAAGTCTTTATAAACCCAAAGTAGCATGCACTATTATTTAATGATGTCTGTGGCATTTGTCAGATCAGGGAAAAAGTAGTTTAGAACAAGAATGTTGTTACTTGAAACTCAGAATACAAAGAGAGTATTCACATGATACACAGCCATAAATTACCATAGCGTGTTGTATGAATTTAACTGACCTGGTTAGTGTGTGGTTCTCTGTCATGCAAACCCAGAAAACTGGGTTGAGTTAAACATGTATAAGATCTTATGATCATGATGAAAAATCATATATATATCATTTGAAGGTCTATTCTCATTCTGGTATTCAGAGTGTATTATCTGGTTTTATCTGTATATGTCTTTTAGGCCACATGAAAAAGATTAATGTTCATTGACCAGATGAAGATTTATTTTTTCTGAAAGTTTAAAGTTCAGAAGTCTTGTTGTTTAATGCAATTTGCATTCTTAGTAGCATCGTATAATGATTCTTTGACACACAGCCTATCCTATATTGTTTAACTTAGGCTACATACAAACACACAATTTTACACTTTAGTGCCTCAGTTAGAATAAATGTACATGAATAAAAAATCTGCTGGGATCCCTAAAGAGATCTGTCACAATTTTTTTTTGGCTTGTGGATGTGAATATCACTTAACAGTTCTTCCAGTATCTTCAGGAAGAGATCTTTGTATAGATGACTTAGTACTCTGGAGATTTGCACTTCCTTCCTGACTCCAGTGAAATGAAATGACTGATACACAATAGTAATATAGGCCTTCTCATGCTATAGGGTCAGTTAGCACATCAGGCTAAGCCATAAGCCTGGATTAGTGATAAATAATCCTGGGGGTCTTTGGGAACCAGAGACATTCTTAGATGGCTCCACTATGATTAATATTCTCTCTCTCCATGGGGTTTGTATATTTTAAATTTTTAAAATTTTAAACTTTTTGATGATGTTGTATTTTAATCACTTTTTATCTTTTATAATTATTGTTTTTATCCATTTGTTATTTTAATTGTTGTACGCCACCCAGAGTTACTTTGTGTGAGATGGGTGGCTATATAAATATGATATATAAGTAAATGAATAAATACATACGCTCACAGGTTCCTGCAGTCTCTACCTACAAGTTGATCGTGTGAGTTTAACATGATGTATGAATGTGGGGATCTTCCATCTTAGAAGAAATTAAAGAACAAGGCTGGCTGTGTATTGTAGGTTCTTCTTAGCACACAAAATCAGCATCCAGTGTTTGCATGTCATGCTTGGCTAAGCAAGCCATGGACAGCTAATGAGCCATATCCACTTGTTCTCACTGCTTATGCTTAACTTTAGAGGCAAACACAATTTCAGTAGTTGAACTGAAGAAGCCCATAAGTGCCCAATAAAGATGGTTCTCTCATTAAGGAATAATTGTTTTATGTTTGGCTCTCTTAAAAACTGGGGATTGATTAATATATTCTGTGTTCTTGGAAGGAACTAATGAGAATTGTGTTGCTATTAACAATTGGTCTTCTACAACACACAGAGTCATAAATTGAATTGTAGAGCCATAGGATATAGTGTAAGTCTCCATTAAACACCTCCAGTGGAAGAGAATCTACTGTCTCCTAAGACATATCAATTTCCTTGTTGAACTACTCTTACCATTAGGAATTTTTCCTGATCTCCACCCAAAATTTACTTTCTTGTGATTTACACACATTGCTTCTTGACTTCTGGAGCAACTCTAAACAGTTCTGCCCCTCCTTCTACATGACAGCCCTTCAGATACCTGAAGCTACTATGTTGTCTCCCTGCATTTTTCTCTTCTCTGGGGTAAACAAACCCAATATCTTCAACCATTCTTGATAGGTTTTTCCTTCCAGGCTCTTTATCATCTTGATTGCTCTACTCTAGACATGCTCCAGTTTGTCAGCATGCTTCCTAAAATATATCCAGAACTGCATGCAGTATTCTAAGTCTAGTCTGACCGATTCAGAATAAAGAGGAGTAATGCCTGCTCTTGATCTTGACACTATACCTCTGTTGATGCAGCCTGGAATGCATTTACTTTTTTTGCAGTTGCATCACAATGTTGGCTCATGTTTCTCTTGTGATCCACCAAGACACCCAGATCGTTTTTCATTTATGCTGCTGTTTGGAACTTTTTGCCAGGCCTTTGAAGTAGGCTTACCCAAGTTTTTCTCAGGCCCATCTTATTATGCTAAATATACTAAATGAATTTCTTTCTCATGCTTCCTTCCATCTCTTGGTTGTGTAATTTCTTGCCCAACTCACTCCTTAACAGCTTCTTCCTTCCTTCTGCTCTTAATGGCTCTTTCCTACCTTTCTTAAGTCAGCTCTAAATTCTTTTATGCTATTCTGTTCCTCCTCCTCTTAACACTTATTATACTCTTGATATAAAGTGGAAAACTGAAGCATAAAAATAATAGGTAAGAAAAATTAAAAACCTCATAAAATAGCATGAGCATTATTGTTATACTTGTGACTGGAACCTCAGAAGTCAATCCAAATGATTAGGAACTTAAGTCAGTCTAAAACTTACTGCTTGGATTCTGCAAGAAAGGGAAAATTTCCCTCCATTCCACCAGTAGAATTTGTTTCCATCAATATAAATATACTCTTTCATTGTATCCTTTATCTGAAATAAAAATGAAATAAAATGAAGCACTTCATTATGGTCAAAACTCAGCAACATTAAACATAGGACAGACAAACCAAACAGAACATAATAGGGTAACTATATTAGTTTTGTTTTAAAAAATTATTTTCCTATTTCAGTTGATTGTCTTATCATAATACCCTAACAAGAGAGAAGAGAATATTCAGGTGCAGAAAGTATAGTCCCAGGCCATATGTAGCTCTCCAGAATCCCAGTTTGGATGCAGTGCAAAAGTTCAACCATTTTAAAAAAATGGAGGGGATTATAGGGCAAAATGATTGATTTCACCCTTAAATCCCCATTGGATCCTGACTCTTCCCACATCTATAGTATGGCCTTCAGCATGCTGTGTAACTAAAGTTTTCATTTGTGTCCTTAGCCACCTACATTTTGTTCAATCAAAAGAACATTTCTATCTTGTTTCTATGTTTTTAGCATAACTATTTCTAGTTGTAATGTGCTTCATACTCTTTCTTAATATTGTTCATTTTACTGATGTATTTTTTCTTTTAACTGCCTTCATAGAGTCCTATGTGTTTGTGAAATGTTGGTTTTCTATTAATTTTAATTGGAAACATTGTCCTTTATTTTATGGATGGTTGTTTTTGCAAAGATCACGAGTTCAACTTCTGTATATGTGTTAGTTATTTACTTTTTAATTTGTACATGATCCAGTGAGGTGATAACATTCATAATATCTTTAACTTAGTACAGACCGCAGTTTGGAAAACTTATGTGTGGTGCGTGAAGGATTTATCATATTGAGTACCACTAACTGAGTTGTATTTGGAGCAGAGTGGAAACAGCTGGAATGGAATTCCCTATTCCTTGCATGTCCTCCATTGATCTGCTTTGGATGGATTGAGGATATTTCAAACTAGATTTCAGAGAGCAAGAGGGGCTAGAGGGGGGGCTTTACTTAGTAAATAAAGTATTGAAAAAGCTATATTCATCTTGCACTGATTTGTTTAAATGTGTTATTTTCTATTCTGTTCACTATTTTTAATTACAGGTAGTCCTCACTTAATGACCACAATAGGGACCAGAAAAATTGTTAAGCGGGATGGTTGTTAAGCAAGTCACATCTGATTTTACAACCTATTTTGCAGTGGTCATTAAGCAAATCACTGTAACCGTTAAGTGAATCACACGGTCATTAAGTGAGTTACACGGCTCCCCATTGATTTTGCTTGCTGGAAGTCAGCTAGAAAGGTCGTAAATGGTGATCCTGGGACACTGCAACCTTTGTAAGTGCAAGATGGTTGCCAAGTGCCTGGATTGCAACCACATGACCACAAGGGTGCTGCGACAGTTTTAAGTGCAAGGACCAATTGTAAGCCTCTTTGTTCAGCATTGTTGTAACTTTGAATGGTCGCTAAACAAATGGTCATTAAATGAGGACTACCTGTACATTAAAATCACTTCCCTGATTGGGCCACTAATTTAGATCTTCCAAACATGCTCAGGTGTGTCTCAATATAGAAGGAAGTCCCAATCCTCTGTGTCTCATATCATAGTTCTTTAAAAAAATGTCCTGCTTTTAAGTTATGGCTGCATAACATAAAAGTGGGTAACTTCAGCTAAGTTAGTAGGGATTGAAAAATAATTGTCCTGTTAAATTCCAAAAACTAAATTTAATGGTCTAATCAGATAACTAAAATTGTACTCCCAAGTATTCCACCATAAGACAAAAGAAGAATTATAACAGTTGGGTTGCTTATGAGATTCAGTGAAATATAAGTTGCCATTTAGACTGTATCTGTAAACTTGGAGACTAGGAGCAAGAGCCAGAGGAAGGAGCATTTTAGTGGCTTATATAGTTCTGTAGATTTTCATACAGCATGCAAACTGCCAGACCAAATGGACTGATCGTAGAACAGCTGTGTTCTTATCAAGATAACTTGGGAATGTAACCTGTGTTGCAACTCTTGCCTAGATATGCAGTCAGCCCAACATCTTTTTTCCAGTAATAATTACTGTAGATAACTAATTCTGAAAAAATTGCACAGACATTCAATATTCAGAAGTGGAGTTGAACTTCAGGGTTGTATTGTAAAGGCATCAACAACTACCTTGCAAAATTTTCTTGCCCGGAAAAACAAATAACAAAATCATTCAACAACATAGCAACACATAGAGGGAAATTTTTCACAACTACTATTTAGTGCTGAAATGACTTCTAAATAATGCCACCTAAGGCAATGGTTGTGTGCTGACATTTTTTTACTCCTGAGCAGCTCTGAAACTGAACTTGGCAACAGATGTCACATCCTTATATATTGCTTTTATTCAATGGAGCGGAATTCCCCATACCGGTTAACTCCATTTAGATGACAGTTAATGACTGTCCTGTTCAAATTATTTAGATGTTTATACATTTCTCTTGCCCCTCTAATAATTCTGGGGCTGTCCTATGTTTTTAAGCCCAATGTTCTTTTCATTTTGTTTAATTCTGCAATTCCATAAACTATCCAAGTTTGTTCATTGTAACTCTCTCTACTCTGACAATTTTATTTTATATGTTACCTTGGTTCTTACTTTAGGTAGTTTATTATGAACAGAAATCTGGAACAGCTGTGGCACCACCATTATCAGCAGTTATTGCCTGTGTGTGTGTGTGTGAGACTTTAAGTAGGCAGCTTTTAAAATCTATATCTCTGCAGCCAAAGTATTGGCTTATATATGTCAATTACATTTTATCTTGTGGCAGTACAGAAAAGAGGAGCTTAGGAAATTTTTAAACTAACTAAATGAGCAACACAAGACCATAAAATAAGAACATGGAAATTGAGAATAGCAATAGTTTGTCATTTTGGGGTGTTCTGGTGAAGTGAGGTAATGATAGGAATAGAAAGAAAACATATATTGACACTTAACCTTAATCACATCACCACACTCAACAAAAAAGATCTGTTACTAAGTCAGTAATGAGCAGGGCTAATGAAATAAGTGATGCAACTAGCAAACTGAAGGAAATTCAAAACCTGTATAATGCCCTTCTAAGTTATGGATATACCATAAGGCATGTAAGTAGAGGGAAAAAAGATTAAAAGGACTATGAACTGTTTGCAAATCTTCCATTCGTCTCAAGGAAGTTGACAGGATTTTTTTGTGCTGTTAGCTTATCCGCCTGTGTGCTGAGCCTTTGTCCTAGTGAAAACTGTTAGGGAAGTAATAGCTGGGTAAAGGCAGGGGAACATGCATCCTTGATTGAGGGGGTATTGCCTCTTGCCTTAGAAGAGGCAACGTTGCATCCTTCCTCAAGAAAAACATTGGGTCACAAATATAGAAGCATACATTTGGGATGATGGACAAGATACAAAGAACCCTGCCACTTTCTAAGGATAGACTCTAAAAATTAAGAATTCAGGGAGTGTATAAGCTAAATTGCCTGTATGGTGACACATTGGATGAATTTGATGTGCCGTAGGATGCACTTAATAATTAATGTTGGGGCTGGACAGACACCAAATCTGTCTTGCTAGAGTTTAGCTTCAGCCTGTTTTCTCCCACCCAGACACCAGCAGCTTCCAAATATGAGATCAAGACTTCCATAGCATCTCTTGCTTGGCCTGGCATTTTGATCTACCTAGCTCTCTGGAAAAGACTCTAATTCTGGGAAAGGTAGAAGGAAGGAGAAGAAGAGGATGACCAGCAGCAGATTCAGTTACAATGGTGATGAGTTAGCTGTTGGGAGACTTGAAAGAACAGGTTAGGGATAGATCATCATGGAGAAAATCCATGTGGTCACTAGGAGTTGAAATGACTTGATAGCACATAATCAATTACCTTCCTTCCTTCCCCAAATCAAAAGATGATCTCTTCAGAGGCTTCATATAGATGTTACAAAGTGCTACAGGGAAGACCAAACCCTGCAGTGCTTGACAAGGGAGCTGATATCTCCTTCCCATTCCATTGATTGAAACTACCCACTCGAGAGTGAAGTACAAAAAAGCAGTGCCTTAGACTCCCATCCACTGCAAACGTTTCAAAAGGATACCACATTTGATGCTGCTGAGTGAACCAAGACTACCAGAAGGGTTGCACTCTGTCATCTAGGTCCTGGTGCAGATCATCCACTAGAGTGACCAGTGCTGTTTCTGTCTCAGGCCCAACTGTGAATTCTGACTGAACTGTTTCTTTTAGGGCACTTGATAACTGAACCCCCACTATCTTCTCAGGAACCTTTCCCAGAAAAAGGAGATTGGAGACAAGGCAATAGGAAGGGCCTCTCCAGGAAGGGGCAAGTTAGCAGACATCATCTCCTTTACCAGAAAGGGAAAGGGATGTCCACATATTTCAAAGTAGGGTGCTAGGGAAATTTTGGAGCTTGTAGGCTTGGTATTTAATGTGGGCAGGAAGGAGGGCTAAACATGTTTTATTTCCATAGCATGTTTTTCAAACCCAATATGTAGGAGTATAGAATTTCAGTATGTGTACGTAGTACTATAATGTTGTTGTTTTTTTAACTTTATAAAACCTACCACTGACTGACCCATCCTAACTCAGTCCACCCATACTTTATTCTGGAATTCCTGGGTTCTTTTTGGCTATATATGCTAATCTAGCATTGTAGCTATGTAATGTAATTTCATTGGTGTTATGTTTGCCCCTCTCCCCCATACCTTTCATTTAGGAAGCTTGATGATTGTGTCTTTTTCCCTAGATTTTAAGTAGCTGATTAAATTACTGTTTTTTAAAGATATGAATTTGTATGTAGTCCCTGCTAACTATCTCTTGTACTCTGAGTAGAAAGACAGAATTTAAATCAAATAAGTAATTTTATTACAACTTTAACTTGGGTTGTAGAAATTTCACCTTAGAGGAATTTTGTTGACTACTACTCCATAGATGAGGTAGCAAGTCTTTTTCCTAAACTAAGGACTTTCCTAAGGTAAACTAAGAATTCAAATTTTGTCTTGCTGCTTTCTTTTCAGGAAAGTTTATCTTGCCATTAATTTTGTTGTATGAAAAATGATCTTAATAGTTTGAAGTATATAAATATAATGTGTGATGAGGTAAAAAAAATCTAAAACAGCTTACGTAATCAGTTTCTTCAGTTTTATAATTTAAAAGGCAGTGCATACAAGAAGCAGGATTGGGGAGGGAAGAAGAAAAAAGCAATCTTGGGCATCTGTGAGAGTCAGGACAAGAGGGGTTAAGAACTTACTCTCATCACCCGAGCAACGAGGAACAGATAAGAGGATGAGACTGAACCCTCCCTAAAGAATGCAAGGGAGGTTGGGAGGGTGACCCTGGAATTTGCTCTCACTCTGAGAAGATTTCTGTAATGGGAGTAAGGCCATTAAACTTTGCTGGATTGAATCTGTACTGTCTCCTGGAGTTTCCTGGGCTAATCCTGACAGCATCATTGTTTAAAGTTCTTATGTTGGAATGGCTGCTGCTAAGTAACAACTAAGATAACCAAACCAAAATCCTCCTCTCTTCATCAGACACAATGAAGTAGTTTTGCTTCTCTTCTCTCCTTCTGCTTCATTCTAAACATTGTATTCTTATTATTGATTTTTTTTATTTTATTGATTGAAAAAATTGAAAATATTCTCATTATTGATCAGCTACTTGGAAACACCATTGCTTTCAGTGATATAGCTGTTAAAAACACTGCTTTGAAAAAAGCTTTCCTAACAGTTTTTATTCTCATCTGTCCTCATTTTCTTTGCAGATATATTCTCATAGTTAAGAAAAAGCACAATGGAATTTTACGAGTCTCCCTATTTTATCGTCTTAGTACCCTCTATTGTGATTGCTGTTATCTTCCTCTTTTTTTGGCTTTTTATGAAAGAAACGCTATATGATGAAGCCCTTGCCAAACAAAAGAGGGACCAAAAGCTTCCACCTAGCAAGACTGATAAAAAGAAAGCAGAGAAGAAGAAGAGCAAGAAAAAAGAGGTCCAGAATGGGAACCTCCATGAGTCTGACTCAGAAAGTGCCCCTCGGGACTTCAGACTGGCAGATGCTTTGGGGGCAGAGGAGGAGCACATCGTTCCTGTCCCACTGAATGTGACAGAGGCCCCCAGCAGTCTCCGTGAGCGCAAGAAGAAGGAGAAGAAACACAAGAGCAATTCAGAGGAACTTGTGTCAAAAGAGTTGGAGAGTTCTAAGTCTGCAGGAAAAAAAGTGGAGCCCGTACCTGTAACAAAACAGCCCACCCCACCTTCAGATTCAGCTGGGTCCAAAAAAAAGTCAGGACAAAAAAAGCAGAAAAATGGAATAGGTATTGCTGTGTTACTATCTGGGTTTTTTGGCAGAATGGGGGATGGTAATGTATTAGTTCATTGTGCTTGTTTAGATAATTCTTGCTGTAGAAGAGCAAGTCACACCACCACTACAGAATAAGAGTCACTGGCTGCAGGCTTACAGATTAAATGACACAGCACCAAGGAAAGGGAATGAGAAACCAAGAGTAAAATTAAGCAAGTTCAGGTACCAGTTACCAATGTTATCTGTTACAATAGTCATCATCAACTGGAATCAAAGTGAGGTGCACAGAGTTCAAAAACAAGTCTTGACAGTCTTTTGAGGCACAGCCTGACAATTACTGGATGTGGCTGTGATGCATTTCGAAGTTGCTGGCCCTTGAAGGTGAGGCTTTACTGGAGTCTGTTGGCAGCTCGCTATTCTTTCTTGGCAGGTAACCTGAGGCTGTAAGTGACATTCTCACACCTGCTTGGTTTAAAATATTAAGGCAGTCCAGGTATAGCATACTTTCTGTATACTTCAGAAAGAGGCCTGGGCTTCAGAGGATTATGGAGAACCGCTGTTAGGCCATGCTCTGTTTTAATTGTGAGGTTTTTTTTTAAACAAGTCCTAGTGCCCTGATTTACATGTACATTAAGATATCAATCATGGTTTACAGATTGCTGTGCCTAGGCTTTCACAGCATCCTTAGCAAAAAATAAACAGCTTTATGGCTTAGTGAGATTAATTAAAGGGAATCCAATCATTATGGTTTGTAATTCTACGGTTTATTATAGCTAAATGAGCAAACCATGACTAAACAAATCATAGCATAGAATGATGTATGAACCTAGCCTATGGATTAGCATGATAAATCAATCCAGTAAACATCAGTATAGTTAATATAGAGAGCTAAATAATCCTATATGGACTTTCTTTAGAAAGTCTTCCCCCCTCCCCCTGGATGTGAATGATCACATTTAGCCTCAGCAATGTTACCAAGATCAGTGCACAACCTTTGGCTTCCCTGCCAAACTATACAGGTCTTAATTATATGGAATACTTGAACATCCTTGGAATATATGCTGTATTTTCTCTCTGGCTGTTGAAATTTAAGGTGGTTTTATCCTCACGTTCCAGTTGAAGTTTCTTACTTGATTTTTCTAAAGTCAAAGTACCAAAACCACATACTGTTGTGGACTAATTTGATATGTGTATATGTATCACATATAATATGACATATGAATTTATGTGTTCCATACAGCTGAGACTGGTACATGTCTGTGAGGAACCTGTTGTAGGTATGTGCATGCGCATATAAATGTATAAAGATACATGCATACCTACAAACACGTATATGGACATGCATAGATTAGTGTGTACAGTATAAAGCCTGATATCGCTCCTTTTGTGTTTTTTTTTTTTTTTACAGATGACCAGGATGCCAAGAATGATTCAGTTCTGTCCACCTCCAGAAAGCAAGATCCTCTCATATTGCATCCTGAGATAAAGCAAGAAAGTGGCTCTGGGAAAAAGAAAGTTTTCGCCAAGAAACCAAAGACAGATAATGGTAATTCAGTGCAGTTTATGTCTGATGTTTTAATAACCTCCTTTAGTGGGTGATCTTTCTTGGATTAAGCAATTTGGGTCCAGTACATCAACCTCCATCTCAAAATTAGTTTAAAATCAAATCAGAATTGGTGCACTTGTGTGGATGGGAAATGAGGATATAATTTTGATGCCAACCCTCAGAGGCTTTCTTCCTTTTCAGATGCACTAGGAAGCAGGAAAATGGCTAGCCACATCATTCCCATGAATCAGATATGCTTAGTGATGAGATTGAAACTGGAAAGTTATCTTCCCTCCAGTTGTCCCATAAGATTTAGATGGGAGACAAAACTGGAAGATCTAGCTTGTAGTGTTGCGCAGATACTTGACTTTGGGGATTTCTGTGCTTGTTTTAATTACGTTAGTGGAATGTAATCTACTTGGTTTAGAATTCTCCCATCTTACTAATTGTAAAAAACAATCATTTTTTTATTTTACATGTTAACAATTGCATTATGGTATAAAGTTTCATAGTCTGGAATCCATTTAATTTACACTGAAGAAACAAACTAAAATGAGTCATTATAATTGTAAATATTTAATGCACATACATGAGCTAGATATTAAGAATGGCAGTACTTAGAGTTCTGTGGGTCCATAGTTTCCTGCGACAATTTGTTTCTAGAACTAGGGAGGCTCTGTCTGATCACAAAAGGGTGTTTGGGGCAGAAATAGCATCAGTCTGCTGAACATTGGTGCCAGTCGACAGGCATGAGATAACTTCTTTTGCTCTTACTGAAGACCTAAGCTAAGACATGACTGACAATTATTAACTTATGGTAGAAGAAAAGTAAGGGTTTGTGTTCTTGAATCAATGTATGTTCACTCATTTGAATTATATTTATATTTATTTATTTATATATCATTTGTCACTGCCCATCTTGTTAAAAAACAGCTCTGGGCAGTTTACAGAGAAGCTAAAATCAGTTAAAAATACAGTATAAAATAGTCCTGAATAAATAAGAAATTATATCCTGCCTTTCCTCCAGAAGCTTAAAAGTGGCATACAGTATGTCAGTTTATTTACTATTTATTTCCTCCTTTCTCTGTGTGATAATTTTTAATGACACATTTCAGATAGTTTCTACTTTTGCACGTGCATTTATTACTGTACATTTACCCTTATAAATACATCTTTAGAGGCATCCCAGTCATCACTGTGCAATTTAATTTAGAGGCTCTTCGTAGTGACACTTTTTTTGCCCCAGTAAATGTCTTAGCAATAGGGTTCCAGTTAATGTTTAGGATAAACATTTTCTACCTAGGATGTTGCTGTTTTCTCTAGTGGGAATGCCCCCCATTAAAAAAAAATGAATATAAAACACTGGTGCCGTTGTAGGTACTAGTACAGTGGAACCTCGGTTCACAAATTTAATTCGTTCCGCGACTCTGGTCGCGACCCGAAATGGTCGTGACCGGAATCAAATTTTCCCATAAGGTTCAATGTAAATACAGTTAATCCGTTCCGACCCCAAATTTGGTCGCCAACCGATTTCTGGTCACGACCCGAGTTTAATTTCCCCATAAGGTTCAATGTAAATACGGTTAATCCGTTCTGAACCATGTTTTTTTTTAAAAAAACCACAAAAATATGACACAAAGTACAGTGCGAAGAGAGAGAAAGCTAACCTTGCTCGGGAGGGAAAATGGCCGCGGTTCCTGCTTGGAGGGAGAGTCCCCTCCCTACAGGAAGCTGCGACCACGTGACACGGGAGGGAAAATGGCCGTGGATCCTGTTCGTCACCCGATCCGGCGTTCGCGACCGGAGGTAAATTTTTGCAGCCGGAGCTGGTCGTGACCCGAATTGTTCGTGAACAGATGCGTTCATGAACCGAGGTTCCACTGTACCTGTTATCCCTGAACTCTTTCTTCTGCTTTTCTGTAAGGCAGTAAGGGTCGCCTTTGAGTCAAGCAGTGGCATGCTTGTTTCAAGCAGTGGCACTCTTCACAAATCACCTTTGATGCTGTCCCTACAGTCTTGATATTAGCATAGAGATGCTCAGGTGATTCTTTTCAAAACTGACATAGAACCGCTCTGCCGGTTTTTCTTTTTCTTTGAGCAGTGGTGTGAATGTTTCATTTTTATCCATGCCATAGCATTGGAAGCATATCTTTCAAGGGACATCTGTTTCCTGCATTATCAGACCAGATTTGTTGAACAGCAAACTGGTTTAGGTTAAAGCAGTGCTGCTGAACCAGCAAAAGTGGGGCATGTGCTCTTATTGCTATTTGATGAGATAGGAAGAAGGAACCTGCTGTTTAAAGATGGATGTGTCTTTAGGTCACAGTGGGCAGACTATGTATGGCACGTGAGCTGATTTAAATTTATGCAAGTGAGAGATCAATTCAGACCTCTGGTAAAACTGTCCATAGCTCTGTACACTGCTGCTTAGGGATGAGAAAAGAGGGTGACAGACAAAGGGTTTTCAGAGAGAGAGTAGTTGACTCTGGCTGTTTTGGTCTCTAGTTCTACTCACTGCCTTCTTCAGTCCCATTTACCTTTCAGTATAAATCTGCTTTTTATATAGTAAGTTTTATGGGCTATCCACTCCCGTGAAAGTAGCTATTTATATGTTCTAGTCCAAAAGCATGGTTGTCCATTTTAGCGGGGGCTACTAGAAGCTCTCATTCAGCAACATTTGGAGAGTCATATGTCTTGCAAACCTGCCCATGACTTTCTCATGTCGTTGAAAGTAAATACTGTATTTAGGATGATTGTAGCACCATCTACTGGAAACACAGCTTGAACAAGGATTCTTCTGATAGCTAAACTAGATTTTGGCTAACACCACACAGCTTAGTCAAATCCAAAGTATGATGGTGTGCATGTCTTGATACACTGATGAGGCAGGGCATAGATTGTTGCATGACTTTCTATATCGTAGTGAGACATTTTGTTCTGGTCTCCTTGTGGTAAACAAATTAGGGGAAGTGTGCAAAGCATGACTTCTGGAATTCTTTCAATTTCTTTACCACTGATACCCATAGCAGGCATCAGAATTTTCTACTGAAATTTGAAATCTGCAAATTTCTAATGAAATAGTATGTATGTGTGTTTATTTCTGCTTTATCTTCATTTGGGTCCATGTGTGTTTATATACAGGTATACACTAGAAAGCACAGGGCATGCTGTATATGCTTTGCTTTGGGTCACAGGAGGGCTTGGAATTGAACAGTTGATAGTTTCAGTATAACTAAGATTTAATGTGACACACAGTGAATGAGGCAATCTAACATATGTGCTGATCAATGACTAGCCAAGATACAGTTTCTGTGGAAAAGGCAAATTTCATGTTGAGAATTATTGTTACAGTAAAAATATAAAATATCCCATTGCTATTTTACAAGTTCATGGTGTGCCAACACTTGGAATAGTGTCAATATCTAATGAGATTGAGTGTTGGTAGATTGAGGACAGATAAGAGGAAACCCTGCTTCGCATAGTTATACTGCGGAATTCACTGCCACAAGTGATCGCTGCCAACTTGCACAGTTTGAAAGGGAAATAAACAGATTCAAGGAGAATAAGCTGACCAGTGGCTACCATATATGATCAGGTCTCTTATCTAAAATGTATAATGTACTCTAAGGACCAGGGTCCTTGCTCATTCTTCGTATAAGATTAAAATCATCTGCAATCTGGGCACATTAAAGAGAAGCATGTCTACAAATACACCAGTTAGAAAAACTTACCCATGTATTCGTAGATATGCTTCTCTTTAGTGTACTGAATTAAGCAAGATGACATTTTGAATAGTTAAAGTGTTCAAGTTAGCCTGCAATTTTTGTTTTCAGCATGGCGTGCTTGAATCAGTTTTAAAGGCACATTTAATGTCTGGTTAAAAACAATTCTTAGCTTCTGAATTTGATTTTAATACAATGTGCATCTTGAGAAGCAGTCAGTTTCTTTTAAATGAGATTGGAGGATGGCAGTACTGGCTGCCACCTGAAGAGCACCACATTAGACGAATAACCAAGTATAGGTGTTTAGGATTTTAATCTCAGTATCTCAGTAAGGTAAGATTCTTAAGTGTGAATTTGTTCTTTATGACATCTAGGTTTGGTCTAAGCTGAGAACCCTGAAAATCATCAGTTGAAATCTCTTGTCTTTGACTTGTGCGTGGTGCTGCCATTATCCCATTAATTACAAATACTAACATATAATCTAAGACGTATTCATTGAGGTTGAATTATTGGAGAGACTGAGGAATCACAATGAGTTTGACAATCCTAATATGAAAGCACTTTTGTAGCACTTTCCAAGTGTTCGAAGTATTTCATATGCATAGTTTTATATTTCTTATAATCTCTTTGTAAGTAGGTGGTATTATTTCCATATTATAGATGTGGAAAGCTTGGGAAAGTGGCTTGCTTAAAATTGTATAGTTATTTCATGCCAGAAGTTACATATTTTATTTGAAGACTTCCTAGCTTAGTCTTTTAGTTGTGACATTCTATTGGCTGAAAAGAAGAAACATGGTTTCTAAGTGCTAATTCATGTGCATTTTTAATATATACTTTACTGCAATAAAAAAAAATACACAGAAAACAATTAAAATCCAAAACCATCAAAAATGAGCAATGAACAAAAACAATTTTTGATAAAAAATTAATAAAATAAATATTTCATAAATTTCCAGTTATGACTTTAGTGGATGAACCTTTGATTCGTGCAACAACATACATTCCTCTGATGGATAATGCAACCTTATCAGAGGGAAAGAGAGAAGCAGCTGATTTGGTGAGACATGATGGTCTTGAAGGACTGCAGAAAACCAGTGTGAAGAAACTGAAGAATGAAACTGATAAAGGTATTGGTGCAAAAGGGAAGGCATGGCCAGGAAAACTAGTGGGTTGTGCTGTGAAGCTTGGAAATATAGTCATTGCCACAATACTCTTAAGAAATTGAGGATTTCTTTTTTAGTTGAGAAAAGTTTACACTGTGGCCAGATTGACATCAGATAGGATAGTAATGAATCATGCATTTTATTTAAGAGTCCCAGTCCCCTTCACTCCCTATGCCCAAACACCCCCCCCCCCACACACACACACTAGTTTCCATGCATCAGACCGTATACAGCGTGCTTGGATCTAGTTTGAATACAGTACTATGGCAGAGCAAGAAGAGTACATCATTGGTCAAAGTTGCCTATGGAGAAATAGCATTGCCATGAAACATGAAGTGAAATTGAACCTAGATCTGGCTACACTATGCACATACGCACACTAATTGGCTGAGTTCCTTCCATATTTCCTGGAGCAGCAGCAGCAGCAGCAGCAAAAAAAAAAAAGTAAGGGAAGGGGAGGACAGGACAAGCTGGACCAGATCAAAGGGAAGAGAAGGGAAAGGAAAGAGATGAACAAAACTGGAATGAGATAAGGTGGGAAGAAGTGACAAGAAAGAAAAGGGAGAGAAATCCTGTTCAGGTGATACAAAAAGATTTAAAATTTACCAGACAAGCAGTCCTGCCCAAGCAATAAACTTATCTTCAGACTAATCTTCAAAGGTGTTTCTAATTCTCAGTTATTTGAGAGAAAACACCGTCTTCCAGTCTTAAACAAGACATCTTTCTTTGCAGTCTGGGATTTGCCCAGGCAAATTAGAAACATTCCCTTACTTGAGCAATAAGCTTAAGATTTTTCTGTATTTACTGGAATCTTCAAGGATCCACTACTTTGAGTCATTTTTTCACCTCCCTAGTTAAATTCTTTCTCTACTTCGGTTTGATAGTTGCAACCAAAATTACTCCAGTACACTTTCCAATAGAGCTACTGTCTATGCTTGGGGAGATTCTGCCTGTAGATTTCCAATTATCCATTCTTTTTTTTTTTAATTGTGCTTTATACTCCAAATGCACTAGAGCTCACAACTATAATTTGGAGCTTTGTCACTCAGGCATTTCCTAGGCCTAGGCATAAAACATGTTTGTTAATACAGGTAGTCCTCTCTTACTGACCGCAACTGGGACCAGGAACTCGGTTGCTAAGCGATGCGGTCGTAAAGTGAAACTTCACATGACTGTGCCCAACTTACAATGTCAGTTCTGGCTGTGGTGGTGAAGCAAATCACCCATGGTCATTAAGCGCAATGTCACGTGACCACGACTTGCAACTTCCTGCTGGCTTCCGCGTTGACTTTGCTTGTCAAAAGCCAGCTGTGAAGGTTGCAAATGACAGCAGGATGCTGCGACCATTGCAAATGCGCGTCAGTTGTGGAGTCTCCGAATCACAATCATGTAACCATGGGGACGTTGCGATGGCCGCAACTTTGAGGACCGGTCGTAAATCTCTTTTTTCAGTGCCATCATAACTTCCAACGGTCACTGAACGAGTAGTTGGTAAGCGAGATCTACCTGTATTTATTATATTTATAGCTTGCTAGTTCCCATAAAAAAGCCTGCTGGAAAATTGTCTTCCATATGTCACAGAACAGTAGATTTCCTTCTACTCTTACTTTAAAAATATGTTTCTTTCTTGTTATAACTGTTGTTGGTTTGATTATAGAAAATGCAGAGGTGAAATTTAAGGATTTTATCTTGATTATGAAGAACATGATATTCACAGAAGAGGAGGCTATGAATGTAGTGGAGTTATTGAAGGAGAAATCTAATGTCATACAAGAGGTTCTGCAGAAGGTAAGTGGTGCTTTGAGGCTAACATTGGGTTGGAAAAGAGGCTGTTGCGTTTGCTTACCATCCATATAAATATCTTGATGAATCTGGATTTTCTTTCTATGAACACCAGATCAATACATTTTTTGAGGGAAGCCTTAAAATCTAAATACAAATAATGTCACCATTTTGTTCCTGCACCAGATAAGATACATTTTCTGGATGTTGGTTGTTAGAAATTCTGTTCTTCTTCAGCAGAAACATATGCAACAAATTCATTGTTTTATTACAAAAGCACATCTTGGGCTTTGTACCATGTGCAGTTGCTTCTAAAGAACGTGTGTGGGTACTGGGAATCATCGAGGCTTCTGTGTTGCTTTCTGATAAGTTATTTCCCAGCAGTATTTGCACTTTCAGGGGATATCCTGCTCTGGTCCTATTTGGCCAGTTCTTTTTGTCCTTGAATTAGATTCTGTTCCTTACTTAATGCAACTCTAAAACATTTTCCCTGCACACCAAGTGAGTATAATAGTATTTACTTCATGGCCAGTAGGAGAATTTTTTAAGCTGGTTCAGAAATGCCTATGTATGATGACAGGAAAAAGTACAGCTACACCCTGCTTCATTCTTTGGCCTTCCAAATTGATGACCTATGGTCCATCTTAACTAAATCATGAGTTCTGAAACTGTTGCTGTATGTAATCGTTAATATTAACCAATCTAGGATTTAAGTATAACAGTGAATTAATGCATATCAGGAAATAAGCTAGAGGAGGAGAATGGGTGTCAGGAACATGATTCCGATTTGCTGCAGCTTGTTCCTGTTGTTTTAAATTGATTTATTGTGACATGTGATCTGGTCCTTAGTCTCTTCTTAATCTCATCATTTTGTGTTCTACATGCAGGCAAGTAAAGGAGACTCAGCTACGATGCTCCATCAGCTGCAAGAAAAGGATAAACTGCTTATGGCAGTGAAAGAAGAAGGTGCTGTTGCAAAGGAACAATGCAAACAGCTCTCCCAGGTACAGTGAATCCCAGAATAAATAAATGTACCATTACTAGTATAGTCAGATGTAAAGGGAGAAACAATCATTCATGGAAACACAGCTAAACATGTCATTTATACCACTTTGATAAAAACAGTTATGCTGGGAGGTTTGATATTAGGTTTCCCTTTTTTTAACTTTTCAGTAGGAAACACTTCAGATGTGAAGACAGGGTGGGGCAAATGCATCAGGGAAGCATACATAACGGTCTCTGTTCTCTCTTCCCTACTTGTTCTGGCACTTCCTTGTAGCCTTTCTAAAGAATTCAGTGCCTCCTCCCCACCCACCTACCCAGCTGTCTTTCAGCTCTTTTTTTACTCTTTCTGTTTCCCCACCATGAGCTACTTCCATATCTCATCGTCTTTAAAGCCTTGGAACCCACTGATGTACCTGTGGGTAGCATTATGTCTGCATATACCCTCCTTGACACCTGTTAGTTCCCATGTCCTACTGATTTTATTTTTTAAGATTCTTTTAATTAAAAGGAAATAAAAGAGAAGCTTAAATGCTGTAGAGCAAATGCTGTAGAGCAAAATGTACCTAAGTATATTCCATGTTTCCAGGAAAACCTTCTGGGCCTTGTAGATGCTCTGAGACATTCCTAAAAAATATGATAGGGGACTGCAACCCTGTGTAAAAGTGTAAATGGGTTATTTGGACACTGGCCATGGGTCTCACAATAAGGCGGAGTATTGAAAAGAGATACCCTTTGATTTGATCCTAGGAACTGATTTCAGAGAAAGAAAGAAGCAATTTGGTTATGGCAAAGATGAGAGAGCGAATTAACACACTGGAAAAAGAGCATGGAGTTTTCCAAAACAAAATCCATGTAGGCTACCAAGAAGCCCAGCAGATGAAAATGAAGGTAAAGTCAAAACCTCTAATCCCATGAAAATGTTCACTGGCTTGATTATAAAGTGCTTTAGGATGAGAGCATGCCTTATATCCCTTTGATGCATATTACATTTCTCTCTGTTCACGGATATCTTTGTCCCATGTGACACGAATCAGCTTGTGTTTTTTTTAAAGCATACATCTTTATATTATTTTAAACTGCATTTCTTCCCATATACTATTTTGTTTTGTACGCCACCTAGCATTTGCTTTAGGTGGCTAACAAATTGATTTTAAACAATAATTTTTAGTAGCAGTCAGCACCTATACCAAATTATAAATTGGCCTAGGCTCTCTGTTTCTCTGGTAAGAGTGAATCAGATTTGTTCAGATCTTAAAAATGCAGACTGAACAAAATCCTGAAACATCCCTAGTTGGGAATTTTCTCTAGGCCATCTGCTCAGCTTCTGTGCAGAGCAGACTTTCATTCTTTCATGCCAAGATATTGCAGATATGTGGCTAAATAAACATTTTAAGCAAACCTGAATTACTGTGTAGTTGTTATTTTGCACGATGTTGAAGAATGGAGCAAATGAATTGTAAAGGACACTGAGTCTCGCATCAGTAGATATTCCCCTATATTCTTTCTTTCCCATATCTTGAAGTTTCATTAGTCATGATTGTCACATGTATATACCTCCTAATTATCACAATCAGTATTACATGGCATATAGTCCTAAACTAATCCATAGCCACTGCCTGTTTAAGTATCAGCTTTGTTTCTGAAGCAGTGATAGGACTACTGGAAGGACATGGAAAAGCAAGATAATGCCCATGCTTTGAAAAACTTATATGAATTTCAAGTTTAACTAGGATTTAGATTACTGTGGGTTTTTTTCAGTTTGTACCAATATTTCAATTATAGTTTCACTGCAGATTTTGAAGACTTAAAGTAGAATTTTTCCTAAACTTTTCCCTTCCTTTATAGTAACAATACCAAAACAATAATAATTTAAATTGCAGTTAAAAACTGCCCATGGAACATAATAAGGAAACACTGATTAAATTAGAATGTACAAGAACAGAAAGGAAGTACATTAAAACCCAGGCAATTCAAACTTTAAGGGAATATTACAATATCAGCCAGGTGGCCATTTTACAATAGAGAAAATAAATAACTATGCCCTATAAAATTTTCTGGTAGTGTATCACTAATTAAATTAGTTAAAATTAATAATATAAAACATAAAAACTAAAGAAACCTTACTTTACATTTTAATTCTCTTGCAGGAGCTAAAACTGGGGAAGTGTCAGTGTGGATGCATCAAGTAGTTAGGTTCAAGATTCCTAGATGTGTAATTGAGAAATAATCTTGGGGACCAAATCTGGTGATGACCTCTTCTCAAAATCTTGAAGAAATAAGCTAAAATAGACCACAGTCTGAATTAGTATACAATAGTTCCCTGTGTTTTATATGGAACCACAGAAATTATAGAGTGGTTACCTTAAAGGAATACAATAATTTTTTCCTTGTTACAGTTTCAACAGCTTCGTGAACAGATGGAGGCAGAGATCAGTCGCCTGAAGCAGGAGAATGGTATCTTGAGAGATGCTGTCAGTACTTCCACAAACCAAATGGAAAGCAAGTACGCCACTGTGGTCATTTTGCTAAAACATCTCTCTTGTCTTGAACCTAAATTGTTTTTTTTATTATGAAGCTCTTACAATCATGATGTCTTTATTATTGTGGACATGCGTAATAAGATTTTGAAGGTTAGATGAACTTCTTCGTTGTTGCCAAGAGATCACCAGGAGTCAAGTTCAGCTTGAAGGACACTCTATCTTTTTTATCTTAATTGTATGCTTCTGCTAGATCCATTGCAATGTTTTTGAGGGATTCAGAGGTGCTGAGAAAAAGGTAGTGTTCATATCATTTTCTATCCTTTGACTAGAACAATGGATATTTTTCTACGTCTATTAAAGAAAGCAAGTTCTGTTTTTTGTTTTGTTTTGTTTTGAAAAATCAGTATTGTAAATTTGAGTATTCTTATTACTACTATCAAAATGTAGGGAAGATCAGTTTGATACAAAGTTTGCCGATAATGATAAGAAGAGAGCTCAGTATTAATTGTCATTGGTTTTAGTCTTTCAACTGTTGGAGATAGCTGCCTGGGAATTTATCCCACTCTGTTCTGCTGTTTGGTGTTAAACCAAGTTTGGAAAAATTTCTGCTTCTAAGCAGGGCAAGTGGCAATGCTTAATAAATTCATAAACCCATCCTATAGCATTTTGGCCAACTCTTCTCCCTATTTTTACCCTAATAATTGTTTTTCCTAGTCTGAGAAGTCACCCTGTATAATTCAAGCATTGGTTTGGATTTTCAAGGCAGGACTTATATTTGACTAGATAGAACCGATATGTGTTAATATTACGTTTGTTGCTATGCCTGTACGATTTCTCCTGCAACTTTGTGTTGAAGTTATTAGCTGAGGGCCTTCTGTGTTCCAAGTGCATATTCACCATATTGGTGAATGTTGGATGGTAATTTGGAGATTTTGTGTCTAGTAGATATTTGGGGGCAGAGGTAAGTTTTCATTAGTTGCTTTTGCATTTCAGAGTCTGTACATGTGAGAAGAGCAAAATTCAGTCAAGAGCTGCTTCCCTTAATTCTTTGCTTCTTAACTAGGAAACTGAATTTTATTTTTGAAGGAACATATAGTTGGCCTAGCTAAGGAGCTCACCTGTCCCAGTAACATAGCCATATTATATTTTTGAATAGTTTTCATAAGTGCTTAAAATATTATTCATGTTGCCTGCAGCTTGGCCTTCTGTGCAAATGTGGTTCATTCACATTGCCAACATTGTGAAAACCAACCTTTTGGGTTTGTATCTAGGCAGTCTTCAGAACTCAGCAAATTGCGTCAAGATTGTGCTAGACTTGTGAATGAGCTGACAGAAAAGAATAACAAATTGCAGCAAGAGGAGCTCCTAAAGAAAAATGCAGAACAAGCCATCAATCAGTTGAAGGTGAGTATCAATTTGTCTTCATAGTTGTGGCAAATCCTCTGCCCCCAAACATGTAAATCAGATGCATTCAGAGCTGCTGAAAGGAACTGTGGTTTTGTAGTCCCTCCAGTTCAGTGATTGCCAATAGAAGCATGCAGTATTTGGATCCAAAGTGGGAAAGGTGCTCTGGAATCATCCTGGACATACTCCTTGCCAGCAGCACCTTAATGAAGCTTTGTCTTTTCTTGGTTGTGTGAGATCCAGAGAAGGTGTGGCTTCTTTATGGTGCCACTGACAGGTATGGTAAGCACACCTGTGCCAGATCCAAACTACCTATCCTGTTTTGTTTCCAAATACCTGCACATCCCTAGTTGCCAACAAGTTGCTACCTGTTTATTACTTCTTGCAGCCCTTATTTAAGTGTACAGCAAGAATATATAAACTGTATCTCACAAAGTTACTGAGAAGTTACTGGAGGCTTCAGGAAGAGGAGATGCATCTGAAATCCCTCCTTCACCAGTTGGTTTATGTGATTCTAAATCAGCATGAAGTTAAAATAACTAAGAATGTTTTCCCACTTCCTCTTTCTAGTGCCCATTATATCTCTGAAAAGTCCCTCCTGAATGTTAGAGAAACCCTGGAATGACTTTTCAGGAGTCAAGTGGCAGTTCTATTATACTATTGCTTTGTCATGCTTCCAAACTATATTTCCTGCCACTTTTCAGTTTTTCATCAGTGCAATGCTGTATTTCATGATCATGTAAAATTCTGCAAAGGGCAATGTGACCCCCAAAGGAGATGCATAGGCAAGCAGTATGCAGCTAGTTCAAATAGAATTCACAATAATTGTGAACTCTCCTTTTAATGAGTTACCAGCTACAGAAACATAGTGACCTGTACATATGATCAGTGCCAACAAGTTATAAACTCCCCTTTTATTGCCCGGGGGTGTGTTGCAGCCATTCTAAAAGGATGCCTCATAATTGTATTTGAGTGTAGAGATGGCGTTCAAGAGCAACTTTGTTAGACCAAGCTATGTAAGTGACCTGTGTTTTCGAATTGGTACTAGTCAGATTAGAAATACAATTTTATATATTATTTTAAAATAAAATCGATATTATATCTCTTCAACACTTGTTCTTAAATCAGTTCACAATAAATGAATATAAGCAATATAAAGAAATGACACAAATAAATCAGTAAAGTTGCTTTTAAGGAGCAGCTTTTAAGGAGCAGATAAAAGAAAGATAACTTAAATATAGTGCTTTAATGACCTGAATATTCCTGGGAGAATGAGCAGATACTTGCTTGGCCTCAGAATAACATTCATTCTTGCACCAAGGAGATTCCCTGGAAGCAGCATTTCCATGAATAAAAATCATCCTAACAATATTCTTATAATGTTATTTATGAAGTTGCATAGTCCCTCTTCTGGGATAATTTCATACTCATGTCCATATGCATACATACATACATACATACATACATACATGCGGATTGGCAGAGAAAGAATTCTGGATGATTGACTGGTTACACTATAAAAATGGAATAGCTATCTCAGTAAATTACTTTAACTGGTTTAGTGGTATAGACTCTGTATATTGCTTTGTTCTTGTTTCCTTGTGATGATAACAATGGATCAGTCCCTGTCCTGACTGCAGGCAGTAGTGCTTGATTTGTAGGTTTGTAAAATAATTCAAGATTCAGTCTCTAAACTTAGATTGCTGTTGCCACATTTATTTGTATTCAGAATTGCGTGGAACTGCAAACATGGTGATCTGCTTACTTGTTCGGCTTAAGCCAATTCATGTTAAAATGTATTTGTGTATGGGTGGACAATCCAGATGTGTCCACCCATACACAAATACATGACAGCATGCTGTCTGGGGAATTCTGTGAGTTGAAGTTCACATCTTAAAATTGCTAAGGTTGAGAAACACTAGGATATAGTCACACCTTCCATTATTATTATTATTATTATTATTATTATTATTATTATTATTACTACTACTACTACTACTACTACTACTACTACTACTACTAGATTTTTATCCCACCTTTTTTTAGGATCAGTCTTGAATTGTTTGTTCCACTCCATGTCACTTAAGTATTTGAGGGATCTGCTTTTTAAATGTTTGTGCTTGTGCATGACTCAAAACTATCAAGAACAAGAAGCATTTGACTTTTCTTTTATGATTTGGGGATGATGCAGTAATACAGGCAGTCATGTATCTTCTTTTCCTTTCTTTTAAACATCAAGGGACAACAACAGGAAGCTGAACGAAGATGGGAGGAAATGCAAAGCTATCTCAGGAAACGAACAGCAGAACATGAGGCTGCCCAGCAAGGTGCATTCAAAGGGTCTTCCTTGCTGCCGAATATTATCCCTCACTTTTTTTCAGCGGGATGAAAACTGGCTCTTTGAAGGCCTTTGTGTGTTGTGGGAAGCATGGGATTTCCAATACAGTTCTGACATGGTTCAAAGCAAGGCGTCTGCATTTTGCTGGTTTCCCTTCTATCTACCACAGCCTTCCTGTCTCTCCATGGCATCTGAAGGGAGCGGTGACTGCAGAAGTCAGCTATCTTGACGAGCAGAAATGCTTTCTGACAGAATAGATCACCACTGAGTACATCCCATAATGTGCAATAGCTTGTTCTTAGTGATGTGAGAGAGTGATGCACTTTCTGGCCCTGTTCTCCAGAGAGGTGATCTCATGCTAAGTCTGTGCCGCTTACGTTCTGAGCCAGATCATTCCTACATCGGTCTCACTTTTTCTGTATGTCTAAAATATTTATGCCCTGCATTTCCGTATAATTCAGGGTGACCACTTACACACACACATACATGTCTGACAATGATAAGAAGCTCCCCCCAAATAATTAGCAGCAGTAAAATTTTGCTTCTTGTGATAGATGTGCAGAATAAACTTGCGGCTAAAGATAATGAAATCCAGAGCCTGCACAGCAAGCTTACTGATACGATGGTCTCAAAACAGCAGCTGGAACAAAGGATGATGCAGTTAATGGAAGCAGAACAAAAGAGGGTCACAACTGAGGATTCTATTCAGAGACAGGTGCAGGTATGATATTCTGCTGGGAGCATGCTCTTTTTGTCCCCCTCCTGACCTTCCTTTAGCATTTTGATTTTTTTCTTTACTACATCAGTGTTGTGGGTTCTGCTACATATTGAGGTTGATGATTTGATAATGACCAATTCACCCTGAGACTCAATGCTAAAATGTGAAAATGAATATATTTCACTGGGGTTTATTGGTCAGCTGTCACCTGGGTTTTGCTACATTTAGTAAAATCTGCATGGCTGCGCAAATCCTGTTTTACACTGACTTTGTGGTCCTAATGTGATTGTGATATATTTTGGAAATTGGGTAGTAGACCCTAGGAAATGGCTCCAAAGGCAGCACTGAATAACACTGAAGTGTGCGTGAGTTTCTCTGAGTGAATTAAGATTTCCCACGATAACCTCAGGAATGTTGATGCCTCTGTAATCTCCGCATGATACAGCATGGGACGACTTCGTGTTTTTTCCAGGGTGAATAATTTTAGTAGCACAGTTGTGTAAAAATATAATTGTGTTTATGCACACTGCCAATTTAGAGCAAAATATCTGACTGCTTGTATTCCCTTTTTCTTAAAGGAGCTAATGGAACAGAATGAGGCTTTGAAAGCTCAGCTTCAGAAGTTCCATTCACAGATCACAGTCCAGGTATATGTGACAGGCCGTACTGTTAGACACAGTGGGTATCAGACTAGAACAGGTGGCCATGACTACACTGAGGTCAGTCTCTCCCCTCTCCTCCGTGCTGCTCTTTCCTTGTGCTTCAGGTGTGCAGCTTGCTGGAGTAGGTTACTGCTCTGTCTACATCATTCCATGGGAGTTCTGTTAGTCACAGATTATAACATGGCCATATTGTGTACTTGCACAGAAAGCTGTAGTAGCTACCTTGTACCTTGCTTTCAGGAGTCCTTCAGAGTGGTAACTATAAGGTACCTAGCTGGACAGCTGGAGGATAAGAGGCAGAGCAATTGCTGCTAGAGAAAGAGTGCAGATGAATATGATAGAAGTGGTGGATCATTCTCCTCAAGTAACATGTTATTTTGTACCTCTCTGCAGATATGTTTTCATTGGTATGCTTCCCCCCATTATTTATTTATTTATTTTGTTAGTTTTCTATCAGCCTTGAACCTGGGTCTCCTTGGTTCTAGTGTAACACCTTAAGCACTAATGAAACAAAATCCTTGAGGAAAAATTAGCAGTCTTCTCACTTAGTAGAGCTTTAAATCTTTTATTCTTTCATGCATTCATTCAGAATGTAATTTTCCAGTTGTTTCTTCTGTCTTTCAGAATTCAGCTTCAGCCCTTGCTGAAGAATTGCACAAAGTGTAAGTATTTTCCACATGTCCAGCCAGACATCCTATTGCTTCTGTGCTTATTACTTCCTTGTATATGTAAGGAGTATGAGGGCATATGAAAGAGATTTTGTTGAAGGAAATAGAGTAATTGTCAATATTTTTACCCTCTATTGTAACAAATTCCCCTTAGAAGTTACAGACATCTTCCTAAGGATTTCCCTTTTAGGTTTAAAGTTTTCAGGGCATTGTATTTTATGTTGTTTTAGGAGAAGAATTACCTTTGTCCCCTCCTTGTTTTTAATACATTATAATGAAATATAATTGTGTATGATTCAGTGTGTAGCTGTGTGGCCTCGTGTATGGGATACAGGAAGAGAAGCTTTGCCTACATTTTTTAATAAACACACTTCTAGTAGCTTTAGTTTCTGTGACTATTTTTGTACTCCTGAACCCTAACCCAGCAGGCCAAAACTTCCCAGTTCTGTGGAGAGATTTGTAATTGATTCTGGGACTTTCTGTATGGAGGGAAATTTTGCAAACTGCCCTGGAAGTTCTCTTGAAAGGAATATATCAGTATTTTGAATGGAATTCAAAATAAAGTATGTAGTCTAACCCTGAGCTATTTTCTGTCATTCCCAATCACAGTTCTTCAACAGTTTCTCCTCCCCCTCTTCCTATCAGTTTTCTTTCTTGATTTTTTTTTTGCGGGGGGAGGGCTGTAATGCTATTATCTCCCTTGGTATAATGGTTAACATTAAACTGATAAGACTGTGGTTAGGCAATGCAGTGGCCCTGATTTTGCATTGCTAAGGCCAGACGATTCAAAAGAAAGCTTAAGTCATATAGGACTAAATGCTCCAGCCTGGCTTGGTTTTTGTCCTCTACATCAGAACAGAAAGGCCAAAGGTCAGAAGCAGAGAAAAGAACAAAAACAACATCCTGAATCCTGTAATATATATTGAACTTCAGACTCTGATGCCACAGTTTCAGTCTACAATGCAGCATAAGGAAATAAAACATGTGCTGATTGAGAACTGTAGTAATGTGTTCACTTTCTATTCTAACTTCAGTAAGATTCTGTGTTTTTTTTTTTAAATACTGTATGAAATCCCCAATAATGGAGCACTGTCTTGAACCCAAGTGGGTAATGGTAGTGGAAGTATTCCCTTCCTTCTTCCACCTAAATAGTATGCTATTATTGCTAGGTGATTCTAAAGCACTCTTTAAATGGTTATATTTTGAAACTAAGTTCTGATGTTACTTCATGGAAGGCATATTGTTCATGCTAGTTACTATATTACCCCTTTTCCTTCCACCCCAAGTTACTACAGCTGATCTGCAGAATTACGAGTAGAGCGTAATAGGAAACTTTAAGAATGCATTTCATTAGGAGGGCATGGTGTCCATTGTATATTCTAAAACAATAATAGAACTATCAGCTGCAACAGCTCTAAGAGACTATTGTGCCTACCTTTTATGAAGGCCACTACAGACCACTAATGACTTTTTTTTTTTTGGTTACAGAATTGCAGAAAAAGATCAGCAAATAAGTCAAGCTGAGGAATCCTTAGCCAATGAACGACTCAAGCTAACCAGCAAGGAAGAGGATCTAATGGTACAGTGAAATATTATTTGTGAGAAGGTGGAGTGAGTTACCTTTCAATTGTGGAAATAAATAATAGCACTTATGTTGTGTTAGTTAGGTGGTTGTATCTGCTGCTGCTACTGCTGTTGTTGTGGTTCCTATTTCGTGTAAACAAGAAATGGGCTGACCTCTTCCTCTTTCTTGTCTAATCTCAATGAGGTAATCTCAGTTACCTCGATTTCGACTTTCTTCTCTATCTTCCTATACTTGCATTTATCAGTGGGGCACTGCTGATTAAATCATTGAAGTTCTCGGCTTCTTCCTTTCCTTGCTCTATTTCAGTTCTGTGACCTCAGTACCTTCTACTTTCTAGCCTTCGAGGGAAGGGACATGCCTGTGCAAGTATGAAGGCACCCATAATGAAGGCAATAAAAACTTCAGCAGTTTAGGAGATATGACAGTCATCTTCAGAGCAGTTCCCAGCTATTGCAAATTACTGTACAGCTACAGGAGTTTCTCTTCCTAAGCCTCAAAAAGCTAGATTATGTTTATTATGCATGGATGGGAAGGGAATGCTTAATATTTAGATTTAAGAGAGTTTTTAAATACCTTAAGAGAGGAGGGAGTATTCATTTACTAATTTTTTTTTTTACATGAGTACAAATTGGCAAGAAAGAGAGGCACTGATGCAAGTTGACATGAACAGGGAGTGAGAGTTTGTTAGCAGCATAATCCTGAAAGATAAAGCCACTTTTCTTCAGAAGTCTTCTGAGCCTGCAACAGGCCAGTTTAAACTCCAAACATTTTTCTTTTCATCCCATCATGCTATAAATGCCTCACTCTTGGATCTGATCCAGATTCAGAGAAGAAATACCATTCTTTGTTCTCCAAAATGCAAAGCAGTTCTCTCTACAAATTCAGTAGCGCAAACAGATCCAACAAAATTCAAAGTCTAGTATTGTAGCTGCAGAGTGTTTGAGGTGTCTGTTATTTCAGCACAAGGGAGCTGCAGTCTGAAGTGGCAGTCCACTGTCCCATTTCATTCCTCTGCATTTGTAAATCTGGCCTCAGAATGGGTAAGTCAGTTTCACAGTCCCTGTCCTGCAAACTGCCCATGTAGTCTGCTATGCTGATTTCCATCTTCATTAGCCTTTCTGAAACTGCACAGGAACGCTTTTAATATTAACCCAGTGTGCTAAATAGTAGATTGAAGAATCAAGAACTAGATATGCTCATTCTCCCCTCTCCAGGTTGTCCAAAATATTAACATGTCTCTGAAAGCAGAAGTGCAAAAGTTGCAAGCACTCACAAATGAACAGGTAAGTAGTCTTTTTCTGAGCAGTCAGGATGACCTCTCATTCCACTAACAGTGCTAAATATTATTTGTTCTTAGTAACAAAAGGATTTTGGAAAATCACCATGCTATTGGCCCAATGAAAGAAATTAGGATTATTCTGGGAGATGCCACAATTAGACCACCAATATTAGAGTATTGGTATATGCTTGATTGGATCCATTTAGTGCATGACTATCTTTGCACAGAACTCCATTATGAAAATAAATTTCTATGGTTCAGGCTTGTCATGTAGTCCAGAAGCCCCTTTGTCCTAATGAGAAAAGAGTACAGGCTGCTAGTAGTATTAATTAATTATTTGGAAGCACTCCACATAAGCAGTTTCGTCTTTTCAGGGTAATGTTTTGCAACTGAGCTCTAGTTTAAAATGTGTTTGTTTTACCATTCAACCTAAACATGTACTTAATGGTATAATATAATAAATATAACAGCACTTTATATTTACTAGGTTTACATGCCCTGGCTTCTAGTGGTTAGGTAGTTACTGCTGCCACCACTTATCTTCCAAGAGGAAGCCTTACCTGGTGTCCTCCCCACATCTGGTATGTGGGAGTAATGAGGCTCATTGCCTCTGTTGTTTTTTCTTTTCCTTTTTTTAATTTTAATTTTTTTTATTAAAGATTTAAAATACAATAGTAAAAGCAAATACAAATTGAACTCAGAAAAAGAGAGAGAATAAAAAGTGCAAAGAAAGAAAAAGAAAAATAGAAAAAAAAGAAAAGCAGAATAAAGGGAAAAAAAGAAATACGTAAAGTTATTTTCAGTCTTCATCACAACAAGTAAAAAGAAATTTGATAACTCATCACCCCCTATAAAGTCACAAATACACACTTTTTCCCATAACCCATCCCTTGTTTATGCAAAGCCATATATCATCAACTTTTCTGTCCTGGTGTCAGCAAAACGTCCATAAAGGGTTACCAGAGCTTTATAAAAACATGTCTTGTTTTAACCTTGATCAAACAAATCAATTTTATATTCTTTTTTTCACTTCTAACTATCTTAATCTTTAACTCATTCAGATGTAGCCTTTTTCTCATCGCAAAGACTTCTTTTTTAACAGTACAATAGTCTCATCTCAAAAGAAATAAATGGAATCAAACTTTATTTTAAAAAAGGAAAGAAAGAATGAAAAAATCCTTTTTAACTTTTAAGTATTATCATGAGAAAACATTCAGTGATGGAGGAAATAAAAATACAGAGTAGTTCAAATCACAGCATCTTAAAAGAAATTCTAACAGAAAAAAATAAAGTATAAGTCTGTGCAGACAAGATAATATTGCTCTGCTCCTACTTAGAGGGACATCAGTTTTAAAAAAAATTCCAAGTGACATGAAAACATACTGTACAGTGTTGCATAGAAACATGAACACACGACAAAACGGATAAAGAATGAAGTTTTCTGGCCTGGACTTGTTTATCTATGTAGTAGATACAAATGGATTCCTGAAGCAACAGAATATAAGACTCTACATTGTTGAGCATATATATTCCATCAAAATAGCTATGGGCTCCATTCTGAAATGTGGTCTCAGTCTGGATTGTTGCCTTATTTTCTGCTAAAAATTTATCATATGCATACCTGTTGGTATTGGTCCAAAGGTTCGTGGCAATAATTTTAAATGAATTATTAAATGAAGCTCTATAAATTTGACAAATAAATACATCAACCAGCCAACCAACAAACAGCCTTCTGCTTGCATCTACAGATTTTTCCCCAGCTGCTGCTTCCTTTTGTCAGAGGCTGAACAGATTGCTCTCCTTGTCCCAATCTTGGTCCACAATTTCCCTCTATACTTTGAAACAATGAAAATTTCCACTTCAGGTGGGAGTTGCAAGGGGATTGCGAGGGATTGCCTGTTGTATGTGAGCTAGAGTGTGCATCTGTCCCCTCATGAAGATCTAGATTTCACCTCTGAAATTAGTGAATGTGGATTTAAACACAGGCAACTTTCCTGCCTCTTTGCTACAAATATACAGATGTTTAAATCTGTTTATTTATTTACAAATGGCAGTTTTGCCTGGAGTGTTTCACTTGCTAAAGTATTACCTTAAATACAATATTTTTCTTGCTAGATCAGTATGCTTCGAAAGTGTCACAGCTCAGGACAACACATCCTTTCAAGCAACATGTCCTTTCTCGGAGGCAAGCAAAGTATATGTATTGTCCCTTTGCTTGTCATAGAAAGACAGACATAGCCAGAAGCTAAATGTGACCTTTTATAAAAAAAAAAAAAAAGATGCGAGCATATTTGCTGAATTTTGCTGTGATGTGACATATTAAAAATAGTATTAATCTTTTTTATGTCTAGGCTGTTGCCATACGTGAGCTGGAGCGGATACAAAAAAGGTAAAGTCAATGAAGACTGCTACTTGACAAACTGGTGCCCTGATTATTATGCATTAGCTAGGAATGGGGAAGGTCTCATACAAAGTCTTGTGAGCCAGGGGAAACTTATTTTAATCTTTTTCTCCCCCCACCCCCCAATTTTTCAGTGTACAGGTCAAAGATGACAAAATCAAAACATTGGAGGAACAGCTGCAAGGACATTACTCCAAAGCTTCAGATGCAAAGGAGGAACTTCAGGTATTGCATTTTACAGAGCTATCTTACAGTGGAACAAAATAACCCCTTGATAGTAGGAATAGGAAGCAGTGAAACAGGAAAACCAAAATTAAATTATTTTATTTATGTACTGACTGGCTCTAAGACTCTAAATTGTTGAATATATTATATATTCCATCAAAATAGCTATGGGCTCCATTCTGAAATGTGGTCTCAGTCTGGATTGTTGCCTAATTTCCTGCTGAAAATTTATCATATACCTACCTGTTTCTGTTGGTCCAAAAGTTTATGATCATGGCAACATTATTAAATGCTGGCTTTTCTTCAGCATTAGATGCTTTCTTCCCTATTCCTGAACCAGGAGTAGGCAATCTGGTGCCTTCACTCTATGCTTCTCCAAACCCTGACCATTAACCAAGCTTGGGGTTATGGGAATTGAAATTCAAACTACTTGGAGAAGTCCAGGTTGGCTGTCCTTACCTTTTGGGAAGCTGTTTGGAACTTAGTCTGCTGCTTCCCTGTTTTCACTATTTAATTCATTCCCCCCCCCACACACATTTTGGCAGCATTCCCTCTTATTGGTTAACTTCTATTAAATTGAAGTCTACTATGTTCATTGCTCTTGTTTCATTCTTTAAAAAATCTCACTTTGAAATTATTTGCTAATGACCAGACTGGAATTTTTGAAAATCGTAATCCCAAAAACATCTGATTAACAATAAATTAAGCCATGTTGAGAGAATGAAATAGGAGGATATCGCATAAAAAGAGCTGTGTCTCTGTGTGTCTTTTCCCCAAATTTAAGATATAGCAGTGGTGGTGATTTACCTTTTCAGGACAATAATAAAAGCCAGTCCCAGTAGGAATCACTTAAGGTTTCTTTATTTGTTCATGCTATTCCTCTGAAAGAAAATTATAAGAACCATTTCCAAGTTTGTAATTCCAGATTAACAGTATGATCTGACAATTACATTTTAGGATCTAAAGGATCAAAACAAAACTTTTCAGTTGGAAATTCAGAAACTGCAGGCTCTCCTCTCTGAGCAGGTATGGCATACTTTGCTGCAGATAATAATAATTTAGGATGTTCACTCTCTCTTTAATAAAAATAAATAGGTTTACTTTGATCAACCCATTGTAATAATGACTTTGATCATAAAATTTAATCATAAAGGTGCAGTTGACTTGCAAGTTGGAAAGGGAACAAGTAGGAGAATTTTGAAAGTTTAATATTTCTAATTGTTACTGATATTTGGGAACACCTTCGTGAAATACCCATTTTTTAGGCCTCTGGACTGCAGGTATGTATAGCTTTACACCTAATAAGTGATATACTTTGCCTCAGCAGAATTTTGAATTCTGGGACCATTTTCAGTACTGGCAAATATTGCTTAGTTAAAGTGATTCCATGAGCCTGTTTTATTTTCCCAACATAATTACTAATGGAACAAGTCTTCTAAAAGGGATCACAACTTTAGTCTTCAAAGTTATACTTGAAATCAGAGTTAGTTTGCTCCACAGATGTTTTTTTTATTTGGTGAGGACAATGTGATTGCTAGGGTTCCTTTCTAAATTCTCTTGTGTATGAAAGTTTGTGATAGCTCTTGTCCTACATTTTTATGGGTAGAGTTCAAAGCAATCTGGTAATTTGAAAACAATCATTTCATCATTTATTGTAAAAGCAGTTTTTATGGCCCAGATTTATTTCAGTTAAAAAGCATCCTGTTGAAAGAATTCCATTGTTCTGAAGCATTTTTAAAATGCTTTATCTTAATCATGCTTGCTTTTAAACATTTCTTATCCTAATGTAAAACCGTAGGATTGGAAAGCATTCAGATGGAACCTAAATCATTCCCACATCCTTTATTTGTCCAATAACTTTCCATGCCATCAACCATCAGTTTTTGTATGTGCATAGTAGGTAGACAGGTTGAGAGATTTTAAAAAATCACGTATGTGCAAGAACAAAGTATGCTTATTTGAGAATGAACTTGCTGAGTTGACCTTGCTAAAACATTAGATGTTGAGCTTTTTCTTCCCTATTGTCAACAGAGCTCTTGGTGGCATTTTTAGATGCTGAAGAGCCTTTAGTGGTATATTTGATACTGTTGAAAGTAGGCTTGGCTGAGAAATAAATTTATTTCCCATTTTAGTACAGACTAATCTTTCATTTTTGAACAAATACAGGATTTGAACTTAACTATTCTTCAAAATTCACACTTTCCTCAAGTGTGCAGGATATTTCTAGAGAAAATTTTAGCCAACGATGCATATGTTAGTAACAATAATGACAGAAATGCAACATGTTAAGAAAAATTGCTTGCAAAATGTATACATCCAGCAGAATTTGCAAATAAAATATATATGTTAGGAGAAAAAAGCCCAATGGGGAAACAATTAAAGGCTGTAATACAGTATACAAGCTTTTAAGAATTTTTATTGAATTTTAATTAGATTGGTATAGTACCCATACAGATAGTTCTTGGTTGACGATGGTAATTGGGACTGGAATTTCTGTCACTAAGCAATGCAGTTGTAAAACGCGACATCACGTGACTGCATCACTTAGTGACGGCAACCTGCTAGTCTCTGTTGCCATCATTAACTGAATCCCGTTCTGTCGTTAGGTGAGGACCCATCCTGATCTGAGCAATTCCTGGCTTGATCCTTCCCAGCCCCATGCCTTGGTCCCCCCACATCTCTGCCCTTTTGGCTGCCCTGCACAGCGGCACTCCTTGGCAGTGGTGGTGGAGCCAGCACTGCTAGGACTGGAGTAGAGGCCTGGGGCCTTCAGCAGTCTCAGCTGGCTGCCGCCACCCCCAGGCTTCTAGTTCAGCCCCAGTGCCACCATCGCTGAGGAGTGCTGCCTCAAGCCCCACCCTGTCTTCTTCCTCCCACTGCTGACAAGATGGGCTGGCCTGGCCCTTCCCGAGGCAGCTGCTGACCATGCAAGGCCTTCTTCCCAAGGCCATGCGCATCTTCTCCAAATCATGCATGGCCATGAGGCTGCCTCACGAGAAGGCCACATGCAACCAGGAGCTGCCTTGGGAAGGGCCAGGCCAGGTGTGCCTCGTCAGCAGCAGGAGGAAGAAGGAGAAGGTCAGCTTGGGGTGGCAAGGCTGGCAGAGCACAGGGCGGCAGAGGTGGCGGGTGCAGGGCAGGCAAAAAGGCAGAGATGGGGAGATAGGTGTGGGAGGATTTGAAGCGCTCCTGCAGTCACAAATGTGGGCAGGCTGCCAAGTGTTCAAATTTTGATCATGTGATCATGGGGGCGCTGCAATGGCCATAGCTTTGGGGACCAGGCATAACTACCATTTGTTCAGTGCCACAATTACTTCGAATAGTCATTGAACAAATGGTGGTTAACTGAGGACTACCTGTACAATTAGATTGAATGTTTTCAAGGAAATAGGAAAAATTACTCAACAATCTTTGACATCTATGTCCTCATTTCTCAAGATGTATAAAAGTTATAATAGAAGAAATTACTGTAATTTTTCTCTTAAAATTGAGATTTATTATTGCAAAATATTGAAAATTATATCAGTGGTGTTTAAAAGAATTGGAAAAAAAGCAATATAACAACAAAGTTTTCAGCAATTCAGTTAATTATTTCCATACAACCTCTAATTTTAGCTATATTAACAAAATATACCTAAGAGGATATTCTCTAGTATATGAATGTATTTTGGGATAGCACAATCAATATGAAAGTTTAAATTCTTTGTATTTCATCATAAGATTACAGATTTATGTATCAGTTCCAAGTTTATTTCTCATTCCTTTTTTCTTTTTCTTTCTTCCTTTGATTTTTTAAAATCATATTTCTTATTGTTGATTTATGTTGGATTCATTTAAAAAATTGGGAGGAGAAGCAGGTATGAAGGAAATATGACTGGTGCACAGTCCATGTTTCCACCAAGTTATAGTTGTAGATGCAGCATGGGAGTGGCTTGCTATGGCACACTGAAAAGATTAGCTTCTAGTGTAACTATCAAACTGCCTTGGTAAAGTTCGAAAAATATGAATAGATGTTTAACGTTGAGGCCAATTCCTAGTTGCCTGTAGGTGGTGAACATAACCTTTTTCTTTCAATGGGAGGAGGGTTAGACTTGTTTTGACACACAGAGCCTTGGAATAGAGGTAGACATGTTGAGTCATAATATTCCTTAATGTTCCTCATGCAGGCTATTTTACTCCATGGCTCTTCTCTTCTATGGTCTGATCTAAAAATGATTGTTTCAGAAGCAGTAAGAACTAGGAGTGCTGCCACCATCTAATTTGAAGGGAGCATTTATGGAAGCACATGTTGTTTTTGACTTCTTTTCCTGATTGGCTTCTCAAGTCTTTCATCCTGATACAGTAAAAATCAATATCATTGTACGTCATAATCAGTTTTGGTTCCTATTATGACTGAGGAGTGTCCTTGGTTGCTTCTTTCCTTGCTTCAATGGGGGACCAAAGAAACTTCATTTGTAGCCCTGAAATAGTACACAACAACCTCCCAGCCATTTCCTTAGTCCTGCCTGCTCTAGTAAGCAGCTCACTACAAGAGCTCCCAGCTAAACTTTATCCTATGTCACTTGACGTCATTCTTTTCCATTTTTTCTTTCGATTTCTTCCTGTCTTATTTCAGCGAAACTTCCCTAGCCTCTGGTGGCCCAGGAAGTCCATCATTTTCCCTGGACATATCAGGAGAGTTTTCAGGTGGTTGGGGGTGCTGTTCTCAGGGATTGGCCCTCCAAACTACAGCCTCTTCAGGTAACCTGATGGCTTTCCAAGTAATTATCCTTTCCTCTTGCCCAAAGGACTTTTAACAACTATGGAGAGGTGGTAGTTTGCTTACACCACTTAAAGGAGTGCTATATTCTCAATCTCTTAGGGGAATTGAGAGCCCCTCAAACAAGTTGGCAGTAAGGCCAAGCATATGGCATGAGCCATTTTGAAGACACCCAGGAGAGGAAGAGCCATCTTGAAGAAGCCCAGGAAAGGAGAGTCCTTTCAAAACTGATCAGTAGAGCTGCCTTCATGGGCTACTGTAACTCACGGTCTTCACTTTTTCATCCCCAGACCCTAAGAGGCTCTCAGAGAGGTCCTGGTTCATAGTCAGTGGAGAAGGGAGCATCTCCTAAGAACCTGGGTGCAAAGTTCCTGGATGGTCTGCTTTTGGTTCCAAGGGTGGCTGAAGTATTTCCTGTAGCCTCAAACCCAGCAGCAAATATTCCCTCTATAGATATAGATGTGTTGAGCAGGGTCACCAAAGCAGAATAGACCTCTGGTTATTAATCTGTCTGGTTATTTTATTAAGTTCAGTAGAGTGACCCTCTTGAAGATGCCCCCTCTTTCAGAGGCTCATCTTTTTGGCACACAAGAACAACACTTTAAATTGTTAGATAATTTTGTTATTTATTTCATTGCTTTCTAAATCAGTTTGTTAACTTTCTATGTTCTGTTTTTGTTTTAAATTTTGTTAGCTGCCTTGAGTGCTCTCCAGAGCAGAAAGGTGAGGTGTAAATCAAATAATAAATAATAAAACCAAGTTGCTATTAACTTTCAGCATTTTTGGTGCAGAAAGACTCTTTTGTAAATCATTAGATGATATCTTGGCTGAAACCAAGGACAACAAGAAAGCCTTTCCAGTTATTTCCACAAGAAGAGTGGACAGCAACTTGCTTAGCCCAAGGTCACTCCTTTCTTCCCTTCATCTCCTGTCCAAAACCAAAGTTACAGAGGGATCCAGAGTCCCTTGGCAAGTCAGACTATCAGCTGAAGCAGCAGCAGTCTAAAGGCCATTCTTCACAAAATGGACTCCACATAGTGACTACCAAGATCCACCAGTGGGGGTGGGTGGCAGGCTTTGTTTATTTGCCCAGTGCTGGTTTTTCTCATATGCAGACACCTGGGTGTTTCACACAGTGACATAGCCGATGAAGATCTTCCCTGAAATGCCAGAAAGAAAAGTACCTACTGATGCTTCAAGCCATCAATCATCTGTTTGCTATCAAAGTTATAGAATCAGTTCCACTGACAATAAGTTCCATGTGGCAACCCAAAGTCCATTCTTGATTTTCTCTACCCAGGAACTGGCTAGCCTTCCTGTATTTACAAGAAGCATGTTTGCATGTTCATTTACCCATCTATTGGAGGTTTCTGAGATTTGAACTGGGCCATCATTCTCAATACACTGCTCTCCCGTTTGGTGTGGCAACATAAAGATCCTTGTAGTACATGTAGTGTCTCTTAGAACAAAATTCATACCTACCTCTATTTAGGTTACCTTCTCCTCTGTTCTCCGTTCTTTAACAGAGTGAGCAAGATAGTCTGTTGCCTATCATACCTTGGCTTCTGCATCAACTGGGAGAAGAGGCAGATGCCCCCGCTTAATGCCTGCAGCTTCTGGAAACAAATCTGAACTATTCTGGCAGGCTTGGCCCTCCTCCCTGAAATTACAGCAATTAATCAGGTCAGTGATGCATGCCAAATGGTTCAAAATCAGCAGCCCTAGGTCATTTCCAAGTACCTCTGAGGCTCAGTTCCATGGGCCAGGGCTCACTCATACTTCCTACAGTAGGCATCACTTTCCTTCTTGAGAAGCAACAGGGGGCCAAGTCATTTATTCTACTGAGGCCACATTTGAAAGTCTTTCATATGATGGATGTCTAAGGCCCCTGACAAGGACATACTCCTTTGGAAGTTCTTTTTTACCCATCCTGGTTGCCAGTGCCCGCCGTCAGGGCTCAGGGATCCTCTGTAGGGGACATAGGGCTTAACGTGTTGAATGCTGTCAGACTCCCTAAAATGTATAAACTTCTTGGAAATAATCAGGCTACTCAATAC
Organism: Liasis olivaceus; assembly: GCA_030867105.1. Classification (NCBI taxonomy): domain Eukaryota; kingdom Metazoa; phylum Chordata; class Lepidosauria; order Squamata; family Pythonidae; genus Liasis; species Liasis olivaceus. The sequence continues at coordinate 22,987,591 of CM061349.1, read as the reverse complement.
TCAAAATAATCAGGCTAATGCTCTGCAAATCTTAGTTGAACTTATGAGGGAGACCTCAAACCAGAGTCATATTTTTCATCTCTCAATAGAACATGTCAAGGCCTCCTTCAACTTGTCTAGTGACTAGTCCAGCACAGGGAAGCCTACAGTTATACTGTGTGGTTCATCTACCCTTCAGTAGATAAATATCTTTGCATTGCCATCCAACCACAAGCTGAGCCAGTTAATTTCCTCATTCTTCAAGTAGCGAGTTAGATAACTGAATACCAAATGACCCAAGAGCTCTTCTGTCACTTCCCACTGTTCCTTGTGCTGCCTCGTGTTCTGTGAAAGATGTATGTAGAGAATGTAGAAGTCATTCTGGAAGCTCCTAAATGTCTGAAAACAATGTGGTGCTCTGGGCTGATGCAGCTCTCCATGAGCCCTTCATGGTTCATTCCCATCAAGAGTTCAATTTCACTCAGGCCAGAACAAAACACTACAGATCCTGGGCTCAATCTTAATAACCTGATCCCCCTGCAGCGTATCAGCAATCCATATCTGTGAGCTCACTTGGCATAACTTCTGATACTGGAGCAAGAGGAAGAAGATTTGGTCCATAGCAACTTTAGTTCCTCTGGATTTTTGTGAACAGGCCTTGACCAGGGCCTGTACCCCAAAAGTCATGTTGGTGCTGGCATTAGTCATCTCAGTACGCAAAGAACTACCACTCTGTACACATCTTCATATCAAGAGATCCTTGCAAGGAGCCGGTCTCCTGAAGATACCTCTTACTCAAAGCTCCCCTTCCTGAGACCTCCAGTTGGCTTTAAAGGCCCTGGAGTGCTATCTGATCAAACTCCTTCATTCAATGGAGATCAAATTTCTCATTTCAGAAGTAGCCTGCCTTGTAGGTGTAACATCCGCCAAACAGATGTCAATGCTTATAGAGAGGAGCTCTGCATGATCTTTTTAAGGGTCTTATTTATAAAAATCTACATTCATGTTCCACAGGACCCAGGACCTATGCCTACCACAGGTCCTTTTTGCCAACACATAGCCACCTCTCTTGAGAAGGAGTTACAAGTTGGTTCTGTAAAGAGACATCAGACTTTAGCTCAAGAGGACTAAAGAGTGGCAGTGTTTGGACTACATCTTTGTTTCACTCTAGTAAATTTCCTCAGCAATAAGGAATCCTCTGCAATAATTGTCAGGTAAACTAAAGCTTGCATTGCCCATTGTTACAAAGCCCAATCTGCTGCTGCCCCAGCGGTATTATGGCCCACTCCATTAGAAATGCTGCCAGTTTGGTTACCTTCTCCACTAATGTCCCACTGGATGTTATATGCAGGGCAGCAACATGGTCCTCAGTCTCAGCTGAGCTTTGTGAGGTAAGTATGTGGTGCCTTACAAAGGAAGAAGGGCACAACACATTTAATTCACAAATCAAAGTTGGTATGTATTTCAGCAGAAGAGCCTTGCAACAAGTAGTACCTTGTCTGTAAGTTTGCTCAGTGAGTAGTTCAAACCCTTTTGGGGACCATTCTGCTATCTGCAGCTAAGGATATCCTCCAGTTTCTCAGTAGGAAAATGGTGCATTGGATTTACTATGAAATTCCTTTTTCTACTATGAATGAAAGGTATCTACCCCTTTTCCCTCCTTCACAACTTCCTAAGAGGGGGGTCACCTCTGTAAAACCTGTGTTTACACCTGTTTTTATTTTCCCTTATGCTATGGAACTATTTTTAATACTGCTTGTCATCTCTCAACTGCTGGAAGCTTGCCTTTTACTGCCATCTAAGGTCTACAGAAAACTCTTCGGTCTTGCCTACTGGAATAAAAATAGGAATCCTTCATACTCCTCATACATGGTAGAAAAAGTAACTTCATGGTAAGCCCAGTGCTCCATTCCAGTACATATTGAATCTTATGCCACAATTGTGGGATTCACAAGTTGCAGTAAACATTTTTATTATAGTTTCTTGAACAAGTCACAGTAGTTATGTTACGATGGTAAATCTTAAATTACTTTGTTATTATAGATACGCGTATGTAACTGAGGAGGGATATTAGCGTTGTAGTTCAGAACATCTGCAGTGCCTGTCCCTGTTAAAGGATCTTTGGTGATTTGATTTTAAAAGGTTGTTGACTGAAAATAACTGAGATTGAGATGGACCAAAGATCTAGGTGTATATAGATAGCTTCTTATGCAGAGCATGTTGGCTTCTCAATTACAATGGCAATGGGCACACTACTGAAAGATTTCAAGGGCCAGGTTGGGAATAGATCATCCTAGAGAAGGTCTATCTACGTGTTTGCTAGAAAGTTGACACTGACTTGATGGCATGCAATAAATCACTGTTGATTTTGTACGAATATAGGAGACTTGGTACACACACCAAATATGAAGCAGTAGATGTTATACTATCTCCTTTTCTTTGATCAAGAAAAAAGTGTAATATTAAAGGATATTGTACATTACAATAGAATTCTATTTATTTACTAGAGATCACCTCAGTTTATGAAGCAAATTGGTACTATTTGGAATAATTTTCATTTATTTTATCAAAATTTCAAAACAGTAGAGTAAAAAGGGAAAGAGAAATATGGCCTTTATTGACTTAAAAGTGGTTCTGCTAAAGACAGAGAAACTAGACTGAATCTGGGATATATTAAAGAATATGAAAGGCTATCCCTGACCCCTGAAAACTTGCTGCTGTTTTCTTCATACTCTAGTTTTTGTTTTTTAATAACTGAAATTCTCTGGGTACCTTACAAATAATCATAGAAAACAGAGGTATATAAAAAAAAAATTTTAAGGAAAAAGATTTTAAAAATGTGTAATTAATAAATAAATAGTTCAGGAAACATAAAATCTACTTTTCAGTATATAGTGGTCTCTTCAAATCAAACTGAATACAAAGCTATCAAAGTACATGGAAGAAGAAGAATGTATTGTAAGGCTTCTAATAGAGCTGTATTACAATCTGCATTTTGTTTTCAGATTTCTGCAGAAATTAAAACTAGGAAACAGGTTCAAATATTTGAGAGCCAAGAGAGTCATTGAACTCATGCTGTTGATGTATAGTGTTTTTGGGAACCACCTTGTGTTTAGTTGGGTGGGAAATATATTTTTTTTAATTTTGTGTGTTTGTATATATTGTATTTACGTTGTATTTTTATTTATTGTTAGCAACCCAGAATCACATTTGTGAGATGGGCAGCCATATAAATCAATTTTAATTAATTAAAAAGTTGCTTGGACGAAAATGGTACTAGTAAGGCATGTAGCTTAAAAGATATTTTGATCAGCTTTACACTGAGGCAGCTGGTCTGGGTGGCAATTTTTGGACACCAGTAATTTCAGTTAACTTATTTTGCTGCTGCTATTATTATCAGTACCACTAAGAAATGGACTGCACTCAGGGAGGTGCTGGAGAGGGCTCGTGGAACCTCTTTGCTAATTTTTAATGACTTCTTTTTAAAAAAAAAAAGTTTGATAAAATTTAACATTGCAACCATGAAGGATGGCAAGATAATGTGGAGAGCAGTGCCAAGGAAAGATTCTCTCACAGTGGCCTTATTACATCCACAGGAGCAGAAGAACTAAGTCAGCTACCACAAAGTTTGCAGCATAATTTAGCATATGGGATGCCAGGTAGGACAGCACTTGAGGAAGACCTGAGAAAGGGCAGGCTTGCACATTGTTACCTGGTGGCATTGATCACTCTCTCATCTACACTGATGATATTACTGAGTTGGGTAATGAAACATCTGCAAGCAAACATCTCAAGCACCAAGAACTTCACTTTCATCTCTGTCAACTAACTTGGTTCCAGACAAATATCAGAAAAGAGAAAGTGAGAGAAACAGGCTATCTTTGTTTCTCCAGATTACCACATAAAAACTGTCATAGTCCCTGCCTGCTCTGCCAACTCTTCTTAACAAATCGGCGGCACATTCCTGGTTCCATTTGCATGCTCAGCTAGTGATATTGAAATATCTGGTGTGGGTATTGTGCTTTAGCTTTAGGTGAATGTAAACATTTTGGATTCCAAGCAGCTGAGTATCTTAAGATGAAAATTGTGGGCCAACATTTATTACTTTCTTTCTTACTTATTAGGCTAACAAAGAATTGTTGGAGCAACTGGAAAGAAGGTAAGGAATGGGGGAAGTAGATGACCTCATAATCATTTCTCAAGTTACTTTGCTGTAAACCTCTGTAGCCCAGTGTGAGGTTGGGCTGTAGGTTTCTGAAAAATGTGGCTTGGCATAGAGATGTTCTCAGTTTCTATCCTTGACATTTCTAGGCAAAGCAGGAATTGGTAAATTGTGGCTGTTGAACCTCTAGTTTGCATCTCCCCAAACCCATACTGATACGCTCCCAAATTCCAGCTGCACAGTTTCTTCCTGTTTTCAGATATAAAAACAACCTCATATGTATCTAAAGTAGGCTTAAGATAATTGGTGAAAAAAAGAGAATAAAATCCAGTTCTTCCCCCCCCCCCATAATTAAGAAGAAAAGACAAGAAAAAGAACAGCAACATCATTAGCCTCCATCCACCTTCACAAAGTTAAGTGTGACCTCTGACCCACCAAAAGAATGCCTTCCCTGTAGTAAAGGAAGGGGAAGGTTTCCTTGATGCAGTAATATTCTGATGGATTAAGGTTGTGTTACATCTTGTTCTGGGAAGACTATTCAGTGGTAAGTACCCCTAGAGTAAATATGCATAAGGTTACAGCTCTGGTTATTTTAACCAGTTTTGAATAGTTCTCAGTCTACATGTTCCCTCCTTCAGTATTACAGAAAAGGATGACAAAATAAAGACGGTTGAAGAACTCCTTGAAACTGGGCTCATAGAAATGGCAAACAAGGAGGAAGGACTAAAGGTAATAACATTAAGAATATTACATGACTTACCTCTTGAGTGGTGCAGGATTGTATAAGATTTCATGGTATTTCAGTTAGCTGTGCCAAGTTGCATAGTATATGTGAAAGATGGGGGTCCTGTCAAACAATTTTGTAGGGTTCAGAATGAGCCTCTATGTGGACACATAACCCTTGTATATGAATCCACAGATGACTACTCAAAGAACTTACAGATAACTAATCACTTCTTTTACCCCCTCTTCTGTTGTTTGTGAGAATTAGGACATGTTACTGTTCTTTGTGCTAAAATAGGAGTAGGCCTTCAGAGATTTTTCTACTGGGGACATCAGCATGTCATTTGGTACTGTGTCACTGCATGCAGTTTAGACTGTCAAGCCAGAATGCATAAATATGAAGGAGTCATTCATGATCCCTTGTGGTATACACACGTTTAATATTTGATATGTGTCCAGGGAAAAATGTAAAGCATTCTTCTGTGTTAAGATATTATTCCATTGATAATTGTAATAAAATGTTGCCAAATCTTTTCTGAGGATTTACATTTAAATTTACATTTAATTAAACTTACATTTAAATTTATTGGTTACTTGAGGGATTACAAATCTCCCATAACATCTGCCTAGCCAATTCAATCTGACACGGCTGGTAGTGTGCTTTGGGTTCCTTTAGTTAAGCAATGCTATCTACTGGGACCCTGAAAGTGCGCCTTTTCTGTTGCGGTGCCTGCCCTCTGGAATGAGGTTCACCCCAAGATCCAAACGGCCCCCACCCTGCTGATGTTTCAAAGGGCCTTGAAGACCTGGCTCTTCGTCCAGGCCTTTGGTGAGGATGACAGAAGCCTCCTTTTGACCCAGATTGTTTTCTTTTTTTCCTACCACTCTGCTTGTCATCCTGCCAGCTTTACCTTTCTTATTGTTTCTGTTGTTTTCAACGTCTTGTTTTAACGTTTTAAGTAATTTGTAAACTGCCCAGAGTTGCTGAGAGTCAGGCAACATACATACATACAATATATATATATTTTTTATTATTATTATTATTATTATTATTATTATTATTATTATTATTATTATTTAAAGATCAGTGGCAGTATTGCAGCTCTTCAGTATAGAAACTGTTCTGTTTTTAAAGGCATTGAGAACAGAGAACTTATCCCTGAAAAGCGAAGTTGAAAATCTTCAGAAAGTACAGACAGAGCAGGTACGTCCTATGAGAACTTTTTTAAAAAAGTCTTCAAATTGATTGTTGGTAATTGTAATTATAACAGTGTCCATCTGTTAGTATACTCCTAATTATAATAATATCCGACTGGAGAATTGCGGTGCCATGACCCTGTTGTCCTTTAAACAGGCTTTGAAGACCTGGCTTTTCCCCCAGATGTTAGGTTAGGAAGTGTGTTCATCGGTGGGAATATCAGTTTCTTTTGTTTTACATTGTTTTGATTGTTTTTATCTTGTACACTACCCAAAGGTGCAGTTGGGTAGCCTATAAATTTGATTTATTATAAAAAAAATTGTATGTGTGCAGGATTTCACTTGAAACTTTTGGATTGTAATGTTGCTACTCTAATTGATATCTGCTGTCATACCTTGCTTTATTATATGCTGTAGGTTTTTTACACCAAAAAGCCAGATAGAGTAGTCTGCACTACATCTTTTATGTAGGACATACATGGCACAGATGTTACTGCAGTTCTAAAACATTATTGACATTTTGGGGAAGGTGCAGAACTCCAGTTACTAGTTAATGTGACCAGGCAGAGAATTTGTACTATTTGCTAAGCTATGCTTAAGGGTTACCCTTGGAACGTAAGTTCATCTCAAACACCAGTCCATACTAAATAAAATTGTTTGGTGATAGGATATAGGCCCATCATTCCTAATATGCTACTTCCAGGGACCCATGTTCCAAAAATCACAGAGGAGGGGAAACTGGACTCCAGCGGGATGTCACTAGAGTGAAAGCGTGGCATACACAGTATGTTTCATAAAGAATCCAGTGAGCTCACATGTGCTTCCCAACCGTGCTTAGGATTAAATTACCAATATATGCCAAATACTGTTGTATAGAACTGATTTGTTTTCTAATCTGTGGTCATGCTTTCTGTTAGTAAATTAATGAAAACTAGTATCATTTGCACCAGGTAATCGTCATTATCCTTAGAAGCATCCACCCAGAGTGATCTGAGTCCTTCTCACTAAATGGTGATATTTTTTCATCTTTTTCCTCCCACCAAAGGTATCATTTGCATCCTTGGTAGAAGAACTACAAAGGGTGTAAGTAGCAGCATGACTCCTTGGCTTCAATTTTAATACGCTCTTCATGTTTATATTTGGTTACTATTTAAAATTTAAGTGGGTAAACATTGACTTTAAAAAATTCCGAAACATAAAATATATAAAATGAAATGGTGAATGTTGCATTTGGGATATTTACCTCTCTCCAAGAAAGTATAGGTAGTCCCCAGGTTAAGAATGCCCAGTTTAAAGACAACCTACAGTTAACAACGGAGCCTATTGTAGCAAAATTTGAGTTAAATACCCAATGATGTGAGTTAAATACACAATAGTTCAAGTTCATTACACAATACTACTTTTCGGCTTACATACAAATTCAGTTTAAGGACAGAACTTGGGAATGGAGCTTGTGCTTAAACTGGGGACTACCTGTATACCTTTTTACGTTTTAAAAAATCCCCAATAACCAAAATACTTGATCTGTGAACTTTTCCGTGAAACAAAAGATTTTTGACTAGGCAGTAGTCTCTCTTTCTCTTCTCCCCACCCTCCCAAAATATGGTTGATACCTACCATTGTATCAACTACATGTGTTTCTGGATTGCCACAACTGGCTGCTCTTGTTATCCTACTCTTAATTGTAGATTGAAAGAATAATTTGAAGGCAAATTCGGTATTGGAACAATTTAAAAATGATGCTGTAAAATTGCTATGGCTGAGCTTTAAGTACTGCTTTGAATGAGTATGAATAGTTCCTATATGTACTTTTTAAAATTGAATTTTCCATACAGTGTGTCTGCTATTTAGATTACACTGATATGGTCAGAATAAACTTGCTCATTCATTCATTAATCCATTCACTTTGCTTGTATGGCACCCCTTCCCAGAGGCTCTGGGGAGCTAGCAATGTCAATAAATAAAATAATGACCCCAACCCCCCAGATCCATATAAAAATAAAAAGTGATGAATCAATTAATCTTCAAAAATCCAAACACTATGCATCTGCAAATCTCACCTTATGGTACAACACATGTTCTTTCTGTGCAGGATGGAACAGATGTGTTTTCACAATTTTCCTGAAGCCCAACAGGGACAAAGCTGACAGAATTTCTGTTGGGGGGAAGTTCTGAAATGTGGGCGCAATTATTGAAAATACCAGCTTCTGTGGTCCTATGACAATCCCATAATGACAGGAGCTGACACTGTGGGTTTTGTTTTGTTTTATTTTTTCCCCTCTGGTAGTTTCTTGATTAGAGAATTGTTTACTGCTTGATTGTATGTCTGGTGGTAATCTTGGTGTTAATCTCTGCTTATCTGGGTGATGATTCCTGGTGAGGAGATGTTCTGGTCTTTTGTTTTCCTTACCAGAGGGGAAAAAACAAAACAAAACCCCCATCCCCACCAACACTGGCAGGGCATGCCACAGTATATAAACAGAGAGCAAACCCCATTCCGTTCTAGCACTGAAGACGTTACCTGGCTGGGTAACGAAACATTTGCAAGAAAAGAACCAAGCTCAGAGAACCCCAAGGACTCCACAGATAACAGTTTCTGATGTCATTTGTGGGGAAAAAATGCAGGAGCTGTGTGAGCGGTAAAGCTGATTGTTACAACTACAATTTAGCATTGCATCCAAACCCGTCCATTATACAAAAGCATACTAATAGAGATGTATCAAAATAAATGTTTTTTTAATGGAATAGAGCAGATACTTCTTTACTATCAAGCATTACTAGTTCTTCCATGTCCAGGTGTTTGATTGCTATCATACTTAGCATAGCCAATTACTGTTGTAGAAGTATTGCTTGTTTTCCACCAGATGGTATTTACAAACCACTTCCTGACTAAGCTCCTTCTCTCCTTGTAGAAGGACTCATATTTTTAATATTTATTTTCTAAAATACACTCTTTATATCTGCATTTTCAATTTTATGCCTTGCTAAAGAATTAGTGAAAAAGATGGAAAGATCAAATCTGTGGAAGAACTGCTTCAAGCTGAAGTCCATAAAGTTGCAACCAAGGAGAAAACTCTTGGGGTAAATATTGGATCTTTTGGATGTTGATGCTCCATTATTTGTGGCATTAACTTTTGAGTGTGTTTGTCCCTGCACTGCATTTTAGTTAAATTTGTTTTTGCAACATTTTCATTTTGTGTTGTCTCCATTGTCCAATTTTGTATGTTTTGTCATTGAAAAGGCTTTGGCACAGGAAATAGAGGCTGTGAAAGAAGAACTAAGAAAGGCCCAGCTTGAGAAGGACACTCAGGTAAAGTCATAATGAGCTAGCAGCTGGATATATTTTATTTTGCATAGTTTCTCCCTCCACATCTAGCTGCTGCTTTCCTATCTGACTAGGGGCTCTCAATTAAAAAAAAAAGGGTTTCATTTCAGTTTTTGCCATGAGGCTTAAAAACAATGAACATATAGGATTGCAGTGTGGTGTAGTGACTATCATGCTGAACTAGGACCAGGGGGACTCCACATCTACCCTCAACTGTGAAAAATAACTGAGTGGCTATAGGCCAGTCTATCTCTCTCAGCCCAGCCTATCTCAGTTTTTTGTGTGGGCATAAAATGGAGATTCCCATGTAAGGTACCTTGAGTTCCTAGACAAGCTGAGATACAAAACTAATAAAGTATTTTTTTATTTGGATGACAGCCCTAGCATTTCCATGAATGATACTTCTGTCCTTTCACAGAAATGCTAGGGCTGTCATCCAAGAAGAATTTTAAGAGAACAGCTACTCTAAATACTCTAAAGGGCATTTAGAGATGTCAATATTGTAATGCCCTCATATAAATCAGTGGTGCAAGTACCTCTGGAATATTGTGTGCAGTTCTGGTTGTCACAACCCAAAAAGGATATAGTGGAGCAAAAGAGGGTTAGAGGAAGGCAATTAAGATAATCAAGGGGCTAGAGCAGCTTCCCTACAAGGAAAGGCTGCAACATATCTCAGGCTTTTTAGCCTAGCAAGGAGGGAAATGAGAGGGGGCATTACTGAGGTGTACTGAATTGTGCATAGTACAAAGTGGGCAAGGAGAAGCTATTTCCCAAAGCACTTGAAACAGAGGTCACCCAGTGAAATTGAATCCTGGAAGAATCAGGACAAACAAAAGGATTTTTTTTATTATACAACACATGGTTCAACTTTGGAATTTAGTACTATGAGGTGTGTTGCTGGTTACCAGCTTGGCTGGCTTCAAAAAAGGGTTGGTTTTGATTTCCTTTTTTGGATTAAGTTGTAAGGTGCTTTCTTTGTGTCTGTTTATTTAGAAGCAGGCATAAGCTCTTCATATTCAGTAGATCTTAATCCCAGAAAGCAAACACACACACACACACACACACACACACGGACTGTAACAGAGATGACAGAGAGCACGTTTCTTTGGGTAACAGAATAAGAACTGATAAACAATTAAAAACAAACTCTCCCAAAATATGTACATGAAGAACGAATTTTTCTTATGAATTAGTTTCATTGCTATTCCTTCTGAGTATCCTGGATTCTTCATCTTTCAAGACATTCTCATTATTAATGTTCTTGCCCATTATTTCTTTTGTCTTCCAGAACACATAATTTTTAGTCTTACAAAAAATGCTCTTTTTCTAAAATAATCTGACTGCAATTAATTAAATTCCCAGGAGTAGCATTTTACAGAATGGCCAAAGTATTCCAAAAGACCATGTTTTTAATGTTAGCGCTGTATAATGGCTTGCTATCTTAATTTTTCCCACCTTGGTTTTACAGTTTATCATTACTCTACACATCTCTTTTGTATACATATATGTTTATTTTTTCTGTTAGGTGTCAGTAGTTCAGGAAGTCAAAGATCTTCAAAAACAGTAAGTATTGCTGGTGACAAGAATTGTAGTGTTTGCCAGCTGTCCTTGTTAATAGAATATAGTTTTTGTTTTCATAGTCAATTACCATGTTTATCATATTCTAAACAGTTCTTCAGGCATAATCTAGAATTGGAAAACTATGGTAAGGCCTATGGCAAGCCTCTGATTAGGATTTAGATAACTGAAATTGAAGTCATTATTTTAACAGCAAGTAAAGGCTTTTAAAACAGCCTTCCCCAACAACTGCAATTGGCTGTTGGACAAGATAATGAGTCTACGCCTTCTGGAAATTAGGTTCCCTAAGAAGGGGAAGTATGTCACATGTGGCTGGTTCAAGAGATGCCAAGAGAGGGTGCAGCACCACCTCTTTCATAGCAGGTGACACAACATTCTCCCTCAAGGAAACATTACTCACCTCCCATATACAGCCTCCCATACCTTCTCTGGCTGCCCAAAGAGGCCAGGAGGGGCATGTATCTAATCCAAAGGTGGCACAGCTCATATTGCAAAGATTCTTTTTCAGTTCCTCAGTTCTGCAAATTCACAAGACTCCCAGATTTTGACACAAAATGCTGCTGCATTCCCCACAGTGGACTCTACCCAACTGGTGTCCAAACTAGAGTGGGTATGAATGACATTTCCCATGAAGAAAGCCACAAAACATACTAGCTGATGTGCAAGTTTTGTCTCACCATTTTATCCAAAAGGGTCCAGTCGCTCTGATTAAGGGCCACAAGAAGAACTGATGCTTCTATTATCTCCACTGCGTAGGTTTGACTGTGAGCTTATACCAGCACTCAGTCAGGTTCACTTTTTATTTTGCACCCGTCATATCTTTTCAATCATTTAACTTTCCTCAGTTTCTCAGTAAAGCAAGGAACCACTTGGGATAAGCAACTGAGAAGAAACTTCCTGGGTACAGGACAACTCTTGGCAAATTGTCAGGGAAACTCCTAGTGCTGTCTGGAAACCTTATGGATACATTAGGTACCAGGAGCGGATCATCTTAAAAGGTGTTCTGCCCGTGCAGAATCCAGGACTGCCATGATCTGCAACCTGATCAGGAAGTGATTTGTACAGCAAAGGACAGTAGTTAATGTCCTCCATCCTCAGATCACATCTCATTTGCTCTGATATGAAAACCATATTTAGTGTGTATTTGTCTGTATGTGTCACAGCAATAATGTGTAGCAGGCTCAAGGTCATTGGGGAGGTCATGAACTCAAGCTGTGTTAGATTCCTTTCCCAGGACATTGCAATTATAGTCATCCAAGAACAGCTGCCTCAGGAACTCCCAAACCCGCACCAGACACATCCAGAAGCTCATAAAAGTCAACTAGGCAATCAGTACACTAACAGGAACTTCACCTTGTCCTTATGGCCACTCTGTGCACAGGCCCTTGCACCCAGTCATCTCTGGGAAGGGGGGAGATTTCTGATAGGCAGCATCCCTGTCACTGTCCAACCTGAGCTCAGTAATAATTGCCAGGTTTGCTGTTCATCTGTCGTCAAGTCATAGGCATACTGTGCTAATAAAAGAGTGGTTAATAATCCATGAAATCATTGAAGTATCAGTGAAAACCAAGGGTTTAGGTCTCAATAATTCTATTTTTCTTTTCTTTTCTTTAAAAAAAAAAAAAAAAAGATAAAATAAGGTTTCCTTCAAGCATGGACTTGTTCATGTGGTTTTCCTGCTAATGAATTGGATGTATTGCCATTGCCTTTTTGTAAGATTTTTTTTTTTTTTTTTTACTTCCCAGGCTAACCTGTAGCCCTTGTATTTCCTGGGAATCTGTCATCTAAGTACAAATCCAGATTAATTCTGCTTAGCTTTTCAGCACCTAACTGGACATTGTGAGGATACTTCAAAATACTTATTTGCACTGTTAGTTTTGCTACTTTTTTGTTGCGCTCTTACCCTACTATTTGTATTCTTGCGAGCTGTTGACCCATATTGCTGGCATTGACAAAGTGATAGTGCCCTGAATTCAGTATTTGGCTTTTTTGTGTGTGAAGACACATAACAGTTGCTGTCGGTTTTATTTATAGACTGCCATTTATTTATTTAAATAGCCACCTATCTCACAAATGTTACTCTTATCTTGTTCTTTTCTGCAGACTGAAGGAGAAAGAGGAAGAGGTGAACAGTCTAGAAGTATTGTTGAAAGAAAAGGAGAGTGAGATTTCAAAGCAAGTAGAATGCCTTCAGGTATAGTTGATGAAACTCTAAAACTCAGCGGGTGATCTTAGGTATTTTGTCACATTAATTTTCCCTTGTCTCTTTCCTGCTAGGTTTCTGTTGCTACTTCTGTTAAAGATCATGAGGCTACGTAAGTGAACAAAGTGGAACTTCCTCCACCATTCTTGCACATTTTGACTTGGTGTAAATTCTTGATGTAATTGGACTATGAATGAGTAAGAGAGACATTTCAATAATATTTTATTGAAATTTTAAAATTACAAAGTTAAAAGTTAGAAATGAAAAAGAAAATTGAAAATACAAATTATAAGAAAAGGAAAAGAAAAAGTGAAATAAAGTAAAAGAAAAAGAAAAAAGATATGAAAAATAGATGACCCAATCTATCTCTGGTCTTAGGAATAATAAGATTATCATAAGTGCTAGTTTTTAATACATTAAGTAGGAGTAATTCTTTGTCAAAACATATCCCATTACATTTATAATCTAATCTTCAAACCCCCATGTAAGCTTCACCCCACCTGCATTTTGCAAATAGTCCATCAATGGTTTCCATTCTTTAAGGTAATAGTTATTTGAGTTTTCTTTTAATAAGCAAGTCAGTTTATCATTTTCTGCCATCTCCATCAGTTTTAACCGTTCTTGTATTCTTGTCTCTCTAGTAAGAGAGACATTTCATTGTTCTTGGTATTAGCTGGAGCAACTTTTTGTATTAGGTGATGTCCCCTTTCCTGAAGACCTACTCCTGTCTCAAGATAGTAAATCTTCAAATGAACAATGAGAGTTTCTGGCACAGTTGGTTGCCAGAGCAGTCAAAGAAATATGACAACCACAATTTCTTGGGAAACTTGAGAAAAGTCTTGTCATACAAAATGCTTCCTTATCATTCAGCCCTGACTTTACTTGCTGGCTAAAACATTCTGTTTTAAGTATTTTGCTAAAGGGTTCTGTTCAGCTTCTCATGGGTCACTTTTTAAACCGTGTTCACAGATTGAGAGAGAAACAAGAAGAAATGCAAAAAATGCTGACATTATTAGATGAGAGGGGAAAAGAAGTTGCTCACCAAAGAAAAGAGTTGCAGGTGCCTGTAATAACTTTAAGAGGCGTGGGAGGGGTGTTAGGAAGTGGGCAGAGAAGTTTAAGACATCATCCTCTCTTACAGGCTGTACAGGAAGAGAACAGGTTATTGAGAGCACAGATTCAGGAAATCAAGCGGGAAAACGGCAAACAGGTATTTCTCCAGATTACTAAATTTGTGGGGTAAAAAAGAGAGACATTAGGTGTATTGCATGCTCTCTGTCTTAGGAATCACTTTGAATAAATTCAGTCAGCTATTGAAATTGCTACTGGCCAGGTCTGGTGTTTGACTAAATGAGGAGGAAGGGTTTTCCTGTCCACCTATTGGAACAATGAGTCCTTCTTTCTAGCCTCTCATTTGGCCCCTCTCACAGCCATACATTTCAAAGATAATAAGATTTTAGTGCTGATAGGACTCCTTTGTTGGACCTGACTTCCTCCATCCTTTCTTAATTCCACTGCAGCATCTGTATGTGTGACATATGTGTTTGTGTGTAAATTTTAATCTGATCAGGAGCATGCAAGATGGCAGAAGCTTAAGACACCTATTCCACTCCTTCAAAAACCCCAATATCCCCCCCAAATCAGGTTGGTTTTGCCCATTGTTGGAGGGACATAAAGGGGCAAAATAAGTGTCTTGAGCCTGGCAAAGGCTTAAGGTATTTAAAAACCCATTTTGGCTCTTTGATTTCCCCAAGTTCCCCCCCCCCCCAAAGAATTAAACAACTAAAAAAGACTCCTCATTCTGCCAGCACCAAAATGTTATTGGCCCAGTGGTGCCCCAGAACACCATAAAAATTAAAATTAAACTCCTTGTCAGAAGAAGACTAGCTGCAGGAAAGTTGAAAGAACACCTTTGTCTTCTGATACTGGGTAGCATTAGCCTGAAAGGCAAATAAATGTCTAAAGCTATATATTGCTATAGGGGTTGCTCCACTTGTTTTTGTGTAATCTATGGATTGGCTTCGTGGCTCCTGAGGTGGCATATAGCTGCCTATTAAATAGTGCTAAAGCTGGGGAAGTTTCCACTGCATTTTGGTTAAGTGATTTATGTTCCTCTGTTTCAGGAATCTTTGGCTCTCAGGAACGAGCAACTTTTACAGCTGTAAGTTATTGGTAACTTATTTGGGCATGTCTTTTACCTGAGTCAGAACCAAGATATTCTTCTGCTGGATGCTGTTTCATCCCTGTTTCCTTTCATTAGTTACTTTTCCCTCAGCAATACAGCAGCATTGAACATCCGTAACCTAAATTCACTGGCATATCCTGGAAAGCTTTATAAGCCCCAGCAGAGTTTGTATTAAGATGTATAAAGCTGATAAAATGGATCAAGACAGTGGCCTTGAACACCATTGCTTGGTAAAACAGTATACAAGTTGTATAAAAATTACTATAAATAATAATTGTGTTTGTGTTCTCTTAGGCATAGTCTGTTGCATTGAAATTACACACTATTTAAAGTGCTTCAAAGAAACACATCAAGATTTCTTTTGGCTGTCTAGAAATACAGTTCAAAGATAGTATTCCATCTGTGCTGAAGGCACTATACTTGCTGCCAATTTGAATGAGGAAAAATGACCTTGTTGGCTTTTAAAAAGGCTTCAAAATACCCCCTTTTTTAAAAAGTTGGTTATTTGACATTCAGTTGTAATACTTTTAGTTTTAACTCTGGTTTTCTGTTTATTGTAAACTGTTAAGAGACATTGGTTTCTAGTGGTACAAAAAGTTTGTTATTTTATTTATTTATGGCACAGACGCAACAATAGCTTGCATAGTTCATAGTTGGGAAATGTATTCTGCTTCAAAGAGTTGTTAAAGTGAGGTGATGTTGTGATGGGTCATGATAAACTCAGCTGATTTTGCTGAGATGCTATTTAGCTGTTGCTAATCAAATTGCACAAATGTGTTAAATGTCATGTATTATATGTTTATCCCATGCTTCCTACAAGGAGCTCAGGAGAATGTTGGTGGGCTCTCTTCTTGCCAGTTTTATCCTCATAGTCCTGTGAGATAAACAGGTTGAGGGATAGTAATTTGTTGAAAATTACCCAGAGAATTTAGAAACAGGTAACTAGAGATTTGAATTTGAGTCTCCCTTGACCTTAATCCAGCTTGTGGATCAATGTAGTATACAAGTAAAACCAATTCTGCATGCAAAGCATTACATTTACTAGCACAGAAGTTCAGTGTTTTTACTTAAAGGAGACAAATCCATCCTCTAAAATCTAAATCAGGAGAGAATTTACCACTCAGGGCACAGTTGCCATTAATTGTGGGGTTGTTTTAATTTTAGATTGGGCTTCTAGACACAAAATGATTCATTAGAAAAAGGCAGGCATAAAAGCAGACTTTATTTATTTATTATTCATTTATTAATCAAATTTGCATAGCTGCCCATCTCACAGAAAAGTGACTCTGGGCGGCTTACAAAAGCAGATAGGGAAAGATAGAATATACTTGAGATTTTCAGCCTCCTCATTAAACAGGGCAATTTGAAAAACTCCCAAGGGTACTGTGAGAATAAGATGCACTTATGGGGTATATGGTATGTTGCCTTCTACACTTAATGGTGGTTCATGGAATAGCAACCTTATGACCTCTCCCAACGGGGTATAGCTTGGAAGGGAGAGTCAGCTAGTAAGGAGAAGAAAAATGCTTTACACTGTCCCTGTCTTCATTTACCTACAGGTAGTCCTCCCTTAACAACCATTTGTTTAGTGACCAAAGTTATGATGGCACTAAAAGCTATTTATGACTGGTCCTTGCACTTATGACCGTCAGTGATCGTGATCCAGGTGCTGGCAACCAGCTTGCACTTATGATGGTTGCAGCATCCCGAGGTCACGTAATCGCCATTTGTGACCTTCCCAGCTGGCTTCTGGCAAGCAAAAACAATGGGGAACTGTGTGATTTGCTTAACGACCATGTGATTCACTTAACAACTGCAGTGATTCATTTAACAACTGACACAAAAATGTTGTAAAACCAGGTGCAGTCACGTGATGCCTCACTTAATGACCACCCCGCTTAATGGTTTTTCCGGTCCCTATTGTGGTCGTTAAGCAAGGACTACCTGTATTCCAAATTTTGCATCTGTTTGTAGTACTTCCTTTTTAAGGAAAACTTTTAAAACTCCATATTAGATAGAATTGGTGTTGGAGGGCAGAGAAATGTTACAGCAAATGCTTTGGTATAGTGAAATGGCAGGCAGAGAAAAAGTTAAGAATGATTGCTGCCTTCTTGCTTCCAACTGAATCCACCAGAAATGGGATTTTTCCTCTTCCTACCTTTACAAGAGCAGATTTTCTAGTTCTCGTGGTCTGAAGTGGAATCCTGAATATATGCTGACAATTGCGGGGCAGTTGTCTGTCTTTTCTGTTGAAGAAAACAAACAACAGGAGTGTGCTTCACAGTCCCTGTCTTACTCCCCTCTACATGGCTGTAACGTTGTCTTTTCTTGTACGGATTTAGCATTACTGGGAAAGAACAAGAAGTCACCAGCCTCCAAAATGAGTTGGGCTCCTTGAAATATGCAGTGGAGCAACAGAGGCAAAAGAACAATGTAAGTAACTCCTTCCAAAATACCTTTTGCACAGACAGACTTTGCAGGAAGCACTCCTTTGGCACTGAATGTTCCAGCCCTGGAGGATTTCTTTTATGTTTTATATAACATTTTTGTCAGTTGTTTTAACTGACTACTTTCATCATTGCATTTCTCTATAAAATACTTCAAGAGTATTTTAATGAGAAGTGAAACACAAATATTTTAAATACATACATATATTCCAGGCTGGGAGAGCTTCTGTAGTCCCTTTCTTCCAGCAGTGAGAGCAGCAGAGGAAGATTTTGCTGTCCCTTTTATATGATGAAAAGTTTCTGGGAGCATCTTAGGGATCCCACTGCTTGGTAAACAAATTTCAGAAGAAGAAAATTATGTATTTTCTACTTGGTTAAGTGAATTTCTTGAAAGTTGACAGGAAAATGCTTCTGGAAAGCATTACCAGGTTAAGAAATAGTTGCCTGTCCAAAAGAAGCAAACTTTTTGTCATCCATTGCATTACTTAATACATATACAGTTTACCTGCTCAGAGATCTTTGGATTTGCCTTACCTTTTCTCTTAAATCTTTGTGCTGTTGCTCAACAAAACTGGAAACATGCAGGGCAGTCAAATCTGCTGTTCTATTGGGGGCTGCATAGGGTGCTCCGAAACTTTCCCTTTGGAACTTCCTAAATGTTTCTCCTGTCCCTGAAATATATTTCATCTCCTTCCAACAGTGCACCATAACAGGAAGAGGCAATGGATATACAGACTGCACAGTTGTTGGTTAGGGATAACTGAATTTGCAAATTCAAACAAATTAGGATCTATTCCCTATTCACTCTTAGAAAGCTATTTTGGGCTTTCATTCTATGGAGCCCTTACAAAAATATCCCACATCCATAGTGAGGCAAAAGCTTTGTTAGGACAAAATGAAGTGGCAAAAAACAATGTGCAAGTTTTGAATTCTCCAGAATTCTTCATCAGGCCCAGTGTTAGGAAAAACTGGAGTGGCGAAGAGGCAGATCAACAAAAGCCACAGATTTTGCCATGTGTTACAGCCATGAAATTGCAAGATAGGAACTGAGATGGACTGCACTGGTCTGCCTGTCAGTGATTGCTCCCCCAACACAAAGGCTATTACTCCCCAATCTGATGCCTGCCAGGGGTGAAGCACATAGACTGTTGGCCTGACAAAAAGTAGTATTAAATAAACTCCATATCAATTGTGCCAGAGACAGACAGATAGGCAGACTAGATAAAAAATGAATTAAGTTAAACTATGCCCAGCGGTTGGAGGGAACTGAAGTCTCAAAATATAAAGTCCTTCAGACTTGAATCCTCTGGAGGTAGATTTTACCTTTCTGGCTAAATGCCTTGATTTTTGCATATAGAAATAAGATCACCCAATCTGGGCTGGACAGTCTGCAAGATAAGAGGTACAGCTTAACTTTTCAGTAATTAGAATTTGTTAGGAAGTTTTGGAACATATGCCAGCTGCTTAAAAATAAGAAGCAGCACCCTGTTTTCAAAGCAGCCTCACCTCTGACTTCTGTTGGCATCACTGTTCTTTGGGCCACTTAGTCTCCTCTCAGGCTCACATCTCAGCACAGGAAGGATAGTACCTACCTAGCCTTACAAGTTGATAAAATGTATGTGAACAGGTTTGAAGACACCACAGAATTAGATAAATGCAGAATGTACTTTGGTTCCCTTCTCAGCCTTTAAGCCCAAGAACATAAAGAATGAAAGATTAAAAATAATTATTAAAATGTGAATGGAAAAACAACCACATCCAGAGAATGTCCCCTTCTTTAAATTAGCTTTTAAACATACTGTAGGCAGAAAAATGTATACACAGATTGCTAGCATCAAAGGCTATGCATTTTGGTAGCTACCCTGCTAGCATGCTTAACCTTAGATGTATGAGATTTTTCAAGTCACCTTTTGAATTCAGCATTGAGACACAAAATGTGTAATGGGTCTTTTGACAATTACTAATGGAGATGTAGACTATGACAGAAATGATCTAGAAAATGTCACTGGCAGTATTTTATTCCTCTGAGTCAAAGTCATGTTGGTGAATTGAAAGACAAATTAAAAAGGTTACTGGAGAGGTTTGCAACACTCTGGAGAGTAAGGATACCTCCCCTTCAAATCATTACCCAGTTGTCAACTTGGGAAATCTGTTGGGGAAAATGAATACCTTTTAATATGATGACCAAGGAAAAGAAAGATTCTGATTTGAATTTCTCCATTTATTAAGGTGCTCTGCTTTGTATTTTATCACAGTTCTGATTATTTTATCAAAATGTGGTTGGCCATCTTAAACACATTATGTAATCCAATATTCATATCATTGGTTCATCTGGCTCAGTACTTTTTACTCTTGCTGGATCTCAATTATAGTGTCCTAATATCTCAAGAAAGAAGACTAGGTGTTCCTTTCTCCTCTTGCAACTCCCATCAGCCCTAGCCAGCTTATCCAAAAGTCAGGTATGAGATGATAGTAGTTGGAGTGCAGCAATATCTACACTGCCATAGCTTTCATCTCCTGTGTTATTCTTTTAGATCCTTCTGTACCAGGGAGTGGACCTGAAATTTTCAACACAGATATTTGCTTTGTCCCTAAGATGTCCTACCTCCCTAAGGCACTTAAGGTCAAAGCTGATGGTTTGGATGTTGAAAACTCCTCTTTGAGAAACCTCCCTACAGTTCTTTCAAATGGCACTGAATTTTCAGTCCTGTTCTATTTGGGTTAATTTCTAGAGTATGCAGCCAACTTAGTGGGTACCTGATCTAGTGTGTATGCGCCTGTCAGTATGCATGTATGTATGTTGATAACTTTTGAATATTTCTTCATTTTCTTCTTCATAAATGCAGTCGAAGTATGGGGGGCTCCTAGCCATTGTGGCCCTAAAATCAGAAATAGATGCTTTTTTTTTTTTTTGCTTTGAATTTTTTGCCATATCAATGCTCTCTCTTTTTTAACATCACACTTGTCTTTTGCTAGTGTGCCTCATCTTAACTGAGCACCGACCCATTTTGCAGTAACCTGCACTCAAATGCAAATGCTCGATCTTTGAGGTGAAAGCAGAAACGGTTTTATTTTGGCTGAACTGAAACCATTCTTTCTAAAAATGATTAGGACCTTCGAAAGAAAAACTGGAAAGCAATGGAAGCATTGGCCTCAACTGAAAAATTGCTGCAGGACAGAGTGAACAAGACTGCCAAGGTTGTAATGCTAATTGCTAGAAACAATGCATTAGCTAGAAGTGATTCTGCAGCCGCCTTCTAGAATCAAATGGAAGCATTTAGCTTTTACTGCAATTTTTAAATACACTCTTCTAATTTTCTCTCTCTCTCTCTCTCTCTTTCTTTCTTTCTTTTTTTCTTTCTCTCTCTCTCTTTCTCTCTCTCTCTCTCTCTCTTTCTTTCGTACTTTTCACCTTTGCTTGTGCCTGTCATCTTATACCCTTGTATTTCTTTTTTATTTAATCCTTTAATTTGTGAGCATGCTGCTTATTTTGGTTTTGCTTGGAACAGTTGCTAGAGCTGTAGGGCTGTGATGTTTAGTCTGCAGAGTTGGAATCATCTGCCAGCTTCTTGATCATTGAAATTTTCTCTTGTTTTGTGCCCAAAGGAACTCTTGCCTATAAGTTTTTTTTTTTTTTTTTTTAAAAAGACAACTCTTTATATCTATCATATTACAAGTTTGAAATTAAATACTCAGGCCAGTGTCCAAGTCATCTGGACAAAATTTAATATCCACAAATCTTGCTGGGAATATTACAAGCATAGGCTCCCATTGATATTTTGAAGTGCTTAATTAGGACCAGATTATATCCACATTCTAAACTTCTTCTCACAGGGACTCCTAATTCATTTTAATTGGCCTACTTTTAATATAACCAGATTCAGATTTGCCATATCCTGATTTTTGCTAGAATTTTACAGCCCAGATTTAAGATTTGTAATAATTGAAACAAATTTAATGTTTTACTAATTTATTAGAATTTGGTAATTTTAAAATGTATTTTAAAACTAAGATAACTGAAAATAAGTCTGGCTCAACCCATTGCAGCTAAATGTGCTGAACTATAATCCCCACGATACACAACAGAATGTTCCACAGTTTTTGGTGAGGGTGATTGGGATTATATCTGGTGGGTGCTAGGTTGAGGAAAGCTGCTATAAAGAAGCAGCTCTGAGTTTAAACTATTTCTGTTTTGTATACTTCTGTTAGCAAGCCTCCCATTATGCTTTCAGCCAAACTAGCAGTTCATTTCTATTTATCAGTTCTTATTTTTAAATACACTGATTTATATTTTTGAAGAAACTTAATATAATCAGTTTCCAGAGGGGTAATCATGCTGGTTCTTTTGCATCAAAAATGATAATCTTGGGGCACAAACTGTAATGTACAGTATGATGAAGTGGACTGTCTGATCCACAAAAGCTTACATAATAATAAATTCGTTAGTATTTAAGGAAGTGCAAGATTTGTTATCTTTAATCTAGTGATATAATCCAAGTTGTTTTGAAGCAGCACTCACCCAACTGAAGTATAAACTGCCAGGAAGAACTCCTAAAGTGGTTTCAAGAAAAGGTTTGGTGGGCATTTGGTGCAATACTTATGCAGTTTGCTGGAGTCAGGATAACAGGATAAGGCTGGTAGGTTCTGCAGCTTTTGTGAATGGTGGTAAAATACAACTGCAATGACTCGCAGAGAGCTTGAACTTCTGGCAAATCTGTGGAGCAGATGAAGTTCCTCCTTTGTGGAATCTGAATATTTGCATCCACTTAGGGGAAACAAAAGCTTTCAAGTATTGAGTCTATCAGAACATTGCTTTGATCTATGGACTGTGCTTTAAGACCAGCAGTGAGGAGGGACTAGAGCCTCCCCCACCTTGCCTTCCTGTCTGCTCTGTTACCTGCTTCTTGATCTCTGAAAGCCTTGAGCATTCTTCTTTTGGCCAGATTGTTTATACAGGAGAGAAAAAAATGCTGCCCAGCTCTGTCAACTTCTGTCCACTTTACACAGTATACTAGGAAAACAAAAGTGGAAGAGAGAAGATGCCTCTGGAAGCATGTGTTGAAAGACAGTGAACATATTTTGCCTTGATACCTAAGAGATAAGTTTGGCTAACATTTACAGGCAGTGTACTGTATTGCCAGATCTCAACTCCACCATCACATTCATTTTGCATCCTGGGGTAGCAAAACAATAAAGACACAACTAACACTTCACTAACAGAGTTTTAGACTTTGATTGGTTAAGTGACCATAAACTAGAAGCCCAGGGTCAGAATACTTCCTTCTTAGTTTTAAGTGAGTTTAGCTGCCTCTGCTTACGGGAGGAAGCAAACAGGAACTACTGGGCAGCCCATGCTACTGTTCCAATAGAAATTATTTAGAAGGTCAGCTGAGGGCCAAACAGTGAGAGATCAAGTGGTGTGCATGCACGTGTGAGCCATCCGTAACTATTCAAGTGCTTTAGCATAATAAGCAAATGAAGTTGGAAGGCTCTGGTCGCTTTTGAAAGTGATAATTGAGCTTTCTAATGACATTTGTAGTTCCGATACAGTACTGCATGGAATGTTCACAGAGGGGATAAAGTGGGCAAGGGAGAGGCACAAAAAATAAATGTCATCTGATAGCCAGCTTCCTACCATACCATTCTTCTAGCCATAGCGAAGAATGTTTTCTGACAAGAATGTTTTCTGACACGGCATAATTGCTGTGGAAATAACCTGGGATCTTTGCAGTTAGTTCAAGAATTGCTTGAGCCTCTCAAAATGCAGCCCATATTGCTTTCTTACCTTAATTCAGACATATGTGAGGACTCAGTCCTGATTTAAAGGATCAGCAAACATGCAAACAAGTGGGAAAAATAGAAAAGCCGTTGTATCCAAAAATATGCAATGTGGAATAATATGGTAATGAAGCTCTTTTTGGGGGGGGACATAGAACAACTTAATCATTTTCAGCTGTGATAAATTATTCAAACAAGTTTGGGTAATAAATTTCTTCCTGGCACCTATTTAAGGCTCCCCTCTTCCATCTTCTTAAAAATAAACTTTACATTAGGCTCCCCAAATGTAAGTTGATGTGATTATTATAGTTTTCATCTGCCTTGAACCTTATTCTGCATACATTGCCCTTATAAAAGTCTAAGAAAAGGGGAGAAGTGAGCCTCAAAGGCCTTTGCTCTTGAAAACTCTTTCAAACTGTAAAATGACTTTTAGTTTAAAAGCTGAAGCATTCCATGTTCTAAATGCAAGGGCAGCAGATGAAATCATTTTTGCCGCTTAGAACCAGTAGTATTAAACTAACTGTTAAACTAAGGAGAAATATTTAGGCCAAGAAATGGAGATTGATGTGACATCATGGTGGAAGATTTGCGT
The DNA here is from genome assembly GCA_030867105.1 of Liasis olivaceus. Taxonomy (NCBI): domain Eukaryota; kingdom Metazoa; phylum Chordata; class Lepidosauria; order Squamata; family Pythonidae; genus Liasis; species Liasis olivaceus. The sequence goes on along the minus strand of CM061349.1, from coordinate 22,963,422 downwards.
TTATTTTGTCTTTTTTCCTTCACTTTGTCAATCCAGGAGAGTCAGCAACATGCAGAGGCCGTTGAAGCAGAGATGAGAAATGTATTGCAGAAGCTATTCCCTATAGTCTCTCTTCCTTCCACCTTGGTAAGATTAACATTCTGTTAAGTTTATCCAGTGGGCCGCTGTGTTTAAAGCAGGACTGTGTGATCTCACAGACACTGTTGAAGAATGAAAAATTGGGTTTGCTAATAGGTCCTCTAGGACTCTAGTTAATTAATCAGCTTTGGCCTGTTCACTTCTAAACCCAGCAAAATTGTGTCTTCAGAGACTGCTAGATTCTAAGTTGGCATTCTGTACATAACATTCAAGACTCCAATTAACTGGCAGTTGCTAGTTAATCTGTCTTCTCTAGATAGCTGCGCTACTTGTTTATTTCCAAATTCTCCTTGATTTAATGCCTCTTTTGTACTCAGAGCCACACTGAGTGGATGCGTGGATTTGAAAAAGCAATAAGAGAACATACAAAAGAGACTTCTCAATCAGATGACATTAAGGTTAGTACACACTGATATGTATTTAGTTCAACTAAGTGTTTTTTAATAAGAGTTTTTCTTAATCCTGGGGAGCAAGGAGAAAACTGATGTCCTGTGCCTGAGAATTGTCTTGTGATATCTTGGTATTTGACTGATGATAGGTAACTCTGAGATTAGTCTAACAATCTGTCCCACAAGGGTTTTCCCCAAAGTTCTTTAATGTTTTGAATGATTACAATTCTGCAGAGCCTAATCACAGAATTGGTTGTCATCTTCAGAATCTTGAGTTTTCAGACTTGACTGTTGACTGAACAGAACTGTGAAAAGCAGACAGACCCAAGAGAGGCATGCGCCTTTTCTTTAGCCAAGATCTCCATTCTTACTTATGTTGTTGTTGTTGCAGTGCGTATAAAACTTTGCCACTGAAATTTAGCAGTATAGCCACCACATTCTGTTGACCCCATCTAAGAACTTCAGAAATATGACAAAAGGCATGGGTTGTCACACCCTTATCCAGCACCCTTATGCAGCTGCAGACATGGCTTTTCACCCAGACCTTTGGCGAGGATGATTGACAACCCTTTTCTTCTTTGTCTTTGTTCCCACCTGGGTTTGTTTTCTCTGCCAACTTTGTTTCTTTTGTTTTGTGTTCTTCAAGGTTGTTGCTGTTCCTCAAAGACATTGTAATTTCAGTAGTAGGTGTGAATTGCTTGAAGAAATAACTGTTCGTCTTAGTTTGTTGTCACTCCCTAAACATAAGTGGTTAGGTGTACAGAATCCATAGCTAATGGAACTTCCAAAACGCAGCCGTTTAGCATTTCACTGGAACAAATAAAGTTCTCTGCCTTGCATTCTGCACATTATATTCATGGAATCTTTTTTATCATTATAGGTCATGGAACAGAAGTTAAAAGAGGCAGATGAGCTACACGTAATGTTGCAGCAAGAATGTGAGAAGTACAAAGTAGTCCTTGCAGAGACGGTAGGAAGGAACCTTATAAAATCTGGCTGTATCCAGTAAAATTTCTTCTGTCTCCATTTCTTGTGGGCATCAAGATAACTGAAATTTTGTGTTACTAGGAGGGAATCTTACAAAGGCTACAGCGGAGTGTAGAAGAAGAAGAGAGCAAATGGAAAATAAAAATTGAAGAATCACAGAAGGAACTACAACAGGTATTTTCAAAGATCAGGTATTCATGGTGCAAATACTTGGGAGCTAGTTAGAGCCTATACTCAGACTTCAGCTGTTAACTGAAGATGTCCTTACACCGTTTAATATTTTATCAGTCTAGAAAAAATACAGCTTGCCTCCCAGTATAATGGTTCTTAATGCAGGGGATAAAATGTAAAAGATACAAATGAAAGTTATCTGAAGCAGTCACTAGACACACACAGGTAAACTCAAACTGATACGTAAAACAGAGAAGATTATCTGAATAAATGAGACAATTGGTTATTTCATTTATGGATCTTCACAACTAGTTATGCCTACATTAATTTATACAGATTTCTGTGTAGTTGCTACTAACTAGCTTAAAAGAAGGTAGACTGTTCTTGCCCTAAGAGTTCCATACATAGACTAATGTAGGAAAAGAATGTTTAATCTCTCTTGTCTGTCTGTCTGTCTGTCTGTCTATCTATCTATCTATCTATCTATCTATCTATCAATCAATCACATTTATATGGCTGCCCATCTCGCAAAAAGCAACTCTGGGTGGTGTCCCACAATCAGTAACACAACAGATATGTGCAAATACAAATACATAAAAAAACGTCATTATAAAAATATAAAAAGTCATAATTAGGAATAAAAATATTATCAAAAAATTTAAAATATACAAACCACATGGAGAGAGTAAAAATATTAACAGAATGGAGCCATCTAAGGAAGTTTCTGGTTCCCTGGGAGCCCAGGCCTGGTGACATAACCAGGTCTTGAGGGACCTCTGGAACAATAGCAGAGATGGAGCTAACCTAACTTCAGGGGGACGAATGTTCCATAAGGTGGGCACTACAGCAGAGAAGGCCACCTCCTGGGACCTACCAAATGCCAGTCCCTGGTGGATGGTACCCACAATATGCCTTCTCTGACAGATCTAATGGACAGAGTTCTCTTATCACCATAAACCACCCAGAGTCCCCCATTGTGGGGAGATGGGCGGGGACAAGTCCACTAAATAAATAAATAGGTAGGTAGGTAGGTCCGAACCTGGGCACATACCCACACTCAGTCAGATTCACTCTTTCCTCCCCTGCCTATGCTCTAGACATCACACCTTCTGCTTTATCTTTCAGAGGCCCTCCAAAAATGGGAGGGGGCACCTGGGATTGCTGACAGAAGCCACTCAGGAGCAATTGCATGAAGGGCCTAGGTTACCTTCTGTTGCCAGCAGTGAACTATGCTCTCAACGAGCCTACCTGTCAGATTGTCAGAAAAATAAATAAATGGATAAATTATAGTTTATTCCTCTAGGAATACGATACGTGTCTGCATGCATTGTTCCTTCTTTCTTCTACCTCTCCTTTTGCAAACAACTTTGAAAATTTCCTGAATTTTTTTTCCATTGCGTGCATTAGGAAATTGATTCAAGTCCTCCCAGTAAGCTAGGATATCAAACGAGGACCTATTGAGCCACAGTCTATAAGCCGTTGATTAAACAGCAACTGCTATTGAATGAAAAGTTAGCTATGACTTTAGAATTATCATGAATAAATTCTTCAGTTTTACATTCAGTGAAGTGCCAAGAAAGTAATCTAAAAATATAGATTATTTGAATGAAGTTATAAACTTTAGTTAGCTTTCAAAAAGCAGTAAAGTTGGATATGATTTTTATATGAACGTGTGTGATTTTTGACTCTGCCTATATTTTTTGTAGCTTAAAAAGGAACGAGAGCATTTGGAACATGAATTGGAAAAAGCAGAAATGGAGCGATCGACATATGTTTCAGAAGTACGAGAGGTAATGAACCTAATTGAAATACTGCAGCCAGATTTGCTGTCTCATGTGCATGCTCACTTAGAAACATGAATATTTAGTTGGCCCAAAGATGAAAAACCTACTCATCCAAGGATTTGGGACATTTTTGTGCTTTCAAATCAATTTATTGCTTGGAATTAAATGACATTAATGGCTGAATAGAGGGGAAGTTGGGAACATATGGCAATGCATCCTAAAGCCTCTGAAAACTTCATTTCAGCTTAAAGATCTGTTGACTGAATTGCAGAGAAAACTTGATGACTCATATTCTGAAGCAGTAAGGCAGAATGAAGAGTTAAATTTGGTAAGAGGCCTGTCCTCCACTGAATATATCTGTTCAAAAGTGGAGAAACTTTTCCAAATCCTGTCTGTCTGCTAACCATTCCAACTTAGCCTTTGTCCACTTCAGCCACTTTTATAGCCTTTCTCTGCCTCTTAATAACATGACTAGTGCTTAGTATACTTTTTCATCTATCTGCCTCCCCCTTGCCTAAAGGATTAATATTTCCATATTTTGTGAATTTGGAACATGACGTTCACAGAACACAGAGGAGTTGGGTTTAGGTGTTGGTATAGGATTGTTTTGAGGAAAGTCTTTCGTTTCCTTTGGACTCTACACTTCCTTTCCTGAAAGGAATTTTAGTTGTCGAAAAGAAAAACTGAACAATTCCATTTTATATACGAAGACATTGGAATATGCAAATGACACTGCAAGAGTTTTATCTGATTCTCAGCATTGGGCATTACCAGGGTTCATAGAAGAGCAATGAAGATGATCACAGGACTGGAAATTAAGTCTGTGAAGACAGTTGAAAGAGCTGGATGTATTTAGCCTTGAGAAGAAAACACAGGGGTGACATACAATACTCTTCAAACACCAATATTTATTTATTATTTATTCTCTGTAGTTTCAGAATATAATAATTGAAATAATGAAGTTACAGGGAGATAAATTTCAGTGGCAGGAAAACCTTCCTAACTGTGTCGGAGCAGTTTGATGTTGGAATGAAATACCCAAAGGGGTGGTAGCCATCCCTTTGTTGGACAAGTTCAAGCAAAAGAGGCATAGCAGCTGTCTGTAGGGGAGAGGTTCATTTGGGCTACAGCACCAAACAGAGGGTTGGAGCCAATGATTGAAAAATCCACAACCAGCTCTGTGATTCTATGGAATAATATGGTACATCTGCTTAAGGAAGGGGAGCTCTTTTATTTCCGTAAAAGCTGACTGAACATGGAGCCTGAGGCCCACAGGGATTATTCAGTGGGGAGAAGAGCATATCTGTTTGTCATTCATCCAAAGGGAGTGGACTCCCAACTAAGACTGGAGCGCCTTGTGGTCAAGGAAGCCATTTCCATTTGGTGAAGGAAAACTAAGCCTGGGCATAGCGAGATCACAAAAACAACAAATGATCTCTAACATGCCCCCCCTCCAGGGATACAGTCCAACCATGATCAAATTGACAAGTGAAAAAGTTAATCTCTTTCTTTGCTGAACAACATGAATGTCATATTTGGGAGCAGTTGGGGAATGGTTGACACAAATTATATTATCTGTGTTTACTAGTGATTTGCTAAAAGGTTGATTTATATAATTGTAAACCTAGAACTAAGAACAGAAGTTTGAGCCAATTCAGGAGAGCCTAGTATTTACATTTCAGTATCATTTTGAACGGGGAAGTGGCTGCACAAAAGATTTTTCCCCACTCTTTTTTCTGGAGATTATTTTCATATCTCTCTATTTCCTCATGTAGGAATCTATATTGATTTAGATCTTGGAAAAATACAGAAAATGTCTGAATACTGTCTTGGGGAAGGATTTCTCATGTTTTTAAAAATTGATCTGGAGACAACAAAGCTATGTTAGAGCCATACAAGTACTTTTTCTGACCATTTCATTTGCGGTATATAAAGAATTACTTATTTAGTGTTGACCAAGAATAATTGTCTTTGGTCAACTTTAAATCTGAAGCCAATAAAGTAAAGCATACTTGTAAACATCTATGCAAATTCATTGGTAATGCTGGCAAGGCATTAAAAATAGTATCTGTTTAAGATTCTCTCTACTGATTTTAACCTCTTTCAGGCTTATCTTTTCTTCTTAACTCCTTTGCAGATGGAATTTCCTATCACCCAATGTACTTTGTAGTGATTAATCCACTATGTATATTGTGTATATGTTACTTTACCAGAAACTGCCCCATACTCCTCTTAAGTACTGTCAACTGACCCTGTCTTACCTCTTGCAGCTGAAAACCCAGTTGAATGAAACATTATCTAAACTCAAAATTGATCAGAGTGAAAGACACAAATTAGCTGCTGATTTGCCAAAGGTAAGGAATCCTATGGTTGATGTTCTGTCTTCCTAGGAACATAATGTCCAACTTATTCTGGATGGCAGTACATTGCTTCCTAAAGCACTGTATCTACAGTCTGGGGTATTGACTGATTCATGTTAGTCACAAAAATACCCATTAAGGTTGCTGTGCCAATTCTAGCTCCTCCCAGAAAAATCATGGTGGTCCATACATCAGTAACCTCCAGGTTAGATTATAGCAATGCATTTTATGTCATGCTGTCCTTATGAAGGTTATTTGGAAATATCAGTTCCAAAATGCTACTTAAATTATGAACAGGAGAACCTCTCTTAATACTCAGATGATCCAGACTCTGCAAAAGGTCCTTGGTGGTGGAGTGTTCCCTTTGGTACATTTTTCCTCAGGGAAGTTTGCTTGATACCTCTTATCAATTATTGATTTATCCAGTTGCTGTTACCTTTTGATGTTCTTTTACTGTTTGCAGCCCTAGTTATTTTGGATTTGTTTTGCAGCCCTGGAACATTTATGTTCAGGGGCAGGAACTTTTCTGAGCAACAGAAATCCCTTCAAATATGTAGATAAAAGCTTGTTTCTCATTGATTAGGCCCTGTATTTGTTTTTCTGGAACAATGGCTCCTGAGATTAGTTCCCACATAGGGCAAACCAGGGATGCTAGAGTGGAAACTGTAGCCACTGTTAGCTTCCAGGTTGAGTGAATCTGTGCCTTGTAGAACTGTTTGGAAATGTACTCGTTACACTCACACTTCATTTTTCCAGATATTAACTTGAAATAGTAAATGCAATGTATAATGAGCTTTGCTTCTTTTTCCCCGTTGCCATTCCTAGTAGTTGCTCATGATACATTGTGATCAGGGCCTTTTTAAGACTCCAAAAGACTTGGGGGTAGAATGTTTGTTTGAAATCCCACCTCCCATATTCCTATTTCTCACTGTATCCTAAGTCAGCGTAATTTTCTTCTCAACTCTTTTTTTCCCCCACTGAAATCAGTAGTTCAGTAATTGGGAATTTGGAGAAACATGCAATAGTGGAACATTCCTTGTTATAATTTCACTGATATGCTTGCAATCTAGAATGAAAAATAATGATCTATCTGATCATTTCAAATACTGAATTATATTCTGATGTGTCCTCCTTCATACGTGGGGCCAGGGCTATTGTCCCCTTTACCCCTTATTTAAAAAAGCTCTGATTGTGATTGAATGTTTTAAAACAAGTATTTTAATTTGATGCTTTTTTTTAAGGCCCAGGAATCACTGGTGATCCTAGAAAGGGAAATAGGAAAGGCTAGCATGGGCACCGAGGTGATACAGAACAGTGATGTCTGCTCACAGACGGTGAGTATTTTCCCAGATGCATAAATAAAATGCCATATGATGTGCAGATACAGAGCAGAGAGCCTAGAGGCTGATTTATACCTGTGTGTTTTGCTCTGTATCATTTGGGGTCATTTTATATAATAGAAATGCCACATCTCACTTTTGCAATAAGTAACAGGTTTTCATTTGCTTGGCAAAGGGTGCCCACTGCAGTCTGCATGTAAACCTGTGCTGCTTGGGTTGTAGAAAGCATTGGAGATTTGCTTTAGAAGTCTATAAGAAGTGTATATTTGTCTGCTTATTTATTTCAATTTAGGCGCCATCTGACTCCAAACCAACTGCAGCAGTAGTATGGTCTTCCAGCTTGTTTATGTTTGGTACATGTCTTCATGGGGCTGGCCAGTGACTATAGACCAGTGTTTTTCAAACTTGGCAACTTTAAGATGTGGGGACTTCAACTCCCAGAATTCCCCAGCCACCATGCTGGGGAATTAACGTCTTAACATCTTAAAGTTGCCAAGTTTGAAAAACACTGCTACTGTATAAACTATCTTATCCTGCCACAAGATGGCAGGCTAATAATGTTCTGGCAAGCAAACACACTTTGGGAACCTTAGAGATAGTTTGCAAATTTTTTGCTCTGATGTTTGTGTACACTATTATTGTCTAGTTCTTATTGTATCTCGGCTGTTCTGGTTTAGAACATCACTAAATGAGTGAAGCCTCATACAATTAAAAAACTGAAAACTTTCACATAAGAAGTAGCACGTCAGGAGAGATCTGATCTAATAATGATCAAGCTCTCCTCCATGACATTCAAATTTTCTGGATGGAGAATTTTTTCTATAAAGAACCTGGCCACACTGGGAGGGAGGAGATTAAAGACTTTCTGAAGTGAATATCCAAAATGTTTAAAATCTGAGCAAAACTACTCCCATTGTTTGTCCTGGAGAAGAAGGAACCTTTTGGCCACCACTTGAAACTTGTGTAGGAGAACAGCTGCTGAATGCAAATGAAGGTCCTTAGGAATGGGGAGAGCCTATCTAATGAGTGAAATAGATTGAGGCTTCTGGCTAGGTACCTAGCACATATCCTAAAATTCATTGTTAATCTCCTTTGGCCTCCTCTGCCACACAGTTTCTAATACTTTCTACTTTCTTCCATCCTTTTCAGGCAGGGCCAGACAAAAATGTAGCTGTGAATCTAACTCAAGATATTGTCCATCTCAAGAAGCTGCTTGCATCAGTTGGCCAAATGCTCACAAAGGGAAAAGAACAGTATCAGCTATTAGGTAGGAGAGTTTGAGTTTGTTTTTCCTAGGGTGGACTTAAGCAGGAAGGCAAAGGTAACTTTGGTGAACCTTTCAGTTGATCTCTAGGCAGCAGTAATAGAATCATAGAAGCTTGCAGCCTCACACTTTGGTTGAAATACCATTGTGGAATATTTCCCCATATAAAATAGCACATTAAGAAGAGTCATTTCAGACCAGCCTTCTCTAGCCTGCAGCCTACAGAAGTGTTAAAATTGTCATTCTCAAAATTCCCAGGTAACATTCCCATAGATTTGCATTGACTGAAACCATTTGCAACTGCTTTCACTACTTTTGTACAGAGCAAATGTAGTTCTTTCACAGCTGTGATTTTAATGGATTTTTCTCATTCTCGGGTAACAAAAATCTCATTTATAAATTCAAAGATAGGTATTTTAATTAGCGACAGATCTGGCATTTGGATACTCAGTTATCTGTCCTTGTTACAAAAGTTCATTTTTATTAACTCTGGATATTCAGTAAATTCTGTATTTGGACTTAATTAGTACCATTTTTTAGCTTTAAGGAAAATATACATGATGAATATTTTTTTCCTCCCTAAAATTTGAATTTTCATTTTAAAAAAACTCCTGGTTCTTAGTATATGATAGAATCTGGATCCCCCAGACATGACATATTTTTCTGTTACTTTTAAAAATAAAAATACTTTGCCATAGTGACTACCTTATCCTTAAGCTTATCTTTTGTTTTTGTTTTTGTTTTTGTTTTTTTGTTTTGTTTTTTTTTTTGTTTTGTTTTGCTTCTCTTTTGCAGAATGAAATCATGGGGAGATCGTTTAATTTGGGGGTAGCAGAAGGCAATGTATTTTATATTTTGCCAAATTAAAGCCTTATTTATGTGTTCACCCTTTCTACTTCGTCAAACACTGAACAGAGTTTTGTCTTTTCTACTCTTTGTTAGACTACTGATTTAAACAAGATGATGAAGAAGACGACTCTGCAGACACCTCCAGAGTTTAGTTTTATAATAAATGAATTTAAATAAACGGTTTGGATAATTAGAGCTTTACATTCCTGGAGCTACAGTAAACGTGTAACCTTTTATCTTTACTATGCTCAGTGAAACTCGTTCACACACAAACACACACACACGCACCCTTGACATAGTGGTAGCAGAAGCAGCAACAATAACATTTTAATACTGACAGCCTGTGCTGTTTTACTTAGATACAGTTTGGGAGTAGCAGCCTCTGACTTCTACCTGAAGTAAACACTCCTCCTCCCCACTCTCTCTTTTTTGGGTTGCTAATGTAATCAGTTTTTGTAATGGTGTCAGCAAATAAAGGGATGCTTGTTACTCAAACTGTAGTGTTACGTTCTTGATTTGGAATTCCTTGAAGACGACATACAGAATCTTCTGTGCTGCACTATAAAAGCACCGTAGTGTGACTTATAGCATAAGAACCTGGTTGGGTCAGATTACAGGTTTTCCTGTTCCTGCATCAGGTATCCCACAGGGAACAATCTCCAGGAAAAAAGACATCGTAACTAGCAGCTACTGATTGTCTTATCCCCCATGAATTAGTCTGCTTCCTTTTTAGACCCATCTGAATTGGGGGCCATCACCACACCTTGTTCTAATCAATTCTGTAGCTTAGCAATGCAGTATGTAGAAAAATGTGTCATGTGAACCCCGCCATTATGACTTGTAAACCATGATTTATGGCTGAGCATATTATGCAAACCCAACCAATGATGGTATTTAATAAATCATAGTTAAACCATAACATAATGTGTGAACCCAGTCACTATTTGCCTTGAATTTCCCACCAGTCATAGTAGCTCTGCCTTCTGCTAATATATATGACGGGGGAAACATTTATTTTTACTTTCTTCATCCATGCTATGCCTAATGTTATATGCCGCTGTTATCCCCTCTTATTGTGTTTTGTGTTTGTGTTTACAAAACCCCTCAAACCCCTCAAACTGCAGTGTTGCTTCCAATTCCCCAACCCTTGTGATCGTCTTTCTCCAGCTCTACTTTACTATATCTCAGATGCAGGGTCCACAGCAGATCATAATATTCCAAGTGTGATGACAAGTTTCCAAATGTTTCAGGTGGCATATATGTACCTCTGAAATGTATTATTTCTTGTGATGATAAAGGGGAATAGGTTCCATGCTGTGATGAAATCATTTTTCTTAGTGATAATGTTTTAAATTTGCCCTTTCAAGTAAAAAAAAAGAAAAATAATTGAGGTGCCAGTAAGAAATCTGAATTAGGAACAACATTATGTACCTGAGTACATGTGCTTAAGAAACACATTTTTGAAATGAAAAGCTAGAATGTTTCTCTCTCAAATATGCTTTCAGCTGATTAAAGAACTCCTGAAATATATACAATTCTTAAAACTGATAGGAAAGAACTTTTGTCATTGGTATAAGAGAATAATAACTAAACATTAGCAAATTTGGAACCATAAATCCAGCAACTGTTTAATTGACACTTTGATTTATTCAGCTGTGACCCCACCCACCCATGGTGTATCAATCAATATTTAAATCAGAGGGACTGAATTAGATGCTCTGAATTCAACTCTGTCCCCACAATCAACGCATGCAATGGATGAAGGGTACTAGGAGTTGTAGTTCTGCAACTTCTAGAGTCCCCAGATTCCTTGATTCTGATTAAAATTCTGCCCTTATATTTATTAGTCAAAAGGTCAGAATCCCTGTCATTTGTTGAAAGCAGCTTTCCTGACCCTTCTCCTTGATCCCAAATAAACATTTTTAGCAGTGAAGCATAACAGTGTGAGTTGGCACTTCTCAGAAATGCCACTGTATCCCAGGTGAACATGATGAAATCAGCAAATAAGGCTAGGAGTTAGCTGAGACAATGCACAATGGAGAAGATAACAAGCACTCTTGTCTGGACATATTTATTTAGCTGTTAAATAGTGCATAGAGATAAGCCTTTCCTTCATGTTGTTCTATAAAATGGAGATGCCATCTATGTCTTTTCATTTCCAATCTTGGTTGATCTTAAATAATGTATCTGAGTATTAATTAAGCCACTGCTGAACTGTTGGAAAGCATTGGATTGGCTTCAAAAAGTTATGCTGGTGAAACTTGTCAAACTATGTGAGGTAAAGTCAAGGCTGTAAATGTTTTCTTGGCTGTCCTTCTCACCATTCACTCATTTTTGTGCTTCATGTATTCAAGAAGAAAGGATTTCCATGGGGGGAAAATGGATTGAGCTCAGTTGCCCAAGTGCTTGAATTATCAGATACAGATGTATGGCAGGTTGCAGTAGTTCCTATAAGTGAGGCACTACCTGGGCAGGGGGGAATTTTCCAGCATTTTGTACATTTACACATCTGTGCAAGTCATTTTGAAATGGGCACTTTGCAAATCTTTGGCAAAGCACACTTTCTCCAGGTGTTAGAGTGGCCACATCCTCTAGAGCAGTGTTTCTCAAATTTGGTAACTTTAAGATGTGTGGACTTCAACTCCCAGAATTCTGAGAGTTGAAATCCACACAACTTAATGTTGCCAAGTTTGAGAAACACTGCTCTAGAAGGTTCAGCGCAGCTATTATGAAGGCTTTCCCTGGATATCTGTATGTATGTGCACACACAGCTTCTTTGCTTATAGTGCTAGTAGAATCCTTGGCATGCACACACACTAGCAGGCAGCCTGAGAAGGCCTTGAAAGCAGCTATGTCAAATTTTTGAGAGGACACTATTGCTTTAATACTTCAAGGAGGGGATTTACTCACACCAGCATGCTTGGTGTCATAGGCTTCTGTGAGTTCACAGGATTTCATGCAAGGCACAGCATGAGCAACTCTTGTGCTCTGTTTTCCCTTTAAGACAATAAACAACATTTAGTTCTCACAGCTTTTCTTGGCAAGAGGTACATTTACAATTAGATAACTACATTCCGTTCTCCACTTGGCTGATAAAACAAACCATGCAACTTGAGTTTTAAAATGCTTTGAAAAGTAGTTTTTTTAACTGCAGAGTATGTAACATAACTGTTCTCTACTTGTATGTGTATGCATGCATGTATAATGATGGCTTGACATACATGTACACAGCTGTATTTTGAAGATTCTTTTAAAGATAAGGGGCTGGAATTCTCTTTCAGCTGGCAACAGAAATTTTTGACTGCATATTCTGCAGTTGAAAAAGTCTTCCTTTCTCATCCCCAGAGCCTTTTGTGCTGGGTAATTTTGGCCCATGGTGGTCTCCAACTGTTTAGTTGGTCTTCAGATCTCCCATCCACAAACGCTTCAAGGATCTTGTTCCAGTCTCTTCTCCGATAAGCTACTCTTCTGCAGTGCAACTTCTGATTGCTAGCCATCTGATCTTTATTAAAGCCAATTAGAAATCTTCAGCCAATGAATAGATCAAGCTTGGGTTGCCAACCATGGTACCACCTCCCTGTTCTTTCACTCCGTAGACTTGTTTTTCAAAGCTCCTCTACATTTTGCCAGCTCAGCTATCACCCTTTTTGTTCTAAGGGAAAAATCTTCCTATGAGAAACTACTTTCACATTCTACTTATCACTTAAAGTAAAATAAAGTGTTTGGGTGTTTGTATGGATAATTGATAGACTCACAGGAAAGCATGGACTTCTGCAGACTGTCACATTATGCAAAAGTGCTCCTTTCTAATGCCTTGCACAGCCCTATACTATAATTTGAAACTTCCAGGATTTAAAACTGAGATTCCTTATATACAATGTGCTGTTCCACTAAGCTGTAGATCCCTAACATGTTATGGATTCTGACCATCTGCTTAACTTTTATTATTAGAAGGAAAGGGCTAAACTGAATGCAGTGGGTTTGGATTACTTAAAAAGTGTGTAAAGTAAAGCAAGATGAGATGGGACCTTAAATGAATGGGTGCTGAATTAATCTGTATTGAATATAGAAATGACCAGTGTAGAAGAATTAGGTTGATGGAGTTTGGTCATACAGAGAGAATAAGAATCAAATTGCAAAACAAATACATGAAGCAAGAGTGAATGGGTTGAGAGGAAGGGGAAGACTGAGAAAGGAATGGTTAGATGGAATTCATGACATCCTCAAAAAAAGTGAGAAGTTTGAAGAACTAAATGCAAAGTATGAAGCAGTATATGGGTGTGGTTTGCAAGAATAGAAATGGAGAGGTATAGTGAATTATGCTGATATAAACTAGATTTACTTTTTCTGACCTTATACCTTCAACTTCTTCATCTTACTATTTCTTCCTCTCTTCGCTTTGCTTAATGGTCCTTCCTTTATAATAGTGTGATGGGCATGTGTGTATTGCGGTACTGAGCAGTGAGTTGGACTCAGTGGCCTAAATGGATTCCCAATTCTGTGATCTAAATCTGATCCACTTTCCAAGTAAGGAAAACACCATGATATAAAGAGGAGAGGTTATAGTTTTGTGACAGATAATTCTACATTCAAACTAGAGAAAGTTCTCAAGGTTCTCCTTTTTTATTTCCATCAACACTTCTAGGAGATTGTTGTGTTTTCATGGCATTTTGTAACTTGGTGTCTTCAACGGCAGAGGCAGCAGCATTCTGGACTTTTAGGAATGTCTGTGGGAGCCATCTGTGACAGAGATGCCTATACTCAGGCACCAATTCCTCAGGCTAATATATGGGACTTCAACAACTCAAGTTCCCCCAACATTTTTTTTTTGAGGAGGGGTGCTGGCTAGGATGGCAGTACATCCCTCCATGGTAAAGATTGTGCTTGTTAGCAGTTTATAGGAGGTAGCCACCTGCTGAAGATGGGCAATCAAGAAATGGCAGGTGGAGCTTTAAAAATAACTTAAAAATACGGCTTTAACATGGGTTTTAAAAAGTAATTAGCATCAACTACATAATAGAATTACCATACAGGCAATTATTATGCAGGCAGTAGGGACAGATCCATGTTTCTCTTTTAGTCTCAGAGGGGAACATGGGGCTCTACCTGCTGCCTGCATGTACTGTACGTTAATTCCACCTTTCCTGTGTGAGGCCTGTTAGACATGCTGGAATGACAACTCCCAGAATTCTTGGGCTGGAGAAATGTGATTCAAATGATCACTCCCATTCTGTCCTCCTCCTTTATTGTCTGTTGGCAGCAGATCCAGTTCTGATGTAGCCGCATTAAACTTTTCAGATCTGTAACCTTTCTATTTCCCTTCCCTCCCACTCTGTGATATCATTTACTTCCTTTGAATGATCTTCATTGAGGTGCCCAGGGCTATTTTGGAGTTCAATCTTTATATAGGTTTTGGACAAAAATGCCCATTTGAGCCAAAGAGTGAGTTTTTGTGTGGGTCCTGGCATGAGAGGGGAGTTATCCTGTCACCATAGCAACATGCATTTGAATTCAGAGCAGTCAACGTGGCACCCCTTTGAGGCAAATAATGTAAGGGACAACTGTTCAAAAGCACTGGTAATCTTCCTCGATAGGCCGATCATTAATGTGTTGATGGAAAAGTAGTTATTAAGCATGTTTGTAAGAAGTAATTGCAGCAATTTGTATTGTTCTGCTCCGTTTGCTCTGCTCTCCTCTTGAACTGTGAAATTCAAACAATGCTGGGAGTGCTACCTCTTCTCCCCCCAAGAGGCCTAAAATTAAGGCCACCTTACCTGGGCTGCATACGTTCAGACAGCCACACCGTGGTAGCAAAGAAGTGCAGAAAACTATCTGCTGCCATCAAAGGATCATCCAGATGCCTGCAGCCAGATGTGGCAGTCTTAATAAAATGTGGAACTAGCTTTCAACTTGCATCATTTTCACAGTTTGGATCTTAGACACACAGGTCCCTGCTCTACAAATGCATCTGTAAGGAGAAGAGTGTGTATTTTCCATTATGTCATTTCAGGATATGTGGATAGATGGTATCACTCAGGAAGATGCCGTGCTTTCTCTGTTGATGCCTCCAGATCATGTGGCACTTAGTGTGTATTTTTATTGCCTATCTTAATATTTGTTGGTAGGACTGGAATAAGCATTTATGTGAAGTACGTTCAAATCAAGACCACTTGAGTAGTGCAGTCAACATAGAACAGGTCTGAGAACCTGTCATCCTTCAGATGTTGTTGAATGCTATAGTTCCCAGCATCCTTCACTGTTGGTAAAGCTGGTTAGGACTGTAGTTTGAGAGAACCACAGATCCCCATTTCTGTCGTAGGAGTTGTTAATGGGGAGATAAGCAGTTTTGAATCCAGGAGCTGGGCATGAGCCCTGGCTTTTAATAATTATTTTACAATTAGGTGCTAAATTGAATGCCTAAAAGCATGTGCTAATCTGAGAACCAGGGGAATGTAACAGTTGCTGTGGCCTATTTCTCCTCTTCCTAATCTCATATTGCAATTATTATGAAAGGATATTGCATTTTGAAACATAACTGATGTGTGTTAAATGACCCCAAATATATAATCAACCTATCCAGACTTTGCTTATATCACACAGCAAGAAAGTCTGAATACACATGGACCAGGTCAAACTATTTGACCATTTAATTTAGTATTATCTGCTCTTGCTGGCATCTGGGGGTCCTCGCCTAACTACCATGTGGGATTCACTCAACAACAGCAACCAGGATTGCCAGAACTGCTGTCACTAAGCGGAGCAGTCATGTGACATTTCACTCAATGATCGCATTGCTTAGCAATGGAGTTGCCGGTCCCAATTAGGGTTGTTACGTGAGGGCTACCTATAAACAAACAAACTTGTCTGATCAGTTTATTCTGGGTATGGTGGTATTATTGACCCCAGGAGCCATATTAGTTGTCAAGGGGGCTGAGACCATGAATGAGTACATAGATAAATGCATGTGGACCTCCACCTTTCTTAGATTCACAATAATCTAGGTGAAAGTGGAAAGTCTCATTGCTCTCTTCTTCCATCCACTAATAGTCCTGATAGCTAGATTTTGTTGCTAAATAGCAATGGAAACTAATCGCTCTATTTCATTGGATGCTTCCCAGCAGCTCACCATTTATTTATTTATTTTTCATATTTATATGGCCGTCCATCTCACAAAATAAGACTGGGTGGCATACAATCAAACCATAAAAAACAATTTTAAAAAACATCCAATGAGTACAAAAATTAATATTGCAAGTAGTCCCCCTGTTTAAGGATAACCCAATAGTTAAGAATGGAGCCTATTGTAGCAAAATTTGAGTTAAATACACAATGATTCGAGTTAAATACACAATGGTTCAAGTTAATTACACAATATTACTTATACAGCGTTATACAATAATACTGTTCCGGCTTACATACAAATTCAACTTAAGGACAGACCTTGGGGACTACCTGTATTAAAAGGCAGATTGCAAACAATGGAGCCACCTCACCAGATCACTGTCCCTTTGTGACTCCCAGGCCTGTTGCCACAACCAGGTTTTAAGTCACTTTGGAAAGGTCGGCAGAGATGGGGCAAGTCTCACTTTGGGGGGGGGGGGGGGGGATAATGTTCCACAGGGTGGGTGCCACAGCAGAAAAGGCCCATCTCCTGAGTCCTACCAGATATAACTCAGCAGATGGAACTCGCAACATATCTCTTCTGCCAGACCTGATGGGATGGGCAGATGTAATCGGGAAGAGGCAATCCCTCAAATAAGCCAGCCCCATGCCATGAAGGGCTTTAAAGGTCAAAACCAGCACCTTGAATTGGACCCAGAAACAGACTGGTAACTAATGCAGCTCGTGGAGCAGAGGTGTAATATGTATTGCTCTAGAGACACACACAACTGACTGCGCCACTGCATTTTGCACCAGCTGAAGCTTCTGGATACTTTTTGAGGCAGCCCCATGTAGACTGCATTACAGTAGTCTACCTGAGAGGTGACCAGGGCATGAGTGAGTTTGAGCAGAGCCTCCCAATCCAGGAATGGGCACAACTGGCATACAACGTGAAGCAAAATGTCACCTTTTTGAGCAGGAGTCGCAAGTCCAGGAGGACCCCCAAGATGTGCACTGGGTCTTTTTGGGGCAATGCAACCCCATCCAGTACCAAAGATAGTATAGTCCCAAAACCAGCAGGCCCCAAAACCCAGGGCCACTCAGTCTTGCCAGGGTTCAGTTGAAGCCTGTTTTTCCCCATCCAGACCCCCACTGCCTCCAGACACAATCTACAGCATTGCTTAATTCGCCTGGGGCTGAGATGTATAATTGGGTATCATCAGCATACTGATGATACCTCATCCCATGGCGACAGATGAGCTCACCCAGCAGCTTCATGAAGATGTTAAAGAGGAGTGGAGAGACCATCGAACCCTGCAGAACCCCACACAGTAGGAGCTGAGGGTGGGATCTCTCCTCCCCAATCTCCACAGACTAGTATCAACCCCAGAGAAAGGAGGAGAACCAGCACAATACAGTGCTGCCCATCCCCAATCCCCAGAGCCAGTCCTGAAGGATACCTGGCTTGATAGTGTCAAAGGCCACTGAGAGGTCAAGCAGAGCAAGGATGGATACACAACCACCATGCTGCTCCTGTCAATCATCTAAAGGCGCAACCAATGCCATTTCCATCCCATAACCAGGCCTGAGTCCTGAAGACTGGATTCCAGTTTTCTGAAAGGGTCCAGATAATCCACTTCATCCAGGGTCCTCTGAAGCTGTTATCTCTGAGTACACTTAGTGTAGCATTCTTCCGCAGCCCATGCAATGAGGTAGAGATCAGAAGAAGGGGTGCATAAATGGCCTGTCCTTGATTTTCTGCTGAAGAAGATGAATTGCTGAGGTGTAGGATGGTGACTGGAGCATTGTCCTGCTGTGTTATCTGAGACTCCTTTGGGCCTATAATCATTGAGGAAGAGGAGAAGCTGCTTTCTATGTTATCTTTGGCTACTGGTGGGCTGGATCCTTCTCCCTCCTGACTTTTTGGACAGACTGGAGGAGGGATAGTTCCTTGGAACTGGGAGGTTGTTAATGCTGCATCTCAGGCTCTTTCAAGGCTGCCAGCATTACCCCCTCCTTAAGATGCCCTCCCTGGATCTTGAGGTGTTAGACAACTAATACCTGGTCACTAACATCCCCTTTATGGCAAAGGTGGTTGAGACAGTGGTTCAAGACCAACTTCTCACTTGAAGTTAGGTTAACCCCAGCCCTGGCCACCTTCTGAGGACTGAGCTCTTCCAGAAGGCATTTAGGCCATGATGTAAAATGGATTAGTAGTGTGTGTGTGTGTGTGTGTGTGTGTGTGTGTGTGTGTATATGTGTGTGTGTGTGTGTATATATATATATATATATATATATATATATATATATATATAATCATCACCATCATCATCATCCCCATCATCCCCCAGTGAGGCACTACCTTGATGTGGTTGTGGGGCTTGTGGGCTCCGGGAAGGATGAGAGCTATGCCAGAGGTTCAACCATGGTGGACAGGTCTCATCAGAGGAGCCAGACAAAGAGTGCCTCTCCCATAAACAATATGGTGTGACATAGTTTACAGAAACCCATACCGGATCAGTCGTCGCCTGGATCAACAAAGACCATGCTAGGTGTTCTAATTCCTGGACATCTGGTGATAAGGGGGCTACAGGACTCAAGACTGTTGGCTGAGCAACTAGGGCCAGCAGCTGCAGGATTACTGGAAGAAAAGTTGTTTATCCATCGCAAATATACAAAGGCTGGAAAAAATTTTTATCTAAATAATTATAAATTAAGTCCAACAAGAAGAGGATATCTGAAAAGAATGCACCAGTTCTGGAAAGAACAATATCCAGAATCAGAAATAACAGAACAGAGGCTAGCAGATCAACAATGATTTATAACATGAAATAAAGTATTCACAGAAGTAGAATTGGAAGAACTGCAAAGATCTACCCAGGGCAAAGAAGTCAAAGCCTTGCCAGAAGTAGCACAGACAGTAAAGCCGTCTCCTCAGAAACTACAAAGCCCTCTAACTAAAAAAAAAAGAGGAATTGAAAGAAAGAATAATTGAGCATCTGGAACACCCCAAAAACAACAGAATAAGGTTGCCTGCTTTGAAGCTCATTACAAATAAAAAGCTAGCACAAGTATTAAATGATGCCAATATTGTAATATCAAATATAAACACCAGCTCACTGCAAGAAACAAACCAACTGATGTATAGCACGGCTGCAGTTATAACTGAATACCTTGGATGCAAAATCAACAAACAAGAAAAAAAGCCAAACAGTGTACCACCGAAATGGAAGATCAGGGTGGAAAATAAGATCAGTATGCTAAGATCAGATGCAAGCAAGCTAGAACAGATGAAAGAAAAGAAGCTGAAGAACAAAAACACCAAAGAATACCCGATCAAGAAATATCACCTAGAAACAAGGAAGCACTGGAAATAATAAAGCAGCAAATAACAGCCATAGCCAAGAAGATCAGCAGATATGAAGCTTGAATTGCACACTACAGGCAGAATCTCCAATTTCGGTCAGATCAGAAATGTTTCTACCAATCCATCAATGGAGAGACAGCAATGAACCAGTCAACACCTGACAAAGAAGAAACAGTGCATTTCTGGGAATTGAAGTCCACACATCTTCAAGTTGCTAAGGTTGAGAAACACTGTGTTAGAGCAATATTGTATCATGGGCCAATCACACCCTGCCGAAAGCAGCTTTTTTTGCAGCCATCTGTGAGGACTTTGGAGCGGCTTGTGCTCTTCCTCTTTCATAATTCAGAGGGTAAATGATGGTGGGATGAAGCACCCAGGCTCCAGGAGGACCTGTTTACAACTAAGGGCAAAGCCAGACACAGCTGGCATAAAGGACAGGTCTGTTACAAAAAGCAGCAAATTATTCCTTTTCCTGGGAAAACACGTTCTCCTTCAAGGGGAGCAGTCTTCAACAGCTGGGGAATCAGCACCACCAACCGGCCAACACAATGGCCAGCCTTGTCTGTGGCATCCACTTAGCAGCATTTTGTGACACACATACACCCCCCCACACACAAGAAATCCATCTAAACTAGGCCCTAGAAGGCTCCAGTTTGCTGGGATTTGGCCTCCCCGGCTGAGAAACCTTTCTCAAGGTTGAGAAACACCCAGAGAAACACAAGAATGCAGTTTGGATAAAAGAGGTAGATAAGAATAAAAAAGAAGATGAAATCAAAGAAATTGTAATAACAGCAGGAATGGTGGAGAAAAGGGCAAGGAAGATCAAGAATTGGTCAGCACCAGGTGAAGATGAACTGCATGGTTTTGGGTTGAAAGATCTGACTGCTCTGCACCCACTCATTGCCAAGCAGTTTAATAACATACTTCAAGGAGGTGAAATTGAAGATTGGTTAACATCTGGCAAAACCTACCTGATAATGAAAGATCCCATAAAAGGGGCAGCACCAGGCAACTACAGGCCAATTACCTGCTTGCCAACCACTTTCAAATTGTTAACTGGTGTAGTAGCTGATGCAGTCCAACTGCACCTAGTTGAAAACAAGCTCTTTCCACCTGAGCAGAAAGGAAACTGCCCAAACAGCAGAAGAACAAAAGATCAGCTCCTGATTGACAAGATGATTTTGGAAAACTGTAAGAGAAGGAAGACCAACTTGAATGTAGCTTGGATTGATTACAAGAAGGCATTCGGCTCCCTGCCATAAGACTGGATAATCAAGTGCCTAGAAATTACAGGAGTCAGTAGAAACATCAGAAGCTTTGGGCAAAGATCAATGGCACAGTGGAAGACACAGTTGCTGGCCAACAGTGATAGAGTGGGGGAGGTTAACATCAAGAAAGGAATCTTTCAAGGAGACTTACTATCACCACTATTGTTTGTTATTGCATTGATTCCTCTGTCAACAATACTGAACAAGTCAGGCCATAGCTATCAAACATCAAAAACATCTGCCAGGTTATCCCACCTCCTTTACATGGACGATCTGAAACTGTATGGAAAAACAACATCTGAAATGGAATTGCTGCTCAACACTGTCCAAATATACAGCCAAGATATTGCAGTGGAGTTTGGACTGGACAGATGTGCCACCCTAACCATCAACAGGGGAAAAATAATGCAAACTGAAGGAATTAAGATGCTCAATAGAAATAACATCAAGAGTCTGGATGAAGAAGATCACTACAAATACCTGAGCATCCTTCAGACTGACAACATCAAGCACACTGAAGTCAAGAAGAAGGATAATAGTGAATACATCAGAAGAATGAAGAAGACCTTAAAGTCCAAGCTCAGTGGAGGAAATACCATCAAGGCAATTAACACCTGGGCAATTCCAGTCATTAGATACACAGCTGGAATAATGGACTGGACTCAAGCAGAACTAGAAGCCCTGGATAGGAAGACCAGAAAAATAATTACAATGAATCACTCCCTTCATCCATGCAGCGATGTGACAGACTCTACTTACCAAGGAGCATAAGTGGACGTGGAATGTTGCAAGTACATCAGACAGTTGAAGAAATAAAAAGGACATTGGAAGAATATCTGAAGGATAGTGAAGAAGATGTACTGAAGTTAGTACACCATGAAGGCTTACTGAATGCCAAAGAAACCAAACTGGCCTTTAAGAAAGACCAAATGAAGAACAGAAAAGATACATGGCAAGGCAAAGTATTATACGGCCAGTACACAAAAAAACTAGCAGGCAAAGCAGATAATAACAAGACTTGACAAAGGCTATGATCAGGAAAGTTGAAGAAAGAGACAGACAGAGGGGTTAATTCTGGCTGCACAAGACCAAGCCTTAAGAACAAATGCATATAAAGCCAGAATTGAGAAGACAGCAACAGACAGCAAATGCCGCCTCTGCAAAGAAGCTGAAGAAACAGTGGACTACCTAGTTAGCTGCTGCAAGAAGATTGTGTAGACTGACTACAAACAATGGTATGACAATGTAGCAACAATGGTGCGTTGGAATATCTGCAAGAAATACCATTTGCCTGCAAGCAAGAACTGGTGGGACCACAAAATAGACAAAGTAATAGAAAACGAGGCAGCTAAAGTGCTCTGGGACTTCAGAATTCAAACAGACAAACACCTGCCACACAACACCCCAGACCTTACAATTGTTGATAAGAAAGACAAAAAAGTCTGGATAGTGGACATTGCAATTCCTGGAGACAGCAGAAGAGAAGAGAAAGAACTGGAGAAAATCACAAAATACAAATACCTGCAAATAGAAATAGAACAACTGTGGCAGAAGAAAGCAAAGATAGTACCATTAGTAATAGGCACCTTGGGTGCAATCCCAAACATCTGGAGCACCACTTGAAGACCATCAACACTGACAAAATCACCATCAGTCAATTGCAAAAGGCAGCTTTACTTAGAACAGCTTACATCCTGTGATAATACCTTTAACAGCATCAAACAACAGCATCTGCCTATCCCAGGTCCTTGGGAAGGACTTGATAGGTGGATAAAATGCCATATCCAGTCTAAACCTCTTGCTGATTGTGTGACCAATAATCATAAATTAAACTTGTATACCGCCCAACTCTCAACAACTCTGGGCAGCTCACAACAATCAAGCAAAGAAATTGTGATAAAATTGATTAGACATAAAAGACAAAGAGAAAAGATGACCAGTGTGATGAAGCGAGGAGTCGCCGTCTCCGTTGCCAATGGCCTGGGTGAAGAGCCAGGTCTTCATGGCTCTTCTACACAACAGCTGAGTGGGGGGATCTATTTTGTTTTTGTTTTGACTATATTTGTTATTTTGTATGTATAAATAAGTAAATCAGCCAGCCATCCTGAACCTGAAAGGTAGATCAGAATTATTTATTCCAGTATTATACAGCAGGAATCAGCAGTATGCCAAAGGACTCCCAAGTGTCAAGTCAAAATTATTATTTAATTAAACGTCAATTTCACAACAGCAGGAAATTGAATAAGATGTGAATGTTCTTGCCTAAGATTTTGCAAGATCTTCAGGATTATATATATATAAACATTAATTGGTATCCATGAGATTATACAATGGCACAGGCTGCCCGAAAAGACGGCCACCCATGTTGTAGAGGGAAAGACAGGTGAGAGAAAGTGCCTTACCTGCAGTCCTGGCATCTCTGATCTTAAAGAGTAAAAACTGGATTTTGATGTGCAGCCTTTCGAAAATTTGTACTGTCCCATTGTTCTGCATTGTTTTGATTTTCGTTGTGTGAGAACAGTATCAATAACTTGTGCTTCCCTCCTGCTCTCCTTTCAGAAATAATGCTTTGCCATCATGTCCTCCTTGGCATGGGACAAGTTATTTATTTATTTATTAAATTTGTACACTGCCCGACTCCAAGTGACAAAGTAAATAAGCATTTTGTCCAATTGAAAAGGGGCCTGTGCACAACAACTCAGAGCTAATAAATATATGGGTGCTTGTAGATGACACAGCCTATGGCCAGTCTTAACCTTCTCACTGTTACATTCAAAGCCACCTGATCAATAACAGAGTTGACAGCCTGGAGCTCCCACATTTATCATTCAGATGGGTACATTACTTACATCAATCCCCAAGTGCCCCAGAAAGAAACAGGGACAATCCAGCCGTCCCTGCTGTGCTGCAACTATTAATTTTCTTAGATTGCCTCCCATCAGTAAGACCGAACATGGTTTGATTGATCTCTCTCTTCCTGAGAAGGAGAGAAGCATTGCTGCCTTTGTTCTGCCATATATGTGCTAGCTGGGGGAAGCCATTGATATTGCAACAATGACCTGCACATTGCAATTATTCCTTAATTTGCTGGTGAATGACCGAAATAAAATGATTTCACATGTTCCTTAATTGAAGAGAAATTAACATTGCATTTTACACTAGGAAGAATGCATACCTGCCTGTGGCTGTCCATCACTTGACGCTTGGAACAGTAGCATATGAAATTTTGCTTGGTTAGAGACCAGCAGGGGAAGTTCATGAATAGATTTATTTGCTGAGTTCCTGCAGGGAATGTGGGCTAACCATGAATGTATATCTATGTGGTATTGTTTGGCATTTGAAGAGAAACAGAGTGGGTTTAAGGGCACCTTGTACTTTTGTCTGGACATTTCTTTATGATAATTAGGTTTACTCACTGTACTAAGCCACATATGGCTTAACCATGGTTTGCTAGAAAACAGGCTGGGTTCAGATATGCTAAGCTGTAAACCATAGTTTACAAACAACAAGGCTGAGTTCACAAACTATGCTAAGTCAAAATTAAACAAATGATATTTTGGCTGAGTTTACACAAACTCATTTCCTAGGTTGCATACAAGACACTGAACTGCAAACTAACAAAATGGCTAGGGTCAAGCAAAACCCTATGCCAGTGTTGTCCAAACTTGGCTACTTTAAGATGAGTGGACTTCAACTCCCAGAATTTCCCAGCCAGCAGGGGGTGGGGTGGAGTGGAGTTGAAGTCCGCTCATCTTAAAGTGGCCAAGTTTGGACAACACTGCCCTATGCCATAAAAAACCTAAACAAGGGTGGGTAAAACTAACCAAACTTATCTTACTTACCTAACATGCTAATTGCTAGGTTTAAAACTGACCTATTATTGTGTGATAATGCCATGGGGTTACTGCCTGGCATGCCAACACGCCATCTCTGGGTGCTGAGTCCTGCCCTATTTACTTTCATTTTTAAAGATTCTTTTAATTAAAATAAATGAGAAATCAATGGGAAGTAAACATGGGATGAAGCAACATGCCTGTTTTTCTAGTATAACTTATATTTCCAGCAATGCTTTAGGGCCAAAGAGGCATTCTTAGAAAATAAAAAGGTGGATGACTCCAACTCAGAGTTTTTTGTGCCTTTTTGTGAGTTGTTGTGAATTTATTTATTTTATTTAATCGCTAGGGGGTTCATTTCACACCAAAAACAGGACTGCATCTTTGTTTAATACGTCTCTCTTTAAAGCAAATTAGTAGCTGAGTGGGAGGGCAAATACCTGCCACCCCATTCCCCAAAGCTAAGCTCCAGATTCAGGTGAAAGAAGGTTTTGGACACATCTGGAACTGAGACTACTTTGTGGATCACTGATGTGGATGAATTGTGTTGGGGCTAGGATAGAAAGAGTTCAGTCTTCTTAGTCCAGCTGATCACTCAGCTGCCTTCAGTTTCTTTGATCATGGTATCTTTCTAAACCTCCTCCAAGAGTTGAGGTGGGGACACTGTTTTGCTGTGTCTCTCCCCCTTTCTGAATGCCTTGGGGGGAATGGCCAAGCCCCAGGGCTGTTTTATTGTGTCACAGGGCTCTACCTATTTACCTGTTTACCTATTTAACATCCAGGTGAAGTCACTGGGGGAAGTCATCCATTGGTATGGGGTCAGATATCATCATCAGTATACTGATGATACCCAGATGTACCTATCAGCCCTGGGCCAAACAGGAGATGTGGTCAGGGTTTTGTCCTAGTGTCTAGAGACTGGATGAGGTGGAACAAACTTAAGCTTAGTTCTTGATAGACAGAGTGGTTGTGCGCATGGAAGCCAACCAATTCTGTTTCATCCTTGGTTCTAGAGAGGGTCATGCTCTCCTGTGCAGAGAGGGCTCATAACTTAGGTGTCCTCCTGGGCTTGTGGCTTCTGCTCAAAGAGCAGGTGGCAGGGCTGGCCAGAAACCTCTTTGCACAACTCCACTTGTGCACCAGTTATGACTGTAGATCAGGGACCCTCCTCACAGTCACTCATGCCTTGGTCACATCTTGAACTATATGAATTTGTGCTATGGGGCTGCCCTTTAATACTTGAAAGGTGCAGCTGATTTAGAATTCAGCAGCTCAAGCAGTTATGAACACAACCCAAGACCTGTTTTTTCTAGAAGGCCTTTGGGGATGATAAGATTTTTGGCCCCTCCCAGAGAAAGGGCATCTGTTGTGATTATTACTGGTTTCATTGTTTGGTGTTATATTTTGTTTTTAATCTTGTTACTGTAAACTGCAGTGCAAGCAATAGGAGTTGCTAATTATTGGAGGGTCAGTAAATCAATAAATACTGCCTTCCAGTTTTAAGATTGTGTGTGACGCACAAAAAAACAGGCAGAGTTTTAATTGCACCATCACGGCCACCCCCTTGACTTTTTTTTTATCACACCCTGGGGACACCCCTAATGTGAGTGCTCCTGAAAGCAGGAATCTGACCTGGGCAGTGATTACTGAAGCAGATTTTTTTAACCACAGCAAAACAAGAGTTTTATTTGAAATACATTATGGAGACAGGCAAAGCCTACCACATCCTGCCAGACTGAGAGTTTGAGAGCACCTGCTCTGGGCATGTGTGCCTGGCAGGAATGGCAGAAGAGCATGATCTCAGATCCGTCCCTTTTTAGGGATACAGCAGCAGAGTGACGGAGGAAGAGGGGACAGAGGGAAAGCTCTTAACTTTCTATCTGCCCCTGTTGCCATCTTACGGTCAGTAAGTCATGAGGCACTGAATTTACGCTTTTAATAATAAGGAAGCTCACACTGAGCTTCTTTGAAGGAGGGCAGATTTTTCTAAAAAATCCAATAGTAAGAATTTAGCTTCTCTCTCTTGAAAATGTAAACTAGCATACAGCATTATAATGCAAGATAGTAAATTAACAATCTGTTCTTCTCTGGGACAACAATGTCACTGTCACTTCATTGCTTGGGCTCTTTGGGGAACAAACAGCTGAAAAATATTCCATGGGGTTTTTGTTGTTGTTGTTGCTGTTGTTGTTCCTACAGATGTGGATTAAAGTCATGTCTCCTTGGACGAGTACCCATGGATAGAGTTTGATTCCTTTAAGTGGGGGAAAAGGGAGATGGAAAGTATCCTAAAAGCTACTTCAAAAAAAAAAAAAGCAGAGATTATAAATTCTTGCCTTACAATGAAGAATAATGGGGACCATAAAAAAACCTAGCAAGGGGGAAGTGCATGTGTCCAGGAGACTCACATTGGCGCAGGGTCCGAGGCAGTCTTTTAATTTAACCACTCATTTCTCACCTGCTCTTGTTTTTGCACGTGAAGTGGATCGATGGAGGGAGACCAATTTCATGCAGCTTACACAAGGGGCACTGCTATCGGTTTCTGCATTTCCTGGGTCTGAAATCTGAATTTGCAGTTTACAGACTGAAGAATTTGCAGACTGCAGTCAGCCAGGACTTAGAACGATGCTCCAAAAGCACCTGCTGTTTAAAAAAAGAAAAGAAAGAAAGAAATCTGCCCCCTGTTCATAATGCTATCCTTGCATTTTGCACCTATCCCGTGGGGATCTGCAGGGGGGAATCAAAAAAGTCCTGATGGCAGAAGGCCAGAGTGATGAAAGGGGTGCACGTCCCACCCCTTTTCTGTATGCAGCACCACATTGTGTGCACAAAGGAGTGACTCTTGTGGCATGACCCCTCGCTTTTTTCTTCATTCTGATGAAAGTAACAAGGTGCTGCAGGTGCTGCTGCTCGGAGGACACCAGGCGATGGATTTCTGGGCCCAAGGAGGCTGGGTCGTCCATGGTTTTGGCAAAAAGAAAAGAGTGTGATCTAGAACGGGCAGGGTCAACCATTAAAAGCAGCTTGTGGTCCAAGGCAGGGAGACCAAGGTGGGAACAAGTCACATTCCAGGCCTTTGAAAGATATTCTTCAAGGCAGGAGGCCCACCTGAGTCCTCCTTTCTCTTGCTTCTCACTACAGTCAATGGCCAAGCAAAGGAGAATGCGTGGGAACACTCAGCCCATCAAAATAACATGGGGCATTCTTTTTTAAGTATTACATTTTAGAGTTCTGAATGAAAAGTCTGTCTGATCATTTCAAATTACTGGTGTTGTCTTTTTGATGGAGACCTCCTCCATTTCTGGTGCTCAGGGCAACTACCTTCATCACGTCATGGGGTTTGGGGTGTGTGTGTGGGTGTTTAATCCTTGGACGCCACCCAGAATCACTTGTGTGAGGTGGGTGGCCATATAAATCATATAAATAAATGAACTTCGCTGCTTCCTCAAAAAAGGCTCACATTTCGTAATGAGAGACAGGCAGGGCCAGGACAGTCTTGTCCCCAGATGATCGGTTGCTCAGCTGGAAAAGCCAAATTCCAGCAAATTGGAGCCTTCTAGAGCCTAGTGTAGAGGGATTTCTTGTGTGGGGCGTGTGTGTATGTGTGTCACGAAATGCTGCTAAGTGGATGCCACAGACAAGCCTGGCCACTGTGTTAGCCAGTTGGTGGTGCTGATTCCCCGGCTGTTGAAGACTGCTCCCCTTGAAGGAGAACGTGTTTTTCCAGGAAAAGGAATAATTTGCTTCTTTTTGTAATGGACTTGTCCTTTTCACCAGCTATGTCTGGCTTTGCTCTTAGCTGCAAACAGGTCCTCCTGGAACCTGGGTGTTTCATCCCACGACCATCTCCCGTCTGAATTGTGAAAGAGGAAGGGCCAAGCCGCTCCAAAATCCTCCCGGGCGGCTGCAAAAAGAACTGCTTTCGGCAGAGCATGATTGGCCCATGATACAATATTGCTCTAACACAGTGTGTCTCAACCTTGGCAACTTGAAGATGTGTGGATTTCAATTCCCAGAATTCCCCAGCCAGCCATGCTGGCTAGGGAATTCTGGGAGTTGAAGTCCACACACCTTCAAGCTACATACCCATTTCAGAGGCACCAGTCACTGCTCATCAGAGGGTTTGACCTAAAGGTCGATCAAGATATTGCTGTTATCAGTTAAACATTCAGGGTGGGTAGATTTCCCCGTTATGACTATAATATTGGTGAAGTGTACATCCAGGTGCATTCTCAGCCTAGGACTGATCTTACAGTCTTTCCAGACAAAAATCCATTTCTGGTGACTTGCTCATCCATCCAATTTTCTTTGCTTCATCTTTTAGAAAGACAGAGAGAGAAAAAATATTAATATTGTTAAATAGGTGGGAATCAGAAACTCTTGCCAGTTCATTCCAACTCATCCAGAGATGCACTAGTAAGCCCAATTCTTTGTGCCCATCCCTGCTTTATACAGTACTGTATATAAAAATTAAAATATAAAAATTCAGTTGGGACTCGCAACAAGATATTGCTGAACAGAGTACTCCTGTTCAGAATTTTAGGTATTTATACTCCATAATCCAACTTTCCATGCCCACTCTGAAGTAATTTACTTTTTGGATTTCTATCCATATTTTCCATGTTTTGCATCAGGTTCCTGGAAAGATTATATTCCCAGTTCAAGTTAATCATTTAAACAGCTATGAAGCAGACACTGATTTTCAAGTCGCTGCTGTTCCTGTTCGGACTGCTGAGAGAAGGAGGCTGAGCAAATCCTGATGTAATAAAACAGCATTCTTGTCTCTGGAAACTTAGTGGAGGATTATGAACAAGCAGGATTTAATTGTTGGCTTCATAAGGTCAATGAAGTTGAAGAGTAAATTTCCAAAATATGATAATTATGAGGCAAGGAATATCCCCTTTCCTGAAAAGGCCCATGATACAATATTGCTCTAACACAGTGTTTCTCAACCTTGGCAGCTTGAAGATGTGTGGATTTCAACTCCCAGAATTCTGGGAGTTGGGGACTTTTGGCTGGCTGGGGAATTCTGGGAGTTGAAGTCCACACATCTTCAAGCTGCCAAGGTTGAGAAACACTGCTCTTACAAGCCTTGAAAGGCTTTAGGGAGGGCCAGAATTTGGTTAAAACAGAAGTATGAATTGGGGTTAGAACAGGGCAAAGGAAACAAATGAAGGGAAAAAACAGAAGGGTGTGGAATACAGAGCATACTCCAATGTTTATTTCTTTATTTGTTAGTTTTATATCTTGCCTTCCTCCTATTTTTCCCACAGCAACCTGGTGGGGTAGGTTGAGCGGGGAGGAAATGGCTTGCCCAAAGCCACCAAGTGAGCTTCCACAGCTGCAGCGGTGTGCCTCCGGTCCTAACCCAACCACATGACCACTATACTACGCCACCTCTCACTAGGGTTGATCTTAGCAATCTTGTGAATTCTGCCAGAACGTAAAGGAGGGTATTTCTGAAAATTGTAAATTTTTGTTCTTATGGCTCCTCTCCTCCTCTCCTCTCCTCTCTCTCCTCTCCTCTCCTCTCCTCTCCTCTCCTCTCCTCTCCCCTCCCCTCCCCTCCTCTCCTCTCCTCTCCTCTCCTCTCCTCTCACTCTGTATTAGAGACATTCTTCTCTGTATTAGAGAAGGGGAAAGCTCAAGGGGAAAATTGTTCCTAACTCACTCCTCTGGGATCTCTCAGCCCCTGGTATTCCCAAACCCCTCTGTGGTTGAGTGATGCAGTGAAGGAGTTAATAAGAGCTCAAGCACGCAGGAACGGATCTTGTTTTTCATCTATTTTATGGAGGGGGGAGGAAAAAGGAAGGGAATGTTTTTGCCATTTTTATTGATGAGGAAAAAAAAGCAAATGGAGGCAAAACACAATGTAGCTTATCCTTCCTGAAGCACAGCAAGGCAATTGTTTTCAGAGTAAACATTTTTTCGAATCCTCCCAGTGATGAGGATAACCCTACACAGTTATCTCTTCTGGAAATCCCATAGAGCTGAAGTTGTAGCTGGGTTGAACTTTGCTGTTGTGATGCGGTAGCCCCAACAGCCCTGATGAAAGCTGTAGGTACTCTGCAGTTAATGATAAACTGGCAGTAGCAGTTCCCCCACCTTTTCAGTAATCTTTATTATGGTCACTGACCAGAATTTTATAGGTAAACAATGTTTTTCTAGACATCAGACTGCCAAATCAGTTGATTTCTGGTGGTTGCTTTAAAGATTCTGAGAGATTGCATTTTGAGTTTGACTCAGAATAAGAATTAATTATAAGAAATAAGCCTCCAAAAATCAGCCACTCCCTTTGTTGTATGTTACAGTATTACTGGATGACCTGCAATCCCACAGAAACTGCAAAAGGCCAGGTTGCAGTGTCACCCTCTGAAACATTACTTATACCTGGAGTAAAGCATGATTAAGTTAATAATGGATACGTCTGTCATAGAAATAGTCTATAAAATCAGTCCCTATGTACACAAGGCAAATGCATTTAACAGCTTCTAGGAAGTTCAGTGGTCATATTATTTGAATTCCTATCTCCTGAGTCATGTTTTAGGCATTATTTTAGCCCTAAGGGGGTTGCCATGTCTAGTCGAAACCGTATATTTTTTTCCACTCATTCTTTCTTGCCAACCTTATCCAGAGAATAGTCTGTCAGGATGATGGAGACCAGTTACATTTTTAAAAAATTGGTATTTACACACAAAGGTTAACATGACTCTTGGGTGGGATAACTAGCAGCTGAAGGGTTGTCTCAGCATGACATAAATCAGTGTTTCTCAGACTTGGCAACTTTAAGATGTGTGGACTTCAACTCCCAGAATTCTGGGAGTTGAAGTCCACACATCTTAAAGTTGCCAAGTCTGAGCAACACTGACATAGATTAAGAATTGCAATGCCATCTGGAAGACTGTAATCCTGTCAGGGAAGAGCTGGGCTCATTTAACTGGAACCATTTGGCAAAGACAGCCTCCTGGAGGGCTTTCAAGCTTCATGTCAGCTGTAAAGCTCCAGATGACCAGCAGATGGCAGCACATAGTAACTGTTCCATAACAATGTGCTGCCCTCTAGTGGTCCTGAATCTTCTGCCACTCTAGCCTTAGGGTTATGGGGACATTTCTGTCTGCCCAGAGATGGAGAGCATGCTTGCGTTTGAAAGTGGCAGAAGAAAGTCTGGTCTGATCAGGAGTAGATGCACGGAACAATTGTTTTTTTGAGTCATTTATTAATGCAATTAAGAGGTAATGCGATGTCAGACAGAAGCCCGGGAGAAAAACCTGGCTGTTTTAATGAATAGAAGAGTACCTTCTGCTAGTCAATGTGTTGTTGTCAACTATCTCTAATACCTGAAACAAAAAATGCAAAAAAATAAAAATA
Source organism: Liasis olivaceus (assembly GCA_030867105.1). Taxonomy (NCBI): domain Eukaryota; kingdom Metazoa; phylum Chordata; class Lepidosauria; order Squamata; family Pythonidae; genus Liasis; species Liasis olivaceus. Next base: position 22,931,203 of record CM061349.1, on the reverse strand, counting down.
AAACCCGTACTCTCTCAACCTGCCTCCATCATTCCTCATTCTGCCTCAAGTTGGCCCTGCCAGGGGCTCATGTGGATTATTATTCAGATCAGCGCAGTAGGGTAAATGAAAACAAGGAGCAGCCTCTCCAAATATGGGTGAATCCAGGAATTTGTTTGTTTCAGCCTAACCTCTTCTCAGTCACAGAGATTTAGTAAGACCATCGGCCATATGAAAATTTCTCTGGGGCCAGATACAGTCCACCACTGCCGAAGGCAAAAAGAGACCAAGAATATACTTGATTAAAAAGGAAAGAAGGAAGGAAAACCTATCTACTCACTCTAAATAAAACTTTAGTTTTTCCCGAAGGCCCTGTGCTTCGGTCAGAATCGTAACTTGTCAGAAAGAAACTCTCTCAAGGGTCATATGAAGTGTTTGAGAAACCACATCCAGTAGCTTAATACGGCTTTTTCCTCATTTGTTACTTTATTTATTGGTTCAATTTGCTGCTATGAAAACATATAAATAAAGGATGGGTAAAGCTTGCACAGTGAAGACTTTAAACAATAGCACAGACAGATGGAGTCTATTAGGTGAGATGGGACTTGGGCTTGCTTCAAGCAGCCCCCTCTGGAAAGATCTGTGGACCGTCTCTCTCTCGACTGTCGTAGGGGTCATTTGAGTTTTGTGCTTCAGACTTTCTAGACCTGGTCTCTCTGGAAGAAGCAGAACTACTAGATGAGTATGTCCCCAGTTCCCACCTGACAGAGAACCATTGTCACAATTGATGGTATCAACCTCCTACTCCCTAAGGTCAAGGAAAAGAAGTGGAGTCACACACCATCTTTGTCTTATTTGGCCCAAGATAACACTGATGATGAAAACCAGGTTGAAATCGTTCTAGAAAATCTGTTTTATCTAAAATCATTTGGAGCTCCTTGGCTGCCGCCAGTTCTACCACTCTGCCTTCGGAAAGTTACCTCACCAGGTAGTTGTTGCTCTTGGCATTTGTCCCATTTAGTTGCAGGGTCTGCTTGTCTTGGCATTGCTCTTGTCTGGTTCTTACAGCAAATGCATGATGCGATGAGGGGTTTTGTTCAGCCTGTTTCCCACACAGCCTGATGCTGATTTGGAGCTGAGGGGAGGGATCAGCTCGAAGTTACTCAACTGACTCCCATGCCTAAGGAAGGACTAGAGCCGGGGTCTCCCCACTCCTAGTCCAGCAGATTAACCACTATACCATGCTGGTTCTCCCTAACCACCAGTTTGTGATTGTCCAAAATCATAGTGCTGCTGCTGTTGGATCCTTTTTGAAATCCTGCTTGCTGCAACTGAGAGAGTTTGCAGATTAAAGGAGAGGAGGTCAAAAGAATAAGAAGTCGAGAGCAGATTTAAAGGCACACATGAAACCCTTTGAAAGATGATTTCCTCACATCTAGGCAAACTTTGCTCTTGAAAAAAGATTTTTCTGAATTGGTCATAGTTGCACACACCAATTCTGAGGAGATAGTTCAGCCACCATTTCTGACTGAGCGAATAATTGTTTAATTATATGTGATGCCATCTGGGCTTCTAGTATCAGATTTTCTTAATGTACCCTGTCCCCAGTATACATCCGTTCTTCATGACAGGCCAGCACAAATGGCTGGTAAAGGGAAACTAACTGGAAACAACCTGCTCTAAGGATGACAAGGTGGCCTTGTTTATATTGATTTCATCCAGTCCCAGGTCTCATTTTGGGTTGGGAGAGTTTTAAATTGAACAAGCCAATTCTAGGTGTGCCTTTTTTGCAACGTTTTTAAAGGACAGTTTTGAAAAGGTTGTCTCTTTTTTTATTGTTTGTTTTGGATGACATGTTTGTGATTTTAATACTGCATTTGCATTGCCTACTGTATATGACTTTATTATAATTATATTGTCTGAATTGCCTGAGCGGGTCAAATGGCCTTAAAGGGCATTGTATACATCTCTCTGGTAAGTAGTGAACGTTATTTGGATTTGAGAAAAAGAAAATGGAAGATATGGACATTTTGGAAGTAAAATTGTGTTGACGTTGCTTCCTTTAAATCTGGTTGAATTCCTCACCTTCTGTATTTGTTGGGGACAGAATGAAATAGGAATTCCAAAATTAAAAAAGCACAGAAACAAAACTCTACAGAAATAACAGTTCAAAGTGGCTGAACAGGCACTGAAAGCAGTTCTGGTTGGTGGACCTTTTTTAAGTTTTTACAAAAAAGTGAACGTGGTAAAACTTCAACATTGGAAAGAACTGACAGAAATCAAGAAAGAAAACCCCTAAAGCACTAACTATGTATGTAAAAAGCCATACATACCTGGAAAGAAAAATGTGATTGCTGATGCTTTATCAAGACAGGAAATACAAATAAAACACTTTCATTCTTTCCTTTATGCATGCATCCTGTTGAATGTAGAAGAAACTCTTATTTATTTAAACTATTTATTTATTTATCAAATTTATATAGCCACCCATCCCAAAAGAAGTGACTCTGGGCAGCGTACAACAATCCTTGTAATAAAAGATTAACTGGAGAGCTTTTTACAGAGATGGAGAACAAAAATCTGAGCATCAGAAGAGAATCAGAGAAGAAAGAAGCAGCTGACACAGCAAAAGAGGGAAAGGAACAGGAGACAAATATTTCTAAAAGAAAAGAACCGAGAGATACTAGTGGATCTAGTGAGGAAGTAAACTATCATTCTGTAAATACAGTAAGAATGGAATTCCCTGTCTCTAAACCAGTGTTCTCAACCTTGGCAACTTTAAGATGTGCAGACTTCAACTCCCAGAATTCATGCTGGCTGGGGAATTCTGGGAGTTGAAGTCCACACACCTTAAAGTTGTCAAGGTTGAGAAACACTGCTCTAAACAGAAACAATTTATGCCCATTGTTATCTGTTCATGTCATGTTATTATTAAATAAAATTGTAATTGTCTACACAGTTATAGGCAACTGGTCCCTGAATAAATGAGAAAGAACATCATAACACTTTCTCCACATGCTAAGATACTTTGCCACTAGGAAAGGAGCTGATAAGAAAAAGCACAACATCAATATAAGAACTCTTACCCTTTGGGGTAGTGGCAGCCAGATTTTATATTTACTGAGTCCCAAAATAAACTTAGTAGTATGCCAATTTTGACCAAATTAACCTAGTTTCGCCACATGCTTATTAGAGGCAGAACAAGATAGGAAATTCTTTTTAAAAGTTTATACAGAAATAGCAGTTAATAATCAATGAGTCTTCAGGTCCATGCCTTTAATTTGAATAATCTTCTGACTTTAATTGTATGCATATTTTACAAATGGAAAATTAAGACAAGTGCAAAAAAAAAGCCGTGTTGGATTGCATCAAAGGTCTATTTAGTTCAGTTTGCTATTCCAATATACCTCTAGAAGATAACTAGGCAACCAACATATATTCCCTAAATCTTTAAAAATAGTTTTAAATTCTCTTGTATTAATGTTGAGATACTGGGACTTCTTTGCATTTACGCTGATAGCAGTAGCACTACATTTCCTCTCTTTGCATAGGGTAGGGACATGCTGGGCTACTTGCTTAGGATGTTCATCAATCAGCACTTAAATCTCCAAGCTGATCAATCAGTGGCATCCCTCTGCTGATCTGGCTCTAAGCTGCACCTGAGAAATGAACAACAATCGCTTTACAAACACCTCACACAAAAACAGCTTGAACAGCTTTTCTCCCAGAGTTGTAGGTGCTCCATCGCTGGAGGTTTTCAAGAAAAGATCGGACAACCATTTGTCTGAGTTTGTATGAGGACGCCTGCCTCGGGCAGGGGGTTAGATTAGAAGACCTGCAAGGTCCCTTCAACGCTATGATTCTATGAAAAACAATAATTGACTAGCAGTTTCCTTTCCCATTTTCACAAAGATCTGAAGAAGGGTATTCATGGGGCAGGGTCAAAAAAGTCACAAAGCATATCAAAAGGGCCAGTGCTTCAATTGCATGGTAGTGGCCACCATCTTGCTCCCCACCTTCCACCCCCTAACACTCCTGGATATGGAGTTATTTTTCTTACCTATCAATCTAGACAATTCCAAAAAGAGAAAAATAAGTGTCTTAAAAATCTGATCACAGTATGCCTGAAAGAATGCCATCAATTGAGTGAAAAGTGATAGCCAACTCTGGACTGATATTAACATTAAAACATTAATGGCCTTGCCATATAAGTTGCAGGTTTCTGGGCAAATTTGTTTTCAGACAGATGCAGAATAAAATCTCATAGTTTTTGATTGCCAAAGCAATGTAAGGATGTCTTTAGTTTGCTCCTTGGTCAGAGAGCAGGTGCCTCAGGCTAATTAAAACTAATTTGCTATTTTATTTGCTGTTTTGCTGGGAATGGCAAGAGCTGATAAGGGAAAAGTCAATTTATTAGCAATATGGCTTTAACATTTTTTTAAAAAGTAATCATCTGGGTGATGATAGAGAACTACCATTGAATTGGATAAAAACCTGATGATCCATTTAGCTGCATAAAAAAAAAAATCAAAGCATGAAACTTTATTTATTTATTTAATTTATGTAGCTGCTCATCTCAAACCAGTGACTCTGGGTGGCTAACAATAATAAAAACAGTTAAACACTTAAAACAAAAATTAAATATAAATATAAATACAGCCAAGAGATCTCAAAACCATCAGTGTCAGCACAACCAAGAAACAGGGCCCTTCGCACACTCGGGGCGTCAGGCCCGGGCATAAGGCCAGGTCTTCAAGGCCTTCCGAAAAGCCGAAAGGGTCGGGGCCATCCTAATCTCGGGAGGGAGGGTGTTCCAGAGGGTGGGCACCACAGCAGGAAAGGCATGTCTCGTGGTCCCCGCCAACTGACATTCCTTGGCTGATGGGACCCGGAGCATGCCCATCCTGCTGGACCAGATTGGACGGGTAGAAACAACTGGGAAAAGGCAGTCCCTAAGGTAGCCCAGTCCCGAGCCATGCTGCCGAAGCACAATTACCCATGCAGAGGAGAAGGGAAGGAATCAGTCAGGTTCAAGGAAAACTCTAAGGGAAAAATTGTTAAAGGAAAAAAAAAACCCTAAAAAAGCACCGGATCACTCCAAAGTAATTTGCTGAGGCCCAAATGAGTATCTCAATACTGAAAACCAGGAAACCAGGAAGAGGAGACGAAGTAGAATAACCTGGAAAAATCATACTTAGAACCCTGAACAGGAGCAACTCCTGTCTCTAAAGATATTTTTAAGATGGAGTGGCTTCCATCTGCACGCTGATGTTAAGTTCTCACCATCTGTTGTAAAGTCACTTCAACCTCTCCCAGGCAGGGTCAGGTGGAGCAGGGGTGTTGGGGAAAACTGGAATCTGGGCTACTTTGTCCTCAGAGGCAAAGTGCAGACTCATCCTCTTTCTTGTTTTGTGGGAGTCTCGATATTGCAACATTTAGGATGTGACCACGTGTGGTCAGCTACAGTACTTGTTTCCTGCCTTTGCTGTCTGTAGTTTGTTATGTTAGCTAAATTCTTGTTATATAACTGTAAAATCTAAAGAAGGCATAATGGAGTGGGCAAGATAGGTTGGGGCCCTGTGTACTTTTGCAAAATTATGTCAAAACAAGAATAATTGCTTCTGATATGGCTACTTGCATGGTATTTATGAACATAATCCCACAAATAATTTAATTATGTTTATGTCATCTGATGTAAGTATGTTGTGTCATTTGCATTATGATGTGACAAATGTGTTATTATTTGCCCCTCTCTTCTCTCCTGTGAGACAACCTCTGGGTATGGATTTGGCCTATGTCATAAATAATTTCAGTTTGGAGAAATGATAGCAGTGGGTTTAGGGCCTATATAAATTATGATTGTTTTGGCTTCCTAACTTGAATCAAGGGGGAAAAACCTGCTAATTGTAGTGATCCCTAATCCCATAGGCCAGAAATAAGGATACTATGTTCAGATATGGGATTTTCAGTGCTCAACCACTGATTTAACAACCCTGCTGGGAATGTTTGTATGTGCAGTTTCCACTGTAATTATTAGCACTGGGCTGTCAATTATCATCTGGCATGTTTTACAACGAAATGTTTGCAGACCAAGGCGATGAGTGCACTCATGAGCTCCCATCTGGGCAGATTGCTCTACCTACTTCCCCAAGAGGGGTGTCTTCAGCTTAACTGTAATCAAATAGGCAGCAAATGGGCTTTTTCAGGGATAATGTAATTAAGCTTTAAGGAAACAATTAGGAAGAATGTGCTGATTAGTAACTAATCACACCCCAAGAAATTTAGCAGGTGCTGGATGTTCCTTGGAAACCTGCAGAGATACAAGATGGAGATCAGAGCTCAAGATAAGCACATCATCTCAGGAGATTAGCCTTTTTTACAATCATGCATTAATCTAATGTTAAAAAAACAAGGATGATTAATTTCATCATTTATTGTATTTGGGATTAGAGAGTCTAGTAAATAGACAGTTTGCTTCACTGAGGCATATCCAAATAGCTCTAAGATGGGGTTTCAAGGCTTATTTTAAAAAAAGGAATTACATCAATGCTTTTGATTAAAGACTATAGTAAATTTAATAAAGACCAGTTACACTGGCTATAGTAAATCTAATAAAAATAAAAATGTCATAGTCATTTCCATCAATGACTCTTTAATGTTGACATCAAAGTCCATTGGTAAATCTCTGTGGGTCTGCAGGTGGGTCAGAAAAGTCAAGATGGTGGCTGCAAGACTGATGCCCCATCCCTTGGGTACATGCAACACATGTAAAAAAAAGGGGGGGGGGAGCAGGCCTTCAATTATACTGTTGTGGCTGCTCTCGACTTTTTTTTGACACCCTCCAATGTTCCAGGTAATATTTGCCAGAAAACTCAAGTATTTCCTACAGCCCAACAGTGGGATGTAAATAGCTGTGTGCCCAAAGGGTCTGGATTGGGATCGATGATTATTTACAGTATAGTAGGAGTCATCCAAATATCTATTGGAGGAATAGATATCAAAATGGCAAATTATGTTTGCTGTGAGCATGTGGATAAATAAACAATTTGAAGTTTTTCATACGTACTGGTGAGATTTGTGTTAGCAATAATTTCCCAGAAAGGGAGCTCAACATTTTTGTGTATACATTGATGAACATGTTGAGGCTCATATGGCTGTGAAAAGGCCGCTCTATGTTGGGAACCATTAGGAAAAATAAATAAATTAGAAATGCCAATATCTTAAAGCTCTCCTTCTTCTTAAAATTTGGATGCTGAAAAATAATTCCAGCTCCTGGGGTTACAACAAAATGAAATACAATAAATATATGCACTGTAAGAAAAACAAATAGCCAAATATAATAAAACTTTCATGATAAGTAAAAGAGAAAAAATAAGAAATTTAAATTGTACTCTGCAGACCTCATAACCCTGAACCCCAAACAACTGAAAAGATCCAAATTGACCGTAATAGTAACAATAAAAAAAACCATAATGAAAAACAGCTGATTATGGTGATGGTGAAGGATCACATCCCAAATGCCGCCTGGAAGAGTTCAGACTCCAGTAACTTCCAGAAGGCCATTATGAGCAGGAAGCTCAGTAGGAGGAGGCAGTTCCAAAGAATAGGTGGCCTAGTTGAACAACAGCCTCCAACCTCACAAAAATTGGGCATTTATTTTATTATTATTCTATTTTATTAAATGTGTTAAGGCTGCCCACTCCAGAAGACTCTGGGTGGCTTATAGTTAAAAACAAGACAGCCCTCCATTGGAAGTGAAGGTGATAACCCAGGAGGAGCCAGTGCAATCATCGCGCCAAGCCCGAGTGGGGGCGAAGGCAATGGTGACGAAGGGACGGGGCCCTTCGATGAAAGATCGCATGGGGAAATTGGAAGGGCAGATGGGGTCCCTATCCAATGATATGCGAGCGCTAAAGGCAGCAGTAGATCAACCGCTTGGAGGGGGATTTACGCCCCCCATGTGAGAGTCAGCGGCCATACCGGGAGGTATGGAGGCGGCAGAGCAGTCAGCCAAAGGTGAGACCTCCAGCGAGGACGAGGAGGATCTCACACCTAGCAGAACCAAGAAGAGCCCGATGCAGCAGCGGGGCATCTCCATGAAATTCGGAGGAGATGCTGAGCAGCTTGCTTGCTTTATCACCCAGGTTCGGATCTACATGGAGGGCTATGGGGGTCTGTTCTGCAGCGAGGAGGAGAAGATCTCCTATGTGTCCAGTTTTTTTGAAGGTACGGCTGCAGAATGGGTGGTTGGCCTGCATAGGGCTAAGGACTGGGCTTTAAGGAGATTAGAGGATTTCATGGCGGCTCTCTGCACGCACTTTGAAGACCCGTGCGTGGCGCTTAAAGCACGACGCGACCTGGAAAGGCTGAAGCAGGGGTCCAAGTCGGTATCAGAGTACGCCTACAAATTTCGGGGGTTGGCTCAAAGGCTGCCTCACGTGCTTGAAGAGCTCCTGATCGAGTTCTTCCAGAGAGGCTTGCAGCCTGAATTGTTGCAGCGCGTGGTGTGCTGGGGTTTCCCCAAAACCTTTAATGGATGGGTCACTATGGCTGGCGAAGTGGAGGAGCAATGGCGCACCATAGAAGCAAGAACCCGACTTCCGCCCTTACCCAGCACAAAGAAGGTGGCGCCCAAGGCGAAGACCAGCGCGCTGGAAAATAGCAGGAGCCAGCGCATCTGTTTCAACTGCAGGGAGCCGGGGCACTTTGCCGCTGCGTGCCCTAAAGCGAAGATGGAGCAAGGAGACAAGAAGACTGAGCGGAAGGGGCCGAAGTCTTCGAAGCCCGGCAAGAAGGAGTCAGCGGCAGTAGGCAGCGAGACGGGAGCTAGAGTGGCAACATACGGCGGTTGCAAAACCCGGAAGTTGTTAGCTCCGCTGTCTCTCCGACAGGCGGCCACTCTTCCAGAGAAAGAGAGCAGCTCACGGGAGGACTCGGAGAGCGAAGAGATGGGGGGAGTCCCATTAAAATTTGGGTGGAACTAAGGGTGGTGAGGACTAATCGAAGGGCAGAGATATGGGCGCTGATAGACTCTGGCTGCTCCCGAAATCTGATTAACCCTGCCCTTGCCCGGGGTTTGGGACTGCGCTTAAAGAGACTCAAAACCCCTGTGATTTTTACCCAGCTGGATGGATCCCCAGCGGGGGGAGGGACGGTGGAATATCGTACTGAAGAGCTTGAGCTAACTATGGGGGACCATAGAGAGACTATTAAATTCCTAGTGACTCCCATGGCATGCAACCCAGTGCTTCTGGGCATGAACTGGTTAAAAAGGAAGAACCCAGAAGTGAACTGGGAGGAGAAGATCTTACGTTTCCCGAAGGAGGGGGGAGTGGAAGTTGAAGGAATTACCGAAACGTTGTCAGATGGAGAGATGGGCGCTGTGAGTGGGGGAAAGGCAGTAGAGGCTGCAACTCAGATTCCCAAGCAATACCGCGACCTGCAGGAGGTGTTTAGCGAAAGGGAGTCAGATCAGCTACCCCCCCATCGTGCCAGTGACTGTGCCATAGAGATTGAGCCTGGGGCTAAATTTCCAAGGAAGAAAATGTATCCAATGACACCCAAAGAGTTGGAAGCATTGCGGGAATTCATTGACAAGAATCTAAAGAGGGGCTTTATTGTACCTACGCATTCTCAAATTGCTGTACCGGTGCTATTTAGGGAAAAGAAGGATGGCTCCCTACGTTTGTGCACAGATTATAGAGGGCTAAATGCCATTTCTGCTGACAACCGGTACCCACTCCCCTTGATGAAAGACCTGTTGGCCCATTTATCCAAAGGGAAAATTTTCACAAAGCTGGATTTAAGGGAGGCGTACTTCAGGGTGCAAATCCGGGAAGGAGATCAATGGAAATCCGCCTTTAACATGCCCCTGGGGTGCTTCCGTTATGAAATAATGCCGTTCGGATTAAAAGGAGCGGCGGGGGTGTTTATGCAACTTATAAATGAGGTGTTACAAGAGCATTTATACCAGGGGGTGTTGGTTTATCTGGATGATATCCTGATGTACACTGAGACCATGGAGCAACATGTACAATTGGTCAGGAAGGTACTAAAAAAGCTACTGGAGGCTCAGTTGTATTCCAAGCTCTCCAAATGTGAATTTCATAAACAGCAAATTGACTATTTGGGGTACAGAATTTCTCATCAGGGAATTGAAATGGAACCAGTCAAGGTGAGGGACGTCCTGGGTTGGGAGGCTCCCAAAACCAGGCATCAGCTTCAAAGTTTCCTGGGCTTTGCTAACTTCTATTGGCAATTCATACCCAACTTTGCCCAAGTAGCACTCCCACTCACTGATTTGTTGAAAACCAAGGGCAAGGACAAAGTGAAGGCATCAAAACCTGGAGCCCCCTTGGCCTGGACTAAGGAGTGCCAGGAAGCTTTTCACAGTTTAAAGCGTCTGTTTATGGCTGAACTGATCTTAAAGCACCCTGATCCAGAACAGCTATTTGTTATACAGGCAGACGCTTTGGATGTGGCAGTGGGAGCTGTGTTGTTACAGAAGGGGGCAGGGGGGGAGCTGTTTCCATGTGTGTACATATCCCGGAAATTTTCAGAAACTGAGAGACGCTGGTTGGTGTGGGAAAAGGAAGCGTTCGCAGTATGCTGGGCATTAGTTTGCTGGAGACACTTGTTAGAGGGATCACCCCATCCCTTTGAAATTTGGACTGATCACAAAAATCTAGAAGCTTTGACTGCACTGAGGAAGCTGTCACCCAAGCAAATGAGATGGGCACAATATTTTCCTCGTTTTAACTTCTCCCTGAAGTACATTCCTGGGGGAAAAAAATTTTTGGCAGACGCCCTGTCTCGATTGCCTCAACACAACAGCAAGCGGGAGGAAATAGTCGCTCCTGTAATTCCATGTACCCAAGCAGCCCTAAGAGTGGTCACTAGAGCTCAGAAAAAAAGGGGTGAAGAACAACCAGAAGGAGAATTGTTGAAAAAATTAAATGCCCAGATTGCTTAGGATGATTGGTTTAAAAGCAACAGCCAATTGCTAGTGAACAAACAAGGGGCATGGTGGTGGCAAGATAAGCTGTATGTCCCTGCAGACGCTAGAAAGTGGGTCTTGCAAAGAAGTCACGACAGCAGAACAGCTGGGCACTTTGGCTTTGTGAAAACATTACATCTACTCAGGCGTCAATTTTGGTGGCCAACAATGAGAAAAGATGTAGGGGATATGTAGCTACATGCCCCACGTGTGCAATGGCCAAAAAGAGAGGGGGCACACCAATGGGGCTTCTACAGACAGTAGCAAACCCAGGGGATCCTTGGAAGCAAATTTGCATGGACTTTATTGTAGACCTGCCTGAAAGCAACAAAAAGTCAGTTATTTGGGTAGTTACAGACCTTTTTTCCAAATAAGCACATTTTGTGGCATGCCAATCCCTTCCATCAGCCCCCAAACTGGCTAAGTTATTTATACAACACGTCTACTGAGCTCATGGTGTCCCAGAACGAATAATTTCGGATCGCGGGGTCCAGTTTACTGCCAAGTTCTGGAGGGCGTTCCTAAAACTACTGGGGGGATCGCAAGGCTTGAGTTCGGGGTACCACCCCCAGACGGCGGGATCTTGCGAATGTCTGAACTCAGTGTTAGAACAATATTTGAGATGTTTCATTAACTACCAACAAGACAATTGGGATGAACTGTTACCGTTTGCTGAAGTAGCTTATAATAATGCAGTGCACCAAAGCACTGGCCTCACCCCTTTTAAAGTAGCTACAGGACAAGACTTTGTACCCATCCCAGAACTACCTAAACAATCCACTCAAGTCACTTCAGTTGATGAATGGGTCCAACAAATGACACAAGTGTGGCCTCAGATTGCTGCGTCGTTGAAGGAGTCCAGAGCAACGTACAAGAAATTTGCAGATGCTAAGAGAACCCCAGAAAAAGACTGGAAAGTAGGAGATAAGGTTCTTTTATCTACCAAGCATCTTAAATCATTACAACCTTCCAGAAAGCTCGCTCCAAAATTCGTAGGGCCTTTTGTTATAGATAAAGTAATTAATCCAGTTCCACTACGATTACAGATGCCTGCTACCTTTAAAAGAATCCATCCAGTGTTCCACTGCGACCTGCTTAAACCCTATAAAGAGTCATCTCAATGGCATCCCTCCCCAGTACCTCCTAAACCAATGATGGTTGAAGGACAACAACATTTTGAAGTTAAAGAGATACTGGACAGTAGAAAGCATGGGCGGGGGGGGGGGGGGGTTCAATTTTTAATTCAGTGGAAACATTTTCTCAAATCAATGGCTGAATGGGTTCACAAGAAACATGTAAAGGCTCCACATTTAGTTAAAAATTTTTATGATGTTTATCCTACAAAGCCTTAACAATTAGATTGGTTATTGTATTATGTTTCTCTTTGCTTTTTCTTTTTTAGAGTGAAGAAGAGGAATCATCTGACTGACATCCTCTTTTGTGGAGGGGCAGCATGTCAGAATCCTCGCAAGATTTTATAATAGATTATTATATGGCTAGTTTAAAAAATGGTTTTTTACATGCTGCGGTTCTGCCATTGTAAAAGGGGGGGGAGGGGGAGAAGGAATGAGAAACCGTTTAAAACAGATGGCTCCTTATCACAGGCTCTGGCATGCTCAAGGCCATGCCAGCAAGGGAATCAGGAGACCAAGAACTAAGGGCGATGTGGGGGGGGGAGGGGAAGTAAGAAAAACAGCTTTTGGCGCGCTTTTATTCAGTCTCAGCAATGCTTTGGATCTGTACACTTATTCTTAATAAATGAACTTTCTTTTGAATCGATATTGGTTGCAAGGAGAGTTACTGGTTTTAAGATCAACAAGTGGCAGTTCGTTACATTTTGCTGAGACTCCCTGTACAGACTTCTACCAGGGACATTACCCTGAGGGGAGTCACAAGCCTCACGTTAACCGGGACCAACCGAGCAACGGGATGGCTGATGATGTTATTGAAGAAGAAGAAGAAAGAAAAGTCCCTCCTCCATTGGAAGTAAAGGTGATAACCCAGGGGGAGCCGGTGCAATCATCACGCCCAGACCGGATGGGGATGAAAGCAACGGGGACGAAAGGACGGGCTCCTTCGTTGAAAGATCGCTTGGGGAAGTTGGAAGGGCAGATGGGGTCCATATCCGATGATATGCGAGCTATAAAGGCAGCCATGGACCAACTGCTTGGAAGGGGATCTACACCTCCCGCACGAGAAGCGGCCGCCACACCAGGAGGCACGGAGGTGGCAGAGCTGTCAGCCGAAGATGAGACTTCCAGCGAGGGGGAGGAGGATATCACACCTAGCAGAGCCAAGAAGAGCCCGATGCAGCAGCGGGGCATCTCCATGAAATTCGGGGGAGATGCTGAGCAGCTGGCTTGCTTTATCACCCAGGTCCGGATCTACATGGAGGGATACGGGGGTCTGTTCCGCAGCGAGGAGGAGAAGGTTTCCTATGTGTCCAGTTTTTTTGAAGGTATGGCTGCGGAATGGGTGGTTGGCCTGCATAGGGCGAAGGACCGGGCTTTAAGAAAATTGGAGGATTTCATGGCGGCTCTCTGCGCGCGCTTTGAAGACCCGTGTGTGGCGCTCAAAGCACGACGCGACCTGGAAAGGCTGAAGCAGGGGTCCAAGTCGGTATCAGAGTACGCCTATGAATTTCGGGGCTTGGCTCAAAGGCTGCCTCACGTGCCGGAGGAGCTGCTAATTGAGTTTTTCCAGAGAGGCTTGCAACCCGAATTGCTGCAGCGTGTGCTGTGCCGGGGTTTCCCGAAAACCTTTAATGAATGGGTCGCTATGGCCGGCGAAGTGGAGGAGCAATGGCGTACCATTGAAGCAAGAACCCGACTTCCGCCCTTACCCGGTGCAAAGAAGGCGGCGCCCAAAGCGAAGACCAGCGCTCCGAAGAGTAGCGGGGGCCGGCGCGTCTGTTTCAACTGCGGGGAGCCGGGGCATTTTGCCGCTGCGTGCCCTAAAGCGAAGACGGAGCAGGAAGGCAAGAAGACGGAACGGAAAGGGCCGAAGTCTTCAAAGCCCGGCAGGAAGGAATCAGCGGCAGCAGGCAGCGAGACGGGAGCTAGAGCGGCAGCACGCGGCGGTGGCAAAACCCGGAAGTTGTCAGCTCCGCTCTCTCTCCGACAGGCGGCTGCTCTTCCAGAGAAAGAAAGCAGCTCACGGGAGGACTCGGAGAGCGAAGAGATGGGGGTGAGTCCCATTAAAATTTGGGTGGAACTAAGGGTGGTGAGGACTAATCGGAGGGCAGAGATACGGGCGCTGATAGACTCTGGCTGCTCCCGAAATCTGATTAACCCCGCCCTGGCCCGGGGTTTGGGACTGCGCTTAAAGAGACTCAAAACCCCTGTGGTTTTTACCCAGCTGGACGGATCGCCAGCGGGGGGAGGGCCGGTGGAGTATCGTACAGAAGAGCTTGAACTAACTATGGGGGACCATAGAGAGACTATTAAATTCCTAGTGACTCCCATGGCATGCAACCCAGTGCTTCTGGGCATGAACTGGTTAAAAAGGAAAAACCCAGAAGTGAACTGGGAGGAGAAGATCTTGCGTTTCCTGAAGGAGGGGGGAGTGGAAGTTGAAGGAATTACCGAAACGTTGTCAGATGAAGAGATGGGTGCTGTGAGTGGGGAAAAGGCAGTGGAAGCTGCAATCCAGATTCCCAAGGAATACCGCGACCTGCAGGAGGTGTTTAGCGAAAGGGAGTCAGATCAGCTACCCCCCCATCGTGCCAGTGACTGTGCCATAGAGATTGAGCCGGGGGCTAAATTTCCAAGGAAGAAAATGTATCCAATGACACCCAAAGAGTTGGAAGCATTGCGGGAGTTCATTGACAAGAATCTAAAGAGGGGCTTTATTGTACCTACGCATTCTCAAATTGCTGCACCGGTGCTATTTAGGGAAAAGAAGGATGGCTCCCTACGTTTGTGCACGGATTATAGAGGGCTAAATGCCATTTCTGCTGACAACAGGTACCCACTCCCCTTAATGAAAGACCTGTTGGCACATTTATCCAAAGGGAAAATTTTCACCAAGCTGGATTTAAGGGAGGCGTACTTCAGGGTGCGAATACGTGAAGGAGACCAATGGAAGTCCGCCTTTAACACGCCTCTGGGGTGCTTCCGTTATGAAATAATGCCGTTCGGATTAAAAGGAGCGGCGGGGGTATTCATGCAACTTATAAATGAGGTATTACAAGAGTATTTATACCAGGGGGTGTTGGTTTATCTGGACGATATCCTGATTTACACTGAAACCATGGAGCAACATGTGCAATTAGTCAGGAAGGTGCTAAAAAAGCTACTGGAAGCTCAGTTGTATGCCAAGCTCTCCAAATGTGAATTTCATAAACAGCAAATTGACTATTTAGGATATAGAATTTCGCATCAGGGAATTGAAATGGACCCAGCAAAGGTGAGGGACGTTACAGGTTGGGAGGCTCCCAAAACCAGGCGTCAGCTTCAAAGTTTCCTGGGCTTTGCTAACTTCTATCGGCAGTTTATACCCAACTTTGCCCAAGTAGCACTCCCACTTACCGATTTGTTGAAAACCAAGGGCAAGGACAAGGCGAAGGCATCAAAACCTGGAGCCCCCTTAGCCTGGACTAAGGAGTGCCAGGAGGCGTTTCAAAGTTTAAAGCGTCTGTTTACGGCTGAACCAATCTTAAAACACCCTGATCCAGAACAGCCATTTGTCATACAGGCAGATGCTTCGGATGTAGCAGTGGGAGCTGTGTTGTTGCAGAAGGGGGCAGGGGGGGAACTGTTTCCTTGTGC
Organism: Liasis olivaceus; assembly: GCA_030867105.1. Lineage (NCBI taxonomy): Eukaryota > Metazoa > Chordata > Lepidosauria > Squamata > Pythonidae > Liasis > Liasis olivaceus. The sequence goes on along the minus strand of CM061349.1, from coordinate 22,915,459 downwards.
ATACATATCCCGGAAGTTTTCAGAGACTGAGAGACGCTGGTTGGTGTGGGAAAAGGAAGCGTTCGCAGTACGCTGGGCATTAGTTTGTTGGAGGCATTTGTTAGAGGGGTCACCCCATCCATTTGAAATTTGGACTGATCACAAGAATCTAGAGGCTTTGACTGCACCGAGGAAACTGTCACCAAAGCAAATGAGATGGGCACAATATTTTCATCGATTTAACTTCTCCCTGAAGTATATTCCTGGGGGAAAAAATTTTCTGGCAGATGCTCTATCTCGGTTGCCTCAACACAATAGCAAACGGGAGGAAGTAGTCGCTCCAGTAATTCCATGTACCCAAGCAGCCCTAAGAGTGGTCACTAGAGCTCAGAAAAAAAAGGGTGAAGGACAACCAGAAGGAGAGTTATTGGTAAAATTAAATGCCCAGATTGCTCAAGATGAGTGGTTCAAAAGCAACAGCCAGTTGCTAGTAAACAAACAAGGGGCATGGTGGTGGCAAGACAAGCTATATGTCCCTTCAGATGCTAGAAAGTGGGTTTTGCAAAGAAGTCACGACAGCAAAACAGCTGGGCACTTTGGTTTTGTGAAAACATTACATCTGATCAGACGTCAATTTTGGTGGCCAACAATGAGAAAAGATGTAGGGGAATATGTAGCCACATGCCCCACGTGTGCTATGGCCAAAAAGAGAGGGGGCAAACCAATGGGGCTTCTACAGACAGTAGCAAACCCTGTAGCTCCTTGGAAGCAAATAAGCATGGATTTTATTGTAGACCTGCCTGAAAGCAACAAAAAGACTGTTATTTGGGTAGTTACAGACCTTTTTTCCAAACAAGCACATTTTGTGGCATGCCAAGCCATTCCATCAGCACCCAAATTGGCTAAATTATTCATACAACATGTCTACCGAGCTCATGGGGTCCCAGAACGGATAATTTCGGATCGCGGGGTCCAGTTTACTGCCAAATTCTGGAGAGCGTTCCTAAAACTACTGGGGGCATCGCAAGGCTTGAGTTCAGGTTACCACCCCCAGACAGCGGGATCATGTGAACGTCTGAACTCAGTATTGGAACAATATTTGAGATGTTTCATTAACTACCAACAAGACAATTGGGATGAACTGTTACCATTCGCTGAAGTAGCTTATAATAATGCAGTGCACCAAAGCACTGGTCTCACCCCTTTTAAAATAGCTACAGGACAAGACTTTGTACCCATCCCAGAACTGCCTAAGCAGACCACTCAAGTCGCTTCGGTTGATGAGTGGATCCAGCAGATGACACAAGTGTGGCCTCAGATTGCTGCCTCGTTGCAGGAGGCCAGAGCTACATACAAGAAATTTGCAGATGCTAAGAGAACACCAGAAAAAGACTGGAAAGTAGGAGATAAGGTTCTTTTATCTACTAAACATCTTAAATCATTACAACCTTCCAGAAAGCTCGCTCCAAGATTCATAGGGCCTTTTGTTATAGATAAAGTAATTAATCCAGTTTCACTACGATTACAGATGCCTGCCACCTTTAAAAGAATCCATCCAGTGTTCCACTGCGACCTGCTTAAACCCTATAAAGAGTCATCTCAATGGCATCCCTCCCCAGTACCTCCTAAACCAATGATGGTTGAAGGACAACAACATTTTGAAGTTAAAGAGATACTGGACAGTAGAAAGCATGGGCGGGGGGGGGGGGGGGGTTCAATTTTTAATTCAGTGGAAACATTTTCTCAAATCAATGGCTGAATGGGTTCACAAGAAACATGTAAAGGCTCCACATTTAGTTAAAAATTTTTATGATGTTTATCCTACAAAGCCTTAACAATTAGATTGGTTATTGTATTATGTTTCTCTTTGCTTTTTCTTTTTTAGAGTGAAGAAGAGGAATCATCTGACTGACATCCTCTTTTGTGGAGGGGCAGCATGTCAGAATCCTCGCAAGATTTTATAATAGATTATTATATGGCTAGTTTAAAAAATGGTTTTTTACATGCTGCGGTTCTGCCATTGTAAAAGGGGGGGGAGGGGGAGAAGGAATGAGAAACCGTTTAAAACAGATGGCTCCTTATCACAGGCTCTGGCATGCTCAAGGCCATGCCAGCAAGGGAATCAGGAGACCAAGAACTAAGGGCGATGTGGGGGGGGGAGGGGAAGTAAGAAAAACAGCTTTTGGAGCACTTTTGCTCAGTCTTAGCAATGCTCTGGATCTGTACATTTATTCTCAATAAATGAACTTTCTTTTGAATCAATATTGGTTGCAAGGAAAGTTACTGGATTTGGGATCAACAGGTGGCAGTTTGTTACACTGCCTATTTCTTAGAAAAGATCCAGTCATTGTTGTCCATTGGATATACAACAAAGGGGGAAGGGAATGTTACTGGGGAAATGACAAATGTCTAAAATTCATCCATAGGGGCTTGAAAATAAAACTCATGGTGCCCTTCAGCTGTACTAGAGATATCATCACCCTCAGCATTCTCAAGAAATGATGATGTAATTACTGTCTGAAACAGGTATGTTACTGGCCAATCCATATGAAATAGGAACTGTGGGGTTATTATGATACATACTGAAGATTTACACATCTTAACAGCTATATAATATATAATATATATTAATATATAATGAGCACTCTCTCCATGGTCTCTGCTGTTGACATCCAACGAATACCTAATATTTATGTGTCTTTTTCTCTCTCTCTCCCTGAAAAATAAAAATAATTCAGATTTTGTTCTGAACATCAATAATTTGCTTTGAAAAATACCACTCTGAAAGATACTAAGTATCTATTGATTAGGTTGGATTATACTAACATAATTTCTGCTCATCATTACATAGTGAGGAATCTTTGGTTTAAGCTAATTTTTTCCTTTCTCCTATGATATTTGTCAGTTACTATTTGTAATTTTATGTTGGTTTTTCTTCATATAATTTCCACTTAATTATGAGGAGAAATGGACTTAGCATATATTTTTATAAACTGATCTTACAAAATCAGTTAGATGGAAGCATGCTGTGAAGTAACTTATACAGTACTATTAGCAGAATCAAGTTGTAAAACTGTTGTGGGATTGAACCATATTTTGGCCGCAGATGGCAAGCAGAGCCCAGAGGAATGGCATTTTGGCCTTTAGGTGTTCCATTGAAAGACTGCAGAGAAAAATAACAGTTCAGGAGGAAGTTAATGTTTTAATAATGCCCTGATTATTCATTCAAAGGGCTGGTTATTACCTTTACAGCCCAGCACTGGGTTACACCAGTCACTGCCTGGTCAGAACTGAATCAGCCCATTTGGTCTGAAGATCTAGAAAGGGCCTGTGGAAAATTTGTCCCCCATGAGAAACACCCTGTGGGCTTGGTAGGTCTTCTTTGTTTTGAAACACATTTTCCTGGCATTTCTCAAGGCAGCTAAAACCATACTATTTCAATATATGTTCAGCCTGAACTGAACTGTGGGCACTCATCTTGAGTATATACTATATTGTTGTCTTTGTTTTGTGGAGGATTTTCTTATTTTGCTTTGTTATTCGTTGTCCAGAGTTTGACCTGATTGGATGTCTTACAAATATTACAAAATAAGTAAATAAGTCCATCAATCAATCAACCAGCAGAGCACACAGAAGCTTTGTTACAATTATTTGGATTGAGGATACTATAGGCTGTTATCTTATGAAGATTGTTGGACAGAGAGAATTCAGATCACATCCTCTCCTTCCCCCTCTAATGTCTTCATATTTGCACAGTGACTTGCTACAGTACAGATAAATAGGCATAAGTCCCCCTACATAGCTACACTCCTGCCAAAAAGTGAATATGTGCATACTGGGTTTTTGAAAGTGTGGAGGCTGGAATAGAACTAGAATGGACAGTCCTTATGCTACTATTCAGAAGAAGCAGAGGGGCAACAGAGAGCAATAAGAAGAATCCCCCACCCCAATCTCTAAAGGGTTTAGGGGCAGCTAAGGACTGAGTATTGCAAGCCAGACATTCACTCTAAAGTTATAGACAGAAGGCTAAAGGCATGGTAAATAATGTCTACATCAGATATTTGATCCCAACTGTTTAGCCAAGGAGGATATGAAGCTAGGGCTGTGGAACATAAAAGGGAGGAAGCACATGCAGAAGAATCCAGATGAAGCAAGAGAAAATGTTCCTTTGAGGGGAAAACATTATCATAAGATAGTATGAATGGGAGGTTTGCCTGTGTGTGGGTTATTATCCAGAAGCCACTTATGAACTTACTGGCAAATGGATTCTCAGAAACGGGATTATGGACACATGGCAGAGAAGCAGTATTGTTTTATGTAGAGTAGCATTTCTCAACTTCTTTGGATCACCGCCCCCTTAGTTGTACCAAGTTTTTTTGTAACATCCTCTGTCCTGTGTGTGTGTGAATTATAATTATTATTTTTTAAATTACTGTGCAGCTTGTGGTTTTGTGAATTATACAGTTGTGCTAATACCCAGTGCAATCATATGATTCACACAGTCAGCATCTACGTATATGTTTACAGTTTTACACACTTAATAAAATTTGTTGGATAAGTTACATGTAATCTTCTGTTATTATAATCCTAATCGCCCCTCCTGTCGCCCCCTTGATGTCTAACGCCCTCCTGCTGCCCCCTTAATGCCTAGTGCTCTTCTGAATAATTCAGGTATTGCCCACTTTGAGAAACACTGGTCTCAAGGATGACCTTCACTGGGACCTGGATGTGGGAGTGTGCCTCTCCTGTCCTAATAGCCCTCTTGGCAGTATTCAGTTCCATTAACCATGATCTGGGTTGGGAGTAGGGAGCAGCTTTTGGGGGTGCTTCCTTTCCTAGTTAAGGGGGCCCTTCCAGTTGGCAGTTGTGGGGGATGAGCAGTTGAGTCCTTGGCTGCTCTGATGCGGGAGATGCAGGGCTTGGCCTTTCCCCCTTTGTTGTTTAACGTCGCCACGTGAACAGTTGGTGTGTGTCTGCATTGCCTTTATGCGTACCTTAGATCTTTCACTGTGAAAATAGATTATGGCTGTCATCAGCTCTCCGCACATGATATAAGAGCTCCTTTCAGCTCCAGCCTTTATTTAAAGCAGAATTTCCAGTACTGAATTCCCAACACTGCAAGCATTTCTAGACCTTCAATAGCTGATGATTCTGTCTTCATTACCCCTTGATGTATCAAGATAGATCATCCTATCTGCGCCTCTCTTCATTTTCTTCTAAAACTCCTCTTCTTCACTCCATACTCCTGCTACAGTTCATGGGTGAAAGCTGCTGCAACATCTGTGCAACTCAAGTCAGCACCTTTCCAAGGACACAGGCCTTTGGCTTTAGTCTCCTCCAAATGCATATGCACACATGGTGGTTGCTTGCACATAATATGTTTAACCTGATTACTGAATTAACTCAACTGCTGGGTCACTCCATTTACTGAATCATAAACTAATCAAATAGACTGAGTTTGTAAATTCTCCTAAGACACTTCCCACCTCCCACATCCAAAGTAACTAAAGCTGATACTAACCAGTTTAGTATGTTGTCTGAATGCATCTGGTAGATCCTTACCTGCCCTGGTTAAATGTGATGTGAGCACAGCCATGGTCTCTCCAGAAAGACTCCTCGTCATCCCCTTGGATCTCAGAAAGGCAAATAAATGCCATGTAATGATGAACGGCGAAAACTTCCTACTGTAAACATTAAAGGACCAGTAAAGGGCAGCCTATTCCCCACCAAATAAAATTATTGCCTGGTTAAACTGGGAATAAAGTCACTTTGTCGTGTGCAGGCTGGGCCTGTTGGCAAGACATCAGAAGGGATGATTGTTTCATATCCCCAGGGAAAGTTATATTGAAACATCCTTCACGGTGCATTGAAGCAGCAGTCTGACCCCAGATTCACACAGGCAGACACAAGAGAGAGGCGATAAAGCAGAGTTTTGATATAACCAAGGGAGAGAAAAATCAGGGCTAGTTGTGTTGTTCAAACTTCAGCCAGATCAGGCTGCCACTGACAGGTCCATACAATTGGGAGACACAAAATATCTATAATGACATTATTTACTAAATGCTTTTCTTCCAGGACTACACAGAAGAAAGGTGGAGAACATAGAAATCTCTCCTCCAATTTTTCCCACGACAACAACCCTGGGCTGAAAGAGTGACTGGCCCTAAATCACCCCATGACTAACTCATAATCCCTCATATTAATCACAGCACCACACTGGTTCCTTTTATTTTCAGATCCATTTATTTTCAGATCTATTCAGATCAGATCTATTCAGATTTGTTCTCAGTTTGAAGACTGCTCTAAACAAGTTGAAATAAGGCTACCAGCTCTCAGATGCAAACATTCAGACATCCACAAGATGTCAGCAAAGAGTTAGGGCTTCTTATTTCTCTTTTGCTATCTAGTGGTTAACTGTATTACTGCAAGGCAGATCTGATAGCCCTAGACAGAAGAATCCTGAGGAAGTAGAATGGATTGTACCATTTCAGGCTACAGATGTGACATCAGCTGTTTCCTTCCCAGGCCTTGATGTCCACAGTCAATGCAAGTTTGCAATACCCCATCAGCGCCAGCGATTCACACCTGCCTTGGGCTCCTCTTCTGAAAAGTATCCAGATCTGGGTGCCATTGCTTAAATTTCTCCTAGACATTGTGATGTAGTGGTACTCAGGCACAGAGTGGAAAATTAAAAAGGAATCCTCCGTCCTGTGAGGATTGCCACAATGCCTACAACACTACATCAGGGTATTGTGGGAAAAATTAAATGGTGGCTCCCAGCCTCCCACATGCCTGTCAGGCCGCTATCTGCGATGGAAAAGGTCCATCACAGACCGCTTTGCTGAGATCTTTCTCACACCTGGAGCCAAACACCTTGAATCCCATCTATGTTCTCTGCCTATATCAAGAACAGTATACATTTAGGAAATGAGCAAAAGAGGAAATAGGTGAGATAAATGTTTTCCTTTCTGCTGTGTTAGTGTTTTATACTTTCAGGGAAAAATTTGTTGAAAGGTACATTTAGATCCCTTTCAGATGGCATTGCTTTCACTCCCCTGATCCAGATAAACAGCTGCCTAGTTTACTGCTACCTCAAAATCTTGGAAACAAGCAGAAAAACAAAGCCAGTAATCACTGCCCACCCCTAGGTACTGAAGAAATGGATGGAATTCCCTTCTACAAAATACAGTAATGGCCATTAGTTTAGACAGCAAAAAAGACAAATTAACAGTGCCTAGGCTGACGAAGCTACCTATAATTGACTCAGTGTCTTTTTGGAATTCCCATGTTCAGATGCAGAATGCTTTTGTATAGGTAAAAAAGAAAATTAGACAACAGATTTTACAAGAAATGATCATAATTTGTAACAATCTGAAATGGCAAGGTATGAGATAAGAAGATACCAACCATGAAGCATAGAGTATGTATTTCCAAACATGTATTTTGTTTTTACTGTGAACTAAAGTATTTCTGGAACAGGAAGAGAGGCTTAAGACAGGAGACACCTCTCCATGTATATTTTTCTAATCTTTATCTCACTCATTTTTCATTGTCGAACTGCAAGAGAGAGCCCACCCTGGGCTGCCTGTCTTGGACCGTGAGACGAGATGTCTGTGGTTAGCTACAGTCTGATCTGGACTTCCTGCATTGAGATGAATGAGTGAATTTCATCTGTTGTTTTAAGTAATAGAAAAAAAGAAAGAAAATGAGTTCTAAGTGATTTGTTAATGCCTGCTTGGGCTTGCTGGAGCTTCTGAGACAGATCCACCTTAATTAAAGTGTTAAACAACTGGAATTTCTGGAACAACATCTGCCATTTTCATAAAAAAACATTCCCAATGATTTAAGGTTCAGTCATTTCCAAACATGGCCTTTAATTTCATTGCTTAAGATTTTGAAAGGGGTTGGGCTAGGAATAAATAGAGAAAATCATTCTGTAAGAAATATGGTGGGAAAACTTACAAATTGGCTTTTAATCAACATATTTAATATTAATTAATAATGGATAAACAGCTTCAGGAAGAAAGATGCATAATTACAGCTCCTCTTTGGAGCCCAAAGCATCTCTTGCAGGCTGTTCAATATGTTCATTAGCATAAAATGCAATGAGGAGAAACCTTGTTTAATTGTGTAATTGGGCTTATTACAATGTATAATCAACAAAGGCTTCAAATGAGTCCACTAGCAGCTTTTATCTGTGTACAGTGTCGACTTGTGTGTGCATTTGTGTGTGTGTGTATGTATTTCAAATGAAGTATTGCTTAAATAACAAATCTGCTTAAATGGACAGATTTTTAATTGTCCGTTTCGTTACTGTCTAGAAGAATGTAATAAAAATGATGAATACTTTTATTTTACAAATAACATATGAAGTTGTGAGAACAGTTTGCCAATGAAAAAATGTGTGTGTGCGTGTGTGTGTGTGTGTGTGTGTGTGTGTATACACATAGTTACGTATTCTCCATATATATATCTGAATGCTTGGTTGGAAGCTGGGGCTATAGAAAGCATTTTCTCCATAGAAATGGAGTTGTAAAACTAACTAGAAGATCCATTGTGGATCTTCTATTTCAGATATGCCTATTTATCCCTTGATGATTGACACGAATGAATATGCTTGAAGAGAAAGCCTGCTGTGTGTGGCACCTTTCACATTAAGTTATTCAAATGTAAGCATCACTTCACAGATATCCAAGTTGAACGTGGGTTATCTGGGTAGGCCCAACCAGTCCTGTGGTTATCCTGTTCCATTTCCCGAGGCAAGAGAGCTACATGACTCTAGGACTTTATTTCCGCTCCAAGTCTCTAAACATCTTTCTATTTTGGAAAGTGCATTTATTTATTTATTTGTCATCCAAATACTAACAGTGGGTGGCAGCATCTGGCTGACCTTTGTGGGCCTCAAGCCGAGCAGGATTGGGCATGGTTAGCACTGGGAGGGAAAAGAAAATGCATCGCAGGGCTGTAAGATAGATTGGGAAACTCAGAAAGCATGGAAAGGGGCATTTCTCTACCTTTGCTGCCAAAGAAATAACATGACCGTGTTGGAAAGCGGAGGCCAATTTTCCGAGATATTTCAAGGGTTTGTAATCATTGTATGTTGGAGGCATTAGCATTCTAATTTTTAGTTATGTATTATCCATTTTCAATTCTGGTAACAGAAGAAAAGGATTTAAATGAAAAAAATGACAATTCTTCTCAGTGCATAGCAACTATGAAAAAAAAGGAATGGAATTCTACGCCATAGAAGCTATCAGGCATCCATCCATTTAGGTAAATTGTGGCTCCTTGGGGAGTATCATTCATCCAAAAGGAATCAGGTCAAGAGGCAAACCAAATAAACTTATAACTAAAAAAAAAAGTGAGGTATTCTATAGTGTGCTAGATTCTGGGCAATGGGAGTGGGTAAGTGGGTGTGAATGAGCACATGTCATTTTTATTAAAATAACTTGTGGGCGATGCACAACCATTCTTATGAATAAAGATAAAAATAAGAAAAGAAAAGCCTGCTTACGCTCACTTGGCAAAGGTAGAGAAGGAATGAAAAGATCAGTGTCAGGAGGCCCTGGGAACAGGCAGTGGCAGCCTAATCAGCATGGGTCTTGGAGTCCTGCCTCTGAGACTTGCCCAGGGGCCAATGGCAAGCAAGCTTTTTGTGATTATCATGTTTACCATCTAACCGTCTTTTTCCCTGTCATCTATCTTAGAGCAACAATGGAGTTCTCTGATTCTCAGGGAACTTTAGAGAGAGAGAAAAAAACCCAGCTAGGAAGCCTGCATTAGCAACTTCAAAGAGAAAAGCAAAGAAAAGGGAGCAATTTTCATTTCCCCCTTCACCACCTTATCTTCTGCCCAAGGAACGTTCTTGGTGGAGTAAAGCAATGCATTACCATCATTCCTGTTTTCCAACTATCTTCCATCCCTGATAGATCAACACTCATGGAGCCCCCAAGATGGTTTCCAGGTGATTCTATAGGTTTGGAAAGAAAGAAAATCCTGAGATGTAAATTCATCGTTCTCCATTGCATCATTTTCTGCTTCTTACAAGTCTAAATTAAATGCAGCTTTTTCATTGCATCATTTTCTGCTTCTTACAAGTCTAAATTAAATGCAGCTTCACAAATATTTCATAAGAAATAAATCTTGGATCTTCTCTCAGGTAAATTCTGCCAGCTCTCATTTGATGTCTCAGACTGGATTATTAATTTAGATTAGAAACAGCAGAACTCCAATTATCTCCATCCTGTGGGGCTCACCTTTAAATACCCCTTTTAGCATCCTTGACAGAAGTTCTCTCTTGAGAATCCTAGTTTTCTAATTTAACTTGTTCTTTGCCAGCTCTGGCTTCCTACCAGGTGGATGTTTGCACTGCTGGTCTTCATAAAGCTATTCCTGCATTGTACTGTATCTCTCCCTCACTCTCTTTCACTGATTTTTATTGAGACTTCTGGCCCTTCTATTATATTCCGTTTAGTAGATGTTGTGTGAAACTGAATTGTATGAGCCCTTTATTCTCATTTAATTTATCAAACATTTATAGATTTTGAGGCATATTACTTAGTTTATGATTTTTTTCCATCTTTGTGTAGGATAGCAAGTGAGGGGAAAACCTAGCATCTATGGTGTAATTTTGCTCTTATGATACCATCTCTTCTTCTCTGTATCAGCACCCCTTTAATTCTGCCTTTTCGCATCTTGGCTGTGCCCCTTCTTTAAAGAAACAGATATGAAGTACCTCTTAATGATATGGGTCCTGCAAAACTGCATTTTCATGTTTTACCCAATAAGCAGTATTGTTTCCAAAGTCAGTAACATTCATTCATTCATTCATTCATTCTGCCGTTTGCTCAAAGGAGCATGTAGGCCACATCTATTCCTACATGAATTCCATGACATTAGAGAAAGCTAAGAAGTACCCTAGAAATACCCTGGAAGTACCCTCAGAGGAAGCTGAGAAGTCTGCAGCCAAGGATCATTGATATAGGAAGGTCAAAAATGTGTCTTGCTCCAAGCAAAGCATCTCCAAAGGAAAACATTTATTTTAAAAAAAGAAGCTGGCCTCCTAGTTGCTCTTTCGATTTAAACTGAAGCTGGATTGCATAGCCTTTCTAATATAAGATCTAATATTGGGACGTGGTAGCACAGGGGTTTAATGACGCTGGAGCTTGCTGGCCAGAAAGCCAGTTTGAGGCTGCTCCGTGTGACGGGGTGAGCTCCCGTCACTCGTCCCAGCTTCTGCCAACCGAGCAGTTCGAAAGCAATCCCATCTGCGAGTAGATAAATAGGTACTCCCATTTCAGTGGGCGAAACCAGCGGCGCCTGCGCGGGGAAGCTGGAACCAGTGCTGGACCCAATTGGCAGAAAGAATAAACGCCGGACGCTGGACACGACTAATGCGATGGGCGAAAAGATCATCAGTGGAAAAAAGCCCGGATTAGCTGACTCCCTTGTGACTGCTACTGGCCACAATAGAATAGGGTTGCACTGTAGTTGTATTAGAATAGGTGTAATTGTAATTGCAATGGTTAAGGTGTACTTTGTGAGCTGCCCAGAGTTCCCCATTGGGGGAGATGGGTGGAGATAAATCCGAAATGTAAATGTAAATAAGGTAAAGGCAAAATTTCTCTCCAGTCAAACTCTTCTTTCAGTGAATACCTGAGCATATCCATGTTGTTTTTGTGGCAACAGTACAGAAGTGGTTGGTTAATCTATGTTTTGGGATCCTTTTCCACTTCCCAGTTTATTTTTAAATACAGAAGATTAAAAAAACCCCTTTCTTCTGTAAAATAAGTCACATGGCACCCGCTTCATCCCAGCCCAAAGCAAAGGCCTAGTGATGCAGTCTAGTGATGCAATCAGGAATTAGTATTACAATTATTACTATTATTAGTAATAATACTAATTACCATTATTACAATAACAGATATTGTTATTACCATTATTATTATTATTACATAATGTTACTACAACCTTTCTCAGTTTGAAGCTTCCAAAGTACAGTAGGATTACAATTAAAGGAATTGACACATGGTGTTTGACCTCTGCAGCATATCTTTATAGTCATTGGAACCTGCGGCCTGTGATTTATAGGGTTTGATGGATAGCAATTTGTGTGTCATGTACAGTAGCTGATGAACTGTTTGGGCAAGGTGGTAGAGGTGCTGTCAAAGCACAGATCTCTTGGGCTTATCGTGGGGACCGAATGCTGTTGATGCAGGAGGAACAGGAATGGGGAACAAAGGCACGCTGGATGTCACTAGACTAGGACTTCAATATCTTTCACCCCTGGCTATGTAGCTGGGACAGTTGAGACCTATAATTCAGCAAATCTGGAGGACAACATGTTTCCTTCATCCTTCTATTATAGTCTATTAATCAAATGCCCTGGTTTGAGATTCTTTTCTCCACCTGATGTTTGCAAACCAGTTCACTTGTCAGCTATCAAGACATGCTAAAATGTGCCCTTTGTGTGCATGTGTCAATCTGAGAGAGGGAGAACCCCCCCCCCTACATTTTTAATGAACAAACGTCCTGCCTAGTCAAATGTTAGAAGAAAAAAAATTAACTTGCCACAGAGGATGATAACAAGGGGCTGATGCTACAAGAAGCCTCTCTAGCTAAATTATCTTGCCTTCTTTCCTCAATCTCTTTGGAACGTCAGCTTTTGCAATAAACATTCTTCTCATGGGATATTTGCCAAAGGAAAACAAACAGAAGGGTCAACCACTTATCTTCTTCAAATCTCTCAGCATTTCTGCCCATGGAATTGCATACAGAGTGCCTCAGCTGCCATCACTGCAACCAGCTCTTTTCACAATGCTCCAGTCTTCCGCTCTTTCTCTCATCTTCCATCTGCTCTGTGCACTTAAATTAGCATTTTCTAAATGCCGTGGCCCAACTTCTGTAGAAGCCCCTTAAAAGCTCAGTCCATCACTTTCAAACCTTTTAGCCTATTAACAGTCTCTACACTTGCCATCCCAGTGATAATGTTTAAAAGCTTCCCTCATGCCTTTTCCCATTCATCTTCATTTTGGCTCTAAGGTACTTTGGCAGAATATGTTAAGATACTCAGGAACCTGAGTCTATGACTGTGGCCGAATGGCAAAATGAGCCAAAATGAGAAAGCAGGAAAGACAGGCAGAGGAGGATAAGTTGCAGAAAAAAAAATGTGGCTATCTTCAATAGTGTCCTAGAGAATAAACCATGTAGGTTGTACATTCCAGATAATTCACTTACTGTTGAAAGCAAGAGGAAATTTTCCAGCTTCCAGCCAGAGGACGCCCATCGAAGGAGCATATATATGTTATGAACAGGAAAAGGAAGGAACTGTAGGGAAGGAAGAATGAGGATGTGAAAAAATTCCAGTCCTTTTAGATTCCCAGCTACACATTGCTTTTCTTAGAGACAGATCTATTTCTGGTTGACCTTGGTACCTCCAGAGATAAAGGTGATAAAGAGAATTAATTTTCAATTTCCTTGTGCAACCCCTTCTGCCCCACCGCTGGAAAAGAAATAAGACAATTTTGAAATGCATCAGCAACTTGGGTCACTGTGCTCACCTTTAAGTTAGTAAATGACATGGCATGAATGGAGCTGAAGAAATCTAAGTCATTTCAGTGGTTGACATTTAAATATGGTTGCATAATATATTCATTGTCTTTGTTTAGAAAGATGTCTCTTTGCAGTTTATAGCAGGGTTCCTCAACCTCAGCAACTTTAAGATGGGTGGACTTCTGGGAGTTGAAGTCCACCCATCTTAAAGTTGCTGAGGTTGAGGAACCCTGGTTTACAGGACAATTCAACAAGAAGTTAACCAGCTTAAAACAAAGTGATTAAAAGGACTAAAAGAAAAATAGACAAAGCTTCAGTTAAAAGCCTATTCACAGAAATCCCCTTTTTAGGTCTTTTTAAAGTTACCAAAGTCCTCTTGTATCAACTGGGAACACACATTCCAAAGCTCAAGTGAAACTACAGAGAAGGTCCAACCCAGTTGCCATATGATAAATCTGGGCAATTCGCATAGTTCGCCCCAGATGGTCTTAATGAGTGGTGGCCATCACTCAAAAGAAGGCATTCCCTTGGGTGACTTGAGCCCGGGTCAATGAAGTTATAATGCTTATATCAGGATTTTTTCAAAGACTGTGGGTTTTGATTTAGGACAACTAATTGACAATTGACTCTTATTGAAATTTAAAAGTAGAAGTACAATGAGATATTGTTTTAATGGATTAATTGGGAGGAGGTAGTACCTATTTTTTTTTACAAAAGTTTGATAAATTGATACATATGTCAATGTGTAATGCAAATGATGCAGTTCACATCATTTACATGATGACATCATTAAGCAAATGAAGTACATTGATGCAAATAACACAATTTGTTTCATCTGCATAATGATGTTATCATGTAAATGATGCAGATGATCCCATTTGTATAATGGAATCATTATGCAAATAGCACAAATTGCAACAGAATTTGGTCCATTGTATGTGATGGCCATTGCATTCAAGTCTGGAAATTGATATTTCACTATAAGTAGTAATTTTATTACTTATTAGTAAATACTGCTGTTCATAATGAAAGTATTCTGTTGATCTTTATGAAGGTCTTTATATTTATTGCCACAACAGTGAAATTTGCTAGTGAGAATGAAGTTGTGGTTTTATAAAATGGAATATTTGAGGCTCTTTAACTGTCTCACATAAGGTTGCTGTAGAGTAAACAAAATTTTAAGCAGAACTTCAGCTGTTTTTCATAACAAGTCCACTGGCTGATAATAGATGTTTAGAAAATAGATTTTTGGAATTCTTCTTTCAGTTTTAACAGCTGTAAGTTGAACTTTACAATTTTGAGAGTTGATAAATTCTTTAAAGATCAAATTGATGTTAATATTTTGGATGTTGATTTACACAGAAGACCATTCGAAGGCTGTGCTGTAATACTAGACAGAACCGTGAAAATATCAAGCTGCAGAAGTAAAGGAGCAGAATTTTCAAGAAACTGGGGTAGGAGTTGCTGCATAAATGTCTAAAGTAAAGGAGACCTATAAACCGGCCTGTCCCCAAACCACCAATTCCAGTTCGTGCCTTTCTTTTGGATTTTTTTAGAAAAAGATCCAAATAATTGTGTACCATATAGGATCATCTGGTTGTGTTGAAAAGGGTGAAAAACATTTTGCAAGGAGCTGTAATAAAAGATGTGCAGGAAAAGTGATACATTGGTGGTGGTTAATGTGGAAAATGAAAAGTGTATTTAAAAATTCTCAAATGCAGCTTACTTTGCAATTGAGGATAGCTTCTTGGGAAGCATGAACATCAAACAAAGTATGTTAGAGATAATGGGAACTGCGCTAAAAAGTAACAACTGAAACTAGAACTCAGGCAAATGTAATTACTGAATCATTATTTAAATTTCCAATCATACAGATTGATGTTATTGGATGTTACATTTTGATAACTGAGAGGAAGGAAACAAAATTAATAATGTTATAATTTTTTAGTTTCAGGAAATTAAGTTTTACTTTTGGGTCTGAACATGTGCATACAACTAAATCTAATTCATTGGGTTAATGCTGTGGATACAAATCCAAGACAATACACTGAGAACTCATTTCCAGAACTTTATATTGACATATGGAAGTTATGAAAGATCTAGAATTACGTTGCAGTTATATGTGCATATAGAAGGGTACAGTTCTCTGATCTTAGAGAAAGATGTATTAGATTCATTAGTACAGTTAGATAAAATTACTAACATTGGTTATTTAACTGACTGGATTAATTATTAGCTAATTATAGAAAATAATAATTGCTGGAGACCCCCACAACTTCTTGATAAAATGAGATACTAGTTTAGGAAGGTTTACACTTAAACGAATACAACCAAAGTGAATGGATGAGTCCTATTATTCAATAACAATGTGCTTTGCTCTGATTGCATTAGATCTTGATGATCAATTATTGTGCTGTTCAGATATTCTTTCCGGAAGGCACTGTTTTAAATGGCTGTCTTTGGGGTTGTGTTTGTTATATGGAAAAAAATGGAAGTTGTAAAGATTAAGTTAACATGTTTCTTTAAAAACTTGGAATTTGGACTTAGGAAAACCAATTAACAACAGACAACATGTTAGTTGTGGCATATTTAAAAGATGAACTGCTGTAAATAGTATAATATTTATTAATAATATTAACTTTTAAATCTGTTTATCTTCATGAGAGCACACATCTTTACAAAAAGTAATTGCCAGCATTTTGCATGGAAACACATCTCAGCCAATGAAATTATTACAGTACTGTAGTAATATGATTTCTCTTGCTGTGTTTGGAATCAATTGAATGTTGACTGTATGAAGGCAGACTTGTTTAGAATAAATTGCAGTAGTCACTCAGCCAAAATAGTTTGGAAATAAAACACTCCCTAACAATAGCTTGGCTTCAGCTGAGCCAATTCATAAGCCAGGATTCTACCTCAGGTTTCCATGAGTACCATATATACTTGTGTATAAACTGAAAATGTTTGGCTCCAAAATACACCCCAAAACTGGGTTTGGCTTATCCACAGATGAGAGCTCAGATTTAAAAAAAAAAAAAAAATCATGGGTTTTAAATGAAGATGTAAGAGTTTGCAGTTCCCCGCCTTTTGCTGCACACATTTCCACTAGGTAGGTAATCATGTCTGGAAATCACCAATGGTTGTCCTATAATGCAACTTTCAGGCTACAAGTTATTAGTAGAGCAGAGGAGATGAACAATTCTGTTGCTGCCAGAGAATTTGAGGTACATGAAAAGCAAGTTCGTAAACGTCGTTTTCAGAACAGATTCCGTTTTTCCTGGTATTCTGGTTGCAAATTCGCAGGTTGGCTTATACTGTAAGCAGATGGGCTTATATGTGAGTATACATGGGAGGGTTCCTTTTTATGCCTGGGATTTTAGAATAACAATATGCTGCCAGATGGTACAGCATCTCTGACACTAGGCCCTTATTTATTCTGGGCATGCTATTGCCTTTATTCTAGATATTTTAGAAGTGATCTGTGGGGTCTGAAGCTGGAAGAGTTGACCAGTTGGGACCCTTTGATTCTTCCAAAGTTTTGACTTCCTTGGCATGTGCTCCTGAATGGTGGTCTGAGTACAGCTATCAGCACTCTTTCATTATCCCTTGCCTTGCTCATTCCAGGACTAACAATGGAATCTTTCTTCTTCGATGACTCATCTAGTTCTGGGATGGTCCTACTAGAAAGGCAGTGACAGACCCTTTGCATTGCAGTATTTACAGAAGTATGAATAATGAAAAATAACTGCATTTTGGTTCATGTTTTAATTCAGAAAGTGTGAAATTCTTGGCTTCAGACTAAAATGCAAAGTAAACAAATTTCTTCTAGGTCCAATTCAAGACTGCACATTTTGGTAAACCACGTGACCCAGCTTAGAGGGCTGGGGTCAGCAGTGAAGCAACATTTTACAGTTGCTTGATTGCGGAATCTTATCAACAACTGACAAATCTAGCCCTTGATGGATATTGCCATGCTCTTTAATTGTAAAGCGAGAAAGAGATGAAAGAGGAATAAAATCTCCCAGTATGGGGGAAATGAATATACATCTCTAGGAAAGTGAATATATATCTCTATCTGTAAATATATGTGTGTTGTGTTATTGTTAAATAAAGTTTTAACTGTTGGGGAAAAAAAGAAAAAATCTGTATGCTCTTTTATAATAAGTATGATTTCTTTGTGAAGTAGAGATTGGGGTTCCCCATTTTGTATTCTCTTCTTTAGCAGGCAGACCCCTGCACAGATATTTGCCTCTTTCCTTCCTTTCTTTTATACCACCCCTCTCCAGTGCACAGCTTCTAGAAATTTCCACTGGATTCCATCAGAATTTTTCCATTCAACTCGTACCCCAGAAAGCTTGCCCTTTTTGCTTTCTCTGTCTTTTCAGATCCAGGGCTATTTCAAGTCTGAATAGCACCGAAATTAGATTTTTAGTGTTAATTGCAGTAAACTAGATACATTTTATAAGGAGTGAAATTCCAATTACTGAATAATTCTCTTTCATTTCTGATTTTTCCTTTTAATACATGTTACTATCAGGCAAAATTCCAATTTGTTTGTGGTCTGGGATAACATATGAACAGTTTAGGAATTAACTATTATGTTGGCCGCTAGTTTAGATGGCTTTAAGAATGGGTTAATTTCTGATATATTTCAAGAATTCAGTAAGGCATAAAAGCAGTTTATCCAGTGTTCAGCAAATCACCATGAAAAAGTTCATTAATTAGTGAATCTAATGTTTGTAGAGAATTCACCAAGGCATAAAGCTATTTCATGCAGCATTTTGTCAAATCAATACTTCCAAAGACTTCATTGCAAAATCAGAGCCAATGAGGTAAGTACAAACGTGTAACTCTTTTGTGCATGTTTCTTTCAAGATAAAGAATTAATTCCAATAAGGCATATGACTAAGAAAATAAATAAATGATTCTGCTTCCTAATAAGGCAAAAGATTCCTCAAAAGCCTTTTTATCTTAATTCATATACAGATAGATATCACTGGTGATCATAATAGAACCCATTTTTGAAATGTGTTTTTGTCTTTTTTTTTCTGTTTCTCTTCCTTTTCCTTGGCAATGTAATGGAAAATGTCTCATTCCTCAGCAATTTCCTTTTTGCTCCCCATTCAGAAACAAAGGAAAAAATCAATGAACGCTTCAGTTCTACTGAGAAATATGTACCTAGGCAACATAGGCGCAAATGAACTCTCCATTCTGTGTATTTGCAGTCAGCTATGGGCTTGAACTGATGAGAACTGTCTTAATCATCCTGTTGGAAAAAAGAAGTTTATCTCACAAAGCAGTTTGAAGCCACACACAGGGATGGTAGGGGTGGGTGATGTTGAAGTAGGGGCATTCTTGGGGAGGGTTAAAAAGTCAAGATTGTGGCTGCAATGGTGTGATTGAAGGCTCCCCCTTTTTACATGCCTCAGACATCTAGACCTTTTTGACCCCCACCCCCACATCTCTGTATTGAGGACTAGGGGAATACCTCCATTTAGGGAAAATGTTTCTTGGAAGGCTGCATTTGAGTTGATCTGTGACTTTGAAAGGCCTCCTTATTCAACTTGCCACTACAGCACCACAGCTGGTGATGAGTGCATAAATAAACCTCAGAACAAATGTATAACTCCTTAGCACATTTTCCCCACCCCTCTGGGGAGCCATTAGGAACATCTGCTACTTTATAGAGCATCTGCTGCCAGCTATCAGAGGAGTAAAAACAGTAACAGAGGTTAGAGCGCTGGGGTCAGCAGTGAAGCAACGTTTTATAGTTGCTTGATTGCAGTATTGAAAGTGCACTAGTTTAACTCGGTATTTGATTTTGTACTTGCAACAAACCCACTTCTTAAAATTTAAGGCATAAATAAATACATTGCTTGGTTGGTTTGCACAATAGGGTAGGCTACAATACAGCTGCGTAGTTTGTGGCTCAGCCTACTAGACAGACCCAGCCAGTATGCTTAGCTAGGTTGGGTGACATCAGGCAATTTGGGTTAATTCAATAAATTATGGCCTAGTTAGTCATGGGGTATTTCTGTGTTGTGCAAACACAGCCACTGGGGTGAGCACTGTCTTGCAGGATCAGTCCACAGACTACTCCTGGTTTTTCTGTCCAGGAGCAACCAGCTTTTGATTTTGTGTGCATTACAACTGAACTGTGAATTAGCTGACGACATTTAAATCTAGCATACTGTGCAAACTCAGCTATCAAAAATTACAGTGACCATCCTCAAAGCAGGAGTTATGTGTGACACAAACATCTGTGTACTGGTGAGCTGTTTAATATATTTATCCTTAAATCATTTCTTCATGGTTTATTCAACCCACTTTTCTAGATGTGTATGGCCTTAAAAACATGGGCTATATTCAAACAACACTTTGAGTTACAACCTATGAAAGAGCAAGCTTCCCCAGTAGCCATTTTGCAATATCCCAACATGTTCTGAAAATTCAAAATGCTTCAACCAGCTGCAAAACATTGGGGACCCTTGGCGTAGTCTATGAGAATCACATTAAATCTTCTAATCAGCTCTAATTCCACTGTTTCTAGGAGACATCCATCTATATCAACTTTTTCCAGTGTGGGGCTTTTCCAGAATTTCCAGCTAGGATGGCCACTGTAGGAACTGAGGTCCACACTTCTGTGAAACCACACACACACACACACACACACACACACACATGTACATTCTGACACACTTTTTTTTGTGTGAGGAGATGGATAGGGGAAGTGGGAATGGATGGTGTACATGTTGGAATAGATTGTACAGTACAGTCTCGTTTAACCGACCTTCGCTTATCCGACATTCCGTCTTATCTGACGCCCCTAAAAAAACCACAACAACACGCATAAATCAGCGATGAGAAAAGTGTGCCGCTTGTTTGCGAGCGTGAGTGTACTCTTTCTTGTTGCTCCTGACGGTGCGGTGCCGCAACGCAAAAATCGATTGCAACAGGCGCAGCAGGCGCGCGCGTCTAGCCTATGACTCATGTGTCGGTCATGTCTCGCCTTTCCTAATGGTCGCTCAGTGCAGTTTGTTATTGTATGCGGATCGGGTTTTTTTTTTTTTTTTTTTTACTGCACTCAATCGTTACTGTGTGTTATCTGACATTTTCGCTTATCCGACATTCTGCCAGCCCATTTATGTCGGATAAGCGAGACTCTACTGTATATGTGTTTGAACTGATCCTTCACACATCACCTACAGTATTCTCATGCTATCCAGCACTGGGAATAGCTGAAGCACAGCTATCCGTAAACAGAGTTACTTCGTCTCATCTGTGTATGTATGTACATACCCATATAATATACCCATACATGTGAGAGAGAGAGAGAATCCTTCTCCTTGTCCATTTTTTCCAGTTGGCTTAGTAGTGGCATTCTGCAAATATCTCTGTCATGTTGAAGATTAAGCTAAAAGAGATTTCCCTGGATATGCTAACTTTC
This sequence comes from Liasis olivaceus, assembly GCA_030867105.1. NCBI lineage: Eukaryota > Metazoa > Chordata > Lepidosauria > Squamata > Pythonidae > Liasis > Liasis olivaceus. The sequence continues at coordinate 22,894,482 of CM061349.1, read as the reverse complement.
TGCCTTCAGGAAGGAGGTATTTCCTTTAGAACATGTTCAAACCTCCAGGTCCTATTTGTTGAGTTAAGCTGGACCCTGTTTTCAATATATATACAAATTAGTAGTTGGAAAACTACAGATAAAAAGTTTATTTTATCTCACCATTTATGCAGTTCCAGCATGTATATTCAGAATGTGTTGGGAAATGATACATAAGCAAAGAATGAGAAACCCAGCAAGATAAGCGTATTCATGAATTAGCGCCTAACATTCTTCCACACAAATAGTTTTGCATGTATCTTATTTGGCATTAGGAGGCCATATGTTACAATAAAACCTATTCTATTTATGACTAACCTGTAGATACATGCAGTCAAATGTTGCTGCTTCCTTGATTGTGTTAGCGTTTAATCCTCTATATCTTTATCTAAAAATTAATCCCAAATGGAGTTATTACAACTTATTTGTCAGAGGCACATAGGATCCCACTATTCAACTTTCATAGCAATTTTGGATTCTTTGTAGAAGAACAGAGGTGAGATGAGATACATATTTTCTCCATGCAGAATTTACTGGTGATTTTGATAACATCAATATTGTCTAGGAGATATTTTCAGTATATATGTGTCTTTTCTGTATGTCCATCTGAACTCCAAAAAGTCCAGTTACCGTTCAGAAATCTGCCACACTTGCAACATCATGCAAACATTCAGACATTTCTAAATCTTTCTTCACCCCTGGAGGGCAGTCTTTTGCTAACATTATTATACGAGAGTGTTTCTCCCCCCACTCCAAATTTCTCCATACCTGCAAGGAGTTTGTTTTTTCAGCCACTTCAGTTCCTTGTATTCTCTGGCTTGCCAGCTCAGTGCAGTGATCAGCTATGAAACACCTGCCTGGGTTTCAGAGGCCTCTGTTTACAAGCCATGCGCGCAAACACTTATTTGAGTAGATCTGCTCTCTCACTCCCACTGAGGCTTCTGTTCATAATCCATATGCTTGCACTTATTTGTTCATCCAATTAACACATTGATTTATTTAACATATTTGCAAGCCCTACATTATGGGTACTACCAGCCTGAGGTAACTAGCAATATAGATTTAAGCTACAACAGCAAAATCCTTATATATACCGTACATATACACACAATATAAAATACAACATTGTACCTTAAATATATTTAAATATACAGACACAAAATAGAACGTCATAGAACCATAAATAACAGGGATATATCAGCAATAAGACTAATTTCAATCATGAAATAAATTATCGAGCAGCAATTAAAGCACACATTTATTAGCGGGGGAAAGTTAATGTATAGAAAGAGGTAGAGGCCTTGACTGAAAAGTTTGGCACAACAGCAGATTATGGAATTGGATTTGGATAGTAGGGAAAAAAGGGTTTAATTTTTTGTTGGTTTGTCAGGCCCAGGACTTGCATATATTTTGAGGCAGTGGGATTATAGCAAGGACCTATAGTTAGTTGAGTAGTCACTTTGGAGAAGAGCAACAGTATTCCTTGCCTAATACAGTAAACAGAAATAGAATTATGGATCTCAAAATAGCAATGCAGGTACAAACATTCTAATTCTAATTTCAGTTCGCATTACATTGTAATGGCAAGGTAATCAGGCACAAGCTGCTTATATGAAAAGGCTTACATTATTTCAGTGTTTCTCAACCTTGGTAACTTAAAGATATGTGGACTTCAACTCCCAGAATTCCCCAGCCAGCATGGCTGGCTAGGGAATTCTGGGAGTTGAAGTCCATACATCTTAAAGTTGCAAAGGCTGAGAAACACTGCATTATTTGATAAATACTCCTAGGTTCACAGGCAAAGAATTTACATTGTAGAGGGGCACAAAGAGTTTTGATACCACCACAAGACACCAATGCAGATAGGTTTTGTCACATCATTCCCCATGATTCACCTCATTCCAGCTTCATATTATGAACAGTTAGGTTCACCATGAAGAGAAGGACAGCTAAAGCTATTTACTTTTAATCCACTGGTATTTTGATGGTTTGTTGAGTAAGAAAGCTGAAAACCAGAATAGAGCACGTGTAAGATGTATTGTTTTTATTCTATTTATTATATCACACCACATCTTCCTACACAACTGAGATGAAAACAGCCAATGGTTTACAGCACCTTAGCCCTGTGCTCACTACTCAGAGCAATTTAGCTTGTCTGGCAAAGATGGATTATGCAAGCCCAGACATGAGGCCAATAATCCTGTGGTGAGATTTGAAGAAATCTCTCTCTCTCTCCCCTAGAATTCACAAAATAGCTTGTGTCTGTAGCACTAGGATTATACACAAATATGACACCCAAACTTCCAAATGGTCCCCAAAGAGATGCGTCATTACAATGAAAATTACAAATTAGTTGTTCACATCACAGCCTCATGTACAGAGCGCTTCAGAAGTTTAACCCCATTGATTTGGTGCTCTGAAAAAACATCCCAGCTCTGACCATTGTTTGTATACCTGTATAGTATTGTAGCAAGCTGTTCATGCATGAATCTGGTGTACAACCCAAATGGCAGAAAATGGATTATACATAATTCAGAATGATTAGTCAGGGCCAGGTGAAGGTTGTGAGTGACTAAATCTGAAGCTATGTTTGGAGGCTCTGCTTTGCAACACAGGAATCTTGAAGTTTGTGCCTGGAGTGCAGAAGATGGTCGATTAAATGTGCAAAACAAAGCCAATCTTTCCAACTGCTACATTTAAACATCCCTTGTGAAAAAGAGCATTTCTTGTTCATAATTTAGTAACTGGCTTGCCAGTTACTTTCTTGGTCCAGTTGGGCAAAGGCTTTGGTATCCTTCTTTAACTCAGGAACTTAAATGAACATTGGGGCTTCCCTCAAATTCTGATCTGCTTCCTAATAAGGCCTTGAGAGGGTTCTAACTAATGGTGTTCTGACACCAACATTAAAAGGCAGAAATTACAACATCTGCCTTGTAATTTCTCAGATTTCTTCTCCTGTAAAAGAAGCTACTTCTTTTCTATTTTGTTTTCAGGCCATTTGAGGATTTCTTTCAGATTTCTCTTGGTGATGTTTTTCAGTTTATTTTACACTTAGAGGCATTAATACTGGTACTGTTGTTACTACTTCACACCTTACATAAGAAGACTCCTGCTAGATCAGGGGATGGTTCAGCTAGTTCATCATTCTGCTTCATGCATTGGCTAACTAGATGAATTTGGGAAGCTCATAGTCCTCTTCTGCCATTACATTTTAGTAACTAGCATTGAAATCGTGCTGCCTATGATACAGGAGACAGTAAGCCACCACCAAACTTATAGCCACTGATAGCAGGATCTTCCTGACCCTGTTCAGTCCCCTTTCAACACCATCCAAATTGGTTGCCACTACCAGTTTCTGATAGCAAATTGCACAGTTTAACAATATGCTATATAAAACAGTTATTTCTTTCTGTCCTTTCTAAATCTCCCTCTCTCTAACTGAAGTCTGAATTTTTTGTGCCAATATAATTTACCTGACACTGGTTTAGATTGGACTACCTTTATCATTTTGAAGTCCCCAGTTTGGAGAAATTGTTTTGACCCTCTTTGTAATCCTGCTTGGATTTTAGCATGCTGGACAATTTGGTGTCATCAGCAAACATGGTCACCTCATCACCCAGCCCCAACTCCAGATTGTTTATGTATAAGTTTAAAAAGTTTGGTTCCAACACTGTGGGTCTCCTCTTTGCTTATCTCACCAATGTGAGAAGGGCCCTTTTAATCCTACTCTGCCTTGCTGACCCATGACAACATGTTCTCCTACCCCATGGTAACTGAGTTTGTTCAGGAGCCTTTGTTGAATTACTCTGACAATGTCCAGGTATACAATATTTATGCCTGACACACACCCTTAAAGAGTCTAGAAAGTCAGTGAGACAAAATGTACCTTTCTGCAAACCATCTTGGTTCCTTTCCATGAAGTTTGTTCTTCTGTTTACTCCTCCTCCTCCGCCTCCTCCTCCTTTAGAATTCAAACAGATAAGCACCTGCCAAACACCACCCCAGACTTGATAAGAAAGACAAAAAAGTCTGGATAGTGGACATTGCAATACCTGGAGACAGCAAAATAGAAAGAAAGAACTGGAGAAAATCACAAAATATAAAGACCTGCATATAGAAGTAGAATGACTATGGCAAAAGAAAACAAAGATAATACCAATAGTTATAGGTGCCTTAGGTGCAATCCCAAAACATCTGGAGCACCACTTGAACACCATCGGCATGGACAAAACCACCATCAGTCAATTGTAAAAGGCAGCTTTACTTAGAACAGCTTACATCCTGTGACCATACCTTTAACACCATCAAATAACCACATCTGCCTATCCCAAGTCCCTGGGAAGGACTCAATAGATGGATAAAAATGCCAGATCCAGTCTAAACATCTGGCTGGCCGTGCAACCAACCCTAATAACAACAGCGGCAGCAGCAGCAGCAGCAGCAGGAGCAATAAAAAGGAATACACTGCAGAGCAGTACTAGGGGTGTCACAAGCAGCCAGATGGGGCTGCATATCCTGTGGATTATAATGATCCCTGGACTCTGTCGTTAAAATTCAGATATGGCTGGCGCACTAAAGGCAGCTATTATGGTATCTATTGGGTAGTGTATTAGAGCATGCCATTTAATTAAAAACCCAATTTATCTGTGCATGAATAATTTCTAAGGGTTGCTATAGTATACTATTTTCTTTACTTACTTACAAAAAAAAAAAAAAATCCATCTGCTGCAGATCATTGGCCAACAAAGCAGCTCTATAAGAGACTTTAGTCTGAACTGAACATACCAACAGTGATGAACAGCCTCTCCTCTTTCCCCATGGCACTGGTGGTTTCAGCAGGAAACCAGTCCCCATACTGACAGCATTACTGTCTAAAGTGGGGATGAATGATAATGGAGCATTTGAAGACATGGACACAAAGGCCCCCACTGCAGACAACTGCATCCTGCCTATGAATGACCGGCTTTTCATAGACATCACCAGGAGAACTTGACCGAGGGGGATGGCTGCTCGCTCCTGTTTACAAGTTGAGCTCTATATGCAAACAGCATCTAGACAGGACTCTGGCGTAAAATAGATCAGAACTGACTGATGATGAAGAAGCTAGTCTGCAACGAGAGAAGAAGCCCCTGAACCAAGAAATATAAGGATACGGATAGTCACAGTAAAAAATTAGATCTCTTTCTGGGATTTAGAGGACAACTGGACAAATCATTTTTGGGAAAGGAGGAAATTCTACCCATGTGCTTTGGCATGAGAATTCTCTGCAATAAGACCTATGTGGCAGAATCTAAATTTACATAATAATAATAATAATAATAATAATAATAATAATAATAATAATAGTAGTAGTAGTAGTAGTAGTAGTAGTAGTAATGTGGGGAGGGAAGTCATCAAGTGTGGGGTTGGCTAGTCCCTTAGAGGCCTGGCATTGCTGCCCTGAACCATCAGCCTCCTGGACTTTTTCCTTCATCTTTTGTATCTGTGTGTATAGGCTTTTAATTGTATATTTATTTATTGTTTTTAATGAGTTGTGAGCCTCCCAGAGTCCCCCATTGGGGGGAGATGGGCGGGGATTAAATAAATAAATAAATAAATAAATAAATAAATAAATATCCTATTCAGTCCAATGCAATAGACATGGATCTCCCCTATCGAGCCCCTAACAACAGAACATGACCAGGGAAGCAAGAGTCAACACAGAGTTTTTTTCTAATTAGGTTTATTGTCACAAAAGAAGAGCTTCAGATATAGAATCATGGAAATCAAATCAGCAAAACCCCTGTCCTCATTTAGAAGTGAATTCCTTAAGGCAGGGTCTATGTAAATGGTTTGAAGCTCCTTTTCCCAGGTTGCGAAACTGAAGAATTAACTGCCCCTTTTCCAGATAAGCCTGACATTGAAACCCCCGTTGGCTCTTCATGACATTCAGGATGTTTTGCAATCTTTTCTTTCTCAGCCTTAGCAAGTTATCTTGCATTCACTCCTACTGCACCGTAGCTTAGCAGAGACTGAAGCTAAGAAATCTGTGGATGTGTCACTGAAATTAATGGAAGCAGCTTACTTGAAAAGACTTCCCCCCTAATACTCTAAGAGATAAATTATAAGTAATAACTACCTAGGAACAGGCTGTTTGGTGAGCCTCGTTTGAGACTTTTCTCACAAAGGAAATGACAACAACAACCAGTCTAGGGTAATTACTCTATTGAATGAACAAAGTGAACTCAAGACTTTCAAGATTCATTATTGGTTGTGATAGATTAGCACAAAACAAATCAGAGAAAATGAGGAAAATAATCAAGCAGATCTATGCAAGCTCTTCTGGTCCTGTTTCTGTTAACTAAATCTTGTAGGACACACTTTCCAACTTGTCATTCTGCCATTTTTTTCTTAATATGTAATTATTTTCTTTGCCTACCTTCTTCTCTGTTCTTTGGGGCAACCACCGGAGTCCTTTGATGTTTGGTTAAGTGTGTTTCTAACATTTCAGCTTCCCAGTAGGAGGGAGAGGCTGCAAGTGGTTGAATGGAGCCAAGGGACTGTCTGCAGCATCACCTCCTTGAGTGCTGCAGAGGATGTTAGTGAGAAGGGGTGGAAATAAATAAAGAAGCAAAGAAACTCAGCAAAATCCAGATGAGCAAAGGATGAATGGCCTTACTTGGAGAACTGTGAGTTCTCCAAGGGAGAAGGAGTCAGGAATTAGTTAGATTTCCTTGAGGATATTTCAGATGCAGAGGACCAGACAGTTAAGCATGTACAAATACAGGTTGTTGTTTTTGATGATGATGATGATGAGTCATACTTAGACCTGAAGTGGTCGAGAGTGGAATACAAAAAAGCAATATTAATAATAAGAAAAGTATGAGTCCTGAACAGGACAATAACAATGCAAAAATTTAAAACAATGTTCATTTAAATAATGCCATCTAAAAACCAGGTTTATCTTGGAACAGTTATTATCCTACACCTGCTTGAAAAGGCAGTCATCTCTTCAATTGTAATTAGAAACAAGATATTACAGGGACCAGCCCTACTTAAGGAAGGAATTTCATAATTAGAGTGCTGGCATTGAGACGTTCCTGGCCACCATAATACGACATGAATCTATTGGTTGGACCCCAAGTGGATTGGATTCCCCAGTAGGGTTCATTCTCATTCCTTTAACTGCCCTTTAACCATTTTTAACAACATGTCCTCATGATGTTGTTATTGTGTTATCCCCAACCCATACTGGAGTCAGTTTAAAGTTATTTTTAGCTGTTCCAGTTTTAAAGTACCGTTTTCCCTTTCCACCCAACAGAATTTCTGCCATGGACAAGCTCTAGGATGGTTCTTTGATGATATGGATGATAATGATGATGAAGTCAGAGGCTGGGATCTCCCCATCTCACATTGACCATATTTGAGCAAGTATACCCTATCTCCTCCAGCCGCTGGGGATTATCTTCCATGGTCATTTTGTCCTAGGCTGTAGAAAAGATTGGACTCCACACTTCTGCAGATGCATCTGCCCATATAATGCCTGATCAGCATTTTCCAAACCACTTGTTAGACTCCTTAGAAACAAGGGTTGAGCATGCTTTCAAAAGAGTGATAGATTTATATTGGTAGTCTTGGGCTACATAGAAGGGAGATGAACTTCTAATTGTCAGCAAACAACCCCCACCCCTTTCCTAAGCCTGCCTCTTCCTCAACTCTCCACTAAAGTCTTTTTATATAGTAGTATTTTTTTAACTAATTTAATATGGATATTTATATTTTTACTGTTTTTAATGTTTGAATTTAATTGTGAGCCACCCAGAGTCACCCTCAGGGGGAGATGGGTGGCATATAAATTTAATACAATCAATCAATCAATCAATCAATCAATCAATCAATCAAGTCTCTTCAGACATCCTTGTTTCCCCCCTCCTTAGTTTTCTTTTTTTATCTCCTCCTCTCCCTGGTCTCTTCCTCAGATATTCCTCCTCCTCTAGTGTCTTTGTTTGTGTGTGCATTTGTATTTGTACATCTCACTTGTTCGTCAGAGACCACGTGCCCCAAAATAGCCTGGCTGACAAGACACAGGTAAGGAGGAAGAGTCTGCAGTGAAGCAGGAGGAAATCCCCTCCTTTGTGACTGTGACCTGTCAGCTGGCCATTTTTGGACACAGATTTAATGTTCAAATAGTGTTAGACTCACATTCAGAAGTAGGCTGACTGGTCGACAGCCAGGAGGTGCTCCCTCCCTATCACTCAGGAAATTTTAAAGGTGGTGAACAGGGAGAGTTAGAGACAGAGAGCGAGAGTGAGAGAGCAAGCAAGAGCCAGACAGAGAATCTTGGGAACAGATTTTGACAGATGGCTCAATCTAATGGTCTAGCCATCTGTCAAAACTTGCCTCCTGCCTAGCTCTCATTAAGAAGAATGATTGGTGGCTGTTTTTACCACTGGCAGGTAACATTTGGTGGGAGGGGAAACAAAGCCTTGGTGAATCCACCATTCACCTTTCATTAACATGTCCCACATTAAACTGTAAGGACAAGACCAGTCACAGCCTCGTTAGCAGAATAAGCCTTGGTAGTCAGGGTAGAGCAATTTATGCTGGCATTCTTTTCTGCCATCTCAGATACAGAGGAATCCAATTTCATGCAGCCATGAGGAAGAGTCCTTCGTGCACAGGATGGGTGGTTTGTCATTAAAGTTTGTTATTAGCCATGGCAGACAAATATAGAACTTTAATACAAATATGGCATCAAAACAAACATGCAAGCAGAAATCAAGTTCTAGCACCTCCCATTCTTTCCCGAGTGATCATACTTTGTTTTGGTGTGCGTCTTATGCCTATCAAACCCAGCAGAGCTGGTTCTCTATTGTTTGTCTAATGCTAATTGAGCAGCAACTCTGCTTCTGTTAGGGATCAGTCTGAGTCTTCAGATTCAGAAGCTGAAGAGCTTGACCAGTTCGAGCCTCAGCTGCACCATGAGATTGGCTTAAGAGACTGTGCCTGCAGGCTGCAAGTGCAGGCTGGTTTAGCTGATCTGGAGCCAAAGCTATGCAAGGTCCCGACTGCAGCAACACATTGTAAATTAAGAAGAGAAAGACAATATTCAAAGAAGTTAGAATAACGAAACAAAACCTAGAATGTGTTCCAGAGTGGGGATTATTACATATTTTTGAGGGACGTAACTCTAAATTGAACAAAAAAGAGCTAATTGAATTCTTACACTTGACTTCCTACTCAATAATGGTTCAGAAATGAAATTTTTTAGATACGTTATATTGAACAATTGGCATGTTAATGTATGGTCAGTTATTCTTATGGGAAAAGTTAATACTAAAATCCCAATATTGGCTTTTTAGAGGGAGAAATCACATTTTTATTGGAGCTGGAAAGCTTAATAATTTATCTTATCTAAGTTACATAAGAGGATATTAACTCTTCCTTTGATAAATTTACTGATATATGCAAACTATGACTGAAAGTTGAGAGACATTGTTCTAAGCTATTATCTTGTATTCTTGTTTCTTTCTTGTCTTACAGAATGCTAAAAGTGTAAAAACAATATTAAGAAGAACAAAGGAAATCAAGGTGTCTACTTGAAATAAAGAAATAAAGAAGCATGGCTGAGCCAACCAGTCAAATTGGTAATAAGGACTGTATAAAGCAGTGTTTTTAAAACTTTGGCAACTAATTTTTCAGTGTACAGTATGTCATTCTGTTGCATTGGTTTAAGGCTGCTTCATTCCACTGTCACATTATGCTAAACTGGTAACAGGTCTAGAGCTAGAGGACATACAGTAATATCGTACTGGTTGAGCAGTCTAGCCACACAGTGCAATATTGACCAACATGGCACAGCTGGGTTCAACTGTTTTGGGAGAGAACAGTAGAATGGGGGCAGGTGAGGCTGATCAGGGACTGGAGGGAAGGGGCTGGGCCTGCATCAGCCTGAAACAGCCAGTAAGTGACTCTGATCCCACCCACTTCTGATCACTGAGGACACCTCCAGCATAATGGCTAATGAATCATAGCAGATTTCATACACCTTGAAGCAGCCTTTGGACAGGGTCAGAATAAGGGGGAAATATTACTTTAACACCGGTGCAGCTCCAAATGACTTAAGCCTGCCTCACTCGTTGTAATGGCATGTGGGAATGACCTTGGGAGACAAGGGGAAGAGCTGCAGGCAAGGCAACAGTCAGACAAGCAGCAGCTGAGCCCGCCGAAGGAGTGGGGGTATGGTAAACATCTCAGAAGGGACCCCTCCTAGTTTTTTGGGCTATAAAGGTGAGGGGGGGAGTTGTACTTTCAGGCGTGCAAGATTCTGTTAATGTGACATCACCAGATGGTCAATACCGAAACCAGATAGATTACATACTTTGCAGCCAAAGATGGAGAAGCTCTATACAGATGGCAAAAACAAGACCAGGAGCTGACTGTGGCTCAGATCATGAGCTTCTTACTGCAAAATTTAGGCTTAAATTGAAGAATGTAGGGAAAACCACTAGACCACTCAGGTATGACTTAGATCATATTCCATGTGAGTACACAGTGAAGGTGATGAATAGATTTAGAGGATTAGATTTGGTAGACAGAGTGCCTGAAGAACTATGGACGGAGGTCTGTAACATTGTACAAGAGGCAGCATCTAAAACCATCCCAAAGAAAAAGAAATGCAAGAAAGCAAAATGGCTGTCTGATGAGGCTTTACAAATAGCTGTGGAAAGAAGGAATGCGAAAAGCAAGGGTGAAAGGGAAAGATATAAGCAACTGAATGCAGATTTCCAGAGAATAGCAAGGAGAGATAAGAAGGCCTTCTTAAATGAACAATGCAAAGAAATTGAAGAAAACAATAGAATGGGGAAGACTAGAGATCTCTTCAAGAAAATTGGAGATATCAAAGGAACGTTTAGTGCAAAGATGGGCATGATAAAGGACAAAAAAGGCAGGGACCTAGCAGAAGCAGAAGAGATTAAGAAGAGGTGGGAAGAATACACAGAAGAACTCTACAAGAAAGATCTTAATGTCCCTGATGTCCATGCTGGTGTGGTCACTGACCCTGAGCCAGACATCCTAGAGAGTGAAGTCAAGTGGGCCTTAGGAAGCATTGCTAACAACAAAGCTAGTGGAGATGACAGTATTCCAGCTGAGTTATTTAAAATACTAAAAGACGATGCTGTTAAAGTGCTGCACTCAATATGCCAGCAAGTTTGGAAAACGCAACAGTGGCCACGGGATTGGAAAAGGTCAGTTTACGTTCCAATTCCAAAGAAGGGCAATGCCAAAGAATGCTCAAACTATCGCACAATTGCACTCATTTCACATGCTAGCAAGGTGATGCTCAAAATCCTACAAGCTAGGCTTCAGCAGTACGTGAACCGAGAACTACCGGATGTACAAGCTGGGTTTCGAAGAGGCAGAGGAACTAGAGATCAAATTGCCAACATTCGCTGGATCATGGAGAAAGCACGAGAGTTCCAGAAAAGCATCTACTTCTGCTTCATTGACTATGCAAAAGCCTTTGATTGTGTGGATCACAACAAACTGTGGCAAATTCTTAAAGAGATGGGGATACCAGACCACCTTACCTGTCTCCTGAGAAATCTGTATGCGGGCCAAGAAGCAAGAGTTAGAACCGGTCATGGAACAACCGATTGGTTCAAAATAGGGAAAGGAGTACGACAAGGCTGTATACTGTCACCCTGCCTATTTAACTTATATGCAGAGTACATCATGAGAAATGCCAGGCTGGAAGAATCACAAGCCGGAATTAAGATTGCAGGGAGAAACATCAATAACCTCAGATATGCAGACGATACCACCCTAATGGCAGAAAGTGAAGAAGAACTAAAGAGCCTCTTGATGAGGGTGAAAGAGGAGAGTGCGAAAGCTGGCTTGAAACTCAACATTAAAAAAACCAAGATCATGGCACCTGGACCCATCAATCCCTGGCAAATAGAAGGGGTAGAAATGGAAGCAGTAACAGACTTCATTTATTTGGGCTCCAAGATCACCGCAGACGGAGACTGCAGCCATGAAATTAAAAGACGCTTGCTCCTTGGGCGGAAAGCTATGGCAAACCTAGATAGCATATTAAAAAGCAGAGACGTCACCTTGCCGACAAAGATCCGCATAGTCAAAGCTATGGTTTTTCCAGTAGTAATGTATGGCTGTGAGAGCTGGACCATAAAGAAGGCTGAACGCCGAAGAATTGATGCCTTTGAACTGTGGTGCTGGAGAAGACTCTTAAGAGTCCCCTGGACTGCTAGGAGGTCAAACCAGTCAATCTTAAAGGAAATCAACTCTGATTGCTCATTGGAAGGATTGATAATGAAGCTCAAGCTCAGATACTTTGGTCACCTAATGCGAAGAGAGGACTCTTTGGAAAAGACCCTGATGCTGGGAAAGATGGAAGGCAAAAGGAGAAGAGGACGGCAGAGGATGAGATGGCTAGATAGCATCACTGAAGCAATGAGCATGAAATTGAGCAAACTGAGGGAGGCAGTGAAAGATAGGAAGGCCTGGCGCAATATGGTTCATGGGGTCACGAAGAGTCGGACACGACTTAACGACTAAACAACAACAAACCTTACAATAAAGTTAGAGCTAGCGCTTCTGGGTGTGCTTCTTGGCAAGACTGCCTCGCAAGGCTAACACTTGTGCACTGGGGACAGGATAAAGGCCATATCATGGAGACACAGTTGAAAAAAGAAATGTTGCCATGGCATGTTTGTACCATAAAATGCAAGTTGGAAAAGGCCCTCAGTCACCCTGCCGAGCTGAGAGAGATGATACTAGGGACTTATTGTCCTGAGTCACCCATATTTGCATGCATCCCACCATGAGATGAAAATAAGTAAGGAAGTAATGTCTTTTTACACACCTGAAAAAAGAGTGGGGCTCTGATTGCACGGTCAGGGCAGCCCGCTTGACTTCTGTGATGCCCCCCCAAGGACACCCCTGCAAGCAGCTAGTATTGGTTGTACAGAGGAGGCAGGGAGGGAGGGAAGGGCCATCTGTCCGCTGCGCCTGAATTCTCTCCGTGTCTCTTGCCAAGTGACCTGGGAGAATTACCCAGAATTATCTGATCGGGTTGGTGTGGAAAGGCAGGCGGCTGGACGCATTATCTGGCAACAATGCTGCTGATGAAGCCCCAGGATGCTTCCCTCCCCGCTGCGCTTATTTAACAAGAGCCTTGTGCACATAAGGATCAATGAGGCTTGTTGTGATTTAATCAAAGGGCTGCTTTGTGCAGCTTCGGTTCTGCGGAATTCTCCGCATTCTGCTACCTACTTCCAGGGACGCCCACAGCGAAATGGCAGCTTCTCGACCCCGCACTGCAAAACTGGCAAAATGGTCTTTGGTGTTACAGCTTTTCTCTGCCTTTGAGCAAACAAGTCCTCCAACACTCACAGACATTTCACTTCAGAGGCAAGATATCCAGTTGGAAATGTCACCATTAAGGGAAGGGTTTTCCTTGAGAAATTCCACTTTCTGGGCATCTTTGAAGGAAGTGAACCCATTGCAGCAGTTAAGTTCCCTACTTTTGAGCTGCACTGATTTTAAAGTGCCTGTGTGATATACTAGTTAATATGTGGGCAAAGATAGAGAAGACTCGGGTTGGTTACTTATTATCAGAATTATTAAAATATATATACAATACAATACAATATATATACAGTATATCCCCCCTCTCCCTTACCATGCAACTCTGGGCAGCTGACAGAGAGTTAAAAATTATATAAATTGAATAAATAAATAAATACACCCAAAATAAACAGAAATCCATAAAAACATTTAAACCTCAAGTTGGGCTCACCTGCCGCTCTAGCCCAAAGCCTGTGGGTTGAGTCAATTTTAGCCAGTCACAACTTGACCAGTCCAAGCTGGGTCAAAAGGTTGTTGTTATGCAGAAGAATGTTATGTGAGAATGCTTATGTGAGAAAAGATGGAGTATAAATCTAATGCATACATATTTACTTACTGTATATGCATATATTCATTACAATTTCTCTAGCACAGAAATGCAGTAAGAGGATAATGCCTCACCACTCAGATTTCTGCCTCCTGTGAAAGCCTCAAGGGCATCAGAGCACACAAGTATAGGAATAGACTAAGGCCGATGATGAAACAGTGGGACCTTGAGATGCGGACAGTTGTGGGCCTGTCCTAAGTATAGGTAATAACCAATCGCTTGACACCTGCAGGTTCTCATCCCTACCTGATTTTTAAAATATATCCCCCTTATGATTTTTAATAGGAAGCTGACATGCTGCATATATACCAACTGCGTTTACAGTAATGTTTAGAAAATAAAAGTAATTTGTTTAGAAGTCTGCCTATTTGCCCAGCAAAAATACAAAAGTAAACTAGGATGATAAGAGAGCACCTTGAAGAACTAGAGTGAATGTTGGGGAGCTATATCTCCAGTGTGTCTTCTTTTTTAAAAAAGAAAGACAGCCGATTTTATGACTGTGCAAGATCCCCATGGCAATTATTCTGTGACAGGGCCCACAGTATGCTCTCAAAATGCTAAATATGCCCGCTGCTCCAAAGAATTTGCCTCCCTGTCTTTCAGATAGACTAGGCACTCAGGTGTTTATCTGGAAAAGGAGAGACATGATCCTAGGAATTTATGCTTTCTCAACTGAGGGGTACTAGAGCCACTGAGGTGTTGAACTTTGTCCCCAGGCAGGTTGTTATCTAAACAGTAACTACAAGATAGCACAGAATACCCAGATAGGTGCTGAAGATTTTCTGAATTGGTTGTTGGTGCAGCTTCTACAGAACAAAGACAGTCACTTGGAATCCTTTCCTATAAAGCATTTATAGGATCTATATCCCATTTCCATGCATCACTGAGTTAATAATCTTTATGATGCTTGATTTCTCCATAGCAGTTTTTCACTTCTGCATTTTTCTTTGCCTTCAATTTGGATATGACAAGATGATTTCTGAGAAGAGATAGTTGTAACTAAGCATATAATAATAGACCACCAATGCTAAGGAGGAGGGCGCTCCTGATTGCCCAAGTAATATTGTATCACTATGCCAGTTGTCCTGACAATGATCTGAAAGGAAGGGTCACCACCCAATTAATCAATGGTTTTATATGGTTGCTCATCATCAGATGTTAGTGAGAGGATGAGTTTCAGTGAGGAACAGTGTTCCATAAAAACACAGTATAATTTATGATGTCTTTGGCCTGCGTGGTACTTTGGATTCAGCTCCAAAAATGTACTTTGAAGAGTATAGGAATGCAAATGTAACATCTGTAGACAACCCTCTAAAACAGCTGCAGCTTTGCCCAGGATGACATGGTTGCTATGTGAGCTGTGAAAAGATGTGTCTGGTTTAAAGAGTTGCAGACAAATATTACCTTTGTACCTGTATACTTTAACACCCCTTTTTGAGATTGAATCTAAGATTCTATACATGCCTAATAGCTATGTGGAGTCCTTGGGGTTCTCTGAGCTTGGTTGTTTTCTTGCATATGTTTTGTTACCTGGCTAGGTAACATCTTCAGTGCTAGAATGGGATGGGGTTTGCTCTCTGTTTACATACTGTGGCATGCCCTGCCAGTGTTGGTGGGGGTGGGAGTTTGGTTTTGTTCTATTTTTTTCCTCTGGTAGTTCCTTGATTAGGGTATTGTTTACTGCTTGATTGTAAGTCCACTGGTAATCTTGGTGTTAATCTCTTCTTATCTGGGTGATGATTGCTGGTGAGGAGATGTTCTGGTCTTTTGTCTTCCTTTTTGTTGTCTCTTTTGAATAGAGTGTAAATGTTGTTTATCTCTATGTGCCTGTTGATGGCTGCCTTGTCTGAATACCAAGCTTCCAAGAATTCCCTCGCATTTTTGGATTTAGCTTGGTCTAAGATGCTGACAGTTTCCCAGTTGAAACTATGGTTAAGTCTGTCCATGTGAGATTAAGGAGTTTTCATCATGTCTTCTGACTGCTAGCTGGTGTTCATGGATGCGCTCTGCAAGTCTTCTCCCTGTCTGTCCTACATAGTGGTTGTTACAATCCTTACACCATATGTTGTAGATGACTCCTGTTTTTTATTCTTGGGCTATTGGGTCTTTTGGTCTGCTTAAGATGTTTTGGAGGGCTTTAGTTGGTTTGTGTGCTATGGAGATGCCATGTGGTTGTAATAGTCTGTTGGTAATTTCTGAGACATTTCTGATGTATAGCAGTGTTATCCTTTTCATAGCTTGTGTTGGTTGTGTTGTAGTAGGTTGAGTGGTCAGGCAGTTTTTGATAAAGTTGCACAGATATCCATTTGTTGGAAAATGTTGTAAAGGTGACAACATCTTCCAACAAAATGGAACATCCTTGGTGTGCTTTATACGGAGATGGGGCCTGAACTAGAATTACGCTGCCCCTCATATGGAATTGGGGCCATCCCTCTTTTATGGACATTTCTCTGTGGTCAGTACAGCTGAATGTTCCCGGTAATAAGCTAGTCATAAAACATCATTGATGGAAGCATGTGAATTTAGATCAGGGCTTTCCGACTCTTGGTCCGTGGGCTTCAGTCATCCCTCTTTGTCAGCCTGTGGCCCTCTAACCCTGTTATGGAAATATTCTGTTTCTTTGGTCTTGTACTGTATTCCTTTTTGTTATATTCTATGCTACTGTAGCTTTAAGAAGAAAAGTCTCTTCTTTCTTTCCTTTATTTTAGTCATGGCCATCTTGGGTTTTAGAAAAGGAGAAGCCTACTTTTATGCTTTTGTTCCTTCTGGTTCTTCTACCCGTGATTTTCCTTCCCTGCTTTCCCATCATTGGTCCATACCTCCTCAGCATTACTAGATCTTTTCTTTGCCACTGAAGAGATTAAGGCTCTCAGCACTCAACTGACCGACTCTTACCTGACTACAAACATACATTGTTTAAAAGTCTTCCTGTTTATACTGTTGTGTTGTGTCTAGCACATTTCTTAACTGCTATTAATAGCTCAACTTCCTGATCATCAAAGCGCTTCAAGGTGTTCCTTCTGCCATAGTTTCTATAATTTCCTCTCATTTGTTTGCACTGCCCTATTGATCTTAACGTTTACCTATGTACAGGAAAGGTTGATGTTAGCCCTTCAAGGTAGTGCAGACAAGAAGAACACCCAGAAGCTTTCTTTATTGTAAGGTTACATTAAACAGAATCTTGCAAGACTGAAAGTATTTCTCTCCTCTCTTTTCAGTCTCTGGAAAACAAGGGAGAGTCCCTTCTGAAATGCTTCCCATGCTTTTCCTTCACCAGTTGCCCTGGTTGCAGGTCTTCCTCTTGTCTCCAAGGTCATTCCCACATACTATCACATCTGCATCAAAATGCTGTAAGATGGTGAGTGTGTAGCAAGGTAAAGAGAGAAATGCCTGTGTGTCAAGCCCTATGAAGTAGGCACACCCAGGAAGTAACAACCTCTTGGATTTCTGGAAAGACCTTTATTGCTAGGAGGACAGCAATTGACAGAATCTTGAAAGCCAGTCAAAGTAATTCTCCAGCTCAAATTAGACCTCACATAATTAAGGCAGAGTTGATTTGTGCCTCTTTCTTGTGTTTCCCTTCTCCCTCAGGCATCTTTTCTACAACAGTCCTTTTTTATTCCTTTAACAATCTTGCTCCTCCATATTCCCAAGGTCTATTAGACATTCCATCCCATTATGTGACTTTTCTCCCAATTCTAGCATTTAAAATAAACTTGACATTGCCTTTTGCCCTGCCTGCAAGTGTTGCTGACTTCCCTAACAACCCTCCACTGTGTGAGAGCAATGATCTCAGCCAGGTGCTTCTCTGGATGAGAAGAATGTGCAGTTCCGTTCCCAGGTGAAGCAGGCCAAAGGATGGCTATATCCCTAGCCCTATTTTGAGGCCCAGGGCAACACCAGCAGAGGCTGACCCATCCTTGTTCCTACTACTTGGTCAGTGACAGCGGTTGTGCTCCTTCAAGTTGGGAGACTCATTTCAGAGAAAATGCAGTGGGAACTCCATTTTGCTGTAGTGTTTAATTTGTTAAATAAAAATGTCTTTAAAGACATAATGGGGTATTTTTCACTCTCACTTCACTTCACTTCACTAGACAATGCCTCAAGAAGGTCCTAATTTACAAAAATGCTACAATGACCCAGTGTCAGACCCACTAGGTAGACCAGAGCAGGAAATCAACTCCATAGGAAGGCTAATTTTTTTTTTTATATTGAGATTGGCTATAATAAGATTATCTTGCAAGTCTGATTGTGCTGTACTTCCTCCTCCTCCTTATACTTCAGTGAATTAGGGAGGTATCTGCCTGAGCAGATTCCAAATGTGATCTCATTCTGGACTTAAAAAATGCTTCAGCCTCTTTTGCCTAGGTAATGATTCCTGTATACTGTATCTCTGTCAAGGTCATCTTCCTTACTTTCCACACCCAGAGACTAATAGACAAAATTCTTCCAGGCAAGGAATGTATTGTGAAGCTCATCTGGGTTATATGTAATTTACAGTACATTTGCAGCAATTAAAGAGATATGTAAAGATATATATAAAGATATGTTTATATATATCTCATAGAATAATAAAGTTGAAAGGGAAGTCTTCTAACTGAGCCCCTATTTCTGCCTAGGACAGGAATCCTCATACAATCCTAGACAAATGGCTGTCTAACCTTAACTTGAAAATCTCCAGTGACAGACCCTTTACAACTCTAGAAAGCCATCTGTTCCACTGCTTATTAGCTCTCATGGTCAGGAAATTCCTCCTTATTTCAAGTTTGGATCTCTCTCTGTAAAGCCTCCACCCATTCTTAAAGAAGAAATTTCTGAGATGTTATAAAAGGAGTAATCCAGTCTGTGAAGTTGTGACCCTCCCTTTGTTTCTGGTCATCCTGAACATTCGTCAAGTTTGGAGCCTTTGTCTCAGGTGTGGCTCTCCTTCCCATCTGCTGCAATATTCTCTCCAGGTGTTTTCTGTTGGCCTCGTATTGCATACACAAACTAGTGGTAGCTCCTAGAACAGATGACCTGTTGTTTCAGGCTAAGCGGTCTTCATATTGGTTTTATATCTTCAGAAACAGTTACTCTCTGGCTGACCTGCTAGTATGTAAAATGTTTGTACTAGCAAGACAGGTTCTTTGTAGTTACAGTCTGGGAAGCAGGTTAAATTCCAGTGGTCATTTATCAGATCCATAATTATGTATGCCCGTCTTTCTCCCCTAGCACTGGGCAAATGTGTTGGATTATAGTTCCTATGACATCCAACTAGCAAGACCTCACTCATCTAGAGATAATGGAAGTAGATAACTCACACATATGGAAGGCATCCAGTTATAGAAGGATACATTCTTGATTCAACCCAGTGAAACTATGTAAACCTGACCTAATTTTTGTGCTCAGTCTATGTGGATTCTGTAGCATGAAGAATAGACATACTGAGCAAATTTGTATGTAGGGGCTTATCCTTTGGTTCTGTTTGTTTCCTATGCAGAAAAACCCTGATAATAGAGAAGAAAAAAAAATTACTTAAATTGATTTATAGTAAATGTACTATCAGGAATTAATTGGCTAGATTCGTCACTCAGCTGTTTTTGTTTTATAGGAGCTGCAGTTGGCTAAATAAGAAGCTAATCTCTGTTTCTGAAAGAAGGCTGACAATGGATGGGGTTTACTATCTTCTCTCTACAAGTATTGTGTAGTGTTTCCCCCATCTTCTGTATCCTGCTTAATTTCTTCTCTGACTTCTCAGATACCACATATGATGCTGAGTATAATGTGATCTGCTTGGTCTTAGCTTAGCATGTGATATGAACTCAAAGAAACTGCAAATCATATATGAAAAAGCTTTAGAAGCTAGAGTAATCTCCCAGTAGAATGAATGGAAAGAAGATAAGAAGAAAAAGGAGGTGGAAACTAATTGGAGCAGAGTAGAAAGAACTATGTTGCAGAGTGCTAAGAAGTATATGGAGTTATCCCAATGTGAAGTATAAATGGTTGGTGGAATGATGAAGTGAAAGAAGATGTGGATGAGAAAATGTATATGAGAGAAAAATATTTATAAAGTGTATAGAAAAGAAAAACTAGTTGCAAAGATTGTAGTCAATGACAGCAAAGAACTGTTACACTTAAAAGAGGCAGTTAAAATGCAGGCTGATTTTGATGGAAATAACAATTGTTTTGGAAATGGGTGAAAAGTGCTAAACATTTTCATCAAAGAGTCAGAAGTTGGGCCAGGCCAATCTTTTCTGGCATAGATCACTGGAATGAATATTTGGGCATGCAATTGCTACCAGGGGCAGCATCAGGTGGCTGATTCTGGGGCATGATTCTTAGGGTAGAATTGTACCAAAATATTCAAGTATGTAGGCTATATTTACAGACTCTCCTTCATAGTGCACAATGAAGGAGTGATGGGCATTGTCAGCCCTCCCAGGTTAACCAGACAGGAAACAAGACTAGATAAACTAATTCTACTTTATTGTAAGGCTACATTAACAGAACCTTGCAAGTCTGAAAGCACAAATCTCCTGCCCTCCCTATTTGCCACCTGAGTAGTTAGGGTGGGTCTTGTCTAAGTTTATTTCTTTGACCATTACCCTGTTGCAGACTTTGTTCTCTGTTATCTGATCATTCCCTAGGCGGCACCTCTTTCCCTGTCTTCCAAGGCCACCCTCACATTCCATCACAGGCATTTAGTATTACTGAGTCTTTTTACCTCAGATTTCTGCTGCATACATTTCTAGCCCATGTATAGTATGTTTGAATAGTCCTAAAGAAACTCAATATTCAATACATATACTGTATATGGAAGGTGAGTATTGATAACTTCAGTTGTCACATGAAGTTATAATTGTATTACTTGCATCTCTCTCAATACCAGTCCACCTAGAATTCCCAGGAGATTTAGTGATTAGTCTTGGAGTAAGCAGCTACTGAAATTCAGTGGCAATTGTTGGAGATCCAAGTTCTATGGTAAGGATTCTTCATTCCTTATGACCTATTGAACACAAGAGGACAGTTAGGTGTAGACAGAGACTTAAGGATTAACTCTGTGTCCCCTCTTCATCTGTTTCTCTACCTGGTCCTTGAGATACATGAGATACAGGTAGTCCTGAGGTTAAGAACACTTGATTTAAGGATGACCCATAGTTAAGAATGGAGCCTATTGTAGCAAAATTCAAGTTAAATACACAATGATTTGAGTTAAATACGCAGTGTTTCGAGTTAATTACACAATACTACTTATACGGTATTATACTGTACAATAATACTGTTCCGGCTTACATACAAATTTGACTTAAGAATAGACCTTGGGAATGGAACTCGTTCTTAAACTGGGGACTACCTGTAGGTAGTCTGTGGTAATTTCTGTCTGCCTTTCTTTCCAGGCATGCAAACATAAAGCACGTGGTCTTGGACATTTCTGGTAGAATGTAGTTGGCTAGATGCTAGGCTTTACCTAAAATATATTTCCTGTAAATTAACTCTCTTTCTGTTATAGTTATAGAAACCTGTTTCACTAATCTTTCACTGGGCTAGCTTCCTGCTTTGAGGAACGTGCTCTCGCACAAAATTCTTCACTCTTCACTACTGAAGTATTTCCAAATTAAATCCTGCAACTAATCAGAAAAAATATAAGTGCAAACACCTTCAAACTATTTATACACATCAGCTTTGCTCCAAAAGAATGAAGTTTATAGATGCTTTGTGGTATAAGAAACAATCATAATATTTGAAACTCCAGCAGTGGATAACTATTGATGCCTCTTTGCAACAATTTTGATCCTGATCTTGGTTAGATTTCTACTCTTGAGAATGCTCTCTCTCATACACACTCAGAATGCTTCAACTTCCAACAACAAAATGGGAGGGTTTTGTTTTGGGTGGGGAGGGATAATTTTTAACAGTTTCTTGCTATCTTAAAGATAAATGTGGATACCAGCTTAAAACCACCAAAAAGCCCCTGAAATCTCTAAAAATGAAAAACTTTCAATCCCACCATTTGATGATATCACCAGGCCCTTTTGGCCTCCAGTTGTTCCTTCCTCAGGCCAAAAAAGATTCCCATAAGTAGAGCCCTTCTGGATCAGGCCAAGGCCCGCCACAGTGCTTCTCACAGTGGCCAACCAGATCCCTCTGGGATGCTCACAAGAAGAGAAAGAGACATATCCTCCCACTGTTATTCTCTTGCACATTTAGCATTTAGAGGAACACCACTTCCAACCTAGAAGCAAAATGAAGATTCAGGATTAATAGCTCTTGATGAACCTTTCATCCACGAATTTATCCAAGTTTTTTAAGCCATCCAAGTTAGTGGCCATCACCACATTGTGCGGTAATGAATTTTCCAGATTAATTATGTATTGTGTTAAGAAATACTTCATTTTGTCTGTACTAATTCTCCTTCTAGTCAGTTTCATTGGATAACCTCTGGTCCCAGACTTTTGAGAAGGAAGAAAACTCCCTATCCATTAAATCCTGTCATAAAGTTCATTAGCTGCATGGTTTAGCACTGTGTGGGTGGAAGCACCATTGGAGGAAAAGTTTGGAGAGGAGAAAAAGCCCCAGTGTACTGTGAAAAAGATTGTTAGAAAGTTTGCAATCAGGAGCTCTTATCATCTTGAATAAGATAAATTGAACTGCTCAGATGCATGGCTGAATTATTCAGGGAGAAGAAATTGATTTCTGTATCTTTGATACAGTAACTCCCCTTAGCCTTCCAGAGTCACTAAAGGCCTTTGCCAACTTACACTTAACTACAACACAAACATATTTCTCTCCCCATGATGGTGCCTTAATGTCATCCTCAGCCCGTGAGTGAGATAGACCTAAGTCATTGTTAGTTATACCAGTATTAAAATAGTAATTTTCCCCTTATTCTTATTCTTTCCAAGGGCAGTCTCATGGTTTACAAAACTGTTGGTTTTGTTGCCCATTATCATGGAGGAAGGGGGACACGGTGGCGCAGCGGCTTAATGACGCTGAAAGTTGCCGGCCAGAAATGGCTGATGCTTCGGCGGTTCGAGTCCAGCCTTCGCGTTAACAGGGTGAGCTCCTGTTTCCTCCCCAGTTCCTGTCAACCCAACAGGTCGAAAACTCACGTGAGTAGATAAATGGGGACTCTCACTCTGGTGGGAGGAAAAATGCTGGCAGCGCCTGCAAAAGGAGTTGGGAGCAGTTGCCAGTAAGTGCGAAACCGCGCTCGCCCGAAAAAGGGCGCGAAGCAACGGAAACCCCGCCTCCTGCGCTCGCCAGCTGGGCTCTGCTCTAGGAAGGAGGCTCTGGCAAACCACTTCCGAAAAACAATTGCCTTGAAAACTGCAAGGATTCGTCCAGGCAGTCACTGCAGGGTCAGTAATGACTGAGCGCAGACAAAAAAAAAAAAAATTATGGAGGAAAATCAGGAGATTGCAGTAACTTGAAAGAGAGGCAATAGAGGGATTAAGTGATGGGGACAGCAAACTGTTGTAGTTTTCCGCCAACTGAAGGATGCGTAGAGAACATTAAAACCTTGGACCATCTGCTGCTGTCACACTACAAGCTCCATCCTTTTTGGATGTGTGTGCAACATCACAATGCATGTATGAAGAGGGCAGGGCTTGTATCACAAGATTATGATGCCACCTTTGTCTGACTGATCCATTAGTGACATTCCCCAGTAGTGGGGAAGTATCAGCTGTTCCATCACAGTCCTACAAGTCATCAAGCCTGCAGTGTTTACTATCCATTCTCACAGCAGTGAGGATGGGTGACCAGTTTCAGATATTACTAAAAGTATCACTTAAGCATATTTGGTTGGTTCAGCCATGCCTCCTCTCCCCATTTTTCAGCAACTGGTGAGATTTCTTGTAAGGAGAAAATGTTTGTAGAGGTAAAAGGTTTTAAGTGCTTTAGCTACCTACCTTGTTTTGCAAGAACCTCCAGTGGGACAGTTAAAATCCTTCAACCATACTCAATTTGAAAGACGCAATCCCCATTAACACCTTGCAATAAAGACACAATTTTAAACTGATCTCAGTCTTGCCAATTAATACAGCTGATGCTCTAATCATTAATGTCACTATTAAATTTTCTAAGATTTTCTAGTGAACTAAATTGGGGCAGTTTTGTTGCTTAGCATTTCTTTTGATAATGAGGCCTCTCTCTTAATTCAATTAGCATGACACTATGAAGAGACAGAAAATGAAGACATTATATATAGGGGAGAAAAAGAAACGAGCTACGGGAGCACACCAGAATTTTAAACACAATGACTAGATTTGCACAAAGTGTTAAAGTAGTTTACAATGTTGTTCTGTCTGCTGTGACTTGTCTTAGCGTGTTGGGTGAACGAGGCCATCAGTTAAGCCATAAAATGGTTTATCATTCTGGAGAAAGCATATGAACAAAGCTATTACAGTCTGTTAATCTAGGTTTAGTCTGATATGTAAACCCAATCATCGTTTCTCAACTGTTTACAGCTTATCAACCCTATTTATAAGCATTGTTTCAGACAACCTGTACAACACTTGACCCACAGCCTTATCAACTACTGGAGTAACTGGTTCTTATGGATTGATAGAGCAGGAGAATCAAGTCAACAGTAAAATGAAATCTGATTCATTAAACATCACAATTACACCCTTAGAAAAATGCCCTGTTTACACTTTTTCTTCATGCTAAGTATCGCATTGACTAAAGTCAAAGCACATCAGTCAGTATGGCCTTTGCACATTGCAACTTCAGCATCTGAATGACTCTTGAATCTCAGAAGTGAGGAATCAACCCCAACTTTTCTTCTTTGCTTTTTTTTATAACCACAAATCCCAAGTCTGGACATAGCACGAGTTGTTCCACTCAGATTGCTGCCTTGGCCAATGACTTTTTCATCTCACATTATATTGTTCATACCTCCGAGCTAATTGTACTCTTACAAATTTGCCTTTCTTCCAAAAAACCAGGAGATCTGTAGTTTCCATTTTCCATAATTTTCCTTTTCCCCAGGTTCTAAGTTGCTAACAGGGATATGTACAGTGAATGGGAATGCACAAGCCAGATCTGCTTTCTCAGTCATTTTTTTTAGGACCACAGAGAAAAGAAGCTTTTGTTTTTTATAAATTAGGATTGCTTCTTGCAACCCTTCCTCATGATACCAGGAAGACATCTGGATTATAGGTAACAGTGGAGATGGTAATGAATTTTGACGTGCTTGGCAGTCATCTTATTTTAGCCATTATTGTAACCATTCAAACATCTAAATCACGGTATTGGAGTTAGGTTTTTTTTTTCTATTCCTAACAAGTTGTATTGGAAAACATTCCACTTTACCCCATGGCTGGATGGTGATAATTTATTTATTTATTTTATTTATTTATTAAATTTTTCAACCGCCCATCTCCCCTCAATGGGGGAACTCTGGGCGATTGACAACAAACATTAGAACATAAAATATATAAACACATAAAACCTTAAATTAAAACATTACTAAAAAGAAGAAGGAGAGACCAATAATATAATATAATATAATATAATATAATATAATATAATATAATATAATATAACAGAAGTGATTATAAGAGTAAAGCTGTGTTTGCAAAATCACATTTTGTGATTGTGCCAATCATGTTTTAGCTTAATGTGTTACATAAAAACAACTTGTGAAGTTAGCTTATGGTTAAGTGTGCTGTGTGAACTCAGAAAATTGGGACCCAGGGGTATCCACAGCAGGGAGCTGGGTCAAAAAGGGCATGATGCGTGCCACAAGAGGCAAGGTTTTGATCATGTAGTCATGGCTGCCATTTTGACTTTTTAAACTCCTTTGTGGACACCCCTGATGGGACAATTAAAGAAACCATGGTTAACTGTGGATACACAAATCCTATAAACATAGCCATGGTGTCTCTCCTAATTAGGGGCTAAGCTTCCCCCTTAGAAGTTTGTTTCCAGACAAGATTTATTGAAATATTTCATTTGAAAATGTGCAGTGAACCAGATTCAAAGTGGAAAAGGTGATTCAGAGCATGTGTGGGCATGTATGTCACACCTGTTGGCATTGCCTTAAAGAAGCTGCACCCACACATTTTGATTCCAGGTTTCTATTACAATAATCTAGTGGCAAAGAATATAATTAAAAACTGTCATGCAGTAAGGTAGGAATGATTATAAACTTGAAATAATTTTAGGGGATTTTCTCAGGCTCAGAGAGCTTCCCTGACACTTTCCTTATGGTAATTTCAGGTATTCCCAGAACTTTTGAAAATGTGTTTTGCATATTTGTTTAATATCCACTTCTGTCTCTTTGAAACATTTTATTGTGTAATTTTTGGCATGCTGCTAATGGTCATTTTAGAATACTGTGCGTTTAATTGTATTTTTTCATTTCCAGTAGAGCACACCTGAACAAATCTAAGATAATGGATGAACAATAAATGTGAATATTGACAACTCTTTCACTAGATATTAGCACTGCCTAGGGAATCATTTAAACATGGTACCACCTCCCTCACAGTTAATTGCAACAATCTCTTGGTAATATTTCCATGCTACCTGTGGCAAAACCAGGTTTATTTGGTTCAAAATTACATAATTTCTTAAGTTTAATTTTGGAGAAAATAAATATCGTTTAAATTTTTGCTGCCATTGGCCCAAAATAATAATCTTTTTTATTTTTTATATAATTTTTATTTTATAACAAGATTATAAAAGGTAAACAGAAATACAGAAGGTAAACAACCAAAAAAATACAAATAAACCCCCCCCCACTAATGAACTACAAAAAAACCCTTAACAGAACAAAAGATAGAAAACCATTATTAAGCATTTAAATACATCACTTATATATCATATTTTAGCTGTTTACAATTAAAAAAACCCTTGTAATACTCTATTATTATTGTCAAATGGGAAAAATAGCATGATAATATTACTCTATTGTTGTAAAATATTACAAAATCTATATTAAAGAAAAATATAATGCTTCATTTTCTGATTAGTAGAGGAAAATCCTCTTTTTGAAAACAAATAAATTACACAGCGTATTTTCAAAATCCAATCCTAAGCAGCTGGAATAATGTCACTTTTCTGATTTCTCAAAATAATTCTCTTAGCAACACCCCATGCCTGGTACAACCATAATTCCTCAAAGACAGTCAGATTCTAGAATTTTGGAATATAATTTAACATAACATTAACATTTCTAACATTGATGGATTTCCTCGTAAATCTAGTTAGATACATTAATTTTTTTCAAAAAAATGCAAGTAATTTACAGGACCACATCATACAGGTCAGTGAACCCTCCAATTTTTTGCATCCCCATTAAAAGAAATCTCATGTCAATCCTTTCAAAACGTTCATTGGAGAATCCAATAAATTCAAAATACAATTTTTGGTGAATCAATTTTAATTTCAAATCCAGTGATATTAAGAATTTGTAACCATTGGTGTGACATTATAGGATACTCCAATTTTGTAGTCCCTAAATCTCAGTGGTATCCTCTCTGAAAAACTTTTGGCAAAGATATGTTATAGGTTTAATTGGATTCCAACAATGAAGCAAGCACCCTGGATACATCTGAAGCAGCCAAAACATCTGGCCCACATTGAGCCGTCAAAGCATGCCAAAGTTGAAGATATGTCCTGTTGTGAGTTAGAAAGACCAAATTCTGTTTGAAGTTGAAAAAAAATCCTTAAAATAATCATTACATCTATACACTACTAAAACTCTCATTGTGTTTATCTGTTTGTCTGTTTGTACCCTCAAGTTAGCCCAAATGGTGCATTATACCCCAACAAGTTTTTTGAATCAAGGTACCTACAATCTTAAAGAATGTGTAAAACATCCGGGAACCATTACTCCTGTGGAATTGAAATTTCCACAACATTCAGACCAGTTTTATTCGCAAAGTTGTGGCTGTTGCAGCATCCCCGCACTCACATGATTATGATTTCTGATGCTCCCTGACAGCTTCTCACAAGCAAAGCCAATGGGGAAACTGCAGGAAGTTGGAAGTCGCTCGTGCTCTCACTGCTTTTTTGCCCGCCCGTGGTCATTCTGTTTATCTGTTTAGGTAAGTAAATACTGACATATTACTGAAGTTCATTTGCCACTACAATTATTTTTCTATTTATATATACTGTACACTCTTGTTATATGATCACAGGACCATCCAGCAGTGGGGTAAAAAAAATATGGTCAGCCTAAAATTTAATGTTCATTCTGGTCACATCAGACTGCACTACCTTCCTCTCAAAAGATGATCCAACAGGTCACAGGGTTGTCTAGTATTAACTAATTTAAAGCGTCTATCCTAGCTTCTGCCCACACTTTCCAATAAAACATTTTACCACCTATTTTTAAAGTAGAATTCTTCCAAAGTGTTAAATACTCATGAGTCTCAATATCAAAATCCAGCCTGAACCCCAGTAGAGCCCCCAAATTTCTCCCAGCATGCACCCCTGGAAATAAAGCACCCTTCTTAGTATATGTTGATCCACAAACTTTTCAGGACATAAATGAAAATAAATAATAACTTTCCAGCAAGGCCCATGGAGGATGATGCTCTACTACATTTTCATTCCATGTACTTATGGCTGAGTACATGAGCAAATCTCAATTTACTAATGAAATTTTTGGTGAGAACCCAGAAGGGAAATCTTGGGAGTTCTTTTTTTTTAATATATAAATAATTTTTATTAAAGATTTTTTAAAAAGGAAGGCAAAAACTAATACAAACTAATATAAAGTAAGAAAAAGAAAAGAAAAAGAAAGAGATCCAAGAGAAAGCTAAAAGTGCAAGAAAGGAAAAAAGGGTAAAAGAAAAATAGAAAAGAAAGAAAAAAGATTCAAAGAAATAGCTTCCATTCTTCTTTACGGCAGTTATAAGTACAATTATAAATTTACCTCTTACTCTATGTTACAACATAACTCTCTTTCTATAAACTATCCTGTCTAATCATCAACACCATAAATCATAAGTTCATTTTTTGCTGTTTCAAAAAGTCTATAAGGGGTTTCCAGTCAGCAATAAATGTAGATATTGTCTTTTCTCTTATCAAAGAAGTCAATTTAGTCATCTCAGCAAGTTGCATCATCTTTACCAACCATTCCTCCATTGTGGATAATGCCAAATCTTTCCATCTTTGTGCATACAATAATCTTGTTTTTGTGTTTTTGGGCACAAAGAGTTTGTATCTATTCCATATTCTCAAGGTGGTACTTCTAACGTAATGATTTTTAAATTCACATTAACCTTGACTTTATCTTACCACAAATGTCTATGCCACCCAAATCTCAGGTCATGTCCTTCTAACTCCAAAAGCCTTCTATTTCCCAGCAACATCCACTCTTTCATCCAAACCAAACAGCAAGCTGCAAAATACAATTTCAAACCAGGTAAACCCAATCCTCCTCTTTCCTTTGCATCTTGTAACACCTTATATTTAACTAGTGTTTTTTTCCCTTGCCACACAAATTTAGACATATCCTCTGCCACTCTTTAAAAGGTGCATCAGTTGTCAAAACAAAAACATCATACCTAGAGTTCATTTTTATCACAGAAATTCTCTCCAACAGTGACAGGTGTAATTTCTCTCATCTTAACATATCTTTTTAACTTCATTCCATGTCTTAACATAGTTATTTTGAAATAACATACAATTCAAGAGAGAGTTTTTATGCTGATGTATCTTTTATCAGCTTTTCTTGATAGCATAGTATCTTAGGCTTGGAAGGGAATATTATAATTTATTTCCCATTTATTCAGAGTAGTTGATTATGAACAGTTAAAATGTTATTTAATAGTCATATTGTATGAACAGATAATGCAGACTATGTTCGCTGTTTCTGCTTCAAGGTGTGTAAACCAAACTCCTAAGTGCTTCATTATAGGGTTTCTTTTTTCTATTATATATTCCTTATTAACCCCTTTCCTTTTTCCTCTAGTCAACTGCCAAGTACTTGCCTCTTCTTTTAACCCTTCCTTTTCCTGCATTTTCTGCCTCTATTCAAACAAACTGATTATTTAATCTTTATTTGCTTCAGTTGAAGGCAAGCTCAGAGTTGCTACTGAACTGAGCATCCTTGGAAATCTAAATTATAAAATCAGTGATAAGACTCAATTACTGTTTCACCCATTGTCAGCCCTTCAGGGTAGACCAGATCAGGAAAGAGACCCCATTGGAAGACTAGAACTATACTTTAATGAGATAGGCTAATAACAGAATCTTGCCAGCCTGATTGAGCTTTACTCCCCTCCCTCTTATATCTCAATGAATCAGGGAGGAGCCTGCTGGAGTCTTTTCCAAATACTATCTTGTTTCCTGGGACTTAAGGAATATTTTAGCCGTCTTTGCTTAGGTAACAGTTCACGCCTATTCCCTTCAAGATCATCTCTTGATGCTCTACACCAGTGTTTCTCAACCTTGGCAACTTTAAGATGGGTGGACTTCAACTCCCAGAATTCCCCAGCGATGCTGGCTGGGGGATTCTGGGAGTTGAAGTCCACCCATCTTAAAGTTGCCAAGGTTGAGAAACACTGCTCTACACCCATCCCCACCCATCCTTTCCCCAAGCTCCTGTTTCAATTTTAAAAAGTTCTTTATTGGCATTTCCACTCATCTATAGTGACAGACCCTTGAGTAGTGGCATGTACAGGGAGGGAGTCAAAAAAATTAAGATGGCAGCCACAGCCATGTGATCAAAGCCCACCCTTTTTTATGTACTTCACAACACAAAAAACAGGCAGGGCTTCAATTGTGTGGTTGGGCGACCATCTTGATCCTCCCCCGCACGGACACCCTTGAGTTAGAGAAAGGACTATATTAGTTCAAAGTATAGGTGGGAGATACCAGTTGGATTGTAAGGGCTAACAAAGCAAGGGAAGGATGACAGTCAGGATTGATAAAACCCATTTTATCATTTCAAATTTCTACCACCTCATTCAGACATAACTGCAGGTTGTGCATGCCCACCCAAATTCAAAATGAGTTGAAATTATACTGGAATGATGAACCGTAACACCTTTTCTGGGAATATTTTCTTAACTTTTTTTTTTTTCCATTTCAGTGCTTCATTCCTCTTTTCTCTGACCTTATTAAGGGACTACATAGGAAAACAAAATATATGTGAGATTATCTGGAACAGCTGGGGCAGCGCTTAGAAAATCAGTCCAGTGACACAGATTAATGAAAATTGCTCCAACGAAGTGAGGGAGGGGGTGTCTATTATTCACAAATGCCCATTAAGTCCAGAAGTATGTAATTTGCATCGATTTATGCATTTCAGGAACGTATACAAAAGATGTATATGGAATGTAATTTGCATAATGGCATCATTGCACAAATGATGTAAATTGTCATGGAAGTTGTAAAATTAAGATGAAGTTTACATAAATCTAACTGTAGTCAGGACTACAGATACAACTGATTGGTCCATTCTTTCGGGGGAGGTCCAAATGGAAATTTTGTCTGTTGCACTCACAGTCTGCTAAACGGGGATCCAAGACATTGAGGTTTTACTATATGGACACAAAACTAGAGAAATGTAATTAGGCTGGGTTCACATAAGGTGTTAAACACTAAACCCCAATTAACACGGTATACTTATCATACAGTATTTATATCCTACCACAATCCAACTCTTAACATTTTGCTTATACTTATGTTTATTTATTTATGTTATTTAAAGTTATTCCCAAATGAATAATGTATGGGTTATCATGATAGCCTCATTCACACAGTAGGGTAAGACAATGCCCAGGTTCTCGCCCCAGAACTTACTCTTACTCTCGTTCTGGAGTTCATTAACATCAAGGAGATAAAACTTGTTCTACTCAATCTGCTTATCAGCATCAGCTGTGATCTGTACATGAAGGCTACCAGATCTCAGCTGCAAAATTCTGGATGGCCACTAGATGGCAGTTAATTATTGTTTTAATGCATGGCTGGCTGGGGAATTCTGGGAGTTGAAGTCCACACATCTTCAAGTTGCCAAGGTTGAGGAACCCTCTTTTAATGTATTTCTTTGCTGCCATCTAATGGTTGTACAGATTTTTGCAGTCCAGTTCTATTAGCCACAATAAATCAGTCTCTCTAAATATGAAGGTCTCTTCTCTAAGTTAAAGAAAAAGGTGTATTTTCCCTTCTTTCTGCTCGTCTGTGCCAGCATATGAGCAAAAGTGACATTGAGTTGTGAAACAGATACTGCAATGATTAAGAATGAACCAACAGACCAATGTTAAACAGGCATTAATTAGGTGGGAGCTTGGTCTCTGGCACTAAACTTCAACTCTCAGCAGGCTCACATCAGACAACATTTTCCATTGTTTTGCTGAATGGATTCTAGCAACAACTTCTGGAGCAAAATGTTGTTAAGTAAAGCAGGGCAACGTTTTGCTGAAATCCAGGGCTATACACCAAGCCAAGTGAGTCTCAGGACTTAAGAGTAATTTCTGGGATCTTTTCAATCAAATATCCCCTGATTTGATTTGACCTGATGTTGCCAGCCATTTAATCTCTTTGTATTGGTGTAGTGCTGTTGCATTTTTATTTTTGTAATTTATATTGTTCTTGCAGCAGCATAGAAATATGCTTAATAAATAAATACGGTGTACATTTCTTAAAGGCTATTGTCTGTAAGGAGAGAATAAACATGATGAGAACTGTACTCTTCAACATGATTTATGCATCACAATAAGCTAGAATATTTTATTTTGGCTTAATATGTGGCATGATCCTAGTCACTACGGTTTGGAAACCATGGCTTCCGGCTTAGCATACTATATGAACAATCAATTGGGGTTTATTCAGTAAACCATAGTTAAGCATAGCATGGCTTAGCATGATATGTCAACCCAGCTATTGTAATGTGTAACCTGCAGCACATGGTTTTCACATTTTCTGAAGCAGATCACTATGACTTGTTCAACAAACCATGATTTGGAATGATACATTCATGTAAAACCTATTGATTTATTTACTACTTAGCTGCTATGGAGTGAGAAGCTAACTCTGGATAGGTTTTCTTTATATATTAATTTTTATTAATAAAAAATAGAACATTAATAATTTAATGTTTTTAAAAAAACACAAAGAAATCAGAACTATCTTGTTTTATTATGCAAGACTGAAAACCCTACTTCAGTGGTGGAAACTATGACATACAATTTTTGATTTGTTGTCTGAACTTGGAATGGCTCCCCATTTTGGAAACCAATCTTTAAATCCACATCAAGTTTTATTAACTGGGCTTGATGAAAAGCATACTGGTTAATTTGATGATTGCAGGCAGACATCACAAGGGCCTGGAGAAGTATAGTTTTCTATGACTACTCTACCCATGGTTTAGTAACCATAGTTAACCCACTACTAAATATTTGACCCAGGTTGAAATATACTTGGTGTGCTTGGTTCTAAGAGATGAGTGAACAGAGAATGGTACAGTATTGTCCTTCTGGACTTGGGTGGTGACCTTCTTAGCAAACTTCCCTTCACAAGCAGTTTGTTAAGATTTTAAGCATTAGAACAAATAATAGATATGAGTACACCAGTTAGCTTATAGTGATGAAATATGTTTAATATTCACTGGTGGAACGTCTGAGGCAGCTGCTTTTTGAGGATTCAGGCAGGGGCAGGTACAAAGTCTGGTGTACAGTAATTCAATTGCTAGGTGGAAATTTCCACTCATATACTTAAATCATCCTCAATATCATGAAATACAATCAATCCTGGAAAATATGTACAGGTATTATCCCTTCCTTCCTATTTATATCCCACTTTCCCTTCAATGCATATGTAGCACTTCCTCCTCCAATTGTTTTTCCCAGCAGTGATGTGCCTATGAGGGAGGTTGGATTGAGAAGTAGTGGTTGTGCTCACACAACACATTCCACATGGTTAACTGAATCATAATATACAATGGGTCAACCAAATATTTTGGGTTTGCATAAATGTCAGTGAACCATTAACCCACATGGGTTAGATTCACACAAAATACTAGCTATGGTTCAGGGTGCATAAGCTTCCATGACAGAGTGTGATATGAGCTGAAACCCAGTCCAGGATCTTAACTACAGAATCTCTAATATGTACTCAACATTTAAACTTTTTGTAACGGACCACTGAATTGCTGCTTCAGGATTCCCCAGTCAGGGGAATTCTGGGAGTTGAAGTCCACATATCTTAAAGTTGCCAAGGTTGAGAAACACTGTCCTGGAGGACTGGCTTATCCTCACAAATACCTTTGAAGTGATGCTTCGTCAGGTTATAGCATCATTGTGAAGCTATTGTGAGTTCAGCTGGTGCCAATACCTAAGCAGACTTTGGCTAATCTCAAAAAAGCAGGATTAGACCTGGTTAGTGCTTATAGGAGAGCACCACAATATCCCATAACTGTAGAATAGATTAGGAAATTGAAATAAAAACACCTTGGAAGAAGCTCATGGCAAATTATTTCCTTACTATTGCTAAAAGGGAGTTGAGTTTAAATTGACCGAGTCTTTTCTTTTACTGTATTATAAATTTGAAAATTGTGCATCTCACAAACAAGGGCTGTGTCTTCCACTTTGTGGAAGGTGGGGGTGGAAGAGAAGTGATTTTTTTTTAAAAAGTCCATTCTGTCTCTAAAGTGATGGCATATCTTTGAAAGTTGCATAGTAGCTTGCTGGCGCATGGATTTAGAATTGGACCAAATTGTTACAAAATGCTCTATCACTTGTTCAGGAGGAAGAGGGGAAAAGTATTCTGGAAGGAGAAAAAAAGTCTATCTTGTCAAAATGGTCACCTCTGATTTGCAGAGAATGGGTCTACAGAACTGCAGCAGCATTTAATGGAGATTTGAAATAAACTAAGTATGGTGAGAACTTCCTTCTGACGCTGCTGCCCAATTTCACCACTACCAAAAATTATCAATAAAATTTCCCATTATTTTGGGAATTGTAAGCCATAAAAAAAAGGCTTTACGTAAAGAAATGCACACAGGAAAAAAAACAATCTCTGTGAAAAATGAGTATTCCACCCCTGCCTGTGGGACTCTCAGCTGACAAAGCCGCCCCAGCGTTATAGACTTGAGTATTACATGGTGGCAATGTTCATACAACATAGTAAACTGTGATTTGCTTAACTAGGTTTATTGAATAAATCATAATTGGCTGGGTTGACACAAACATATTAAGCCACAAACAAACTACATTTGGGCATAGCATTTTGAATGAACCTAGCCAATAGTTTTAGAAAAGCTTAGGTTGGGGAAGCTTCCTTAGGTTTAAAATAGAAGTTTTTTCCAGCTTTCAGGTAATGCCTCATGTGCAGAAATTGCAATTAGTAACTAAGGTTTGTAAAATATTGATCTGGGGAGTTCAGTGGAAAATCAGTCTATTTATGCAATTCTTGGGTGATCAGCAGTTACTAACTAGTCAATTTGTAGATAGACATTACTTGCAGAATGATGAATATAAATGACTGTGTTAACTGCACCTAAAAAAGTTTGCACATATTTAGTTTCTGTGTTTGAAGACAAATGCTGGAACAATAAAAGTTTTATTTGGCCCAATAAAATCAGTAATGGTCCTCAGATCCTGAATTCCCATAATTAACAGAAGGGTTTCAACAGAGAATTGGGATAAAAAGTATGCGAGAGAGATGACTTGAGAATCATGCATCAGAATTGCACAGGGAATCATTTTATTCCAACTATTGAGCCAACTGCTTGTTGCCATCAATTACATATTTTTTAGTTCTGTTTGCTAATTAAAGTTATTTACCTTGGAAAGTAGGAAGTGGTTTCTTTTCATCACTCACAAGAGTTGTGTTACAAATGAAGCTGAGCTTAGAACTTCTGCTTAGAATAAGGGCTGCACTGAGGACAGCCGGTACTGTATTGTATATCAGACTGAGGATAGCCAGTATTGTATATCAGACCACATCAAGGTTAAACATGAATGCAGAGCATTTCTAGATCAGACCAAAGAGTCCTTTTAATATAGAGTATGTTTTTCTCAGCAGCCAGCCAGATGTTTTAGAGAAGTTCACAAGCAGTTCTTCAACTGGTATTCTCAGGTAAACTGCCACAGAATGTGGAAGCTCAGTTATCTCATCCTAAAACCTGTAAATGCTAGTGGGTACACCGGCTGTAGATTGGGCCTCCCATCTCATCTTAGCTAATGGCTCTCTCCTTTTTGAACTTAGGGAAACCAAGCCTGTGAAGGATGGGTTCTAGGAATCTGTAACAAGAAACTTTTCTGTACCCTCACTAAACTATGCTCACTTGACTGTGGCTGACCTCGAAATATAAGGAGCACAACTGGATCACTGTGAACCAGTCATGACTTGCCCGTAGCTGACTAACAGGGCATTAGAAACACCACTCAGTCCTACCCATGAGCTCCAGCAGCTCCTGTCTTAAAAGAATCCCCTTGCTAACACTTGGTGACATGAGAAGACTCTCCCCAGCGAGGTTTTGCACATTGGCGTGTGTATGCTAGGTATTCAAGGGGTGGTAATAAAATGGGAGGACTATATGCCCAGCCTCTCAGTAGAGTTTTAGCCACCATGTAGTCAGTTTTATGGGTTATGTAGTAGTAACTAATAACCAAGTAGTGTACCTCTTCTCTGAGAGTTTTTGGCTAGAGACTTTGTTAAGCTTGTGTAGTAGATAAGTCTTGGATGCTAAATACATGAGAAGAAGTGTTTTTTCCTATATTTTGTATGCAACTTGTATTTTATGGAGTTTTGCATTTTTATCAATAAACAACCAGATTTTATATATTTTCTGGCTGGAGTTCTTTGAAGAACAAGATATGGACACTGCATTTTGTAAATCTCTCATGCTGATGTGTATTTTTCCTGGGCAATTTTCTGGGAGTATTGCTAAACTCTGCACAACAGGAAGTTCAAGTAGAGGAAGCACTATGGCAAGACAAGTCCCTGCATGGGATGTACCATCGACAGATAGCTGAGGTGGCTGACATTGGGAAATCCTACCAGTGGCTGGAAAAGGCTGGACTAAAAGACAGCACTGAGGCACTGATCTTAGCAGCACAAGAACAGGCACTAAGCACCAGATCCATAGAAGCAGGGGTCTGCCACACTAGGCAGGACCCAAGGTGCAGACTGTGCAGAGAGGCCTCAGAGACAGTCCAACACATAGTGGCAGGGTGTAAGATGCAGGCACAAACAGCATATACTGAACAGCACAACCAAGTAGCTGGCATTGTATACAGGAACATCTGCACAGTGTATGGGCTAGAACCCCCCCAAGTCCAGATGGGAGATTCCACAGAAGATTGTGGAGAATAACAGGGCTAAGGTCCTGTGGGACTTCCAGATCCAGATGGACAGGCAGGACTGGCCAATCAACCAGACATCGTGGTAGTAGACAAGGACCAAAAGAAAGTAGTAGTGATAGATGTAGCAGTGCCAAGTGACAGCAACATCAGGAAGAAGGAGTATGAGAAGCTGGAGAAGTATCAGGGACTGAAGGAAGAACTAGAGAGGATGTGGAAAGTAAAGGCCAAAGTGGTCCCAAAGTGGGGTAGAAGCACTCGGGTCTGTGACTCCTAAACTGGGAGAGTGGCTCCAAGAGATCCTAGGAGCAACATCAGAGCTCTCTGTCCAGAAGAGTGCAGTGCTAGGAACAGCTAAGATACTGCGCAGAGCCCTCAAACTCCCAGGCCTCTGGTAGAGGACCCAAGACTGAAGAAGACACATACTACCCATAGGGGTGAGAGGGGAATTTTATATATATATACACATATACATATACATTGGTTGGGTGGTTTTGTTGGAGGACAAGCTACCATGTGTGTGTCATTGTGAAATGTTGAGTTTTGTAACAAGGCTGTGGGTGGGGACAAGAGGAGAAAGTTGTGAAGTCACCATTGCCCTCCATAAAGTTCCTCAGTTGATCCTTTTTTTTTTTTGCAGACAGTGAATTTTTTCATGGCTCGCCATTGTGTATTCATTGCCTTCTCAATTTCATTCTTTCACAGTTAAAGGTGTCTGTTTGTGTCTTTGGAAACCCAACTCAGCTATTTCTGCTCCACTAACTCCCCTGCTTTCAGGACAAAAGAGATGTTTTTCCATCTTTCTCCTCCTCCATCTTGGGGGAGAACAGCATAGATTTTTTTGTGTTTTAATGCTTAACAAAAGCAAGTGACTTTGTTGTTTTCTTCCCCATGTGGTTTCTACAAAACAGGCTGAGGAGTTGCTTAAGTTGATTATACCTTTGGATCAAAGAGACAATGATTGGCTCCACACTACAGAAGATTGTTTACAAAATGTAGAAAACTGCTTTCTATTTTGCCCAACCATTGGGCCACCTAAATTGATACAGTCTAAACGGAATGGCAGTGGCTTCCTAACAATTTTTTACAGGAGACCTTCCCCTGCTGTATCTGGAGTTGAACCTAAGGCCTTTAGATGCCTCCCATCCCTCCCATGTCAGGTGGGATTTATTCTTTCCATGAAAAATATTTGCTAAGAGCTGTGCTTAGAACAAACCGACAGCCTATTTAGTCCAGGAGAATGCATAGAAACCAAGGAAATAGGCAGTAACCAACTGAATATAGCTTACTCCTTAGGTAAAGTGGTGTTAAAAATAGCATAAAGTGGTGCTAAAGCACATGGAAGGACAAGATTTGCTAAAGAATCAGCTTGACTTTGGCATAAGTCCTATTCCTAAACTTTTGGAGTTCTATTAAAGCAGTGTTCCTCAAACTCGGCAACTTTAAGATATGTGGACTTCAATTCTGGGAGTTGAAGTCCACACATCTTAAAGTTGCTGAGTTTGAGAAACACTGTATTAAAGTGTTCCCAGGTCTGTGGACAAGGCTGAGGCTATATTCGCAAGATACGCTGTGGGGAAAACAGACAACATGAATCTAGATAGTGCCATTTTTAACGTCTTCTGGGCCACATTTTACCCACAGTTTCAGATTCAGTGATCTTGTTCCCATAAACTGAGTCATTGAGAAGTTAACATGTTGTGAGAATACCAAAAAGGGTCAGAGCATTCTGCTCGCTAATTCTCTGGGAGTTAAATTTAATCTGAACCAGACCCAACTGGACACGGTGGTACACTAATACCACTAGTCATTTGAATACCTTTTGCAAATCTAATCTTCTAAGAAAGAACTGAAAGAAAGAGCAGCTGAAAAAGCAAACTTATCCATTACAGAACTGACTTCCAAGCCTGTCGCACAGAATACATTTCTTACGCACAGACAGGCTGCAAAGGACAGTCTGTGCCCTCTGCTCCCTAGGAGATGCTTTTGGGCCCAGTTAGTTTGATTGCAGAGATGTCTGGGGGGGGGGGGGGGTCAAAAATATCAAGCAGTTACAACTGTACAATCGAAGCCCAGCTCTGCCAATTTTTGACATGAGTGCTGGCAGGCCTTTGATCACATAGCCATCTTGACTTTTTTAACCCCTTGTGGATTCTTCTGTGTCACCGTATACTGCCAACATCACTGTTAAGGAAATGTGACTGCACTAAATGTGTTATGAGAACAGGGCCAGCGTACTGAGTGAAAAAATGGCCATATGCTGGATCCTTTTATCCTGGACGCTCTGTTTGTTACAGGCTTCCAAGACCACAGCTGTTCTGAATGCCCATAACACAGGGCATCTGAAAACCTGGGTCAAAAGTGGTATGCAAGGAGTGATATGAGCATATGCCAACTACAGTTTTCTCCTTGCATGTCCTGCAAACAAGTCCATTGTTTAGTAGGATTTTCAAATGGCTTATGATAAAGCACCTCACCAAAAATACCCAGGGAAACCTAGCTTTCATGGCATAAAAAGAGATCCTTTAACGGTTGTTAAAGGACAGAGTAAGTGCGTTTGTACTGCATGTAAATATTACTTGAAAAAGGCTAAACATTCTGAATGATACTTCCCTGGGAATACAGGTAGTCCTCATTTAGCGACCACAACTGGGACTGGCAACTCAGTCATTAAGTGAAGAGGTCTCTAAGTGAAACTGTGACTGTGCTTATGATCTTACTTCAGCTTGCCTTTGCTTTACAGACCTGCAAATGTCATAAATGTGAGGTTTGGTCGCAAAGTTACTTTTTCATCACTGTTGTAACTGTGAATGGTCGCTAAATGAGGCAGTTGCTAAATATAGCCTGTAGCCATCTTATCTTTTAGCAGTAGAAGTTGCTTTGTTGTAGAAGGCTCAGCTGCTCAAAAATATAATTCTAGTCTTCCTGCAGAATCGGTTTCTTGATCTGGTCTACCTCGTAGGGCTGACATAAAGATAATTGATTAAAACCTCTGAGATCTACTCCCATCAGTATAAAAGAACATTAGAATGTATCAAGGATAAAGAACTTGCTGGTTTCTTGCTGGTGAGGAGACTTGTTTTAAAGGACACGAGTCTCATGATGCTAATAGAATGGATGCAGCTCAAATATTTGGCCTTTTGGGGACCCTGGAAAATAAAAGGAGTGACATTTTGCCCCTCAGAACTCTCAACAAACTTGTTATAATTTGGGGGATGGGGCAGAGATTCTCTAGAACTAAAATGATTGCATTAAACCTCTGCTGAACTTAAGACTTTTTTAAAAAAAAAAAACACGCACACAAAATTCATCCCAAGCCTACCCCACCCCATCCCCCAAGAAAAAAAAGGTTCTTTGTACTTTAGGGCTACTAGATCTGGGCTGCAAAAGCCCAGATGACCACTAGATGGGGCAGAGTTGGAGTTTTCTGTATCTGTTTGCTGCTGGATGTCTGGATTTATGCACCCCAGATCTGGGAGCCCCATTAGACCCTGGGGACTCTGGACTCAGCACAGACCACCAAAGGGGTGAAGAGGGTTGGAAGTGGGCTGTGGACTGCCAGTTATGCATCTTGATCTGTTATGATCACAAACTCTCCTTCTCTTGGTTGCTGAATGTCAGCTTCCTACAGGACTGTCCGGCATGGCCCATGGTGAAGGATGTTGGGAATTACAGTTCAGAACCTTTGAAGGGCTACAAGTTGCCTACCCGTGGGCCAGATGGACAAAGACCTAAGTTTGCATAAAGCAATTTCACATGTTGCTTGGTGAGGGAAGGGATAAAAGACTTTCCTGCTTCTTCCCCATTTCGTTTAGCAGCTCTGCTTGCAGGGCATGGGATTATGTCACTCTGAGTCTATGGATACCCACTTCCAGGTTTGCATGATTTTGTTTTTTTCCTGTCCCTATCACTGCAAATCTTCCTGCTTCCCCCAACTCTTTAACTTTTTTTTATTGGAAAGTTCAAAATCTTGATTCTCCGCACCCCATTGAAACTTTGCAGCCTTGATGAGTTGAGTTCCAGCCTTTGCTGTACAATCACCTTTAGTGTGCGAGGTGGGGGCTCTGGGTGGAAATAAGAAAGTAGTCCCAGAAGCGTCAAAGAATGGTCTAATTCACTGAGAACAAGGTGTGCCAGTGTTCAAGGGACGCTGCTCAAGTTTTAAAATACCGTTGCTGTAAGCAAAACCAACTTAAGAAGTTGTCACTAAGTAGTAGGAAACAGCCGAGCAGAAATAACACCACCAAAAACAGAAGGGAAAAATACCAGGATGTATTTACAGGGTGTATTTTAGGTTTCCAGTGTTGTTTTGATGCCGTTTTAGGAAAGAATGTAGCCATAGACAGGTGATTAGTTTCTAGGTAGCAATACAAATAGATGCTGTTTGGTGGGCAAGCCAGCCCAGGGAGATTACTAAAATAAACAATTCCAGTTGTGGTGATGTGGCAATGAGCTGGGGCCTCCTTTCCCTCTCTGTTCTCCTTTTTCTCAAGGGCCAGCCAATTTTGTGTTTGGAGACAGACATTGAATCTGCGTTGAAAAGAATGCGTGTCTATTAATGAGTCAGCAAGAGGCTCACCAGTGACATCAGTTTAAAAAAGGAGGTTCTGTTCCATGTTTGGAAAAGCAATACCTATGTGCAGTCTTCCCCAACCTGGGTGCCCTCCAGATGTGGGAACTCCAACTATTAACATTCTCAGACAGAATGGCCGTGGTTAAGAAATCTGGAATTTGACACCCGCAAAGTTGGAGAACCTTCCCATAATGCTTTGTTGTTTCACTGTGGCTGGCACATGATTGAAGTCCAAAGAGACTTCATAGGCATGAGCTAAGCTAGCCCAGCTTTTTTCATCCTGATGTCTTCCAGATGCTCTTGTGGCAGTTATACTGGCTGGGGACGATTGGTATCTTGAGGGCATTAGTTTAGGTAAGACTGGTAAGAAGTTCCTGCAGGAGAAGAATGGAGAAGCAAGCACTATGTTAAGGGTGTATGTATGTTTAAGTGTCCCCTTCACTCACATCAAGACTGGTGGTACTTGTGGCATTTAGGGCAGCTATGGACATTGGCAGCTCTCCAAATATTCCCATTAGCTGTAGACAGCATGGCCATTGCAGAAATCAGGGTGGGAGTTACAGTCCGACATCATCTGGCGGTCTAAAGATTGTTCACCTTTCGTTTGGCTGGGGGGGGGGCAGGGGGTATCAAAACAGAAGCAAAACATTCATCTTCCTGGGACTAGCAGCATTTCTTGAGTGGGTGAATGCTGCATTCCTGATCCCATCCTTCTGAAATCTGTAAGAATTATGCTATAGGAAAGGGTAAACAATCTTGTTTTTTTCTTTTCTATCGTCATCAAATGGCATAAGTCATACTATTCTGAACTGAGAAAGGAGGGAATTTGGAAGTTCTTTATTTCTTTAAAACATTTATGCTATATTCTTTGGCTTGCAAGTCTCCCAAATATGTTTATAGAGTAAATAAAACAAGACAGTCCTTGCTCTCAGGCTTGCACACTGAAAGGATATGGCACAGAAGGAAAAGGGGAAAGGAAAAGGAAAACAGGCCTCGGGTCCTTAAGTGTTCTTACAATAGCCTGCTGTGATGGAAACAGATGGTTTTGCTGATCTTTCTCACAGGACGGTCGGCCCCTGTGACCTTTGAAGAGTGGGGGGATCCCAGCTGGAAATAACAGCAAGGAGCAGAGCTGACCGTGTCTCTGTGGCTGCCGCTTGTGTTTTGACACTTCCCTTATTTAAATACTTCCTAGAAAGATGATGACAACAAATAATGATTTCTGAGATTTGCATCCAAATCCTGTTTCCGCATCATGTTTTCCCTTCATCTGTACTCCCTTTGTCCCAGAACGGGACTGGGTGAGGAGTTTGTATGCTGGCCAGAACCTTGGATAGTAAACTGCATTTAAAAAATAAGGAGGAAATGGGTTGCAGGTGGGATAAATGCTATTCAGATGTCTTCTACGTCTGGAATGGATGCTTTATGTCTGCACTTTCAAAATGTTCTGGTCCTGCAGACCTTTTTTGGGTCTGACCCAAAAGAGCTAATTAGATGTTACAAAGGGCCTTTCCGGAAACGTTGGTGAGCTTTTGCTCTGTTCAGCTGGCACAGTCTGTAATTTTAGCTAAGAACTCTGTTGTTCTGCCAGTAGCTGATGACAATTCATGCTATTTAAAAAGCAAAGATCAGGACTGATATCCAAATAATCCAGTTATTCACTGGGGATCATGGAATGTATTGAAATCAACATGCTTCAGAGAGAGAGAAACGGACCAAGCTTATAAAAACAGCACAGCATTTCACTACACAATGCAACTGAATGCCTTAACTCAGGTCAAACCTTGCTTTTATTGCCAGGACACACTTCTGAAAGGTGTAAGAGGACACCCTTCTCATGCCAATAGTCACTGCCCAGGCCGTTTCTGTGAGCTGTCTCCCCCCACTCTTAATTATGTTTTAATTTCAAGGAAGAGAAGAGAGATTGTATGCGATCAGCATCTGAAGTGGAATATGGCTAACTAAATACACTTTTTTTTTCTTGACAGTAGAGAAAGGAAGAAAATAACTTGAGGTAAGATTTGCATTCTAATAAAAGGCAGGCTGTGTTATGAAAATCCCTGTAATGTATTCATCCCTGTAAAAATGCCCATAAATC
The DNA here is from genome assembly GCA_030867105.1 of Liasis olivaceus. Lineage (NCBI taxonomy): Eukaryota > Metazoa > Chordata > Lepidosauria > Squamata > Pythonidae > Liasis > Liasis olivaceus. The sequence continues at coordinate 22,850,590 of CM061349.1, read as the reverse complement.
TTTATTTGTATGTTAATAGGTTTCAAATTAATGTTGAATCACTATCTAAGAATTCATGCTGAGTTGCCACATTCCTCTTTGGCACATCTGGGGAATCTCCAGGGAAATGCTGTTCCAGAGGCCTGGGAACACAGCCACGTTTTCAACTGCTTGTGGCATTCTTGTAGGATGGGAGCTGTGTGAATCTTCCGAGGGACGCTGCTTCAGTGGGCAAGGGCTGCATCAGAGAAGGTGCCTGCTCTCTAAAACAGCATTCCCCTGGAGCAACTATCCTACAAGAGTTCCTACAAGAGTAAGCAGCTGAAAAGATAAAACAACAAAAATATATGCCAGTGAGGATTTATCTGAGACTCTTTCCAATGAAAGTAATGCAGTAAATATAAAAATTAAAAAAATAAATAAATAACAGGCTGATCCAGACCAGGGAAGTTGCCATTAGTTCCCACTGAAATCAATAAGGCTTAAATTGTGGCTAATTTATAATCCAATCCACCATGAACAATAGCAAATATCAATAACTATGTTAATAAACAGCATTGTGCATCGGATTTGGCCAAATCCCAAATTGAACTGGGTTATTTTTGTACCAATTCTATAGCTCTGCCAGGAGCAATGCCTTTTCAGAACAGACAGTCATGAGGCTCTAAATCAATGTTTCTCAACCTTGGCTGCTTTAAGCTGTGTGGACTTCAACTCCCAGAATTCCCCAGCCAGCCATGCTTGCTGGGGAATTCTGGGAGTTGAAGTCCACACAGCTTAAAGGGCCAAGATTGAGAAACACTGCTCTAAATGTTTCTTCTCAGGGTGCTGCATAGAGTCCCTGCATCTCTAAAAAAGATTTTACTTTTAGATCTGTGTCTCCATAGAACACTAAGGAGGTGAGAGGGAGGTGGAAGAGGCAAAATGTGGCATGACTATCAGGGCTACCTTGCAAGTTGGGGAAATGTTTCATTGGGAGACTCTGATCAAGAGTTTTGAAGATGGAATATTGAATGTTACATTACCTTTTTGTCTGCAAATGCCATCTCCTTCTGTTCCAAAACAAGAGTTATAAACATATTACTTATTTTTTAAAAACCCATAGAATTTAAAGAAACATAGCTCCAAAACAATTATATCTATTTCTGCAGAATACCTCAGAAGGTGCTATTCCTAAGAATTTCTGTTTGGACATGAAAAATAAAAATTAAGCTGACTATAGGTTTCAGTGGGAGGCAGAATTTTTTTTTTCCAAATCTTGTTCCAGAAATGTATCCTGAATTCAGTTGTCAGCCTCTGATGGATTCTATGTCAAAGCAGCCTATTTTACAACTTGGGGCCAAAACCAAATCTTGTGGTTAATTCACATCTGTATTAGTAAATTGATCAATAACCAACATCAAATCCAGTTGTGTAAACCGAAGCTCAACAAAGAAAAGCAATAGATTTCTTAGGTGTTCAAATAGCTCTCCGTTCCATATTAAGAAGGGTGTGGAGTTTGTTCAGTTCAGTACCTTTTGTACTTGTGGTGACAGAATGCATATGTCTCACTTCTTGCTGTTTTTAACCCATGGCCTTAGAAGGCATGAGGTATGGTGAAGAGCTGGCCTCCCAATACACAGTTTTGCTGCCATGAATAAACAGGGCAAGAGGCAGACATGAGAATTTGTGTTCCTCCTGAAATGAAGACAGAAAAAAGTCCTCTTTCCAATGATTGTAGTGTAAGACGGAGTTCTCATAAATCCTCATAACAAGCTAGTGCTAGATTTTCCAGAGGGGTTTGAAACAGCTGGAACTGCTTTTTGGATCCTGCATATGGTTTAGAGCTGGCTGTCCCCTCAGCAATGATAGCTTTTTATTAAGTTGTATCTCCTTTCTTAGTCCTTCTCTCTCCCAAGCGAGAAAGTGGAGGTTACCAGTATCTCATCCACTCAGTAGATAGGCTAGATTTAAATCATCTTTATAAGGGGACACCTGTTTTCAGAATGCCCGGTGGAAGTTTCTGGACTCTATATTTCAAGAAAGGTTTGCATGTCAGAAAGTTAAATCTATAAAACTTTGCCACAGGTTTTCTTCGGTGTCTAATGATTTGCAGAGTCCCTGAGCCTCCTTTGAATTTATCTCCATTAAGTCTTTGGTTCAAATTCTTAGTTACTATAGTCTCTTAATCCACATTTCCTCTGTTAATAACTCTAATATTTTGTAATGTGGGGAAAAAGGGTAAACTCCCCAGTTATATCTGTGTATCTCTGTCTCTTTCCTCTGCTGTCCTTTGTAATGGTTGTGAACATTTATGAAAAAATAATAAACATTGATAACCTACAGGCCCTACTTATTTCTCCTTATTATTTGCAATGCCATGTTGGCCCCTTCTCTTGTCAATGACATTCTGTTGTATGAAAGCAGGCAGTGCCGTGCTGTGCCATGCCAGGATGTGAGGGAGAGCTGTGCATGGCCAAGAGACAACCTATGCTTGTCCTTGTTGTTTAGGACAAAAGATACCACTGTGTGCTCAGACAGTACCACATCAGGATGAATGGACAGAGGACAAGTCAGATCCTGGTATGGGGGGGGGGGTTAAAGAGGTTATCACTATAGGAGATAATGATTGAAAATAATGCTCATTGTCTCCTAGAACTAAGAAACAGTTCTCTGTAGAGAAGTGTTTTGCTAACCTACTGTATATTAGCATAAAGTAGAGCTTAAAGTGAGTTACCCATCTAGGTATATCTGTTGCTTAATTAGATATAAGATTCTCTGGCTGAGTTCACACAACATGTTGAACCAATGTAGTAATTTATGAATCACATTTTATTGGTTTAATGTGTTGTGTGAATCCAATTAAGTGTGGTTTGTTCAGTAAACCATGATTAATCAAGCTGTGGGTTAATGTGTTGCACAAAAACAGCCCAAATGTAGTCAATGTTCCTCACGATGTGTAGACAGGAAGCAGGTAGGCTGTTTCTTGCTGTAGTGTTACAGTGAATGAGACAGTTGTTAGTATCTACACTAGGATTGTCTAACAAGCCAAATCTGGGTTAAACCAAAACACAATTGCTGCATTTGCATAACCTTATACCTAAAACTAGCTCCCCACAAAGGAGCTGGTTTGTAGCCTGGAAATCTTTCTGGACTCCCAGCGCCTGCTAGATCAGCAGGTAGAATGGCAAACTAGTCCTGGCCATTCTTGGAGCAGAAGACACTGGCAGCAGTTCCTGTCACCTTGAAATTAGACTACCTTAACTTGCTCTGCATGGGACAGCCCTTGAAACTACCTCTGGTGCAGAATGCCACAGCCCATGTATTAACAGATACACCTGTACTGTAGCAACTGCATTGATTGCCAGTTTGTTTCTAGGTGCAATTCAACCTATGAAGTCCTACATGGTTTAGAATCTAGATACCTATGAGATCACTTGCTTCACTTAGGATCTGTCAACCCTTCGAGGTAATCCAGATCAGGAAATCAAAGTTAGAAATGCAAATACTACTTTTATTATAAGGTTAGAGTAACAGAAACTTGCAAGTCTGAATGTGCCTTCCCCCTTCCTCCCTTTATCTTTGAGAGACGTAGGGAGGGTCAAGCCTGAGGTGCTTTCTCAAATTACTTTCCTGCTTTGGATTTCGGTTTCGTTTATCTGACCATTCTCTTGGCTGGGGCTCTTCCTGCTATCCCTCAGGGTTATTCTCACAGTCCATCACAGGATCTCCCTAATTCAGGTGTACCAGTTCAGAGCACTCATAAAGAGTCCCCACTCTTGGCCAGGTGCAGTGGGAAGAACTTGGAGGCGAGCACCCTCTGCCAGAGCACCCTTCCCCTGGAACTGATTACCCATTGGGATAAGAACTGCACCCACACTATTAATAGTCAGAAAATTGTTAAAACTTGGTTATTAAACAGGCATTTGGGGATTAAGGATGTGACAATTAATACTTAGACAATTATACCTACACTATAATTAGGATTTTATGAGGAACAGAATGAAATGATTGTTTATGGTTATACTGCAATGTAAAATTATTTACTTTGGTGATATAAATTTTGCTGTACTTATAAGCCACTTTGATTCATTCAGCTGAAGTGGCATAAAAGTACTTCAAACAACCAAATAAAGAGCAGCTCTCTCCACAACACCTCTCAGTCAGTACTGCTTAAGTAGCCGAGGCGCCTGCAGAAAATGCTGCCTTAAAAGTAACTAGACATTAGTTAAATATAGCATAATTGATGTCTCTTGATTTTGTTGCTGTTTAAAGCTTCAAAATATTTTGATTTCAACTGGTCTTTTTTATCCAGGATGGTGGTAAATAAAAAACATGCACAGTGATAAATGCATTAATCTTTAAGGTGCCATAAAACCCTTAGTTATTTAAATTAAGTCGATTGCGAGCCCACTGGGGATAGAAGTGTTAGTGAGGTGCTGATGAGAATGGCCAAGTCTCGATAGTCCAAGCTGCACTACAGGTATCTTCATGGACACACCTGCACAGAAGATTTCTGGGCAGCCGTAGAGATGTGGTTTGCCCTTCCTTCCTTCCTTCCTTCCTTCCTTCCTTCCTTCCTTCCTTCCTTCCTTCCTTCCTTCCTTCCTTCCTTCCTTCCTTCCTTCCTTCCTTCCTTCCTTCCTTCCTTGGTGTTTTTTGTTTTGGTTCTCCAGACTAGTCTTCAGCTTTAGGATTTACTCGGGATTTCCTATCCAAGAATTAACCAGGTCTAGCCCTGCTTAGGTTTTGCAAGCAGCCAATGACAGCAAGCTAATAAATAACAGCTTCTGACTCAAAAATGATTAACAACTAGGAATAAGGAAGATTTATTTCATCTTTACTTTTCCAACTACAGTGGTACCTCGTGTTACGAATTTAATCCGTTCCGTGACTCTGACCGCAACTCGATTTGGTCGCACTGTGAGGCAAATTTCCCCATAAGGTTCAATGTAAATACGGTTAATCCGCCCTCTGAATTTGGTTGCGCCGCAAGGCAAATTTCCCCATAAGGTTCAATGTAAATACAGCTAATCCGCCCTCCGAATTTGGTTGCGCCGCGAGGCAAATTTCCCCATAAGGTTCAATGTAAATACATACGGCTCTGCATTTTCTTTGGAGCCATGCTGACAAGCACACCAAAAACCTTCCAAACGCCATAAAACATACCACAAGCCTCACTGAACGTCTCCTTGCTACCGCGATCTCGCCCACAGGAAGCTGCGACCACGTGGCAGCAGGGCAAATGGCCGCGGATCCGGTTCGTAGTGCGGGGCGGAGGTCGCACGGCGAGGTAAATTTTTGGGGCCGGAGCTGATCGTATCGTGAAAAATTCGTAAGGGGGGGCCTTCATAACCCGAGGTACCACTGTAATATGTGATTGGTATACAGTTATCCCTTGGACGCTGAACTACTATGAACTGTATAAATCAGTTCTGTCCGAAAATGGTGGGTACAATATACACAAGTATTTGATAAATTGCAGGCAAAAACAAATATCAGTGTACATCAGAGACTTTCACACATAGAATGGCATGCAAAATTAAAGGGAATGGGTGTGGGTCTATCTGTCTGTCTCTGCATCTTTTAAATTTACAGTGATGCTGAAACTGTGCAGTGTGGCTTATAATTGAACCTTGCATGAACTAGAAACAAGCCTATTTAACCAACCCTACCAGGGGTGTCTGCAGGATGTGGTCAAAAAAATCAAGATGGAGGCCCTGATAGTGTGATCGAAATTCCGGCAACCAGGTGCAGCTTCAATTGCATCACCATGGACGCCATCTTGACTTTTTTGACCATATGTCGTGACCATGCCTGATCCCTGTCAATAGCTTTGTAGCCTTCATTGCCATTGAGAAAATCAAGAAGGCAACTGTCTGCCTCCTACAAGTGCAGTCCCACTGCTGGGTAAGCAAACATAATTGAACTGCATGCAGTGAAGGTTATGCTTAACAAAGCATATAATTTTATTTTCCAGACTATACAATGTGCCAAACCTACAAACATGCATTTGGGATTCTGCCTTCTGATGCAACTCAGGGGGAAGGGTAGGGAAAATAGCAAGGACTCCCAGGAATGCATTGCTTTTTAATCAAGGCCTTATTTATATAATTGTATTTGGGATTTATTTCACTACTGCTTTCTTCCATCTACAGAGCAGTGTTTTTCAACCTTGGCAACTTTAAGATGTCTGGACTTCAACTCCCAGAATTCCCCAGCCAGCATGCCAGAGTTGAAAAACGCTGATCTATAGGTTGACATTTCTGCTCCTGGCTCCTCTGACGGGCCAGCATCTTCTGCCATCCACATCATGGCGACATTGCTGAGCGATTGTTTATGTAGCGGGGGGGATCTCATTAGCAGCAGTTTGAGAGGAAACACACCACTGGCAGGGGGGAGACAAATGCAGTGGCAGCAGCGTCATTTATCAAATCAAGTGGAAATGATTTTGGCTAACCGTTCTGGAGGTGATGAAAAAGGTCTAAGACTCATAGGCTGCCTGGAGATGGAGGTACATGTATGCACACACACGTACCTAGTGTTACAGAATGCATTTTTAAAAAAGGATCTTTGACCGTCCTGATTATTGGTTGAAATTCCTCACCTCCTACACTTGTCCTTCTAATGTACAAGGAATGTTGCAAGGGCCTTTTCTATCCATTCATTACGTTAATTCAGCTTTTCAGTCAAGATTGGCTCCAGAAGCAAATAGCAACGGAAACCCGTATTTCAATAAAAATAAGGGTGAGGGGGTAATACAGGAAATGGGCTGCACATATGGAGGGAGCCCCCATCCAAAATATGCTTTAATGTTTCAAATGATCGCATGGATCCATCATGTTAATTCAAGGCGATAAAAGTGAACTGTTAAAATAGAATTACAGTTAAAATATAGTACTTCATTAGTTTCAACTCACTCAAGGCACAAATGACCAGGCTCAAATTATCTTACTTCAGACACATTATGCAAAGATCCAGCTCTCTGGAAAAGGCTGTAATATTGGGAAAGGTGGAAGGAAAGAGAAGAAGAGGATGACTAGCAGCAAGATGGATGGACTCAGTTACAGTGGCAGTGAGTACACCATTGGGAGACTTGAAAGAACAGGTTAGGGCTAGATTGTCATGGAGAAAATCTATCTATGTGGTCGCTAGGAATCAAAAACAACTTGATGGCACATAATCAATCAATCAACCAACCAACCAACCAACCAACTAACTTCAGTATTTTGTGTTTCTGCACATAGTCATCTTGATTTCAGTAGAAAACCAGAAATTATGCTGAAAATACACTGCTGGGAGGATGGGTGGGGGGGCACACGCTGAAATGAACATTCTGTCCCAACTGCCCCTTTCAGCGGACATATTCACACGCGCACACACGCACACATGCACCATTTCTACTTTCCAATTACTCTAATTGACTTTAAAACAAATGGCCACCACAATCGTCTTCATTTCTGCTAATGTCCAAGCAGAGGGAATATGGAGAGATACTCAGGAGCCAATCTCTCATCCCTCCAGTTGTCCATCCTTCATGCTTCTGGTGTGGTGGTGGTGGTGGTAGTGGGGAAACATGCCAGCCACTTTATCATCCTGCCACCTTATCCTGTGAGCTGTGATGGCAAAGTGATAGGACACTGGCAGTTTTGCAACTAGGCTCTGCTCTGGCAGTGGGAGCAAGAGAGGGGAGGGAGAAGCAGGATGAGTCAGGAGTTCTCACCAATGGGAAGATGGACTGACCACAAACTCAGCCTGAGATATGCAGGGTGCCGGGCACCCATCCTTTATTGAAACACCGGTTCTTAATCCTCCTCTCCCAAGGGTGGTTTCTGCTAAGGATGTTTCATACACGACAAACAAAAAATGAATCGCTAAATGCTCACAGTGCACTATTTCTCAACACTGACATTAGGCATTTTAGAACTCTGCTTCAGAACTTTGTCTAGTTGCATGACTGAGTCTGCTTCGCAAAACCCATCCACTTGAAGTTGGCTCCTCCCACTGGCTATACTTGCTACTAGAATATAGAAAAAGTAAATGAAAATTTCAGTTGGAAAAAAAAAGTTCTCCAGTCTTGCTTTCAAAGCATCCACAGTCCAAAGATCCTGAGCCTGGGCCAACCCATGCAGCAGAATAAGGTGCGGAGGAGATGATGGAAAGGACTGCACCATTTCAAAAAAGATGTGGAAGATACCATTTCTCATCTTCTTTTGCAAATGAAAAACAGACTTTCTGCAAGTTAAAACCTTGTGGAGGTCTCTTGTTATGACCTTCTTCTCTACTTTGCTAGCGCTCTCTAGGATAAGGGTCATCACGTGAGAAGGCATTAGAAATGGGAGTCCCTTGTATCTGCAAATGTATATAGAGTATGCCAGATGAGTCAGATATATTTAGCCCTTTAAGCAAAGCTTCAGCATTTAGCATCCTGATGTGTATTTATGTGTTGTAGCTTCAGAAACCCGTTTTCCATTGCAAATAGAAATTGGAGACAAGACAAAAACAGAAAAGGATGATCCTGGAAAACACAAAGATTCCATTTTGATGCAAATGTATGAACAAAACGGAATTGCATACAAAATAAAACTTCTTATAGGAAAGAAGTTATCTCTTTGTGGACTTTCTTATCAAACATTTCCCTAGATGAATACCCTTTTCTATGTATTTGTGCATTATAATACTTGCAGTACCAGATCCATTTTCTATTAAGGATGAACAATATCTAAGATTTGTAGAGTGCTGAATTTCAACATTTCACAATGCTGAATTCACCAATTGTTTGAGTTCAGCTTGCAATTCACATTCCTTTCTGGGATAAGCAACATTATCCCAACTGAGTACTGAAAAGGACTAAGAAAGAGTAATCCAAATAAATTAAAGGCAGGAGATAAGAAAAAGAAAAGGAAATGTCGTAAAAACTAGTTTAGATGAACTCCATTCAATATACCTCTCTGTATCATGCTATCCTTGCAGACTGGATCCATGTAATGGAGGATCAAGGTTATCAGGAGGGAGGGGAACCATTCCAGAGCAAGCGCCTCCTCGGTCTGCAGCAAGAGCGTGGGAATAGTAAGAGAAGGAGGCTGGCCCATCCCTAGGGTCTCATGGGATTATATCCACTAGTTGCTTTAGCATAGGTTTAGTCTGGCGAGATTCTGTCTATTAGGTGCAAGCTAATAAAGGAACTGTACTGTACTGGATTGCCTCGTGGTTGTTCTTCGGCTGAACCTGACATAAGCAGGCTTTTTTTCTAAAACAATAGTCACAATTCTCATTAATTCTTGGATCCATGAATGATCCACTTTTTCTGTATTCTCCCTCTCATTCTGGTCCACCCATTTATGTCACCCAACAGAATAATTTTTCTCTGGAAAAAATTGAGAATGCTGCACAGTTTTTCCCAAAACACATCTTTGGTTTTTCCCATTACCATGACACTCTGGAGTACAACATGTGTCTGTCATCAAGCTATGGATTCCTATGTTCATAGACATCCATAATAACCTAGATGATGCCAATCATAATGTTCTGCCATACAATTTAATCCTTTCATTCATAATTAAGCCTTATACTGTACTTTCACTTTCCTGCATACTGTATATGCAACTTCACTATACAAAATCAGATAACCTTCACTTAGATTTATTACACCCATCCTTTCTCTTGGTTTCACAGACACATGGCATATCTTTTTTCTTTCATTTCATTTTTCAATTCACAGTTTACCATTGATTCCTCTTATATGTCAAGTCACAATCTTCCATGCGCCGAAGTGATTGCCAAATGGGCCCATAAATATTGACCTGCGCTGCTTATCACAGCTTTGGCCAGTTAAAGCTTTCATGTAACATTTTTAGTAAGATAGAGAAGGTATAGCTAGGATACAAGCCTTAGTTGTACTTATGCCCCATGCAACGTTCTCTAGTAATGATAAGGTAAGAACTGTACAAGTCAGTTTGGGCACTCATTCAGTTTGATAGATAGAAATTTGGAGGAAATTGTCATGGGTTGAGTGTGGTTTTCTGGTACACCTGTTGGCTGTGTTCTCACAATGTACTAAGCTTAGATACTTTTAACTTGAGTTGGTTATTTATGATTAATTATGTTGTCCACATTTACCTATTTGGTTAATTTATGACTCAGTATATTAACACCCTAATGGATTACTTCACTAAGTGTTTTGTGAGAATGCAGCCATTTAGATGTGAAATGGCCAAGGTGGTATAAGCATGTCCTGTCTTAAATTATAGGGTTATTTCTCCAATGGTCCGCACTCCCTAGCTTCTCCTGCTTGCCTTACGTTCCATGGGAACAATTCTTCCTATGGGTCTTTTTCATAGGTACTGAGAAAAAATTTTGCCCTGGGGAATTAATTGGAGAATTTCTCCTTTCTCTTGAGAGATTTGGAGAAACGGTCCCTCCCCACATTTCCATACTCACAAATTGGGTAGAAAATTTAAAAAGGCCATTTGTGCCCATTGTGAAACTGCCTCTGCCAAGCTGTTAGTTTTAAATACTTGAGAGAAGGGAAAGAAATTGTGGGTGGGAGAGAGTTGATGCTGGGTCCGAAAAGGTGCTTCTGACACTTAACAATTCACAATTACTTTTGCAGTCCTGTTTGTTGAAGAGATGTGATAAACTTTAGTATAGAACCAGCCACTGCCAATAGATAAATCATAGCTGTTTCAGGATCAGTTAGCTGGAGTTCAGTTGGGCTTCTGCCACTGCTATTAGCCCCATGGAATAGGTTGGAAAGGTCTCCCAAGAGTCAAGTAATATTTTTTCTTATTGCTGTCATGGCTGACTGCATTCCAATTGCAGAGATGCCAAGCGAAACCAAATGGCCTTTGATGAGAGCAGAGGAATGGTAAGAAAAAAGGTGCACAGGATGTGCTAAGACAGCACCCAAAGGATTAGATCTATTTTTTCCCTAATACCCTCTTGGTGTCATGCTGGGATGTGGGACTATGATCAACTTTAGTGGAGGTTTGATATTATTCTTAAACCAGACTTGGGCAAGCCATAAGCAGAGTGTAAATGTGCAATGTGCATTTAGACAGTTCTGGTCTCTAAAAACAAATTAGGTGGTAAATCCCTTAGACGACACAATGGCTTTTACCATTGAGGGCAATGTCAGCACTTGGAGCCTTTTTGCAGCTATATAAGCCTGTTTTCTCTAACATGGACTCTAACTCATATCCTGGCTAGGAATCTGGGAGTTGCAGACCCAACATCCATGGAGGATGTCAGATTGGAGAAGGCTGACATAGGCCCAAGTGCCCTTACAGATATGTTTTGATTCTAAGACCAGCAACGTAGTTGGTGAATCAGCTGCCTTTTTAGATGCTCTGATTGATGCTATATCAAAGCACTGTGGTCAGTTAAAAGGGCAGACATCTTACTGCCATCCACTGTGGACAACAGTGTTGCTGTCAGCTGTAGATACTTACCAGGAGACAATCCTTATAGCATTGTCAAGATGCAACCTCAAGCCTGATGCTGTTTAAGGCTTTGGAAGGGGATTAAAACCCCATGTTGTGCTTTTGCACCCCTTTAAACAGAAAATAGCAGAGCAAGGAGCAGGCTGGGTAGTATTCAAGGTGTTTAGACTGGTAGAATCTTATAGTAGCAGATTTTACCATATCTCATTCTGGTACATCCAGGCCCCAAATGCATCCATGGAGTCCATCATCCAGCTTTCTCCAGCCTGGTACCTCCATATTGTTTGAGGATAATTCCCTTGATCCCTGTCCAGTTGTAACCCAATAATCTTCCTGCTCCCCAATATTCTATTATTTTCCTTCTACTTTCATAAATCTTATGAAAATGTAACAAATATTGCAGGTGGTACTGTGACCTTAGATTTATGAACCATTATGGCTACATCCATATAAAAGTTAGGGATGGGTGACTTTGTCAATTTCAGTTTCTTATAATTTTTCTTTTTTTCTGTCATTAAGTTTGGTGTACTCATGCCTGTATTAGATTGCTAATTTTTTTAAAAAAATCATACATCTATTTTCAAATAGAATTCTTTATAAAGGTAAACTATTAAGACATATTGGATCATGGAACATATTATACCAAGATATAGATCTGCTCCACTTGTACCTAACCACAGTAAAAACATAGCTTGGTAACATTTTTTTTCTGCCGTATCCCCTTGACATTTATTTACTTATTGGATTTTTAAGGCCACCCGGCTCCAAAAACACTCTGTATGGCTTACAATATTTTAATAAAAGCACAGTTAAAAACTCAAAATATTGGCTTTGTCTCATCTCCAGACCATGAGTGAGAAAGGCTTAAAGTGTCCTTAGTTGTACTGGTGATAAAGCAGTGTTTCCCTCCTTACTTAGATGATGACCAAGGGTACCCTCAAAGTGTATAAAAGGGTCACACCATCCTGGGCACAAAGAGAACTGCCCCTGTCTGTGCTCCTGCACTCTGAAGATGCCGGTCACAGATGCTGGCGAAATGTTAGGAAACAGAACTTCCAGACCACGGCCACATAACCCGGAAGATCCACACCAGCCTTCGTATAAAATCTGTCAGCCTTTTGCACCCATTACCTTGGAGAGAAATAAAGGGACTGCAGAGATGAGAACAGAGTCAGTAGAAGCAGGATAGGGATCATCACTAAGGATAACAGATTTCATGCCAGTATAATAATATTATTGCTGACTCAAGATCAACTCAAAAGTGGGAAAATGTCCATGATATTAATGCACTGAAGTGGAAAATGCATGGTTGATGCATTGGGTGCACCTCCTAGAAAGCTGTCCCAAATAATGCATTTGGTGGGGGTGGGGGTGGGGACAGTAAGATTCCAGCTAATTAGAAAACAAGCAAGAAATGAAACATACGGATGTTCCAAATTCATGCAAGTATAGGTTACAGAAAGCGCGAGCAATGGTTATCATCTTGAGTCCAGGGCTGCTGTCGCTTTTGTGCTTTCTGCTTCTTTGCTGCAGTGTTAACAGTGTTGCATTTCAAGACCAGGAGAATGAGAAAGGAAAAAGGAGAGGCTTTGTCTTTGCAACTTGATGGTGCCAGCCATGTTCCATGGGCAAAGGGCAGTGGAGGAGGGAAAGACTAGAGAAAGGGAGCCCCTTCAGTCCAAAGGCTTGTTGAATCATTCATCAATACGAACAATGGGAGGCCAAGCACGTTGAATGTGGGCAGCTGCTAATAGGAAGCAGGAACATTCATTTGATTTGGCAGGTGCATTTATCTAAAATTGCAGAAAGGCCTTTAAATACAGTGGTCAAAAGATAAGAATCAGGAGCATGCAATGATAAATTAGGTTAACAAAGCGACTGTGGCCAAAATGATAGGCACGTGTTGAGTTTTCCCGTTGATATTATATACTACTCAACTTGTGTCACTACGTCAGCTGAATCCACACATTGCATTAAATCATATTTTGCTAACCAGTTTTCTGAATGACCCACCATTAACTGCCATTCTTGGCACAGCCCTATTTCTCCTAAATATGTAACTATAACCTAACTTTAATCATATATTCTGAAGCAAAGGCATGTGAAATCCAACCCTAAGGTTTTTTATCATTCACCATTTTTCCAGATGTTCTGTATTTATTCAGAGTTTTTCTTATAGTGCACATTAATCTTGACCAATTTTTATATACTTGCAGACTAGAAAATCCATGCAAGTCAAGATGCAATTTCACCACATTTTTATTGATCTACTAACTGATTAAATATTTTGCACTGTCAGAAAAGGTTTCTCAAAGAGTGGCTGAAACTGTGTTGTGATCATGATCAAATGGAATGTGGTGGATATTTCAACTCCTACTGCGTACCCTAGAAATATCAGATGTAGACATGCAAATTCCAGTTGTGGCACACAATACTTCGTTGCTGTGGCTCTTGATAAATGACTGTTAATATGTGGGACAACCATTGCTTTGGAAAGAGAGGAAACATCTTTATTATGCATTTTGGGTAGATGAACAAAAAGAAAGACCAGTTCAAAGAAGAAAAAATTGCAGAAATGATTTATACTCCAACTCCATCTGTAGGCAGTGACCTTTGCATAATTGGAGACTTGTTCTGCATGCAAAACTGTTGGGTAGTTGCTTTGAGTTGGTTGATTACAGTCTTCCTTTTATGGACTCAGATTCCCAAAATGGGTGATAAGTTGCACACTTTGAATATTTTGGAACCAAAAAGGCCTTTTAGTATACCAGGTCAACTAATGAAATGTGAGAAAGTAAAGGGGGTACTAGTAAGAAGCCTGGCTATAGCTGTACTCTGTATCTTCATTCATAGGAACTGATTCATACAAATGATAGTCCAGTGGTCTCCTTGGTACTGTACCCCTAAATAGTGCTTGGGTCAGGATGTCTAAGTAATTTCATTATTAAGCAGTATTTATCTGCCTTTCTTCTACATTGGTTTGGGGATTGAACTTTGAAGTCCGGGATGCATCTAACAGGGCCTGAAGTGCGGAAGATTAGAATGATGTTTGCTAGGGCTATCAGATCTGGGCTGCATAAATCCGCATGACCACTAGATACAGCATAGAGATCCAGAGAAAACATAACACTTTGCTGCCATCTAGTGATTATCCAGGTTTGTGCAGTCCTGATTTGGTAGCCCTAATCTATACCTATCTCTCACCGAGAAAGAAACAAATGCGGATCAGGTTCAAATAAGAAGGAAAGAAGGGTTTGAGGGAAATAGTGGGAGACTGCAAACAGTGGAGAAGCAGCAGTCTTCAATTCAAAACTTTCACTTACAAAAGGTTTATTTTAAGGATCCTTAATATGTTTGAGCTGAGGGACTCATTTGGAATTTTGAGATCATGTTGTGGGCATTCTCAGAAATACCTCTCTTCTGGGCAGGTGGGCCCATTTCCAAAGAAAAGATTACGTTGCAGCCATTGACCTTGTTTCTTCTTTAAGAATGCCTGCGTGCCCAGTGACATTCTTGCAAACAGATGCTACTACGCCCTGGTTGCTTTGTTTCGCAGCATGCCAACTTCCTGTGTAGGTGTTTTTAAACTTAAAATAATCTTTTTTTTTTTAAAGTCATCAGTAAGATGATCTGTAGGCAGTACACTCTAGAAATAGTGAAGAAGAATCTCAGCCAGCCTCTTAAGTCCAGGAACTTAAATGATTGGAAGACTTTGAACTACGTAAAGAAAGATACACAAACTGAGAAATGCAAAAGCTGTGGCTTCTTGATTAGCACTTGATACAGAGGCATGGTGAGGTCTGAAGGAGCCCTGTGTAGCTTTCTAAGGAATGCTTTCCCAGGGCTGCTCCCCAGTTCAGAATCTACCTGCCCTCCTTCATTGTTAGGGCTGGAGCTATTTATTTATTTGGCTTATATGCTGCTTCAATCACATACAAATCTAGGCATTTTACATTCCTAATTCAGGAGAAAGATTAAAGCAATATAAAAAAACAGTAAAAATATAATCAATTATTCCTCCATGAGGGGTCTCCAATCACCAATTAACAGATGCTCTCCATGCAGGAGAAATTAAATTCAACCTATTAGACCCTGAAGGCTTGCTGAAAAAGCCAGGTTTTAATTGCTTTTTGAAAACCCAAGACAGTTGAGGTTGATCAGATCACAGGGGAATGCTGTTCCAGAGACAGGGGCAGCGACTGAGAAGACCTGCCCTTGTGGTCCTTGCAGATGGCAGGCATAGGGACCTAGAGGGAACCTTCGTTTACATTTATCTTCAGATAGGCAGAGGTCACTGGGAATAAGCAATTCCATAGATCTCCAGATCCTGAGCTAGGCAGGGCTTTACAGGTGACAACCAGCACTTTGAATTGCACCCAAAAGCCAACTGGCAATCACTACAGCACTTACAAAGTTACCTGGGCAAGCCCATGACTGGGAGGAGAAAGAACTGCATCCTTCTCTGAGTGAGACGCAGAGAGGGTCACTGTGTGGGGCCCTTGGAGTGAAAGACCAGGATAGAGTCTCTACCAGTCTTGGGTGAGAGACAGGGAGGTAGGTGGGACTAGTTAGTAGTGTGGAATTGGTGGGGGGAGAGGTGGAAGGTTGGTTGGAATTGTCAGCCCTTAGAGGTAGGTCAGGTCAGCAAACAGACTCCAATTATGCTTTATTTTTATAGGCTATGGTAACAGAATCTTAAAAGCCTGTGTTTTACCTTCCATCCCCTTATACTCCAATGAATTAGGAATGGAGCCAGTCTGAACTTCCTACTAACACTTTCTCTGGAGCTTAAAGCATGTTCTTGCTTTTCTAACTATTTCTTCATATTTTCTCCAAGTTCATCTCTGTGGCTGTCTACAGTGGGTCAGGTCAGGAAACAGCCACCATAAAAACTACTGGAATCCAACTTTATTATCATGGGGTATAATACAGCATCTTGAAAGTCTGACCTAATTTCTCTCTCCTTCCTCTTATACCAAGGAGAGCTAAGGCAGGCAATCTTGAGTTTCTTCCTTGACCCCATCTATCTTTCCAGGCTAAACTGATGTTTTCATAATGGCTGTCACATATCTTCTTCGACCCATCTCCGTAACCTTCTCCAGGAATGTTGTAGTCTGGGTAACTTTGGGTCAGTGACACTCCCTTAGACCAAATGACATTGCAGAGTTGGGTTGTGGGAACATTTATGAGGAATGAGTGCAACATATGCCACTTAGAGCTTGGGGTAGACTGTAAATCTAACCCACCAATCAATCAATCAATCAATCAATTAATAAAATCAGGCAAAATGTACTTCCGTCTATAAAACCTGACGTTACAAGAAACTTTAAAGGACCTCAAGACATTTCACTGTCAGATGGCTAGAGCAGTAGGTTTGGCTGAACTGCAGAGTGGATGGGATCTTTCTGCTCCTGCTTTATTGGGCAGCCTCCATTACCCATTCCCTTGGATCAAGCACTGCAAGCAATTAGTAAACTGGACTGGGACTGACAAGCTGATTGCTCTGGGGGACAGTGCAAGCTCTTCAGCTTGTGCTGCCCCATAAAGGGACCTCCCTGACAGGTGGGGCATTTTTTTTCCTGCACGTCTTAACACGTGTAGGAAAAAAATGGACAAGCAGGCCGCTCAACAGGGTGTGCAGATTTGTCAAAAGCGGCCAATAGGAGCCGGGCAGATCCCAGCCTTTGCTGTATCAGCACCACCATTTGCAGCCAAAGTGCTGCACGTTGTAAATATATCATGAGGCTTGTGCCAGGAGAAGATGGAAAATACCACTTTCACATTGGACCAGAAAACTTCCATGTTGGGTGGCCTTGCTGAGGATGAGAGGAAGACTGCATTAGGAAGATGTGACCTTAACTATTTATTTTATTTTTATTTTATTTATCAAATTTGCCACTGCCCATCTCATTGAAACAACTCTGGGCAGTTTACAGCAAAGATAAAATTCATTAAAATACAATATAAAACAGTCCTAATAATAAATAGCTTCCAAGAAAGATAGAAAGTTGGCGAATAATTCAAGGGAGTATTGTCAGGGTACTAACCTGACTATGCTATTGGCATCTTTGAGCTGAATTTGGGGGATACATGGATGTGTTCCTTGTCAGTCAGCCACTTTTTAAGTCAACTATTACAATAATTTTTTGCATTCTTGAATTTTAAGTTGCATGTGTCTCTTCCTGAAACTGTGCATTTAATAAAAAGTCTGTGTCACAGGAAAGGTCTACCATCTTTAGTACTTCTAGTGACTGAGCATCCTGGGAACTGGTTTAACTAGATAGATAGGCCTGACCTGGAGAAATGTATAAACTAGGCTTACCCCTTCTTTTTAATGAGAAAAATTGTGATCTGCTCAATACTTTTTTACTGGTGATGAAAATCCTCAGGGGTCCTTTGACAGGCTGAAGAAAAGCAAGTGAACACTTAATTCAGAGATACTCCTGGTCCATGAAAAGACAGTTTGAAGAACTGTTAAAATTATTAGTGTCATTTTAGTGAATAACACAACATAAACCTCATATATACATACCTACATACTTTATCTGGCTTCCTTCAGTTATGTAATACCGTGATCCATTATGTAATATCGCAATCTGCGATCCATTGCAGTCCATGTCTAGGGCCTGCTCTTTAGATAACACAAACAAGATTCGGATATCGTCCCATTAATAGGTTTTGTTTTTGTTTTGTTTTTTTAACAATACAAGAGAAAACACTAATTTTTCAGCAGAGGTGTCCCACAGGACGCATTTCAGCATCAAGGCCTACTTTAAGATTGGAGAGAGGTCTTACCCAGGAGGTGAAAGAAAAGAAAATGTGGAGCCTTATTTAAGTATATGCACACATAAGCCACAAATCCCTAACACTAGACTATTTTATGGGGTGTCATATACCATTCTCTTCCCCAGTTCAAAATGGGTGATATTAACTGAAATAAATAATAGTAATGACAAATATAGTTTGACTGAGACCATTATCTCTTTATGGAACAAATGTTATGTTTGATACAACTCCCTGATTCATTTCTGCTCATATTTTGAACCTATGTTCAGGATTTATGGCCCAGCCATTAACTGCACTGTGTATCTCTGCTTTTGATTATGATTTCAGCTCTGATATATTTAGCACAGCAGACCTGTCTTCTGAAGAAAAGGCTTAGAAGAAAACCATTCTATTTTCCTTTTAGCCATCACTGTAAAACCTTGTCATTGCAATGACTTTTTGGTTTGGTATTTTCATTCATCCTGTCATCCCCTCCGACTGAGCTGCCTATCTTCTCCTAATAACGGTGTTCATACACAAACACAACAACTGTGAATAAGCACAGTGGAACTAACATGTTGTATGAATGTGGACCATGGACCAATCTATGACAGTGTTTTTCAAACTTGGCAACTTTAAGATGTATGGACTTCAACTCCCAGAATTCCCCAGCCAGCACCTTAAAGTTGCCAAGTTTGAAAAACACTGATCTATGATTGTGGTAGAACATTTTGTTGTAAGCTTACTTACCTTAATTTAAACTAGCTTGTATCACCCAGTCACAGAAATTATACTTACTTTATGGTTAACTATGTCATCCAGTCTCCAGGCACAAAGATGAGAAACTAGAGGAGTTGAAGAATTGGTCTACTCTTACCATGCCATCCTCTCCCCTCTTCTTTAAAAGTCTTTTGTAGACACATAGGAAAATTAAATGGGAATTTAGAGAAAGCTTTACTTACAAGTTCTATGGCTGAGATTTCCAAATCCATGTTTCTGAATAACCAAAATGATATTCATTTGGGACTGGATTATAAGGTAAGCCATAAAGATTGGTTAAAGTATAGTGCTGATGGGGAATAAGATGATGACATGCACAAAATAACTGAGCTTTTCAGCTCTGTGGACTTTGCAAACAAGCCTCTGTGGCATCACGGATGTTCATCACAAGCACCAGTGAATTCCTTACAGCACTGCCATAAAACACAGGAACAATGTTCAGAGTTCCTCCCTGTAGGAGAGGTGATAACCCTAAGCAGAGGCCTCATTTATTTTGTTGAAATGAAAGCCATTTTTTAAAATTACTGCAATGATGCCAATACCTGGGGAAAAGGAGCTTGGCCAAAGCTATTTGTAAATGTCATTGAAGAGGAGAACCCTTCAACAAAAGGTCTCCTTCACCACTTTAGGAAGCCAGCGTGAGTAATCCCAAAGCCCCACCCACGAGATATTTAAAGTTCTTGCCGATAATCGACTGCAGATGTGAGAACACTCCTAAATGACTGCTGCTGTGGAGCTGCTGAGAAAGTATTTGTTGCTTCAGTTACAAGGAGGAATGTCTGCAACTGTTGGAAATTGTGGTTCTGTGCTTCATCGCAGGAGGCCGGGGAGGGAGGGTGAACCCATATGTAGAAAGACAGATTGAGACGTCTAGTTCAATCCATCCTGCCCACTAGTGAAATACTTAAGTTTTTTTTTCCCTAACTCTTTTACACAGGACAGATTTAACATAAACAGAATGGCTTGGCAAGACTTCAGAAATGGCGAGGAAGAAGAGGGAAGGAACTAGAATAGTCTCTCCTGACCTGATGGCCTTTAATTATCTTCAGCCAACGTGTCTCTTGGACTACAGTATCTGGTATCCCTGACATTACATATGCTGGTACCAGGTTAGAGTACAGTGACCATATGTCCTTTATTACACAGGAGAGTCCTTTATTTGAGAAAGCTGTCCTTTAGTTTTATTTTTCAAAAATTCACTTTTGTCCTTTATTTGGGTGATTTAACATTTACCATACCAATGGTAGCACTTAACGCACAGTCTTTCACATTCATGTGAAAAATATGGAAATGGAATTGTCTTTTTAAAATAAATTTACATATACTGTTTGATTTAAGGTATTTTAATTAGAATGTGTGTTTTTTAAAGTTTTTCTTGGTTTTGCTCTTGAATTTTCCTTTGTAAAGCAAAGTTATAAACATAAACATTTTTTTTTCTCCCTATGACCCTCTTCAGATTTACCCCTTTTTCAGGTTTGTTCTGTATTTTTTCCAGGAAAATATGGTCAGCATAGGTTAGAGACAAGCTTCCTGTGCTCTCTCTTCTTGAAAGGCTCTTTTTCTATCATTGGATGAGGATCTCCAAGCTGATGTAACAGTTAACGCAGTGTTTCTAAATCCCAGCAACTTTAAGATGTGTGGACTTCAACTCCCAGAATTCTGGGAGTTGAAATTCACACATCTTAAAGTTGCAGCGGTTGAGAAACACTGACTTAAAGTGTGGGACAGGGTGTGGGGAGACTCAGGTTTAGGTCTACCTTCAGCCATGGAAACTCCTTAGATGGCTTTAGGTCAGGCATTCTCTTTCAGCTCAGTGTACCTGATGGGGTTGTCTTATGGTGATAAAATGAAGAGAGATCCCCATGTAAGTTGCCTTAAGCTCTTGGAGAAAAGGCAGGATGGAAAGCTAAAAAGCTAAAAAAAAAAACCACACAAAACCCTAAATATATTTCTGCAATTTTAATGAAAACACTACTTTAAAGAGAGTCCACGGTTTGCAGAATGTCTCAGGTTCAAGAGGTGCCACCATTCCCAGACAGACCTTTCCCATTTAGCCCTAATGCTAGATTCTGTAGAGCAGTTCTGGGGTAGGAGGCAAGGGCCATACTGGGCCCCCAGGTGACATAACAAGGGCTGCATTCCAAAAGATAAATGGAGCTAGGACAAGCATTAAATTTGAACTTCATTTCATTTGATTTTAATTTAATGTAAATTAATTTGATTTTAATTTAATGTAAATTAAACCTACTTTAAATTATTTAAGTATAGTTAATATGATTTCTCTCTCCATTGGTCCTGGGAGATGCATTTAAATCCTCATGGCAACAAGCAATGTGAGGGAAACTTACCCATTATGGTTTGCCACTTGAGCAACTGCTCCTCTTGGAATGCACTCAGGATTAAAATAAGAATTAGAGAAAAGTCCGAGATATTGAACTTCAGGATGAAGTTAACCATATTCCAGGTCAATTAGTTGCACTTTTAGATGACCTCTGGCAGGAGCAGGATGGTGGTTGTGCATCCATCCTTGCTTTGGTTGACCTCTCAGTGGCCTTTGGTACCCTCGACCATGATATCCTTCTGGACTGGCTCTGGGGATTAGGGATGGGCAGCACTGTGTTGTGCTGGTTCTCCTCTTTTCTCTGGGGCCAATACCAGTTGATGGTGATTGAAGAGGAGAGATCCCACCCGCATCCACACCCTAGGTGTGTGTGTGGGGTGCCACAGGGTTTGGTGCTCTCTCCACTCCTCTTTAACATCTACGTGAAGCTGTTGGGTGAGCTCATCCATCACCATGGGTGAGGTATCAGTATGCTGATGATACCCAATTATACATCTCTGCCCCTGGTGAATTAAGCAATGCTGTTGATGTCTTATCCCGGTGCCTAGAGGCAGTGGGGGTCTGGATGGGGAACAACAGCCTTCAACTGAACCCTGGCAAGTGGCTCCGGGTTTGGGGCCTGCCAGTTCTGGGATTATGCCATCTTTGGTACTGGATGAGGTTGCACTGCCCCAAAGACCCAGTACGCAGCTTGGGGATCCTTCTAGACTCACGACTCCTACTTGAAGAGCAAGTGGCAGTTGTGGCTAGGAGGACTTTTACACAGCTTCGTGTTGTGTGCCACTTGCGCACGTTCCTGGATCGGGAGGCTCTGCTCATGGTCACTCATGCTGTGGTCACCTCCCGGGTGGACTATGGTAATGCGCTCTACATGAGGCTGTCCTTGAAGAGTATCCAAAAGCTTCAGCTGGTACAGAATGTGGCGGCGCGGGCAGTTATCTATGCCCCTAGAACAGCAAACATTACACCTCTGCTCTGTGAGCTGCATTGGTTACTAGTTTGCTTCTGGGTCCAATTCAAGGTGCTGGTTTTGACCTTTAAAGTCCTTCATGGCATGGGGCTGGCTTATTTGAGGGACCGCCCCCATTACATCTGCCCATCCCATCAGGTCTGGCAGAAGAGATATGTTGCAAGTCCCATCTGCTAAGGAGTTACATCTGGTGGGACTCAGAAGATGAGCTTTTTCTGCTGTGGCACCCACCCTGTGGAACATCATTCCCCGCTCCAAGGTGAGACTGGCCCCATCTCTGCTGACCTTCCAGAAGTCTCTTAAACCCTGGTTATGTCAACAGGCCTGGGGGTTGCAAGGGAACAGTGATCTGGTGAGGTGGCTCCATTGTTTGTAATCCAACACTCTCCCTTAGCCTTTCTATAGTGATATTAATTTTGGTACTTCCTGAATATCTTTAAAATAATTTTTTATGGTTTGTTTGTACACCACCCAGAGTCATGTCTGAGATCACCAGAAATGGGCCGTGAGATGGGTGGCTGTATAAATATGCTGAATGAATGAATGAATGAATGAATGAATGAATGAATGAATGAATGAATGCTCACATAACACACATTAGATGGGCACTGGGCAGATTCTGAACTACCTGAGTCCCCCCTGCCCAATAGGAAGTCTTCTTTAGAGCTAGGCTTGATGTTTTGCCCTCCTTATTTCTTAATGGGAGATTTACCAAACTCCCTGTGTGTGAAAAGACTTGTCCCTGTAGCACAGGTGCCCCTGAAGCTATCATACATGTGCTTTTGCACTGCCCCTGTTACCAGAGCAGCCAACAACCCTTCATTGACCTGTTTTACAGGTCAGAATGAGAATTTTTCATGCTGATTTTCTTTTGTCAGACAAGAAATCATTTATCACACATAACGTTGCCAGGTTTTGCTTCACGGCAATTAAAATTCATACACTGATAACTATAGGGACAGAGCATGGGTAAACATACCATTTTTTAAAAATCACAATTACAATTATTGATAGATAGTATTTTAAATTGAGGCCAACCCTCTTCATTTAGACTTATTACAGTGCATTTCCTTTTTATTAATCAAACAAATCTTATTGATCCTGGGAAAGCTTAACTAACTGTCTGAAGATTCCTGGTTTATAAACTTTTAAAAATAAATTCGATTCTGATTCTTGGATTACTTCTTAGGTATTTAATGGTTTTCCTCTTCTACCATTCAAAATTATAATTTGATGGCAACCTTTGGAATGAGACCTGCAGCTGGGCCCAAGGCACTTGGGGCTCCGTGATGCCAGGTATCCAGATTCTGCATCTCTGCTTTGGAGCCCAGGGAGCACGTGGATGCTGATCAGTAAAATCCAGGATGCACAGCCTTGTTCTATATATATTTTTTTAAATAAGTACCCATTTAAGAGGCTATTATTTTGCCTCACTTTTTTTTTTTGCCAGCTTCAATTCCATAGAAGAGACTGTTCTGGATAAGTCACTGTTAAAACAATGGACAAGTGGTTTTCAAAAACATATAATATGTTCATCTGGTACTGAATGCCTGCTCTCCCTGTTTGTGGTCCAAATCCAATAGAGATGCTGACTCTTCAGCATTTCATGAGCTACTGACCCAAACTGAGAGTTGGGTGTAGACAGAATGTTAAGGATATACTCTGCCCGCCCCCACTTCTCTCTCTCTCTCTCACTCTCTCTCTCTCTGCTCCTTGTCTCTGAGATTGCTAATCTGAGGTCACTTCCTTCTGCCTTTCTTCCCAAGCACACATTTACAGAACACATGTTCTTGGAGTCTCTTTCAGATAAAATGTAGCTAACTAGGTGCTAGGTTTTACATATTCTTATAATGCATTTCCTGTAAATAGATCTCCTTCACTAATCCTTTATCTGGGTAGATTCTTGCTCCAGGGAATGCTGATACACACAGAGAGAGAAAATTTCTATCTCCAACATTCTTGAGGGATCTCCAAGCTGAATCCTGCAACTAATCAGAAGAATACAAGTCCAAATGCCTTTGAATACTTTTTTTTTTTTTTTAATAAAGGTCAGCTTTGCTCCAACAGAACTGAGTTTTTGGATGCTTTGTGGCCTATGAAATAGCCTGAATATCTGAAACTCCAAAACAGAATATGTATGATGTCTCTTTGTAATAATTCTGATTCTCTTTATCTTCACGAGCTTCAGTGTGTCTCCTGTTATTATCATACACATAACATGCATGATAATATTGCAATTGTCCAATATTTCACAGATGGAGAAGAGGACCATTCTTCAGCCTATTTCAATGTGACAATGATCAAATGAGTTAAAGAGAGCATTTATTTTTCTTGGGTAGGAATATACTAGAAAAACTAGATTATTCTATACAATTAGCACTTTTAGCAGCTCAAAATCCATGTCTCTAACTGTAATGTGCCAAATTATATTTTGTGTGTATACTACATAGTTCTCTAAAATCCATTTGTATACATTAATGATTATGTAGTGCAGCTTTCCTGAAACTTGTGCTGTCTAAATGCATTGGGATTGCAAATTCCAGAATACCCAGCCAGCAAACACCAGATTCCCAGAACTGTCAACAAATGTGGAAGGGAGTGGGTTAGAGAAGGCTTAAATAATTTGCTTAATTTTGGTTTGGTATAGTGTGCACACCCCACTATTGGCATTTGTAAATTGCTCCAAACTGTTGTCCTGGTAGTTTGCCACCCAGGGCAGCTGCTCCCAAAACTCAGTGTCAAAGAATCATAGTCCAATTTGGCCATCAAGTGCAACCTGCTGCTCAGTGCAGGAATCCCGTTTAAAGCATCTGTAACAGATGGCTATTTAGCCTCTGCTTGAACATATCCAATGAAGAGGAGCCCATCACCACTCTGGGGATTGTCTACTCTTATTGTTAGTACATTTCTCTAATGTTTAATCTGAATCTGCTTTCTTGTAATGCAAATCCATAAATCCATGATCTGTATTTTGGAACAAGATGGAACAGGTCTGGACCTTTTTATATGTCATCCTTTCAAGTATTTGAAGAACTCCATGATATTCCCTCTCCATTGTCTTTTTTCAGCCCTAAACATATTCAACTCCCTTAATTGCTCTCCTAAGATTTGGTTTATAGCCCTCTTGATTATCTTTGTCACCATTCTCTGAACTTGCTTCAAAAATCCTTTTTAAAGTGTGGTGCCCAGAATTGGACATTGTACTCAAGTTGGATCTGACCAAAGCAGAATAGATTGGAATGATAACTTTGGATGATTTGGAAATTATATGTCTGCTGATGCAGTTTGAAATCACATTTGCCTTCTTTATAGCTAGATCACACTGCTGGCTCATATTCAGTTTGCAATCCACTACATTTTCAAGATATTTTTTACAAGTAATACTACCATCTTATACCTCTGCATATGGATTTTGTTTCCTAAGTGATGAATTTTAGGCCTGTCTCTGTTAAATTTCATTTTGTTACTTGCAGCTATCATATACATTTTCAATGTTATGTCTGCTTCTAGGATACTCACTATCCCACCCAATTCTGCATTATCTGCTAAATATATACATTTGTAAAGGTTTTTTTATCCCATCTTTATTGTTTTTATAAATAACTCAAGCGGCAAACTTACCTAATACTCCTTCTTCCTTCTATTTTCCCCACAACAACCCTGTGATGTGAATTGGGCTGAGAGAGAGGGACTGACTCAACGTCACCCAGCTGGCTTTCATGCCTAAGACGGGACTAGAACTCACAGTCTCCTGATTTCTAGCCTGGTGCCTTAACCACTATTCCTTCTACCTCATCATCCAAATAGTTAAGAAGAAGAGTTGGGTACTGAGGACTGATCCTTGTGGCACCCTATTTAACTCCTCTCTCCAATTTGACAAGAAACATTGATGAGCATGCTGAATACAATTTCCAAGCAAGCTGTGTATCCACTTAGCAGACATGCCATCCACCTCATAACTAACTTGCTAATCAATATGTCATAGGTACTTTGTCAAATGCTTTGGTGAAGTCAAGGTATATTATAGATGCTGGTTATCACCTATAAAGCCCTTCATGGAACAGAGTCAGGTTACTTATGGCACCATCTATGTCCCGTTGTCTCTGCCCATCCCACGAGATCTGAGAGGCTGGGTGTGCTCTGTATCCCTTCTATAAAATAGTGTCATCTGGTGGCACCAGGAGGCATTCCTTCTATGTTGAGACACCTGCCCTTTGGAACAGCCTCCCCCATGAAATTTAAATGGCCCTGACCCTACTGGCCTTCCATAAAGCCTCGGCGGTCTGGCTTTTCCCCAAGGCCAGGGTGTTGAATGAGCTTGTCTGTAATGATTGGAAAATTGAATGATTGTGAGTTGGCCTTGGTCATGCTATGTTTTTTTGTTACTTTTTATCTTGTTGATCTACATTTTTTTATTTTAATCCTATGTTAGCCACCCAGGATCACATCTGAGTTGGGGCAGCCAATATGTAGCCATATTCCTACATCTGTTAAGAAGGTTTGGCAAGATTTGTTCTTTAAAATCCCAAATGACTTCTGGTTACTACTGCACTGTTTTCCAGGTACTTACAGATCAATCTTTTTATTATCTGATCTGGGATCTTTGTAGATATCAATGTCAGAATCTTCCTGGTATCAGACTTAAACTGACTGGTCTGTAATTTTTTGGATCCTCCTTCTCCCCCTTTCTGACAACTGAAAAAAAAATTGATTTCCTCCAATCATCCGGCACTTCACCAGTTCTCTGGGATTTCTCAAAATACAGAAGGGTTTGGCCAAACCATTAGATAATTCTTACAGTATCCTAGGATGCAAATCGCCTGGTCCTGGAGATTTGGAGGAAAGAAAGGTTCCCTGACCATCTGTCAGTCTCAGGACTCAATCCTGCTTCCTGCCCCTTCATCCTGTTCCCCATATTTTCCTGGTAGAATGCATTTTTTGTTTTATTTTGTTTTTGCTGAAAAAGACTGAAGCTAAGCAGGAGTGGAGTCGCTCTGCTTTTCTCTGTTACCCATTAACATTTTGTCGTCTTCACTGAACAGCTGAT
Source organism: Liasis olivaceus (assembly GCA_030867105.1). Lineage (NCBI taxonomy): Eukaryota > Metazoa > Chordata > Lepidosauria > Squamata > Pythonidae > Liasis > Liasis olivaceus. The sequence goes on along the minus strand of CM061349.1, from coordinate 22,823,288 downwards.
TTATTCTCTTCTTTTCCTTTCCTTTCCAACGTATCTAAACAAACTCTTTTTGTTAATCTTAGCATCCATGGCTAAGCTTATTTGATACAAGCTATACAGTATCAGACTATCAGAATACTAATAATAATCTTGTATGCCACCCGACTCTGAACAACTCTGGGTGGCTCGCAACAATTAAACAAAGAAACTACAATAAAATCAATAAAAAATAAAGATAAAAGATGGCAAGTGTGATTAAGTGAGTGGCCATACTCTCCCTCACTGAAGGCCTCGGTGAACAGCCAGGTCTTCACAGCTCTTCTAAATAACAAGAGAGTGGGCACCATCTGAATCTTGAAGGGAACCTCACTCCAGAGGGCAGGCACTGCTACAGAGAAGGCACACTTCCAGAGTCCTAAGAGACATTGTTTAATCGAAGGAACCCGGAATGCCCCAACCCTGCAGGATCAAATCGGCCAGGCAGACGTTATGGGGGACAGGCAGTCCCTCAGGTAATCAGGCCCTATGCCACGTAGGGCTTTATAGGTAACAAGCAGCATCTTAAACACATCTGGAAGCAAACTGGCAACCAGTGCAGTTTGTGAAGCAGAGGTGTTACATGGGCATGCCAAGGCATAGTAAGGCAAACCATTACTGTTTGCACTGCCACATCCTGCATCAATTGAAGTTTCCAGGTAGTCTTCAAGGGTAGCCCCATGTAGAGAGCATTGCAGTAGCCAAGCTATGAGGTGACTAGAGCATGAATGACTGTCTGAAGGGCCCCCTGTTCTAGGAAAGGGCACAACTCGCACACCAGATGGAGCTGAGCAAAGGCCTTCTTAGCCACAGCTGACATCTATTCTTCAAGCAGAAGCTGCAAGTTCAGGAAGACCCCCAGACTGCACATCAACCTTGAAGGAGGAAGTGCTACCCCATCCAAGGTCAAAGATGGAATATCCCCAGATCTGGGTGGTTCAAACACCCACAGCCACTTGGTCTGGGTAGGATTGAGTCGGAGACAGGTCCTCCCCACCTAAACCCACACAGCCTCCACTGGAACAGAACCTTGTCAGCATCACTTGGCTGGCCCTGATTTGAAAAATACAATTGGGTATCATCAGTGTACTGATGATACTGAACCTCAGGCACTGGGACAAAACCTTTAAATATAGTCCTTGCCTGTAGCTTCCTTTGTTATATGGACTGTTTTACATTTTGGGTAGGTGTCTTTTTTGGTTTTAGAACTTTACTAAGCTTTTTGTGTAGCTACATTTTTTTTTTTTTGCTTTCATTTTTATTCTTTATTAGAATTGTTTTTACTGTAATTGTGCTGTGCTTTTAATATCTACACTTCTTTAGGAACTCCTCCCTATCCTGAGTATTTTTTCCCATTAGTTTCTCCTGACATGGGATTGCACTTAGCCACTTCTGTGTTTACTAAAATATGTTTTTTTAAGTCCAAGATATGCAATTGACTGTGTTCAGTTTTAATTTCTCTCAAGATCAAGAACTCTATCATTACATGATCAGTTTTGCCCAATGTTTCTGCTACTTTCACTTCCTCAATGAAGTCCTTCCTATCAATTAGTATTAAATGTGGGGTAGCTGATCTTAAAACATACAACAATAAAAACACCATAAAAACATACAACAATAAGAACAACACACACAATCAGCAGCCAATGTCAACAACAGAACAACCAACCACAAATCAACATAACCGTTCCACAGGCTCTGCCGTGCAGCTGGATCCCCAAGCTCATTGACACAGCTACGTCGTTAAGGCCTTATGGAAGGCCAGCAGCGTTGGGGCTAATCTAATCTCTGGGGGAATGATATTCCAAAGGACAGGCACCACGACAGATGGCACTCCCTAACAGACAGGACCCTGAGCAAGCCTCTCCTGCTGGACCTGATGGGACAGACAAACATAATCAGGAAGAGGCAGTCCCTCAAATAACCTGGCCCCATGCCATGAAGGGCTTTAAGGTCACTACCAGCACCTTGAATGGAACTTGGAAGCATCCTGGCAACCAATGCAGATCATGGAGCAGAGGTATAACTTACACTGATTGAGGTCACACATAACTGCCGACACTGCTGCATTCTGTACCAGCTTCATGATTCTTCAGAATATCTGTAATTTGCTTTTGGGAGACATCCACATTTTTTCCTTGGCTGAGAGGACAATAATAGTCACCAACAGCAGTACCGCTTTTATTTGTTTCTCCACTTATTTTAAGCCAGATGTTCTCTACAGCATTGTCAACGTCATTCATTTGGATTTCTGAGCAAGAACGGATAATTTCACGCCATTCACTGCAACTCTTCTGCCCTTTCTATTGCTTTTGTTCCTTTTGAACAAAGAGTATCATTCCGTTGCTGGTCAGGGATATCTGCATGGAGGAGGTAAAAACATTCAAGATGGTGGCCACAACCATGTGTGCATGTAAAAAGAGGCGGGGCTTCAATCACATGGGCTTTGGCTGTCATTTTGATCTTTGGGGCTCTCCTGTGGGTACTCCTGGCTGGATTCCAGGTCTTTTTGTACTCAGTCCTCAACAATCTACCTGGGTGCTTTTAGCTATTGTCTTCTCAAGCACTAAGTGCTAAACAAGATTCTGGCCAGTTAGTTTTGGATTTATCTGATACGATTTATTGAGACATGTATGAAAAATAACTATTTTAATTTAGAAAGGAGAAGAGAAATGCAAATCTTTAGATAACTGCATTTGGGGTCAAATGTGGGAAAGAGGAGGAAGATATATGAATGATGCTCAGCTGGTTTCTTTTTATTTCTCGTTTGTTTTACCTAAAAGTGTGTGTTTACTCTGACAGTGAGTTATGGCACAGCTTTCTTAGCTGCAGCCTCATCCTAATAAAAAAGATAACTATGTAATAATTCAGCTCCTGGTTTTAATAAAATCTCATCTTTCTCCTTGGAAGCAGATAGGAAAACTCTCCATGTTTAAATATTAGCTGCTTTTCTCCATTTCCTCCTTATCACTGGAATGAGCAGCAGAACGTCTGTGCCAACACAATTAATGGCCAGATATTGTTTCAGTCAAGGCTATTTTCCTTACTCAAGCAGGTTAATAATTTTGACTGGTCTGGAAGAATCTGAAACCTGCTCCCTGTATTTTCCTGATGGATCAATGTGTGTATTAGGTGAGTGCTGCTGGTGGTTTACAGTCATTTCTCTAGTATCTTTGAAACCCACAAATAATTTTGTTCATACTTTTATTTTAAAACATGTAAAGGATAAAATAAACGATTATGCAAAAGAAAAAAAGGAAGACAATGAGAAAAGTCAAGAACCCACAAATATTGGTAAGTGAGAATGAGATGGAGACAGAGGCTAAATTGTTGGAGAAAAGCTGGACAACCATTTTAGAAAATTATACTCTTACCAGTTTTAATCAGCTTATCTCCCCATCACAATCTGTCCTACAAACATTAATGGAATGAGTTTTGGTGCATAAATAGAGGCTGAGATCTGTTTGCTTCTGTTTTGTAACTGAAGCACAGAGTGGGGCAGTTTCTAAGGCAATGGCTGCTGTTCCTGCCATAACGCTGCAGAACTTCAACCAAGTGGGGTGCCATGTGGTTGGCAGGGTTGAGCACTTTGTGGCCCTGGAACTTCATTGGCCCTAGAACTGCATGAAGAATTTTACTCTCAGGAGAGAAGGAATGCTTTACCAACTTGTTACTGCTTGATTCTGCAATTCCCTGTCTACCTTTTAATAAATTGCCTCGGAGGGACTGCAACCCTTAGCAGAAAAAAGGTTTATCATCCCTGCCTGGGAGAAAATGGAGTAGAAGTCAGCAGAACACCAATGCAAACTATTGTACAACAGCTTTCCCAGTTCATCAGAAGGAGTCTGATAGTACCTTTTCTAACTAACAAACAGTTTTTTGCCTTTGAATAACATTTGTTAGTCAGAAAAGGTGCTAGCAGACTCCTCCTGATTTGTTGCGACCATAGACTAATGCTGCTTTTCTCTTGCAATGTCTACAAGGCAAAGCTTCCCCAGTTGGTGCTCTCCAGATGTGTTGGATTTATAATTTCCAGGCAGTATAACCAAGGCCTTACTAGGGCAAATGTGGGGAGCAGAAAATCTACGCATTTGGAGGGCACACGACTGGAGAAGCAGTCCATAAAATGGATGAGCACTGTTGTCTTAACATACTGAGGTGTGAGTAGAACACCTGATTTATTATTTTAATAAATCTACACTTATCAGTCATTCCAGTACGCTCAGCTCATTGGCCAAAACAAGCGGGCCACTGGTGGAACACAGACTTCATATTTTTCGCAATGGGAGCAAGAGTGAGCATACATGTTTAACAGCAGAGTCCTATTCATTTTCCAACTGCCCCCGTAATTAATCTTACTTCTCTGTAAGTGCACATAGGTTACTTCAGAGTAAGCAAGTTCAGACTGCTGTGCTAAAGATGGTCTGGTATGTTTTTAGGTAATGAAAGCCCATCCAGCTCTCATCTTTCATTTGTATGGTTCCATGTATGATAAACATGTACTCTGTGACGATTGCTAGAGGATCATTGAAGCTTAGCACTCATGATTTATATGCAGTACCAATGTTTTAGATAATACGTATGTATGTGTTTTTTCACGTAATGCCTGTCTGGGCTGCTGTGAGTTGCACAGAATGTTCAGGAACCTTCTATAAAAGGTTCTATATCTAAAACCTGTGAAGGTGTTAAAGGTCCATTTCTCTTAGGGTGTGAGGATAGGACTGCTATAGCCTGATGACCAGAAATGTCCTGAGCTTGTGGGTAGGATATCTCACCTGAAAGCAAGCAAAGGGAGAAGGAGGTAATGATTTCAATGGGTCAAATGAAAACAGGACACCAGGAAGTAAGCTGGAAAGCTGAAGAGAAGATGAGGGGAGAAGAAGCAGAGAGTGGGAAAAAAGTAGAGGAAGAAGCACATTGTTAGTAAAGGGGGATATATGAAGAGGTAGGGCTGGGAAAAAAGTTACCCCAGGCCTATGAACAGGGAGAGCTAAATCTGACAAGCAACAATGGACTGTGCACCACTGAATCACAGACATTGGATCCTAAGTGATGGCATAGAGGGTTGTTATGGATTGTACATGCCAATTTGAACATCAGCTAGTCAATGTTCAAATTCATTCAGCATTTCAGGTTTCTAAGAATTAAGTAGTGCATGACAAAGACAAAAGTTCCTATCTTAGATAATCAGTTCTGAAAAACAAAATAAAATAGGCTAAATATAGGTTCTTAAACATGTTCCAGCTAGACATTAATTGATTCCTTTTATCCAGTAGTCTGCAAAAAGGAAAGATGAAAAGAAAGTGTTTCTTTTAAAGAGAAGACCCACACAGGCATTTACACACACAAATCCCTAAAGAGAGAGAGAGGGAAACAAAAATAAAAAGATTAAACAGCATATAAATGGCTCCAAAGTAGAAACATGGATTTTAAAACATTTTTACTTTAGAGTGTTCATAAAAATAGAGTGTTCTTTTAAAAAAAAAACAACTCCCTGAACAAAGAACCTAGCAGTTAAGACAATTTATTTTAGTCTTAGAAGATGAAATTGAATAGGTGGGTGAGACTTCATAATGTCATTTCCAATTGCTGATAAATTACAATCCAGAGAAAATGTATTTTACTTCAGCTGCATGTTCAGTGATCCCCAGACAAGCCATGGTGAATTTAAATGGGCACTGGCTTTGAAAACCATATAATGTGCCAACTGTAGGTTTCTTTTCCCTGATACTGCTATATACTTAAAAGAAACCTTGCAGACTGGTATCACAAGAAGATGGGTGCCAGGAGAAGATCCATTTATATCCTATATCTGCCAAGTTTAGGATGTTAGAGGGATGACTGGAATTTTGATTAGACTAAGACTAGCTCTACCAACTAAAGCCAACTAAACCAACTGACTCAGGTGGCAAATACTTACCTTTTGTGTGTCACATGAAGTGACCTTTGTCCCCAAAGCTAGGCTGTGGTTTTCAGATGATGTAGAGAAGATAAGGGCAATTTTTGGGTGTCTGGGATTTGCACTTTGGAGAGGGGATGCAGTGACATTCACGAAGGGCCTTCCCCCATTGCTGAACCAAAGTGCTCTCCTTTCTTGCTTGAGTCAGCAGAAAACCTCCTAGCTTGAAAATTGCTATTCCCCCTTATTGATTCCTCCCCGACCTCAGCTTCTCTGTTTCAACTCACTGCAGTCTGCTGACTTTGCCTCCAAGGTGATAAAGCCTAACAAATGCTATATACCTTGAAGCTACCCTTAGTCTGTGTTGGAATAAGGGGGGGAATAGTCCCCTAACACTAACATGGTTGACTTAAGCCTGTTTCACTCATAGACTGGGGATGTGATGAGGGCAACAACATGAGGACACAGCAGAAAAAAGATGCTGTATGTTGCTGCTATGGTTGTGTTGTGTGGGAGAAGGCCGCATTATAGGTGGTGTTGAGATTTTTAGGATTTTTAAGTTTATTTGTTGCTTGTTTTTGCAGGGAAAGGCTTGTTTAAACTAGAGTTTACATCTCTTTTTAGTAGTTTTCTATGGGAAATGAAAGGAAATTGCATCTCCATGCCTTATCAATTTATTGTTGAAATTCAACACTGACATCTCAGCAATGAGTTGCAAAAACAGAGTTTTGTGCGTGTGTGTGGGGTGGGGGGGGAACTGCATGGATTTTGTCAGCCAATAAGCTGCCCATCCTGCAAAAAACGATACAGTATAGTTCTGTAGATACACAGACACATGCATACATACCCATCACATTATTTCCATTTGGTTAATTATATTATGCACAGCCCAGAAAAGAAGAAAGAAATACTAAGCACCAAAGAAACTAATAGGCATAAGAGAAGACAAGGAAAAGAAAACACAGCTATACAATAGCTGTATCATACCAGTAATGTGCACCCTACCTCTCCCTTTCTCTCCCTTTCCTCCCATACTTAATTCTACCATCTCCATATACTGCTTCATATATTGCCTTTTATTTTTTAAACTACTCACTTCTTATCTATTCCATCCAACTACAACATTCTCAGCCTTCCCCTTCTTCTCAACGCATTCACTTGTCCTTCACATATTTGTTTTTTTCAGTTAGATCCTCCTTCATTCTCTCTATAGGACCAAACCACCTCAACATGTTTGTTTCATATTTCATTGATTATGCACCATGAAATATTGGATTGCCCTAAAAATGCCCAATTTTGCTTTCCTGTGCCTGATTATTACTTGTATCCACTGATGATCTCACTTACCTTTGCTTCCCGTAATATCCCTTTCAAACCTCCCAACAAAGTAGGGAGACTAGGTTTCTATTGGCCCTACTCGTTACTTTTCTACTTTAATTACAGTGTTTTTTTCCAAAAGGATATGTCTACATATAAATGACCATATGCGAATATTGTACAAATAGAACCTGCATCAATTGAATTCATAAAGAAAAAGTATATAGGACAGCATTTCCCAACCTGATGTTCTCAGACAGTGATGGACGTTGTAGTTCAAACCATCTGGAACAGTCCACCTCGCAGAAGGAAGTGTTAATTCACTAGGTGAGAGATGTAAAGCTGATCTACCACTGTAATCATTGATCACAGATTTGCTTTCTAGAACTATCACTACCATCACGTATCCTCATGAAATGTGTGTTATGTGTATACATGTACGTATACATCTTTAAGGCACTTCTATGCTTCCTCTGCCCCCAAAGGTGGCAGCACCTAGTGACCCTAAATGATTTTGAAAAGCTAAGGTGTACTTGAATAGGAGATCAGTGAGAAGTTCCAGGGTTGTACACTAGACTAGTGTTTTTGAACCTCACAAATTTAAGATGCGTGGACTTCAGCTCCCAGAATACCCCAGCCAGTATGAGGAACTTGCTGAGGTGGAGAAACACAGCATTAGACAGTGGAGTTGAAAATCATCCTGGATGAAAGCATTGAAAACCATTTCCATATACAGTATTGCCAAAGAAAAGGACATGGACCTAGCCAGGTAGTCACCAGGAACTAAGCTAAAATTGAGGGAGTTTGTACCTTTTCATACCTTTTAGTTTTTATTACTGTACTCATTTAATAAGAAACCCTTAAGAAGCAAGCAATTCTATATTAAGTTTAGATCATTCTCCTCCAGACTGATGTTTCCAGAAATGTTGGACTAAAATCTTTAACATCTCTTAGCCAGCATTTTCCAGTTAAGGCCTCCCAGGTTCTGGAATTCCCATTTCCATAAAGGGCTCCTCCTTTCCTCACCCTTCAAAGATCTACAGACCTCTTCTGTCCTAAACCTTATCACAATTAGAATACAATTTGCTCTCCTAATTATATCATAAATAATTTATATGGTTTTGTCATTGGTATAGTAGCACATCGTGTATATCCTATCATTACAGCTGTTGATCTGATACTGTTAAATTTGCGTTGTTTTTATTGGCTTGGATTTGCACAAAATGCTTACCTTGGCTGTGGTTAGCCAACTAAATAACAGTTTATGCAGTTCACCCAATTTTGGGGTTCCCATAACAAGCTGAAGAGTGAACTATCTGTATGGGCTTAATCTGTACAACATGTTGGGCAATAATATGGCTGCTTAGTTGTGACTTAAGACACTGCCCACACATGCTGCACACAGCTTTGGAGACATTGAGGTCAAAAAACAACAATATAATGGTTAAGAAAGTTGAGTCACAAGCAAGCTCCATGAGCCTAGTGAGGCTTCTCTCTAATAATTCTACATGTATTTTAAATTCTTTTGAACTCAGTGAAACTTAGTTAAAGGCTTTTGGCCTTAGGATTGCCTCTTATAGCTTGATCATATGCACATTTCCTGCAAATTGGGGAGCTGAATTCTAAGCAAGCATCCTGTGTGGTGGGCTGCTGTGTTTTTAATCCTTGTAAGCTGCTCAGAGTCACTTGTGTGAGATGGGTGGCTATATAAATCATATAAATTAATAAATAAATTGGTAAATAAATTGGTCTACTCTTATACATACGTGCATGCTAAGAAGAAAGGCTCATTTAGCTTCTAAGGACATAAGAACTGTAGTTTACGGGTAAGTCAGGCCCAATGAGAAGAGACCAGTGTTTCTCAACCTTGGGAACTTTAAGATGTGTGGACTTCAACTCCCAGAATTACCCAGCCAGCCATACTGGCTGGGGTATTTTGGGAGTTGAAGTCCACACATCTTAAAGTTCCCAAGGTTGAGAAACACTGGAATAGACAGTACAGTACAGGGTCTTTGCACTTGTCCACACTCAGATCTACAGTGTGATCCTATGTTGTCGTCTGCGTTTAATAGCTGAGCCAATCCCCTGCCTCCCACTCCACGTGCAAACTTCCTAGTTGCAAAGCTGTGGGTGAGCCATTTTGCCATTATCAGAAACTGGCCCTACCCCACCTCCCTGGTCCTGGGCTTAAGCCATTCCCTTCCCACCCCCTACAAAGGTTCTGCAGCTTGATGGCTTTGCATCTCCCCCTCATAAAGAGCAATTAGTGGAAAAGCACTAGGGAAATACAGAAAATGCAAATGAAAGTTGTGGGGGAGGATACAGACTGAAAGATGTTCTTTGGGCTCTTCTGTCGCACAGCTGGAAGAATGGATTGGCTGAAGGCATTCTCAGTTTTTATGGTTGGTAGCAGTGAAGCAGACCTCAGGGTGGCTTCAAACTACTTTTGAAGGACTGGGAAAGGAAACTGTGGAACTGTGGAAGTGCTGCATGTCTATTTCACATGAAAATATTGCTAAAGATCCGACTGAGGCTGCCTCATTCTCCATGAATGCCTAACCCTAACCCTAACCAAATATTTCAGAAAATCTCACACTTATGGCATGAAGACCAGATCCCTTTCCTTCTATGCTTCCTCATGAAGTAACATTTTATAGGAACACCACTCCAGAAGTTCTAATTATTTACAGAAAGTTACCCAGTCTAAGACAGCTATTCACTGGCAACAACAGACCTCATGGTAAATGTCATTCACAGTATGAAATTTTTACATTTGCTTTGTCTTCCAGCGGTGACAATAGTTTGGAATACCCCATCGCAGTTTTGAATGGCCACATACCTGGCATGAGAACTGACATGATTAAGAAAACAGTGGATGAACGTCTCTGGATAGCCTGCCACTTACTTCAACATGGGCATTTTGAACTTCCAAGACAGATACCAAGATGAAGAAGCTAAAGTGCAATGAATCAACTCTGTATCTCCCATTGGCTTAAACAGAGAAAAGTTTTTTTAATGTACAGTATTTGTTAACCAGTTCACCAGTAAAAGAATCTTGCTACCCAACCATTCATTTATGCACAGCCACCACTAAAAATGACTGTTTTTACCTTCTGTATTTAATTTCCCTTTATCTTCACTGTTTCACTCTCTAATCACATAGTAGCACTTGATGCTTCAGCTATATCGTCCAGAAAATGTTATGCCATTATAAATTTATTGAGCTTCAAGGTATTATAGAATTGTTTTTCCTGCAGCTAGAGTAACGTGGTTACTATTCAGGTTCTAGTTAGAGGTATATATCCATCTTCCCTTTTAAGCTAGATCGAACAATGGCCACCACCATACCTTGTGGCAGAGAGTTCCCTAAATTACCTACATAATACTTTTTCGTCCACTCTTAAGCCTCCGCTCATATTCACTGAGTAATCCCGTCCCGACCTAACACCGAGGCAAAAAAAATAAAATCTCCTTAGTCAATTGGAAAGGAGAGAAAGGGACAAAACCTCCGGTAGACGGCGCTAGACAACTCCTGTCTTTTCTCATGAAGGAAACATTGATTTAAAAGGGCAGCAGCCCTTTAAGAACTTCCCCCTTTTCCTCTTCGTACTCTATGTTTACATAACAGACTGGAAGATACCATCACGGTTTTTGACGGAAGGCGAGGGGAGCGTGGAAGGACCGGAGAAAGCCGAGGGGAGGGGCCGTTCCACGCCTCCTTTTTGGGTAGGGGAGGCGCTAGTTGGTCTCTCCTGATTCCCCCCTCGGGCAGTCTTGTCTGTCGTTGTTGGCTCGAGCGCTGAGAGGGAAGCGAGGGGTCCGCGTCGGCGGGCGCGCCAAGCAAAGGCAGCCGGGCATTTCGCCCGACCGCTCGCTCGCTCGCTCCGAGAAGGAGAGCCGGACTATGAAGGAAAGGTCTCCAGCCAGACGTCCTGTCTGATGACTATTATTGCTGTTCTTTTTGTGAATGCCATTTTTGCCCCGCATGGGATTATAGCGACGACGAAGACCGTGGCGGTGGCCCCATGTTTTCTCCTAGCCAGGAGGAGCACTGCGCGCCCAACAAGGAGCCCGTCAAATATGGGGAGCTCATGGTTCTGGGGTAAGGCGGCCAAGGCGCGGGACTGGGGCGCTGCGCTGCGCTGCGTCGCGTCAGGGCTCCGGCGGGGCAGCCCCTGCTTGGAGGCTGAGGGGACGCCGGCGTTAAGGGCGGCGGGGTGGGCGTCGCGGGAGACCCCAGCCTCCGGTGGGCAGTCCGCGCCCGGAGGGGCGCCAGCGCGAGGGGCTCCGCCGGCGCTGTCTCAGGAGCGGGTGCTCTTTCGGGCGAGGGGGCGGCCGCGGGGGCTTCTCGGTTGGGGGGGCCCTGCGAGTGAGGCGAGGGGGCGAGCTGCTCCGCGAGAGAGTTGCGTGGTGCGGGTGACCCCGAGGCCTCCTGCCCACGGTGGGGGGCAGGCGAGCGACGGGGAGGAGGCGCAAGCCCGAGGGAGGGCGACGAGGGCCGCGGGGAGCAAAAGGGCCTGGCAGCTCAGGGCGCCGAGAGGGCTGAAGCGGGGGAAGGTACGCGCCTGCCGGGTGGCGAGCGGAGGAGAAGCGGGGCAAGATTGCTCCTCTCGGAATGCCTGGAAAACATTTTGAGGCGGGAAGAGGTTGGGAGTCGGGTCTCCCTCAGGGCCTCCTCCGGGCAGCGGGGCGTGCGCGGAGGGCGGTGTTGGACGTAGGCGATGAAAGGATGTGCGAGAACATTTTAATTAGCTGCCTCTTCCCCCCCCACCCCCGAAAAGTTCGTTGAGGCGGGAAGGTGTGCAGTGTGGGCTGGGCGGAAAGTATTCCAGGACGAGCTTCGGCGAGGGGGGCTCCCTTGCTCTCCACTTTTTGAAAGTAGGGGAGGGGTCTTGACGCGGCGGGAAGGCGGCTGGCAGACATGTATCCGCTTGTTGGGAATGGTGGGTCTTGAAGGTCAGCGGGGAGGAGGAAGGGGGAAAATAAACATAAGTTGCTGGTTTAGAAGACCCCTGCAAGGGAAAAACGAATGCCGGAGTATTAAAAGTGATAGAGGGGTGGGAGTGGTGGGGGATTAATGGGTGCAAGTGAGGAAAGTGAGTACTCTGTAGGAGAGAGAAATTGAAGAGAGTTAGGGGTGAGGAAGAAGGGGCAGGCAGGTGCTAGCATGTTTGTAGCCCCATGCTGGATGCTTAACAGTGAGATTATCATAATGTTGATCCACTGACTTGAGAAAAAAAGACCCTATTCATTGGGACTAAGCAGGTCCTACTCCTGCCTGTGGCTTATTCTCTCTCACCTGCATCTTTCTCCATCTTCTGCCTGAGATGAAAAGTGTTAGATGTGTAGAGGAAGACCTCAAAAGAGTGAATAATGCTGGGAGCTTGCTAATTGACCATCAGTCCCATAGATTGGGATCAGGGATTGGTTCTTGCCAACCTTGTTATCTTGGGCCCTTAGCTTCCTTAGATATAGTTTGTACTGCAGGATATTTGTTTGGACCAATAGCTGGCCCACAGTTAAGACTGTTTCCTTGGAGTTTTGTGTCTGTCTGCTGAATTGCCAGTATAATTCTTAAACTTGTTACATGGGAGCATTCTAGGTGGCAGAGGAGGTGAACTGGGCCTTCTGAAATGTGTATTGTTTCAGAGCTTGGGAAGAGAGCAATCTACAGTGTTATTGTTTTTAAAAAGAATTGCTTCTAAGTTGGATGCCTCTTAACATGCTTTTTTAACATTGGAGAATGTAAAAGGAGATTATCCTTTGCCCAGATTCTGGTTTGGAGATGACTGTTGTCTGACTCTGGGGTACTTTTGCTATTAACAATTTCATGCCATTCCAGACGTGTATTAATTATAGTGATAGTTGTTTTATTTCTCTGGAAGCCATGTGATGGAGAACATTGGATGGTGATGGTGATGAATATATGAAATGGTAAACGTGTACTTCAGCAGCTGGGGCGGGGGTGGGTGGGAATCTGTGTCACGGTTTGGTGTTATGTACCAGCCCTGCCGTTCGAACTTGGAGTTTCTCTCTGAGTGCCATAAAAGTTGAATGTAAGACATTTAAATCTTTGTTTATTGAGTCCCAGCAAGCCCTGTGTTTAGACTTGTTAGATAAAAGTGCATAACATTTACTTGATCAAATAAACAGAGTATGAAAACTAACTTTGAAATGAAATTCACTGTATGAAAAATTTACTATGAAATAGCAATATTGAGTATATTATTGCAGCTGTTTGCTTATTTCATTAATGATATAGAAGGATTGGATTTGAAAAAAGCATCAGTAGCAGAAACCTTTCTCTTATCTAAGCCTTTTTTCTAAGCAGATCCTTATGGGGTTGTTTTTAATGACACTGTATTTGGCAGCGTAAGAAACGTTGACAAAATCCGGTTCCAAAGGAGTTGATTGTTCTAAATATTTTTCTGAGAATATATGTGAAGTAAATATAAAGACTCTATCAAGTTGAATTCAACTCCTGAGGATCATATAGGAACATCCATTTAGTTTTCTTGGCTGAAATATGAATGTGGCCAACTTTTTGTGAAATTCATTGACTCTCCACTCTAGCCTATAAAGACCTTGGATTTCTTAGTGGTCTTTTGTCCAAGAACTAATCAGGTTTAACCTGGTTTAACTTGTTTAGGGATCAGCCACATTTTTGGCTAGGTGATGCCACCTCCTATGGTTGATTTCAGAAATTATGAAAATATAGCATGATTTCAAATATTTGAAAGGTTTGATTTGCAGAAAAGCTGTTTATCTATGCAGTCATTGTTGGAAATATCTAGGTTATGTTGCTATCAGCAAATAATAGTTTACTTGGAGAGGAGGTATGCTAATAGCAGGGACCTCATCTGTGTTATTAAAGTCTTGTCACTACTGGAACTCTGTTCAATATATAATCTTTAATTCAGGTAAAAAAAAACATTGTGCTGTAGTTGTTTGCTTTTTACAAGTGGAAGCCTTGGAAGAAATATATGTACGTTCAGGATAATTGACTGCAATCTCAACTATTTCCAAATATTTGTTATGAGATTTTGCCATTGAATGCTTTCTTTTCTTTTCTTTTCTTTTCTTTTCTTTTCTTTTCTTTTCTTTTCTTTTCTTTTCTTTTCTTTTCTTTTCTTTTCTTTTCTATGAATTAATTGTATGCTGTGTTAGGCTTGTGGATATTTTTATTGCACTGTGAAATGGTAAATAGCTTTCATCCACAAAAGCTTGCAGGACTGAATTTATCCTTCCTTTTGTTCTGAATATCTATAATCTCTTACCTCCCCCACTCCCCAGTGTCTTGTGGAAGCACTTGAGATTTTTAATGCTAAATGACTACTTATGCTAGTTATTAAGGAACATTAAAGATGCACTTAAGATGCATGAGTATTTCAGTTTGAGCAAGAAATATGTTTAATCTTACTCTGGCTTGATTGTAGCATGCCACACTTAAAAAAGTGTTAAAGTTAAAATTCTCTTTAAAAGATGGAACACCAAGAATGAGAATTTGAGACTAAAACAAAATCAGCTCACAGTAATACAGAGAAACTGTAGATTTTAAATTTGTTTTTACTCAGAGCATCTATACCCCTTCTCAGACACCTTTTCAAGAAGCTTAATCACTCAGTAATTCCATAAATAGCATAATGCTGCTTCTTCCCAGAGTTGGATCATTAGTAGAAAATAATCACAGAACAGCTTGAACATCTGTTCAGCATTTTTTTTTTAAAAGGACAGAATATGTAATTGTGTAATCTTCTGCTATTAGTTGTGTTTGAGAATGAAGAACTCTAGGTAACAAGGTTGTGAATGAGATAATCACATCCACAGATTATTAGGATTCTTAAAT
Organism: Liasis olivaceus; assembly: GCA_030867105.1. Classification (NCBI taxonomy): domain Eukaryota; kingdom Metazoa; phylum Chordata; class Lepidosauria; order Squamata; family Pythonidae; genus Liasis; species Liasis olivaceus. Next base: position 22,808,211 of record CM061349.1, on the reverse strand, counting down.
GGTTTATGGGTTAAAGATGTGACTATTTTAACTATATTTTGTGACAATTAAAAACCTATTCATTGGCAGAAAAATGATTTATTCAATCAGTTTCTTTCTAATGAATTTCCCTTCAGTGTCAAAGATTGGTTGCGCTGGAATTGGCTTAAGTAAGAAATAAATAAAATTGAATCAAATAATTATTTACTAAGGTGACAGAGGAAACATCATCTGCACAATTTGGATGATGATATTAATGAATTAAATATAGACAGTCTCCAAGAAAAAGGAAGTGATTATATGCCATAAAACAAAAAAAGTTTTTCAGAAAAAGCTAACAGATAATGTGATAAAAACCATCTATATTTCTTACCCTAACACTGACCTTGGTATCTAATGACACCACAGCAGTGGAACCAAAAAAGACCATAAAGCAAGGAGGGGCGTTGAGTAATACATGATTTGCTTGATAGGAAGACCTCACAAAGTGGTAAAAGACATTAAAGACACTGCACAGATATTCCTAATTTGGGGAGTTATGCCAAGGTAAATATATCACAGAAAAATATACACTGGTGAAGATATTTGAGACAAGAACACTTTCTAGTTTGGGATGGGAGAGAACATGGTGCTAAACCATGTTAATCTGCTCATAAATATTTGTCACATGTGAGATATGAACAATTAAGTACTGGATTAAGAAAACAGTAAAAGAAAAAAAACTGCTGAAACCATTTGAGTTATCCAAAATAACCTAGATTCTTATTTGTACATTGTTTATATAAATACACTAAGCAGATTCATTTTTCATCAAGGCTTGTAATGTGAATTGATGTTATGAACTCTTTGTGCCTTTACAGTTTTGTCTATTTTAACTAAAAATAATTTAACCAGCATTAAATTCTTTTTAGTTAAAAAAACATTTTGCTTCAGTAAATATGTTTTTTTAAAAAAACCATATTTAAATCCACAAGAAAATTGTCTTAAGGAAAGTATTTTGTAAAAAGTTGTCAATAACTGTGAAAAGTTTAACTAAAACAGTGATATATAAAGGCAGCTTTATAAGATGCTCAGCATTTTACCCTGATCTATGTCAAAATAGAGATACTTGTACAAACGTAAACTTGAAGAAAAATCAACTGTGTTAGAAAGCATGTGCTTATTGCAACCATTATTTTTTCTGCTAATCTGCCCACAGAATATTTTGTAAAGTGTAAATGCATTTTAGTCTAGTAGTAATTTTTTAATCTTCATGTCTGAAGACTATTATCTGGTATATTTTTATTACTTTATAGCTGATGTAAAATATGTATTTGTATACATTTGGACAGACAGGTTGAATTGTCCGAGAAGGATGATTTGTGTGATTAGAAAGGATTTATGCGGTTTGCGATTTGTGTGGTTAGAAAGGACATCTAACAGATTTCTCTGTTTTCTAAAACCTTTTTAGATTGTACATGGATAAGTCCTGGAAATAAATATTGGGCTATATCTTGATTTTTTAAAACCACAGTTGATTGGCAATGTCATAATTAAGATAATACTAAAATCTGTGTTTTAAAGATAACAGTAACTGGGTTTATATAATGTTTGCTTTTGGCTTAATGTGTTTTGTGAATCAAACTTGTGTGAGTTATAAATTATAGTGTTTCCCTTAGCATGTTATGCCAACCCAGTGATTTGTGGTTTATACTACAAACAATGGTTAAACAACTAGAAGTACAATATATGAACTTTGTCAAAACTTTAGGAAGGAGAAAATGAAAAAAAAAATAACTGTCCCTATGCTGGCAGCTCCATCACCTACATTGCCACAACTACATAACTCTTATTTTAGCTTGGTTTTCCCTAGGATTAGGGATGTATTCTGTAGAGAACTGTGAAAAACAGGTTAAAAGAAAAGGATTGAAACTTGAGATTAATAGGAACATGGTCAAAGAATACTAATTACTTGGACTTTAAACTCCAGAACTGGATGAATTGCATCCTAGGGTACAGAAGGAATTTGCTGAAGAACATGTGAAGTGCCAGTCACATATGGACTGGCTTTTTTGGGCGGGGGGGGGGGGGGGGCTTATGGAATAATAGTGTTTTGTACAATTTACATGAAATATAATCACATATTTTAATCCCCATCTTTGCACACAAAAATGATTTAAATGTTACTAGACTATATAAATGGCAACCAATAGTTTGTCTCTAGTATAAATCAATATTTAAAATAGACCATATTCCCATTTGGTACACTGTAAAACAGCTAAAGTACTGACAGTGGCCTTTTGCCCTGAAATTGTTCTTATCCTTTGGGTCTATTTAAATATTTAGATAATGCACACTTTGCAGACTGCTCAACAACTCAATAGCCATTACCCATGTCCTATCCTCTTCAAATAATTGATTTTTCACAGAAGATGCAGTATGTTAAAGGGGTACTTGAGAAGCTTATCCTTTGGATGGACTTTGTCCTCTGGCAGAATAGTTTGATGCAAAGCCAATGTACTTCAAGGGAATTTAAAATTTGCTTTCTATATTCTGTATCTCATAGGAAATGACCATGTTTTATTTGTACCAGCGTGATCCTGTCAGTTTTACCTCAACAGATTAATGCAAAGCTGAGAATTCTCAGTACAAGAACTATAAAGTACCCTCTAGACTCCAGAAAAGCTTCAGTGGTGAGTTTGTGAAACATTTAGAAGTGTATATAAATCTGCAATACTATTACCTACAGTGTGATCAGAGCTTCATTTAAATCTTCTTAATAGAGTTGTATATAAAAGTTTAGGCAGCCCCAAGTCAAATTGTACAGTATGCTTCAATGAATCCTTACATGAACAGAAGCTGACACAATGTCTGCATAGTACAAAGTTAAACAGGATATCTTTCTGCAAATTTGGATGTATGCTTACTGTTTAAGTACAATTATTTACAGATTGAAAATAAGAAGACAGTCAGTATGGCAAATGCAGAAGTTTGGGCACTTTTCCAGATCATATCTTGTAGCTCCTACTTTAACAGAAATAACTATTTCTAAATATTTCCTGTAGCCAGCTAAGGTTTTCTATTCTTGCTTTGGAATTTTTTCTCACTCTTCCTTGTGCAACTTTTCTAGATCAGAAATATTTTTGGGTCTCTTTGCATTTTAGATATCTCTTCAAGATTTTAAGTAGTATTCAAGTGTGGGGATTTTGAGGGGTGTTCTAAAACTTTTATCTTTTTTCCAATAAGTGCTTCATGGTTGATTTGGAGGTATATTTAGGTTGTTGTCTTGCTGAAATATCCAACATAGGAATGTGGTGGGCTATATATATATATTGTGAAATAAATAAACACATATTTTATTTGATAGTGCAGTAACAAATAAATGCTTGGTCAGTGCCACCAGAAACAACCTAAGAGGTTGTTTTAAGGTAGATAATCCCTGTAGGGAGAATAAAATGCAGGTGTGTGTGATACATATTGACTGTGAAATGATCATTGCAATTCTGATTTCAGAATATCATACATTTATGCAATGTATGATATTCTGAATTTTTAATTGCAGCATAAGCAATTATAAACATTATGGCTCATTACTTTTTAACTCTTACAGTACTGTAATTGTAAATTTCCACTTGACATCTTTGATTGTTTATTTATGAGACAATTAGATCTGAAACTTTGTCTGATAATGAGCCACATAGTTTTTCCTTACTTTTGCCATTCTGGGAAAGAGATAACCTCTCTTCTCTCCATGGTGCAGTTTTTGTCTGGGATGGAGTCCTGGTAGCTTTCTCTTTCTATAGCTGGGTATCGCAGAGTTATAAAATAATTGTTGCATCCACAATAGTTGAGGATCAGAGGGGAACATTTAAATAGCAGTAAACATAAAGGATTTGGTACCTAATAATATCCATGGATGAAATTGGTGGTAGTTGTAGAATTGCATCTCTAATTGTCTATAAAAATTTTAACAGATGACAGCCATTCTGACACAGTTGCAATGTATATTTCAGAAAATAAATACATTATGATTTTCACTTGTTGCTGTGTGTTCTGCTGCAGAACAAAGGAAGTGTTTAAAACTATTTCCATTTTTTAAAAAGGCGAAGTAACAGGAATCTTTCTAGATATGGGTTCAGACTTACTGATGCAGTTCAATTCATGTCTCTTTTGAAAAAGTAACTGTGAGTTCATTGGAACTTATTCCTAGGTAGGTTTTTATACTACATGTTGTTTGGAATTGTAGACAATCCCTAACTTGTTTTTGTTCACTTTCCTTTACTTTCTTTGAACAGTATTCTGCCTTGATCTGCTTTTACCAGGGAGATAAATATTAAATTGAATGAGAATGTTTAATATTATTTTAATAGTGTAATGCTCTTAAAGTGTGACTTAATTTTTGGAAGAGATCTGAGAATGGGCAAGCTTATTTTTGCCTCTAGGTAGAGTATGGCTGTATTGTTCTTGCACACTCTGGGCTTGAGTAATCTTAAACTTTTGTAGCCCTGAGGCTAGAAAGAAAATGACTAGAGAGTTTTGTTTCGTTGGAATTTGCAATTGGCACAGCCCCTCTGAAAAACATAAATATACAGTAAGCACAATTAAATCATATAATGAATGGGGTAATAATGTTAACATGTCTAACTGCTTGTTAAAATTGAAATTCAGAATAAGAATGTATAACTTTTATTGTGTGATCCGTGAAAGATTATGTAATAATCTATTTATTCTCTAAGGAACTAGAGGATTATTTGTTGTAGATAAAAAGTAGTGTTTGGGAATAGTTGGTTACATTCTTATTTGGGCTGCAGTTGGGTAATATAGTTATTGAAAATGGATATCTTTTGTATATTATTTACTAACTTAATATAATACATTTGAGGATGAGGATGAGGATTTTTAACATTAAGGCTGCCCATATGAATTAGCATTTACTGTGGAGAATTCTAACCTAAGCTGGAGCTTCTAAGGGTTTGTTTTTGTTTATACAAGGAAGCTAAGTCCCACCTTCTGCTTTCCAGATTAAATGAGATAAAGATCCTTCTAATATTTCCAAAGTAACAAGAATTGTTCATATGTTTCTATCATGGTTAATTAGATGCTTCACTTTGAATTGATATCTAATTGGGAACATATACTACTTTGAGCAAATATCGTTGAATAATGTGCTGTTTGCATTCTAGTGTAAAAATTTGCATTGGAAAAGAGTTTACAAATAATATTTTCTTTGTTTTTTTAAGATAGTGAACTTTCTTTTTTTCTAGTTCATACTATTTTCCTTTTTTTTTTTTTTTAACAAAATAGGGAATATAAATGTTTAAGACATGACACGTATATTCCATTCTATATCTTCCATGGCATTCTTCTCTAATCTTGTGCTATCCAGAGGTATTGAAATATATTAAGATACAATTTCCAGAAGGCTATAGTTTGCCAACACATTTAGAGAGCAGAAGACTGGGCAAAGCTGCTCTTAGTAAATCTACTGGCATGCATTTTCCTATCTGATAAAGATATACAAATGGTTTGGACACTTTGTTTGTTTATTAGCCCTGTGTTGTATAATATGTTGCTGATAAAGCTGCACAGAAACTACAATTATCTGTTTGTTTGTTTGTTTGTTTATTTATTTGGCTTGTGTGCTGCCCATCTCCCCCAACGGGTGACTCTGGGCGGCTCACAATATCTGTTAGTTATGTACTCCTATTGTAATAGCTGGAAGGACAGCACTGTGCATGAATAGCTGTCATTCAGTTTTGTGAATATAAAATATGGCTTGGTGACATCTACTAGCAAGGTCAAACATAATTGTTGCTTAAGCAAAATTAAATATTGTATTTTTTTAAAGTCCCCTATAAAGTCTTCTGTTTCTGAGCTTGCTATACTCATGGTTGTGAATTGTGATTTATATTAAATTATCCACATAAGAGTTTGCAAGTTGTATGTGTAGCATTTATGTGCAAGTTAGTGTTACAGGGCAGGAGACAAAGTTCCTCCCAAATCCAAAGCCTCTGGACCTGATCTGTCCTCTGCAAGCTGGGCAATCACTTCCTTATTGCATTATTAATCATTAATAATAATAATTAATTATTATTATTCATTCCATTAGGATATGCTTGCCTCCAGCATTACTGTACTGGACCATGATCACAACTAGCAAAAATTATCCCCCAATGGGAACCCTTGTGATGATACTCTCCCTCCCTTAAAAAACAATACAGGTAGTCCCCAGTTTAAGAACGAATTCCATTCCCAAGGTCTGTCCTTAAGTCAAATTTATATGTAAGCTGGAATAGTATTATTGTATAATACTGTATAAGTAGTATTGTGTATTTAACTTGAACTATTGTGTATTTAACTTGAATCATTGTGTATTTAACTTGAAATTTGCTACAGTGGGCTCCGTTCTTAACTATGGGTTGTCCATAAACTGGGCATTCTTAACCTGAGGACAACCTGTATTTCTAGAAATGGAACGCTTAACAAGCATGATAAAAAAAAGGGCAGTGTGTTAAACAGAAAATGTGTTTTGTTTCATGCATAAAACTAACACATTGTGGCTTGAAAGTTCAGCTGAACCATTCTGGGTAAGTCGTGGTCCGTTTGAACTGAAACTTAACTGGCCCACCTACTTCCCTCCCCAGTCTGTCCTTGCATATCCAACTGGCTCACTTGTCGATGCCTTCTCCTTTCTCTCTTACATCCCAGAAGACACTGCCACTTCTAATGGCTTTGTCTTTTCCCCATTGTCTCCCACTTCAGAATGCATGTGCCCAAAACACAAATGCACTGGATCCATGCTTGGAGAGAGCACACATGTTTTGGTCAGGACATTTCTGTAATAAAAGTCATAAATAACAATGAGGAAGAAAAGTGTGTGTGTGTCTTCTTATAACATCTAATAGCAGTACCTACAAATGAAGCCTCTACTGATAAACAATGTGGCTCAGTTGTTTTAGTAGCCTCAGAATTGCCTGCATTTCTAGGATCCTTAAGATGTGGTGGACTTTACAATCAGTATAACAGTCCACTAACCCCATGACAAGAGATTATTGCATACAGAAAGTTAAGCAGCAACATGCTTAAATGGCTGCAGTGGAACAGGACTTGCTTGTGGCCTTTGTTGGATTGAACATTGTTGGTGGGATATCTCTTTATTTTATTCCTACAACTTTAGTTTGGGCTGAAAGAGTGTTGTTTTTCTTAGCATTTGTCCTGCATGGTTGCAGGATCTGCTTGTTTTTGCGCTGGGCTCATCTAGTTCTTATAGCAGAGTTGTCAAGAGTGATGCAACAACTGGTTTTGCTTATCTGCTCGCTTGTTGTAGAGCCTGATGCTGATTAGGGCTGAGGAGGAGAGACTGGTCCGATATCATCCAATTGCCTTTCATGCCTAATCCAGCACATTAACGACTATACCACACTAGCTCTTTTTGACTGAAAGAATGTGACCCAGTGCTACTCAGCAGCTAAGGGGAAAGTTGAACCTGGGTCTTGCCAGTTCTACACCATAATTGCCACATCACATTAGCTCTCTTTTGTGCAAGTATATTCTTTTGTACTTGTATAAAATCATGGAATGTGCATAGCCTTTATTATGGGATATGCCACATAAAAGAAGAGAAAAGGGTTTCTTTGAAAAAAGTTTGAAAATATCTAGTAGGCCCTCAAAACATTGTATTAGAGAACTTTCTGAATTATTTAACTATTTGGAGTTCTTTGGTTTAAGTGGGTGCTGGTAAATTTAAGAGACAAGTTATTTGGGCTTTTTTTTTTTTTTTTTGGTGGCTTCTCTGAATTCAAGGGTTGAAAATATTGCAAACCCTGTAATCTGTAAGAGAATGCATGATGCAACATTCCCTACAGCAAGGAATAGCTGTGCTTTAGTTAATCCATGCTTCTCTAATGTACAGATATCTTTTAAAGTATCCTTATAAATGACAGAAGTATTGATGGCAGCTTTGAAACACTATTTTTTTCTGGCAGATTTCCCATGTCTTTAAAAGACAGAAATTTGACAGCTAATGCTTTTTCTGTGATATAGTATGAGAAGAGTTTAACATGTTGCATTTTTGCTTGTTAACTGTTGAGTCCTCTTGACTACTCTTTTTGTTGCCATAGTGTTGAATTAACAGAAGGTCCATAAAACTGACTGGGATCTTTTAAGCAAAACCATGAAACCTGCTAGATATGTTATGGACAGAAAACAACTGAATCAAGTATTGCTGGTTTATATATATGCTATAGACTCACAATGGCTTTTTCTTGACCTTACAAAGCATTTTAATGTTCACAATAATATATATGGAATAGTAATTTACTCAGAGTCAGATTTTCTGTGAGAATGTCGTAGTCCTTCAGTATTACTGTTCTGATTTGTAGAATATGGAGACAATTCATGTTGTTAATACTATTGTGCCTAAGTGCCATGCTCTCTCTTGCAGAGCCTTGGCTTATTAGAGAGCTGAGAGCAATGAGCAGTTGCAATATCAACTGCAGCACAAATGAGAAAACTCTTGAGACAAATCAGATCAAACACAGAGTGAGACCAATTTCTAATTCACTGCAGTGGAGAAGCTGTAAAGAGACCTTGCTTCTCTAGCTCTTGCATCTGCACAGAAGAGGCCATCTCCTCAATGAGGGAGGGAGAAGAAACAACCACTTTCTGTGAAGTTTGTACTGTTTTTTGTGGGCAAATTTGACTGAATCCATTTTGGTTGCAACTCCAGTCTTAGGGCAGATTATAGCACTGTAACTATGCAATCACTTTACTGTTACTTTGGATTTTTTTCAGCTTGTAGATCTCTCTTTTTTTAAGTAATTTTATTAAATATTACAATTACCACAATAAAAACTAATACAAACTAAAAAAAATAATAAAAAAGTAGAAGGTACAGAAAAGAAAGAAAAAAGAAATAGAGAGAAATAGAAAAGGAAGAAAAAATAAGAATGTAGTAAAGAAAAAGAAAAGAAATATGTAAAGGTGTCTTCCCCCTTCATCACAAGTATAAACAATTTTAGTAACTTATCACCTTCTCTTAAAATATAACAAATGAGCTCTTCTTCCCATATTCCATCTCTTATCTATAAACAAATCTGTAAAGCCTCATCATTTCAGTCCTGATGTCAGAAAAAGTCCATTAAGGATTATCAGAGATAACCACATATCTATTTTAACCTTGATTAAATAAACCAACTTTATATTCCTTCCTTTTACTTCTAACAGTCTTGATCTTTAGTCCCTTCAAATAATGTCATAGAACTTGATTTCTTTTTTCTTTGTCCCTTCTCACAAAATTCTGCAAAACTTTAACAAGCCTCTTTTGTAAATCCAATATAGGAAAATTACCAGGTCACTCTCTTGGTTTGTGATTTGTGTATCCCTTTTAATTATTAAGACATCAGCTGGTTTCTTTTGTATGTCCAGTGTAACATCTTTTTCCATGTCATTCTCGTAGCCTGTCATTTTTAGATCCACTTTCATCTCATTATGTTTTTTTAATTCAAAGCAAAAGCATTTTCCCATGGGAAGAATTCTTTAGAATTAATTCTAAAATCTTATTTCAAATTTATCTGGACCCTTAATCCATTTGTAACTTTCTAAAATCAAAGTTATAATCACTCTTTTGCTATTTATTTCCAAAAAATTGTTTTAAGTTCTTAAATTTGTAGTTAAAACTTCTTTCACTAAGGATTGAAGGAAGCTCACCTGGTGCTGTAAAATTTATTGAGCCAAAGCTTCCCAATAGCTGAAAAGCAGTTAACAAGCAATTTTTGAAAGTGATTAGAAAAGGAAGTATGCAAACTTAGTGTTTTTTCAAAGGTGATGACCATGGTTTGAGAAAGATGGTTATTCCGTCTCCCAGAGCTCTAAACCTGCCAGAAACTTCTGTCTTGTGGCCTCCTTGGAAGGAGCAGCTGTCTGGAGCATTTGTGGGCAATCTCAAGTCCTCTTCTTTTCCAGAGAGGAATTATCAAAAAGCCAGTCTACTCGCCAGCTCTTCATTCTGCTGCGGTCATGAGCTCTGCTTTTCACAGAGTCTTCAGTCCGCCACTTCTTCCCTGGAAGTCGTCAGCTTGTAGATCTCAAGGCTGAGGACAGAATGTATGCAGAGATGAGATCTCTTCCTTGCAAGAGAGATATGCTCCCCTCCCTCTCCCACACCGTGGCCTTAAAGAAACAGAATTGAAATTTCCACTCAAGAAACCTGTCTTGACTTGGAGATCTATACTATTATGACTAGTCTCAAATATGCAGTTTCTGGGAATGTTCATCTGTGTCTTGTGGCCTCACAGTTTCAGATGCATCTGAATGATACTGCTTATCTAGACCCATGTCAATCTGGCTTTCAGCCAAGATATAGTATTGAAACAGCATTGGTTGCCATAGTAGATATTCTGCACCAGAATTAATAATTTAATATTATCAGATGCTTTAGAACCTTCTCTAAAATCAGATATTATAGGATGCATAATCAAAGATAATATCATTTATCATCTGCACACCAGGGTCACTGTCAAGATTTTTGCATTAGGGAATCAGACAAGGTCTTGCACAGTTAGCGAGATCTTTACCAACCTTCAAGATCACAGTTACCTCACTGAAATAGGTTGGAAAAACCTTATTTCAAGGCATTGTTTTAGATCCTTAGTAGGATTGGCTTAAATAACTCACTTTATGTCTTAAAACATCAAAGGGAAAACTATCTTGAATGAGAGTTTTTCCTATTATACATGAGAGGCATAATCAAAATAATGAAACCAGACAGGTTCACAAATCCTCATGACTTGGTGCCTGGGGGAACACACAGGTCTTCAAAGCCTTACGAAAGGATCCAGGCCATCTGGATCTCAGGGGTGATACTATTCCATAGGGCAGACACAGTAATGGAGAAAGCACATTTTCTGGCTCTCATAAGATGAAATTGTTGAAGCATGCTGGTGCTATCTGATCTTATTGGACAAGCAGAGATAATTAGATTAGACATGATCTGACATAGCTAGAGTTCCTATATTACACTTATTAACCTGTTAACTAAGGATTAAGATACCAGGAAATAATCTAGTTGTGAATAACTCTGATGTGGAACTGGACAAAAAAGTATATTCTTGTTCTAAAGAGTTATCAGTTACTGTATGGCTACCTAATTAACCTCCGATGTCTAAGCTAGCAATATTTTCCATGTACTAGAATTGGATTTAGATGGAGCAATATTGTGATTTAATAAAGGATTGAAAACTTGATTAAAATCTCCAACCGTAATTATGCAATACATAGCCAGACTAAAAAAAGTTTAAGTAATCTATGTAAATATTTAGTAAGGCCATGATAATTAATAAATGCAGTATTTATTAAAGCAATTAATCATCATTATTGAAATTATCCTTCGGAATCATTTGTTTTATTTTTCCATCACAAATTTTGAGCATTTGTTAATCAGAGTTATTATCCCTCTATCTAGCAGAATTTCCATATATATATACTTGATCAACCTATTTCCTAGATAAGAGATCCTTCTTTTGTGGAAAAATATGATTTCCCTGTCCATTCAACTTTTGATTGTCTTCACCTTCTGCTTGCTTTATCTTTGCCATAGATAATAGGTTTTTCGTGTCTATCATCTACTCATTTCACATGCCCAAAATAATGTGAGTTTCTGATTGTGGATTATCAGCTTGAGGAATAGCTAACCTGATTGATTGTCCATGATACTCTATTCATAGTAAGTAATTATAAAGCATCAACTTTAAGGCATCTATATTCTTTCTATATGTTCCATATATTCTTTCTTTATGTCCAGTTTCCATAATAGTTACTCTGGAAAGAGAATTCCTTTAATTATTCTGAACTTTGCTGATACTGAAATGTTCTTACAGTATTCTTCATGATCTTGCCTCAGTTTGATATTGCTCTCCTTTCTTCAGTACACTGATCTCCTTTATCTATTCTTAAGTCCAAGAAAACTGAATTAACTACTGTTTTCACTTTTTTGCCTAAAAAGTCAACTGCCATTGCTTTTGTAATATATAACACTAGCCTTGATTTTTTGTTTTCCATTTTACTTTCAAAATGACTCTTCTTAAAAGTCTTCTTTACTTTCAGCGAATGCAATAGTGTTGCCTGCTTATCTCAAATAGTTATTGCTTCTTGTTCATTGTAATGGTTCCTCAGAGGAATCTGATGTTGTGGTATGCCCATTAGTCTTGGTGTCTTCCATGTTCTAGCATGAACTTCACAGCCAAAAGTCTTGCTATTGTCAATAAATAAAAGTAAACCACTTTCTTATATTCTATTGTTCTCTCCATTTGATACTAGCTATCTGGTCTTGTATCCATCTGCCTTTCCTGAAACCTGCCTCCATACTGACATTTCTCTATGTATGGCTCTATTCTTTATAAGATCTTAAGTAAAGCAGTGTGTGGAATTAGTACAATGGTTTGCATCTCCCTTCTTTGTGTTTGTATATATTGCATCTCCCTTGTATGTATATGTACACACACACACACACACACACAAAACACGCAGAGTATATATATACTGAACTTTTCTAATCTCAAAGGCACATAGTCTCTTCCTTCCTTCCTTCCTTCCTTCCTTCCTTCCTTCCTTCCTTCCTTCCTTCCTTCCTTCCTTCCTTCCTTCCTTCCTTCCCTCCCTCCCTCCCTCCCTCCCTCCTTCCTTCCGTCCTTCCTTCCTTCCGTCCTTCCGTCCTAGGCCATTCCAGTCTGCCAGCTCTGAGTAGCATACAACTTCCCAATATGTAATCGGGCTTAAAATCATACAGTTAGAAATACTGTATTCCTGTGAAGCTGGGAGTTACAATTAAAAACATCAACAATAATGAAAGGAAACCTGACCTCCTGACCAAGAAGAATTACAGTAATCCAGCTTCCCTGGCTTGAAGGAACAACCAGCTTTTTGCCAATTTTCTAAAAGCAAAGAGGGAAGGGGCCAATCACATATTAGGAGGAGTGCTGTTCCAGAGAAGGGTTTGGTAACTTAAAAGTTATGCTTAAGTTGCCCATGAAGATGACAGTCTAATTGAGTGGACATGTAGTAAGCCAACACCTACTAGAATGAGATGGTCCCACAGATATCCAAGTTCTGAACCAAGAAGGGCTTTAAGAGTAATAACCAGCACATTAATTTGTACCTGGAGCCAGCTTACAACCAGTGCAGCTGGCCTTCAAACCCACAACCACTCCAATTTATGATATTGAATCTCAGCTTGTTCCTCCCCATCCAGACTTGGACAATCTCCAGGCACATCACTTATTCTGCCAGGAGTCAAGACATATAGTTGGGTATCATCAATGTACTGATGATACCCGACATGTGCTGCTAAATGATCTCACCTAGCAGCTTCATGTATGTTGAATAAGAGTGGGGAGAGTGTCTAGCCCTGGGGCATCCCCCCCAATTGAGGGGTCTAGGGATCAACCCCTGCCCCCTGGACTAGAACCATCCTTGGAGATGGCTCAGAAGGATACTATAATCAGTGGTACCATAAGCCACTGAGAGATCAAGCAGGACTAGGAGGATTGCACTATTGCTATCCTAGCCTCACCAGAGAGCATAAATAAACACGGTCTCTGTTGTGAACCTGAGCATGAAACCAGATCGAAATGGGTTCGGAAAATCTGATTCTTCAAGGGCCCTCTATAGGTGCAATGACACTAGTTTCTCTGCAACCTTCCCCAATAAGGTTGAAATCAGGTTGATAAATTGTCCAGTATATGAAGTGAATGGCTTCTTGAGGAGGGGGTGCCCCTGCCTCTTTCAAATAAAGGGGTAGCACTCCCTGTCTCACAGACACACCACCATCCTAACCTAGCTTCCTGTCACTTCCCTGGAGGCTCTCAGCAACCAGGCTGGGCAATATTGAACTGTTAGCACTTTAGCTGTCACTTCCTCTGCAGTTTTAAATAGTTCAGTGGGCATTTTATCTGGTCCCAGAGCTTTCCTGTTTGATAGTTGGTCTGTTACACAATATATTTTTTTGGGAGAACAGCCTTTGAATATATTTTTTCTGCAAATGTTTCTGTTCAGTAATTTTGTTTCTAAAGTATTTCAGTATACATAGTCTTTTCATCTTGGTGTTAAGGTGCTGGCCTAGAAACCAATAGACTTGAGTTCTAGGCCTTCCTTAGTCATGAAAGCTGGGTGGGTGATTTTAGGCCAGTCACTCTCTTTTAGCCCAACCCACTTCAAAGGACTGTTGTAGGGAAAATAGGAGGTAGGAATATTAGGTATGTTTGACCTTGAGTTAATTTAATTTTGTCTCTGTTACGTCTCTTTTGTGATTTCTCTTTTATTCTTACTTTAGCTGTAAATTTTCTTGAGATTTCTCTGACCATCTTAAAATTATCTCTTTTTTTCTTGTTATAATGCGCCGTTTGCTGACATTCTTGATCAAGCTGTTTTTCTTTCCTGCTTGACATAAAAAGGTCAGATGTTGACTGAATGCACACTTCTAGTCACCTAAAGCTTTCAACTTTAGTCTTCCCTTGGCTATCACAACTGCTTATTCTGAAAGCTAATTTTCTTTTTGAAATTTTGAGAATTTTATTTCTCTTCTGGCTTTCACAGTGTCTCTTAGCTTTTCCTGCAACTCCTCAGGTTCTTTATCAGATAATTTAAGTATGCCAAATCTGTCCTTCACATTGATCTTTAATTCTGATCTTATGTTTTGCATGTCATATCTTGCTAGTACACATGATCTCTTTACTTTTTTAAGTTTACCCTGTACATTTGAAATCAATAATATATACTCTGCAGTCTGTGCCTGGAACTGCCCTGTGACTGGGTTGCATTTCTTCATTTCCCATTATGAAATCAAATATTGACTATCTCACATTGTTCATGCATAGAGATTGTGATTGTATTGCTTGAAGCAGTTGTTAGCGATATATGAAAAATACTTGCAAAACTTTATTAACCTTATCTCCTTCATTACCCAATCAAAATCTTCCTTTAATTTGTCCACATTTTGCATTTCCATCCCTATTAATAGTACTATGTCCTTTCTTGATATTTCATCTAAAACCTCTTGTAATTTACCATAATATTCCTCAATTTCTTCTTTTGCAGCTGTAATTGGTGCATACACTTGTATAACATTGATGTTTGCTGAATATCCACTAAATCTAGTATTTATGATTCTACAAGTATCTTGGAACTCCATTAGTTCAAATGGATTAATGCCCTTAATCCATTGACGTCTGCTAAACAAGCTTATTCCTGAAACACCCAGTTTTGGTATGTTTTATTTTCATTTTGAGCTTTTCACTTTTTTTTCTCACATTCCATGTTCTAATTTTCATGTGCCCTTGTAAAGTGAGGAACTTGTATTTCTCTATTCACAACAGATGTGGCACTGTTTATCTGGCCAAGTCTCACTTCTAAATTACTAGTGGAAGTTTGATATTTTTTCTCAGTAACTAGAGGAGTGTCTTCTGGCCTGGAGGTCTCTTCATCTGATACTGTTTTCTTTGGCAACAGTGCAGAAGTGGTTTGCCATTGCCTTATTTCATTTTTTATTTTGAAATTATTTCTCATAGTGGATTTGTTTTTCTCACACCTGCATAGCCTTACCTGCTATTATTTCTGCTGTGGATTGTTTTTAGCTGTTTCCCTCCCCTTTCAAATGTACAGCCAAGAGTAAGTCCTAGAAAGAGTTATCATTTCCACTAATGACTCTCCCTGAATCTTAGAGATAAAGTGGTAATCCCCCAGGAGAGAAGGGAGAAATAGAATGCTTCAGTTAAATATTTTGCTGCTATTTGTATTCTAAACTTACCCACTGTTCTGTGACATTTTCTGCAAATGTTTTTGCCTGAATCTAAAACAATAATTTCATGAAATCAATAACATTGTTATATATGTAATTTTTGGCAAGCTAAAATCTGCCTGTATATTTCAAAGGGATTTCCTTTTTGTAGATGAATTCACATAGTTGCTTGTTATTCAGAGGTATTATCAAGCTCTTGCATTTTCATGTTTTCAGTTTTGAATAAAAAATGGTTGGCATTACTGCATGGTTTTTAATTTCCCAGCCAGGTAATCTATAATTCTGAGTTTTGTTGTTTTAGAGAATTTAAAGCTAAAGCTAATACCAGTGTTTGAGGAAAGCAAGGGAAGTTATGGAACAATTTCAGAAGTGTAACAGTTCTTTTTATTTGGATATTTAAATTGGGTATTTTGGAAAAGCATACTTGGAATGAGTACCTTAATTCCATACTACCAGAGTACTGTATTATTTCTCCTAGGTAGTCACTATTTGGATGGGAATATTCAATATATGAGTAGAAATAAAAACCTGGCTCTTTGAAAAAGTATCTGAAAACAATTACGTTTTTCAGCTGTCCGATAAGAGTTATTCTGGCTACTGTGGCAGGCTATTGTTAGTTTTTCACTGTTTCTATTTAAAAATAATATTTTGCTATCTGCTTTGATTTATTTGTAAGCTAAAACAAAATAAAACATTTAAAAATAAAGTATAAATTAGAACAAAGAACTTGCTGTGTTTTAGTTGTGTTTATTTATTTATTAATCAAGTTGGTATGCTTCCCAACTCCCAGTGACTCTGGGTGGCTCACAGTAATCAAACAAAGAAATTACAGTAAAATCAATAACACATACAAGATAAAACGTAGCAAGTGCGACAGACTTGAAAACAGATGGAATGAAGCATGGGATCTCATACTCCCTTGTCAAAGGCCTGGGTGAAGAGCCAGGTCTTGATGGGTTTTCTAACCAGCAACAGTGGGGGTCATCTTGGGAGGAATCTCATTCCAGAGGGTAGGCGCTGCTACAGAGAAGGCATGCTTCTGGGGTCCCGATAGATGACATTGTTTAATTGAAGGAACTGGAGCACACCAACCCTGCAGAATCAAATCAGCTGAGCAGATACTATGGGAGATAGGTGGTCCCTCAAGTAACCAAGTCCTATGCCATGTAAGTCTTCATAGGTAACAACCAGCACCTTGAATCACACCTGGAAGCAAACTGGCAACTAGTGCAACTCATGAAATACAGGTGTCACATGGGCATACTGAAGCAAGCCCATTACTGCTCTTGCTGCCGCATTCTGGACAAGTTGAAGCTTTTGGGTGGTCTTCAAGGGCAGCCCCATGTAGTGTGTGTTACAGTAGTCAAGCCATGAGGTGACTAGGGCATGAGTGACTGAAGGGCCCCTGATCTAGGAAAGGGTGCAAATGGCACACAAGATGGAGTTGTGCAAAGGCCTTCCTGTCCACAGATGACACTTTGTCTTCAAGCAGGAGTCCAGGAGTACCAACCTTAAAGGGGGTAGTGCTACCCCATCCAGGGTCAAAGATGGAATATCCCCAGATGGGCGGCCCAAACACCCACAGCCGTTCGGTCTTGGTAGGATTGAGTCGGAGATGGTTCCTCCCCATCCAAACCCCCAGAGCCTCCAGACGTTGGGATAGAACCTTGACAGCCTCACTTCGCTGGCCCAGGGTTGAAAGATATAATTACATGTCATCAGCGTACACTGATCATATCAAACCCCAAGCTGGTGGATGACCTCACCCATTGGTTTTAAATAACAACAACAGCAACAACAATACTGATGATACCAAACCCCAAACTGGTGGATGACCTCACCCAGTGGTTTCATATAGTTGTTGAAAAGGAGAGGAGAGAGAGTAGAACTCTGTGGCACCCCACAGAGGAGGGATCTAGGGAGTGATCTCTCTCCCCAACCAACACAGACTGGAACTGGCCCTGGAGAAATGAAGAAAGCCACTGTAAAATGATGTCCCTAATCCCCAGCCCATGGAGCCAGCTCAGAAGGATACCATGGTCAATAGCATTGAAAGCTGCTGAGAGATGAAGGTGAACAAGGAAACAACCACCTCCATCCTGGCTCTGCTATACGTAGGTCATCAACTAGCACAACCAAAGCTGTCTCAGTACTAAATCCTGACCTGAAAGCAGACAAAGAGGTGTAGATAATCATTTCCTCCAGAGTTCTCATTAACTGCAGGCTGATCATCTTCTCAACAACCTTCCCAAAAAAAGGAAAGGTTGGAGACTAGTTGAAAGTTGTTGGGTCCAAGGATAGCCTTTTGAGGAATGAGTGCACTACTGCCTCTTTCAAGGCAGAAGGTACTACCTCCATCAAGGAGACCCACACCATGGCATGGATCCAGCTGTGGGTCACCTCCCTGGCACCTTTTACAACACAGGAAGGATCACATTCAGTAAGCAGATGGCCAAGCTGGCAACACAGAGAACTTGTCCACTTCCTCAGGAGTCACTGGCAAAAACTCATCCTGGATTATACCACCAGACTCTGCCCCATGCACTTCAGCCTGCCCTACCCAGTCAGAGTCCACGTCAGAGTGGATCTGAGTAACTTTACCTGTCAGTTAGCCTGAGTAATCCTCACACCAGCCCAACAGATGGTTCAGGAGGTCCTCCCTACCCCATTGGAATTGGGTCACCCTGAACAGGGCTGCTGGACAGCTATCAGCAGATGCAGTAAGGGTAGTGAAATATTAATGTTGCGTTGCCATTATCACCATGAAGTAATCAGTGATATGAGTTCTTACCCATGGCCAGTCATATTTGCTTTGAGTCTTTCTCCATTTGTGCTCCAGGCAAGATAAACCAAGGTGCACCCTGGGATTGGCACACAGGGAGAGGCCATGTAGGGGCGATACGATCCAAGGCTTCACCCATCCACCCATTCCAGGCAATGACTAGGGCCTCAGCCAATCTGCCCTCCAGATCCTCAGAGAAAACCCCAAGCTCTCTCTGGAACCCCACTGGGTCCATCAATTGCCTGGGGCAGGACAATCAAACAGGCCCTGTCTCCTTGCAGGGAGGAATGATACCTGTGACTTGAAAGGCAACCAGAAAGTGATCTGCCCATGGCAACAGACTGGTGCTAATGTCCTCCATTCCAGATCACATCTCAACCACCCTGGGACAAAAACCACATCTAGTGTGTGGCCTCCATTGGGCCGTCAATGAATTACTTATTGTCAGCATCTTATCCTCAGTTTTGTTCCTTTTTTAATTTTATAATCTGAAGATTAGGAAGTTTGCTCTCTCATAAATTGAAGCAAACAGCTTTATAAATTACTGAGCAGTCCCCTCAATCAGGAACCTGGGAAATGCACTGAAATACTGTGGAGAGTTTTAAAGCACTAGCAACATCACCTAACTCTTTAGGAACAATTTTTTTTTTAGACTTGGTAGAATCTATCTGCTGGTTCAGGTTCCCCAAAAAACTGGCATGGGAAAAAAAAGAAGAGCAAGATGTTTAACATATTCGTTTGTGTGTATGTGTGTAATATATATGCTGTTATTTGAAGCAGAGTAGAGTAAGGAATAGGTAGTTATCTGAAATTTTTAAACTTCAACATTCTTCAGCCAGATCTAATTTGTAAATGGTGTATTTGAGTTTAACATTATTGTGCTGTGAGAGATATAAGTAATAATTGGGTTGTGAGACAAAATATTGGGATGGTGGGAAGAATCTATAACTCCAACCAACTGCAGATAGGTAATAAAGTGTAACTTTTCTAACAATGCAGTGCTGAACTATATTATTAGACACCTGCACTTGATCTACCACTTGATAACTTGTGCTGCTGACTCTAGCAACCCAGTTTCTTCCTTTGTGAATAACTGTTTCTTAATATGGGTGGGACATGGTGTGTGTTTAAATGGGCATACAGAATTTCTTTCAAGTTTGAGTGTTAGGATTATATTACTCTGCAGTTTGGTTAACATTTAGTTATAGCAGGCTTTTCAGGCACAGCTATTAACCTTGGAAGAAACTGTTATAACCTGTAAGGACAAACTGTCCTTTGGATAGTGAAACCCTTAACGGTTTGAAAAGTTCCAGTGCTGTAAAAAGATTAAAGCAGTTCTTTGTGAACAATTAAGTAGCTCTCTGTCATTCTAGGTATGGAGAAAAGTAGGTCTCCAATGTTACTACCAGAGGTTCTCCATCAAACTCACCTGTATACAGCCAGAAGATGGCCTAAAGACTTTTAAAACTGAATTGTGGCATGCACACACAATATTATTTATTGCATCTTATTCTAATAAGAGATAAGCAGCAATACTTCATATCCTTTATTGCCTTGGTGTAGGCTTGAATTTGAGCTCTTACCTGTGCTTTTAGTCTTCTTTTGATTTCTGTTGGTTCTCCAGGTATCATCTCCCAGTGTTGAATTTGCAATAGATTTAAGTGCCGTTGGTTTTGGTGTTAAGGGAATAGTAATTTTGAGAAATTTTGCTTACCATTACTGTATACTAAAACTCATGCAAAATGGAGAACAGAATTTATTTGGTAGAACAGAATATATGTAGCTCAGGGTTAAACTGTTGGTTTCTTGGGAAGAAACAATACCTTAAGGAACCAACAAGAAGGAAGCTACACCTCACCAAGACCGGCAGGGCAGGCAAACCTTACTCTTTGCTCACACTGAAGTCATTATCTAGCCCAGTAATGAAATGTCTGCAAGAAAATAACCAAGCTCAGAGAGCAAGAAGAACCCAGCAAGAATTTATTCAGTGTTATTTAATAGTATGTTTATTCCCCTCCCCTCTGAACAATCCCAGCAATGGAAGTGGTTGGCTCTTTTCTTTCAGGATGTAGTCTATAGCCTTGAGATTTCCTGGTAAGGATCAATAGTCTGATCCAGCTTTGCTTTTTGAGATCAGCAGAGGTTTGGCTAGGTGCTGTTAACAAACATGTAGATATTTGCTGGATTTATTTATTTATTTACTGAATTTATATTTGTAATGAGTATTAACGTTAATTCAGAGTTAGTTAACCAGTTTATCTTATACCTGCATGAAATTGGAAGCATGGGGAAAATCTACAGAAGCAAATGCTCCAAATCTGTGTGACTGTTCTGGACTGTAGTCCTGAAACTGTTATGAGGAAAAGCTGTATAAAGTAATTAGCGTTTTAGATTAATTGTATAAGAATAAATGGAATTATGATTATAATTCCCAGGAAGCAGATATATGTTGATATAAGCACTGATGATGTTACCTAGATGGGTAATGAAATGTCTGCAAGCAAACAACCAAGCGCAGAGAGCACCACGAACTTCACAAAGCAGATATATATTTGTAAAGTCATTAGGTAGTTAACCACCCCCAGTTCAATTAATTTTTGTGGCTACTGAGAGGTTATTTCTGCCATGATGAGATTGTTGTCAAATTATAAGCTCTACTGTTCTACAAATAATATTGTTTGTCTGTTCATTAACTTTTTTATCTTACCATTTTTAAAGTGAGGTTGATTACTGAGTCTATTTAACTTACCTCTCATTTCTTTTGTAGTTTGTAGAATAGAATAGAATTAGAAGTTATATTTATAGAGTTACGCAGAGCTTTGGATTCAAAGGCAAAAAGGTGCCTCAACACTTGCATGGGTGCTCATTTAACACCTTCAGCAAAATTTTAAAAAATTCTTTATGGGATTGAGTGATTTACCTTTGTCGCTATAGAATGATCCCAGGAAAAGGTGCATTTGGTTTAAAGAGTTCCTTACACATGCTGAGTGAGCACCCATGTGTGCTCTGTTGCATATTTTCCCCTTCAACTCTGAAGTGCTGCATAGCTCTACTAATATCTTTGAGCCATACACACACACACACAGAGTTTTATAAAACATTTTACAGGTGATCCTTGCTCACCACTCGTTCAGCAACCGTTCGAACTTACAGTGGTACTGAATGAATGGTAGTTACAACCAGTCCAGTTGCAGCATCCCTGCAGTCATATGATTGTAATCCAGGTGCTCGGTGCCTGGCTTGCAGTTATGACATTGCAGCTTCTCATGGTCACATGATCACCATTTGCAACCTTCTTTGCCAGCTTCCTACAAGTAAAGTCAGTGGAGAAGCCAGCAGGAGATCGCAAATGGTGATTATGTGATGTCCTTGCTTAATGACCCATGGTGATTCACTTAATGACAGCAATCAGAAGTGCTGGAGCTTCTGTCACTGAGCAGCCCAATCATGTGATGTTGGGCTTTATGGCTAGGTTACTTAGCAATGGAAATTCTGGTTCCAATTATCGTTGTTAAGTGAGGACTACCTATAAAAAAAATGGAAAATCCAATTAAATTGGGAAATCCAATTTAAATAAAAATGTTTTTTATTCATTCTGTTTAAAGCACTTAATAACTCTGGGCTATGCCTTCTATGAATCAGGATAAATGTCCTGACTTGAGAGTAGATCCCTGGAATTTGCTTGTTTAGATTTCTGTCAAAGGATAAGATGTTAGAAGCAAAAGAGAGGTACTGTTTTGTAGTTCTGAGGCTGTTGTGCTGGCATATGCTTTGTTACCATACACAGAGATGATAGAACTTTTTTCTGTTAGAGCTTTAAGTTGGCTATTTCAGAGAGTCACATGTATGTGTTTGTTGGCAAGGATATACAGTATACAGTTCTAATATTTCCCAGAGGAATTTCATCAAATCTAATCAACTGAGGAATATAGTAGACTCTCCTTATTTCAGTTATTTATGAAAACACAATAATATATATTTATTTATTCATTCATTTTATTTATTTATTCATTCATTTATATTTCAAATCTCTTTTGTTCCTGGTAGACCTTCAAGTCTATGCTGCCTAGAGTGCCTTTTGGAGCACAAAATGCAAACTAAACAGAAGTCCTGAGCCAAGATCTCAGAATATCAAGCAAAGCATAAGGCACCAGAATATAGTGTCTAGACAGCTACATCGGAGACCTTTCAACAGTAATAAGCTTTCATTGATCATCACTGAGAAGGAAGCATTTCTTAGTGCTGAGTTGAGAGAGCAGGTAAAGGCTGGTGGAAGGGGAAGTAGCTAGTCAGCTGGATAGGAATATCTATAGGCTGCTTTGTCACAGGTATTCATGTCTGTCATAAAAGATTGAAACATATATATTGTGGTAGATTTTTTTTACTCTCTTGTTTTTATGTAGCTCCTTTGCTGAACTTCACAGTTTGTGAACTCACAGTTCTCACAAAACTTACAACTTACATTTACTCATGCCCTGGTAATTTCCTGGTTGGATTACTACAATATATCTGTATGGGGCTGTAAATAGAAATTACAACCAGTCCAGAATGTTGTGGTGCATGTGCTTCTGGGCAGTCCATGGTTTGCCCATATTACACTGCTGCTGCAAGAGCTGTACTGGCTTCCATTTTTTTTCCCAGTGCAATTCAAGGTACTGGTTATCACCTTTAAAGCCATAAATGACTTGAGGCCAGGTTATTTGCAGGACCACCTCTCCCTACGCATTCCACCAGGTTAGATATAATGGGCATACTCGAGGTCCCTTCTCTTAAATGTCATCTGGTGGGACCTAGGAAATGTGTCTTCTCCATATCAGCCACTGCCCAGTAGAATACCTTTCCTCCTGAGACCCAGCAGGCCCCTACTCTCCTGGTCTTCCAGATGTCTTTGAATAGCTGGTTCTTCCTACAAGTGTTAGGGTAGAATGAGGCTGGAGCCCAACAAGGTTGAATGCTGATGTCTGAGAGAGTGTTATCCTAGGGTGCTAGGAATTTTTATTGTAACTGTCTGGATTTTTGATGTTTTTTATTGTTTTGTGATCCGCTCAGGATTATGGTTCAAAATATGAGCAGTTATATAAATCTTTTAAATAAAGAAAGTTGAGTGCTTATGTGGGGTGGGGTTGGGACATATTAGAAACTGAACTATGCAACTTATGATCAAATAATTTATCTGAAATTGTTTCATTTGTTGTTAACTTTTAGGTTGTGTCTTATAGATTTGGCTGGTTGAACAATTTGGGGGCCTTTTATTTATAAGAGACAGCTGAGAGTTGCTGCCCCTGGCTTGATTTATTAGATTCAATGCTTTAATTAAACAAAACTATGTTCGTTGCATAGTAAGAAGATTAGTAAAACTAGTATATATAGTTAAGCATCCCAGACAGTTCTTCAGGTCGTTTGCAGTGAAAATATTTGATGAACTATTTACAGTTTCAGAAGTGCAGAGTTGTGAATAATTAGAGGTAAAAAGTTTTTATTACTGCTGAATATAAAACATATACATGTCTACAATGACTTTTTAAATTTCTTTTTCACTACATGCTCAGCAAATGGAAATAATGAACACACTTGTGTTTTTCATAGGTACAATGGCTGCCTCCCTAATGGTGACCGGGGTCGTAGGAAAAGCAGATTTGCGCTTTATAAAAGACCTAAAGCAAACGGTGTCAAACCTAGCACTGTTCATGTGATTTCAACACCTCAAGCATCTAAGGTACTGTCACTAATTCTCAGAGTTTGGGAGGTAATGCTGACTTTTGCAGAGCAGCAGTGATTGAATGTTTTTAGGTAACTGCATGTCCTTCAGTGGTTATCTCTTTCTGATGCTGGAAGATATTTTTGCATTGAGAATACTTTATTGGCTCTTTGAGTACAGTGATGCTTGTATTCACAATTCTTTCATCTTGGCTAATAAATAGAGGTTGACAAAATGTTTCAAATCTGCAACTTCTGAGCTCGAATGTTCTTTAAGCTCTAACATTCTGTTTCTAATTCACACTAGCTGTTTGATCTTATTGGAAATATCCAGTCCTATTCCAGTTTTCCAGAAGTTGTCTAGACTCAAAGAAGTGCTGTTCCAAAACAAAACATTGCCCACCCATTTGAAGGGGTTTGTGGCATTTCGAGTCTCAGAACAACTGTGGAATACTTTTGGCAAAGTCAGAACAAAACCTGTGTTGAACTTAAAAAAATCGGTTTTGTTTTTTAAATGTGATGTTTCAGGCTTGAAATATTTCAAATTTAAAGTGCTTTACAAATAACTAATAATAAAATAAAGTCAGATTTTGGGGGGTTTTTTTACTGAAAAATTTATGATTGATACAAGTGTTTAAGAAGGAATAAATCTCATATCTCTTGTTGCTAGCTGATCTTTTATGGTAATATTCTTAAGGAATAGTTTTTTTTTTTTAAAGGTAATCTTACAGTTTACTGTTTCATCTGTATTTCTAAGGTCATGATTGATACACTTTTTCCTTTTTATACTTTTTCCTTTTATATATAATGGCAAAGGCCATTTGGGCTGGGACTCAGACAACAGATAATATTCAGTGGGTTTATGCAGAACTTTGGATTCAAAGCCAAAATGATGTTTTGGAGTCTGTGAGAGCACACACAAAACATGTGTCTACATTTCCTTAAACCAAGCATGTCTTTTCCCAAGATCATACTGAAGCTGTGGAGAGCAGCTGTGCATCTGTAAAAAGATGCAGCTACCTTAAGGAATTGTAGTCAGGTGTGATGTCCACTCCCCTACATGCTTTGAAGCACCTTTTTCCTTTTGAATCCAAACTGCTACACAGTCCTAGCATCCATTATCCATAAGATAATGTCCCAGAGATATTTATACTAGTACTGAAAAAAATCCAAGCCATTTTGGCATACATTCAGTTCTGTTGTTATACCCACAAACAAAATACTTTCAATTCCTTCTATAGATAGCCATTTTAAATACATGGTACATTATAAATATATTGATCGTTACAAGTATAAGCAAATACTGAACTGTTCTAAATGAAGGGGGCACTGTAGACATGACATTGAGTTGCTGCTGCTGCTGTTATTATTATTATTACTATTCAATTTTATACACCACCCATCTCACTATATAAATGACTCTAAGTGGCTTACAAATAAAAGAACTATAAAAACTTACAAAAATATACAAAGCTAAAAAGGCGGAGAGAGCATCCTCAAGCTACCAACCGCCCCCAGTGCTGCGAACTCCCAGTGGGTCCCCATGCGTGTTGGCAGAGTCAGGTCTGCTTTGATTTTATTTGAGTTTTCAAATTAAAAGTATAATTCTTTATTGTAATGACAATTTAATAATATCTGTTGGGATGATAGGTATTTTGTCAATGTCTAGTTATTTTTACACACACACACACACACACACACACACTTAACAACTGTTATTTTTTTTTTCCAATGATACAGTTTTACACTTTGATCCAAACATGTTTCTAATGACTTTTTCCCTTATCACATTGATAAGAGAACAGGTAGGTAAATGAATGCAGGTTAAGTGATGTCATAGGACGTAATTGGATATGACTTCAGTCACTGGCACTACAAGAGTTAATTTTATTCATAACCAAAATAGGCAATGATTGGAAAACAGTGTTTTTAGAAGGGTACAACTGAATATTGTCTATTCCATACCTTTCTCCCTTGGGAAGGTTGAAGGTGGAGGAGAACTGAGAGAAACATTGCTTCTAATTTCTCTTTGAGAAGGGCCTTACCTGAGATCTCACAAGTTGAATAAATGAATGAATGATGATTTAGGCATGCAGGCTAGTGCTTTCCCATCTGGTTTAAAGCATCAGTGCAATGGATGCCTGCTGTCCTATTAAACAGATAGAAAATCCAGAATGTCCGATGTTCCTTTTCAGAAATTGTCCGAACTAATAGTGCATGGGAAGGAATATCCATAGCTTCTCCACAGTTTTATATGCATATGTATATGTATATGATTTAGAGACCACCCAACTCCAAATGATTCCAGGTGGTTTACATTCTGTAAGTAAGAAACAATTAAAAAAACAGAAGAATAAATCATGTGTGTCCAGAAGAGAAAACCATATATAACAACAAAAGGCTCAACAGTTACCCTACCCCAAGATCTGGGGAATGGTTGAGATTTCAGGGAATTTCAGAACATCATCAAGGTGGGAGCCATATGGATCTTGGGGGGTTACTGTTCTAAGAGGGCAGATGCTACAACAGAGAAGGCTTGCTTCCTGGTTCTGATAGATGACATTGTCTATCTATCAGGGGACTTGCAGCACACTCATTCTGTCCAATTTACTGGTTGGGCAGAACCAGATATAGGCAGTCGCTCAAATAACCAGACCTTATGTCATTAAAGGTTTTATATGTGATGAACAGCACTTATAACCAGTCTGTATATATGACAACTGTATAGATGTTACACCTGAGGGAAGGTCATAGAGAAACTGTAATTTTCCAGTTACCAGTTACATCACATGAAACCTATTTAAAGATGATGTTGTGTTTGCACAGTTAGTCCCAGTAACTGAACAGCTGGAAACAAAGCATAACTCTACTATTCCAATATATATATATATTAAAATTGACCTTTGCTTATTCAAAGTAACATGCATCTAAATATTATTTTAGCTATTTATTTTGTTTGCATTTTCAATCCCACAAAGTCTTTCAAATGATGCCAGCCTAATTATGGAAAGCATATCAATATATACTTCATAGGGAACTTTTGTGTGTGAGAACAATGCAATTAACTGTAAAGTGAGACAAACATTTGAACTGTTCTTACTCACAAAAGATGGAGCCTATAAGTAAGGGACCTATTTCAGCTATGTACCCAGGAAAGGTCAATACAGGTTAAAGCACCTCTGGAGCATCATGCACCTTGCAGGCCACAACTGTGGAGGCAAACTTACCTACCTTATAATTTTAAGGAATAGAGGTGGTTCCACAGAGGTTGCTAGCCTACAGATGTCTACTAGTGGGATCCTTAATGTTAGAACTGTTGATATAGCTTCCTCCTGATCAAGTGTATTGTGATACTGGAAGGAAACTGTTTCATATTGGCTGAGAACCCTAGAGTAATGCATTCCTTGACCCGCCTGCTGATGGAGGATTGTATTACTCATCTCAGGTTTTCTGTTTTGTAAGCATGGAAGGATAGCCCAGGTCATTACTGCACCTGTGACTAACTCTCCTGAATATCATGTCTAGCACATATGTTACATACACATTTACTTTTTCTGGAAGGTAAGAGGCAGCATCAGAATTTAATGGGAGTAATGGGACTTGTAGAATTTTTTGGCTGGTGACAACAGAGACTCTCAGCATGGCATGATGGAGGTGGCTAGTGAGGAAAATAAAGCTGAAAGTGAGCTAGGAAGAAAAGAAGTAAAAGAGCCTGAAGAAATTAAATATCTGAATGCTCAGGAGATGTCCAGGAAGAGAGGAGCAGGTATATGTGTGTGAGAATGAGTCAGCTCCAGGGTAGCATTCAAAAGGAAGGGAAGCCTTTGATAGCAATGGCATCCTGCCCCATTAAACCAGAGAATGCCAGCTGGGTAGGTTCAGAAGCCCCAACAAATTTTAGCTTCTGTGTGAGAGAGGAAATATAGTGAATGTGCTGCCTGGTGTACAAAAGTGACAACAACCAAGACCAGAAGGGAGGGTGAGTTGAGATAGAAGCATGGCCAAAAGTTGTTGGTATGTGGGTATGATGGGAGCTGAAGAGCCATAATCTGCAGTCTGACCAAACTATAATTCTAAAAGTCCCAGGCAGAGTAGCCTGGAAAAAGGAGGAGGTTGGAGAGGCAGTCTTTTCATTTCTCCCACCCCTTGACTATGCAGACCCAGTAAAAATATTGGTGGCAACTGGGAGGTCATAAAAGGAAGAAGTCTGGAATGCATCAAGAAAGAACTCTGATATAGTTGAGGGTATCCACAAGTGCTGACAGAAAAAATGTACGTTCACTCAGCCAAGAACAATATGCAGTGCTAGCAAACAGCCAGGTACTAAAAGGAATTCACACAATAGCTAGGGAAGAAGTACAAAGCATAAAGCGGGACAAGTGTCATAGCATCAGTGAAAGAAGATGGGCAACAACTTTAAGTGTTTATTTACTTATTTATTTATTTATTTGCAAGACTTATAGGCCAACTCAATTGGTTGAGTGTGAGCTGTGTGCTATTGATTAAAAACAAATAAGTACCTAATCAGTTTTTAAAAGAACCATACATTGTAATCATATATAAAACCAGAATCCCATTCAGTACAGTAAAAGCTAATTCATCTGAATGGATACTCATAACAACCCAGCTCCCATGGCTTGGTGAAATAACTAGGTATCACTGATTTTTAAAAAATGAGGGGAAGATTGTTCAGATATCTGAATGCTATTCCAGTAGAGGGGATGGCAACTGA
Source organism: Liasis olivaceus (assembly GCA_030867105.1). Taxonomy (NCBI): domain Eukaryota; kingdom Metazoa; phylum Chordata; class Lepidosauria; order Squamata; family Pythonidae; genus Liasis; species Liasis olivaceus. Next base: position 22,779,252 of record CM061349.1, on the reverse strand, counting down.
AACGGTATTCTTCCATAGCCCCTGATTATGGCAGTCACTAATTGAAGGAACAAGCAGAGAGCCCACCCTGTTGATCTTGTTGGGTAAATAGAAGAAGTCCTGTAAGTTATCTAGTGTCAGGTTCAGCCCAAGAACCACAGCGAGACAATCCAGGAACAGCTCAGGTACTTTATTATCTTACACCTATTAGACAGAATCTCGCCAGACTAACTCTAACCCCCAATGACAGCAACTATAACCCTGAATCCCTTAGGGAGGGGCTGGTCTCCTGTTCACTTTCACACACTCTGGCTGGGGGTTGAGGAGATGCTTGGAATGTCTCTCCCCCTCCCTGTAACTTTGAAGCTCCATTCCAGGATCCTCCTCACTCATGCCTTTCATCACATCTAGGTCCTGAATCATGAAGGGCTTTAAAAGTGAATTACATCCAGAAGCCAACTGGTAACTGGTATACCTCTCAAAGTAAAGGTGTTACATGACTGCTTTGGAGTACACCAATAAGTACTTGAACTACTGGGTTCTGGAGCAACTATAGCTTCTGAAAACTCTCCAAAGGCAGCCTCATGTAGTTCCAGTAGTCCAGTTAAGAGATGACTAAGGCATTAATGACAGCAACTCCCCCCATTCCAGGAAAGGTGGCAACTGGCAAACAAGATGAAGCTCTTTTGGGCACAGCTGCTACCTGCTCATTGAGCAGGAACTCTGAATCCAAGAGTTTCAATTGTGCACAGGGGAGCACAACCTCATTCAGAGCTAACTATGAAATATCATTGTAATTGGTAGGTCTTTTGAGAACAACTGACTTCAGTCAGAGAGGTACTGGAAATAGTAAGCAACTCAGGTCGGGGCAGAGGGAGAAGAAGAGTGGATAAAGAAATGGTTAACAGGTGACAGTTGAGAAGGAGGTGAACAAAAACATACCAGAAGCTACATTTCTAAGTTTCTATGCATTTTTATGAATGGAGTAAAAGAAGAACCCACAAACCTATCGAAGGACAAGATAACTGATAATATCAGTTGTGCCAGGTTTATTCTTTAGAGTGAGAAAAATCTAGGCAGAAATTGGGAAGCATAATTTCTTTGTTGTTGTTGGAGTTTGGAATTCACTTTAAGCACGAAGCCAGTATCTGTGCTTAGCACCTAACTTCCAGGTGAGGATGTTAATGGCGATTTGTCTCATGGGTTCAAAGGGAACAGTACTTGGAGCCCCAAGAACCAATCACAAGACCCACATAGAAAGACAGTGAATGACTAGGGAGAGAGTATATTTGCTCCTCCAAGAAAGTAATGCCCGTGAAGGTGGCCAGATACAGATGCCCTTCGTCTATCTAGAAAGATAGAGTCCAAGTCTACGTAATGTATTAACTGCTAGCCTCCTCTCCAGTCCTGCTTGTAGGAACTTCAGTTGTTCTGGAATTGCTGCTGTCACAAATCTTTGTCTTTTGTGTTATTGTTGAAAGGCATGCAAAATCAATTGATCTTGATGGTGTCTAGATGCTTAGAGATTGATTATGTGCCAACAAGTCGTTTTCAACTCCGAGTTACCACATAGATAGATTTTCTCCATGAATGCTTAGAGACTAAGATGCTTTTCACTGTTGGGCCTGGAAGGCTGTATTTCAGGAGATTCTCATTTATCTCCACTAGAGCAGAGAACCACAGCCTCCTGGATGAAAATTGAGCAATTAAAATAATCCAAGCCTTAAATATAGTATCTTCAACTTGTGTACCACTTTGAATTACACTGAGGCTTGTGGGGAAGCACAAAGCAGTCCTGGTCACGGTGCCACCAAATCAATAATTCCCTCTACTCTGCTGGCTTGAAGTCAGGAGAAGATGCATCTCATTCTTCTATTAGCCTCTGTTGTGAACAGATCAGCCAAGGGAGATAACCATGTTACTGAAATCTTTGAAATTATGACCCATTTTCCCTGAGATGAGCACGGATGACTTTACCAGTCACCTGTTGTGTTTAGTGACTCCTTTATGTATATGCTGATTTGGTGTGAAAGTGTCTTCAGAGCTATACCAACTGCCTTCAACTCCACTTAGTTGATAGGAAAGAGTTTACTTATGATGGACCATGATCCCTGCAGTGAGCTGTTTTGAAAGTGGGCTCTCCCTCTATTAGACAGATGTCTGTTACTTGATCCTGATCTGAGTAGCATTCCCTGAGCTAGATTCCTGAGATAATCTACCAGTGCAATGATTGAGCTATCTGAGGTTATTCTGATGATCTGATCCTGGACCTGGACCTGGACCTGGAGGACAAGCCATTGGAATGGACTGGAGTAGAAACAGGTCTGTAGTACTGAGTCTAAAGATATAATTGGCATCCTCTGTAATCTTGCCGGTCTGCTGAGAATCTACTTCCTGGGTAAATGAAGTTCAGTCCTAGAATTTTGAGTATTATCTTCCTAGCCTTTCATATTACACATAAAGTAACCAGTTCATCAAGGAAGCACATTTTATTCATTATGATATTTTCATAAATTTTTGATACAGAACTTGCTAGTTTTGCTCACGGGTCCAAGACTTAGTTCTGATTTCACTGTCAATTAGGGGTCTGAAAAACAACCAAGTATCAGAATTGGGTCAAAAGTGTAATGTGCTTTTAAATTTTCTTATTATACTATTGTAATCAGCAAAAGAAAAGTACGAACACATACAACAATATTAAAGGATCAGTTCAACCTCAACATTAATAAACATAGCCCCCCGAAAAAACATTGAAATTGCTACCTCCCCCCCAAAAAACCTGCCACTACCCCAAGACTTTGAGCACATTGTTCAGAAGTCATCTTTGCTGGGAAAAAAAAATGCTAATCAAATTTTTGACAAACAATACACCAAAAATTCATTGATGCAAATCAAGTTTCTCTTTCTAATATTATTATACAAGAATAACACAATCCACAAATAAACCTTTTAGCCAACTTCTATGGCTGAAAAATCCAGAATTCTTGGTGTCTTGATGGACTCCAAATACTGGGACTATAGCCAAGAAGAACATATGCGTCTTTAATCCGTTAATGCTCCATCTCCTGAATTATGTTTCCAACAGCAAAAGTGTTTGTAACCAATTGTTACAGAACATTATCAGTGGTGTCAAAACACACACACACACAGAGTGGTGCTTAAAAGTTTGTGAACCCTTTTTAATTTTCAATATTTCTGCATAAATATGACCTATAATGTGATCTGTTCTCCACACAAGTCCTAAAACTAGATAAAGAGAACCCAATTAAGCCAATGAATGAAAAACATTATAGTTGTTCATTTATTTATTTATAAAACTTTTTTTTTTTATTGGAGAAATGTATGTGAACTGCTATTTTCAACTTTTGAGAGAAATGAAAAATTGTGACAGGTGGAAAAATATTCAATAAATGATTGCTAAATATATTATCTATACCCATTTAAGCAATCCCTAAAATAAATGTTTTCTGAAATGAAATTGTTGTATTAACTTCCAGTCAAATATAGATGTTGCTTGTGTTGTCTCTTGTTCTCTATTTCTCCCTCTTTCTCCCTCTGTACATACATATATGTGTGTGCGTAATCTATTGGACAGGGTCTGGTAAATGCTTGATTCCTGAAATGCAGTTCTAAGAATCTGGTGATGTTGAAGGAGACTTATATCAATAAGGGCTTCATGTATTTTTCAAAAAGTGTTTGGTTCATTTAGACAAATAATGCATTATAAGAATACCATTGTAACAAACTGAAGCTCAAACTGATGAGAACTGTTCATTAATTTGTTTTATTATGGTGCAGTGGTTGGAGGAGAGCCATGCTAGTCTAAGGTGGTAAAAGAACAGGAGTTTGGTAACATCTTTTCCAAATTAAAAAAATATTGAAAGGCATAATTTTTCATGAACTGAAGCTCACCTCATTAGATACATAGAATGGCTAGGCTGATGTAGGATTTAAACTGGGGTGAGGTGGAGAAGGGGAAAGGGAGGGTTGGTTATGCAGATGCAGGTTACATGTGAGACATATTACAAGTACCTTATTAATTAACAGTTGTGCGTTACAAACCCATTGTGTTTGTTGAGGCCTTTTGAGATTACCTGAAACTTCTGCTTCTTTGTTTCTTCAAACCTTTGTTGAGGTCATGGTGGAATCTGATGAAAGATTCATTTTCATAGGTCCAGATGATGAAAGTGTCATAAATGAATTACAAGTAAAGGACGAGCTTCAGGGGACAAGAATTAAGAAATGGTATTCTAGATCAGCCATGAAATGTTGGCATATTGAAGAACCATGCATGTGTCCATGGCTGTGCTGTTGATTTGTGGGTACATGTTATTGTCCAAGTGAAGCAGATTTGGGTGACTACTAAGTCACACAGTTTGGTGACAGGGCATGTTGCTTTGGTATCAGTGATGATGTTCTTGATGGTTTGAAGTCCATGTTTGTGGGGAATGTTGGTATATACAGTGGTACCTCGGTTCATGAACGCTTCTGTTCATGAACAATTCGGTTCACGAACAGCTCCGGTCTCAAAATTTTGCCTCCGTTCGCGAACGCCGGATCGGGTTACGAACAGGATCCGCGGCCATTTTCCCTGCCGTGACATGTGGTCGCGGCTTCCTGTAGGAAGGGGGACTCTCCCTCCAAGCAATAACTGTCTCCCCACCCACGTTCCTGTCCTCCATGCCAGAAGTCGCGTTGAGCAAGGTTAGCTTTCTCTCTCTTCGTACTGTACTTTGTGTCATATTTTTGTGGTTTACAAAAACAACAACATATGGTTCAGAACGGATTAACCATATTTACATTGAACCTTATGGGAAAATTTGATTCGGTTCACGACCAATTCGGTTCGTGACCAGAGTCGCGGAACGAATTAAGTTCGTGAACCAAGGTACCACTGTAGTGTGTTAGCATCCATGGAGGCTAAAATTATGTTGTTAGAGGGATTGCCTATGAACTTCATTTTTCTTAGAAAGTATGTGGTGTCTCTTATGTAGCTGGGAACAGTGGTGGTATAAAGTCTGAGTATAAGGTCCATGAACCCTGATGCTCCAGTTGTGATAGTTCCAGTGCTTGAAACAATGGAATGGCCTGGATTGTCTGCTTTGTGTATTTTGGGAAGTACAGTAAGTAGAAGATGCCTGGTTGGGGCTCCTGGCGTGTTTCCATGTAGACGTGGTCCTGTATGTCTTTAGGAAATTCTTTCAGCAGATTGCATAGTTCTCTCTGATACATTGCTGTGAGATCTGAGGAGAAAAGCCAATAGAATGTGCAGTTGGAGAATTTCTTCTTGGCTTCCTTGATGTAATCCATTTTATTCATGATATAATGCAGGTCCTATGGATGCCTCTAGCAATTTAAGCTTCTAGAGAGAGGGAGGGGTTTGCTGAGGGCTCTTCTTCTGATTTTTCCTGAGAACAGCAGTTGGCTGTGGGTAAGGAAAGAAAGGAATGTAAGCCGCCCGCCCACCCCTTCCCCATTGTGAGTGAAATCTTCCAGGACACAGGAAGGAATCTAACCAACATTGAACATGCTCACTGGGTTCACTCTCCTAGGAACACAGAGAAGTGTAAAGACATTTTGGTCAGATTTGTAAATTCAGATATAAAAGAAAATTATAAGAAAATCACGTGAACTGGAGGAAATTAAATAGAACAGTGAGAGATATCCTTCTTCCAAGATATCAGCGTAGCAACATTGCAGTGAAGAAAAGAATTTAAACCACTGACAGAAAAACTTAGGCAGGACGAGATTTGTTACAAGTGTAGATTTCCTTTCAAATTAATTGTTTTTATGTCACAAGGAAGAAAAGTTATTTCAGCTTTGACTGAGATGCACAGCTTGTCAGCAGAGCTCTTTAACAAGGGATGGAAACAATCTAGGACTTGTCCTTGGAACTGTGGAAAGCAGGCTCAACCACAAGCTGAAGATTAGATAAGAATGCTGCAGAGAAAATATATTGATTGCATTACTCTTTTTTGAAACTTTAGATTTAGAGGAAGGGGGAAAAGGAAGGAGTTCAGTAAATATGAGAAAGCAATTAAATAAAATATAAGTAAAACATTAAGAACTATAGAAATTAAATTTGGGAGTTTACTGGCTGGGGAGGGGGAGAAGGAATCTCAGTAGGTCACACACACCCTTAGACCGTGAAGAGGATCCTTAAACGATCCTCTGTGATTCTTTCGCTATTGGTCTAAGTGGGATCGGAGGGTAGGGAGGTTAGATATGGAGGCATGCCACAGAGTGGGGGATGGGGTGGAGGGAGGAATAAGGCAGGAGGGTGATTTTCAAAGGGGGGAGGGATAATGGGAGGAGGGCATCAATGCAAAAAGAATATTAATGCTATATATGCTTAATGTTATAATATCAGGCAACATATTGATAGATTCTGTGAGCAATAAGCTTTCCAAAATTTCCCGGATGCAAGAAAATTTTAATTGCATAGATTAACAAAGTCTCTTCAATTGCCACAATAAAAAAAGTCAGATAAAGTTAAAATATTGAGACATCAGAGACAGGAACCACACTTTTATCAAATTTGGGTGGATTTTATGATTTACCTCAATAGCAATAGACTATAATATGGTACACTTTACATATATGATAAATTTGTACATGTGCAATACCTGTCTCTTTATTTACATTGCAGTAGTTTTTTTTAATATTTTCTATATCTTTTTTTTCCCTCTATGTGCATCTTGGATTTATGTTAATGTAGTTACCTGATATTGTTTGTTAATCATAGTTCAATAAAAACAATGGGAAAAAATGAAGGAGATTTTATGCTTTTAAAATTACTGTGTAAGGTATGGCTTCTGGGTGTCTGCCCAGGAAACAATGATGAAATGAGTTACAGCTATGGTAGTGCTCTTTCTGAAGTATACAAATAGTTCTGAAGTCTTTAGCAAAACCAAAAATCACTTTAGATTGCTTTTCTGGTGGCTTAAGGAGCTGTAACCTAAACCAAAAGAACTAGATTTACTTTTGCATGTTCTATAGTAGCATGGTTTCCAAACACAGAACAATACTGTTCTCTCTGAATAACTTCCATGTTAGAACAAAAACTTAAAATTATTTCAGATATCTCTACCTGATGTTTTTAGGGAGAGTTTCTTAGTACTGAATTATAATTCTTCTGTAAGCTAAAAGTAGAATTCCCATTGATTTGTCTATGGAATATAATCTGTGGTATGTTTAGTATCACATGCAAAGTTGGTGTGATATAATTGGGCTGTAGTGCCCTTTGCCCTTTCCTGGCTGCTCATGTTCCAGACATATCCTTTCTCCTGACACTGAACAAGGATCTCACTAACATGTTTTCTTTGTGCTTGCTTGTTTGTATATTTAAAAAAATACCTGGAAAGTAGATAGCTGACTTTTTATAATTAGTTTCATATATGTCCCCTTACACTTATTGATTTTTCTGATCACTTTCAGTACCAGGTAGGGAAAGTCTTCTGTTTGATTTTTTAGCCAATTTTAGTTTCTTCAGTTTTTTTCTAGATGCTTTTGTAACCCAGCTCTAAAACCTAGAATTTATTTGTTTTAAAGGTCTTTAAATTTAACAGGCCTCTTAGAATCATTGGTGTACACATAAGGGTAAACTATAATGTGACATCTGTTTTTGATTGAATGTGATGTGTGAATGACACTGAAAGTTGCCGGCCAGAAATGGTTGACTCTTCAGCGGTTTGAGCCCAGCTCCGCGCAGCAGAGTGAGCTCCTGCTTCCTCCCCAGCTCCTGCCAACCCAGCAGCTCAAAAACTTATGTGAGTAGATAAATGGGCACTCTCACCCCAGTGGGAGGAAAAATGCTGGCGGCACCTTGCAAAGGAGACAGGAGCAGTTGCCAGTAACGCGGAAGCCGCGCATGCCCGAAAAAGGCGCGAAGCAATAGAAACCCCGCCTCCTGCGCTCACCAGCTGGACTCTGCTCTAGGAAGGAGGCAATGGCAAACCACTTCCGAAACACCTTGCCTTGAAAACTGCAGGGACTCGTCCAGGCAGTCGCCACAGAATCGGTAACAATTGAGTGCGGATTTAAAAAAAAAAACTTAGAAAAAAGAAATAAAAATGTGGAATAGGCTAAATAAGCTATGATTACTTTGTCTGCAAGTCTGGCTTGTTCAACAAACTATGCTTCAAATGAAATCTCACTAAGTATTATATATTGTCACAACAGTTTCTTTCCAAATGTGTATTTTTAAAAGCAACCTTCCTCAATCTGGGTCCCCTCCAGACAGTTAGACTTAAGTGTGCAGAATACCCAGCACCTTGTCAGCCCTTCAGACTAGACCCGACTAGGACACCAATGCCATGTAGATCAGTACTACTTTTATTGTAAAGCTATAGTAAAAGAATCTTGCAAGTCTGAATGCACTCCCCCCCCCCCACTTAACCTTTGTGTGTGCTGGGGTGGGACTTCTTAGACTTTACTCACATCACATTGTTGGCCCGAGCTCAGGCTTTTCCTCCTGCCTCTTTCATCTACACAGCTGTCAGGCCTAGCCCAAGGAACTCCAAGAGACCATGTAAATTCAGTCCAGCAATGTTTATTAGCTACAACCTCTAGCAAGAATCTTCCCAGACTGAAACCCCAGTTCCCAAATAATGCCAGCCACAACACTGTGAATTCCTCAGGGAGGTGCCAGTCTCATCCTCTTATCTCTCCCTCGCGCTTCAGGAGTTGAAAGAAAATGTTTTTCTCCTGGAGTCTGGCCTTCATAATTCCATTCCATCATAACAGCCCAACCATTGCATTCTAGAAGTTGGAAGTGTGTGTACAGTAGGGCTCCTCAACCTCAGCAACTTTAAGATGGGTGGACTTCAACTGGCTGAGGAATTCTGGGAGTTGAAGTCCACCCATCTTAAAGTTACTGAGGTTGAGGAACCCTGGCTTACAGTATATAGATATTGACCATATTGGGTAAAGCTGCTTTCAAGGTGGGTAGGAATTGTAATTGACAAAATGTGTGTCAGTTCTGATTTCCTGACTCTTCTTTATTGTGAAAATTAAGAGACACCTTCTTTTATCATGAGTGCCACTATTCCCATATAAAGATATTTTTTAACTTAAAATAAGTATTTAAATTAATTGATTGCCAGTAAGAAACTGTAAATTGACAGCCAAATCCTACAGAATGTTACTGAGATATAAGTATTGCTATGTTTAGTGGGCATCACACCCTACTTTATAAGTTGGAAGACATCTTAGAGAGGGGAATAAAGTTGCTTTTCAGAATATATAATTATTCTGGAACCAGAAATGCATGTTTATGGCAAGTGATTAAAATGCACTCCCAATACATCATCTGCTTTCCCCAGGTCATCTTTTTCAGTGTATCTTTTTCTGACTGATTGTATTTGTACTCTTAGAGTTAAAAGTGAGCTGAGAAAACTCTAGTCAAAACATAATTCTAATTATTTTAAGTGATCTCTCTCTCTCTCTCTCTCTCTCCCTTTCTCATGCACACAGATGCACAGACACATACAAACAGACAACACATCAGGAGAGATGGCTGAAGTGCAACAGAATAGGACTGTGTAGCCATTTGGATTCAAAGGAGAAAAGGTCGTTCTGAGCCTGTAGGGGTGCTCATGTCATATTTGTTGACAACTCCATAAAAGAGTTAAATCTTTTTGTAGGCTCTGCTCAGTCTCAAGGAAAGACAGACTTATTATGTATTATTAGACTGAGAAATTAGAGGGATAAGAGCACAACTTTAATAGACCAGCAGGAAACTTCTCATATCAGGAGGGAAAAATAATCTCTAGCCATTAGTAATGGAATCACAATTTTGTGTTCTCTACAAACATCTGAAAACAGTCTGTGAACTATGGAAAAAGTAGAGGCTATGAACAGAAACCTAGACAATAAAATGCAAAATAGATTTCATTAATCACTGACTGCAGCATTTGGGATTGAAAGAGCAAGCTGCTGTTGGTTTCTTATTTATGTGAGGTGGTAAGTTGAGGGCATTGTGCATTTATGTTTTTAAAATAACAAAATAGTTGTGCCCTACATCCCACTGTGCTTTAGTCTGGGAAAGAAATTGAAGATGCAGTAAAGTTTATGTGAATAAGAGCATGCCTGCTTCTTACAGAAGAGAATATGTGTAGCTCAGGGTTGAACTGTTGAGTCCTTGAGGTTCTCTGAGCTTGGTTGTTTTCTTGCAAACATTTCATTACCCGGCTAGGTAACATCTTCAGTACTACTTCTGAATGATTAAGTTGGCAATTGGAGTAATGAGCTGAATGGTATGACTGGATGCACATGCTGAGAAGAAGTAACAGAATAATTGTGATTTGTTTATATTTTCTTAGTAATGAGAGCAAACCTGCTCTCCACACTTGCCACTGAACTACTGTGGGGAAACCATGAAGTGAGAGGTATCTTCATGTTCATGTGAGCGCCTTTTCTGCTAGAGATAAATTGTATCTGTTGTAATGAGAGACACTTCTGTGTTGTTTTAGGGCTGTGCAAATCCTTCAGAAGGGGTACTTTAGAATGAGCAAGGGCAGATACAGTATACCTTTTTCTAAATTGTTAAAGCAGTTGTATCTTTTTTCTATGTTCCTAAAGCTGTTTCAGAGCTGCTTATAGATGTCACCTCAAGTGTGTGTCTGTGTATTGCCACTTTGTTTTGTATGAAGAAACAGCCAGGAACAACTTTAACAGTAGTTGTGTGAGCCTGGAAAAAGAAGTGGTTGCTTTAATAGTTTGAAAAGAGTACTTTGTACATGCTTCTGCATGTTCCAAAATAACTATTTTGAAGGATCTCATAGCTCTATAATGAAAACTGGGGTCAAAGTATTATAGGCAATTCCCTTACAGTATATTAACATGCTCGAGAAATTGCTTTTGTAAATTCTGATACAAAATTGATGTGGAAATGCAGTAAACATTGTAATAAATTATCACATCAAAAATTAACTTTGGCCCAAGCTACTTCACAGGATGAGTGTTAGATAAAATGAAGGAAAACTCCAAGTATGCCACTTTGAGCTTCCAGAGGAAAGAAGGAATGTAATAGTAACAATAGTAATAATAACAACATTAAAAAACCATAATGCCAAGCAGAAGAAATAAATTTTGTTTGCTCAAGTAAGTATATTTGTGACAAGTATTTATGCAATTAATGAACTTCTGTAATGTGCTCTACATGGAACTGCCCTTGAAGAGTATCCAGAAGCTTCAGCTGGTGCAAAATGCAATGGCACAGGCAGTTATATGTGCCCTAGAAGGATACACATTACACCTCTGCTCTGCAAGCTGCATTGGTTGCCAGTTTGGTTCCAGGTCCAATTCAAGGTGCTGGTTTTGACTTTTAAAGTCCTTCATGGCATGGGACCAGGTTATTTGAGGGACCGCCTCTCCCTGATTACATCTGCCCCTCCCATCAGGTCTGGCAGAGAAGGCATGCTACGGGTCCTGCCTGTCAGGGAATTACATTTGACAGAACCCAGGAAGCGGGCCCTCTCTGCTATGGTACCTGCCTTGTGGAATCTTCTCCCTCCAGAAATGAGGTTAGCCCCATCTCTCTTAACATTCCGCAAGTCCCTCAAGACCTGGCTATGTGAACAGGCCTGGGGGTCCCAGGGGACTGGGGAGATTTTGGGATGGCTCCCTTACCACAGTTAACATCATCCTCTCCTGTTTTGTGTATTTTTAAAATAGTTTTTATAGTTTTAATGATTGTTTTATGTGTATTTATTGGTTATTTTTAATTGAGTGTTGTATGCTGCCCAGAGTCACTCTCTTGTGTATAAATACATAAATAAAATTAAGCTTTATTTTGTATAAAAATTGTTTAGAAGTAACTCCAGAAATTCATGTTTGGTATTTTTTGATAAGGTAGTTGAAATTTAACTATGCTTGTGGGTACCATGAATTTTGCTTTGATTAGGTACAAATGATTTGAGCCATATTAGGATAAAGACTATGAATTTTGTTTTACCTGAAATGAAGTTGAGAATGCAGCAAGAGTACCTTTTCTACAAGTTCTTGTCATCTGACAGATTATCATATCTGAAGATGGAATCCTTGTCTGTGGCATCTCATTGTTGATAAGGTTCTGTATTTTACATTTCCATTGCATGAGTACATGAAACAGAACTATACTTAGGATCATGAGAACTTTGGCCCTGGACAGATATTGTGAATTATGTTGGGTATGCTAAATTGATCCTTAGCCAAGCCATATTTCTTTTCTTTCTCTCTCTCTTTTTTTGTCTGGTCCTAGAATGGTTTATTATAATTTATAATATTGTTTGAGGTAGGCTCATAACATTCTCATAATGTTAATCTCCCCAATATTTCAAAATTTTAAAACCAACATCTCTGTGTATAAAGCAGACCATCTTTTTCAAAAACCCTTGTTTGTTTCACAAAAGCCAGGATATAAATTTTCAAGAGAGGCCTAATTAATTAATTATTTTCTTTCTTGTGATATTTCTATACTGCTGACTCCATATGGACTCCTGGCAATTTACATATCAAGAAAACCATAATCCATTAAAAACATAACAAAAAGCCACTCCTTAGCAACCATTGCAGGCAACATTATAAATCAAGTGCTATGTGGAACAAATCTATATTCACTGACCTCAACCACCAGGGCAAGTGCCATTAGAGTCTCTGGGAAGGCTGTTTTGTAAGAATTAATTGATTGCTTATGTGCCATCAAGTCATTTTTGACTCCTGGCAACCACATAAATAGATTTTCTCCATGACAATCTATCCCTAACATAGCCTTTCAGGTCTTCCGATGGTGCACTCATTGCCACTGTAACTGAGTTCATCCACCTTGCTGCTAGTCGTTGTCGTCTTCTGTCTCCTTCCACTTTTCCCAGCATTAAGCCTTTTCCAGAATCCTAGGTCTTTGCATAATGTGTCTGAAGTAGGATAATTTGAGCCTGGTCATTTGTGCCTCAAATGAGACGTCTGGGTTGATATGTTTGATGATCCATTGGTTTGTTTTCTTGGCTGTCCACAGTATTCTCAGGAGTCTTCTCCAACACCAAAGTTCAAAGGCATCAATATTCTACCCATCCTGCTTCTTTAACTTTTGTTTCCACAGAATGTCACAGGGTGACATTGCTTGCATGATTCTGATCTTTGTAGGTATAGACACATCACAGCATTTGAATACCTTTTCCAAGGCTTTCATGGCTGCTTCATACAGCACTAGTCTGTGGTGTATTTCTTGACTACTTGTTCCTTTACTGTTGATGGTTGATCCTAAAAGGCAGAAGTTATCCACCACTTCAATATCTTCATTGCTAATTCTAAGGCTGATTGTCCTACCTGTTGTCATTAGTTTGATCTTCTTTATATTTAATTTTAATCCCATTTTTTCACTTGCTCCTTAACTTTTATTACTAGAGCTTGCAGATCCTTTCTATTTCGACAGTCAGGGTAGTGTCATCAGCATAGCACAGGTTATTGATGTTTCTTCCTGTAATTTTTAAACTGTGCTCATCTTCTTCCAATCAAGATTCCCTTAATATATATTCAGCATATAGGTTGAATAAATAAGGAGAGAGGATACAGCCTTGTCGCACTCCTTTGCCAACCTGGAGCCAGTCTGTTTCACCATGTTCTTTCTGTACTGTGGCTTCCTGACCTGTTTATAAGTTTCTCATGAGGACAATGAGATGTTCTAGGATTCCCAATTTTCTGAGCAGATTCCAAGCTTGACATGATTGACACAATCAAAGGCCTTTTTTAAATCAATGAAGCACATAGTGACTTCTTTTTGGTATTCTTTGGCTTTCTCAATTATCCAGCATGCATCAGCAATAATATCTCATATTCCTAGGACTTTTAGAAAGCCAGCTTGAACATCTGGCATCTCTTTTCCCATGTAGGGCTCTAATCTGTGTTGGATGATCCTAAGCATTATTTTGCTAGCATGTGAAATTAAGGATATTGTACGATAGTTTGCACATTCTGTTAAAGTATTAAAATGTAGATTGACCTCTTCCAATCAGTTGGCCACTGTGTCGTTCTTCAGATTTGCTGGCATAGCTTGGTTAGAACCTTGACTGATTCTTCTTTTGTTGCTTGCCATATTTCAGTGGTATTCCATCAGTTCCTGTTGCCTTCTGACTTGGTAATGACTGGAGTGCTGATCTAACTTCATCTTCTAGTACTAGAGGTTCTTGTAAGTAGGGAATATCTTATAAGGTACCTTGGAGGTTGACATCTCATCTGATCTCCTTTTTATCTGTCCATTGGCATCCTTTAGCATACCAGTACAAGATTGGAGCTTCCTTCTGAGTTGAAAGATATTTTGAAAGACTTTCTTTGTTTTTCCATGTCTGTTTCCATCTTCAGTGTCTTTACAGATGTTGTAATACTGTTTTTTGTCTCTTCTAACAGCTCTCTGAAACTCTTTGTTAATTCCTTTCTGAGATTTTTGTCTTTCTTGTCTGTGGCTTCTCCTCATCTTTGCAATTGCTATAGTTTATTCTGAATCCAGTTTGCTTTCTTCTCTTTCTTCATTTTTGGCAGACTCTTTTCACATTAATTCTTAACAGCTTCTTTAAGTTCATTCTATAATTCTTCTGGTTCTCTGTCAATGAGGTTCAGGATTTCAAAGTGGTTCCTGATGTTCTCCTTGAAAATGGTGGGTATATATTCAAGATCATATCATGGAAATTGGCCTTCTTTAGCTTAACCTGGAAATTACACATGAGCAGTTTGTAAACTGTTCCATAGTCAGCATGTGGCCATGTCTTTTATACTATAATTTAGCTGCTTAACCTCCTTTTAGCAATAATATAGTTGATTTAATTTCTGTATACTCCATCTGGTGATGTCCATGTATAAAGGTGTCATTTTGGTTGTTTGAAGACAGCGTTAGTTATGAAGAAATCTTTGGAGTGGCAGAAACCTGCTTCACTTTGGTTTCCTAAGCCTGCCTACCTTACTTACTTACTTACTTATTTATTTATACATTTGATTTATAGTCTGCCCATCTCCCCCCAGTGGGGAACTCTGGGCGGCTCACAAAGTACACATATCTAACACATATTTATACAATTTATCCTATGAGCAGCAGGGGTCGCTAGAGGGGTCATCCGGGCTTTTCCTCCTCCGTAGATCTTCCTCGCCGCTGTCGCTCACGCTGGCTTGTGTTCGGAGATTCGGGCAGCACCGGTATTTCCTCCCCCGCGCAGCCCCGCCGGTTCCTCCCATCTAAGACGGGAGTACCCATTTATCTACTCGCAGATAGCTTTCGAAATGCTGGGTTGGCAACGAGCTAGGACAAGGGACAATAGCTCACCCTGTCCCGCGGAGCCGGGCTCGAACCTGCTGGAGCGCCGATCATTTCTGACCGGCAACTCATAAAACTCAACAGTCTCTTCTTCTTCTGTATCAGTGGTTGGAGCATAAACTTGAATGATTGTCATATTAAAGGGTTGTCCACAAAGTCTAATCAATATTATTTGGTCATTGATTGCATTGTGGCCAAGTACTGTTTTTGCTATACCCTTCCGAACTGTGTAATAAACAGACTGAAGGTATCTGATCCCAGTCCAACTCAACTCACTGATGCCTAAGATGTCAATTTGGAGCCATTTCATTTCATATTTCACTGTGTTGAGCTTTCCCGTGTTCATGCTGCTTACGTTCCGTGCTGCCACTGTAACTGTATCTTTGCAGCTTTGGATTTTCTTTTCCTGTATGGCAGCATCAGCAACTAGACCTCCCGAAGGCTTTGATCTAGTCATATCATAAACACCATTAGTATTCTGAAAGATCCTCAGCTCTTCCTCAGTAGCATGTTGAGTACCATCCGACCTGAGGGGTGCATCATCCAGCACTATATAGTCAATCATTTTATATTTTCTATCGGTATGGTTTTATTGGTAAAAATACAGGAGCGGTTTACCATTGTCTTCTCCTGCACATATGAATTGATGCCTTTGCCATTGTCACTAAAGTGATCATCTGCCTCCAGCATCTTCCTGTATCGCTGCTGCCCAATATAGGTGTATGCTTCCCTTAGCTGGGCAGCTGGGATGACCTTCATGCCATGACTGACCCTGCTGGGAATATATACTCTTGGCATACACTGCCAGCATTCTTCCCTTACCCCTCCCAGGAATATCTTCCCCACCATGATGAGGCAGCACAGCAGGGTCTGTAGGGATAGAGTACTCACAAAACTTTGGTTTCTGACACCACCACCCCACCACCCCAATGTGTGTTCTAGGTAGTAGGGCTGTTCTTTTTCTTTCTTTTTTTACCAGCACTTTGAATTGTTTTTTGAGCAGTGGAATATCCAGTTAGCAAGCTGCTACATACAAACAAGCCAGAGTGCAATTGAAACTACTGGTGCTAGCATTTAGAGCCCTCCAGTCACAATATCCAATGTATCAATCTGCCCTTACTTCTCCCTTCTTTTTCTTCCTTGCTCCAGGATTGTGGTCTTCAGATTTTGGGCCATTAGGTATCTGCCCCCATGAAACTGAAAACAGCTCCTTTCCTCCTTTCAGCCCTGTAGAAATGTTATTACCTTTAAAAAGAGTTAAAAGGCCTTTTTTATTATTATTAAAGGGTTGTTTTACCCTACCCTGATTTAGCTGGCAAGTCCTGGTTAGTACCTGCTTCAAATAATTATAGATGTATGCATACTCTGTCTAACACCAGGCCATTGTTTTAAATGTATTGGTTGTTTTAGTTTACCCATATTTGTTTACTGGGTTCTGAGATAGTTTTATTGAATTGATATGTAATTATTCTATTGTGGTTTTTATTTTGTTTTGTTTTTGTTTGGTACAGTGCCATTCTAATAGTGTGTAATTTATTATTGATGCTGTTGTTTATTAATAGTAGCTTCCAGGTAGCCTTCAAAGGAGGCCCTAAGTAGAGTGCATTGCTGTTTCCTAGAGGTGGTAAAGGCATGGCTAACTGTTGCCAATTACTGTTACCTTATTTTTGAAAAGCTTCCTATTTCCAATTTGTAATCTATTTCTATATAGATTATAGAATCTTTTTTATAATATGAGAGCAATATGTTTCTATTTGTGCTAAATCTATACGTAATAAATCTGTATGCAAATATATTTTACATTTTGTTAATCCTGGAATGTATTCTTCCTTGGGACTCCTGCATGTAGGCTTTTCTGAAAACATCCTCTCCAATTGCAATTTGTACCCTTTTCTGTTTCCATTGCTTTAATTTGTCTATTTGAAGGAAGATGAGCTTGTAGTTTTGTTTTTGTTTGTTTGCAGTATTTGTTCATTTTGTAAATGATATTATTTTGACATGTGTATTTTTATTGCAAAACAACAAGAAGCCAGTGAAGTGTTCTTTATACTACCATAATAGGAAATTGAAGTTATTTTGGTGTGTTGTTGATTTGCACTGCCAATGTTTCATTTTTTTATAGTAGTTGATTTCTGTCAATTCAGTAATATTTTAGTCTATTTCCCTTTCTTTCTTGCCCTGCAATATTATTCCTGAACAGTCCTATAACTGAGAACATATCTTGAGTTCATCTGGAACAGCTGAGAACAGAATAACCATCTTCAGAACTTGTACTTGTTGCCAAAGGCTGTTCATAAAAAGAATATAAGTCAGTGTAGCTTATCTGTGTATTCAAGAATTACAGATTTTTCTGTATTCTGATGATTTGGCTACTTCTGGTATCTTTGTAAGACTAGTTGCGTCTCAATGTATACAATACACTGATTCTTCATTCACTTTTCAGCTCTGAATCTCAAAATGTCTCATTTGATTTTAATGTAATCTCTTCATTTTGTGGGGGGTTACATTGGACTCCCTGCAAAATCAGTTTCTTCTTCTAGTGGAAAACATCTCTATAACAATCACTCCACTTTTATGAGTATTTGCTGATCCGTGTCCCTGGATTCATAATCTTCACATCTTTTGGGATACGTGGTGTAACTTTGATTAGTAGTAAAGTATACCTGGCTTTATATAAGATTCCTTCAGTTTTCGTTTATGAATTGCTTCCTGTTCCTAATAGAACAGTTTTATGAGGTCTCAAGAAACTCTCTCTGCCTTATTTACCAGCGCCTCCTTCGTGGTGTGTGTCAGTTGTTTTCTCTGCTTTCATCGATAGATCCTTTGAGTGTTTAGCTTCTTCTGAACTGTGTTAAATTCCACTAGGGAGGTCTGTTTTCTCTTGGCAATATCTTGGTGCTTCAGGCAAGTTCAGTAGCACTCTAATTGGATATACCATGTTATTTTTCACAAAGATAATGTTAAGTTGTTCCCAGATACTGCCTTTCGTAAAGATTTTCAATTTTTCATTTGAATCAGTATTTTATTTTACACACCTTTTTTCTTCTCCAGTAATACCTTTAGAATTATCCATGCACTTTTTGGGCATTTGCCAAATTCTAATTCACTATGTAGCCTAGATGCATTTCTTTATGGCACATGGTTTATTTCTATGTAATAGGTTCCCTAAGAAGGGCTTTCTGGCTTCCCCTTAGATCATAGCTTCTTCAGTCACAGGAACAATTAGAAGGCTCCCTATTCTGGATGCTGCAGGAGTCCATTCCACTACAGCAGCTATGATGTTAACAGCAGACCTACAAAGCATTTATCGTGCTGCCTCTTGGGCGCAAACATTACCTGTTACCTAGACACTAAGATCAAAGCAGATGCTGTTTTTGGATGGCCTGTTCTTTTGTCTGTGTTTCGTTGTCCACTGCATTGCTTGTAATTACACCTAGCTGTTTTCCTCCATTCACATGTTACAGAGAAACCACAGTGAAGGAAAACAAGTTGCCAACCTGTAGTTGTGTTTTTTTTGAGTGGTCATTTGTGCATTTATGTAAACTTTCCATTGTCTATTTTTAGGGGGATACTTGCATTTTAATAAATTATAATTTGAAGAATGCAATTTATGATGCAGAGTATTAGCATAACACTTTTGAATATTATCTCAATTGTTCTTGTAGTAATTGAATGAGACAAGTCTAAAGCATAATATATCATCCCACTGAGGAAAATAATGCATCTTTCCTAAAGTTACCTCATAGTTTCTGTTCTCGTTGAAGTAAGGATTAGGGACCAGCATGTAACTCCAGCATAAATCATTGTAGTATTTTCTATAATATTGTGTTTAGCATTATTTGCTGTTGTGGTTTTGATAATTGGTTAAAAAGACAACGTGACACTCCTATCTTTTTAGCACCCTGAACTTCGGCTAAACATTCAGCATTGCTAAGAAATAGTACTTCTTTGAACTGATTTCTCTGTATGTGTGTGTTTGAGTCTGTTTTAACTCCTGGCAACTGCCTGGACTAGTCCCTTCAATTTTCTTGGCATGATTTCAGAAGTGGTTTGTCATTGCCTCCTTCCTAGGGCTGAGAGAGAGTGACTGGCCTAAGATCACCCAACTTGCTTTGTGCCTAAGGTGAAACTAGAACTCACAGTCTCCTGGTTTGTAGCCTAATGCCTTAATCAATATACCAAACTGGCTGTCCCTTTCAATTGATACATAGAGATAAATGATCAAAAGCAGAGAAAGAGAGAGAAAAAAAGTAAACAGCACTGTTTCTGGAACTCATATTCGTACCAACTGTGCAGCGTTCATTCTTTCTCCATTCTCTTACGACAGCAGGAGTTGATGGGCAGCAATATACTTTGTTTGCCAAGTGATGTAGGATGGAGGCATAACTTGCGTGTGGTACAAGGCTTTTTGCATCTTCTGTGTCCAGTTTGGTATGTAAGTAGGCCAGCAGGAGTTTGTGTCTTTATGCTTTGGGTGCAAAGTTTGTGTTGGATAGGGTCCAGTGGGCCAATGGTAACAAAAAAATGTTTGTTAGCTTTGCCTGTTCGTTAGGTTAGGTCTTGTCTCTGCAACTGTCTTGGTACTCTTTGAAAAATGAAAGCATTATATATTTATAGAAGATAACTGGCAACCTGTCAGGTTTAGCCCAGGAAACTCCAGGAGACAATACAGATTCAATCCAGCAAGGTTTAATTGGCTTCACACCATTTACAGAATCTTCTCAGACTGAGAGCCATTCCCAGGGTCAAACTACAAACATCACTAGCATTCCTCAGGGAGGGGCCAGTCTCATCCTCTTATCTCTTCTTCGCTCCTCTGGGGATGAGAGTCCATGTTTCACACCCCTGCTCCACACTCCCACACAACCCCTTTTAAAGCTGTGAATAATATTCTTTGTTGTTGTTTTCTTCTTAATAGCCATTGAACTTCCATTTTAAAGACCATAACTTAACCATCAAGAATAATGGGTTATCAGGCCCTTTATTCCAACCAAATGGGCAGAATGTTTTGGTATTTAGAAAGAAATGTTGAAAGAAACTTGATAAAGGGACCAAATTCCTATGAAAGTGGTTTTTGAATTGTACAAATGGTTTCAGTGAAATAAGATTAAGTACAAGTAGTACTAAATGAATAGTTGTTTTAGAAGCACAGGACAGTAATTTTGTGTAATTATGAACTAAGGACACCCTGTATCTATGTGGGAGGAACATATGTATAATCTACCTAGTAGAAAATAGAACTAAAAAAAAAGAGTGCTACAGGATATTTCAGAATGCCAGTCATGAAGCAGGGGTTGGATTGTACTCTGTAATCATCTGTTTCCAAATAACCTTTCAAACACATCCTTAATTCTAATTATTTGACTGGAAGTGGCTGAATAGTTTTCAGCTGTACCTGGTTACTTAAGTATATCTGCATTACAAATATTTGTTAAACATTACCTATCAATAAGCTAAGCATGTGTTAGATTGAATTTAAGAGATATTTAGGAGATTTACAAACATGGTTATGCCATTTAAAATGGGGCAATTAGCAGATGTAGAATAGTATCTATCTGTGAACATTCAGATGCAGCTCTGTAATTGATTCATATGAACATATTTGGCTTACCTGCTGAAATCAGCTCTTTTAATCTATGTTTTAAGGACAGAGTTCTGAGCAAGAAAGGCTTTAGGAAGATTTTTTTCTTTATTTTAATGGAAATTATATCCACTTGAAGCTTTAGTAAGTTCTAACACTTATGGAACAATTAAAATAGATTAACTATATGACTAGGCAGTTTATTAATATCCATTATATAACCTCCTACTTGTTACACAGTATAATCAAACATTTCAAAATAGCCATGTTATATCAGTACAAAAAGCAAGGATAAGTATTTTGATTTTGATAATAAGCTTGCAGTCATAAAAATTGGAAAAATTAGGGAACACACACACAAGGTAATAACTTCATAACTCAAGTAGTGAAATACTGAAGCCTACCACCCTCTCAGAGTGTATAGTGCTAAAATTGATGCCATCAATTTTTTAACCTTTTTTTTGTGTGTGTGCATTTTTGGAGTTTATGAATACTAAAGGGAAAATAGCACCTTAAGTATCGGTGGACTGGCCCCATCTACTTTTGGAATGAAGCCTTTGACATGTTGCGCAGAGTTCAATGTGGCTGTCAGACAGTCGGAAGTTGCACTCTTAGAATAATGGGAAACGTTTGTTCATTAGCTTGTATGTCTTAATTGCTTCTATAAAAAGTTTTTCCTGACAAATCTTTCTGTTTGGGATGCCAGATACATCAAGTGCATTAGGTTTTGGCTTTGATTATATAATATATGCAGAGCATCTATAGAGCTGGAGGGTGGTCCACATGGCAGTTATTACACACAGGGGGCAGGGCTGTCACATGGTTGACAAAAGTCACATCTTGACTTTTTTGATGCCCCTTGCAGATGCCGTTGTATGTTAAAAGCTCTTTCTGATAATATTTGATTAAAAAAACTGTTATCATTGTTAATTTGCACCCATATAAAGAATGAGAGATGATTTTACTGTAAACTGTGAATTAGATTTGTGGTATTTCACCATAGAAAGGTGTAATTCAATTTACAGCTCACAGAGTTATTAAAAATATGAGGTAATTACTCAGAGTGCATTTTCTGTCTATTTTGAATCTTCCCAGATTTCTGGTATGTGAAACAAAATGAACACACACACATACATATGGTATTCAGAAAGGTATATCAAGTAAATGGAGTCTTAACAAAATACGAACATTTGAAAATAGTATCCACAGATTTCTTATTGTTAATTACAGTAAGATTAATGTTTAATTTGAGAAGTGTTTAAATAATAATACATTTAATCAATATGCACAAACATACACGCACACACAGCATAGTATATAATATGTACCATTAACTGGAAACACAGAAGATGGTGGGTGTGGAGCCCTGATTGTTGGTTGATATCTTTTAGCTTGTACCTCCCTGATTCAGCACTGCACATCTGTCAACAGAGAATTACAGATTCCTTATTGGGCTGTGCTCCAAGCATTGAACCCCTTTGTCAATCACTTAATACTTTTAGCATTTTCTCCCTTATTTTGGGAGGGGCTTTAGCTGATCTGGATAAAGAACAAAGATGAATAAATATAGTCAATAGTTTATAGAATTCTTACCCAACATACTTAAAGGTTGAAACATTCATTTTAATTTTTTTAATCATTGTTTCACAATAATTTCTGCTTTACCAATAGATAAGTGACAGTTTTCAATTATATCTATTGGTGCTTTAAAATATTTGATATTATTTGATCTATTTATGAAACCTTTTTAAATCCGAAAATGCTGCACCTGTTTTGTATGCATATATGCCATGTAAAGCCCATTTTTAAAAAAGGAAATAATTCTTCAAGTAGAGTAGCACTTTTGGTGACTTCAAGGAATGTATCTGTGTGGTTTTCTTGGGAACAGTATAAAAGAAATTTGCTGTTGTCTTCTTCCAGGATGTTTTTCAATTTCGTAGTCTAGTATACCTCTGGTATCTTGTAGTGGTCTCTAGTCTAAGTACTAACCAGGCCCAATCTTGCTTTACTTCCAAATCCATACTAGGCTGACTAGTTACTTTTATTTAAAAACCATCTGATAGGTGGGCAAGGAAATACATCCCTCATTTCTGAAGGCAAATATCTGGGGCCTGATACATAATGCTAAGCCATAATATGATTTGGTTTTGCCTTAGCACTATGTATAAATAATAAATACTGTATTGTAGTACTTAGGTATAAAAACTGAAAGAAAGTATTATATACAATCTGTAGAAGTCGGTTTTGATTTATAAAATATAAATTTTCTCTAGAAAATCTTCACCAAGCAATATTTCCAGTGTAAAAGATAGAAAAAACTACTGTGGAACTGAAATCACAGGAGGGCACTTTTTTTCCTGACTTTGTGAAGTAGATCTGAAAAATAATGCATGTTTTTAAATATATATATACATATACATATGTACAGATCTTAATATTTTATACCTCCTGTCCCATGCAGAAATTCATAAATGATTGTATCTTACATGGGAGGTGATTCTTGGTTTCCAAGAAATGTTATTTTTATTTGTTGTGACTAGACTTAATAGCTGCGATATATGCTATAGTGTACATAAAACTGAAAACTCCATTTGAAGAATGTAGCCATGTTTATAATTGCATTAATAACTGTTGTTATACTGTCCTTTCCCAGGCAGAGGTGTTACTTAAATAAAGCAGAGATTGTTTTATTCTACAGGCCATCAGTTGTAAGGGCCAACACAGTATCTCCTACACGCTGTCACGAAATCAGACGGTTGTAGTAGAATATACACATGATAAAGATACTGATATGTTTCAGGTAAGTGTACTAACATCACATAAAAGTAGCTGCTTGTGGTATGATAAAATAGATTTCCTACAGATTTTTATGTATCATATGTGTCCTTATGGTTTAGAAATTTTGTCATATAAACAGTAACTCTCAGCAAGCTGGTGTGCTCTGCCCTGTCTCAGTCTTTGATATTAAGAACATATACAGTGCCCTGCTGGATCGGACTCCTGGCTCATCTAGTCCAGCAGTCTGTTCTCACAGTGGCCAACCAACTGCACAAGGAAGCCCACTAGTCTCCCAATAGATGGCCTTCAGAGGCAGCCACACTGACTTTAAGGCTAATAGCTATTTATCCCAATATTACAAATTTAAAAGAAATAATCTGTATAATTAAAGAGGTATTACAGTTGTTGAAGAAGAATATTAATTGCTTCTCTGTACAGTTTACGGCTGTGTACAGAAAAAGATACAGTTTATGTATAGATTGCAACAGAGACCTGCTTCTAGTTACATGAACGTACATTAGGAAGCTGTGGTCAGCTGTATGGTTTCCTAGCTTAAGTGCATGCAACAAAATAATATTCTCATGATAGTGATATGTGACTGCAGTTGCATACATTTTCTGCCACTGAAGAGTTTTACATGTGAAATATTTGAAACACCTTTGTATTGCTGATATTTTGACCCATTAATGCATATATTTCCTGTTATTTACTTAGTTGATCATGCTTTTGAAAATTAGTTGGTTGTGCCTTAGCACTAAGCAGCGCCTTAGAATAATATTCCTGAGCCTGGATGGATCTTCAGGCATTTTTGAAAGCACTCTCAATGGGAACTAGTGTCGGCTGCATTGTTTATACTTTAATGTATTGGTCTTCTCAAGATTATTTTGAAAGTATGTCCATTCTGTAGCAGATTTACTGTAACAGTAGATCCACAGAGATATCCCAACTCCCCACTCCTCAGGAGCATCCAGAAAGCCCTTAGTTAAGTGTGCTTTTTCAAGATTTATTTGGAAGTAGTTGTTCATCCAGTAGAACAGGATTTTCTGTGGGTTTTTTTTTAAACGATTTCCCTCACTTCAGTGATTTTCCAAGCCCAGAACATGTAGCATTTTTTGGTCAAATTTATATCCTGCTTATTTTTTGAAAACCTCAGACTGGCTTCATTTGACAAGGTCTCCCATCTAAGAATTTATCAGGTCATACCACCCCTTGCCTTCACCAGTGTTTAGCAATTAAGACTATATTTACTATAGTCTAGAATGTAAAAAAAAAGTGTTTATATCACAAGATAAGCAATCCTGAACCAACTTGGGCTTTCTGTGTGTGATAATGCTTTGCTGAAATTATAAAAAATAGTATCTGATACAAAACTCAGATAAACAGGAACCAGCACCAGATAAAGAAGAACAGTCAAAGAAGAAACAATATCTAACTCAAAAGCAATCCAGGAAGAAGCAATACCTCAATCAAGGCTGGCAGGACAAGCTACCTCATCTAAATAGCCAGCAAACACCACTCCCCTGTGCACTGGTGATGTAACCCAGCCTGGTAATGAAATGTCTGCAGGAAGAGAAGCAAGCTCAGAGAACTCCAGAAACCCAACAACTCATCCCTGAGCTACATATATGCACTCTGGCAACTGTCTGATACACACTTGTATTTAAGTCTTCTCTGGTAGTCTGGACAACCAGGAATTGCTTTCAGGCAAGTGAACAGATTGGACCGCTCCATCCCCTCTTTGCCTGTGCACTTTATTTCCATGCTAGGACAGGAAGCCTCTTCCTCCTTAATTAGCATGGAAATGTAATAGGCTGATGGAGAGAGACAGATTGTTCCACTTTTTCACCAATTTGCTTGACAGAAGGTCATTAAAAAAATAGCCTGCATTTCTGTGTTGGCCACAGATAGGAGGGGATTGTTCCTCCTTCCTGCCTGTTAGCAGCCTTGTTGTTTTTTTGGAGCTTATTTATAACACTGGTCTGATAGTTGACCAAGTAAGTCAGATGGATATTCAATGGCTAAATGGGAGAAAAGCACTGTGTTTGGCAATATGTTTCACTTTTTTCACCTATTTGAATGAAAGCTACCAGATAAAGCAATAAAGTAGTGTTACGTCTGTCTGAATGGCAAACAATGCATGGAATGGCAAATATAGTGGTGTTTCAGGTAATTCATCTGACAAATGTTAGATTTTTTTTAAAAAATGCAATTAATTTTTATGCAGCAATAGTACTAAGTAAGTTTTGGTATATGTTTTCCTATAACTTATATAAGCTACTTCACCCAGAGAGTTGGCTAAATGCATTTTAAAAATTGGATCTAGAAAGTAATACTTAATAAAGTAATTTTTCAGACCAAACTGTATGCCAGGGTGGTGGTTGTGGGGAAAAAGAAATAAGGAGGAGCATTGTATGTGCTGCCTTGAGCCCTCTACTAAAGAAAGGGAAAAATTAAATAAATACATAAAATTTCTAGTTAGTAATAATTCCATCTGTGGCAATACAGACAGAATTCTATGGATACTAAATTAAAAAACACAGCAGTTCAGGCACAGATTTTGAAAAGTGTCTGTGGGACCCAGATATTTCATACTTCATTTGCTGCAAGTTTACTGATGTCAGATTTAAGTCCAGGATATCAAATACTAATATATTGTGACAGTACGTATATCTTCTTAAATAAAATATGATGGGGCAAAGATTTTTGAGGGATCGGGCAGAGGAAATATGCAAATATCTTCTGGTAAGTGATATTTATTGTGAACATAAGAAGCTCCTGATTGCATCTAACAGTACATCTAGCACAATATTATTTAACCTCAGTGGTAATAATTTTCAGGCCTCAGGCAGAGGTCTTTTTCCCATCCTGCTGCCCCAGATCCTCTCAACTGTGATTGAATATAAGATGTTCTGCATACTGAAACATGTAGTTTATCACTAAGCTATGTCCATTTCTAGTGGGGAGAGCTTGTGTGAAGAACAGTTAAACTGTTTGCTTGTTTTTTTCACACGGGTTCACTTAAGGGATTTCTTGAATATATGCTATTAATACTTTCAGGTTGGCAGATCAACAGAGAGCCCCATAGATTTTGTTGTAACAGATACGATTTCCGGCAGCCAGAACAGCGATGAAACTCAGATCACCCAGAGTACTATTTCCAGGTTTGCATGCCGCATTGTCTGTGATAGGAATGCACCGTATACAGCCAGAATCTTTGCTGCGGGATTTGACTCTTCCAAAAACATATTCCTTGGGGTGAGTGTGCCAAGTTTCCATATAAGCCAGGACATGATCTCTATGTCATATGAGGAAGGGCTGCTTCATATAGGGGTCCTCAAACTTTATAAACAGGGGGCCAGTTCACGGTCCCTCAGAATGTTGGGGGGCCGGAGTATAGTTTGAAAAAACATGAGGAGAGGAGGAGAGCCGCCAGACCTGGCGTACCTGTCATGTAGAATAGTCCAGCTCTGCAGTCTCCCTCCTCGTGCATCACCTGCAGCTCCCGACACAGCCCCGACACTTCCGCTTCTGACAGACAGCAGCGGTGGCCAATCAGGTGGGCGGGCTGGATAAATGACCCTGGCGGGCCGTATCTGGCCCGCAGGCCGTACTTTGAGAACCCCTGATATAATAGCTTCTCGCAGGGTGGTGGCTGTTTTTTGCAAATCCATCCATTTTATAAAAATGGGGATAAAGAGTACTGATAATAGTCATATCTTTATATATTTATTTATATATCACATTATTCTCTCATTGCAATCACACACTGACTCTTGGTGGCTCACAACAACAACAACAAAAACTAATAACAATGAAAATAAAACCAACAGTCAAAATAGACAAACCTACACTCCAAAAGGCATCTGGCATTAGCCCCTAAACAGCCTCCAGAAAAACTCTGTTTTAAGAAACTTCTGGAGCTGGGGCTAAATGCACTTCCAATTTAACTCTGATCAAATAAGTCCACTTTGAATTCCTTTTTCTTCTTTTTAAGAGGCTTGACCTTCAGTCGCTTCTTCAAATAAAGTCCCACATAATCTCTTTTTATTTTCTCCCTGTTTTCATACTTCCCTTCTGTGGACCCAAAATAAGATGGCTGTCGGAGTCACTCCCCTGATTTATAACCTGAATATCCCCTTTAATTGTTAAAACATCCCATGTAGGTCCCATGCAGATTCTTTCTCCATAACACTCTTATAGTCAAACATTTTTAAGTTCAAATCCACAACATCTTCTTTTGTGTCATCCATATCTCTTTTATAGTCTGACAATTTTTTAAAGTCCATTTTAAGATCCCTGTTCAAATCATCCTTAGCCTCTGTTTTATTCAATAAAATCTTTTCTTTTTCAATAACCTCTGTTAACTCCACTTGTTCCTCCATTATGTTAGTATCTTCTTTAATTGCTCTGATTCCCTCTAGTTAACCTTCAAAGCCCAGTCTTATCATTTGTTTCTTTTCAGAGTCAAAACTTTCCCACATTAAGGTTTCTTACAGTTAATTCCAAAATCTTCAGGTATATTTTTATAAAATTTAAAACAGTCTATAAAAACTATTCTTTCAAATCCATCTAGTCCCTTAACTCCCTTCTAAACATTCTAAACTCCCTTTTGTTGTTTCAAAAATTAAAGTTTTTTTTCCTTTTAAATCTTTAAATTTACTTAAATCTTGTTCAAGGATAGAAGGAAATTCTCCTGGTATGCAGCAACTTGCCTTTATAGAAGGTTTTTAATTCCAAATAAACTATTAATAGGTAGTTTCCTTTGTCAATTAAAAGAGGGAGTATATGTGAATGTAGTGTCCTTCTGAAGGCTCCAGGCCGTGGCTTGGGCTTGATGTTTCCTGTGACTCCCAGAGTGCTCAACCCACTGGAGATTGCTAATTTGCGATCTCTTCACAGGGAACCTTTGTAAGGAGTAATTGTGGGTGATCCAGTCATCTCCTTTCTCCGGAGATGGTTCCAAAGCACTGGATCCTTTGTCAGTTCCTTTTAACCACCACAGCCATCAACTCCACAAAAATGGAATTGAAGCTCCATCTTCAATCTGCCATTACTCCCCAGAGTATTCCTATTATTCTATTGATCCTCTGATGTGTGGTTGCTATTCTACTTGGCTGTGTTAGGCAGTTGGTATTTCAAGTGTGGAAAGCCTGATATTTATTTTTTATTTCTTGCTGTGGCATTCTGTCTAGGAAAAAGCAGCAAAATGGAAGAATCCTGATGGGCACATGGATGGATTAACAACTAATGGCGTTCTAGTCATGCATCCTAAAGGGGGGTTCACTGAAGAATCTAAACCTGGTGTTTGGAGAGAAATTTCAGTCTGTGGTGATGTATATACCCTACGGGAAACAAGATCTGCTCAACAAAGAGGCAAGCTAGTAAGTTAATGATTAAAAACATGATTTAAAATTATTTCTAGCCTTTCTGCTAAAAGGGACATCTAAAGTGGCTTTTAGTTAAGCAAGCAAACAGTAAAGATTGTGCAGAAAAAGCTTAGGGAACAAGGCAACAAAAAAATTTCTACAAAGGTAAACAAGAATGCAGAAAACACTAACTCCATCTGAAAGCCCTTACAACAGAACCATTTTACTTCCAGGATGAGAAGCCACACAGGGATTTTGGGGGAAAGGAGTCCAGGTAGATGATACACTGTTTAACAAAAGGGATCTGGAGCATGCCTACCTTGCTGGATCTGGTGAAATGGGTAGAGACCATAGGAAACAGGCAGTTCTGCAAGTAACATTACCCTGTGCCTTGCTGGGCTTTATGGGTGACAACCAGCACCTTGAGTTGTACTCAGAGGCACACTGGAAGTCATTATAGCTCACAAAAAGCCAATAGCGTGTCACTTAGAACCTTTCCTGGATTGGAAGGCATTACTCAAGATCACTAATGCCTTAATCACTTTGCAGTTAAACTGTTGCGATGTGCTGTACATGGGGCTGCCCTTGAAGACCATTTGGTAACCACAGATTGTGGTGATGTGAGTGGATATGGGCATACCTTGGTACACTCTAGGTTCACTTCTGCTCCACAAGCTACGCTGGCTGCTAATTGGCATGTGGATGGAATTCAAAGTGGTGGTGGTCATCTACACTCGCTCCTCATTTAGCGACCAAGTTCCATTCCAGCGACCAGTTGTTAAGTGAAATGGTCGCTAAGTGAACACGTGACAGCATGTGTTGTTATCAAATGCATGAAATTTGGAGGTAAATGGTTGGAAAATGAATTTTTTTATTACTGTTGAATTGTGAATGGACACTAACCGAGATTGCTAAATGAGTGGGTGTATAAAGCCCTTCATGGCTCAAGGCCTGGTGATCTATGGGAACACCTCTCTCCATTTATGTCTGTCCATCCTATTACATCTAGTACAGTGGGATGCTTCAGGTTCCATCATTAAAATTCTGTCAGACCTTAGAGATGCTTCTTTTCTGTAGCATTATAAGATAATATCACCTATCCACTCCTTCCAAGTCCACACAGCCTCAACATTATTGTTGTTAGGCAAGTCTTGGAATGTGGTTCTTTCAATAGGCCCTCAGGAAAGGCAATTTTTCTATTTGTTTTATTGTTTAAATATGTTGCACATGACTAATTATCCTTAGACTTGCATAATTGACGTAGCTTATAAATTGGATGGATGGATGGATGGATGGATGGATGGATGGATGGATGGATGGATATTGGGAAGTATATCTCACTGATGTTCCTTTGCAGGATGTCCAAGGACTGTGGTTTACTGTCCTCTCAGTTTTTTAAGGGAAAAATAATACATCTTGCAAGCCAAAATAGAATATCCTTCCTGAATATTAGACAGAAAATGTACTTTACATTATTTCCAGCTTGCAGTTTCTATGACTAATGGTTTCTGAACAAGAGAGTCTGCAGTATGAACTTTCTGCCTCATTTAAATCCAAACATGGGATACATTATGTACCCTGAAGAAATTATGGCACTAGTTCTTAAGAAAAATTGGATGAATAGATTTTGAAAATACCTAATGCTGTCTGCTGTAAATGTGTGGTGAATTTTTCTGTAGGTTTACATATACTTGCCAAGATAAGGCATCATTCAATGAAAGTTGCTTCATGTTATCATAAGTGCTTGTTAACTTTAAAAAACCCATACTACAACATAACATCTCTACCCCAGTGTATATTTTGAATAATAGTACTATGTAAAATGTCTGTGTAGAGCCATCAATGATTACCTTGTAGAATAATATACAAAATGAGAGAGGTTCCTGACCAGAATAACTTACTATCAAAATTTAAACTGATGGAGACAACAAAGGTTAAAGAAGAAATGCAATTGCTATGGCAGTCTTCACCTACCTGAAGACTCTTTAGATGTTTGGACTTGAGAACCTAGAATTCTTGGCAGAGGCTGTACTGGCTAGGAAATTCTTATAGATGGAATCACACATCTTGAAAATGAGAAATTAGAAAAGGCTATGGTAGAATAAGAAGAGATAATTGTCTTTTGTTCTAGCTTTTAGTCAGGAACTTATTATACAGATGCCATTGTCTCAGTGTTCTACACAGGAAAGAAGAGAAGGCTGGATGGCTTATCATAATATAAGAAGTTAAAGAGGAGAATGAAAGTCATTGCTTCCAGTAGTGTGTGGAACATTGCAAAAGGAATTGTTTTCAAATTGTTCTTCTTTTCTGCCTGGCATTTTAGGTGGAAAATGAAACCAACATCCTACAAGATGGTTCTCTCATTGATCTGTGTGGGGCCACACTCTTGTGGAGAACAGCAGATGGCTTATTTCACACACCAACTCAGAAACACATTGAGGCTCTTCGGCAGGAAATCAATGCTGCAAGGCCCCAGTGCCCTGTGGGGCTGAATACACTGGCTTTTCCTAGCATCAATCGTAAAGAAGTGGTAGAAGAAAAACAACCATGGGCTTACCTCACCTGTGGCCACGTCCATGGTTATCATAACTGGGGACACCGCAGTGATACAGAAGCCAATGAGCGTGAGTGTCCCATGTGCAGAACTGTTGGTCCGTATGTTCCTCTTTGGCTTGGGTGTGAGGCAGGTTTTTATGTTGATGCTGGTCCGCCAACTTATGCTTTCACCCCTTGTGGGCATGTATGCTCAGAAAAATCTGCCAAATACTGGTCTCAGATCCCATTGCCACATGGTACTCACGCATTCCACGCTGCCTGCCCTTTCTGTGCTACCCAGCTGTCTGGAGATCAGAACTGCATCAAACTTATTTTTCAGGGTCCAATTGACTGATGATGCCATTTTGCAGATGACCATTATACAACTCACTTTGTTAACAATTTACTGTGAAGATGAAGAATTGCCACTAACTCTAGATTTTACCTTTTTAAAAAATAAGATTGTTATTAATGAGGGCTTTGGGGTGGGATTAGCAACTGGGATTGAAGGTATTTTGATACCTGGAACCAAACAGTTATCAGTGGCATTGCATGCTGAACAGCAGCATGTTCATGATGACATCTTTTTTGGTTAAGCTGTAGTATATTTGTAAGATTTGTAAGATTAGAAGAAAAATACCAGTGTCTTAATGATTTTTTTAATATTGGATTTTTTGACAGAAATGTTTTCTTCTACACTTTGAATGACAAGCCTTTAAAACACATATTTTTTCAATCTAAAAGAAGCATACAGAATGTAATTTGTCCTCTCTTTTTAATTTGCAATATAGTTAACTTGAATAATTCATTCTCAAAGGGGATGTATCAAATGTTTGGGTAAACCTAGTGTAACGAACAGATTCTGACACCTAGGTGAATGTTCACTTAATACATGCGTTGAACATAGAGTGAACTCAAAAGGTTGGCTTTATGAACATAGCACAAAAATATTATGAAATTCTGCAGTGTGGTCTAATAAAGCTGTCCAGAAGACACAGTTACTTGAAAGTTGGGGATCTCTGAACATGACTTTCTGTGTCTTTTCTTTTCTTTTCTTTTCTTTTCTTTTCTTTTCTTTTCTTTTCTTTTCTTTTCTTTTCTTTTCTTTTCTTTTCTTTTCTTTTCTTTTCTTTTCTTTTCTTTTCTTTAAAGGTTCCTATGTTAAACAATGCTTGTAAAACATAATATGGGAAGTTTGAGATGCAGGTTATTTGCTCCAACATAGGTTTAAGACAGTGTGTGCAAAACTATCATTTCTTTGTTTACTTCTGACTTTTCTGAGTCAACTCAATTATCTAGCAGGAACTATGCTACCATTCTGCCCTGTATTTTGCTAAATTAACACAGCATAGGATTGTCCTGTAAGGACTAGCATTAGGCCAATTTATCAGAGTAGCACAAGAACCATTCTTTTTCCCATAGTATCCATGGCTCTGCCATGTGCTAATAGTCTTTCATGCATGTTCTTCCTAGCTAGGTTGGCCCTGCTTAGGTGTCATTCTTTTAAGGTGTTCTTGCAGCACCATGGGCTGAAGCAATGAAAAAGTGGTTCTTTCACCAGTGTAGTGATGCTAAATGTATCTCATTTAAATTCAGTGGTAGTAAGTCACAATGTATGACAAGTCTTTTTTCAGTTTTGCATCTGGTGTCATTTGTATTTTTTATGCATATCCAGTTACTCGTACCATCTTAACAGTTTTTATCTCTTTCTAATTCTGCCTTTTGGCTTTACTTGTATTAACTTGCCCTTGCATGCCTGGGACCTGTGAGCAAATGGAAATGTAGCAACTTGTTATTAATCCAGTTTTTCAGTAGCTGCACTTTCTACAGTAGTGGGAAGGTTTTGGATTGTTTTTTGTAGAACATACACAAACTGCCCTTGATCTCATAGTCAGTTTGATGCCCTTTTCAGTCTTAACCATCTGCAGAAGAATTCCTAATGATTCACATTTTAAGTACTTGGTAATTATTTTGAAATAATTATTAAAAATAAGTGGTTTTGTAGCGCCTGCTTCTTTTATGTTTCCCTTAATGTGCAAATCTTCTCTAATAATACTGCTGATTTACTGATTTTTGGTTTGCTATTTTTCTTTTCTTCTTTCTAGTATCAGTTTAATTTAGAACTTGCAACTGAAAAAAAAAAACCTTTTAAATAGCCAGGATCAATTCATGTCCTAAGTAACTTGAAATTTTTGATTTAGTATGTGGGTGGATAGGAAAGGGGACAGATTACTGCTCATTTTGAAAATTATTCTCTTATGTACTTCATTGTCCCTTTTGTGATAGCAATTCCATTTTTATTTTGTTTTTGTTTTGTACTCATGCTATCAAATTTATTCAATTTTCCATATTGGCATGAAAAAAATAGTCATTACCAGAGAGAAATTAATTGCATATCTTGAAGTAAACCTTGCAGTTTGGATCTCCTGTTAAATTCAGAGAAATCCCTTGGTTTACTTTGTTCTTTGTTTAAATATATAATTTATATGATTTTAATATATTGTATATATACTTGAATTGGCCTGTTTATACTTAAGATGTAATATTTTATAGTAAGTTAACCTTTTAAACACTTCACATGTCCATGCCCATTGACTGATGGGGCATGTTTGTTTTTATCTGCTGATGTTTAATACATTTTTGCTGTATAAAAAAGTTCAGTATTTTTAAATTGAAATATTAGTTTCTTTTGTCTGAAAAGGCTTCACTCACTGCAGTATTTTGCATCAACTCTGTAGCTTGCCTACCCCATATGATAGATTGGGAGAGCCAGTTATTTTCAAAACATTTCATCATAGTGCCTTCTAAATGATTCCATGATAAAACATGTAATTCAAATTTTGATTAACCATTATCTTTTAGGGCAGACTCTTTTAGTCCTTTTTTAATGGCTTCCTGTTAATTGGTGAAATGCTATAAAATCAAAGTTTAAAAACTGTTATCCTTGTTAACTTAAAAGGTCAAAACAAACAAACAAACAAACATGGTGGCCATGTTTGACCCTTTCATGTGCAAAGATATATAGAGAGAGATCCTACTATGCTAATTGCTCCAGCTATGTTTTCTCTTTCTAATGGGTCTTATGAACCTGTTCATTGTACAATTCTGAATCCTTTTGTGATCTGAGCAGCATGTATAGAAACATTCCCATATTTCCTCATATTGGAAGGGATCCTGAATCCCATTTTTCCCTAAACTAATTTGATTTGGCTCTTTTTGTTTCAGAGGGCTGGCTATATGAAAAACTTCCTATATAATTTGCATAGGAATTTATTAAAAGAGCATTCTCAGTCTCTTCCTCTTTTAAACATTTGGAATTTTTAAAATATTTTTGGATATTGTTTTCCTGAGCCTGTCAGCAATAATGTTTTCTACAAATAAGATTTCTGCAGCAGTCTGTTTGTCAGTGTTGTCTGAATAGACTTTAAAGCCCCTATTGTACAAACTTAATTCAAAGTGTGCTTTGTGTCTTATTTTAAATTTTTGTTTATTGGCTCACATACTATACAGCTCTGTCATTCCTCATATAGGAAAATAATTCTTGCTTTTTCTTTTGCTTGTAATAAGGCTGCAATCTACTTGTCCATGTTATGCCCCTGAAATGTAGTTCTTGTTTAGTAATTCTTTGATTCTGTCCAATGCTAAACCATCCAGTGATGGTTCCTCAGTGCCTCAGTCTTGCCAGATATGGATAGAAGAAATTTACTTTGGATTCCAGGTTGAGGGGGGGGGGAAAGGGAGTACTGAAAACTATGTGCACTTGTAAGAACAAGCCAATTCTAGTGCAAAGCAAGCCACTAAGTGGCTTTTTTGCATGTTTTAAATGACTAGCTCATGTCTTGTAGAACTTTTCCCCAAAGAGCTATGAACTTGTTAGTGTACTCTTTCAATCAGTCATTTTCAGTCTATATTTGACTTAAATGGGCATATTTGTGTGACATGCTTCACCTAATTCTATGGATTTATAGGGCTTATCTGAAAGGGGTAACACAAACTAAATTGCACAAAACTCTGAGCTAAAATGTGGTTGGGTACTTTATATTTTCATGTGTCATGCCAACTTAACCAATATTACCCCTCAAATTTTTCTGTGCACCTTTTTGAATGTTTGTAATGGTGCTTGTTATCATCACCCTTCTTTTTCTGCAATTCCTCAATGTCAGATTGAGAAATCTTGACTTGTTCTCGGTCATGGAGTAGTTTAGAAATATTGTACTTTTTTAAAAGATAGGCATGATTCAGAATTCTGTTTTAAAATGTGTTTGGGGAAGTTGATATGCTTTTGTTTTCATGCTTGCATGATGTCAACACCCTCCCCCCCCCCCCCCCATTGCACAAAGATTCAAAGTATATTCAGGAACTAGCCAAAATTGACTGCCTATAAAATACATATGAGATTCTTGAAGCATGTGCAAACTTTCTCTTCCCCGCTTCTTCCATTAGCCAAGGTACTATCTTGAAAAATATTCATTCAAAAGTTAATGCAAGGCACACTAACCTGGGTTGGGAGATCCAGTAATATCTGTATAAAATCTTAACTAATTGAAGAATCTCGTAAGTCTCTCTGGACAAGTCCTCTTTCTAGTCAGTTCAGTTGAGAAAATGTTTCTGTGTTTCTGCATTAGTGGTAACTTGTCTGCTCTAGAACTCAATGATTATTTCATTGAGGATTTACTTTGTACTCTATGGTATAAACAGCAAACTTTCTGAAGTCTTAGTTGTCCCTCCAATTTGAATTTCCGGAAAATGTATGCTAGCTTTTTCTGAAACTTCATGAGATCATGTGATTTTTAAGAATCCCTATCTGTCAAGCAAATTACAAATACAAAAATGCATTTGAACAAATTGATCTGTACAAATAAGTCAAGATACATGTTTGCCTTCCCTTTTGTTAAACAAATAAGGACATTTATATGCCTGCATATACATCAGTACCATGGATCATTAAATAGTGCCAGTTTAGAAACTGTAAAACCTCAGATGTTTTATGCCATTGAAAGTTGCTTTATTTCATATCAGCAATAGTTGCTGTATGTCAACTGATGGATTTGCATATGCTACGTGCACTAAAAGCAATGTGATTATCTATTTTTACTAAACTAATTATTGTCTAAGCAGCTTCAGATATTCTAGCTGTAGTATCCATTTTCCTGTTTATGCTTGTATGTCCTTATTGTTTCCAGGCTATGGCATATGAAGAGTTAATAATTTCTGTAAAGAGATTATGAATGTTAAGCCATTCAATTCCCTATGATGGATTTAGGAAGGCTGAATGTTCCATGGAGATTACTTAAAGCAAATTCAGATGATTCCCTCCAGTACATGTGCTTTTACAAATCTGAATCTGATTGGAGAAATCGATATTGTTCATCTAGCCCAGGATTCATTCCCCAAATTGTCAAAAATGGCTCACATTAATCCCATGATCAGGTATCTCTGAAACATTGAAATAGGACAGTAACTTCCTTTTTTAAAAAAAATCTTAAATAGTCGTAAATTGCTCTTAAGGTGATATTTTTAAGTAGTTAGAAAGCTGTTCTTCTTTCACAAAACAACCTAGGTTGTTCAGATATCTTATAAAAAAAAATCTCTTGGCTTCACCAAGAGACATCTTCTAGTTTTGGTGAGTACATCTAGTGAGCACAGAAGCAGGAGCTAGAGGACATAAGGGAGGTGGTGCTTAATATGTAGGATATGCGGGATATCTGGGATTTAAACTTAGGTGTTATTATTAGCATTATGTTATTATTTTAACAATCAGTGTATGGCTGGAAAGTGATCACGGTGAATTCCTGCTTGGAGTCAAGGTGAGAATATGACTGATGGAAGATTGCACCAACAGCTGGGATAATTACCAAGAAATTGTTCTAAAAGAGAAGCAAATATTTTTCACTAGTTCCCTTCCTTATGAATAGTTGGCAATACTTATTTTAAGCAAATGCACACTCTTATTTGTAGTAGTTTTCACACAGACTTCCAGGTGTCTTTTTCAAACTCCCAATGTTAAAAATACTTTGAGTAGGAATGCCATGGATTAAATCTGGGCCTGTATTCTTACAAAATGGTGATTTGCTAATGAGTTAAAAATATCTTGAGATCCTGAAGTTGGCCACGTAAGTGAGATGATACCAAACTCAGGTCTGCATCGAACTTGAGATGTGTGTGAAATGGAAAATATGTTTTATCTTTTATCTCAAACTTGAAACAAATTATTGTGTTCTGAAAGTTCTGCCATGCCATTTTAGATTGTCTGAAGTACAGCAGAAACAACCCTGAAAGTTTTACATTGTTTTGGATTTTGGATGAAACAAAAATCTAGAAGAATCCCATAAAGATCCAGAAGTGATTTTATAGGATAAATAGGGTAAGGCTGGTGTCTATCACCTTCTCTCCTCTTCTAGTGGCTCTGGGTGTCATACCCCAGCAGCCTGCCTGCCCCCAATCTCCCTCTTTCTCTTCCCCAAACTACTGCTTGGAACAGCATTGTTTTGTTCTATACACAGTCCAAAGATTAAAAAAACACACATGGTTCAGTTTGAGTACTGGCTACCCAAAGCAGTTGTTCCATGCATGGAACAGTTTGCACATTCCTACAGAAAATCCATTCTATGCAGGCAACCATTATAGTAACCTTAGAGTCTTAAATGATTCTAGGTTTTAATGTATCTTTGAATGATTCTGAATAGTATATTATTGGTCTATTCCATAAAATTAAAAAAAAAATTGTGTCTGGCATATTAGGTCTGCTTCATGGATGGATGGATGGATATATAGATATATAATCTGATAACAGACACGTATACATAAATCAAATGTGCTCAATCTTCATACAAGACAGTGTTGACCTGCATAGGGATACTTCAGACTTGGAGGCCACTTTATACATATTTTAATGTGTTTAACTTATCTGATGATTACAAGTTTCCTGATATCCTTCTTCACATAGAAATGACTACTAAAAACCACCAATCTGCACACTAGAGTGGGTGTTGATTGGTTTGTGTGTTAACCAGGCTTAGGGGCATTCTGTCCTATGAAAACAGTGTTCCCTGGAATCATGATAGGAATGTGGGCCTCTCTTAAAAGGAATCTTGAGCTCACTTAAATATTACTAGACAATGCTTTAATCAGTCCTCATCTGTAGTGGACAGGGTTGACGGAAATTGTAATTCAGCCATATTTTTCACCCTTGCCCTAAAACATCATGAAGATTCCCTAGCTAGAAGTTGGAGGGGAATATCAGTAATGATGAGTGAGCAGTCATTTGGCATCTTATTAAAGACCCCTCAGTAATAAATTTAGGGGAGTCTCTTAGTTTTCTAAGAACACCATTTAGAAACTATTGTATTAGCTGTTGATCAGTCATGGTAAAATAAATAAATATGCAAGGAACTCATCCTGGTAAATGTCATTCAAATAATTATCCAACTAATTCATTTTTTTTAATGTAATACCTTTTTCCTATGGTAGGTAATGCTTTGCCTAGTAAGAAGACTAATTTGAAAGGAGCATAGATAGAACTCATTAATCAAACCCAGTCCTAAAGATTTGGATTTAGATCCTATCTCATTTTTGACAAGTCAACTTGGAAAGATGGAAATGGCAATATCAGAGTGTTATCAGCTGTTAATGTTCTGAATTATATTTGTGAAATTGGCCTTTTGTACATCAGTGTGAATGGATAATAACATAATTTAACTATTGTATGTTTTGGAAGTACAAGCCATTTTACAGGAGGGGGGAAATAAAAATAGTATTCCAGTATTATCTCTTGACTCGTTTTTATTCTTCTTCATCTTTCAAAGCTATTACAGGAATCCAGTGTTTGGTTTGTGAATTAAAGTCAGCATTACCTTTAAGGCTATCAAATAAACAGCTATTAATACACTTGGTGCATGAAGATCTGAACCTTAGCAGCTGTGCTGATCCTTTGGAGCAAATGGGATCCATTGCCATTCAGAATTCTGGAAGTGAATACATTAATGATGGAAGTTCTTATATATGAGATTTCAAGAGAAAAACAATAGTGAAACCTACCAAAAGGCTGTTAATAATAGGTATGTGTTAAGACTAAGCAGCAGGAAGATTTTATGTCTTATTACAGTTGCTTCTTCTGACTTGAGAGTTTTATCCAATTGACATAACCAAATTGAACAGGCCATATATTTATTGCATATAGTTTTGCATGCACTTTCAAATACTTGCAGTGAAAATTCATAATGTAATTCAGGACATACAGAATATTTAATGTGACTTATTTGGAGCAAAAGTAAGTGATTTAAGACTTCTTAAACAGAAGCCAGGATTTGTGATGTTCACAAAATAACATTTTTGTGAGAAAGAAGAGGCCTTGTGCCAAATGAAACCCCAGAGCAGAAGTCAGCAGTCCAATTTCCATGGGGGCTAATGTGCTCACAGACATCATCTTGTCTACCCTACTGACTTAATCATACTATTCCCTTAATACCTCAGCTCCCTTTTTCTGAAGAATTCCATCAAGTTCACCCAACCATCATTTTCTCAGTCTTCCCCTTTCTCTCGGCCTATTCACCCTGCCTTCCTAGATTTGTTTTATAATTCAGTCCTTATTAAATTTTATCTATATGATCAAACTACCTCAAAGTACTTATTTTGGCCTATAGCCACTTTTTTCATTCAATTCACTTTAAAAAAATCATTAGCCATTCTTTCTTGTTCCTGTATCTTCTTTTACCACAGACAAATTCTCATTATTTAATTCTCTTAAATAACTCATTCTCTCTCTATTGAACTTTAGTTTCTTATGATATATCTCTCTCCTCCATATAATAAAGTAGGTAGAAATGCACAGATACTTTTGCTTCTTTTGACAAATATTTCATTCCTCACAACACAGCATCTATTTATTAATCCCTTTACATCTACTAACATTGACACATCTTAAAATTTCTCAGTTTTCTCATCTTGGTAAACTTACTGTCTGGGTAAATTCACCTATTTACTGTATTTTTTGCCATTTATAGATAACTTGCAATCTTTCATTCCATTTTCCCTGAGCTACCTAGGTCTTTGATACATTAATTTTTTGATCCATAGTCCTCATGGACAGACTATCTAACATTCTCTGTAAATAATTCAGAATCTTACCTAACAATGCAGCATTGTCTGCATACAAAAGTACATACATCTGCAGAGTTGTCTTACTTCCTGATCATTGTTGAACTGTTCACTGATGATCCTATGTATTCTTACACATGTTTTACTTCTACCATGTATTCTTGGGTCTCCAAAAGGCTCAGTCACTTGTTCTATACTCTTGTCTCAGTTCCCACCTATTTTTGTCGTCTAAGACAATCTTTCATTATCACTATTCCCTGGTGCAAAATGTACCTATCACCAACTTCTGAATGCCTATTTTTATATTCACTCACAATAATCTTAACATCAATTCATACTTTTTGACATACAGGTGAAACTCGAAAAATTAGAATATCGTGCAAATGTTCATTTATGTCAGTATGGCAACTCAAAAGGTGAAACCAATATATGAGATAGACGCATTACATGCAAAGCGAGATATGGCAAGCCTTACTTTGGTATAATTGTGATGATTATGGCGTACAGCTTATGAAAACCCCAAATTCACAATCTCAGAAAATTAGAATATTACATGACATCAATAACACAAGGATTGGAAATAGAACAATATTGGACCTCTGCAAAGTATAAGCATGCAAATGTACTCAGTACTTGGTTTGGGCCCCTTTTGCAGCAATGACTGCCGCAATGCGGCGTGGCATGGATGCTATCAGCCTGTGGCACTGCTGAGGTGTTATGGAAGACCAGGATGCTTCAATAGCGGCCTTCAGCTCCGCTGCATTGTTCGGTCTCATGTCCCTCATCTTTCTCTTGGCAATGCCCCATAGATTCTCTATGGGGTTCAGGGCAGGCGAGTTTGCTGGCCAATCAAGCACAGTAATCCCATGGTCACTGAACCAGGTTTTGGTACTTTTGGCAGTGTGGGCAGGTGCCAAGTCCTGCTGGAAAATGAAGTCAGCATCTCCATAAAGCTCGTCTGCAGAAGGAAGCATGAAGTGCTCCAAAATCTCCTGGTAGACGGCTGCGTTGACCCTGGACTTAATGAAGCACAGTGGACCAACACCAGCAGATGACATGGCTCCCCAAATCAACACAGACTCTGGAAACTTCACACTGGACTTCAAGCATCGTGCATTGTGTGCCTCTCCATTCTTCCTCCAGACTCTGGGTCCTTGGTTCCCAAATGAGATGCAAAAGTTGCTCTCATCAGAAAAGAGGACTTTGGACCACTGGGCAACAGACCAGTTCTTTTTTTCTGTAGCCCAGGTAAGACGCTTCTGACGTTTGTTGTTCAGGAGCGGCTTGACAAGAGGAATACGACATTTGAAGCCCATGTCCAGGATCCGTCTGTGTGTGGTGGCTCTTGATGCACTAACTCCAGCCTCAGTCCACTCCTTGTGAAAGTCCCCAACCCTTTTGAATGGCCTTTTCCTGACAATCCTTTCCAGGCTGCGGTCATCCCTGCTGCTTGTGCACCTTTTTCTACCACACTTTTCCCTTCCACATAACCTTCTATTGATGTGCTTTGATACAGCACTTTGGGAACATCCAACTTCTTTTGCAATGACCTTTTGGGGCTTTCCCTCCTTATGGAGGGTGTCAGTGATGGTTTTCTGCACAACTGTCAGGCCAGCAGTCTTTCCCATGCTTGTGATTCCTACTGAACCAGCCTGAGAGACCATTTAAAGGCTCAGGAACCCTTTGCAGGTGTTATGGATTCATTAGCTGATTAGAGGGGGACACTTTGAGCCTAGAATATTGAACCTTTTCACACTATTCTAATTTTCTGAGATTGTGAATTTGGGGTTTTCATAAGCTGTACGCCATAATCATCACAATTATACCAAAGTAAGGCTTGACATATCTCGCTTTGCATGTAATGCGTCTATCTCATATATTGGTTTCACCTTTTGAGTTGCCATACTGACATAAATGAACATTTGCACGATATTCTAATTTTTCGAGTTTCACCTGTATACTGTAGTCATTTCATTCATAATTAAACCTACTCGTTCACTTCCATGTGCATACTAATCAGTCCACCTTTGTTTACAGTACATATTCTCTTTGTTAGTTTCAGGAGAACATACCTGCTTTCTTTACTTTCATGTTTCATGCTCTGTCATGCACTCTTCTTATATTTCAAGTTGATACATTTTCTGTATGCCATGCTCATCACAGATGGATCCATAGAGGGTAATCACCTCCACCTAATAAGGCTTTGGTCAATCAAGATATTCATACAGCACTTTCTAATAAGCTAGGGGGGTGTATTAATTTACTAGCTTTAGCCATATCCACTATTTTATGCAATCTAGAGACTATTGCTGCCCACATCCCACCAACCAAGAGGTAACTGCAGTGTACTGATACAGGATATATATTTTTAATTAAATTAAATTGGAAAATTCTGTAATCGTTAATTTCCAACACCATCTTTATTTGCAAAAAAAAAAAAAAATCCCTGCAGCCTACATATGCCTTCCAGACATTTCTTGAAAAAGATGAATCGTTGCAATTCAATGTCGTTTGGAAATATGCTCACCTGCTTTCCCCTCCAAAATGACAAAAATAAACTGGGATTGTAGAAAACATCCTGCAAACTAGAGAAGGCAGTGGAAAGCAATTTCACTTATTTGCTTTTTAATGAAAGGAGGCTCTGTGATGGTTCACGCCTCCAACAGTAACCATTTTATCAATTTGCAAGCACACCATGGCAGTCTTCCTTCAAGAATGCCATTTTGGGAAGGAAATCTTCAGCAAGCACCTCCTCAATCTCTTCAGGGAAGCCTTAAACAAGAGCAAAAGGGTGGCCAAAGAAAGGAGTATTTGAGAAAGCATGGGAAAGTCACGAAGGGAACATAGAATTTTATCAGATGCTGAAACAGTGACCAGTAGGTGGTACTTAAAACCTTAAATGTTTCTATACCAATGCACAGAATAAACAGAGAAGGGGAACTAGGGATCTTAACTAAGGAAGAAAAATATGATGCCATAGACATCACGGGAAGACTACAAGCAGAAGACCCTATAGAAAGTGTACTTGTACAGAAACTCAGGAATCAGAGTATGGAAATCCCATCGAAAGTATTTAGGAAAAAATAAAAGAAACAAAAGTGATACCATTTAGAGAGTTTATAATAGACCACCTGGGTGGGCAGAAGATATGAAAGAGGCCTTTCTGAGTCAGCAAGTTTTTTAAAGAAGCGTGCAATAATGACAATGAGGGGGTTCAGTTATTCTAACATGGATAGAGATTGAAAGGAGGAAATGCACTCCAGGGATCCAATAGCTTGAAACCCTGAAGGAGAAAAGTGTCCAGGAAGAATGGGAAACTCTATGAAATTAGATGCTGAAAATACAATTGGAAACAATCCCCTCAAGAAAGAAATGGGAGAAGTCTGAAGAGGCCAGCACGGAAGACAGTGGAAGTGTGACAGCGGTCTTCAGAAGGATTGTCACAAAGAAGGAGTGCCCTTGTTCTCTACACTATTGTCTCAGGGGCAGGGCCAGAACCAATGGGTTAAAATTACAGATTCAGGCTAGGCATCAGAACAACGTTCAGACTCGACAACTGGAGGAATGAGTATATGAGCTGTCAGGCAGTGCAACAAGCTGCCATATTAAGTTATTGGTTCTCCTTCATTAGAAGTCTTCAGACAAAGGCTGGAGGGTCATCTGTCTGAGATGTTGTAGTGGGTCCTCCACTGGGCAGGGGGTTGGATTATATGACTTCTAAGGTCTCTTCCAATTCCATGGTTCTATGATTCTAAGGAAATACTTTCAAAGTTCCAAATGTGCTCATCCTCAACCGTAACCTCTCTGACTCTGTGTCTCTGTCTCTCTCTCTCAAATGCCCAAAGTGGCCCTCTTGCATAGCTTTGTTAAAGGTCTTAGCTTAGGTTTTGAGGGCATTCTCTGGCTTCATATGGGGGATTCACTCAGCTTCTTCTATGGAGATATGGCTGTGTAAGCTAGTTTTCTCCAGCTGGGCCATGCTAGCTGGAAATAGTTCAAAAACTGAAGGATGCCAGATTGGGGAAAGCTGCCCTGGAACTTGAGAGAAGGGAAAGTGATGACAATGGTAACTAGGGTCTGAAGAAACATAGGGACAGGGTCTTATTTTCTTACAACCAAACTTCTCCCTGCCTAATGGCCTTATGAAGTTTTTATCACCATCCTGAAGTTTTTCCATACAATGACTCTTATGTTTGTATAGAATTAATGTTTGTAACTATGTGGAATACTCAGGGTCCTGGTTACTGAATTATTTACCTATCATTGTAGAAAAGCAGTAAAATTCTCATTGTAACTCACTCTCCCAAGAATCTTTTGGCTTCTTTTATATGAAATATTCCTAGCTTGATCAATTAGGAGCTT
The DNA here is from genome assembly GCA_030867105.1 of Liasis olivaceus. Taxonomy (NCBI): domain Eukaryota; kingdom Metazoa; phylum Chordata; class Lepidosauria; order Squamata; family Pythonidae; genus Liasis; species Liasis olivaceus. Next base: position 22,734,275 of record CM061349.1, on the reverse strand, counting down.
TAGGGTGTGATAAATCCAAGATCTGGGCCTTCATTTGCTCTCTTTTAGTGATTAGCTAATATTGGACTTATTCTTCTAGTGCGGATGACCTCACATTGCATTAAGCTGCCTATCACTTCTATTAATAGGATTATTATGTAAAATGCTTAGTAATACCCTGAAAAAATCAGACAAGAACACAGAGGAAAAATTATAGTGGCTGGCTCGGTGACTAATTTATTTAGCTCTCTGAAAAAAACAAACAAACAACAAGCAGTATAAATTAGCCTCCTGTGTTGGGGGCAAGGAGGAAGGAAGAAAGCCTGTTTAAAGGGTACACGTAGCTTTGTAGTTTTGAGAAATAATAAGACTGGGTTCACACAATCTGCTAAATCCTGAATCTAAATTAAATACAATCGATTCACATAACATGCTATGCCCAAATAAATCATATCTTAGTTTAACATGATCGTCTCATTCATACAACATGCTAAGCCAGAGACAGATTCCTATAATATGCAAAATTACTAACCCCCAAATGCATCCTAGCCTTGTTTGTTTATTTGTTTATTTATAAGATAAGGCTGCCCAACAGTGTGACTCTGGGCACTGTACAGCTTAAAAAAAATCAAAAAGAAAAAAAACCCCACCATATAACAATAAACAAACAAATACAAAACATAAAATAGAGACCAAGCACATAACAAAACAACCACATTGTTGTGCAAACTGTGCCAGAATCAAGGTTAAGGAAGAATAAATGGAAGCTGGTTTAAGAAAGAATGTGATTTAGGGGGAAAATCGATAGAGAAGCACACCAAAATGGGCAAAGTAAGCAGGAAGGGTACATTCTCAAATGGGCACAGGGAATGGAGACAAAGCATGACTTTGTCAAGTGGAGTGGGGCAAAACAGAGGATCCAAAACAGGGGTGTCCTGCTTCATATTAAAAACAAACAAGCAGATGAAGCTTTCATTGTACTGTCATGACTTCCATTTTGACTTTTTTTACTATACCCGGTGGACATCCCTGAAGTCCCACTGATATAGTAGGACCAAGTGGTTGCAAATATCAAAAAGGATCCATTGAAGACCATGTTAATTACCTATAAATTGATAGAGGTGCACCTAATACTAGCTCTGGGAGCTGGATGCAGCTTGTTCTGTGGTAATTTTAAGAGAATTACTTTTGTTGTTACTATGAGATCCTATCTATCTATCTATCTATCTATCTATCTATCTATCTATCTATGGGAGAAAGGAGGCAGGGTTTGCTTCTACATGTAGTGGAGACACCACCCACAACAGCATTCTACCAGCTGGCAACAGATTGCCAGGTTACCACTGGAACATGAAGAGTGAGGCTCTCCTTTCCCCAGGAAAAAATTAATTCACCAGCCTTGAGTCTTCTAAAACTTTATTAAAGCTTTGCTGAAAAAGATTGCGGGATATTTTGACATGTTACACATTGTATATTTTTATACATAGTTCTTGTTCTCCCATTTTTCCGCTGTTACTGTAAGAAGTCCCACCAGATTTGTAAAGAAACACAGACATCCAAGACTGCCTTCAAGTCACAAGAGTGCAAAATATCAGAAATGTTCATGCTTGTCCCATGTATTTTTATGAAACAGCAAATACCAGTTTGTGTATGTTTCAGGAGGGTGGGGAGGTAGGCAGGAGGGAAAGAGTGGGAAGGTCCAATTGCCTCTGTGTGCTGCTCATGGGATGTTTTCAGAAGCCAGGCTAGGCAAAACCTCAAGAAGGCCTTTTTTAAAGCAAAATAAACCCAGCAGGGCTTTTATCAGAGCACCCAGTTTAATTAACTGAGACACAAATTATATGTGCCAGCTGGTAGCATATTTGATTTTTGTCCTGGTTCAGCTAGCCTCAGGTGTCTGGGACCACACATCCTAAAGGCAAGTTTGGTTATGAATCTCATGGTTTGGGCCTTTTGCATTTTTCAAACTTTTCCTGGCCACAGGAGGTTCTGCACTGGTTTGCATTTTGTGGCAATGCTGCATTAAGCATGCAGCTGGCTGTGAAGTCATGGGCAGTTGCCTGTCTCATCCTGACAAAGCAATCAATGCTGAGGATAAGATGATGAAGCTTTTCAGTTTGCTTCCTAAAATAACTTGACTTTCCCAGCTTAATATAGTAGATGATGAAGCCTACTTTGATAGCAGGGGCATTGAAGAAATGACTTAAAACTGCCTGCATACCCTGAAATAAATTCCCAAACAGTCTTTTCTTTCTTTTTTTCTCTTCTGCTTTGATGTTCATGAAAAGATGCTTTCTTAATCTACTTTGCCTCTCTTCCCTTCTCCTTGTCCCCTTCAACAACTTTATGGGAAGCAGCAAAAAGAAGAGGAAGAAGAGGAGGAGGAGGAAAATGGAGACAGAAAGGTTAATCACTTGGTTTACATGAAGAGGTACCACTGTGCTGAGCTCTCTGGTCATGAATCGCTGGAGCAATCTCCTTTGAGGCAGTACCTCCTCTCAAAAAAGTGAGAGATTCCTTTTTAGGTTTTCAGCAGGAAGCATCAAGGTGGGACACTTCACTTCTCCTAGCTGAAAGTGACAGCAAAAGTGTCTTCTGTACATCAAAGCAGTTGTGTCAGTAGATACTCAGCATCTTTTCAAGGCTTTGTGCAGTCTTAATTATCACAAGTGTCTGCTCAGTTTTCTGAGTAGGAAGTCAGTCATTGTTGCTGGCAATTACAGGAGTCATAATTCAACATACCTGAATGGTGACAATTTAGAGAAGGTTGAATTGCATCCCACTTTTTAAATTTTCATTTGCTATTGAATCCATTTTGTTAATGCAATAATTTTGCTTTCATGTCTATATGATTCTCTTCAGTCAAATTGTAGCGTAGCTTATACATTAGGAGTATACCCACTGTGGTTTTTCTAGTTCTTAATGATAGAAAATTAGCCTTTAAAACACTGATCTAAGCAGACAGCTTGTTAGTCATCTGTCACATTTGCTAAACTGGCCAAATATTTGCTGAACAACTTATTTTAAGCATTCAGTTGTGCTGAATGATGTCATTCTGCTACTGCTAAACTTCGGCCGCATTAAAAAAATCTGTTTCCATTTTTAAGTAAGTATTAAAGTGAATATTTTGAATCAGTTTGCAGAAACCTTTACACAAATTGTTTCAGAAGTTGTCTCGCATTTTTTACACAAGGTGTTGCATTTTTTGGTTTCTTCAGGATTTGTGGTAGCTTTCAACGGGGAATAAAAAATCACCTCTTTCATTTTTTCCCATTTGCTTAATGTTAAGTATAACACCCTGGACCCCTTAGCAGACAATGCCTTAAGATGCCAGCATTCATTTTCCCCAAAAAAGAGACCAAGATATTAAACAAGAGAAACAGCAAGGGGACAACAGAGACCTCTTAGCACAGTTTGTATATTTACCTTTGTAATGATCAATGCTCAAAAAAAGTACATTTGCCTTCCTGCCAGATTGGAGGAAATATTTCATATGGCTGCATATCTTACAATATGCTTTAGTCCAACGTTATTAAATATTAAATCTGACTAGTTGCTTTCCAGTTTCATTTACTCCTCCCTTATAAAGGCTGGGCTACTCTTTTGATAATCTCTGTGTGACTGGGAAGATAAAAGTTATGATAACACAAAACATCTGAAAGGCATTAAGTTGGAAATGGTTGATTTGAGCACATTTTTGCATCCCTAGAAGGTAGCACCAGAGATGTAGAAAATGATGCATTATGTAGCAAAAGCATATGCAGTACTTGTTCTTCCTATCTCATAATCCTTGATCTCTCTCTCTCTCTCTCTCTCTCTCTCTCTCTCTCTCTCCTGCAGTATCTCTGGTAACTAGTGAACTAATGGCTTAACTAACAGACATTCAAGGTAGTTTCAGAATACTGTATGCAGCAGTCATAACTGGAGGCCGATTAAGCAACACCATAGAATTTAGAAGGAAACCTGGTTTAAGGGAATGGTATTCACATTTATGAAGGCAGAGCATAGTCAAAGAAAGCATCTGATTATTTTAAATGTTGCAGATGCTTCCCAAATCTTATACAATTCTTTCTCATAACGGTCCCAACAGTTCTGTAAGGTAAGCCTGGTTCGTGCCACAATGCTTGTCAGGACTGTATTATATCAGTTGGCAGCACTCGGTTACATCAACTGCATTATATCATCTGGCAGTTCACAGGACTGAATGTTCCTAGAAAATTAATTGGGAAGGACAAGAGCTCTGACTTGGACTTCTCCCTGATATGCTGGTTTGCAATGAGCTTCTTTATTCAAAAGATCAAGTCAGTCATGGATTCCTCTGCTATGCACAAACCCACAATTTAAATCATAGCTGAAGAAGGCTATCGGAATGCTTGTTCTAAGAGGCCAAGAACTGAAATGAGTCAACTTATTAGAAACCCAGTTCTTTAATTTTATAAAGAGATCAGGAATCATAGCTCTAGCCTTTACAGTTGCTGAGAGAACTGTGAATAAATCATCAGGAATCTGGGTTACAACATTTTTTAAGGTGCACTGTGTTTAGTCCTCTGCTGGTTGGGTAGAGTTACAATGATCAGAGCAGATATCCAGCCTGCACTAAGTAAGCTCTTTCCAGCAGGAGCAGTTCAGGCAGATAGTCATAGATTTAGCATACAGTATTGATTAGGGACCCTTTTGGTGCATGAAGCTGGTATAGCTGTCCCCACAGAAGAAATGGGGCCAAAGGTCCAACACAGCACAGCTGCTGCAGAGGAGAATGAATGAAAACAGCTGCATCTCTACTGACACTTCAAAAAAAAATGGACCACATCCATTCAAAAGAAATTGATGTATGTTCTAATTGGTCTCAAGACATCAGTATTCTGTGCTTTACTGTGCATGACCAATCTAGGGACTTTATTTGTTAATGCACTGAGATAACTGGGGATAGATTGGGCTTTCATCTGTGGCCAAGTGGCTCAGCAATCCATCTCCCTGTCGTTGATTGATTAATGATGTCTTAATAATCAGCAGGGGGCTTATAGAGCATTCTTCCTTTATTTGAGACCTTCTAGATGTGTTGGGCCTGCAATTCCTGGAAGACGCAGTTCCATTATATCTGGAGAAGGCATTGGGAAGGCTTTTATAGAAGACAGTCACATCTAGGATTGTAATGGGATTTCTTAAACCTTCCCCTTGCCAACCTCTTCTCCATTATTAATCCGAAGAAGAAACATGTTTCATAGGAAAGTTTCTTCAGGGACTCTGTGATTCATGTCTTTCCCCCCATTCCCTTATTTTCAAGCATGGGCAGCTTCCATTTATCTGCATTATTGGGCAACAAGAAAATGTCTTTACCCTGAAGCTGGAATTTGGGACGAGGGTGAGGTTAAGTGGTATGTGAAGAATCTAGAATCCTAGATGTTTATGATAAAAAACTAGGGTGACAAAATTCCATGTTCAAAAATACAGCTATTATCAGGGGGTGGGGGTGGAACAGAAACTAGCAATACTGTTTAGGAAAAAAAAAAATTCCAGAAAACCCTTGTTGTTGTTCAGTCGTTAAGTCGTGTCCAACTCTTTGTGATCCCATGAACCATATCGCGCCAGGCCTTCCTGTCCTTCACTGCCTCCCTGAGTTTGCTCAATTTCATGCTCATTGTTTCAGTGATGCTATCTAACCATCTCATCCTCTGCTGTCCTCTTCTCCTTTTGCCTTCCATCTTTCCCAGCATCAGGGTCTTTTCCAAAGAGTCCTCTCTTCGCATTAGGTGACCAAAGTATCTGAGCTTGAGCTTCATTATCAATCCTTCCAATGAGCAGTCAGAGTTGATTTCCTTTAAGATTGACTGGTTTGACCTCCTAGCCGTCCAGGGTACTCTTAAGAGTCTTCTCCAGCACCACAGTTCAAAGGCATCAATTCTTCGGTGCTCAGCCTTGTTTATGGTCCAACTCTCACAGCCATACATTACTAATGGAAAAACCATAGCTTTGACTATGCGGATCTTTGTCAGCAAGGTGATGTCTCTGCTTTTTAATATACTGTCTAGGTTTGCCATAGCTTTCCTCCCAAGGAGCAAGCGTCTTTTAACTTCATGGCTGCAGTCTCTGTCTGCAGTGATCTTGGAGCCCAAATAAATGAAGTCTGTTACTGCTTCCATTTCTACCCCTTCTATTTGCCAGGAATTGATGGGTTCAGATGCCATGATCTTAGTTTTTTTAATGTTGAGTTTCAAGCCAGCTTTCGCACTCTCCTCTTTCACCCACATCAAGAGGCTCTTTAGTTCTTCTTCACTTTATGCCATTAGGGTGGTATCATCTGCATATCTGAGGTGGTTGATGTTTCTCCCTGCAATCTTAATTCCGGCTTGTGATTCTTCCAGCCTGGCATTTCTCATGATGTACTCTGCATATAGGTTAAAAAAGCAGGGTGACAGTATACAGCCTTGTCATACTCCTTTCCCTATTTTGAACCAATCGGTTGTTCCATGACTGGTTCTAACTGTTGCTTCTTGGCCCTCATACAGATTTCTCAGGAGACAGGTAAGATGGTCTGGTACCCCCATCTCTTTAAGAATTTGCCACAGTTTGTTGTGATCCACACAATTGAAGGCTTTTGCATAGTCAATGAAGCAGAAGTAGACGTTTTTCTGGAACTCTCATGCTTTCTCCATGATCCAGCGAATGTTGGCAATTTGATCTCTAGTTCCTCTGCCTCTTCAAAACCCAGCTTGTACATCCAGTAGTTCTCGGTTCACGTACTGCTGAAGCCTAGCTTGTAGGATTTTGAGCATAACCTTGCTAGCATGTGAAATGAGTGCAATTGTGCAATAGTTTGAGCATTCTTTGGCATTGCCCTTCTTTGGAATTGGAACGTAAACTGACCTTTTCCAATCCCGTGGCCACTGTTGCATTTTCCAAACTTGCTGGCATATTGAGTGCAGCACTTTAATAGCATCATCTTTTAGTATTTTAAATAACTCAGCTGAAATACTGTCATCTCCACTAGCTTTGTTTTTAGTAATGCTTCCTAAGGCCCACTTGACTTCACTCTCTAGGATGTCTGGCTCAAGGTCAGTGACCACACCAGCATGGACATCAGGGATATTAAGATCTTTCTTATATAGTTCTTCTGTGTATTCTTGCCATCTCTTCTCAATCTCTTCTGCTTCTCTTAGGTCCCTGCCTTTTTTGTCCTTTATCATGCCCATCTTTGCACTAAACGTTCCTTTGATATCTCCAATTTTCTTGAAGAGATCTCCAGTCTTCCCCATTCTATTGTTTTCCTCGATTTCTTTGCATTGTTCATTTATGAAGGCCTTATCTCTCCTTGCTATTCTCTGGAAATCTGCATTCAGTTGCTTATATCTTTCCCTTTCACCCTTGCTTTTCGCATTCCTTCTTTCCACAGCTATTTGTAAAGCCTCATCAGACAGCCATTTTGCTTTCTTGCATTTCTTTTTCTTTGGGATGGTTTTAGTTGCTGCCTCCTGTATAATGTTACGGACCTCCGTCCATAGTACGTCAGGCACTCTGTCTACCAAATCTAATCCTCTAAAGCTATTCATCACCTTCACTGTGTACTCACAAGGAATATGATCTAAGTCATACCTGAGTGGTCTAGTGGTTTTCCCTACGTTCTTCAATTTAAGCCTAAATTTTGCAGTAAGAAGCTCATGATCTGAGCCACAGTCAGCTCCTGGTCTTGTTTTTGCCGTCTGTATAGAGCTTCTCCATATTTGGCTGCAAAGTATGTAATCAATCTGGTTTCGGTATTGACCATCTGGTGATGTCCATGTGTAGAGTCATCTCTTGTGTTGTTGGAAAAGAGTGTTTGCTATGACTAGCTTGTTCTCTTGACAGAACTCTATTAGCCTTTGCCCTGCTTCATTTTGTACTCCAAGGCCAAACTTGCCTGTTATTCCGATTACTCCTTGACTTCCTACTTTAGCATTCCAATCCCCTATGATAAAAAGGACATATTTTTTTGGTGCTAGTTCTAGAAGGTGTTGTAGGTCTTCATAGAACTGGTCAACTTCAGCTGCTTCGGCATCAGTGGTTGGGGCATAGACTTGGATTACCGTGATGTTGAATGGTTTGCCTTGGATTCGCACTGAGATCATTCTGTCATTTTTGAGGTTGTACCCCATTACTGCCTTTCCCACTCTCTTATTGACTATGAGTGCTACTCCATTTCTTCTAAGGGTTTCTTGCCCACAGTAGTAGATATAATGGTCACCTGAATTAAATTCACCCATTCCTGTCCATTTCAATTTGCTGATTCCCAAGATGTCGATGTTCAATCTTGTCATCTCATGTTTGACCACATCCAGCTTGCCTTGGTTCATAGATCTTACATTCCAGGTTGTTGTTGTTGTTCAGTCGTTAAGTCGTGTCCGACTCTTCATGACCCCATGAACCATATTGCACCAGGCCTTCCTGTCCTTCACTGCTTCCCTGAGTTTGTTCAGTTTCATGCTCAACATTCCAGGTACCTATACAATATTGTTCTTTACAGCATTGGACCTTCTTTTCGCTTCCAGATACATCCACAGCTGAACGTCCTTTCGGCTTTGGCCCAGCCGCTTCACTCTTTCTGGAGCTACTTGGAATTGCCCTCCGCTCTTCCCCAGTAGCATATTGGACACCTTCCGACCTGAGGGGCTCATCTTCCGGCGTCATATCTTTTAGCCTTTTGACATTGTCCATGGGCTTTTCTTGGTAAGGATACTGGAGTGGGTTTCCTTCTCCAGTGGACCACATTTTGTCAGAACTCTCTGTCATGACCTGTCCGTCTTTGGTGGTCCTGCACGGTATAGCTCGTGGCTTCACTGAGTTATGCAAGCTCCTTCACCATGACAAGGCAGTGATCCATGAAGAGGAGAAAACCCTTAAAGTGTGTGAATAACTTTTTTTCAGTCTTCTCCTCTTTTTAAGAAGGTGGTGGTGGTAGTGAGGGCTTGGTGGCAGTTGCAGATGCTGCTTTGGCATATTCTGCTGCTGCTGTAGAATTTTTCAATGAGAGTTATCCTCATGGTCCTGATATGGATGACAAAATAACACCTGCAGCGAATGGGGTGAGGTCACAACCCTAAGCAGACTATAAGATTTGGTTATTACAACATTTATCTCAATGCTTCTTCCCTAGGCTGAAGTAGATGATCCCTAGGGCAGGATACAGCAGTGTTTCTCAACCTTGACAACTTTAAGATGTGTGGACTTCAACTCCCAGAATTCCCCAGCCAGCCATGCTGGCTGGGGAATTCTGGGAGTTGAAGTCCACACAGCTTAAAGCTGTCAAGGTTGAGAAACACTGAACTAGAGTCTTCTTGGTAGTGATCTCCTGGCTTTAGAATTTTTCCCAGAAGGGTTTACTTAGTGTTGAGTTTGTTGTCCTCTTTGATTCCAGTTTGAAACCTTTAAAAAAAAAAAAAATCCCAGACCTGTTATATTTCAGTTGGATATTGGGTAATCCGATTCCTGCTATTTCTAAAAATTGGTTTCATATTAAAAAATGCTTTATGATGTTTGAATCAGAAGCTCCTCTCCTTCACATCCCTTCGCCCAATATTTCTTCTTTTTAGCCTTGTTTTTTAATCGTTTTTAATGTTTTTTTTAAAATCATGATAATGATTGTTTGGGGTATTTATTGGCTAATTATTTTTTAGCTTTGTTGTACGCCACCCAGAGTCATTGGTTTTGTGAGATGGGTGGCTATATAGATTTGACAAATAAATAAATGTAGAATTGAGTATTAAAAGGCTGCATGACCCAGGACCTGGATATCTGTGAGATAGCTTTCTTCCACTGGCTTCTTCCATTGGCTTCTGCTCATCCAATAAGATAGGGATGAGTGAGTTGCTCAGAGCCCTTTCTCTGTGGAATTGTCATCCTCAGGACCATCAGTTCAAACTTTCTGGGTCGCAGCCCCCTTCTTTGGAACAGCATATCTCCTGAGATCAGACTAGCTCCCAACCTGTGAAGCTTTAGGAAAGCTGTGAAACCTTGGGAGTGGAACTGCCATGAATAACAAACCCACTATGGGTTTTGCTCAGTCTTTGACTGTTCCTTGGACACCAAAGCTTGCTTTGGAATTTCAGTTGTAATTGTTCATTTTTATGTAGTTACACCATTTTTATTTTTCTTTCTCACATTCTTACCATAACAGGGGAATACAGTATAAACCGCTCAGAGTCCCTTTGGATTGGAGCTGTGTATAAGCCCTTGTAAGTAAGTAAGTAAGTAAATAAATAAATAAGGCAAGCAAGGACAATGAAAATATCTGACTCGTTTTTGCTCCTTGCAAAAATACAAAACAATTGCTGCAAATGGAAAGGGAGATGCCAAAAAGAGAAAGTTTTTGTTTTTGTTTTTGTAACCACAGGGGGAAAAAACTATATGGTTAAATGAACAATGAATACGGTCTAATTTTATGATTTGTCCTTTTTATAATAAATAAATGAATAAGAAGGATTTTGACCAGAGACATGTGGAGTCAGCCATTTTCGTTCATGGCAACAAAGCCCTGCAAATCTGTGTGAATTCTTCAGTGTACTTTATGTTGATCATCACCTCTCAAGAGTCATATTCATAGAATATACTATGAAGCAGCTATGACTGTGTATAGTCAAGAATATCATATGTGCTGGGACGCTGCAGTGAACAGTTTCCCAGCATGTCTTCATTATATGTTCATACCATTAATTAGACATATGCAATGCCCTTAAATGATCTCACTCATCTGCGCACATACCTATTCCCAGAGAGAACTTTCTTCCTTTATGAAATGAGCCTCACTGGGTGGTCTGGGTGAACTTTGGGTGCCTTCCAGTACTAGAACACAGATACTCCCTGATAATTCTTGTTTTCAGCTGCATCAAGTTCACATCACAACCACGAAACTGACCTTTGGATAAAACTGTCTAGTGACACTCAAATTTTAAAGAATTAATGCTAGGCAAAACCAAGGTCTGTTTTCTTAAGAATTGTATTATGTTTCTTTTTAAACCGCTGATCTGCCATCTTGACAGCTGTGAGCTGTGTTGGTCTTATCTAGCCCAAATTTACACATCAGGTGTCTCCTTAGCATGCACATGGATCCCATCCTTATCTCTTAGAGGCCAAAGTTTTACCTGATTAAAACTTGTCCCACCACCACCTTCATACACTGTCCAATATTGTTCTTTTGACAGGGCTGGTGAAGTATTCGTCAATGCTTTCCTGAGGCCCAGCCGGGAAAGGAAAGAGTAGTTCGTAGTTTATTTTGTACACCCATTAAGAAGAGAACTTTGTCACACAGCACCTGTATGAGTTTGCTGCAGCCCCCCAGAGTGCCAAGGCACACAGTTTGGGAACTGTGTATATGTGGTACTGGGAGAATTGTACAAGGACACTGAATTTGGGGCTTGTGGATAGACAAAAAAAACGTACAACTTAAAATGATTCATAAACTGTGGATGTTGCTAGCACAAGGGTAATGACAGCTGTCAAGTGGGAGAGTTGCTGCATTCAAGGCTGTTAGTGGCCACTCATCATGTCTGACTGGGTCTGGGAAAGAATGACTAACCCAGTGTCACTCAGCGTGTTTCCATGGCTAAGTGTGAGCTTGAATCTGGGGGTCCCCAGTTGGGGAAACCCAGATTCAAGCTCACACTTAGCCATGGAAACACGCTGAGTGACACCGGGTTAGCCATTCTTTCCCAGACCAGCTTTGAAGGCCATTGTGAAGATAAATTTGGAGAAGAGAGCATAGAGCTGCTCCTCATCGCATCTTCTTTCATTCACAGTGGCCAGTCTTATCCTATCTACCTCGAGATGGTGAGAAGCAGCAGGACTGAACCTCAAACAATCACGGCTCTGTCCTCACCACCTGGACTAAATTAATCTTGTAAGCTGCTCTACAGAAGAAGGAATGAAAAAAAATGGCTAGCATCGTTTGTTTATTTTATTTTATTTAAAAGATTTGTATGGCTGCCCATCTTAGAGCACAATCTGGGCAGCTCACAATAGTGAAGCAATAAAAATGGCTAGCAGAGCCATCAATCTGCATTTTCCATGCAACTTTACCTGCCTCTCTCTTGAACTGATGAACGTTTTGACCTAAAATGTCTTCTGGTCTTCCTGAGAAAAACTAGAAAATAATGTTGTGACTTCCCTACTTCTGGCTGGGAATGGCATTTCAGGGACAGGAAGTGGATTGCCCTGAGAATCCTTGGACTTGAAATCTGTTAATCACTTTGCTGCCTCACTTCCAGGAGTTTTGATTTCTTGAAGGTGGAGTTATTCTTCCTCTGAAACATAAAGTTAAAAAAATAGTAAAGGACCCAGCCTGATTGAAAATCACAATATTGCTCAAGCTTAAAACATTTAAAGCACGACCTTCTGCTTAATTTTAGAGGAAAATCTCCATGGTTTTTGTTTTAATTTGAGCTTGGAAGGAAGCCTAAAAATTCCGGGGGGGGGGGGGGGACAGTGATGGTGGTGGTGGTAGTGGAGAAAACAGGAAAGGGTGAAAGAAAGTATTACAATGAATTTGCAGAAAAGCTGCAGCCCCAGCTGATCAGATTGCTTTGGGGGGTTCCTGGGCACTTGCTAAAGTTTCAAAATGTAATTCCCAAACTTTTGACTCAGTCAAAAAGGGCCATGAATTTTAGATTTTTTGACACGTGTGATTATGCATACAGTATGTAGTTTCTTCCAATCAGCCTTCTGTTAGATTGGCTAATCTACTAATTCTTTTTATGGGGATAATTAAATGAGCCCCTCTAATCCCATGAAAATAATGACAAGAATTGAGGAGATGACAGGATGTGTTGTTGCTTTTCTGCATGAGTCACTGGTCTGCTATCTTCTAACCAGGAGACATATCCACATCAGCAATCCATAGACTACACTTGTAATAACACAATAAATCAAAGAATCATGAAGGACCTTGTACATGTGCTGTGTTATGCTGCTCCCCAAATGCTGGTCAGCAATCAAATTATTTGGTTTCCCAAGAACCTTGAATCCAGATAGACAGCACGGGCTCTGGTTCTGGAAACCAGAATTTGTAGCTAAGGCTCGTTATGCTCATGTCGTGAGACTATAACCATACAGAAATGGGGATAGTTCTATGATAAGTTGTCTTCTTGATAAGACCTCCTGGAATTATTTAATGTCTGTACTTCAGCTGAGAAGTTAAATATTTCTTATCACTGACCTTGTCCTATGGAGATTTAGGGAGATCTTAATTCATTACTCTAGGCCAGTGTTTCTCAACCTCAGCAACTTTACACTGTGTGGACCTCAACTTCCAGAGTCCAGAGCCAGCAAGAGCAGAGCTTCACTGCATACTGGCTGGGGAATTTTGGAAGTTGAGGTCCACACAGTGTAAAGTTGCTGAAGTTGAGAAACACTGCTCTAGGCAGATTTTTCCCCCAAACTTCCCAGTCTAGTAAACCTTCTTCTGCTGTTTTATCTTTCCAAGTCTGTGGGGGAGTACTTCTTCATACCTGCCAAACATTTCAGAATCAGAAAAGTGATCTCAATGTGTATTTTTCCCCTTCTCCCTGCCTCCAGTATGTATTCTGTCTCTCAAGCCCTAATGGGATAGTCTTTATATAAGTCCAAGTAAACAAGGCATCCAAATATTGATTTCTCTCTGTTTTCTTCATTATGTTTACACTAGGGTGAAGGAATCTTTTACAGCCAAGTTCTAGAAAAGGTTTCCAGGGCCACTTTCCAGGTCTGATGGAGCCAAAGATAGAGTGAAAGCCAAAAAATCTTAAGCAAACAAACACATGGACATTTCCAAAATAAGCTAGGACATCAGCTGCAAACACTTCTCCATGGCATGCCTGTTAAGGAAGCGTGTCAGCTGAAAAGGCACTTTTTTCTGCATGCCTACACAAAATTGAATCTCATTAGATATAGGTACTTCTAGCTAGCAGGTCTTTCACCTCTCAACTCTTCTGATTCCAGCTTAAAAAACATCAGAGACTGATCCAAGTTGTTCTGATTATATTCAACTGCAGGATCATGGGCATGTTTGTATGCCCAGAGCACTTGTGGAGCAGTATAGCCAACCAGCACTCATCTTTTCTGATCAAGAAGTAAGCACAGAGCATCGTCAGTCAGTCAGTGCTTGCTTGCCAGCCAATAACTCAGAGCTTTCACTTGCCCCATCAGATCCATGTCTAAGCATGCATTGCTTAACTCTCATCAGAAAATAAAATAATTTTAAAGTCTTCTTCCTCCTGTTTCAGTGCTTGCCATGGTAGAATGTCAACAGTTCTGCACGTGGTCTCCTTTACCCCAGCACGTGAACCTCCTGCTTCAGCAGGACTCCAGAAACACAGAGATTGGGCAAGTCAATTCCTTCCAATGAAGAAGCCTCAAAAACAGGAAGCAACGCCTTGCTTTTTCTGAAATGGAAACCTCTGGTTCAAAACAGGAGTTCCCTGTCCATTGAAACCATCCAGATAAATCCAGATGTTTCATAATTGCAAGCACCTTGTTCATGACATCATCTCATTGCTTGATAACAAAACAGGACAGTACTGTATTGAGAACTTACAATGCCATAATATTGTAGCCTTCTTACAGAGAATTAAACAGTAAACTCATCACACAATAACAGGGCAGAGAGTTTTTTCAACCTCTCTTTCTTTTTCTGGTCAGTATAAAATTATCTATAAAAGCATTTATTTCTCTGATTGATTGATTTGATTTTGGCACTGCCCAATTTCAGAACGACTCTGGGCCGCTCAACATGTTAAAACAGAATACAGACACAATAACATAAATAAGAAATCCAATAAAAGAAATGGCACAAGGGCAGGATTTTCTATAGAACGTTTTGGAAAAAAAAGTGTTTTGCAGCCTGCAATCCTGTATATGTCTATTCAGACGTGAATCCAACTTTTTCCCCTCATGAGAAATTAGTAAACTGGCAGCCTTTCTAAATTGAATTAAACAGAACAAGCAGAATCAGTAGCTCTGTGAGTGCATTTGCAATTTTGCAGCAGCTTCTTTTTAAAGATTTTTTTTTTTTAAAAGCCTTCCACGTTCCCTCCTTCCGACCAAAGGCTTATAATATATCAACAAAGTATAGTTTCTGCCTCATGCGGTGTTTGACCAAAGATAGTTCACAAATCTTATCCCATCCTTTGTTTTGTAATTGGAGGGCATAACTAGGCACCCTGCTCCCTGCTCCACTGCTAAACACCAAGTAGCACTTTAGACACAGTGGGGATCTGCCCCGAAGGTGATTTAGGAAAGTAGTTAAAGTGTATCTTGAGGGTACTGAAGGCAGAACAGCTGATAATGTGGCAGGGTTTGTAAAACTCTTGCTCATGGAAATAATACACTTCCGAGGTCTGTGAGGCCCTCAAGTGCAGATGACAGGCAACTGGTTGTTCATTTACCATTATACTGTATAGGTGCCTTTGCCTTAATCGGTTGCACAAAGACTAAACTTCCAACACAGTTGTTGTGCAAATAAATAAGTCCTCTTTGGATAAAATGACCATCCATTGAGTCTCCCTAGAAAAAGCCCTAGGGGGGTAGTAGAAAAACAAAGGAAGTCTTGGAGAACAGCATGAAGCAGTTGTTTTTCAAGCAGGTTCTTTCTGGGGGATTGCAGTTTGAAGAACACAGCAGATTTTAATTACAATAGTATAATTTAATATAAACTAAAAAAAATACAAACTAAAAAAAGAAAGAAGAATTGAAAGAAAGAGTGAAAGGTGCAAAGGAGAAAAAAAGAAAGAAAAGTAAGAATATAGTAAAGAGAAAGAAAAGAAATATATAAAGAAGTGACTTCCAACCTTCATCACAAGTATGAACAATTTTGTAACATTTCACACCCTCTTAGTTTATAATCAATGATCTTGTCATCCCATATCCCGTTTCTTATCTATAGAAAAATCCATAAGCATCATCTTTTTACTCCTAGGGTCAGCAGAAAGTCCAAAAAGGGTAGCCAGAAGTAACAACATATATTCTTTTAACCTTGAGCAAATAAACCAACTTTATATTCTGTCCTTCTAACAGTCTTAATCTTTAGTCCATTCAGATAATGTTGTAGAGTTTGATTTCTTTCTTCTTCTCTCACAAGATTCTTCAAAACTTTAACCAGCTTCTTTTGTAAATCCAATATAAAAAATTATTCAGGTCAATATCTTGGTTTATTATTTGTATCTGCCTTTTGATTTTTAAAACATCAACCAGTTTCTTTTGCATGTCCAGTGAAATATTCTTTTCCATTGTCATTCTTTTAGATTGTTATTTGTAGATCCACTTTTGATGCCATCTCTGTCTTGTTAAATAAAACTTGTTCCTCATCTGCCAGTTCTTCCATAACATCTTTTGGACACGGTCTATCCATAGAAGCAAACATCACTATTTACGTTGTTGATACTAACTTCTGATCCCATTTTTCAAAAGTGTCCTTCAGCATTTTCACTGTTAAAGTATTTTGTGTCATTTTATACATCCCAGTTAATTAGCCCTTAATCAGACTTCTGTATTTTTATCTTTTAACTAAAATCTTTGGTTTTCTCTAGTGTCCAATTTTAAAATTACTTATCTTTATTTTGTCTTGCAAAAGTCCAAACAAACCTATTTCTCACAGGAAGGATTCTTTATAATTAATTCCAAAATCTTATTCCAAATTTATCTGGACCCTTAATCTGTTTATAATTTTCTAGGATTAAAGTCGTATTTAGCTTTTTGCTGTTTATGTCCATTTAAAAAAAAAAATCTTAAACTTATGTTTAAATTTTTCTTTCATTAAGGA
Source organism: Liasis olivaceus (assembly GCA_030867105.1). Taxonomy (NCBI): domain Eukaryota; kingdom Metazoa; phylum Chordata; class Lepidosauria; order Squamata; family Pythonidae; genus Liasis; species Liasis olivaceus. The sequence continues at coordinate 22,717,537 of CM061349.1, read as the reverse complement.
TCAAAGGAAAACTCAGCCAGCATTTTCAGACTTGTCGATCTGAAGTTCTCTAATAGCTTAAAAGTAGTTAAAAAGCAATTTCCAAATGTGATTAGAAAAGGAAGTTTGTGAACTTAGTGTCCTTTAAAAGGTCCCAACCACAATTGCAAGCAAGATGGCTATTCCCGTTACCTCCCAGTGCTCAAAACCCCCCAGGGAGTACTATCTTGCAGTTTCCTTACAAAGAGCAATTGTACAGAGGTCATGTGGGTGATCTCCCGTCTTCTCCTTGTCCTGAGAAATTCCAAAGAGCCAGTCTACTCACCGGCTTTTCATTCTTCGTCATGGTTGTTGGCTCTGCTTTTTGCAGAGCTGTCTTCAGTCCACCATTTCTTCCTCCAGAAGTCAAGAACATGGCAGTTCTGAGAATGTTTAGAACATTTGGTCTGTTCTGTCCACTATGCTTCTCCCATGCCTTCCTCAACCAGACTCATGAGCTATTCTGAATTCTTGAGGTCTTGCCATTTCCTTAATGCTATCATTGTCCTCAGGTGGCATAATATTAGGGCTACTAGATCTGGACTGCAAAAATCTGGGCAACTACTAAAAGATAGCAGATATCTTTGCTGACATTCAGACTTTTGCAGCCAAGATCTGATAGCCATCGTAGTATTGATCATGTGCAGACCACCTTTCACAGGCAATTCCGTAGCTTTACACTTGTTCTCATAAAGCTGCAGGGGCTTGGTTTTAGATTAAAGAGACCTCCCTGATTCAGAAAGAGAGTACTGTGGAGTGCATTTGTCTCACAAAGTGATCCTTAACAACATATATTCCTTAGGAAATCTTAAGGAATTTGACTCTGATACATAATACTAAAGACAATAAATAGTACTTAAAAACATCCTATATTCACCTTAGCAGCTGACAAAGATTGTTGGGCAGATAGGGAGAATGAGATAGAGTTTAAATTAGTGGTTTAAGACATCCTAAGCTTGTCTGGGCCCAAGGATTCTTGCTACACCTATCGTGGTGAGAGAAAGATTGTGGTTTGTACTGGCCAAGTTTCTAGAAAGCTCCTGAAAAGTGTTTCTCATGAGGTTGGTGCTTGCCAACACCTGCGTAGCTAATCTGGAAATCCCATCAAAACCGCCCTTCTCTCAGTGAACCCCAGAGAAAAAACCCTCTGATAAATTTCCAGTAGCCAGACAGCTTAAACAAACATGGCCTCTTCAGACCATCCAAGGTTTAGGTGGAGCTGGGACAATTGTTTGATCTGGGTTGGGGTGTTGGCATGCAGCCTCTCACAACAGGGCTCTCACAGCAGTATTTTGATGCCATTGCTCTTAGAGTGCTGATTGCAATAGAGGAAGGAAATGACCTTGGATTGAGGGTTGTTTTTTGGAGGGCAAGAGTGACGCAAGAGAAGAGAGGAAGGGACAATAGAAGGAAGGAGAATCTTCCACCAAGTCCCAATTTCCTGCTCTCTAACAACTCAGTTATCCCATCTCCTCCCTGAGATTCCTCATTTCTAACTTCTGCTGTTTTCTCCTCTTTCCTCCCTGTGTCTTTCGGGGGAGCAACGGCCTCCACCTCCAGCCTGTAAGGCTTCTTTGTCTGTGTACCACCCCAAGCAAAGCCACATCTCCAGTGCTTCTTTCTTATATTTTTAATATCTAAAACATTTTAATCTTTTTGGTGTATGTGGTGAATTTTAAAAAATGATTCATGATTTGAACAGAAATGCTTGATCTATGCATGACTCAGCATGAGTTGCTGTTCAGGATGTACCACTTAAATAGAAGGAAGCCAGTTTAAAGGAGTAACTCTCACATAGATGCGATAGCCCAACAATCTTGTGGCTTGAGATAAAGTGGGGGATATGAAGACTTTCCACACAATTCGGTTACAGCAGAATCATAGAATCATGGGGTTGGAAGGGACCTTGGAGGTCTTCTAGTCCAGCACTGGTATGCTTCATTATACCCAAATTTGTGGACTAAGCACCATTGTGCAGCCTGCTAGTCATGCCTAAACAATGATTAAACTCCTCTGTCAGGTTCTTTCTGTAGATGAAAAACATGAGTTTTCTCTGGTAATCAGATTCCACCTTCTCCAATCCAACTGCTATCTCTACAGTTTTGGATGTGGAGAAAGTGGACAGATTCTCACTGGCTTCATTTTTATCCACTATGAAAGTTAATTCATTACTGACTTCCCAGAAAGGAAATATTTCTCCTGTTCCTCCAGCTCTACTTCTTTCAAAGACCAGCTATAAAATACTGAGCTAGCTTTACACAGGCTTTGTGTTCATCTCCCTACTCCCTTTGAGCTAGATTTCTCTGCTTACAAAGGACTTGTGCTGTGTTTAAAACAGGCAAACTGTTGGATTAGAGGGCATAGAACGGAAGGAATCCACTAGCTTTGGCTTTCATTCTGTTGAATTTCTCTGTGGAAGTCTAAGTCTGCAGGCTTGCATTCTTACCTTGCTCAGATAGAAGGATCAGCAGTCAGACAGAAGGCCAGTTTTTGACCAGTTAAGATTTAAGTTGCCCAGTTGGACACGCAAAACAAAGCAAGACACAATTCAAGATGGTAGAGATGATATCACAGATTATTTTCAAAGCATTTGCTTTTTAATTTGCTAAAGGCAAGATTGGATATCATTTGAAGATGTTTGTTTAGAAATTTTGTTTATTGGTACTGTGAAGATGACTCTAGATTCTAGAGCAAACATGGCAGTCGTGGGATAAAAGAAATGGTTCTCTTACAGTCCAGTAATTGGCTAAAGATCAGGAAGCAGAATGAAAATAAACACAACCGGTTAAACAGTTGACTCCCACAAAAACTTCAACGTGACATGGAAAAGACTTTCCTCGTCAGCCAGAGCAAAGAAAGAGTGAGTATATCACAAAACAGCAAGGACGACAATAAAAGTTGAAAAAAGATGTGGATAAAGCAGTCTTGCCAATCTGTGATTCAAGGGTATTCAGTAAGCAGAACATAAAATGCTTGGGCAACTAGTGTAATAACAAATTACAAGCAAAAGCTGTGTTTTTAACATTCCTTGATATATAGGCTTGACTTCCAGCAGCCATAGGCTATGTTAAAAATGATTTTCTTAGGTGCTGGTCTGCAAAAGTTTTTGAAGGGATACAGTAGTCCTGTCAGGAAAAAGTTGGGAACTGCTGGAGTATCCTAGGGAGAATTATTGAGTTAACTCATTGGAAATCTTACAGTACCCTCTTCTGGATTCCACATGCTTTGCATCAAACATTACTGACAAATAGCAACCATTTTTGGGGAAGAGATCTTTCAGAAGCGCTGCTGTTGTTAGTAGGCCTTCAGTAAGAATGCACTTGTGAATTACTCATTCCAAATAATACAAGGTACAGGCTTTCCTGGATTTCAACAGTTTGATTTATTTTGATTCCATATTACTTACAAGGCTTGTAAGCCACACCAACCAAACTGACTCTGGGCAACTTATAAGATACGTACAATATACCTCCCTATGTGTGAAATGCTAATATGTCAAGGATAAGAAGTCTGGCTTCTTACTTCAGGTGTGTTGATTTTTAGCATGCAGAAATGGTTTTTCTGTGTGTGTGCAAAAAGTTAAGATGGTGGCCACAACTAGGCAATCATGTAAAACACGTGCAACTTGTGTAAACAAGGCGTGAGGCTTCAGTCATGTGGTTACAGATGCATCTTGGCTTTTTTGTATCCCCTTAGTGGACACTCGTGTCCTACACTGTGAAGTTCCCCCAGATGCTCACTAGAAAGTGGCAAATGATGGATAGAGCAGAAAGCAAGAATAGTCCGGCATCTTATTCCAGCAAGTATTTGGCCTGTAGTGTGACAGAGAGCAACCATCTAATGTGATGCGATGTTTTGATTAGTTTGTTTTCATGTGGATCAGTTCAATCATGTTTGTGGACTGCTTGCTGTGTACTACACAGATTGGTAAGAATGGAGCAGTTTACAAATTCATAAATCAATCACTAAAATAAATTTGGGTCTGCTGCAGCCTTCTTTGTTCTTATTTGCAGCCAGACAAGTACTCATTTATAAATCTGCTGTTTACCTTTTTAAAAATCCTTTTTCTACCACAAACTGTTATTTATTCCCAGGTATATTGAATATACTGGTAGCTGAAGACAACTGATACAATAGTTCCAACCCACATATTATATAGCAAAACTCCATTTCACTGCTATAATTATGATGGCATGATTTGAGTGTCCAAAGCTTGTTGGTTGACCCTGAAAGATCAGAAATGTAGACGCTGTTGCAAAAGAGGAAAAGAGAGGGAAATAATTACTTAGCAATTGCATGGATGAATGCTTGCCTCTGCCCTGTCTTGAGTTGTAACTCGTAGCTCTTCCAAAGATATCCCAAACACCTCTCAGATCCCATCCATGAACCTTGATCTTTCCCATTGTGGGGACAGAGATGAGAAAACTTAGTTCTGTGCTTCCTACTTAATTAATATATGTGAGTGGAGGGTGGGGCACAAGACAAGCCCAGGTTTTAAAATTATCTAGCTGTGTGACTATTCTTGTGGAAGTATTTGAGTAAGCAGTTTCCAGGCTGCATTCTAAAATGATAAGGCCCAAATAATGTAAACTATATCAGCCAGGAAGGAAAAGTTTAAATATTACTGCCACCTTCTGGTAACCAGAATAATACCAATCAATAAAAATGGTCAGGTAAACAGATGCAAACAATTGTGAGTACGAAACTCTTAGTGGGAAACTTTTCCTACTCAGATTAGTTTTGTACATTCAGATATTAGGAGAGAACAAACATAAGAACAGGACACACATCTTTGCACGTGCATGTCTGTACATGGACATTTTAAAAAAGGAGCTGGGAATATTAAGAGGCAGAGCTATAATATTCTGCCATTTGGGCTTGTGAAGCTGGTGCTTGACACTGGTGGAAAAAATGATACTAAGTTGTAATGGCCAGCCAATCTTGACAATAAATTTGTAGAAAAACTAGCAGCACAACATTTCACCTTACATGACTGTACTGAGCCCTCTGTCTTTCTACCTCAGTTTGAAAAGAATGCACTCCAAATAAGGTCAAAAATCTTTCATGTTTTGATACTAAAATTTTGGCTGTGAAGTTTGAATAATGTGACTATTTAGTTCTCAAATAATAACGTGCCACGGCTGGCTGTCAAATGCTGTAACGCAGGCTTGGAACTGGGGCAGGGGCAGAGACACGGAGAGCAAAAGGGGGCCCTTAGCTGGGATTCTGAAAATGTCTGAATATTGCCAAGTATGAAATGCACTACCGGGAACCTCCAATATTTCAAACATACAGCCTGAAGGATTATGTGAACTGAAGTCCAACACTTCTGGAGAGCATCAGGTCTGGAAAACCGAATGTAAACGATTAAATTTAGAAAGTTGATGCTTAGCGTACTGCTTATCATTAAGGTTTCGTTTTATTTTCCTTCAGTTTTTTAAAATGCATAGATTAAGATACTGCAACCCCACTGCAAAAATCACTGTCCTCAAACTGCCAGGAACAAAAATCCCCTTCACCCCAATTGATGCAAAAGCGAAATACAGTGAATTAGTTGATTCTTCCTCTGCCTTCCTTGCTACATAAAGTCTGGTCATATGAAAAAAAAAAAAAATCCCAGCAATTCCTACAAGGGGGAGCTGAAAAGGATCAATTTACCTTTCCTTTTCAAAGACCTATAAATCAAGAGTGGATGTTGAAGCAGGAGTTCCAGGAAATGGGGAAGCAGATCATCTACAATCTCCACAAAGTTGTAGCATTAAAAGACAACAATGGCTTGATTTTGCCACGCGTTGAAGCACATGCTGCAGCTCAGTTAGAAATAAATAGGCTGAACACAGCTGAAGTCATGGGGTTACAGAAGTCCAGAGTTGCTATGTAACTGGTACAGATATGCTTTCTTCCAATAAATACAATATTGGCTTCCCCCTCACACCTGGCATGCTGTCTTCCTACTCCAGGATTCCCACCATCCTTGTCACCCTGTTATGGAGACCTTCCTATCTGTCAATCTTCTTAAATTGGGATGCCTAGAACTGGCCTGATGCCCAAGAGAAGTTTAGTCAAAACATGACAGAGCAGAATTGTTGCTGTTGTGATCTAGATGCTAATTTCAATTTAGGCTAGAACTGCACTAACCTTTTCTTACGTACTGTGTTTCCCTGCTGACACATTTTTTATTTGTTCTACTGATATCCTAGACCAATGTTTTTCAACTTAGCAACTTTACAATGTGTGGACTTCAACTCCCAGAATTCCCCAGCCAGCATCAATTCTGGAAGTTGAAGTCCACACATCTTAAAGTTGCCAAGATTGAGAAACACTGTCCTAGACCAACCTTCCTCAGAATAGTCTTGCTGACAGAATTCTGGAAGCTTCCACACTGAAGAAGGCTGAGATAGACACTTTTTACAAAAATTGCTGTCAAGTCAGGTATTGCCCTTTGTGTATTTGTGCTTCTGATTTTTCCTACTTTCCAGATGACCATAATGTTTATTATCTGTCCTGATAATGTCAATTTCAACCAGTGTGGATTTTCTCCTCTTTTAATGCTGCAGAAAGTCTGTTTTTAAGAAACCCATCCTGTTCCCAGCATTATTCAAACACTGTCCTATTTTTATTGTGTTTACCCTTTCTGATGTCATCAGCTCTGGGGACTGTACTTGCTCAGAGGTAATGGAGGAGAGATCTGTAAGCTGGGAATAAGAATAATAATTGATTTCGCTTCTATTAATAATTGATTAGTCCAGAGTGTCATGCTTGCTTCTGAGGAATCCTTTGAGGTCTAGGAAATGATATCTCTTCAGGATCAGGAGCTGCACCCTGACCACTTGTTGGGAATCTTCTCCAAAAAGAAAGGAGGAGTTCCTGAAATGTGCCTCCCTGTGAGAGGAAAGCCTTGCAGTGGCCAGCATAAGCTCTTCCTTCCCTTGGATTTCTCCCCTGGGACTTCCGACTATAAAAGGAAAATGCTGTTAGCACCTGAATATGGGTTGGGGGAAGATCTGTGTTTTGTGGGAGAGCAGAGAGGAAGAATTTGCATCTGTCAGAATAAAGTGTAGCTTAGTAATGCGAAGAGAGGATTCTTTGGAAAAGACCCTGATGCTGGGAAAGATGGAAGGCAAAAGGAGAAGAGGACGGCAGAGGATGCGATGGTTAGATAGCATCACTGAAGCAATGAGCATGAAACTGAGCAAACTCAGGGAGGCAGTGAAGGACAGGAAGGCCTGGCGCGATATGGTTCATTGGGTCACGAAGAGTCGGACACGACTTAACGACTGAACAACAACAACCCCAAAAAGTAATGAAGGAGGAGCAGATTTCAGCACACCAAGAGCAGATGGGCTGAAAAGGGAAGCAGAGGCAGTGAGAGCCTACAGCCAGCCAGTAGCTGGTAAAGCACCTTCTTCCTGCCCTCCCCCCCCAACAAAACAGATCGAGAGACTGTCTAATGCTTCAGCTGCAGTTCAGAACAGCAGCTGACAGCAACAAAAGCCCACTAACTTGAAGGTGGCTAAAGGATGGCTAAAGACTTTGTTATAAACTCAGGCGATTAAGGAGAACAGAAATGTTCATAGGATTGTGCAGGACTTAGATGTAGACGAAGACATTACAGTAGTACGGATACAGTATAGTTTTAGTGATAAATGTTACTTTAGAGATTAAGAAACAAGTAAGTGAAGCTTTTTTGTATAATGAACGCACAGGGAACATAGCCACAGTCTCTTTGTTGGTGGTCTGGACCATTTCCCAAAAGAGCCCCCTTGTGCTCTCCCAGGTAAAAGACAGCAGAGGATGCAGGAGAGGCGTGTGAACGTAAGAGATGGCGGGGCCAGGACTGCTCCAGCTGAACAACGGCAATACCTGAGGGAGCTGCCCTGCTTGATGGATTTAACCCTGCTTGCCCATTTCCCTCTGTGCTGCTTGTAACTGCAATCTTTGCCAGCACATCTCATGAATCCCCTGTGTATCCCAAACTATTGAGTCTACCTTTTCTAGACTACTTCTACCTCTGAACACCTAATATGACCACATTATGAACCATGGACTATATATTGAAAAACACATTTTATTAAAAGGCATCCTTTCTTCCCCCAGCCCCTCTTTAAATACCACAACAGTTTACCACTCCATGCATCTGATGAAGCAAGCTATAGCTTACAAAAGCTGATACTTTTAAATAAAATGTGTCAGTAAATGAAGGTGCTGCCAAACTCCATCTGATTTTTGGCTACCATAGACTAACTCCTTCTACAAGAAGTAAGTGGCCATTCCTCTCTAATATTCTATCCTGCCTTCCAGATCTCTACCTTGGCATTAAATCAATATATAGTTCCTGCAGCCATAGAAGCAGACGCAAAAATTCACATTACAGGCATTCTCACAAATCAGTTGCTGGGGTGTCTGCAGGGTATGGTTAAGAAAAAGAAGTTAAAATGGCAGCTGCAATGTGCAGTCAAAGCTCTGTCTTTTTGTTATAAAAAACAAGTGGAGCTTCGGTTGTACCATTACGGCTACCATCTTGACTGCTTTTGACCACACCCTGTGGACACCCCTGTCAGTTGCCATGGTGAATGCAGCCAAACATAAACCACTCATATTTGAGATGACAAATCTGGGCTGCAGTTGCTGACTGTTATATTTCGTAAGGATGCCTCAGGAGTAAGGCTCAGAGGCATCGTTGCAAATACAGGTCTTGCTTGAAGTAGTGCTTTGCAATTTTAGGGTTTGCATCGATTTTATTAACTGACTGAATCTAAAAATATAAAATAAATTAGGGTGGAGACCTTGGTCCACACCAGGCTCCATGTTGGGAATCCAGCACTTAATCAGTTGGCTCTATCGGTCATCCTTCCCACCAACCCTACCTCCTGCAGTGGTGGAACCACACTATGAATGTCAGAACAGCAATGAAAGTACAATACAAGCATCCTAATCTGACTGTTTTCTGTCATATTAGCAAGTTTGGGGAAACGCCATGAGTTGGTCTTCTGAAAATGCTCTACGTTGAATCTTGCTATATTCATTTGGGCCCATCTCTCCACCTTACCAAAATCATCTTGAATTGTGTTTCTGTTTTCTAGGATATGAGCTTAGCTATTCCTCCCAGTTTGGTTCTAGTCTGATAGATAATATCTGATTAACATATCCCCTCCATCCTTAATATGAGTAATTCTAAAACCCATTATGCAATACTGGGTCCAGACAGAGCTTCAAATGGACAAGACATTTTCACAACATTTATTCTTATGGCCCAACCAAAGATTATCTAAGGATAATTTGGTGGGAGGGTGGGTGGGAGGACTCAGAGAACAGAAGCTGCCTCTGTGTTTCAGTTTGCTGCTGCCACTTAACCTAGAGGTATTTCACTATACCAGTGTTGTCCAAACTTGGCCACTTTAAGATGAGTGGACTTCAATTCCCAGAATTCCCCAGCCAGCCATGCTGGCTGGGGAATTCTGGGAGTTGAAGTCCACTCATCTTAAAGTGGCCAAGTTTGGACAACCCTGCACTATACCAAGGTACGTACCCATCAATTATTCCCTTTTGGATTAAGCTACATTATGTAAAGTACAGAAAAGGAGTAAGATGAAGCCAAAGAAATTAAAGGCATGAAACAGAGGTATAATTCACTTCCATAATTCAAGCCTTTTCATTATCATATGTTTTCTCTGCATCAACAAACATACAATAATCTTTCTTGTTCACTTTCATACATTTCTCAGTGACCTGCAGAAAGGCATAAATCCCCAAATTTTACTCATGCTCATCTGCCATATCCTTTCAGTGAGGATTCTATTAAATACTTTCCGAGCCATCCTTAATTAACTCCTTCTCCTACAGTTTGTGCATTCACCATTGCTACCTTTTAATTTGGGTAGAGAAACAATCATGGATTTTCTTCCAATACTCAAACCGATTTGGTCTTCATGAAGATGTTAAACAGGTTGCACAGCCACTCCAGACATAAATCATATCCATATTTTCACAATTCTCTACTTATACTATCTACTCCTGCAGGCTGAACATTTTTCAATATTCTCACATTTAAAACTTCTTTTTCATCTCTTCTATATACTAACATTTATAACATTTGTTTCACTTCCCATTTGACATTTCACTATCGTTCCTTCAAATATTCCTTCCATCGCTTCAATTTCATCCCAAATAGGTTCAGCACTTTTATTTGTAATTCTATTTACTCTGCTGAAAGCTCCTTGTTTAGCCCTCTTCCCCCACTTCTAAAACATTCTTTTTACCAAAAGCGCTCCACATTTTCTTTGCCACTTTTAACTTACATGTTCCTTGCATTCTTTGATTATATTTTCACAGCCATCTTTCCTTCCCTGTATGCATTCTCCAATATCTTTCTCTTAGTTTCATTTTTCCAACAACCATCCTCTTGTATGCATTTGTTCTCATCTACATCTTCTTTCACATTATCAATTTTTTTGTTATAATGTTTTTCTATTTTTTGCCCCTTCTATTCTTGCATTTTGCTCTTTTTTATTTTTGAATTGTTTTTCATTTTTCTTTTTTTTTCCCGTTAAAGCAATCCAAATTAAAAAAAACTGAAATATCTCAGAATCATCCCACTTTTCTTTGTTGGTGAAAAGCATAGGAAAATGGAGGGAGGGGCATCAGCCCACATCACTTTTCAGAATAAATCTCTCTGTGGGAGGGCACGTGCGCGTTGTTATTTACTTCCCTAGGAAGTCAGAAAGAATAATTGGTTACTGTTCCTGATGTCACCATTGGCCTTACAGCAAAAAATAATTCCCAAAGTGGCAGCCCTGTTAGTCTTCGTAGCAAAAGCAGTAGTACCTACGTGGTCTTTTGGCACCTTGAAAAATGTGGCAGAAGTTATATGAGCTTACTTGGATCACGGCTTTATGGATAATGGATTTGCTGCAGAACTTGGCCAGTATGTGTGTGTATATCAGATCTATGCGCACGCACATGTGTGGTTGTGCTTATATATCACGGTCTCACAGCGTAGGAGTAATTTCCTTTCTGTCTCTTTCTGTAAGGTTCATCCAATTTAAGTCACAGCTTCATTTGTAAGCATGAGCCACCACTAGGGGGCAATGCATCCTCTAATTACACCAGTAAAGTCAAGGTCTTTTGGCAAAGCCACCCCTGATGAACTTAAATGGATTTTAAACATTAATATAATAGGCGTTTAGTTAAGAATAGGGAGGGCGGGATGAGTGAGAGAATGTTTTAAACAAGCCAGCAGGTTCTGAGGAATGCATTAGGCACAGAAAATTCTGAGTGGCTACGAAATTTATTTTGGTATTTGTGAATTCCAATTGTCAAGGAGGCTTGGGGATGCTAATTTGAAGAAAAGCTCATTTTGATAAATGCCGGTGCAATGACCCTCATAAATCGTAGACTTATTTCTGGAGTTAATGGAGGGTTACTAATTTCACAGCAGCAGAAGGAGCTTCTTCATTTACTTATGATGCCTCCTGCAGGCCAAGTGGAGTGACTTAAAAGGACGCGAGCGGAGGTGGTAATGTCTCCTTTTGAGAAGAGGAATTCTGTGGAATTCTGCTGGAATTACAAACTGGATGGAAAGGGCAAAACCCCCAGTGGCAAAATAAAGTTGTGTGTGATTTTGTCTGAAACTCAGTCGGTCGGGTTTCTCATTTTCCCTGGAAATTCTAGGGCTAACTTCTCTCATTTAGCAGCCTGTGCTAATTTGGCTTTGAGCTTCACCTTGGAGGATGGGCTCAAATGCCTGCACGATCCTTTGCATATGATAAGTTCCTACATGCAAGGCAATGGACAAGCTCGCATCGAACAAATTACTTTCCTCCATGCATATAGAATCATTACGCAGAGTGACAGGGACGTTCAGTTGTAGGAGCACTTCCCTGTAGACAGTACCAGCTCAGCTGACAGCATTTGGTCACTTTATGCTGATCTAGAAAGCTAAGGAGAGTTAGCCCTGATCAGTACTTAGATGGGGACCATCTGGGAAGTCCAGGGCCATACATTAGACTGGGAGGTTGAAAAATATCCCAGAAGGAAGCAGTCCCAAATGGCTTCCATATTATTGCTGAGAAAATTACACAGTTGTGTCCTGTAATCATCAGGAGTCAAATTCAAGTGAAGGAAATCTGTATTTATTTACATCTGTGATATACTGTATATCTTACCATCTGTATATATATATATATATATATATATATATATATATATCTTGCCTTTCTATGAGCAGATGACCCACAAGTGTCCTGCTGCTTAAAGTAATAACAGTAAAATACTTTTAATAATGCCCTAGAAGTAGTGAGAGAGCCAGCTTTCTGTACTAGTTTAAAGGCACTGGGCTAAAAATCAGGAGACTGTGATTTCCAGTCCCACTTTAGGCATGGAGCCAGCTGGGTGACCTTGGGCCAATCACTCCCTCTCAGCCCTAGGAAGGAGGCAATGGCAAACCACTTCCGAAATCTTGCCAAGAAAACTGTAGGGACTTCTCCAGGCAGTCACCAGGGGTCAAAAGCAAAAAATGAGTAATACTGTATATCATGATGTGCCATTGCTTTTTGGGTCCTCATAGTGAAAAGAATGTAAAAATATAACTTTCCGCCCTGTATACTGTCCTTCTTAGCCCTCCTTCCTATGACCTGTGTAATAACTCAGGAAACAATGCAATACTGTAGATCAGTGCTTCTCAACCTTGGCAACTTTAAATTATGTGGACTTCAGCTTCCAGAATTCCCCAGCCAGCATGGGGATTGAAGTCCACACATCTTAAAGTTGCCAAGGTTGAGAAACACTGCTATAGATGTTTAACTACTTTGTGGTCATTTTCATAACATTTCATAACATTTTCAGTTCCCCTGGGAGGCACTGCACTAAAATCTGTTAAAGAGAAGAAAAAACATATGTTATGTTGATCCAGCCACATTCCTGTTATGTTTTTATGATGCCAGACTCCATGTTTATAAAATTTGTGTTTTATGGTAAGATAGATTCGGTAAGAGCTTTATGCTTCTAATGTGTTAAACATATTTTACAGATGAATACAGACACAAGGCACAACCTCTCTTTGGCCTAGGATGGGTTTCCTGAATAAACTTTCTTCTTCCGTTTTTTTCTTACCATCTTAAAATGCAACAGCAGATAGCTGACAATGGGTTGTGTTGGGCTTTGGACCCAAAGCAGAGAGTGACATCCAAGACTTCACTTTGAGTTTGTAATTACAAAGCAAGGTGAACCCAGGAGAGAGGCTGTGTGTACAGGATGCAGAACATTTTCCTGGTATTTTAATCAAACAGAGAAAAGTCCCACCAAAGGTTCCTGAAAGCGGCTTATACCCATTTGATATTTGGACAGGTTTTTGTGCCCTCTCTCCATGAAAATGGCAGGCTGTGAATTCAAAGGGAGGAATGACCTGAAAGTTGAGGAAGTGATTATTCTGGGGGACTCTAGCCAGGATGATCTCAAGCAGCAAGGATGGGCAGGAGGTAGAAAGCACCTCTAGGCTAGCCCTGGGTCAGCATGAGGCCTGTGTGATCTGAGCAACAAGAACTAATGCAGGTTGGGTATTAAAGGCTAAATGGGATTAAATAAAAAGAAATCCCACTTGTGACAAGTGGGAGGAAGCTTCAAAGGTGGATTTTGTCCTTTCTGAAACAAAGGCAAGTAGCTTGCCAATGTAGCCTCTGGGCAAACCACTGGGTGGATTTCAATGTGCTCAAGTTGGATGAAAAAGCGGGACGCTTGTCTTGGTGTTCGAGCTCCAAAGATATCTCAGGGGAAAGACCTTCAGGTTTACAAGCTCAGACTTGAGGCTTATGCAGCTTGTTCCCATGAGCTGTTTTGCTCGTATGGGGAATGGGTTGGGCCTTCTCCCATCTCCCAAACTCACCTGTAGGGAATGGACTGTGATGCTCCTGGGGCTCATTCCATCTGCACTGTGAAACCAGCTTTCTTGATATACTAATTATGGGGAGAGACTCAGATGCAGCTGTGCTGTCAATGTTACAGTTTTAAAACTGGGTTTGCACATTGAATTAAGCCATAAGACTAAGTGTTGGGTTTGGAGCTGGTGTGTGAACCCAGCCATTTGTTGCTTAGTTAATGCAAACTACAGATACACAAATCTGGTCTAAATTTTGCAACCCAATTCTCAGCTGAAAATCATATCAAAGGGGATATTAAGACATATTATTTATACATCAAGATAAAGGTACATTATCAAATACATATTTCGTGGAACACTGAGTGCATTCACTGTGGCTGTAGAACTGGATATGATCTGGATATGAAGGATATGAAGAAGAAGAAGATCTGGATATGAAGGATAAAAGTGATTTGAAGTGCTTGTGCATGTACACACAGCAACTGTCAGGAACACATCGAAGTGTTTTCCCAGGAGCGAAGGACTGCCCTCCGCCGCTGCTGTCCAATTTGGGGGAAAAATACACTTGGTTTAAGGCATTTTCACCAGGTGTTCTGGGTGCATCCATGTACACTCCTAATCACTTTTCACCCTTTGAAACCAGATCTCTGCACACAACATCCTGTGAGATCATCCTGGCTAGAGTCCCCCAGAATAATCACTTTCTCAACTTTCAGGTCATTCCTCCCTTTGAATTCACAGCCTGCCACACCCTCTATAGGTCTGGTTTGCAACTATGGAGCTCTGCGGAAAACTACATGGATACATCAGTGTAGTCGCCAGTAACTGAACTCAGCTTGAGAAAATCTCCACTTAGTTCTCAAGGGAACTAACCTTCCGCAAAGGGTCTTGGAGGAGGAAGGGGTTATATATGCTAGTAATTTCTTTTCTTTTCTTTTTTACACAGAGCAGGAAAGAAGGAGGGCATTTTGATACTTTTGGATTGTGTCTTCTCCCTCTGTTCAACAATCAGCATCCTGTTGATGATGTCTATCTGTAAACATTGCTTAGAATGTATTTTCCCCTCTCCTCAACTCTTGACAGTGAAACTATTTTGATGATGACTTTATTTATTTGTTTGTTCATTTGATTTTATTTGATTTTACCCTGCTGAGCATCAGAACAACTGCAGCTTCTGGGAAAATCAATCCATTGCAAAAAGGCTGCTCTCCTTTCAACTACACAGCTAATAAAAGGCTTTTAAATGCAACAAAGGAAAGGAGGCTTTGCAGCTTTGTAGCTATTTTTTATAGCAATGGCTGAGCTTTTGTTTTGGGGTTTTAACCAATAAATACATTCATAAATTGTATGTAGATAAATGCATATAATGTGATCCAGAAAAAAAAAAAGGATGATGAACTAGCATCCATCTTTCTTTCTTTCTTTCTTTCTTTCTTTCTTTCTTTCTTTCTTTCTTTCTTTCTTTCTTTCTTTCTTTCTTTCTTTCTTTCTTCCTCTCCCTCTCCCTCTCCCTCTCCCTCTCTCTTTCTCTCTCTCTCTCTCTCTCTCTCTCTGCACTGGAAGGTGAAGAGATTTTTTTTAATGTTTCAGAACCTGTAGCAGCAGTTCAGGACAAGGCGCTGATTCAAAGACTTTTTTACACCCTCCAGTCAGTTAGCTAGAAGAAGAGCATTGATTAGCTCATGGCGCTTCTGGCCTGTTCTTTGCATTCTGAGGACTGGAGTGCCAAAGATGACCACATCGCCAGCTTCAGAACAGCGCGGAGGACAGACGTATCTGCAGGACCCAGTCCTTTCCTCAAAACAATAAAAGCAGTGTTATACCGTCATGCTGCAAGCTCTAAACATTGCATACATGTATGCGAAATCTCAAATCATAGATAGAAGGGTTGGCGCTTGCGTTGTATCCATACAATGCTGCTTTTGTCCAGACTTCCACTGACCTCATCTGTAAACACCTCTCTTGGAGGAACTGAAAAATGGGAACAGTGTTGTGTAAAAGTGCTTCCCAGCCCTGTAACAACCAAGGATGTCTTTGTGAGTCATGTGAATAGGTTCAGAATTTTTTTTAAAAGCATATCTTTTTTATGAAGTGCAAAGTAAAATGGAAAAGGTATAAAAGAGATGTATGAAAGGACGTATATAAAACTGACATGGATTGGAAATGGACTGATCTGTTCACGACTAGTGATGAATTTGATCGGGGATACTAAACACTGACTTACGTATAGTATCTGTGTGAGATGATGCTCCAGCATATGCAGATTATATTTAAATTATTGACCGCAGGAGATTTCAAACTGCTGGGTGCAAAGGGTGTCCCTCTGCTTTGCTCTTATCTTATCTGAGAAGAAAGACAAAGACATTTTCTTCTGACATACTCTTCTCTGGATGTCATGGCCATCTCCACCATCTCTAGCCAGCAGGAACTTTGGCTTTGCTGGTTGGGGATATTAAGGGATGAAGTTAAGCATATTTGGAGGACACCAAATTGGGGAAGGTTAAGCTAAAGTGATATGTGTGTGTGTGTGTGTGTGTGTGTGTGAGTGTGACATGGAGAACAAATTGACCCAAAGAAGACATAATAGGGGGTTATGAATTCTTATTTGTTTAATTATAAAAACATTTATATTCTGTCATTCTACTGCTCATACAGTACATTCAGTTATGTCTCATGTGAAGGGTGAATTAGATGAGATTCTAGATCATTCTCCATTTTTGATGAAAGAACCACCTAGGGTTTGCACCCTGTGCAAAGCTCCAATGAGATGCTTCACTCTGACAAAGTTTGAAGTGTCACACCTCTTCACACCTGCTTTGTGAAGCAAAGTGGGCACTATTCCTAAAGAGAAAAGATGCTTCACTTTGCTTGCCTGCGACATTTTCAGTATCTGGAAGATGCTTCTGGACAGGTCTTGGCGTGAGCAGAAGCCTCTTTTGATAGGCTTCTGGTAACTTGTAGGAAAATATTGTACAAGAATGCAATTTTTTAGGAAAAAAAGTTTGAAAAAAGCCTCTGTACATTAGGTGAAAACATTATATGTCAGGGAAAGGTCCACAAAAATACAGACCATTTTAGGGCAAACTTTTTAAAAATAATTTCAAAATATATGAAAATGAAATAAAGCAAACTTAATGATTAAAATGAAATCTAGACTTGCATATAGTGTTACCATTTAGACTGCTAATGTAAAGTTGGAACCTCTATACAAGGAGGGAGGGAGGGAGGGAAGGGACGAAACCAGCTATCTCTGATTATTTTCCTCATTCTTTGACTTCTCTCATGTAATTTGTCCCAATCAACTATAAATCCTGCAATCTTCATTATCACTTCATTCAGTTGCCAGGACAAAGATACCCAGCATTAGTTACCCTGGTGTTCTAGCAGGTGCCATCATCACACCTACTCTGAAAAACTAAATAAACCCCATAGTGCATTCCCCGGTCTTGTCTTCCATAACGATCCTGGATATTCTCAAACTAGGCATCTGATTCTTCAAAAGAAGAAGAAAAAAGTGCAAATTTCTTGAATGAAAAAACATGAAACAAACTCTTCCTTGTTGAGGCTCAGTCTGTTGATCGGTCCTTCTCCAGGCCACTGCTGAACCTCCCCTGCCCAATGTCACCTGCATCAAAGAATAATAAGAAATACAGATGGGTCTCATCATCATAGTGATAATGCTTCACAATGCTCAGATTAGCTAAGCTAACAGTGCCATATAGATGTTAAGAAACATGGGGACAAGATGATGTCACACAGAAATGTCTTCAGGCTGTGGTAAAAAAAGTCAAGATGATGGCTGTGACAGTGTGATTGAACATAAAAATTGGAGGAGCTTTGATTGCATCATCACAGGCACTTTTTTGACTATACCCTTTACACATCCCTGAAGTCCCAGCTCAGTCTGCACAGGGCTGAGTAGAACATCTCACCAATGAAGCCAACTTTGCAGACAGTAGTACAAGCATGCATGTAGAGCTGATCTGATCCAATAAATACTATGGTCAATGGTTTCAAAAGCCACTAAAAAATAATAAATAATAATAACGTGATTGCTTTTATGCTCTTTCTGCCTCTAGTGGAAAAAGATGCTAATATAGATTGACTTTTGTTGGATCTGGATCTGCTTTTGGTTTTTGCTATGCTAGCTTGGAGTGCCTTTTAACACGCTCCAATCGCTTTCCTGAGGCAGATGCTCTTAAATCAGAGCATGTCCACCTACATTTGTGTGGTTATGCCTACATAATTGTGGGATTATTTCATTCCAGACTCATGAACTCTATAGGAAAGATTGCCTACGCCTGAAGCCCTGAAATACAGAGACTTAAAGCAGGAAAGAAGGAAAAAGAAGACATTGGATGAAATAAAATTCCTTGCTGAATGAACATTCAAGCTTTGAAAAAGTATTCAGATGCTGCAGAAATATTTATTTATCAATTTTTATTGTTGGAAGTGGCTGAAAAAACCAATCTGGGGGACCAGGGCCATTGGGGAGTGGCAGGACGGGGGAGGTATTAAAAAGCTAAGATGGCATCCATGATGTGATGCATGTGAAAAGGGGCAAGAGGTCAAGTATGTGATTGTAGGCAGCCAGTTCAGCTTTCTTTACTGCCCCTGTGGATGCCCTTGAGGGGATCATTCCCTGGGCATTTTAATTAACTGCTGGAGATAAAACCATACAATAAAAACATGGGACATTCACTCCCAATGGCCACTACATAACTACATACGTATAGGAACAACACCCCCATGAGAGTTCCAGCACAATTCTCTCCTCTCTCTTTCTCTTTTTAAGCATTCCAAAGCACATCATGGTGCATCAGATTGATTGAGGTCAGGTAGGAAACAATGCAGGATGCATTTTCTCTACAGCATTACAAGACAGAGTGGCCATGTACCCTACAAAGGACAATCCTTTATTTGTATGGCTATCAGAGGATAGTTTCATCTCTGAACTGCTCTTCCTTCCACGTATGATCTGATGGGAAGAAAGTGTGAAGCCTTGAAGATGTCAACCTGCAGGGACTGAGCACCACAGAGACAGCTGGCTTGGTCACCAACTTCTTTCTATGGTGAGAGATACTAGGTTTCTTTTAAATTCTATCAGTATTTTCTAAATGGGCAATTTATACATGTACAGTTGCAGATGCACTTTTAAACATATTTTAAGTCAAGCTGTAATAATTATTTTCCAATTAGTATGCAAATCTGAGCCCTCTTCTGTCCTCTTTCTTGTTGATGTATTTCCACCTTTTGGGGCAATTCAAGGCCAGCTTAAACCCAGCTAATTCTATTTGGGAATGAAACTCTGATCTTGAGCAAGTGATGCTTCTAAATGCCTGTTTAATTAGTTCAGGTAACCCAATTATTCAGTGGGCTTTCATCTGAGGGTAAAAGGGTGTTATTCTCTTTATAGTGTCCAGGAACAAGAGCTTCTTTATAGGCACAGTGACCAACTAGAACAGTGCCAAGGTCCCCTAATTAGTGACATTGGAACAACTCCCCACTTTCTAGAAATCGTATGAAGATTTTTTGATAAGCACATGATTCATTGAGTAGCTTCACACATTATACTAAACCAGAGTTTGCTCACTAACTATGATTTATTAAATAAGCCATAATTGGTGAGAATACCTTGTGAATAGCCATAAACAATTACTTTTACTAATCACAATGGTTGAATTCACCTAATATTTGGAAACACTAACTAGCCAAACACATTTTAACTTGGTAGATTTTGTGAACCCAGCCTGGGTGAGCTGACTGCTCGGTGTTGTATGAAACCAGAAAATGGGGTCTATTCAGAAAACCATAATTAGGTTAATTAATGGGTATGTGTCATGGGAATAGAGTCAAAGTAACTCAACAAAATCTAGGAATCCCATCAATGTCTGATTTTGCTTTGTTTCTACCCATCGGCCACTCTATGAGGTCATGTCTTCTCTTAAGGCTAGGCCTAGGACCACAATCTGAAATCAACCAGATATTGTGGAACAAGCCAGCAGCCAGGACAAAATAATGTGGTTTAGGAAGATGTCATTCAAACATGGCTTATCTAGAGCTTCCTGTCTAATGGGATTCAACAGCAATATGCAGTTGGCCCTCCTAGATTTTGAGTTTTTGGCCTCTTTGGTTTTTCTTTAGTCAAGAACTTCCATGTTGAAAAGCAGTAGATAAGTACCATTTGCAAAAGGACAAGTCGGGTACAGGCTCCCAAGAGTCAGAATTCAAGCACATCTGTGTCGGCAGCACTGAAAAGCCAAAATGCTGGCTTACAGGGAAACAATAATGATCCAGCTCCAAAAAGCCCTTCCATACAGCTCTATTTATTTATTTATTTAAAGAGTGATAACTGTGTTATTTCTGGGTAAGGTGTGATCTATGTTTCTATTGCTATGAGAGTAATGAGGATCAACTAATGATCCTTGTGACAGTTCCGAAACTTGAAATGACTTTCTGGGGCAAGATGGCAGTGCAATCCACCACAGTCCATTTGGAGCGGTGATTTTCTAGGACCCTTGGTGGCATGTATCACATTTGCTTGAACGTCATTTAAATATTACTGGTCACGTTACATTGTGGTTGTTTGGAAATAATTATATCCATATCACAGACAGTAAATAATAGATGTGCTTTCAGTAACATTTGATTCATGTTCTGTTTTAATATGGCAAACTTAGAAGTTATTTAATCTCCCAGTAAATTGAACTGGTAGGGGGTTCTTCACACAGAAGATTGCAAGTTATTAATTCCAGACAGTCTTCGTCTTGTACAATTAGTCACTGTTTGCAGCTGGAAATGTTTTATTAATTTTCTATAGCCGTTGATTTTCCACAGTTTTCTCAGTTTAAATTAAGCAGTAAGAGCTGCTGTTCCTTCTTAAATAAATTTCCTTTCCTCAAAAAAACACATGCCTCTGGCTATGTCAATTTCCCCATTTGATTAAAGTGCCAGCAGGCAATTAATAACTTAATGCATTTTAAAGTACTTTCAGAAAAGTAATTTGAATAGCCAAACTTGTAGAGTTGAATTGATTGTTGCACAAGATTTAACACATGCTTTTTTAATGTGTGTGTAGTGTATGATATACAGTACACACACACACACACACACATCTTGCAAAGGACAAAGAAGACAGTGTGCCACAGCCTAGTGTAAAGTAGTTCTTTTTTTCCTACTCCATAGCCATAATTTATTGCTCTAACTATTAAAAAAGCATAATATATAATAATAGGAATGAAAGAGCAAAATTATAACATTAAAACTAAAGCACCTTGAAAAACAAATAGATTAGCCTGCTGGATGTATTCTTGGGATGCAAAGCAACTTCTGATCATAACCACCTCCCAATTTTACTCCTTTCTTTATTTTTACATGAATTGTGCAGTGTATAAGTACTGATGAAACAAGCTTGTGATCTTGCACCATTGCTTGATTGCTTTGGTGCATCTATATATGTTGGAATTCTTGCAGACTTACTCGAGTTTGTTCTAAACAGTGTTTTTCAAACTTGGCAACTTTAAGATGTGTGGACTTCAACTCCCAGAATTCCCTAGCCAGCGTACTGGCTGGGGAATTCTGGGAGTTGAAGTCCATACACCTTAAAGTCGCCAAATTTGAAAAACACTGTTCTAGAAGGGAATCAAACAGCAGACAATTGCAAGTTTGCAATAGAGAGAGAAAGCTCGAAAGCTTCCCTGCCATCTGGATTTTTGCAGTTCTGATACAGCAGACTTATTCTATAAATCAGTGATTCTCATGAAGATTCAACAGCAGACCTTTACAGCCTTCCCACATTCACTGTTGGCCAGACTCTACTTTCAGCCTGCATTTCCTGGTATTCACCACCCAAATGAAAAAAGGAACAGTGGCTGAAAACTGGTTCATTAAGATGTACACATGATAATACAAATAGTAATGACAATACTAAAATCCACGAAACTGATAATAAGGAATAGCTCTCCAGAACAGTTATGTACCAAGTGTCTGCATGTGCTGTGCCAAAGGAGTCCATGATCTTGCACAAGGAGCTCCAAAACAGAAGTGTGAATAAGAAAGAACATTGATTTTCTAAAATTAGGACTCTACTACTGAAGAACATTTTTGGGCACTAAATTTGTGTTAAAAGTTTTTATTTAATTGAATTTATTATAGTGGCCCACTTCAGCGGACTCTGGACTTGTTGTTATAGCATGTGGTACATAAAATAATTAGACTGGTAAATAAATATTTATTTTTTATAAAGGGCTTAAAAAGGGAAGGGAATGGGAAGGCATATACAAATGCAAGTGTAAATATCTTTTATGCCAAAATATGTCACTTAAGGAGGCAGTGGTCTTCCCCCGCCTCAGGAGGCCATTGCTAGACCCAAGTGTGCTGAACAGTTTTTGTCCAGTCTCCAACATTCCTTTTCTAGAGAAGGTTGCTGAGAAGGTCATTGCGTAGCACCTTCAGAGAACCCTAGAAGAAAAGGATTATCTAGACCCATTTTAGTTGAGTTTCAGATCTGCGTACAAGACCAAAACAGCATTAATCACACTTGTGGATGACCTCTAGCAGAAGTGGGATGGGAGTGGTGCATTCATCTTTGCTCTCCTTGAAACTGTGGTATCTCTCTGGATTGGCTATGGGGGCTGGGAGTGGGTGGCACTCTGTTGGTCTGGTTCTGTTCCTTTTTTTCCAGCGCTAGTTCCAGTCAGTGTTGATAGGGAGGGAGAGGTCTAATTCACAGCCCCTGCTTTGTGGGGTGTCTCGGGGCTTGACGGTTTCCTCATTGTGGAGTCCTTGGTGCTCTCTGAGCTTGGTTATTTGCTTGCAGACATTTCATTATCTAACTAACACCATTATGTTACTTAGTTGACATAATGGTGCTAGCTCGGTAATGAAATGTCTGCAAGCAAGCAACCAAGCTCAGAGAGCACCAAGGACTCCACAGTTCAACCCTGAGCTACAGATATTCTCTTCTATTGGAGTTTCCCCATTCTTGTTTAACATCTATATGAAGCCATTGAGTGAGGTTATCTGATAGCATGGAGTGGAGTTTGCTGATGACACCCAGTTTTACATCCCCACCCTGGGTTGACAAAGGGGTGCTATGGAGGCTCTCACTTGGTGTCTGGAGGCTGTGGAGGTTTGGATGGGAAAGAACAGGCTTTAGCTCAACATCAGCAAGACTAAGTGGTACTGGGTTTTAGGCGCCCCTGGTTTGGGGGATTTTTCATCTCTTGTTCTGGATGGGTTTGCATTACCCCAAACTAGGTAACATAATCAGTGCACACTTTGGAGGCCTTCCTGTACTCATGGCTCCTGTTTGAGGAGCAGGTAGCAGACCTGGCTAGGAGGGCTTTTGCCCAGCTTCATGTTGTGCACCAATTGCACCACATCCTGACCGAAAGGCTTTGCTCACAATCATTCGTGCCTTAGTCATTCCTGACTGCACTCTACATGGGGTTGCCTGTGCCTATACAAAACAAACCAATATTAAAGGTACATGGGCTTGTCTTTTCATTTGCACAGCCTATGGAAATTGAATGGCATGGAAATTGCATTAAACTTGGATGCAGTTCATTGGAAAATGAAAACTGTGTCCTTGAATCAGAAGCAGTGCTGGTTGGTGATAAATGCATTACAAAATGGTGATGATGATGGTGATGATGATGGTGATGATGATGACGATGATGATTGATTGATTGATTGATTGATCTAGATCAGTGTTTCTCAACTTGGCAACTTTAAGATGTGTGGACTTCAACTCCCAGAATTCTGGGAGTTGAAGTCCCCACATCTTAACGTTGCTAAGGCTGAGAAACACTGGTCTAGGTTATACAAACATTAGCTTTGGCTGCCCAGCAGAGGTCGCTATTGTAGAGCACCCTGGAAGACTATTCTCTGTACTAAATTTAGCCAACTAAGCTTTTAATCGGACTCTTGGATGAACCATTCCATTAGGATTACTATAGACATGCTAAACATTAAGCACATGTTTTATGGCTTTGCTGGATCAAGGCCTAAGTGAGCCTTGATATTATCTTGAATCTCTTCCAGAAACTGTCAGTCTGTGAATATGAGCAGCACTGGAAATGGGACCCTATTTTTAACTATCTCTTTGTACCACTTACATTCCAGGTTCAGAAACAGAAATATATTCAAGGAACCAGCAAAAGCTGCTGAGCCCAGGTGGCCAACCTGTATGATAGTGGGCCTCAGGGGCAAATGAACTGACTTTGACTTTGGCCAACCTCCTTCTCTTTTGTGCTGCTGTGTGCACTAGTATGGCACAGACTCATTGCTTGATTGGTAAATTACTTACTACATACACACACACACACACATACACATACAGGTGGTCCTTGTTTAATGACCATTCATTCAGTGACCTTTCGAAGTTACGACTGCGCTGAACAAGTGGTACTTATGACTGGTCCCTGAATTTGCAGCTGTTGCTGTGTCCCTGCGGCCATGCGATCACATTTCAGGCACTTAGCAACCGGCCCACACTTCTGACCGTCGCAGTGTCCCGCAGTCATGATCGCAATTTGTGACCTTCCCTGCTGGCTTCCAAGAAGCAAAGTCAATGGGGAAGCTGGTGGGAGGTGGCAGGTGGTGGTCATGTGAGGTCCTCACTTAATGATGGCAACCAGAACTGCTGGAACTGCCGTCGTTAAGTGGCACTGTCACATGGTTGTTTGACTTATGACCGTGTTGCTTAACAATGGAGTTTCTGGCTGTAGTTAGTGTCATTAAAGTGAGGACTACTTGTAAGTCAATGTAATTACTGTATAACTGGTCATTTCAAAGCTCAGGATCAAAGTGATAAAATTACAGCATTTTTAAAAATATACTTTCTTTAAAAAAAATGTCTCCCAAGCAAAATCCAGCAAAAATCCACTCTAGCTGCCATCCTGCTAACTCCTGCCCAAGGGCTTTATATTGTCTGCATGTAATTCTAGCTATTTTAATTTACTTTTCCATATCTAATGCTGATTGCCCTGTTTACATTTATGGCTGTAACCATCCACTTCACAGCCCCTGAAGAACTAAAATCCTTTGGCCAACCATGGATGCAACCTGATCCAGAGAGATCCCAGAATTTCCAGCAAGGACAAAACATCTAGGGAATCCTCCATGAGAAGATGTGATCACCGGGGCAGCAGCAGAATCTTAGAGCAACTGAAAATCACAATTCTTTTCCCCTTGCTATTTCTTATTATTTCTGACCATCGCATCATGTCAAGCAACCAGTAGCTGTTTGAACTGAGATGAACTGAGATGCATTTCTACCATCTGTGAGTCTACCACCTTCCTGCTTGTCCTTGCTATACAGCAATAAGCTTAATTTGAAAGGTAAGAAAACTCTGAAATAGTACAAATCAAGCTATCACACACACACACACACACACACACACCTCTCTTTACATACACACTTACATACATATACATAAATCAATCTCAATCTCCCATGAGAAGAGATAACTAACCAGGTTTGAATCCAGTCTATGTGGTCAGTTTATGGTTCAGTGTGTTGTGCAAAGGCAGAAAACTGGATTCACTGAGTAAAGCATGGGTTAAGCTAACTAGGGGTAAGGAAAACTAGCTACACTGAGTTTTCTCATGCCAGGATGGAGTGGGAAGATGGCTTTGTCCACTTGGGCCATGAGCACATCTGTCATTCAAAACTGGAGCAGGAGCTGAGATTCAAGATAGTGCAGAGCTAGTTGGGGGGTCACCACCACAGACTTGGGGAGCAGTGTGTTATGGGCAAGTGAAGGCAAGTAAGCAAAGATGCTAGAGTTGTCTGCCTCAGTTGCTCCATCCTGAGACAATGCTTCATGTTCCCCTCAGGCTGACAAGTCTTTTGAATGGGCTGGTCTACTCAGAAGCTAACATGGCTCCGTGGGTAAAAGGGAATTTTGAGTTGTCTCATCTACTCAGAGGCTAACGTATCGATCTGTTAACCAGACTGAACTGAGGAGTCTGGGGGAGCCCAGGTCTTCCCATAAGCTCCATATTAGCCAACAGGTAGATCTGAAGGGGTCATTTCTCTAAGCAGGATTTTATCTTATGACTTTTGTATCCAACATGCTTCTTCTAGATGTATTTTAATGTTTAATTCGGGTTCTGTGGGGATTCCACTCTGAATGCATGGCTTTAACGTCTCGTTTTGCAGGAATCGATCTCCGGTGTTAAACTACAGTGGTGTTTCTCAACCTTGGCAGCCTGAAGATGTGTGGACTTCAACTCCCAGAATTCCCCAACCAGCTTGCTGGCTGGGGAATTCTGGGAGTTGAAGTCCACACATCTTCAAGCTGTCAAGGTTGAGAAACACTGAACTACAAGTTATGAATTTGAGGGGGAGGGTAGTCTTGGTGTTGCCTTGTGTCTGAAATCGGTCCTGAAGTAGCAATCAGGCTCAAGAATGAGAACAAGCTTACAGAATACTCTCATGTCAAAAGTAAATTGTTCAAACTGAGAAGAAAATCCTGAGACCAAGATGTCACCGGCCCTGCCTATTTAGGAAGAGCCTCGGATATCTCATGTTGCAAAAAAAGTGACTGTATATTCTTGGAACAACACTGTGTGTATCAGAGTCTAAAGTATGGCATAATGAAATCTGTTAACTCCCAGCCTTTGAACTGTTCTTTATTGGCAGAAGGACAATATGATTCCATATAGCCTAGGCTTAATTTGTAGTTTAAAAATGAAATTACAGTTATTTGTACAATTATGGCATTAGTACTTTTATTATTGTAAAAAAGTAGAGAAATCTAATTTCCCCCATTGTAGGGGAGATGGGCGGGGACAAATCAAATAAATAAATAAATAAAATAATTGTACTATTGTAGTTTTCCTTGAGTTTTTGCTTTTTCTTCTTTTCTTTTTAGTTTGTATTTTCTTTTTAAGTGTATGTTTGTTGAATCATTTGGAATGAAATGAATAAGTTTTGCTTTCAACTGCTATTAT
Source organism: Liasis olivaceus (assembly GCA_030867105.1). NCBI lineage: Eukaryota > Metazoa > Chordata > Lepidosauria > Squamata > Pythonidae > Liasis > Liasis olivaceus. The sequence continues at coordinate 22,690,686 of CM061349.1, read as the reverse complement.
TTGTGTGATTTATAAAAAGGAGGAGCAAGAGGGGGAAGAGGAGGAGCAGGAGGGGGGAAGGGGGAGGAGCAGGAGCAGGAGGAAAATCATCGTTGTCGTCGTCATCATCATCATCATCATCATCATCATCATCATCATCATCATCCCTCTTGCCTGGAAATGTTGGCACACTTTCCAGTTTAAATCCCTCTGGAAAATAGATGGGACAATGTCAAGCTATCTTGATTCTCAAGAAGTATGATGGGTAGGTAGCCCATGCAATGCCTGATATTTACCACTAGATGGGGATAGGCTGTGGAATTCGATTTGATTTATTAAATTTATATACATAGCTGTTCATCAAGCTTTAGTGAAACAAAATATAATATGAAATTATTCAATTAAATACCATCAATAAGAACAAAGAAAAAGGCATTCTTAAAATCTTTCTAATAAAGACAGCATAAAGCAATTAGGAAAAAGACAATTATGTATAAAAAGGAAAAAGGTTTCTGAGAAAAAGAAGACACTCACTAAACATTTTCAAGTTCATTTTGGCAGCGTTAAATGTGATCAATGGGAAAAATATCATTGAAATACGGATTTATGCTTCACTTAGAAAAAAGCTGCTTTGAACTTGTATGCCAGAATCCCGAATTGTTATAAAATTTAATTATTAAAAATATATAGTTTTAGATCAAGGATAAAATCATCTTTTATCACAGAAAACATATTGAACTGCAGTTGATTCTCAAGGCTAAAGACATATTAGGGAGCCAATTATTATTTTTTTATTTCTGCACTACACTAATATAAATAATCTACATTTTCCCCTTCCCAGTTCTAACTTATTGTGATGAAATGGAATTTGCTTTAGATGGAGAATTTTGAAGGAATTCTTATGACAAGAGCTCTTTCAGTAGGTTAGTTGAGAGTTACAATAAACTTTCCAATGGCCTGCAGTTTGCCTGACTTTCCGTGTTTCAATTAAATCCTACAGGGAAACTTCATGAGATAGATTCTACCATACAGTGTTTTCAGACTGAGCGATCAGGGCAGCCAGGGAAATTTTGGAATAAGGAAAAGCTACATAAAAAAAAAAAAGATCACCACAGCAGCAGCCTACTCCCCCACTTCCAATAATAAAGCTCAAAAGTATTACCAAGAGAAATCCAAAAGAAATTCTTAACTACACTGAGAATAAGGTAGAAAAATAGAAGCCTCTGTTGCAGAATAAGAAAACTTAAGAAACTACAAAGCAGGTTTCAGTATAACTTTAGTTTATATAATGGTTATTCTGCTTTCTCCTCAGATTGTATAAATCTTCTGCATTTATTAAAGTGTTTAGGTGGAGGCTGAGTCCAAATACTGTAGCTGTTCAAGTTTACAGTGCTTTTCCATGTGGTAATCTTGTTAAGCTATTTTTCCATGTTTTGTGTGTGTGTGGGGGGGGGGGGGGGAGTTATCTGTAGCAAGGTCAGCGGGGTCCCCCTTATTTTTATTGCCAACATGGGTGATGTCAGTGAATACATTTCTCATTCAGCCTGGCCTGTACACCACAATTTCTCTAAAACTGGAAGACCCTGGAAGCATCAGATTTCAAGAAGCCTGTTGAAGGAAAAGGATCATAGCAACCTTATAACTAGAATGCTATTCCTGTTGCCACAGATGGGCACTGAAGCTAAGAGTGGGTAGATCGCTTTAGACCACTTGGTGTTTTCATTCCAAAGACCACATTCAAAATGGTGACATCTGGGCTCCTAAATTGAAGATAGAAGTGACTTGATTGATTTCTACATCTTCCCCTGAAACGTGGAACAGAAATAATTTTTGATATTGAGAGTGCTGCTTTTCCAGATCAAACACACAAGCAGGGAGAAGCAAGTCCATTTCCCAGAGAATCCGTCTAAATGTAACTGACCAAATCCTCAAATCTCCAAATAATGAAAACAAACTGATCCAAGTAACACAAATCTGCCGGAAGGCAACCATAAAGTGCCTTGCATCTCAGCTGGCTTAGGGGAAAGTATCCATTAAGGAGGGATTATTAACATTAGCACAAGAGGAGTACACAGCCAGGCAATGTGAAGTCAGAAAAGAGTTATTTCTACTCCACAGCCATTTCAGAGCACTGGGAGGAAATCCACAGGCTACCTTTTGAGGAACAGACAACCATTTTCTGAATTTTGTTTGGAGAAGCATATAAGTCTAAACTGCTTTTTTCTCATGAAATTATTTTTTTAATTGTCTAAGGAGGGTATTAATCTTGTTGAGATAAAGTTGTATCAATGGTTGGAAAGGAAGATACTCATCCCACAGTCATATTGAATAGGGTGTGGGTCTGAGCCCTTCAGAAACCTATTGGAACTTGAAGGATAAAGTTGTCAACGCTTCAATGAGCCAGTGTTTTACAACAGCAGTGCTGTGAATCATATGCTTTAAAAACATCTGAGCAAGTCTGCTGTAAAAAGCAAAGGAGACTTTTTTTTCTTGGAAAGATGGCGACACTCACTGTGAGATATATATATATAATTTCCGATAAGCTTCTATCAATTCCACCTTTCCTGAAATAATATTTCAGGTCTTTTAACTAGAAAAGCCAAGGCAGTATGGGTTTACACATGTATGCCCCCCACACACATGCATACGTATTTTAAATAATTGGATTGGTAAAGATGCAATCTCATAATTCCTAGGAGGGATTCCAAGAAGACAGAGAGAAAACAGTCTGTGGATACAGAAGGGAGGTCTTCCTTTGAGGACATGGAAACCACTAGTGTCTTTGGCAACCCAGTACAGCATGGATATTCTTGCGGTGGATCTGTCCAAAAGAGATGTTCTAGGGTGGCTAGAGGGAGGAGGCACCTGATTGACCAGACCTAAAGTCTTCCTGTTTTCCCAGCTGTATACTTTTTTTTGCTTTAGTTACTCTTCTATCAAAAGCTTCTACCCACCCAGAATTAGTTTTTCAGAGCTTGGTATTAGATGGCTCCTCTGCCTGATTCTTCTTTCCCTTCTCCCTTTGGATTGCCCTGTAAAAGAACACCAGAATTATTGCTCTTCTCTAGCCTGAATGGAGAAAAAACATATTATTATTAAACTAGCATTTTCCAACTGGTTATCCTCCAGACACAATGGAACTACAGGATAAATTTCCATGATAACTAGCCAGCGTGGCCAGTGTTGAACCCATATGATTGAGGATGGCTGGGTCTGTATCTCCACCTGACCCCATCTCATCCCACCACATTTCTCACTCAAGGTAGTTGCTATCTTTCACCCAATCTATTTCTAAAAGCTGATGTGAAGATCATAGTAAAATTATGCAGACTTCCCCAGGGAATTTGATAGTAAAAGTTCTTTACAGATTTCAATTTATTTTCATTAAGCTCCAGATGCAATGAACTCATAACAACTGCAGCAGTAACTCAAATCTCCAATCCTTGCTGAATAAACACGTCTGATCTGACTTTTTAATTTCACTGCTTATTCTTGTACCTTTTCTCTGTCCCATTGGGTATATATCTGAGGACTTCAAAGAAGGGCCACAATGCAGGGATACAGATCCAGTTGTTCAGAATTCCTGATACAGTAGAGTCTCGTTTAACCGACCTTCGCTTATCCGACATTCCGTCTTATCTGACGCCCCTAAAAAAAACACAACAACACGCATAAATCGGCGACGAGAAAAGTGTGCCACTTGTTTGCGAGCGTGAGTGTACTCTTTCTTGTTGCTCCTGACGGTGCGGTGCCGCAACGCAAAAATCGATTGCAACAGGCGCAGCAGGCGCGCGCGTCTAGCCTATGACTCATGTGTCGGTCATGTCTCGCCTTTCCTAATGGTTGCTCAGTGCAGTTTGTCATTGTATTATTATATTATCCGAAATTTTCGCTTATCTGACGTTCTGCCAGCCCGTTTATGTCGGATAAGCGAGACTCTACTGTAAAGAAAATGCCATAGAAAACCCTAAGTACCCATATTTCTTGTGTAGAGACTATGCCAGAAAAGAAGGCTGAGATTGGAGATGGGAGCAGGGGAACAGGGGAACAGGGTGTTGGCATGCATCAGCAACACTGGCAGGATTGGCCATGCCCTTGTAATATATTCAAAAGTCCAACTGAGTCCTATCATGCCACAGAAAGCCAGCTGAAGAAATAGTGTAACTAGCAGACTCATATTATCTTATTGGCAAACCTAGTTCTTCAAATGCTAACGTAGTCAGAATGGAAATGTCGATTTCCAGATTTATTAAAATCATCATCATCATCATCATCATCATCATCATCATCATCATCATCATCATTTTACACAGAAAAACCCTCAAGAGCCCCATTAGGGCAGGACTGGGTATCATCTATGGGCATAGAATCCATTCCTGATTGATGGGGGTAGAATTAGAATGGAGGGTCCTGTACAACAGGGCTCCTCAACCTCAGCATGGCTGGCTGGGGGATTCTGGGAGTTGAAGTCCACCCATCTTAAAGTTGCTGAGGTTGAGGAGTCCTGCTGTACAAGATGAGGTCCAGCTGAGTTGCCCTGGAATAGTTCATTATAGGCCTCACTTATCTGTTTCCAATCTTCAGAACAGATCCAGAGACCACCAGGTAGAATGAGGCTGCTGCTCTGGGAAGACTCACCACTGCCTTTAACCTGCCAAGTAACATCTGGGAAGCAGCCCTTAGAGAGAATATGAGAAGAAAAACAAGAAGAGGAAAACTGCCTTGAGCTATTCTATACGTTAATTATCACATCTTCTGGTACCCTGAATTGCTGTTCGATGACAGTGTCAGCAAGTGGAAAGAACCAAATTACTTTAATTATGGAGTAATTGCACAGAGTGATGGTAATTAAATCTTGATCAGTTTAAGTGAGCGAATTAATTGCTCCAACTTGGAATGCAAATCAGAGTGAGAGGAGTTGTTTTGTAGTTTAATTAACACCAGCCACTAAATTCTTTACCATATCTAAAATTCAGTTCATTAATGAGTTGGGATCTGCGCTCACCTTAATGGGAACTTGGACAGAACACACGCTGAGCGAGGTAGTTGGGCTGAGGAAAAAGGAAGGGAAAACTTAATATTCTTTTCAGTTGTGGAGATATTAGTTGTGCACCCACTTTGCCTTCTAGTGAAATGTGCAAATAGAAATATTTCCATATAATTAGCTCCTGCCCCCTTTTAGCCAACATCCTCTGATTTGCTAAACAATGCACCCTTTCACATTTCAATTCCTATTTCCCTCCCCCCCCCGCCACTGCACCAGTTTTATATTTGCAACATGATTTTTATTGTTTATTTATGCAAGTTCTATTCTCGACTCCATTTTTTAAAAGTCCTTTCCATTTCTGGAACTGTATTCCATACTAATGAGGATACTAGACAAAGCAGGTCCCTTGGTAATGTCTCAAGTACAGACAGGATGCCTCTACAAGGAGAATGGTGGGTGGTGTGCTGAATGGGCAGCTCCAGATTCCCAAAGGATTCCTAAAAGGTGGCTTTAATGTGCTTCTGATCCATCTAATAGCACCTGGGGAGCAAGTTAAGCAAAGAGCTCCCTCTTTGATTCCCCCTGTCCCCCTCAGTTAATGTGTATTCCTGGTTCTATGTTGCTTCTATGTATTTTACTGTTACTCTGTTCTGTTGCATGCAGTGCCCTTTGTTCTCAGCCTTGCCATAAGAACTTGTCTATAGGGCAGCATATACATCTATGAAAAGACAAAAATGAAATAGAAATAATCATTGTGAATTCTGTCACATATCACTGTTTCAGTTAGTGCAGTCAAAGCTGGTAAATGTATGGAAGTGTCCCCAAACCTTTTTTTAGAGGAGGGAAAGAACAATTGCTATGAGTTCCATGCACGGAGGGGATCCTCTATCCAAAATATGGTATTTATTTGTTTGTTTGTTTGTTTATTTATTTGAGCAATTTATATGGCCACTCAAGTCACTCACGGTGACTCCAGGTGGCTTACAGGAATAAAAATCCCACTACACCCACCCCACTCCCCTGGTGACAACAACACATTTACACTAGCCATTGGAAAAGTTCAGCACGGTTCAGAATTTAAAAAGGCTAGATAGTTCATTTTTGTTCAAAGCAGCACAACAAATCTGTTAACCTGTAATAGTGAGAGTTATTTTTTTCATTTTCTTATTTACTGGGCTGGCTGTTGCCTTCCATGGATAAAAATCAGTAGAGGAGAAAAAAACTACTGACATATAGTGCAATGGGAAGAAAATATGGGTATGTGTAGAAGAAGAGTTCATATGGACATTTTGTCCCCAAAGACTCTGGAGCTTCCTCACAGTGCAGAATTCCTTAACTGTTTTGGTAGTCATGTTTTCCTGCTTAACCTGCAGCAGTTCAAAGGTGTGCAAAATCCTATGCACTCTGCAGATTATTCTCTTGGAAGTGTAGTCAGGTGACCGATGGAGATGGGAATCGCCTACTGCCTCTTAGCCACTTCTGGCTGGTGTGGACATACCCCTCCTGCCCAGATCTCCGAAAACTCTTCCCTTTCTTTTCCCCCTAGGTGGAAAGAGCTGGGCAGAGCTGCCCAAAGGCCAATGACTGATTGATAGGCTGTGGAAGCTGCCTTGTAAAGCAGGAGAGGAGCTGGGTTTTGAAAGTGCCACCCTCTCCTGTGTTCCTCAGCACCACCCGAAGCCTGCTGAATGGGTGACACCAGGCAAGAGTATCGCAGGGGAGTCCAAAAAGTCAAGATGGTGACCAAAACCATGTGACTGAAATCCTACCCTACGGTATGAACACATAAAAAAGAGGCAGGGCTTTGATTGCACGATTGTTGCTGCCATCTGGACTTTTTTGACCTCCTCCCTGCAGACATCCCTGGCATCAGGCTTGGGGTGCTGATGGACAGCAATCAGGGCAGCACATCTGAAGCTACCCTAGTCTTCTGCCAACTCAAGGAAGGCTGGAGAACTCTTGAGTGCAGTAGCGGGGAAAGACATCTTATGGCATCTTCTCATGTTAAGACAAATTATTTGAGAAAAAAACCTAAATGCAGTACTTTAAATAAAGACTTGTGCTTTACAGAATTCCTGCCTGATATTAAATAGTTACAAAGACCATTTGAAACAGGAGGGAACTCCAAATGCAGCATGGCTGGTTAATCACATTTTGAAGTAAGTGAAATAGGACCCATTGCCATTAAAATCCCTTCCCCTCCAGTTCTGTAAGGCAATTAAGTCTGGAGTCCAAAATTACCTAACTATAATCATTATTGCTCTCTTCCTTTCTCCCCAGTGGGGTGTCAAGGAAAGGACGTTCTGAATTGCTTGCTTGCACAGTTTTCAAAATTAGCCTGGGGGCCACATATAAATACAAATCAATAGCTCCAGGATCAGAGGTTGCCCATCAAATTCTGGTCTATCTGTGCTTCACAATTTCAGGAACAGAGGTGACCGTGGTCAGGCTACCAGATCTGGGCTGCAAAAATCCAGATAACCACTAGACAACAACAAAGAGCTACAACTCTCTGTACAACCTTACTGCCATCTGGTGATCAACCAGTTAACAGGTTGGCCAGGACAATGGGCCTGTGCCAATGCCCAGACACTGCATCACAGTGGTTCTTCAGCAGAACAAGACCTTTGCTTGTAAGGCAGCAAAGCAGGAAGAGGGCAGCAACCGTGCATTATGGGGGGAGTCTTGGCCTTGCTGGCTCCAGGAAGAGGGTCAGCATCCATGGAAATTTGCTTTGCTGTTAGGAAATACCTTGTTTTCAGCCACACTATCCATAGCCTATTGGATAGATTCTTAAAAACCAGATTGCCTTTTTGAGTTGAAATGGAAGGTCGGACTAAATTGTCCAATTGCATTGGAAGCCGGCAGATTAAACGGATGATTCAGAAATCCATTTCCCCAAATCAGTTTGAAAAATCAAATTTGAATCTTTGTGAAAAACTAAATCAGATCAACCTGTTTTGAAGACTGGAACTGAAATGTCACACTGATTTTCAGAATTGAACTGAACGATGAAACGATCCAAAATGGGATGATGGTTTAAGGCCCGCTGAAGCCAAACGGCCCATCTGCTTGCTTTTAGTGCAATTTCTCTCTGGGGAAATGCCTCGCCTACATTTGCTGACCCAGCTTTTGCTGCTTGGTTAGTCCAGGACCCCTGACAAAATTTAACGCTAGCTCAGGCTGGACCTACGTGAAGAGCCAGGGAGATGGCCTTGAAAGGAATATTCAAAATCTGCTCCGTAAGCAAAAAAGGGCAAAAGCGTTCCTTGTGCCCTGGGAAGGGAGATAAGCAAAGACTCAGGCTGACACCTCCTGGACTCCGTGGGATAGAAGAGGGAAAGGTGGAAAAGCACAACAGACTTGCAAGATTCTGTTGGTAGAGCCTAGCTCCATAAAATAGAGTTCTAACTTTCCATTGGAGTTGGTTTCCTGGTCCAGTCTACCTCATAGGGCTGACAACCTTGAAGCTATTTCTGCTAAAATCTTTGGGGACCCATCACTCAGTTTGGCCTAACTGAACAGCAAGTTCAATGTCCAGAGGGCCACCTTTGTGGTCCCCCCCAGTGTTCACAGTGTAAAAAAAAAAAATTGCCACCCTTTAGCCTGATGCAAACTTGATTTCATCCTTACAACAAATGTCCAGCTTTGGAGGGATGAAAGTATGAAGCGAAGCAGCTGGATTCTCAAACAGCTCCTTTTTCTTTCTCTTTGAGAGATTTGGGTAAGGTTTTTTTTTTGTTGTTTTTTAAAGCATTTTATTTTAGTCTCCTCCAACACATTTCTGCAAAGCTGCTTTGGGCTGAGTGCCTTTTAGTCTCCCTTAGCGTTTCTATTTAAACATATGACAATGTTTTTAAAAGCATGCGGATGAGAAGTTGGGCTGGAGGCTTAGTAAGAGCAAATTGGAGATATATTGCACTTGTTACTCACTTACCACCCGGCTCAACAGCACAATACATGTAGCAGATTAAGATTTCCACTAAAATCTCTCTCCCTCTTTCTCACTCTGGGTATAAATTTAAAAAAAAAGTCTTCGCAAAGTGCTGAATCTATTAGTTCAGAACCTTGTGCTCTAGTCTGAAGAAAGTGGCTTTGCACTCCATGAAGTGTGTTAATGCATAGCTAGAAGCCTTCTTACCCTTTTTGCTTTCGCCAGTTCCAATCAGCGGAATGGATTATACTTTTAATAATCTGACATTAGTATTAAAAGTGATATTTAAAGCATTAGTCTGTGTAACTGGTACAGAGTGTCAGGGGCAGCTGCTCCCTTTTTCCTCTGAGGACACAACATATGTTTATGAAACAATGCATTAGCAGCGTCCGTCCAGATACATAGAGATCAACAGAGGAACTGGATTACTTTACTTCCCCTCTACTCCCGGTTAATGGTGACAAGGGAAAGATTTGAACATTAGGACACTAATTTTGGAAGAATGGATCAAAGAGGTTGCAGTGTACATTCAGTGGCTGGGGATATGACTAGAGTGAGGAAACCACTGTTAAAGTTGGCAAACTAACACTGGCAGCATTTTCTAGCTGGAAGCCCATGGAAAAGGTTCTTCAGAGAACTGTATCCCATTTTCAGAATGGTGGATGACAGGTACCAGATTTTGGGGTGGTTGTCTAGTATTAGAGGGCAAAAAGCCACAAATTATTTAGTCTTATGTTTCCTATTTGCAGTTCTCTAGGCAGGGTGCAAATCACCTAAAATACACATTGCAAAACAACACTTGAGGGAAACCAGAAATGAAAACGTTACTGATATATTTTTACTACCACTACCATAGACAATCATTCTTCTGTGGAGTCCTTGGTGCTCTTTGAGTTTGGTTGTTTGTTTGTAGGTGCTTCATTACCCAACTAGGTAACATCATCAGTGCAAACAACCAAGATCAGAGAGCACCAAAGACTTTACAGTTCAACCCTGAGTTACATATATTCTCTTCTATTGGACTCATTCTTCTGCTGGTGCCAAGGTTATGTCTGTAGTTGCATTGCATCTTAGAAGACTCCTTTGTTTACTTAAACCAGCTAGTTATGCTGGCTGAGGAATTCTGGGAGTTGAAGTCCACACATCTTCAAGTTGCCAAGGTTGAGAAACACTGATTTAGACTGACGTTCTCCTTCCTTTCAACTTTTTTGAGTTTAATACATTTTATATATAGTCTATTTTTGAAATAAAACTTTACCAGGGCTGCCTTAATGCAAACATAATAAGGATACTGAACTAGAATACAGAACTGTGTGATACAAAGCTTAAAAGAAATGTGGTAAAAGTAGGATGAAAACTAATTAACTCAAGGTTAATTGTTCTTAAAAGGCCTTGGGAAATCAAAGGAACTTTGCATTCTACCAAAGCCCCCAGTGGGATATTGATGGTCTGGAAGAATCTTTCTGGAGATAAGATACGTAGACTGAGCACACCAAGATCTTATTTTCTAGAGGTTGAGGGGACCGGAGAACAACTCTTGATGATGGCCTCAAGGAATGCCCTTCTGATTCTGAAATGTGCCATTCAAAGCAGTGAACATAAGTTAAAATGCAATCACAACAATGTAAGTGAAAGAAAATAAGCAATTGGCACAGAAGAATCTAGACCAGGGTTTCTCAACCTCAGCAATTTGAAGATGTGTGGACTTCAGCTCCCAGAATTCCCCAGCCAGCATCTTAAAGTCCACACATCTTAGAGTTGCTAAGGTTGAGAAACACTGATCTAGACCAAGAATAGACTCATAAAGAACAAGCAAGCTTTAAAAATCAACTATCAAAGACCTCACATTGAACATTTATTCACATAGTATCAGGGTAGTATTAGAAAACTGGCTAAACTGATTTCCTGAGCCAGTCAGTGCCGGTGTTGGGGAGGCACAATTGAGGAACAACGCATTTTATGTGTGCCTACTAAGTCTCTCAATTAACTCTCTTGGGTGGTGTTTTTCAGACTTGGACATTTTAAGATGTGTGGACTTCAACTCCCAGAATTCCCAGCCAGCATGCTGTCTGGAGAATTCTGGGAGCAATTTTAAGTCCATGCATCTTAAAATTGCCAAGTTTGAAAAACACTGATCCTGAGGGTTATCATGGCATACACTTTCATGGGGCAAAAAGTGTCAGTTTCATGAAAAGGCATGCTAAGCGGGCAGATACGCTGGAGAGTTTGTAAACGTTGGTCTAAGAAAATCTAGCAACACACACAAACAGCCCCACCACATTTGCACTGATGGAGGAATTGAGCTAGAATATCTCAGGGCAAGAGAGGTAAAAATGGAGTAACTTTATTTTCCTCCTTTCTTTAAAACAAAATATGCTGATCATCAAACAATTGTTTTTCTAGTGACACTGGAAGTATAGAAGTATTCCAGTAAAAAAACCAATATTAAATATTTTAAAAGTGTTGTCACTAGAATATGGTGGAGGAATGCCATGAGTATGGTCACCTCACTTGGACCTATCATCTGAGATGGGAACTCTCATATTTGGGGTTGCATTTGATTTTTGTTTCTTTTGATTGCTGTGTGCTAAATAAAGAACAATGCCCCTTTTTGCTGGGTGGGGAAAAATGGCAAATACCCAATTTTATCAATTCTCAAAGTATCACTTGCATACTCCAATGCATGGAAAGGACTCACCTTCCCACCTGTCTTAGACAACTTGCAATATCTTGGTGTCCCCCAAAGAATCCTGGGAAGGGTAGCCAGTAAAATATAGGCAACCCTTGGAAGCTACCCCAGATCCACCCTTTCCAGAATTCCCTGTAAATACAGAAGGGCTATTAAACCAATTTAAGCTGGAATATCTTTTGTCTTATGATTGGCCTGCTAGTTTTCAAAGGGCTGCTGCCTGTCTCTGACATCCTACCCTGAAGTGTGGCCTTGAGTGTTTCCCTATTATCCTTATCACCTGAGGGACAAAAGAAAGGGTTTGCCAGGAGCTTAGGCCTAATTGGATGGTATTTCTGTATTTTCTTATGTAAAACTGGTTCTGGTCCATTGTTTTTATTTATTTGCAATAACTGTGCTCATTGGAGTTTGTAATGACAATGCCATGGGTGAAGAGAATTTGCTCTAGGCATTATTCTCTCTCTCTGTGTTATCTCTGGCCTCTCTAAACTGGGTTTCAGGAGAAAAGCTGCAACAGACTCCGGCTGGAAAGATACCTTGCTGAGTACACACAGCTGCAGTTGTTTTGGGAGCTGCGTTCTCCAGCTGTGTTTGAAATTGCTTTACAAATACCTTGTTTATTTCAACCCCTCCCACCCCCCTTCACCTGGTGTACTTGCTAATGCAGGCAAGAAAGAAGCAGAAATAGACCCTCTTAGGATAAGGGGCTAAATAAATAAGGGCTTAGGATCTCTGTGCTTTGAATTGGGAAGCTCATGGTTTGAAATTTGCTTCTTGCTTAGGTGATGTGAGAACAAATGGTGCCCCGTCCCTCCAGCATCTGAAATCCAACTGGACTGGTAGTGGACTTTTCCTTATTGGGCTACCCTTGAAGACATTATGCTAGTTTAAGGGGCACAGGAAATGCGTTATGGCACCCAGATCTTTCTTCTAATACTTTGTTCATACCTCCCAGAATCTTCTCCCTGAGTTGTTGTTGTTATTATGGTTGGTCACACAGTCAGCCAGATGTTTAGACTGGATCTGGCATTTTTATCCACCTATCGAGTCCTTCCCAAGGACCTGGGATAGGCAGATGTTGTTGCTTGATGGTGTTAAAGGTATGGTCACAGGATGTAAGCTGTTCCAAGTAAAGCTGCCTTTTGCAATTGACTGATGGTGATTTTGTCAATGCCAGTGGTCTTCAAGCAGTGCTCCAGATGTTTTGGGACTGCACCCCTAAAAATAGTACTATTGGTACTATTGGTACTATTGGTACTATTGGTACTATTTTTGCTTTCTTCTGCCACAGTTGTTCTACTTCTATTTGCAGGTCTTTGTATCTTATGATTTTCTCCAGTTCTTTCTCTTCTATTCTGCTGTGTCCAGGTATTGCAATGTCCACTATCCAGATTTTTTTCTTTCTTATCAACAATTGTTAAGTCTGGGGTGTTGTTTGGCAGGTGCTTGCCTGTTTGAATTCTAAAGTCCCAGAGCACTTTAGCTGCCTCATTTTCTATTACTTTGTCTGTTTTGTGGTCCCACCAGTTCTTGCTTGCAGGCAAATGGCATTTCTTCCAGGTATTCCAATGCACCATTGTTGCTACTTTGTCATGCTGTTGTTTGTAGTCCGTCTGCACGATCTTCTTGCAGCAGCTAACTAGGTAGTCCACTGTTTCTTCAGCTTCTCTGCAGAGGCAGAATTTGCTGTCTGTTGCTGTCTTCTCAATTCTGGCTTTACAGTGGTACCTCGGTTCATGAACTTAATTCGTTCCGCGACTCTGGTCGTGACCCGAAATGGTCGTGAACCGAATTAAATTTTCCCATAAGGTTCAATGTAAATACGGTTAATCCGTTCTGACCCCAAATTTGGTCGCCAACCGATTTCTGGTCACGACCCGAGTCAAATTTCCCCATAAGGTTCAATGTAAATACGGTTAATCCGTTCTGAACAATTTTTTTTAAAAAAAAAACCGCAAAAATATGACACAAAGTACAGTACGAAGAGAGAGAAAGCTAACCTTGTTCGACGCGACTCCCGGCGTGGAGGACAGGAAGGCGGGTGGGGAGGCAGTTACTGCTTGGAGGGAGAGTCCCCCTCCCTACAGGAAGCTGCGACCATGTGTCACGGGAGGGAAAATGGCCGCAGATCCTGTTTGTCACCCGATCCGGCGTTCGCGAACGGAGGCAAATTTTTGCGGCCGGAGCTGTTTGTGAACCGAATTGTTCGTGAACAGATGCGTTCGTGAACCGAGGTACCACTGTATATGCATCTGTTCTTAAAGCTTGGTCTTGTGCAGCCAAAATTAGCCTCTCATTCAACTTTCCTGCTCTTAGCCATTGACAGGTCTTGCTGTTATCTGCTTTGCCTGCTAGTTTTTTTGTGTACTGGCCATGTAATACTTTGACTTGCCATGCCTCTTTTCTGTTCTTCATTTGGTCTTTCTTAAAGGCCAGTTTGTTCTCTTTGGTATTCAGTAAGCTTCAGTGCATCTTCTTCACTGTCCTTCAGATATTCTTCCAATGCCCTTTTTTCTTCTTCAACTGTCTGGTGTACTTGCAACATTCCACATCCACCTATGCTCCTTGGTAAGTAGAGTCTGTCAACATCGCTGCATAGATGAAGGGCGTGATTCACTGTCATTATTTTTCTGGTCTTCCTATCCAGGGCTTCTAGTTCTGCTTGAGTCCAGTCCATTATTCCAGCTGTGTATCTAATGACTGGAATTGCCCACGTGTTAATTGCCTTGATGGTATTTCCTCCACTGAATTTGGACTTTAAGATCTTCTTCACTCTTCTGATGTATTTGCTACTGACCTTCTTGACTTCAATGTGCTTGATGTTGTCAGCTTGAAGGATGCCTAGGTGCAGTGATCCTCATCCAGACTCTTGATGTTATTTCCATAGGGCATCTTGATTCCTTCAGTTTTCACTATTTTTCCCCTGTTGATGGTCAGGGTGGCCATCAGTCAGTCAGTCCAAATTCCATTGCAATATCTTGGCTGTTTATTTGGACAGTGTTGAGAGCAGCAATTCCATTTCAGATGGTGTTTTTTCATACAGTTTCAGATTGTCCATGTAAAGGAGGTGGGATAACCTGGCAGATGTTTTTGATGTTTGATAGCCATGGCCTGTCTTATTCAGTATTGTTGACAAAGGAATCAATGCAATGACAAACAACAGTGCTGATAGTGAGTCTCCTTGAAAGATTCCTCTCTTGATGTTAGCCTCTCCCAGTCAATCATCATTGACCGGCAACTGTTTCTTCCATTGTGCCATTGATCTTTGCACAAAGCTTCTGATGTTTCTACTGACTCCTTTCATTCCTAGGCACTTGATTATCCAGTCATGTGGCAGAGAGCCAAATGCCTTCTTGTAATCAATCCAAGCTACATTCAAGTTGGTCTTCCTTCTCTTACAGTTTTCCAAAATCATCTTGTCAATTAGGAGTTGATCTTTTGTCCCTCTGCTGTTTAGGTGGTTTCCTTTCTGCTCAGATGAAAAGAGCTTGTTTTCAACTAGATGCTGTTGGACTGCATCAGCTACAACACCAGTTAGCAGTCTGAAAGTTGTTGGCAATCAGGTGATTGGCCTGTAGTTGTCTGGTGCTGCCTCTTTTGCTGGATCTTTCATTATCAGGTAGATTTTGCCAGATGTTAACCAATCTTCAATTTGGTTCTGTAGTTGCTGGCCCTGGTTGCTCGGCCAACAGTGCTGAGTCCTGTAGCCCACTGGTCATCAGATGTCCAGGAACTAGAACACTTAGCCTGGTCCTTGTTGACCCAGGTGGCAACCGATGGGTTTCTATAAATTATATCTCACCATATTGTTTATGGGAGAGACACTCTTCATCTGGCTCTTCTGATGTGTCCTGTCCAGTATGGTTGAACCTCTGGCATAGCTCCCATCCTCCTTGGAGCATGCAAGCCCCACAACCATGTCATGGTAGTGCCTCCTTAGGGGTTGTTGTTGTTATTATTTCAATTTATATAGCCACCCATCTCAAGTATATGACTCTGGGTGGCTTAGAACAGTTAAAACACAAACAAAAATGGTAAACAAAATACAAAATAAAAACATGTAGCTGCCTTACTTTGCATAATTGCAGGGCCAATCTAGTTGCAAGGCTCAGGTCAGACTTTATGCCTGAGGTTTTATAGAGCCAGTTTGGGGTAGTGGTGAAGGCTACCTTTACTTTAAGTCCCACCTTAGGCACGAAGCCAGCTGGGCGACCTTGGGCCAGTCACTTTCTCTCAGCCCTAGGAAGCAGGCAGTGGCAAACTAAACACTGACTTGAAGGCGCATGCACGTGTGCACACACACACTCCCCCCTCTATATGACAGATGAAAGAAAATGTTGTTTCTGAAGTGAAATTTTCTACAAAGCAAGCTAGGGATGATAGGATTATTGGGATCAGGGATGCACTATATCTGGTCTAATACTGATGCCAGGTATCTTTTGATCCATGATTCAAAGCAAATGTTGGCAGGGAATCTGGCCTTAATCCAAATTTAGGAAATTACCTGGGGATATCTAATGGTAGAGTGTCCTGGTAACCTGTAAAGATATGTGGAGATAACCTTGATGAAGGACTAGATCAGCGTTTTTCAAACTTGGCAACTTTAAGATGTGTGGACTTCAATTCCCAGAATTCCCCAGTGTTTAAAAAACACTGGACTAGATTAATCATTATGGCAGGAGAAAGAAACTCAAAATAACCTCTCCCTGATCCTCTTTGGTATGAGAGGGGGCACTCTGGAGGTTTTCAAGATTGGTGTCAGCTCTTTGAAGTTGGCCAGATAGGATTACAGGGATTCTAATTTATTGTTGTAGGGCAACGTTTCTCAACCTTGGGAACTTTAAGATGTGTGGACTTCAACTCCCAGAATTCCCCAGCTAGCATACTGGCTGGGGAATTCTGGGAGTTGAAGTCTATACATCTTAAAGTTCCCAAGCTTGAAAAACACTGCTTGTGGGATATAACAACAAAATATTGAAAGCCACCAGGGTGTCCCTTTGCCCCCTCTTATAACAAAGAGGATCAAAGGTATGTGTGTGTCTTTATTTTGAGTTTTCTTCTCTCACATTCCACTTTACCAGGACTGAGTTGTCATTGTTCCTTTAGTGGCTCACCCAGTCCTTCATCAAGGTAACCTCCACATTCCCCCACGTAACCCCTACATGGTTTCACTGGATTGCCACACCTTATCTGTAACAGGTAAGATTTAGAATGATATATTTCACATGGCTGTTGCAAGGATGTAATGAGAATTACTACTACTACTACTTGTATATGTGAAATGCCTCAAATATTCCAAATTACTCCCTAATTGCTTATATTATTGGTATTAATATTAGTCAGAGAGGACAAATTAAAAAATCAAAGTTGTTGAAAAGAAATGATTAGGGTGGCCAGGGCCCTGACTTGATACAGGATGATCCTCTGTTTTAAGAGCAATCTAGTTCTAATCCCATTTAAAGATAAAAAAGCATCAGAAAAGAAAGCTGATCTGGAAATTACTCATCAAGAGTTTGCTTATTTATTTATACAGCAGTCCATGTAATGCCCACTTCAAAGACTCTAAGCCAATGTTTCTCAACCTTAGCAACTTTAAGATAGGTGGACTTCAACTCCCAGAATTCCTCAGCCATAAGGTTGAGAAACACTGCTCTAAGCATACAATAACTATAACACATCAGCATATAGGAAGACAATCTACAAACATGAACAAAATCCCAGTCAAAATCCTGTAATAAAACCCTATTCATTAAAAAGAAAAATATGATAGAATAAGGCAGCCCGCCACTCCCATTAGCAAGCAAAGGCTGTCAGAAAGCAACCAGCTTGGAAGCCCCATAAACCTCAGGAGGCCTATCCTCCCACAGTGTGGGAGTAGCCACTGAGGGGGATCGCTGCTAGGCCTCCCTCCCCTTCACATCATGTGGATTGGGGACACTCAGGAAGAACACACATCTGACTGGAAGAGATAGTTCTGTAGGAAGGTGAGCTCTTCAAGGTCCAGGAAACCCAAACCAAACATACTAATACAACCTTTATTGTAAGGTTACAGTAACAGAATCTTGCAAGCGTGTCTCCCCTCCTCTGCCTTTATGTTCTGGAGAACTAGGGAGGGTCAATTTTGAGACCTCCGTTTTTCCACACACACACACACACACACACACACACACACGTTCCTGCTTTAGACTCAGATTTCTCTTATTAGATCGTTGTCTAGGGTGTGATGCCTCCTCCTGTCTCTCAAGGTTATTCTCACAACCCATTACATCAACCCAGAGAACAAGCATGCAGGGCTAAAGCAGTTGGACCTGGAAACCTATGGATAACTTATTGATTTGGTGTAATAACCAGCATTACCCCAAAGCACTACACTGGTGCAATAGTGTACCGCTAAATCAAGTTACATGTGCTAGCAAGCAGGCTGCTGCATTGGGGACCAAGGGAGGTTTCTGAGTCATGTTTAAGAATAGCACTCATGTAGTGCCTTACATTAGTCTAATTCAGTGTTTCTCATACTTGGCAACTTCTGGGAGTTAAAGTCCACACATCTTAAAGTTGCTGAGTTTGAGAAACACTGGTCTAATGGCATGGTGATGAGGGCTTCCCAGCTGAGAAAACCCTGCAGTCGGTGCACCAGCCAAAGTTGGGCAAAGAGGTCCCTGGACACTATTTCTACCTGCTGCTTGAGATGGAGCCATGAGTCCAAGCAAACCCACATGTTGCAACCCCACTTCTTTGGGGAAGGGGGAAGTTATCAATTGTCCCTGGAGAGCTTGGGAGGAGGATCCCTTGGAAATAATTTTTCCTGCTTTAATAAGCTGGATCATTTCCCCACTTATATAATAGTAATGATTTCTGAATGTTCATCTCTACATATAAATGAGTATTTGTAATATTTATGCAGATATGTCACATTTCCTTGGGGGGTTGTAATGCCTCCTTCTCCCCCTTTTTATAGGTAATTGATCACCTACAAGGTGTGTTTTTTACTGTACTTTCCAGTTCTACTTTGCTGATTTGTCACTAGAGGGTGCTCAAATGCTGCAAGTTGTAAAATTGTTGTACCAGAAAAGAAATGAAGCTAGAGATTAAAATCACCTTTTAGGAGCACCGATCTGCATAGAGGGCCGTGATGGTGGGAGATCTCAGTTTAGACTTGACCTTTATTTTTAAAAAGGCTGTAGTAACGAGAGGAAAGTATGAAAAAAATTACCATACTGTCAATAAATCATACTAATCATACTAGTACTAAGAGTCAAAGAGCACAGTGAAAAAATGGGACTAAAATTAAATACAAAGAAGGCCAAACTAATGACAGCAGGTACAACAACCAGCTTTAGAATTGGCAATGAAGACATTGAAGTGGTGGACAGCTTCTGCCTTTTAGGATCAACTGCCAACGATAAAGGAACAAGCAGGCAAGAAATATGCCACAGACTAGCACTCAGTAGAGTAGCCATGAAGGCCTTGGAAAAGATATTCAAATGCTGTGATGTGTCCATACTTACAAAGGTCAGAATCATGCAAGCCATCGTATTCCCTGTGACATTCTATGGAAGTGAAGGTTGGACTTTAAAGAAGCAGGATAGGAAGAATATTGGACACCTCTGAACTCTGGTGTTGGAGAAGACTCGTGAGAATACCATGGACAGCCCAAAAAACAAACCAATGGATCATCAAACAAATCAACCCAAAGTTCTCAACTGAGGCACAAATGACCGGGCTCAAATTATCCTACTTTGGACACATTATGCGAAGACCCAGCTCTTTGGAAAAGGCTGTAATGATGGGAAAGGTCGAAGGAAAGAGAAGAGGACAACCAGCAGCAAAGTAAATGGACTCAGTTACGGTGGCAATGAGTGCACCATTCAGAGACTTGAAAGAACATATTAGGGATAGATCATCATGGAGAAGACCTATCTATGTGCTTGCTAGGAACTGAAAATGACTTAATGGCACATAATCAATCAATCAATCAATCAATCAAATCATATAGCAATAAACTGAAGCACAACTGAAAGCAGTATCAGTAGTTCTTACTTCAAGAACTGACAGGCTTATGTCCATTTCAAAGAAATAGGGCCTTCAATCAATCTATCGTATAAACTAAATCTCTAGCTGTAAATTCAAATCTGGAAGCAAATGATATCACAGTGGCATGCCTTGACTAGTCCAGCAAAATCTTTTAATTTATACCTTATGCAGGAATACAAGAGCTGCCAAGTTTTTAATCAACTCTTTGTCCTGTGCCTCCAATGAAAGCTTGATCTCAAATATTAGCAGGGCGCATTCATAACATTTACCTCCATGACTTGAAAAGCTGGTTGAAAGGGTGGTTTTTGAAAGTTATTTCTGAGCATGTGGCAATTCTTTCTACTGGTTCAGAGCATATAAACTCAGTTTGCTGGATGGCTCCAGTGACATCCACAGAGCGTTAGAAATTAGAAATTTAATTTTTCAACTTTAATGTGACCCTTTAGCAATACTTAAGGTGTTGTACAAAAACGAAATATGTAAAATGTTTTAAGATAGTTGACATACATTAAATCCTATAGAACAACAATGAGCACATCTTATATAGCCAGAAGGCAAAATTAAATGAATGCAAACTTAATTTCCTAAATATCTCTGCTTAAATGTAACCCATATAACTGCTTTATCAAACCTGTTACATTCAGCTTGCTACCTTCCTCTGCAATTGTATTCAACCTCTTCCTTTAATCATCTCCAGTGTTCCAGATAGTCCCATGATCTTGCTGGATGGTTATTCTGTACCTACACTGTATTTTATTTGCTTTCTTAACTGCTGCCACATGTCAAGACTGTTTTAAATCTCCTTTACAATGGAACTAAAAGTCCACCATAAATGTATGCCAGGGCAATCAGAACTGAAGTGCAAGCTTCAGAAGACCATTAGAGGGCAGCAAATATATTCAGAAAACTTCCTTAGTTGCCCTCTAGTGGTCTTCTGGTATGGTTAATATGTATGTGGGGTGCATGTTCATCCCCATCTATATGCTTAGCTTTGTATTCTGTGAGTAAGCTCTCTCTTTTTTTTTTTTTTAAAAAGCATGGATTCATGCCCAAATGTGGGGCTTTATGCATGTGATTGTATGCCATACATTTGCACATGCACAGACCTAATCTTTTATGTACTTACCCCTTTATGTCCCACCCTTCCCCAAAATAACTCAGAGCTGATACCGAACCCTCACAACCCCCTGTAGAGCAGCTCAAGCTGAGAAAGATTAACTTGGTTAAGGCCACACAGCATGTTGCTTGTAAATTTCCCACCTCTAAAATCGTTGGCCATTATCCAGTTAAATTATTTTAACTACCTTTTATTGAAGAAATCACTAAGGCCTACAGTAATGTGCTTGTTTGCAGTTTAACCTGTTGGGTGAACACAGCCCAAATTGCAAGCAAGCAAAGTAGGATAGCTCATAGAAAGCTATTACAGTAAGAAGCAATCATTCACCCAAAGAAAAGACGAGAGGCATTTGCAAGTTTATGCAACGTAGTAGATGCCTGATTGCTGTCTGTTGATGGCGACTTCAGTCATACCTCCTCCTTTTCCTTCTGACTACACTTGATCTTGAAATGGGAGTGGAGCAGACTAGGTTTGCTAAATGATGTCCATCTAATCCATTTCACACAGTGGGTGTCGGGGCATCTGCGGGATGTGGTGAAAATGGCCAAGTTGGTGGCTGCAGCGGTGTAATCAAACCTCTGCCTATTTTTTATCTGGAGACACCCCTGGTGGGACGGGGAGAGGGGGTTTAAACATATATAGAATACTTCTTCAAGGCTCCAGTCCCTTTTGGTGTCATAATGGAATATGACACCAAATCTCCTGACTTTCTTTTCTGGCTGGCTAAACAAAGGTACATCCCCCTCAGTGAATGGGTGACTGTTTGAGGATAGTGATGGTGAATGAATATCCAACAGCGTGTCTTTCCTGCCTTCCCACGTCATGCTTGCTCTGGCACGGTCAAAGCCATGTCTGCAGGCCAAAAGAGAGAGGCAGTGCTTCCCCCATCTCATCTTCCAAACAGCATTTTCTTCCAGGTGGTAGGAGGTGAAAGTTGGCTTTGCACCACTGCTGACCCATTGACGATTTTATTTATTTATTTATTTATTTACGTATATTTCAAATTTAGTCACCGCCCATCTCACTCAGCGAGTGACTCTGGGTGGTTTACAATAAAATAAGAATAAAAGCCAATTTAAAATACGATAAAAGCAGTAATAAAAAATAAATAATAATCCAAGGGATAGATGGCATAAATAAATTATCAACCTCTGGGACCGTCTTCAGGGTGCTAATCACCCCAGGGCTGGTTACCTCCCCTCGAACCCTCTGCGAGCTGGCAGAGCCAGGTCTTCACCCCATGTCCGGAAGGCCAGGAAAGTGGGGGCCCACCTCACCACTGGGGGGAGAGTGTTCCATGGGGCAGGAGCAACGCAGAGAAGGCTCTTTCTGCAACCCACTAAATGACATTCTTTAATCGACGGGGTCTGTAACATGCCTTCCCTGCCTGCCTGGGTGGGACGGGTCAAAGTAATGGGGATGAGATGGTCTCTCAGATAACCTGGTCCCGTGCCATGTAGGGCTTTAAAGCTGATGACCAACACCTTGAATTGGATCTGGAAACAGATTGGCACCCAATGCAGCTCCTGCAGCAAAGGTGTTTCATGTGCCATCCTTGGGGTACCCAAAATTGCCCGTGTAGCCACATTCTGAACCAGCGGTAGCTTCTGGATGCTTTTCAAGGGTAGCCCCATGTAGAGCGCATTGCAACAGTCTATACAGGACATGACTATTTATGCCTGTTTTGTGGGTAAGGATGGCTGGGTGGAAGCAACAAGCTGATGTTAAAAATAATGTTGATTTATTTGATTTATATATCACCTTTCACCCAGAAACTCAAGCTAGTGTACATAGTGCTCCTTCCTATTTTTTTTTTTCTCAAACAAGAACCCAGCGTGAGGTAGTTTGGACTGAGAAAGAATGCTTGGCTCTAAATCAGTGTTTTTCGACCTTGGGAACTTTAAGATGTGTGGACTTCAACTCCCAGAATTCCCCAGCCAGCCATGCTGGCTGGGGAATTCTGGGAGTTGAAGTCCACACATCTTAAAGTTCTTAAGGTTGAGAAACACTGCTCCAGACGGTCACTCATGCTTTGATCATCTCACATATGGACTATTGTGAAGTGCTACCCTCAAACACTACTTGAAAGCTGCAGTTGGTCCAGAATAGGGCAGTGCGGGTAGTGGTGGGAATGTTGCCTTATGCTCACGTCTCCCCACTCCTCCGCAAACTGCATTGATTGCCATGTGGCTTCCATGTGCAATTCAAGGTGCTGGTTACCACCCAAAAAGCCCTTTGTGCCATAGGGCCTGGTTATCTGAGAGAAAGCCCATCTCCAATAATTTGTGCCTGTCCTATATGATTTGTGCTCTGGGTCCCATGGATTGAGCAATATTATTTGTTAGGACCAGGAAGTGTGACTTTTCTGTCGCAGCACCTGCCCTCTGGAACGGCACCCCCAAGAGATCCTGTATGGCTCCCACCATAACAAAGTTCTTGAGAACGTAGTTGATCCCCCAGGCTCTGGGTTAGGATGGGTGTTTATCTGCTTGAGGAACTGTTTTCTGGTTGTGTGTGTGTGTGTGCATTTTGTTTTGCTATTTTTATTCTTGTATGCTGCCCAGAGCTTGATGAAGTTGGACTGCCTTCTAAATTCAATAAACAAATAAACAAAAAAGGGAAGCATTGGAGGCTTGGGCAACATGTAGATCTCAAAGTACAAGTAACAAGCATCTTCCCATGTTATCCTTCTGTTGCACGATCTGAGGTATGTCATTCAAACAGAAGAGCTGCCATGTTTTGGTGAGAGCCCATTCAAATGTTCTGTGAGTGCCCAGGAAAGTCATGATCTCTCAGCTATCCTCATCTGCAAAATGGACATAATACTAATTTACCTTAAGAATATAAGAACCACATTGGACTCGATGCTTCCACAATAGCCAATCAGAGGCAAACTGCACACAATTCTGGAGTAAATTAGCCACCAGGATTTGTAGCATCTGACATCCCATTCTCTGTCTAAATTAAAAACCATCATCCCTAGATACAATCCAATGTGCACTTCCGTGGGAGAAATCCTTTTGGATTTAAAAATCTTTTGACCAGATTTATTATTTCTGCCTATATAGCAGATGAGGGAACTCATTTGCAGCATCCCCTTTCGGGCCACAACATCTACTACATTTTTAGCAATCTCCAAGGGGCAAATCGACATATAATGCAAATTAAGACGTTTGCAAGAAATTCCCAGAAAAGCACTAAGCCACAGAGCTGCAGTTGGCTGTTGCAGCAAACCCAAATGGGTCAAGAACAGCACCATACACCTGTTCACACGCAGCTAAGGTTGATGCGTGTAAGCGTATACAGTTACGCGAATTGCTCGCTTTTTCTACACAGGTTTCCCGTTGTAAAAATTGTGCATCCTAACAACCAGAACTGGATCGGTCATGGGAAAGATCATGGAACTTCCTGTCAGTTCAATTCGGGTTTGAATCAAGACATTGGAAATGGCAAGCCTAACTTTGCTCCTGCTTAACATGTGAAGTGCTCCAGGTTTAAAGGTTACAGCAGTGTTGTCCAAACTTGGCCACTTTAAGATGAGTGGACTTCAACTCCCAGAATTCCTCAGCCAGCCATGCTGGCTGGGGAATTCTGGGAGTAATGAAGCTCAAGCTCAGATACTTTGGTCACCTAATGCGAAGAGAGGACTCTTTGGAAAGGACCCTGATGCTGGGAAAGATTGAAGGCAAAAGGAGAAGAGGACGGCAGAGGATGAGATGGCTAGATAGCATCACTGAAGCAATGAGCATGAAACTGAGCAAACTCAGGGAGGCAGTGAAGGACAGGAAGGCCTGGCGCAATATGGTGGGATCACGAAGAGTCGGACACGACTTAACGACTGAACAACAACAACATCTTAAAGCGGCCAAGTTTGGACAAGACTGGGTTACAGCATTGCGTTCCATCGTGTTGACCTCCAGCCGGGCCTCGAGAAACTGCACGGAAGGCGAGCGCGGTCTTCAGTCGTCGTCACAAAAAATGCCTTTTATAAGGTCGGAGGGGGCTGCCACCCCGGCGCTCCCGCGGCCTGCAGCGCTGACCTTCCCCAGCCGGGGGAGCGCGTCGTGCAAAAGCGAGCCCGTTCCGGCGCAACCACTGTGGGAGGGAAAGGTGCTTCTCTCCGCCCCGAAGCTGGGAGATGGAACAACCCAGCGTGGCCCCGCCCCCTCCTAGCAGAACCCGGAAGTGGCGCCCGCAGGCGGGAGCGGCGCCCCTGAGCGTGTTCTTGCTGCTCTATGGGGGCACTGAGTGGGGCTGGCGCGATGGGAGCGGCTGTGGCGGCCTTTTACGTGACAGCTGCGCCCCACTCCGCGCTCGGGGGAGATTCGGGTAAAGTATCAAGATCCGGCCTCATGCCCTGCCTGTTTTCTCGCGGATATCCCCCGCCCCTAAGTTGTACTGCATGCTTTTGCATATTCTAATTTATGGTAGTATCAACCCATTGGTCAGTTGTATATATCGTTTTTCTCTGTGCCTCTCTTCTAGCAATGGGAGGCTCGCTTTTGCAAGGTGGTACTGGATTTAAAAAAAAAACCAACACTCGATTTGTTAAAAAAATAAACATGGATTACTGTTGTGGCGGAATGTTAATCTTCATTTTTGTGATACAGTGGATCCCATGTGGATTGGGGAGAATCTGGAAATTCAGTTCTCCTTTCTTTCGGATGATCACCACGTCAAGGTTGTTTATGAGGATGTAATGAAATGCGGCCCTGCATGCATCTGATAACTGTCCAAACTTAATTGCTTTGCATTGATAACTTGCAGTTGAATGAGTAAATGGAGGGGGGGGGAGGATATTGAAAAGTTTTAA
Source organism: Liasis olivaceus (assembly GCA_030867105.1). NCBI lineage: Eukaryota > Metazoa > Chordata > Lepidosauria > Squamata > Pythonidae > Liasis > Liasis olivaceus. Next base: position 22,665,133 of record CM061349.1, on the reverse strand, counting down.
TTTCAAGGTGTCAGATCTGTGGTGACTTGTTTCTATAGTCCTAGGTGGCACAAGCTAGATTTGCATTTGTGCCGCTTAAAGTTTCTTGGGCAGTAAAAGTTATTTTAAAGAAAAGTAGTTCAAATATATAATAAAATACCATAAAAGGGTCTGCTCTGCTTATTTAATGGATGCAGAATTGAAGGCAAAAGACTTTGTAGATGTGATGCAAAAGGGGAAAAAACCCCATTCTTTCCTCTTAAACAGATATTCACAGGGTACTGATTTTCCTCTGATGGAGATACAGGTGTTTAAACTCATTGAGCAAAAAGATGATTCTACTGTTTACCCCCTCCCCCCCATTATTGTTGTGCACATAGCACATCTGGAATGCACCCAAGACAAGTTTTGATTGGGGAATATGCAAGAACGTTGATTTAGATTTGCAATTCAACCATTCTGTGACATCTGTGGACTATATTAATGAATAATAATAATACTCGCATGGCAAGATTATAGTGGAAAAACCTTCCTGTGTGAGCCAATCTAATGCAAATAAGATGAAGCAGTGGTGGTGTTATTAAATAGTTGTATGTGATTATTAGAATAATGTTTGACTGGCATACTTCTGAAAACTCTCTGGGTGAGAGAGTGCAATTTGCGTATAATATGACAGCGATTTCCCCACAATTGTTGGGGAAGGATTAAGATGTTTCTCTAGGACTGGAGAGACACGGGTTCAAGTCTTTTCTTAGCTGTGGAAGCTCTCTGGTTGACTTTAGGCTAATTGCTGTGTCCTCATCCCAACTGTCTCCACAGAATTTGGGGGAGTGGGAGGAAGAGGAAGAAGGAATGCTGTATATGAAATTTTAAGAGCCGTATTGAGAAAAGGTAGGATATCATTCCAGCAAGAGATAGTAGGTAGGTAGGTAGGTAGGTAGATGGATAGATAAAATCTCCCATCATAGAGCCTGATTTCTTTCTAAACCACTTTCCATGGCTTGGTGTCTTTTGAATGAGCTGGTGAAGGATGAGAACATCTAAAGGCCCTTGTTATGGCAGGCTACTCTTCCCAATTAAGGAAGCTTATGCGAAATAATTACAAAGGAGCAGAATAAGATCAGCACAATTAATAATAATACATCCATTATTCAGAATTACAGAAATAGATACTGTAGAGCAGTGGTTAAAATACTTTAAAAGATCAGCAATACAAAATTGAAAACTCCAGCAAAGGTCCCCCTCAATTCTAAGTAGCAGCACTCATTTAAAAGTAGATAAAAAAAAACTAGCCTATTAAAGTTGAATGACATTTTCCAGAACCATGGGAGTAGATGTCAAATGTTGCAACAGTTGGAATTTCTTCTTTCCTTCACACAGCATCCTCCAAATATGCTCTGGAACCTTTCCCCAATTTTCTGGTCCACATTTGGAGGGCGTACAAGCTCTTGCAGATGGAGAGAGAGCTCCATTCCATTAGCGGCATCTGTTCTGTTGGTGACTACGGACATACGGACTGTTAAATATAATCTTAGTAAATCTGTATTGAACGTGAAAAGGAATATGACTCAAGAAATGCTCTGTGAGCTTTGACAGTTTTAAGCTAGGGGCAGGCAAGCTGCTATGCTCCAGATATTTTGGACACAAATCCCGTAATCTCTAACCAGCATGACCAATGGTCAGGGGTAATGGATATGTTTCCTCCAGATTGTTTTGATTATATACCTATATACCCGAACGTATGTGAAGGTGTCCTCTCTTTGAAAAGCTGTTCAATCAAGACCCGTCAAAAAGGAGAGCGGGGATCTTGGCCGTTGCCTCTCAGTCTGCAGGCAGGATCGGCAGCAAAGCATACAGGTTACTTATAAGGAGGATACATTTCTATTTACAGTACTGATAATGATAATCATGATGATAATGCACCTTTATCAAGGCACAGTACAAAACAAGCAACCCTCCCCCCCAAATAATTATAAATTGCTCCAATAAAATTTGCCCAGAACTCAGTAATGAATATTACTGAAACACTTAAAACAGTTGCCTGGGATAAGACCGAGTGTGTACACCTCCTTAATAATTTAAAATGGGTGTTATTCTGGACCTGTTAGTGAAATAAGAGTAGGGTGGAACAACCAGATCCTACGTTAACCTGCTGATCAAATAAAAAGGTCTTTAACCCCCTTTTAAAGGCCATCAGATTTCCCCAAAGACAAAGGGAGTTGATCCCAGTTTTGTGGGGCCAGATCCCTAAATAAATTTAATGCGCTCATACCTAGATGTGCATCTGTACATACAAATCAATGTGCAAATTTTATGTGAATTAAAATCCTCTTTTCTGCCCCTATTTCCTTTTGCTTTACAGGGTAGAAATATTTATTTTTATTTATTTATTTAGACATCAGATAGCACCCTCTTTTGATTCCCCTGAGCCAGTGAGGCAGATTATGAGGTTTTGGCTGTGTGTGAGGAGTGGTTGATTGATTGTACCAATCCTGCATAGCAGCAAAGGCCAGAATAACCATAATAGAGAAAATTCCTGAAGGACAGTGCGCACAGGCTCCTTCAACAGCAGTACAGATCAGGGCTGGAAAAGGGGAAGTAGGGTTGGAAAGAGAGAATATGGTTGCTGTCTGGTTTATGCTTTCCCCCTGTAACTGAAGCATTGTTAACAGCATGGGAACTTTTCATGCGTCATGGGAAGTTGAGCACTAGATCAGTGTTTCTCAACCTCGGCAACTGTAAGGTATTTGGACTTCAACTCCCAGAATTCCCCAGCCAGCATGCTGGCTGGGGAATTCTGGGAGTTGAAGTCCACATATCTTAAAGAGGCCAAGGTTGAGAAACATTGCACTAGATGAATTAATAGGCAGGCTGAGCAAGGACATTGATGTTTAAGCCTGTCAACCTGATGGGATGTTAAAGAAATAACGTAAAGGGGTCAGGGCTGTGGTGGAAAAACCTACCTCTAAAGAAAGCCAACAACTGGAGAAATCCAATAAAACTGATTTATTAAGCTAGCAAAGGAATAAGTGATCACTAAGTCCCCAGCAAACCAAGGCAAGAGTCCTGATGTCAGGGAACACGGATCTTATATAGCTTCCATCATATTAGATCATATTCTAAAGACCGTAGGGTAATCATCAAGGTGAGGAAATAGAAGGTGTCATCTTTGGAAGGTGGGACTGATTGTTTGGAGAAGAGGAATCACAACACATAGGCAATGGCTTATCAAAGGTACCGATACCAAGTAAGTTAGCTTTCCATAGCATGAGTCTCCATGTTCTATAAACATGGGGAACCCTGTATGAGCTTATTACCTTTGTCCCTGAGTAAATCAGCATAAGTGGAGGACATGTGACATACATCTCAAAGCCTCCTTTAGTCACAGGGAGGATGATGCATAGTAAAGAATGGGGGTCTTGCTAGTGTCGTGAAGATGGCAGTTTGCCCTTGCTTACATATGAGGTGAGAAGAAGGCTGCATAGCAAAGCAAGCAATTTTATGCAGGGTGGGGAACTGCCACAGTCTTCTAAGTTCTGTACAAAATTATTGGGTATGTCTTCTAATGCTACCACAGGACTTGCCTGCATTAGTACCTTCTTCCTGCTCATATTTTATCTGTGACTGGAACCAACATGGTTTTGGGGTGCTTGTGTGTGTGTCAGAAAAGTCAAGATGGTGGCTGTGACCATGTGATTTGACCCCTGCCCTTTTTGACATGTGTCATGCATGTGACACGTAAAAAGGGAAGGAGTTTTGATTGCATGGCTGTGGTGCCATCTTGACATTTTTTCTCCCTCCTGCAGATATCCCTGATAGTTCTTTCTTGGATGTTGGCAGCAATATATCACAATCACAAGCCTACTCCTCTGCAAATATATCTGAATCTAATTCTCTTTTATAGCCTCCAATTTGTTGGTCATCTTGTAGAAAAGAATTCCATAAACACATGGTATGTGAAGAAGCAGTTTTTTATGTGTCCTGAATTTTCTGCTATTTAGCTCCATTGGATTTCTAATATGTTGAGAATGGAAAGACAAGCTCTCTCTATCCCCATTCTCCGTAACGTCTAATGTTATGTTCCTCTCCTTAGTCACCTTTACTTTCAAGCTACTAAACCAGGTTTGTAACTTTTCTTCATGTGGAACTCTACTTTTTACAGTCCTTTTTTGCAAATACAGTGGTACCTCGGTTCACGAACGCTTCTGTTCACAAACAATTCGGTTCACGAACAGCTCCAGTTGCAAAATTTTGCCTCCGTTCGCGAACGCCGGATCGGGTTACGAACAGGATCCGCGGCCATTTTCCCTCCCGTGACACGTGGTCGCGGCTTCCTGTAGGGAGGGGGACTCTCCCTCCAAGCAGTAACTGCCTCCCCACCCGCCTTCCTGTCCTCCACGCCAGAAGTCGCGTCGAGCAAGGTTAGCTTTCTCTCTCTTCGTACTGTACTTTGTGTCATATTTTTGTGGTTTTTTAAAAAAAAAACATATGGTTCAGAACGGATTAACCATAATTACATTGAACCTTATAGGGAAATTTGATTCGGTTCACGATCAATTCGGTTCGCGACCAGAGTCGCGGAATGAATTAAGTTCGTGAACCGAGGTACCACTGTAGAACCATATAGGATATTTTAAGTATGGTAGTGCATGATGCTGTGTAAAGCATACGTCTTCCAACTTAGTGTCCTCTACATAGTTGGGATTTCTAATAGTTGGATACACATTGTTATGCTATTAGTGGTTTCATTTTGGATTTCCTTCTGAAGGAAGGATTTTCTATGTTTGAACATTAGTATTTTCTCTAAGCTATGCATCACAATCCCAGTATTCCTTTATTGGCCAGTTTTTGCCAGTTGAATCCTTCAACATTAGGATATGTTACCCATCACATTATACTTGCTTGAGTGGAATCATCTTGACTATGTTAATTCCCATTCCTCCAGTTCAGAGAAGTCTTTTGGAACTCTGCACTGTCCCATTTTGTTTCTACTGTTGTGAATAATTTTGTTGCATAAGTAAGTCTGGTCAACTCACTACTCAGGTTAAAACCCACATCGTTGTTTATGGACAGTTAAAAGCACCTGGCCCATTGTTGCCTGGTTAGGTGTTGCCACTTTGCTCACCTTGGCTGATCTTGAAAAGCTAAGCAAGGTCAAACATGATTAGGACTTGTGCAGGAGACCATTGGAAGTTAAAAAAAATCTTGGAATAAGCAATGGCAAACCAATTATTTATTTTTAACCAAGAAAGTTATATGGATGTCTTCTTTTATACAAAGGAAGGGATAGCCTCTAGAGTGGATGTACACACTGAGATTCTCCCACTGAAGTTCAGCAGCAAAAGATTTTCATGTTGGGGCAGTGATGGTGTGATCTGGAGTTGGGGGAGATTGCCAACACTCTGCTGTCATGGTTAGGTCACTTTATGATTGCCATGGAGTACACTTTGTGCTTCTTGCTGCCTCAGAGAGGCTGGATCTTAGAGTTTAGCTTATTCAGGAACAACTCTAACAAGCTTAGAGTTGTTCCTGAAAGTCTGGTACATAGTCTGACTGAATCCTTGGTCACTGCTTGGATTAAAGGGTGGCTGGGTGATCCAGCTGGTTCTGGTTGGGATTGCACTACCACAAACAGCACTGATATGCAACCTGGGAGTTCTCCTGTATTCATGGCTTCTGTTTGAAGAGTGGGTGGCTAGGAGGGCTTTTGCACAACTTTGTTTTGTGTGCCAATTATGCCCCTTCCTGGACTTGGAGGAACTGCTCACAGTCACTCACACCTTAGTCACTTCCTGAGTTGATTACTGCAGTGTGCTCTACATGGGGCTGCTCTTGAAGACCGGAAGCTGCAACTGGTTCAGAATATGGTGGCATGGACAATTATGGATACATCTTGGTACACCCATGTTACACCTCTGCTTTGTGAGCTGCACTGGCTCCTGGTGTGCTGGTTGCTTCCAGGTGGAACTCAAGATGCTGATTGTCACCCGTAAAGCTCTCCATGGCATGGGGCTGGGTTATTTGCAGGACTATCTCTCCCTTGTTGTTTCTATCCATCTTATTAGGTTCAACTGTAGGTACAAGACTTTGACAGTATTGCCTGGATTGGTCTGGGGTCAGGATGTACTACAGGTAGTCCTCGTTTAGCAACTGCAGTTGGGATGGGCAACTTGGTTGTTAAGTGAAGTGGTCACTAATTGAAAAAAAAATGTGACCATGATTGTACTTACAATTTTACTTCAGCTTTCCTTTGCTTTACAGTGTCAGAAGGATAGGACCCCAAACAGCTGGGTGAGCCAAAACGGCAGGGAAGGTTTCTGGAACTTGATTCACAAGGAAGCCGGGTAAAAGGACAAATCTTATAGCTCTTTTTCCCCACTTCCCACCCTTTGGAATGCTCACCCTAGCTCTGGATAATTAGTAAGAGGAGAATTAATGTTTGTATTTACATTCATTGGAGAGGAAGAGATTGCAAGAGAGTAAGCAGGCACATAATGGAGAATATACATTGAAAGAAATGTGCTAGCACCAGCTGTTTACCCAGTGCACCATGCCTGGGAGTCCCCAACCACCTAGAAGGCAAACAAAAGTCTTTAGTGTGAAACTGATTAAAGTCTTGTCAGTGTCAGGCAGGAGCATGGAACCACTGGAAGTTCTAATCAACTAATTAAGATTTAGGCAGTGTCTCAGCTCTGCAAGAGGTGGGGAGGAGGAAAAAACCAGGTCAGGCACAGGACAAAGTGTACTAACTGACTATAAGAGTGAATATATATGAGAGAGACAGACACGCACACACCCGCACACACTGTAAAGGTCGTAAATTAGGGCATTGGTTGCAAAGTTAGTTTTTCATCACTATTATAATTGTGAATGGTCGCTGTCTGAGCCAGTTGCTAAATAAGGACTACCTGTATTGAGTTACAGTCAGCGTACTGATGGTACCTGGGTATGACCCAATGAATGACCTCCAGCAGCTTCATGTAGATCAGTGTTGTCCAAACTTGGCCACTTTAAGATGAGTGGACTTCAACTCCCAGAATTCCCCAGCCAGCAAGGCTGGCTGAGGAATTCTGGGATTTGAAGTCCACCTGTCTTAAAGTTGCCATGCTGGCTGGGGAATTCTGGGAGTTGAAGTCCACTCATCTTAAAGTGGCCAAGTTTGGACAACACTGATGTAGATGTTAAATAGGAATGGAATGACCTCCAGCAGCTTCATGTAGATGTTAAATAGGAATGGAAAGAGACTAAAACCCTGAGGCACCCTGCAAATCAGGGGCTTCCCTCCCACCAACACTGACTAGAACTGGCTACAGAGTAAGAAGGAGAACCACTGTAACACTGTGCCCCCCACTCCTATAGCCAGTCCAGAAAGATACCATAGTTGAGGGTATCAAAAGCTGCTGAGAGATCAAAGAGGGCCAGGATGATAGTATTACCCCATCCCCCATAATATATACCATAATATATAGCATTATAAAGATGTGTAATATGTGAACCCAGCTTTGTATTGGCGATTCTTCCCTTCCTCAAAGGAAGAACTTGGTATCTTTCATGCTTTGCATGAAGAACATGCCAGATGCATTCCTTGGCATCTCCAGTTAAAAGGATCTGGTAGATCAATGCAAGGCAAGGTCTGTGCTTAAAAAACTACAAAATTTGAAGTAGATAAGACTTGGTATGAAAGATAAACACTTTAAGATGGCAGAAAACATGTTCCTCTGTCCCGTTATGCCATGGCAAACTCCCTGGTGCTTGTGGCCACCAGTGTGTCCATTGATACCTCCTTTGGTACCCATAATTCTGTTTCCTGCTTTACCTATATTTTCTTGTAGATTTCTTGAGTACTGTTTCTCTGTAAAGGGCTTGCTATGGAAACACAGCAGTTACTGACTTCCTTTGATTATGACTTTCTGACATTCTTCAATAGATACTTCTTATCAGAAGTTCTTGGATTTTAAGTTAGCTTGCCTGAGTAGTTCATAAATAGTTAACATAGCTGCCGTAAGTGGTTGCCTTTAGGGTGAAGCCTGATAGCCAGTCTCTAAAATATTTTATGTACAGGAAAGCCTCTGGGCTCTATGTAGGCCATACACGATTCATATTCCCTCTAAAACAGGGTTCCTCAACCTTGGCAACTTTAAGATGGGTGGACTTCAACTTCCAGAATTCCCCAGCCAGAAAGGCTGGCTGAGGAATTCTGGGATTTGAAGTCCACCCGTCTTAAAGTTGCCAAGGTTGAGGAACCCTGCTCTAAAAGTTTCTGTGCTCTTGAACCTGTTTGGTATTGAATTTAGTCTGGTTTCGTTGTCTCTTTGGGGTTGTACCTGTTGGTGACACATCCCAGTTCAGAGAGTAGCATGCTCTATGTGTGAGCATTGCGTTTACTGTGAACTTTGTTTTCTTCTAACATTTTAAATACATATGTTTTATAGCTAATGCTGTACTTCATGTTGCAACTTATTTATTTCCCCTGTATTTTCATTATGCTTCTTATACATTGCTTCAGCTCCTTTTAAATATGAGACGACTGTAAAGAAATAGATCAAACAAAAATAAAATGTCTTCAAAAGTTGGGCATCTACCATGGCATGAACTCTAAATAACTTAGGCAGGTCACTGCCTCTTGCCTTCAGCTTCTAAGATGCAAAATGGGGCTAAGAAAGTAGGTTGTGTAAGGGGGGCATGCTCCACCCCAACAGACTTCATTTGGTGGGGTTGGTGCAATATTATTTGCTTTGCAAAGGGTTGAGGGGGAGTTGACCTGCCTTCACCTGAAGCCTGGTCTCTAACCTGGTTTCTAGAGGTGCCTGGAAGCCACTTGGATTGAGGGGTGGAAGTTGCACCCTCCCTGCTTTGCAGTTTTGCTTGGTTCAAAGCTTAATTGAAGTGAAGGGCCCCTTTGAATCTTCCAGCAGTATGGGACTTCGGGGGAAGAATTGGTGGACCGAAGATGGCTTCACAAAAAGTGAGTTGACGACTGTAGTAGAATGAAGAGGTGGTGTACTCTTTGAAGACTGTCTCTTTGATATTTCCTCTCCAGACAATGAGAGGACTTGAGATTACCCACAAGTGCTCCAGACCATTGCTCCTCGCAAGGAGACTGCAAGACAGTGCTCTTTGGTGGGTTAATGCTCTGAGAGATGAGGGAATAGCCACCTTGCTCAAAATGCGGTCAGCCCCTTTGAAAGGACACTAAGTTTGCATACTTCCTTTTCTAATCGAAATTGCTTGTTAATTGCTTGTTAATTGCTTTCCAGCTGATAGGAACTTTTGGAAAGACAAGTTTTACAGCACTGGATTTAAGTTTCCTTCAATCCTTAGTGAAAGAAGTTTTAACTACAAGTTTAAGAACGTAAAAAAAATGTTTTTGGGAATAAACAGCAAAAGGATGATTAAAATTTATCATAGAAACTTACAAATGGACTAAGAGTCCAGATAAATTTGAAATAAGATTTTGGAATTAATTTTAAAGAATCCTTCCCATGGGAAAATGCTTTTGTTTTGAATTTTTTTTAAAAAAAAACATAAGACTTTAAAAATTGGACAGTGGAGGGAACTAGAAGGAACTAAAGATTACAATTTATTTATTTATTTTTTATTTTTATTTATTATCAAATTTGTATGCCGCCCATCTCCCCCAACGGGTGACTCTGGGCAGCTCAATTAAAGGAGAACACTCAAACTCAATTTATAATTACAGAATGAAGCAAAATATTTTAACATTGGACATATTGAAGAATATTTTTGAACAATGGTCCCAGAAGTTAATTTTAATAGTGTCTGCCTTTATAGGTAGACTGTGTTTAAAAGATATGTTTAAAAGGAAGAGGAACAAGTTCTATCTGAAAAGATTGAGACTGAGTTGAAAGTGGATTTAAAAATGACAGGCTACAAGAATGACATGGAAAAAAATGTTATACTTATTTGAAGGGACTAAAGATCAAGATTGTTAGAAGTAAAACGAAGGAATATAAATTTGGTTTTTTTGATCTAGGCTAAAATAGATATGTTGCTATCTCTGGTAACCCTTAATGGATTTTTGCTGACATCAGAACTCAAATGACGAGGTTTTGTGGATTTGTTTATAGCTAAGAGGTGGGTATGGGAAGAAGAGATCATATGTTATATTTTAAGAGAAGGTGATAAGTTACTAAAATTGTTTATACTTATTGTGATGAAGGTGGGAAGTCACTTCTTATATAAAGTAAAAGGTACAGAAAAGAAAGGGGAAAAAAAGGAAAAAAGAGAAAGAAATAGAAAAGAAAGAAAAATAAGAATATAGTAAAGAAAAAGAAAAGTATATATTTCTTTTCTTTTTCTTTACTATGTTCTTATTTTTCTTTCTTTTCTATTTCTTTCTATTTTTTCCTTTTTTTCCTTTTTTTCCTTTTTCCTTTCTTTTCTGCACCTTTTTCTTTTTTCTTTTTCTTTTTAGTTTGTATTAGTTTTTATTGTTGTAATTATAATTTTTAATAAAATTACTATGTAAAAAAAGAATTTCCCAGCAGTATGGCTGATCTGTCTTTATTCAGGTAGGGTACGATTAGTGTGAGCTCACTAATCGCTTAGTCCTTGCTTAGCAACCACAATTGGGACTGGCAACTCCATTGCTAAGTGACATGTTGGCTAAGCGAAACATGTAACCGTGACAGTCTTGTGACATCACTTCCCATTCGGTCATTAAGTGAGTCACCATGGATTGTTAAGTGATACATCATGTGACCCTGACTTGCAGTTTTACTGCTGGCTTCTCCATTGACTATGCTTGTTGGAAACTGGTTGCAAAGTGTCCAAATGGCAGTCATGTGACTATGGCATGTTGCAATGGTCATAAATGCCTGCTGGTTGCGAAGTGCCCGCGTCTCGATCACGTGACCACTGGAACACTGCAACAGTCATAAGTGCGAGGACTGGTCACAAAGTTACTTTTTCAGCACTGTTGTAACTTTGAACAGTCACTAAACAGGGCAGTTGTTAAGTGAGGTCTACTTGTAATGCAATATTCGATTTAGTGCAGATTGTAAATTGATGCCAGATTGCATTTAATCCGAGCCGAAATTCACTTAATGCAAGGCTAGCGCATGTACAATTGAGGTTAGTATGTGTGCAGCTACGGTTGGGGTTTTAGACACTGCTAATCTTTGAGTGTGCAAAATGGAGTAAAGGAAGATTCTGTCAGAGGAAAAAAGTGCAAGTTTAGAAAAGAAGACACTCGTTATTACATTACAGCAAAAATAGCAACTCTAATATAGGACAAGATATTGGAAAGCCTGAATTTACGATAGAATTTTTTTTGTTTTTATTTGCTTTCTATAAGTACCCTGTGTCTTTGTTAACCATACATTTAAAGTATATTCTTTTTATCCTTTACTGTAATATTTCATTAATATACATATAAAAAATTAAGTTTAAAAATTTTCATTGCTTATTTCCATTGAGCTGGAACTAATTACCATATTTTCCATAAAAATATCATGAATAGTGCCAATTCAAATAATGTGACCATTTTGTGGGATTCGTGAACTGCACTCATCAAGACCTACCTGTACAATCATAAAGATTGCAACTAATATCCCTGAGCCGAACTCTTCTCTTTGGATTTGGTCCTTAAGGTGACCAATTTTGTTGTTTCATGTGGAAACGTCAAATTTTGGAAAAAAAAAATCTGCTATTTGGGTTAGTGCTGTTATTAAAAAAAAATTCTCATGGAGGAAAATAAGTGGCCCTTGAGGATCCCTTTTTTTCCCCCTGGAGATTCTTTGCAATGACATCACCAAATTTACCTTAGACCATCTGACATATATCATGTTTTTAAGATGCAGCCTGCTGAGGAGGATACTAATGAAGCTGAACCATAATGCTGTTGAATCTGTGTTTGATTTTTCAAAATAAAATGGTCAATGAAAAATTCAGTATGGGGTGGCTGATGGGTAACAACCTGAACGCAGGGGCAATTGTAGCCCAGCAGAGAATTTGCAAGACCCTTGGGAATAAACCTGTTCTATATCCTTATTAGGGTAATTGTCCTGCTCCGAAATAGGAGGCCGCACCGATTTAAAAAGAACAGTATCAAGAATCCGTAATACAAAGGCGGCGGCTGAGCTGTGAAATCAAATTCTCTCGGTTATTTTGTCCTTTTCGTGTGGCCTGTGCCCATATGTGAAGTAACTCCAAACTTTAAAGAATGAAGTTGATGTTTTTGTTATTGTTATTAGTATCATCATTAACAGTCGCAACTCACCTTCGCTTTTTTGCCGGTAGGAGTGTCAAGAAAATATGACAAAAGATACTTTGTGCGTTGACATCAGAGGGGAAAGAAAATACTCTTGGAAAATTTCATGCTGCTAAATCTCCACAGATTTACACTTTTATGCAGTCAAATTAATGCAAAACCCCCAACGTAAGGGTTTGCATTTTGAAAATTTGGGAGGAGTGTCGTTCCATAATAGTAATTATTGGTTTTATATTGTTTTTTCACAGGGGAACTGATCACAGCTGCCTGTGAGCTTGGAGTGAGTATTAGTCGTATTGTTTAATCAATGCTCTCATTAACAGTTTTAGGAATTAAGGAAGTTTAATTAAGCATGGATTTAAAGTAGATTAATATATTTTCAAACCACAGTTTTTCTAACTTATAAGTACGGCACACGACAATTTACTCCCAAGTTTTAAATCCAATTAAACTAAATTATAAAGTAAAGGCTTTACTGTATATACAGTAGCTGGCTTATTATCAATCCAAATTTTGTATAAGCTGGGGAGAATAAAAATAAATCGGGTTAACAATTTTAATAAGTTTTATTATTCAATAAACTTTATTAAGGCGCATGATCCCCTTTAGGCAAAACCTTAAGGACTGTCATCACGGTGGTAATCCGATAGCAGTGTGGTCTTTCAACTTGCTAACCAATAAAATAGTTCAGCATCTGTTTTTTTCCCCCTTTTCTCTCTTTTATAATTGTATAATAAAAGGAAACCCAGCTTTTTGAATGGCCGGAATACACTATGAATCCCAACTTCAAGCCATTTAAAGGATAATAGCAATCCGTGTTGCCACGTTTTCAAGGGATCTGTTCTCATCTATGTTTTGTGCGTCCCCATTCACTAAGGCAAACATTTTGCTGTTTCTAAAGTTGGCACTTCCAGAAGGGAGAGGGGGAGAAGAGTAGCTTTTTAAGGCATCGTGCTCTAACTAACGGTTTATGACTAAGCTAATAAGAAAGCTATTTCCCCCTTAGACAGCCATTGTGACATCTCAGAGCAAAAGACTTTTCTGTCTGCTTGCAGGTTGCTCATCCCCCTGGCTACCCCCTCTTCACTCTTCTGGCGAAACTGGCAATTGAGCTTTTCCCCTTTGGTTCTGCAGCGTATCGCGTCAGTCTCCTCTGCGCCTTGTTGGGAGCGACTGCGGCATCGCTTCTGTTTTATACAGTTGTCAGGTACGGGAGATCCTCTGGGTACCTTCCAACTCGCAATATGAAAAAATACACAATGCAGTTTTGCAATCACATGCAGAATATTATGTGAATCATCCTTACGATCAATAAAATCTCTCTGGTGAAATATCTTCATAGTATACAAGAAAGGATATTTTTCTGTGATGTAATAGTGCAGCTAGATGTCAAAGTTAGTAATAATTTGATCTCTTTAGCATCTAGTGGGCCATTAAAGCAGCGGTTCCCCCTGCAGGCTGTTAATTGATCCAACTGGCTACTGTTTACATGATTTCAGTTGGACATTTAACATTGGACTCCTCCGAAAAAAAGAAGAAGACAAAAATGTGGAACACCCAGAGCACAAAACTGCCAAACTAATTTATTTCAGAAGAGTGATAACATTGTTCTGTCTTATTATCATACATCAGTGACCAGGTTTATCTAACCAGAAGTAACAAAGTTTGTCATTATAGAAAGATGCAGATGGCTTTTAAAAAATATTCACAATACCAGTGTCAACTGTACTGGCAAACTTTTTAATTGCTAGTATTACGAAACAGAGGCAGATGCCTCTTGATGGTTTATATTCTGTCTATTTTACCTGTGCGGAGTACAGTGAGCAGGAAGTGGTACTGACTAAATTGTATGGAATTAAATTAAAATGTATGGGAATCATGGTGTGAACAGAAAAGCAGGGATTGCAACTCCTTAGCTGTGTGAGCCAGATGGTAGGGAATTGCCAGCAAGATCTGCCTTTTTGCCCTGGATGCCGTGTTCTAAGCATACAAAAACAAGGACGTAAGGAATGACTGGTACTTTGTTACTTTGCCCGCCCTTCTGTCTTCTGATCCTCAAGGGAGAAGGTTTCTCTGTGTACTATTGCAATTCGCTATTAGGGTAGCTTTCCCCAGTCTGAAGGGCACCAAATTTCAAAGCGCTGCCTGATACCCCTTTCACGTGTATTTGCATGTGTGAGAGGTGTTTCTCTGTGCTTTAATTCAGCAGAGCAGAAGTAGGGGGTAGCCATGTGACTTTTCCCCCGTAGTTGGGAATGACCTGCGGCAGACATAAAGGCAGAGCTAAAGTCTTGTTCAAGTTGAGCTCAGGTGTCTGGTGACTTCATGGTTATAGCGATTCGCCTTCTAGGCAGACTTGACTCGCAGGGACTACATGGACGAGTCAGTACAGTTTTCTAGGCAGCATTTTGAAAGTGATTTGCCACTGCCTTCTTCCTGGGTCTGAAAGAGCATGACCGCCCCCAAGTCACCCAGCTGGCTTTGTGGCTCAGATGGGACTAGAACTCGGGTCTCCTTGCTCCTAGTCCAGTACCTTGCCCACTTCATGGACACATCTGTGTAGTTTTTTTGGCAACAATAGGAAAGTGGATTTCGCAGTGGTCTTCTATATAAATACTAGCCGAGTCCAACCCTAATTTGCTTTTTGAAATCAAATTTCTTTGGGTACTGTCATCCAGAGGGTATGGGTAGCAGTCCACAGTGAAATTTCTTTCTTTTGTTAGTAAATTTAGCAGCTTCTTGACTCCCGGATGACTCTGAGCAGCTGACGCTGTCAGTATGATAGTAATAAGACTGTAGCATACTGAAATGTTCACGGGCTTCAGCGGCATTGCCTGTGGGCGGTACATCAGCCCTGCAAAGTACGGCTGTACTAGTATGCCCCTTATTGCAAATGGGGAAACTGAGGCTGGGAGAGACTGCCTTGCCTAAGGCTACCTATTGAATTTTTTGGGAGCTGATATTTGAATGGAGGGCTGCACGACTTGCCTCTGTGATCATCTGTGTGCCTTCTGGGACCATGTGGACAAATCCAGTCATAGTAATCCTTTCTATCCAAATGTGATCTTTCCTCTCAGCTGAGCATCGGTTGGTCTGGAGAGACACATGCAGTTGGCCCCCTGCACAGAGGTTGGGGATTCACATGTAAACCCCAAATGAGAGAGATTGTCATGTCGGAGAAACAGGCCCTGTTCCTTGGTGATTAACTGTATTAACTTTGCTTGATGTAGTGAAATTTTTAGATGGGGGTATACTTAATGACTTGAGGGCCCTTTAATTTTTAGGATACCCAAAAAGTTTCTGTAAGCAAGGATGTTCTGGGAAGGTTTTGGGGGAGTTGGTATGTTTGTTTTCCAATCACTTTACTTGTCTCATATTTAAGGGAGAATTGGATTGTTTTGCAAAACAGTAAGATTATTACCATATAAAAGTTATTCTGAAAATATTCAAAGGACAGGAAGCTCCTTCACCTCCTCATCCTCCCCCAGCTCAGTAATGTTGGAAAATATTTACTTTTATATAAATACATTGCTTTTAATTAAGGGATTGCAGAAACCTCTCGGGCAGACTTTCTAATCTTATTTAAAAAATATAGTTAATCTTTGCAGTAATCCCATTTTATGGGTTGGAAACTGAGGCTGATAGATACTGAGTTGCCCAAGGCCAGTCTGTAAAAAAAATGTTCATGGCCAATTAACGTCTAAGTGTTGCATTGCTGCTGCCCGAGCACCAACGCACTGGGTCACCCTGGCCATTATGACAGCTTTCTGAACTTTTATGAAAAAATAAAAACAAGGCCTCCTTCTGCCTGGGAATATTTTGAGAGAAGTCAGACATCTCAATTCTTAGGAGGAAAAAATATTATTTATTCGATAAGAAAAAAAATTCCGTGGTGCAAAAGAAACAGGCTGGAATTTCTCAGGAAGATGAACGCCACCTGTAAATAGTGGGATGGGAACAGTTAGGAGTCTTTGAATGTCCCTTATTACACACTTCCTTTTCTATTGAATAAGGATTAGCATTCTCCCGTAATGTTAATTTGAAATCCAAACCTGTCCTGCACTTTGCCAAGTGCTCCTGCCGATCTTTGGTTGAAATTAATGCAGGGTGAGCGGGAAGAAGGCTCGGCGGATGATTTTCTTTCCTCGGCTGGGATAAATGCTTTACGTACTGCCTGCCTGCAGGGAGAACTCTCTTCAGTCCCTTATTTGCTTAAGTACACTTCTTTAAGATTTTATGAATAGGACTTCCCCTATCAGATAATTCACCCTTAACTAATTTTCAGTGTAGTGCAAAGAAAGAGGGTTAAAAATAATAAAAGGCCCAAAGCTTTTGAAGGAAAACATTTAAAGCAGAAACTCTCAAGGCAACGATGCTTTGTCAGTTAGTAACCGCGTTGAGCATATATGTTAGGGAAGAATAAATAACTGCTCACATTCCATTAGTGGGTGTGCTGATGGTGGAGAAATCCCATTGAACTCATTTAAATTAATCCTTAATGCATTCCAACTAATACTGCTCCTTGAAGCCATCCACCTTCGTCCTTCACCTTTTTTAAGTTCACAGGCTGAAACCTTACAAAGGAATTGCATTGGAAGGGGGTAGTTTTTGTGGTATTTCAATTGATTTGTGGGAGGTGAAGAAACAGGCAAACTAATTTTGGGGGTTTTAAACAATGCCATTAATATTTAATTGCACTGGCATTACAAATGCAAAGCTGTACAATATTTGATGCATGCTTTAAAGTTGTAGAGGAAAGTCATCTCCTTTATTCTTCTTTCCTGGAAGGTGCCAGTAACAAAAACAGGCTGTTATGTATCTCCCAGAAAATCAGTAGGTTACCTTCAGAGTTTCCTGATTTGGGGGTGGCACCTTTGACTGGCCTGGCTTTGTGTTATGCTATGTGTGTGTGTGTGTGTGAGAGAGAGAGTTTAAAACCTTCAGAACTAAATATTTGTGCATGCATTTCTGATTTTGAGGGCTGGAAATATACCCTTCCAGCAACGTTTGTTCACTGTACTGGGATGTTTCATTGGTTTATAGACCATGCCAATTCTGCACGCTGCTGCAAAGGAATTTGCATTAACACTATAGACGCTTAAATATTGCTAATATATTTGCAGATTCGGTTGTCCAATCTGCCTTGACTTGGCAGCTGCTGTTTGCCCACACATTGCGACAATCTTTTCTTAAATAAATAAAAATTAAAGGACCCTTCAGGTTCCTTTGGAATGGCTCAACCAATTTGTTTCCAGTGTTTGAAGAGTTGTTTCCTTTCCTCTTGAATGGTTTAGACAGATCATTTTAACCGGAAAAATTTCACTGGGATCTAAATAGCATGGGGCAGATTTACAGACCTCAGACATCCCTAACCTTTACATGAGGTAGAACCCTAAAGACTTTAAAGGGTTTTTTCCCCCTTGGGGAGGTAGGTGGGATGAGCAAAAACTGTCTGTTCCGTATTCTGATGGATGCTCGTGAATACGGATAGTTTCTCAATTTTTTTTTAAGATGCCAAATAATTAATGAAGCACGCATCCTTCGGGAACAATGCAGTTCAAGTGGGAAGTCTGTTTTCTCATCAAACAATACGCACCCTTCAGGCCATCTCTACGGCAATTTGTGCAGAGTGGCCTATTGATTCAGCGGAAGAAGACATTATACAGTGTCACTTGGGGTGGTTACAATTTCATTTGTCGGGTGACCTGAACTTAACCTTCTAAAAACCTTTTCTTCTTTGTACATAACACCAGCCTCGTGGGTTTACTACACAGACAGTGGAGTACAGTGAAGAATTACAGCCGGGGTTGTTGGTGGGTTTTGTTTCTTAAACAGACCGCCCGTCCCGACGTACACATTTTCTCCATTTATATGCTATGTCAGTGTTGTCCAAACTTGGCCACTTTAAGATGAGTGGACTTCAACTCCCAGAATTCCCCAGCCAGCATGGCTGGCTGGGGAATTCTGAGAGTTGAAGTCCACTCATCTTAAAGTGGCCAAGTTTGGACAACACCGTGCTATGTAAATCAGTTCTTTCAATAGATTTTGTTCCTTTTATTGGCATCCGTTTCGAGACATTTCTTAAGTTTCATGTTCTTTGCAGATCATGATAGTTTCATTTTAATGTTTAATTGGGCGACACTTTTGTAGTTTAATTCATTCCCATTTAGGAGGACATTGTTCTACATGCTGGATTAGCGTTAAGTGAATTCTGACACGTTCTTCTAATCAGAATTTCAATTCTGCCAGGTAGCAAGGTTCTTGTCTCTTCCCCTCTTTTTTGATGTTTGTGTTTTTTAAAGCCTTCCAATTTCCTTCTGTACTTCTTGTCTGAAATGGATGATTTTCAAAAGAAACATTTAATTCCCCCCTTAACGTTTATCATTTTAATTTCAGTGTGGGAGAATGTTCTGATCTGCTTAGTTTTAAAACCAGATATTTCTTGTAGAACTGTTCTTTGCTTCCCTAAAATTTGGTTGCTGGTAAAATCACAGTTTGTATGGAATTAATTTATGTGAATGCATTGACTAATTTTTCTTTGTCACAAGGCAGGAAATAAAATTGAAAAATTATTTTGTGGGTTGAGGTTTTGGAAGTGGAGACAAAAAAATGGAGTTTTATTGAAATCAGCAAGTCTTCTTTTGCTGACAAAAATGTAATGTTTTTATGTAAGAGACGTTTTGATTCCTTTCTGTTAGCTGGGGAAGATGTGGGTGGTAATTTGTGTTATCACTTTTAGCAGATGAGAAATAGACATTGTATTCCAAATAGCAAAAAAAAAAAAGTCTTGCTAGCATTTTTCAGAATTAAGTTGTCATTGTTTAATAAATCTCTTGCTAAGAATTTGCAGTTATAGCAGTATATTTAGCATTTTCCAAGGGTGCTGAGAAATGGCATTTTCATTCATTCCGTGTACATTTGGAATTGCATAACAGATATTAGACCATCAAAACATTTTCATGTTTGCTTAAGAGCATGAAAGGAAGGATATAAGCATAAATTGGAAGTATACGTAACTTTTTGCTGTAACTCTAGCCCTGTTATGAAATTCTCTTTACTTTCTTTTGAAAAAAAATGCAGGCGTGTGCTAATATAGAGAGATGGAAAAACGTTTGGGAAAGCTTGCCTTGCTTTTGTTTTAATGTTTAGTTCCTATTTCATGCAGAAGGAGTGGAAGGCTGAAAACTGAATTTGAAATGAAGTTTATTTAGTATAATATCAAGGATTTGCAGGGGCAGTAAAGCAGAATTGATTCTCCTGCTTGTTCACACACATAGCAGAAGTCAGAAGCAAAAGGAATCATAAACATTCTGTTGTGTGCATGTATGTGAATGAAGCACAGTAGGGAAAGTCTAATCTTTAAAGTTAAGGCAGAACAAAATAAATTATAATTCAGTATGGTTTATAAGCATTGCCTGTATTCACCTACTAAATGAAACTTTGCTTCTCATTGGCTGGATTAACACACCACTCTAAGGCAAAATAGGTTTTGTGCGTTTGCAACTCATTGAGTTGTATGAACCCAACCATTGGGGTGTATTCAATAAGACATTGTTAAGAAATCATATCTGAGCATGTTTGAACCCTGTCATTGAATCGTTGGTTTTATGCTTTGGCATGAAGATTTCAAGTCTGATGGGATGAAGTTACAATTTATTCTCCCTTGCTGGTTGTTTTTTAACCTTAGGAACCTTCATTTCAGGTGAGATTTTACGGTACATTTCACTTTCTTCTGGTGCTTCTTCTACCATTGGGATCTCTGTCCATGGCACTATGGTCTTCCTTCCTGCTTGGCAGAGGGTTTGTTAGTCATTGGGTTGGATGAGGCCCCATGTCATGCTTCTCTTCCAACTTCCCTCTGTTCTTACCTGTTTACCATGAGGCAAAATGATTGTGCAGGTTTTCAACTGTCCGAAGTGTGTGTGCTGTACTTCCATTTACCAATACAATTGTTCTCCTTTAGCAACCACAGTAGGGACCAGCAACTCGGTCACTAAGTGAAGTGGTTGCTAAGTGAAATCACAAGTGTGTTTATGATCTTACTTCAGCTTTGCTTTACAGACTTGTGAAGGTTGTAAATGTGAGGATTGGTTGCAAAGTTACTTTTTCATCATCGTCATAACTGTGAACAGTCACTAAATGAGGCAGTTGCTAAACGAGGACTACCTATAAGGAGAAGATGAAATCTTTACCCTTAAGCAGAGAATTTATTCCTTTCAAAGTTTGCATTTGTGGCCATCATCCCATACCATCAGGAGCAGAAAATTAAAAATGATGTACTTGAAAAGAGTGTAGCATCTTGTCTGGAGATTGAGTCATGGCAACCTCCAGACAATTCCACCTGGATGACTGAGAATCTTCATAAACATAGTGTAGCATCTTCCAAAGTACGGGGTATTTGGAAACATTTCTTTAGAGATTGTTCTAGATAAAGGTGTTTTTCTGGTGTATTGCAAGGCCTGTCAAAATTTCCAAAGACACTAATATTTAAATAAAAGTACGTTCTTAAGTTTTAACAAAGCAAGGATGTGGAATAAAAGACTACAGAAAGCTCTTGTATTAATTTCTCTTTTAGGTGACTATCTATCATGACCTTTTGGCTAATTTATCTCTCTTTCTTTCTTGCTCTCTCGCTCGCTCTCTCTCTCTCTCACACATACACACAGACACACACAGACAGAGGTTTTCCTTGCAGCAAATTTGCATTGAATTAGACTTAATAGTTACATTAAATAAAGGGTCTTACCACTCCCCCACCCATCCTAATTTGCATTTACTTAAAAAAACAGACCCATTCTAGGCTTGCGGATATGAGCCTCATTTTGAAAGTGGGCAAGTGGAGGGGAAGGAGAGGAAAAAACAGGCCAACTTACTCCCTTTCTATCCTTAAAATCAAATAAACTAAAAAAGACTGAAGAGCCCTTTCATGACAGCTAGTCAGAGTTAGAATTAGTTCAAGGAAATGTTAATAAAGCACTGCCTAGCCTAATCCTCTTGATATCACCAGGTATCCTCCTGTTCATGGGTTAATTGCTTTAAAAGCGGAGGCAGTATTCTGAACGGTGGGCCGCTTCACCTTTTCACAGCTGTTCCCATTGAGTGACAACTAAATCCCACGTGTAAGATGAGGAAGAGCTCAGTCTCCAATTGGGAGAAAATTTATGTAAACCACAATCCCTTCAGAATGTGTGGAAGTCATAGACTTTCTTGATTTACTCTGCTTTTCCCAGAAAGCTCCATTGTTCCCTTCCCTAAGTCCCATCAACCCTTTGTAGCAGAATATCACAGCCGCCGCAGATAGCTTGAAATATATAAATGCTATCATAGCTCTGATTAATAGCACCGCTTATGAGTCAGGTCTGATAACGGAGCTGCTCTCCACTCAATTTCAGATACCGCTAATGGAATCTGTCTTCTGCAATTGTAATGTGAGAAGGTCTAATTTGCTATGGAGCTTGGATCTGTCAGCAGTAGGGGATTGCGGGGTCAGGAGGGAGCCGCCAGGTTTTTGCCCTGAAGCTTGTATCTCTAGCTTTGAATGGAGCAGTCCCCTGCCTGCCAGGGAGCTGATAGGCCCTCTGTGGGGTTTATGCCACTTCTCACAATAGGCCAGGGCTTCCAAGCTCCACTTCGTAATTGTGAAGTGAGCTCATATTTCCACAGCTACTCTGCTGCATAATTTCTAATAAGTTGCTGGGTTTTTTAACAAATGTCAGATTATGAAAAGTTTCCTCAATTATCGGGGGGGAAAAAAACACTACCCCCACTTATAGAACATTTAAATTGCTAAGTCTGTTTCCTGCCAAGTTCATCCCCTTCTCTTCTCTTCCTCCCTCCCTGCCTTCACCTTTCTGTTCTGTGACTGGCATCCAAGCTCTACTTAAAGTATGCCATAAAAATGCACGCGTTTCAAATGCATAGGAGAATGCGCGTCTCAGAATGATGGACTGGGTCATAACGTTACCTGGGCTGCCTGGAGAGGTCACTGCCACCTGTAGAGGTATATGCCCAGGAAAGAGTGGATTTCACTGCAAAGCCCTTTTTGGCGGTGCCCTTATTTTACATAATACTTCTCAGGGATGTCCCATAAGGGAGCATTCAAGTAGCAGTAACTATCTCCAAGGGTACTACAGAAGCATTGTATTTTCCCCAAAGCATTTCTGGGCTTTGAATTTGCAGAACTTGGTTGGATTATACCAGCAGAGCTGTAACAAGAAGAGGAGTGCTGAAGGCTATAACAGAACTTCTGTAAATCAGGTTGGGGTTTCCATTTAGCTTTACCAAGACTTGAAAGAAAGCAGCTGGTGTGTGACACAGATTTTGGGGAATGTCAAGAGCAGAATGAAATGGTAAGGAACTGCAACTAGTGGCTATTTAATGTCAGAAAAATATAAATATGTATAATATTTGAGAGATTTGAGGGTTGTCTGCCTTTTAACTAATCACCCATGGGTCAGTCCAGATAGTTTTTCTTTTCATGAAATAAAATTAAGCTAAACATTTAGCAGACTAGCATTATTGGCAAAATATTTTTGGTGCTAAATCTGTTTGTCACTTAAGTATGGTTAAATATGGATCGAACCTTTTTCCATGATGATTCCTCATCATTGGCTCATGTTGGTAGGGCTGCGCTGATAATTCAGGACCCTGAAGACCCAAATGTTTCTTGCAGTCTAAGGAACAGGTCTAATATATCCAACCAAGGCAGATTTCCAAGCTATCATATACAAGTTCCCACCTGCCAAGTCCTTGGAGGAGTAGAGTAAATGGAAGTTTCCTGTACATACATATTTAACATGTTGTCAAAACTGTTATCCTGTATCAGGGTTAGGCAGCCTCTGGGGACTCAAGGGCCATACCTCAGCCTCCTGAAAGCTTTCAGAAAGCTCTGGGTGACAGCCCTAGAAGGGGTGGGGCCATCTTTTCAACACTTTTTTGGAGGTTTTATGAGTGAGAATGGGAGCAGGAACCTCCAGGTGGAAAATCATTCCCATCTCCACCCTTAACCTTACTCTTCCTCCCCCAGCCCCAAATCCGACAACTGGAATTCAGCTGCAAAATGACTGAATGTCAGCAGGGCAGTT
This sequence comes from Liasis olivaceus, assembly GCA_030867105.1. NCBI lineage: Eukaryota > Metazoa > Chordata > Lepidosauria > Squamata > Pythonidae > Liasis > Liasis olivaceus. The sequence continues at coordinate 22,641,838 of CM061349.1, read as the reverse complement.
CTGGGAGTTGTAAAGGTTGTAAGGGTAGATGTGGGAGAGATCTGCCTCTGTCAGATTTCAGACCAAGAGTGGCTATAAATCTCTCCTCTCTGGAAAGTTAACCCCACATTCAGGAATATATAATAGACACTGCTAGAAAAGTTGTTTTGTTAAGAGCAAGAAAAAAAGTCATTACGTGCAGAAAATCTATCTACTATAGAACATAGGACTGAAGCCATATGTGTATATATGTCTGCTCCTAGGTTTAAATGCTATGTCTTTCTGTCTCATTTTTTCAAGTCAACAGACTTTTAGCCATTCTTTTTCCAACCTTGTATACTCAGAACATCTGTTCCATGATTACGTCATGATTTTTTCTGGACTGAGAATTTTTGCTTTCTGCCTTGCCAATAGCATAGGACCTAGAATGGAGCCATGTGCTACACTATTTGACACTTCCCTCTAACTTGATGTGGAACCATTGGCATATACTTGTTGCATACAATTCTCAGCCAGCTCAGTATCCATCTAATGGTACATAGTCCTGCCCACATTTTGTCATCTTTTTTACTAGTCCACTGTATTTCTCTGGTCAATTTAAATGGTTGCTGTACACCCCCCCTCCCCCCTCAAAAGGGATCGGGTTGGTTTGACATAATTTATTCTTCATAAACCCATGCCAGCTTCTGCCAATCATTGCATTTTTTGCTAAATGCTCATGAACTGCCTGGTTAATAATTTGTCCTAGAATTTTGCCTAGTATTGGCATCATGCTGACCAGTCTGTAGTTACCCAGGTCTTCTTTTTTTTTTTTTTTTTGGAAGATTAAAAACAGTATTTGACCTTCTCCAACTCCCTGGTTGTACAGCTTTCCTCTATGATTTCTCAAAGATCACAAAAAGGGGCTTCAAAATGACTTCTTCATGCTCTTTTGAGGCCTGTAATTGGTGTGCTCCTGAAGACTTAACATTGTTTAAGACTATCTCTGCTTGTATTGGGTTGCTACCTTCTTTTGTCATTTTTTTCTGCTTAGGTTCATTTGAACACATTTCCACTTCGGGAAGAAGACTGAAGTAATGTAGGAACTGAGAATGTTTGCCTTCCTACCATTACCTATTACCATTCTATCATTCTCCCCTAGCAGTAGATCCACCCCTTCCTTTGACTTTTTTCTACTGATATTGCCAAAAGAGCCCTTTTTATTGTTTTTAGCTTCCCTTGTAGACCTAAGATCCTTTTTGCATTTTAGTCTTTCTAGCTTTCTTTCTGCAGCCATATGCTCCTTGCTACTATACCTCCTTAGTGATTACACTGATTTTCCATGTTCTATTCCTGTCCTTTTTAACTCTTAGCACAGTTTAAAGTTCCCTATGGATTCAGAATGATTTTCCAAGCTGCCCCCCATTTTTTTCCTGTTGGAATGAGGTGCAGTTGTACTTCTAGTATCTTATGTTTGAGAGGTTTCCAACCCTCCTGCCATCCATTTAAATTGAGAATTTCTGTCCAAAGCATCCCAACTAGTATTTCTCTGGGCTTGCTGAAATTGGCTCTCTTAAAATCTAGTGGGCATGTATTCAACCAGCTCTTTTTTATTGGTTGGGATCAGATGTAGGAGAGTTGATTTTCTTGTCTCTTCTTCAGCCTTTTGGAAAATGAAACAGTAAGACCATTGAGGAATTTCTGGAGCTTTGCAGTCTTGGCCATGAGGGTTGTCCATTACATGTCCAAGTAGTTAAAGTCTTCCATTATTCCTAAGTCTGCTCTCTGAAAATTAAGGCCCAGAGGAACATTATCCAGATATTCTGCCTGTTTCAGTGGCCTATAACACAACCTCACAATATCTTCGTTGCTTCCCTTCCATTGTGTTCTTCCCAAATATTCCTGATTGGTCGTTCATGCTCAGATTTATGGATCTCAGAGCATGCGTACACCTCCTTCAAGCGTGATGTCACCCTTCTCTCTTTGTGTGTAGCCTGTTCCTTTTGAATAAATCGTACCCTTCAATCCTTGCATTCCACTTACGAATTTCTGTTGTGCAGAGTGCAGCAAAAGGTCCCAAAAATCCTGCTCTCAGGAAAATTACACACCAGCATGAGAGCTTGCAAAATGCAATATCCATATTTTGCTTTCCAAAGAAAATCCAGTCAGAAAATATAAACTAACTGGTCTTTATTGATAAAACTGCAAAACTTCATAAAATACAAGTTGCATACAAAATATATGATATAACAAAGACTTCTTCTCTTCCAAGACTTATCCACAACAAAGTCTCTAGCTAAAAAAAACACTCTCAGAGAAGAGGTACACTACTTGGTTACCAGTTAAGACTACATAACCTATAAAAACCTACATGGTTAACTTTACAAGACAAACTGACTGAACAGGCTGGGCATTTACCCTCCCGTTATATTGCCAGCATGTCACCCCCCCACTGAATAACTAACATACACATTACAGTAGGTGGCAGTAAAAAGCATAACAGAATCACAAGATTCTTTGTTTACATTAGCTTCATAGAATAATCTCGACACCTGTTTTTGTATAGGGAACGGGATGACCTTCTTCCCATGAGAAAATCCTGATAATTTCCTCCCCCTACGTTTCAGCATTGCCCATTAAATCATATTCATCTTCCTGCATTACGACTTCTCGTTCTCCCCATTTGTTCTCTACTTGTGAAATAGAAGATTATTGTTTCCCTAAGGAAAGTTTGCCCTGAGCTATTTGGATTTAGAATAAATACATTTTAAATACTTTTAATAGCTTGAGACTGATGAGGCTTCTGCTCTATTAAGCTTCCTTTCAAGATTTCCTATATGGGCCATCCAGAAACCCTTACAAGAAGAAATGTGAGAACATTTATGGGAATAAGAAGTTTCATGATTGTTGGTCTAAGATCCTGGGATTGTTTACTGGAGGAAATGTGGCTTATAGCAAACTTTCAACATGAGAGGGGTCTTGCTGGATCAGGCCAGCAGCCCATCTAGACCAGATCCTACCATGAACAGTGGCCAACCAGCTGCATTCAGGAAGCTCACAAACACTGACAGCCTTTAGTGAGTGGTATCCACGGTATGCTGCCTACGTTTCCAGAGATGCACATAGCCATCAAGTAGCCACTGATAGTCTGGACTTCCATAAATATTCAGTCTCACTGAGAACTGTGTACATTATTTTTTGATGGCAGTGAATTACAAATTTGATGGCAGTGAATTACATACTGTAGTTTATCTTAGTGTGGTCAAAGAAATACTTTTATCACCCTTGAATTTTCTCATATTTTCTTTCTGACTTTAAAAAAGAAAATACAAAGCATATCTTTGTATACTGGGCTGTCTGGGCTTTTCAGAAAATTTTGAATTGGAAATTTTTCGATGCAAGTGAGTATGGTTAAATTAGCATATTTGTCTCAGCATCCATAGCCTGTGTAAAAGTATTTAGGCTACAATATTTCATGTGGGGGAAAAAAAATCTTGCTTATTTTATGAGGCTTGAACATGACATTTAAATAAGATAAAAGCTGTGATGTGTGGAGAAAAATTATTGTTACTGGAATGTTGGATATAGTGTTGAGCAATAAAATAATATGCAGTTGCATTATACTTTTAGTCCTCAGTTGTTTGGAGCAATCATCTGAAAAGCAAACATCATACAACTTTGAAAATGCCAAACTTGCCTGAAGTGGAACATTGTCGACGGGAAGGTTTAATCCCTGAAAATTTTCAGCCCACATTTCTGTTTATTGTGATTTGTTTTTATTTTTAATCGGAGAAGTTTTATCAGATGGTTTTAGGATATTATTGGTTGTTCCTCTAGCCTCTGCAGTCTCCAGAGAGATTTACCTTCTTTTCAGCTTGAATCTTTGATCAGTGGAATGGGGGAGTAGTAAAAAATGTAAGTACTCAACTGGTGGGTTCTTCCCTTTGACTTCTTAAACCAGCTGGTGCTTTCTAGATAGTTGGACTACAACTCCAATAGTCTGTTACCTGGCACAGCCAGCATGCTTAAGTTTAATGGGAGTCCAGTGCATCTGGAAGGTACCAAGATGGGGAAAGCGTGTCTTAAATTCTCAGCCATGTCCAACAGAGAAGACATGCCTTCATACCACTCTAGTGTTGCAAGAGATGTTCCTGGACAAGCAGAACAACACTACTTAGGCAGAACCCTGAACCTTGAATAGAATTTTGGAAGATTCAAGCTGGTGGACATTTTTCTGGCAAGATAGGATGAAGGAACATGACTGATCCTTCATACTTTTGCAGCGTTGCTGGAGAGTTAGTCAGACATCCATCATGTGACTACAGAGGGGGATAAGTGAAAGGATTATGCACACTAGCTGTTCCTCCAATTTCACTTATTAATTCTGAAAGAAAAAAGGGAGAGAAGAACTAATGCTTTCTCACTTCTCACTAGAGACTTTTTCTACTTGTCAAAGGTAACTGGAGTAAACAACTCTTTATAAAGCTATTTTGAACCAGATAAGAACTGACAACTATAAGTATAGAGAGGGATGGGTAAATGGTACCCTCCAGATGTCTTGGACTAATTCGCATAAACAAGTAAGGCCAGTGGCATGGAAAAGTTAGAGGGTACAGAAGTTAAAGTATTGGACTGGCATTGAGGAGACCCAGGTTCTAGTCCACCCTCAGCCACAGAAGCTCACTGGGTGATTTTGGGCAGGTCACTCTCTCTGCCCAACTACCTCACAGGGTTGTTGCCATTGTGGGAAAAATAGAACTATACTGTGGCTTAGAGGTAAGCATATACGTAATGAAAATACTGTATAACAGCACTATACAGGTTGTAGTCTGTAGTATCTAGACACACCAAGTTGTTCCTGGCATTTCATGGACTCATAGAGTTCAAAATGGCCATTAAGCCATTGAATCCAACCCCTGCTCAATGCAGAAATCCAAGTTAGAGCAATTCAAGACAATGGCTGTATGCTTGGACATACCCAGTGAGTGGAGCCACCATCACTCTAGGTCAGTGCTTCTCAACCTTAGCAACTTTAAGATGTATGGACTTCAACTCCCAGAATTCCCCAGCCAGCATCTTAAAGTTGCTGAGGTTGAGAAATATTGCTCTAGGTAATTGATCCCACTCCCTGTAACTTAAATCTATTATTCCATCTCGAGCACTCTGAAATAAGAGAAGAGGTCCTGATCTTCTCCTTGTGATATTGTTTCAGGCATATTGAGGAATGTATTAGATTTGTTCCCAAACATCTTTTCTCAGGGCTAAGCATCCCCAGCCTCTTCAGTCTCTCTTCATAGGGCTTGGTTTTTAATCCCACATAGTCATATCTGTGTTTTCTTGGCAACGTGGATGTGATTTGCCCTTGCCTACATCCGGGGTATTTTTTTCAACTTTCCAGGCCAATCAGCAGCTCTGGTGGTCCCAGGCAGTTGCCCCATTTAAGGACAAAAGCAGGGTCCTTGTTCAGCTTCCAGAAAGAGCAGAGTTGACTGGGTCTGCATTTGCATACTGGCTGGGGAATTCTGGGAGTTGAAGTCCACACATCTTAAAGTTGCTGAGGTTGAGAAACACTGATCTAGACAGACGTTAATAAAGGCACGTGCACAGAATTGCCTTACAGTGAGCCTAGCCTCATAGAATTTGGTAGTTCTGGCATGCATGGCGCTTCTGTAGTTTTGATTTATCAGCATCTAGGGATGCTGTTCCTCTGTAATAACAACCTAATTTGCCTTCTAAATTCAAATGTTAAAAATTATGATATGCCAACAGCTTAGGCTTTGGTGGGACCCTGCCAAAAGAAAGGTGTTTTTTCATGATGGTATAGTATGGGTTTTGGGGGGAGAGGAGGAGAAGCACCACGAAGGTGGCATCTGTTTGTTTGTGTTTAATTCTGATGAGTGGGGACTAGTAATAATGGAGGAAAAGATGCATTTTCTTGTTATCTATGTTTGCAGGCTTTCTGGCTCACAGGCGGCAGGAGTCTTTGCTGTGGGGATGTTTTCGTTTTCCCGTCTAACGTGGCAGTGGTCTATCACAGCAGAGGTTTTCAGCTTAAACAATCTGTTTGTGGGGCTGCTGATGGCACTTTCTGTGCGATTCGAGGAGGCAACAACTGCGAAGGAGAGATCAAAGGTAGCCTACTCAGGATCAAAAGGCTTCAGGAATGGTTCCCCTTCCCCTTAAGCCTCTGGGATGTAGGACCAAACTGTATAGGGTAGCTTAAGCCAATCGTTCCCCATGCTTTGAGTCTCTGAATATATTGGGGTGTGACTTGCCAGATACTGGCTGGGAATTGGACAAGTTGTAGCTTTCGCTGGCAGTGACTGTTCAAGATTTTGGCCTAAAGTCTTTCCCCTTCGCTGATCCTTTTAAACGGAGGTGTGTGGGCACCTTTGTAGGAAGGGTGAATGTGTGTTGTCCTGCCACTGGCATGAGCCAAAGTGATTTTTCAAGTTGGGCCTGGGTGTAATCAGGAACTCTGTCTTTGCTAGAGTTGTAGCTTCCTGAAGTCTATCTTAAAATATCCTTTTTTTTTCCTTTTTACTGCTGTTTTCTGATACATAGTACATGGCTGTGGGACAAGCTATTTTTGCAGCCCTGGGGCCCCATGATTATCCTAAATTTGTGGCACAGTTTTCCACTAGTTACTACTCCCTTCCAATCCAAGAAAGCAACAAGATTATACCCACTGCAATCATCAACCCACCCACTGAGGCCCTCAGCTCCCTTTCCCAAATATTGTGTGCAACCTCTGGCCACCCATACTTCCAGTTGTCTTCTATCATACAACTTTGGATTTCCTGGTGATCTCCCAACCAAGTACTAACCTGCGTACCTTTTATGGACCGGCCAAGGTCATCTTTTGGCTTCCAGGCTGATAAATAGGGAGTCGTGTGAACAGACATGGGCATCCTCCACAGCTCTGGCTGCTTTTTGTCAAAGCGACAAACACAGCATTGTGCCGTTGTGCTGCAAGGTCCACCCCTTTTGCATGTGCATGTCAGCCTGACCACTTTGAACCCCCCTGCAGATGCCACTGTGAACAAACTGCCCCAGAGTCATTGTAAGAACAAGAACAACTTGAAAAACCAAATTTTAATCCATTGTTAGAATTTCTGTTTTCCCTCCTTTTTGCAGATCTGTAAAGTGGGCGCCTTCTCTTGTGGACTAAGCATGTGCAACCAACATACTGTTGTGATCTACGTGCTTTGCATTATTTTGTGGGTTTCTTCTCGCTTGTTCGGGGAGCGTGTGAGTATTTGCAAGTCTAGAAACATGCTTGGGCAGTTCCTTTCTGCAAAGAATGGGCAGTTCCAAATAACAACAAACAACAACAGAAGCAGCAATAATAATGAACAGAGGAGGATGCAGAATTGCATAAATCTGTACCCGTCTGTTTCGTATGTAGAGATGAGAAAAATAACTACAAGGGTGTCCTTTTTGAGTTAGTGGGCATAGCTGAAATTTTGAGCATATAGGTAGTCCTCGCTTAACAACCATAATTGGGACTGGCAACTCCATTGCTAAGTGACACAATTGTTAAGTGAGACATCATGTGACCGTGACTTGCATGTTTACTGCCGGCTTCTCCATTGACTCTCCTTATTGGAAGCCAGCTGTGAAGCATTCAAATGGCAATCATTTGACCATGAACATTGTGATGATCATGAACGCCTGCTGGTTGCAAAGTGCCTGAATCACAATCACGTGACTGCAGGAAGCTATGACGGTTGTACGTGTGAGGACCAGTCATAAAGTTACTTTTTCAGCACCATCATAACTTCAAACTGTCACTGAATAGGGCAGTCGTTAAGCAAGGACTACCTGTATGTGAGAAAGGTGCTGGGCTGGACATTGCTCATTCACAGAAGACCTGCCAATTATTTGTCACCCCCTCTGTTCCCCCTGCTCCCCTGGATGTGCCCCATTTCCCCTTTTTCTGAGTTGATAGCAGATTTCCAAACAAAGCGCTGGTCTGCAGCTGCCCATTATTTTTATTTCTTAAGAATGTTTATATGGCCTCTTGGGGCTCAGAGTTGTTTAGTCGTTAAGTCGTGTCCGACTCTCCATGACCCCATGAACCATATTGCGCCAGGCCTTCCTATCTTTCACTGCCTCCCTGAGTTTGCTCAATTTCATGCTCATTGCTTCAGTGATGCTATCTAGCCATCTCATCCTCTGCCATCCTCTTCTCCTTTTGCCTTCCATCTTTCCCAGCATCAGGGTCTTTTCCAAAGAGTCCTCTCTTCACATTCGGTGACCAAAGTATCTGAGCTTGAGCTTCATTATCAATCCTTCCAATGAGCAATCAGAGTTGATTTCCTTTAAGATTGACTGGTTTGACCTCCTAGCAGTCCAGGGGACTCTTAAGAGTCTTCTCCAGCACCACAGTTCAAAGGCATCAATTCTTCGGCGTTCAGCCTTCTTTATGGTCCAGCTCTCACAGCCATACATTACTACTGGAAAAACCATAGCTTTGACTATGCGGATCTTTGTCGGCAAGGTGATGTCTCTGCTTTTTAATATGCTATCTAGGTTTGCCATAGCTTTCCTCCCAAGGAGCAAGCGTCTTTTAATTTCATGGCTGCAGTCTCCGTCTGCGGTGATCTTGGAGCCCAAATAAATGAAGTCTGTTACTGCTTCCATTTCTACCCCTTCTATTTGCCAGGGATTGATGGGTCCAGATGCCATGATCTTAGTTTTTTTAATGTTGAGTTTCAAGCCAGCTTTCGCACTCTCCTCTTTCACCCTCATCAAGAGGCTCTTTAGTTCTTCTTCACTTTCTGCCATTAGGGTGGTATCGTCTGCATATCTGAGGTTATTGATGTTTCTCCCTGCAATCTTAATTCCGGCTTGTGATTCTTCCAGCCTGGCATTTCTCATGATGTACTCTGCATAAGGATGCCTTTGTAGCATGTCAGTTTCACATTCTTTTAATTTATATATTTTAATATAAAAAAATCAGGTGAAACAAGGAAATCTGACAGTCACTAGAAAAGATGTTTGTGAGCACATTGGCACTTCTGGGTATTATGTTGTTAGTGCTAGAATTGTTATATTTTGAACAATACACAATATATCTCACCACAGTGAAAAAATTGAGACCAGTGACCCATGCACTTGCTTAATCTGCTGCTAGTCAATTTCTAGGTCCCTGCCTGGAATCCCATGGTCTATGGCTGTAGGAGTCTCTGCTGCTTTCCCAGCTTCTTATGCTTCTGTGTTTGCTAGATTTGGACTGAACAGCCATTTGCCTTTTCTCATCATGTGTAAAATAGGACCCAGAGCATATTGGCTTGTAGAAGGAGCAGAGTTTGCACCTCAAAACAGAAACTTGAACAGCTGGCGGAACTGTGGGCCTTCTGTGCAGCCGGGAGAGGGCTGTGGGCTTCCTTAAAAATTAATGCCTTTTAATGCTCAGGATACTTTTGAGCAAAAAGTGGATAGGCTTCCACCTTGCTTTCTGTCTAGAACACCATCTTTGATTTTTGTTTGCTGTTAAGATGGAGCCCAGAGAAAGGAAATGGTGTCACTGAAAAGGCAACCCTTCTCTAACATCTTTTTTAGACCTAATTCTACTTTAAATATAGTGGACCACTTCTGGGCACCCTCCTTCCCTCCCAGTTTGGTGTTATAATTCTTAGCCGCCGTGGTGGGACTTTGGAAGCATCTTTGTGCTTGGCCTTAGTTTGAGAGGACCAGCTCCTATTTTACAAATAAGGAACTGAATGAAGAATGTCATCAACAAGTCTTCAAAAGCAGAACTGGAAGCCAAGACCACCTTTAAAAGCCTTTTTATTTCCTAAAAAGCTTATCAGGATACTTAACTTCTTCATCCTCTTGCTGTCTATGTAGTGATTCCAAAGCTGGTCTTTTTGTTTGAGGTTCAAATCCTCTTTTGAAACAGGGACCACTGGATTCCCTTTTTAAGAGCACTTCTAAATGAAAATGTACTCCAAAGGTAAGGTTTCTTGTAAATTACCTTTGATGGTTAGTCCACTTCCTTGTAAGAGTATCTTTTCGTTGGTTCCTCTGACCAGTCATGTGGTCATGGTGACTTGCCACTTATTTTAATAGGAAACATGGTGGCCTTACTCCTTTTTTAACTCAGTCTGGAGTCTTTATGTATGAATCTCTCTGCAAAGCAGGGGCGGGGGGTAGACTGTCACTGTAATGTTGCTGTAAAATTCTACTCTGAGTCCGTAATATTTAATAATTCAAACTGGCTAGCTCAGATTATGTGTCCATGTAAACCATAGTTCTCAGAAGATTAAGCTAGTTGTCTGTTTTTGGCACTCCGAGAATAGGCCCATGGGCTTCCATGGGGGTGTGAGTGCCAAAATCAGCAAGATGGCAAGTGTAGTGTTGCGATTGTAGCCCTGCCCCTTTTGTATGTGCGTGTGACACTACGGCACATAAAAAAGGGGTGGAGCATCTATCACAATGCCATGCTTGCCACCTTGCAGATTTTGTTCCCGAACTACAGATACTGCTGAGCAAGTTTCAGTGCTCTGCATATGGATGCTCCAATGCGCAAGAGCCTTTAAAAGATCAGCCCTCACTGTGCAGAAAGATCTACTGATTATGGTCAAAAGTCAATCAGCTGCTCTCAGATTCCTCCATATCAGCATGTCCTGATTCTCTCTAGAGCTCTAATTGTAGCTATAAATGATGGTCTGTGCCATCGATGAAGTGCATGCTAAGCGCTAGACTTTTAAGACATTAGATTTTAATTTAATTATTGCGGGGAAGCGTTGATGAAAAACCATCCAGTTTTTAATCACTGCAAAGTGGTTTATCTTCCCCTTGCAGCACTTCTGATATCTGGCCCTGTCATGGCTTAATTTCAATGGCCAAAGGTGCCAGTGATATGATCCTTGGGAGCCTCAGATACTATGTGTTTCAGTTTGAAATTGCAACCTGCCATGCAGAAAGGATCAGAGTGATGTCATCTCCCAAAAGTAATCCACAGAGAACATGCCATGTTTAACGTCACATTTTGAGACTCCACATGCAAATTAAGAAATCAGGTCTGTGTGTCATTATATTACTTATTTGTTTGCTGCCTCATTTAGAAAATGTATATAGCTGTCCGACTCAACAGAATTCGAACTCTGGGCGGTATATTTCAAAACAATATGGCAAATTAAAAAATAATAACAACGTTATCAAAAAACCAACATCCATAAGCCAGTCTTAAGTCTGCCTCCCAGAAGGTGAGATCATCTATTATCCTGGCCCAGTGCCTGGGGGAAAAGCCATGTTTTTAAAGCTTTCCTTTAGCAGGGTCGGGGCCAACTGAATCTCAGCTACTAGTGCTTCCCCTCTTGCCTGTCCACTCTCCCGTCCTCTTGAAGTTGCAGCAGTGTAATGCAAGCAGATAACTCATGGAATGTTGTCCAATGTTTTTTGGTGTAGGAACTGACCCTGAGCAATGTGCTGAAGTTAAGTTTCTGCTTCTTGGCTGGATGTCTGCCTTATCTCTACTTGCCAATCTCTGCCTACCTCAACAAAGCCCGCTGGACCTGGGGAGACCAGACAACCTTTAAAGGGTTGATGACCCATCTTCTCCGGGAAGAATATGGAACATTCAATCTGGTAAATTGAGTTCTTTTCCACCCACAGATTGGGCTCAGAAAGGCAGAAAGGATTTCGAATTACTACCATTTTGCGTTTGTCACTTGCGGTTTAATAGTCCTCACACCTGTTCCTTGGGATAGCCGTAATCGCTTGGTAGCTGGAGAAATAATCTAAATCCCCTCCAGCTGTTCAAGTCATGGCATTTTTCTTTAATGTGAAGGTTTCTCATGCACTGTGTATGAAGACTGTGTAGAACTGCAAATCAAGGTAGAACACTAGGATTCCACTTTTTATCCCATTGCCAACCCTGTTAGGTGGGCTGAATCAAGACAGAGCGACTGGTCACCCGGTGCACTTCCTGCTGGAGGGTGGACCTGAACCTCCAATATAACCTCCAGTGGTTTAGTAAAGCACACTGCCTCCCTATATGCAACTGTATCATTCATGTTAGGTAGCCGGAAGATGCATCTTGTTGCTTTTACATTTTGAACATACTTGGTAGTGAATATTTTAAACTTACTACAGTCTGTAGTTAATGTGTAGTAAGTAATGCGTAGTAAGCTTGTTCTTGAAGTAATCAGAGAAGCTCATGTGTTGGACAGGATTATGTTTGGTATTAGTATTTTCCAAAAGGAAAATTCGTATGTTAAGGCCAATCTGATTGCACCAGTCAAGCCAGCTTCGGGTCTATCTGGGCAGGAATGTTCAGTGGATCCTCAGTTTTTCTGACTTAGGACTTTTCAGTGAGTAAGAATGACAGCCTTTGGCCATGTGCAATTGGCAGAGTTTAGTCTCATGACAGCCAGAAAGCATTTCAGATAATTTCTGTTGGAACTGGGACGGTGCTTATAAGCAGGAAATGATTCCGTCCATTTTCCAGTCCCCTTGCTTGTCTTACTAGTAGAGGTTGCAACCTCTTAAAAATGTTGCTGTGGTTGCGCTGGAGTTCATCAGTTTTCATTAACCATATGCAAATAGGTACTTTATTGACATTAATGAAACCTGAGTAATGAAGCAACTATTAACTGTTAATCTTGAACTCATTCTCAGACATTAGTCATTATGTAGCTGTCTCATAATGATCAGCACATGTGATGTCAAGTCTTCAGGACTATAAATAGGTTGTGTGTTGGATGGATGGGGAGGAACTAAGGGAAGGTAAAAAAAAAACTGAAATTGTCCAGTCAGAACTGAGCATGTTCAGTATTGACTGTCTGAAGGTATAGGGGGAAATACTGAGGGAGGAGGCTGGAATGGAATGGCTGTTGTTCTGAACAGGAGTCTTTAACTGCAATATTTTGCTGCAAAACCCTTGATATTGGTCTATATAATGCATTCTTCTTTAAGATGGTATTGCAAAGACTGCTTGCAGGCCAGATAGCGACCAAAGCCACCCTGGCATAGCTTGGAATTGCTTTTTCCTGATGAAACATGTAGATATTCCAGCATAAAAGACCTGGAAGTCAGCTGGGTTAACCAAAATGGGCTGTATAGCTACAGACTTACACTGTATAAATAATTCTGATTTTCTTCTTTTCTGTGCAGGCAAAATTGGAAAATGGATCCAATATGACTGATGTATTGCTGTAAGTGAATGCAAACTGTATGGTTTATGGTGTAATTATAAGCGTATCTGACACAAACATTTCCTGTTGCGTTCAGTGGGGCTTATTCTCAGTAAGTGGGTGCAAGATTGCAGCTTTAATTTATCCTTTAGGCAAGGGAAGATTTAAAAGACTTTGGGGAAAGTACCGTCTTGTGATTTTCATCCTGTATTCTCTTTTGACATCCCAAATGTTTCACGTTCTCAGCAGAAAGAAAAACACCCACACATTTAGAAATAAATGTATATATTTACAAATAACCATGGTATCCCACTTTCCATTAAAACAATTCCAAAATGGAGGATGCAAATGTATGTATAGATTAAAAAAAAAAGATGGAGGCAGTAACAAGATGGAATGAATTTAGGGGTGAACTTGTAAAAGTGACATGGATGGAAATAAACTATTATCCTGTGACATTGTGAGCAATTCAAATGTGATAGCTGTTGGACCCAGCCACCCTTGAATGCTAGATTAAAGCAAACGTTGAAAGGGAGGGAGAGCAGGTATGACCCAGGCCCTGTTTGGGGGTGCTGTTGGGCTGGAATGGTCATCTTAGGATGAGGGTTCAGCACTTCCTTTCCAGGCACCTAATCCCTGTCTGATCTAATGGTTTTACTCTTTGTGTCGTGAAAGCATCCATCTGCCAGATGCTCTGACATCTGCTTTTAGCTCTTGAGCAAGAGATGCTTTTACAGAATGTGGCCCCCTTCATCCTCCCATGAACTTTTGCTGTCTTTAGCTGCCAAATGCTATTGTTCTCTGGCTTCCTTGCAGTTTTCAGGTGACTCACATGAAGATGGAGCTTTCCCTCATTGTCCAAGCCTTTGCGATTGTGGCATGTGTATGCTGTGCAGTGAGGTATTGGGGTTTATTTCAAGCTTAAGTATTTCCAAAGTAGAGATTTATTTAGAGACCAAGAAGTCATTGGCTTATAGCAGCTGGCCTGAACTGAGTTTCTCCCTGACATGCATGTGTGTGGCCCTACCTTTTTTGGAGTATACCTTTTATGTGCACACAAGTGTGTCACATACATTTATTGGGGAAGCAAAAATCTTCAGGATTGGTTTCAGTCTGGAGTTGGTATCCCTAGACCAGTATTTCTCAACCTTGGCAACTTTAAGCTGTGTGGACTTCAACTCCCAGAATTCCTCAGCCAGCATGGCTGGCTAGGGAATTCTGGGAGTTGAAGTCCACACAGCTTAAAGTTGCTAAGGTTGAGAAACACTGGTTTAGACTAAAAGGTGGGAAAGAGTTTGCCCACGCATGCATGGATGATGGATAGATAGATTTATCTGCTCTTACTTTGGGGTATGGGGATCATCTTAATTCAGGGTCAACTTCCTTTTCGGTAAATGCAATATATTTAATATATTAAAAGATTTTAAAATTATTTTAAAGGAATTTTAACTTTTAAAAATCCTTGTTCATTTATTTACTTTAAATCAGTCATTCCCAGCCAGTGTCCTCCAGATGTGTTGGATTGCAGCTGCCATGGCTGGGAGTAACAGAAGTGTAGTACAACACATCTGGAGGGCACTAAGTCAGAGAACAGCTGCGTATGATTTTTATTTTTCATGATTTGCTCCAGTTACTGTCACTGGCGTTCACCTCTCCCTTTAATTTGTGTTATATGTAGAATAATCTCAGTAGTAGGCTTTGTTCATTCTGCAGTTTCTTGCTGCAGGTGTAAACTGTCTTAATAAAGTTTTCGAATTATATTCTTTTTTCTTCCCCATTTTAGGCCAAAGACAGAGAAGTCACATTTGATTTGGCTGTTTACTTCAATGTTCTTGACGTATTCATTGTTCTTCGCTTGGAGGGCAAATTTGGATATTTCAAAGCCCCTGTTTAAGGGGGTGGTGAGTTTGCTTCACTAAAAGAGATAATTTTAATTTAAAAACAAAACTGGGATTCTGGAGGGAGGCACCATGCATTTTAGAAACTTGCTTTCTTTTTGCAGATTCCTATTCAGTATTATTATAAACATCCCCCCAACATTGGTGTTTAAAAGCTGGAAGCACACATATAAAAAGTGCTTTTATTCCAGGCCAGGATATTTGCCTGTTTCACCTCTGCTTACAACACCTCAATGAGGACTCTGGCAGAGAAGGGTGCTGCTCTTTGATTCTCTTAACTGGAGGAAGCTGGACCAGTAAGACAAGCACCTGTGCTGTGTGACTGGCCTACATAAAAACCCAGTAATCCTCTAGAAAACCCAGTCTTCAAAACCCAGTAATCCTGTAGAAGCATCATATTTGCAAAAGCTGCATCCAAAGGCCACTGCAAATTTTGGGAAAAGTGCAATAAACAATCCTTCCTCCAGAACAGGACGAAAGCACAATGTCTTCTTCAACAGGTCGAGCGATTCTGGATGCAAAGCAATGCAGCGCTTGTCGTTCTAGCTGGCTTCGGCTTCTCTCTGCTCTTTTGTCTTGGGGAGATATTTGTTGGAAACAGCCGAATGATTCACCGTCTGGAATGGCTGGTGGCAGCTGCTTGTGTTACTGCTCAGATCTATTCCAATTACAGGTAATGAACAGGGAGGCAGGGGTTAATGACGTTTGGTGGACAGAGCATCAATGTCCATATGTTTTTCTTCCTCACTCCCCCAAGTCACTCAGGGCAATATGTGCGCTCCTCCCATCTCCTTTTATCTCCAGTGGGTTAAGGTAGGCACAGATTCACCCCAAAAGTTTCTGGCTGGGGATTTGATTCTTGCACTCTCCTACTCATAGTCCTGTTCTCTGACTGTGGTAAGGATAGGCGGTGTAAGATAACTCACTGAGGCTGGGAAAGAAAGAGAAGTATTTCAAAACCAAGAGCAAATCGATGTTGCTTCTCTGGCAAAAAAGCAGTTAGCTCTTCTGTTTTGTACTCAGGTAAAAAGAGGTTGAAGCATCTCACAGAGAGCCCTCCTTAATGAATTGACTCATAAACGAGAGCAGGAGGTTTGCTTACTCAGTTTCTGAGAGCCTGCATCCGAACCCCTCATATCCTAACCTTAGCCCTGATTAGTGAAACGCCATGTCAGTGCTGCTAAGGGCTTGGTGTGTTTGAAGTTTTGAAGAGCACGTTGTGGATACAGGTAGGAAGGCTACCATAGGGAGGATTCCTAATCACAAAGTGGCTACTATAGGTGGAAAAAATAGCATTTACCAGCAAGCAAGTGGGAGAAGTTTTTGTGCCATTCCGTTAGTCCCACAGGTTACCTTGGTTATTTTTGTTCCTAAACAGTTGGACCCACTTCCAAACAGCGTCTTGGATTACCACCATCACCATTTTTATCTTTTAAGAACCCCTTTTTGGTTTATGAGTTTAGTTTTGAAATAAGGTAATGATGCAAGAATCTAGTGCTTTGTTTTCTGCTTGAGAGGGGGGTTGAAATCTGGTTACGCAGTGCTTCAGGTTTAGCACTTCATCCATTACAGCACACCTGAGGTGTCTGATGGCCCACGGTGACTGGTATTTTCAAGTTCTTCCCTTGTGCATAGCATCCTTCCTTTCAAAGACTGTGGTTGATCTAGCTATCTGGGGATGGACTGAAAACAAAATGTTTGCTTGACAGGTTGACCAATCTCTTTATTTGTTTTAATTTTCCCTTTTGAACCAGTGTCTGTGACCAAAGCCACAACAATGTTGTTGACCGGTTTGCCATGAATCTTTTGTCCTCCATGCCTCCAGATGCCATCATCTTGCTAAGAGGGGACCTGCCTGGGAATTCTCTTCGCTACTTGCATTATTGTGAGGGTATAAGACCTGATATCACCTTAGTTGACCAAGAGGTAAGTAAAAAATAACTTGTATCAAAGAATGGCTGCAAATCAGAAGTCTCCACTTTGAATCTTGCTTCTGCCATGGAGACACTAGATAACTCAGTGTGCCTTACGGCCTTTCTTCACAACTGAATGTAAGTCAGCACGGGATAATGCTGTCTCCATTGCCAATTTCTATCCTACCGGTATTGTGTCTGTTCTGCGTCATTGATGAATTATGTTGTCCTGATTTATGAATGTGCTACTTGTTATAAGATGGTTGATTTTTTGTTTGTTTTTGCATTGACTTTGCTTTTTAAAAAAATATTTAATATCTTTATTTTTTGTAATAAACCAATCTTGAAGCTTACAAAAAAAGAAACTAAAAATATTAAAAATACAAACTTAGAAGGAAAAGAAAAAAAATCTATCTTATATTTTATACTTATATTTATACTTATCAATAGCCACTGTTTTACCAATGAATTCACAACAATAATATAAACAATACAAGATATTATTGTAAGATGTTACAAACAATCTCTGCCATAATAACACACATTGCTGCATCCTTTGATTGGTAGAAAATATTGCTTTTCCAAAACAGATAGATCACACATTTCCGACAACCATTCCTTGACATCTGGAATAATATAACTTTTCCAATTACTGCATATAATTCTTTTTGCCCCCCCCCCCAATACAACCACAGTTCCTGATAAACAGTCAAATTCCAAAGCTTTGGTATATAATTCAACATTCCATTAAATTTTTTAACATTTAAAGGTTTTCTCATAAATCTGCTAACATACATGAATACACAATCCCAAAAAGATACTAAATGATCACATGACCCTACCATGTGTGTCAGTGAGCCCTCAAATTTCTTAGACCTCCAGCATAAAAAGTCTGATGTCCCTCCTTTCAAATGCATTCCTTGGCGTTGGCTTTGCTGCCCTTCCCTTTCAGCATGTCGCCAGCTGACGGGGAGAACCCCCATCAGGGCGCTACAGCAGAAACAGGAAGATCTGATTTCCCCCTGCCTTCTCTAGGCTGGTTTTTCTGCTTCTCCTCCCACGTCCCATTTGGTTTTCTCCCAAGTTTAGGATAATGTGAGATTAGGAATCCCATGGAAACACACACTCCAAGGCAGAAATAACTAGAGGGAGGAGAGAGGGGCAGCTTCTGCCATGGTTATGCAATTGACTAGGTCCTGTAGAACTGAATAACTGAAAGTAGCTGCTGGGCTAGTCTCTTGCTTCCTGGGGAGGAGGTAAGCTGCTGACGCTGGCAAATGCAAGAAAACCAGCAAATAACAGAAGCCAGGTTCAACAGCTGTAATTCTTCTGTGAACGCTGCAGTGAGGAAAAACAAGGATGTTGCATCTTAAGGGGAAAAAAATGGAATGCTGTTAAAGGGGGTGATCAAAATATTGATATAGAAAAGGCAAAGGCTGGGCAGGAAATGGTTGTAGTGAGGGATGGCTGGCTAGTGACCAAGGGACAGGGTTATGCCCAGACCTCCCGAGAGTCCCCAAGCTCACCTCTAATCATACCCACAACAGGTCTTTGACTTCAAGGAAATGGGTGACAGGGTCTGGTGACATATTAAAAATCATCTTCAGGTTTTTGTTAGGCAGCCTCGGAATAAGAGGGAAAACACCACTGTAACACAAGTACAGCTTAAAGTGACTTCAGCCTGTCCCTACCAAGGGACAGGCTTAAGTCACTTTAAGCTGTACAGGATGAATTAAGAACATTGCCTTGTGGACAAGGGGCATGATCTACCTAGGGCACAGTTAAGAGGGGACAAGGCTACAATTCCAGCTGCCTATTTGCAACACCACCCCTGTCACTACTACTGGTTGTTGTTGTGTAGTGCCATAAATGCATATAGCAATTGGCAAACAACAGGTGCCTGCCCTCAAGGAACTTATCGGTGTCTAAGACAGTGTTTTCCTTCTTGGCACACTCCAGAGGTGTGCTTGTTGGGACAGCAAATCCCATATTCTCTAACCAGCATGGCACTTCTATGGCCATCCTGGTTGGGGTGGAGTGATAGGCCATTAGAGCCCAAAATGTCAGGAAGGTGCCAGATTGTGAAAGACTGTTCCAAGCACTCTGCTGAGGGTGCTTAGGGAGACAACAGAAACAAGGAGAGACGCCTGTGAAGCGAATGCATGAATTTCAGTTCCCTGTATCTTGGTTTGTCCTCAGGAAGTCAGGGGCAAGCAACTACTGCCCTCCAGATTATTCAGCCTAAAGTTCCCATAGTCCCTTGTTGACTAATGTGACTCATTAAAGCAGTGTTTCTCAACCTTGGCAACTTGAAGATGGGTGGACTTCAACTCCCAGAATTCCTCAGCCAGCATGGCTGGCTGGGGAATTCTGGGAGTTGAAGTCCACCCATCTTCAAGTTGCCACGGTTGAGAAACACTGCATTAAAGCAACCACAACATTTTTCAGGCTCAAGTGGAAACTAACCCTAAGCAGGTATGATGAGCAGCAGAAAGGTGTTTTCTTACAGAAGGACTGAAGCCCTTTCAGTGCAGCCACAACTGAGAACACACTGATGCGTCAAATGTAAGAAAAACAGTTCCCAAAAAGTAGAATACATGGAAGATGACTTGAAAATAGTGCAAAGCAATTAACGTTCACAACCCTCTCCTCTAAAAATCATGAAAGATCATTCATGCTACTCACTGGTTGTTCTCATGCTCTCAAACCCAGGATCACCCTGGCTTCAGTGCCGTTCACCTCTTCTCCAAAGGAGGCTGGCAAAAGCCAAAGAGAAACATTGGTTCATAGTAATTATGAGATGCTATTCTTTCTTGCTCACAGATATCCTAGCTTAAAGAATTTGTTCTCTATGCATTTACATGCGTGTGTGTGTGTGTGTGTGTGTGTGTGTGTGTGTGTGTATATATAGAGAGAGAGAGAGAGAGAGTGTGCATGCGCTTGTGTGCTGGGTGAGGAACGGTAGCCAGAGTGGTATGTAAATATTGTAAATAAATAAAATTTCTTCTGTGTGCTAGATGATGACTTACCATTGGTATTTGCCAAAGCTGGCTAAACATTTACCTGGTGTCACCTTTCCTGGAGACCGTTGGAATCCTGTAGAAGGCCTGTTACCTGATGGAACGATCACGTTCAATCTTCATAATTTCCTCAAAATAAATATACAGTAAGTATTCCTTTTCACCTATTAACATTCAGACCCCACAAAATCCAATCAGTCTGCTGCTCATTAGTGATATATACATATAACCTGGTCCAGGTTACCTGAGGGACCGTCTCACCCCTGTCACACCAACCCATCCCACCCGGTCAGGCAGAGAAGGCATGTTGCGGATCCCGTCAGCCAGAGAATGTCGGCTGGGGGGGCCCAGGAGGAGAGCCTTCTCTGCCGTTGCCCCCGCCCTATGGAACATTCTCCCCCCAGAGGTGCGGCAGGCCCCTACCCTCCTGGCCTTCCAGAAAGGATTAAGGACCTGGCTCTGCCAGCTTGTGTGGGGTGATAACAATCTTACCCAATCCTGGGGGTGGCTGGCACCTTGATGATGCTCCCTGAGTGACTGCCAATTATTCTTGGATCTATTTATTTTCTATTTATTCATAGTAGATTGTAATTTTGTAACTTTAATTGATTTTAACTGTTTTGTAAACCGCCCAGAGTCGTTCAACGAGATGGGCAGTGACAAATTTGATATGTATATATATAATTAACTATAAATCAAATATAAATTAACTAACTAACAGCTGTGTAATAAAGAGATGTGTGCTACTTGGGAAAAAGACTATGGCAGATCTAGAGAAATGCAAATATCATTCCGATAACAAAACTAAGTATTGTCAAGCCATAATTTTCCCAGTTGTGATATATGGCAGTAAAAGCAAGACCATCAGAAAGGTTAAACAGAGAAAAACTGGATTGAATTATGGATCTGGGAAAAAAGTGTTTGAAAACACCTTGGACCAGAAGTAAAAAAAAAATAAAATTCAATTCTAGACAAAGTAATCTTAACTGTCTCTTGTTCTTTTTGACCACATTCTTTACAACTCTTTATATGCATTATATGAGAGGCAGATCGGTGTAGCGGTTTAAGGCACCAGGCTAAAAACTGGGAGAACATGAGTTCTAATCCTGCAATAGGCATGAGACCAGCTGGATGACTTTGAGCCAATCACTCTTTCTTCAGCCTTAGGAACAAGGCAGTGGCAAACCATTTCCGAAAAAAAGTTGCCAAGAAAACTGCGTGGACTTGTCCAGACAGATGCCAGGTGTCAAGACTGACTCGAAAGAATTCCCTGCCCCCCAAAATATTATATAATATTTTTATCTTCATTTTTACACCATCAACTAGAAGGCATATGCAGTCTAAGAAAACATGTCAGCTCTTGCATAGCAAAAGATCAGCTTCCCTGTCATCAAGTACCCTTCTGCAGCTACTGGCAGGGCAGGCATGTCTGTATAAGCAAATGAGAAAGTTGCCTATATTTTTTGTTGGAGTGGGGTGCTAATTGTATGGGGTACCTAGAGCGCCAGTTGCTGGCAGTTAATTGAGGGCCATTATTAATTAGTGGTATTGCTGTCTTGATTTTCTATGGAAACTTAAAGCAATGGTGATAACATCCATTCTCGTCTCCCACCCAGTAGATGACCTAGTTCATCACTGCATAACTTCAGTACTGATACATTAGACACCTGACATTGCTCACCAGGTGCATAATAGGAAATGTGAATATGCTTATCATAAAATATAAATAACTGTGTGAATTATTTAAACCATGGAAAAATCTATGCCATGGAGGAAAGCTAGCAAGGCTTTCTTCACTGACAGAACCAGGATTTTAGTCCCCTGGAGACCAGAGGTGGGGTGGTGGTCCCACACCCAAGCCCTTAACTTCAATTTGGTTAGATCTTAGGTGCTCAAGTCTGAGCAGCTCCCAAGCTACAGCAGGTGAAGGCCACTAGGCCTCCCTAATCTGTGAGCCAGCCCAGAAAACCTATAGGGCATTATCTCAGTTTGGGCCAGGTGATGGGTATTTTATTTGCCTGTGAAATAGAGGTGGAATTTTGTAAAATTGAGTCTTGTTTAAAATGCCAAAAAGAGTTCACCTTGACAGAAGACATTACAGAATAGCCTTGCTCCACTATTCATGGCCATTGATTATATTTTTATATGTTTTACTGTATTTTTAAAATTATATAACATGTGGACAATCTGGATATGGTGTATACTAATTTAAATCAGAATATTAAAAAAATAACAAAATCGTGGGCAACTTTTATAGTCATTTGGAAGATTTTGCATAATAATATTAATTATATAATATTAGTGGCATTAGGTATTACAGTAGAGAGCTAGTGTCCTGACAGATAATACTGAATTACACCTCTCAGCAACCCCAGCCAGTATGTTCAAGAGTGAGCAGTGCTGGAAGTTGTAGCTGAGCAATGTCTGGAGGGGCCCAGATTTCCCACCCTTTCACAAAGGCTAAAGCTTCATGGAAGAGCCCATATTTGTACAGAGAAGGTTCTGATTTTAATCCCATGGATCTTCAAGAAGGCTGGGGAGAAATTCAGTCAGTGTGAACAGAATAGGGTTAGTTGGAGTAACAGGCAACCCACAATAAGATAATGTTCTCTGTTCCTAACCTGTTGCTCTCTTGGAACAGATTCAGAGAAGGGCAGTGAGGATGAGCAGGAAACTAAAATTTAAGTCCTGTGATGGGGCTGGAAATGATTAGCCTTGTGACTGGGACTTGGGAAGAGAGGCGCTTGATATGAGAGCGTGGAAGGATCACACAGAAAAAGGCCAAGAACTTTTCTATCATTGCAGACAGAATAATGTATTTAAGTTATAGAAGGAAAATTCTAGTTGAATGTTAGGAGAAAAGCTTTCCCAATAGCAAGAGCAGTTTGATCAGAGAGATGGGGTATTCCCATCACTGGTTATGTTCAAGCAGAGGATTATTAGGTTGTTGCCTGGAGCAAAGGGTTGGGTTCAGTAGCCTCAATGGCCTCTTCCAGCACTGTATTTCCATGAAGTCTTGAAGTAAACTTTCCTCATCCTGTATCTAGCAGCTGCACTGGGAACAAGATTAGGCAAGTATCTCTAATCCAGTGTTTCTCAACCTTGGCAGCTTTAAGCTGCGTGGACTTCAACTCCCAGAATTCCCCAGCCAGCATGGCTGGCTGGGGAATTCTGGGAGTTGAAGTCCACGCAGCTTAAAGCTGCCAAGGTTGAGAAACACTGCTCTAATCAGTTACACAACTGAACCTATTCAACATTAAATAAACCAACCAACCACTGCTCCTAGCTTTCTTCACATTGGTTGCTTTTAGAGCAAGTCCACTTGCTCAAGTCCACTTACCTGTTTTTATTATTAATTTGTTTGTTTCTTTGCAATAGCAAAGACACCTTTGTTTGTATTGGACTCCATGAAGGTGACCCTACTTGGAAAAAAGACTATTCCCTTTGGCCCTGGGGCTCTTGTGATAAACTTGTGTCTTCAAAAGCTCCCTTTGATCCTGAAGAGTGGATTGACCGTACCCGAAACCTCTATAACTGGACTGAGGAGTATGGGAAGTAAGTGACACACGGTTGATAGAATGGAGTTGGAAGAGTACAAATGTGAAACCTCCTAGCGTTCTTTCTGTTTTGTCATTGGTGAAGATACAGTGGTACCATCAAAAGTATGTTGGGTATGGATTTAGAGAGGGTTTGGATGAGGTGTACTCATTCCCATTTCCCCAGCAGTATCTGGAAAGTTTATAAAAGTATAGTTCTCCTGTGCTTCTGTTTCATGCTCTGTCTTCTGTGGGATTTCTGCCTAGTCTTGCACATCAACTTACCTGTTCCTTTTTAAGGTTTGATTCATCTTCCTGGGAGTCGGTAGCAAATGAAGAGATGTGGCAAGCCAGGTGAGAGCCTGTCCCCTTCCCATCCGTACTGTATCTGAAAAGGTCTCTACATACAAATTAATTACATTGCAGATTGTAGCACTGCACAAGTAAAACACTGGAAGCGTGGTGAGAATCTAGGAAACAAAAGCTGGTGTCCAGCAGTGGAATGGAACCAAATGTCACCTTGCAGTTAATAGTTTAAGGCAGCTGGCACCCTCCAGATGTCCTGGAGTACAACTTCTAATGTCATCCCCAGTAAATGCCAGTTCAATATAGTGAACTGGGATAGGATCATTCCATGGGGAAGTGAACCCCGCCTTCTCCTTCATGGATGCTAGTTGGTGTTTAAAGAATACACAACACACTTCTGGTTTTTTTTCCCCCTAGGATGAAAACAGCCTTCTTTCTTTTTGACCTTGCAGAAACGGCTCCCACATTTGGGGATGCGAAAGCAAAGCTTTACACATTTGCTTATAAGGTGAGCACTTGTCACTTTGGGATAGAAAAGCTCAACCTGTCCATATGTTTGCACAGGGATAAGGGATCATTTGGGGACAGGGATCATTTGTAATTTTACACTGTGTAATGGGTGCACTCACAAAATGGCTGCAGTAGGAAACTTGGCTGTTCACAAAATGGTTGTCGGGGTAGGCTTGTCCAGTCTTAAGACACCCATTTACTAGACTCCTGGAATGCTTCCTATCCTCTGAGTGGGCCAGTTGTCATGCCCTCAAGCATTGTGATGGAATGGAATTATGAAGGCCAAACTCAGGGAGAAAAACATTTTCTTTCATCTCCTGAGGCGCGAGGGAGAGATAAGAGGATGAGACTGGCACCTCCCTGAGGAATTCACAGTGTTGTGGCTGGCATTATTTGGGAACTGGGGTTTCAGTCTGGGAAGATTCTTGCTAGAGGTTGTAGCTAATAAACATTGCTGGACTGAATTTACATGGTCTCTTGGAGTTCCTTGGGCTAGGCCTGACAAGCATCCCTGTAAGTCATTATGTTGCTAGGGGCTAATGCTTTGTAGCAGACCAGCTTCTTATTTTTTTTTTTTTTTTTTACTAAAGTAAATTTTGTTTAAAATATCTTTTGGGCACTAAGGGATGCACCTGGGGTCATGGTGGTGTGTACTACCCCTGTGTTCATAGGGTTGATCGGTGTTGACCTTGCTGCTGGTTATGGTCACCAGAGCAACTTAGGTGAAATAATACAGGCACAGCCAGAAGGTCTGTTTCCATCTGTCTGGCCACTAAGCATCGTGCTGGGTTGGTATCTTTTCCTCCCTGCCCTCACCTGCTAAACAGGGCATGACCGCTGTTTGTACCTCACTGCTTCTGAATGCTGCCTCTACATCAGTGTTTCTCAACCTTGGCAACTTTAAGATGTGTGGACTTCAACTCCTAGAATTCCCCAGCCAGCAAGGAGTTGAAGTCCACACATCTTAAAGTTGCCAAGGTTGAGAAACACTGATCTAGATAACTGGGGACATTCTCGTTCCCTTTGCCCCAGAACTGTGGGACCTCTTCACTATCTTGTGGTAGCAAGCCAGGGGTCACAGCTAAGCTTACCTGAGAAGCTTAACACAGTAGTGTTTGAAAGCCCACTTAGGGTAGTGCCTACAGAGCAGCACTTGATGTTCCTCTACAAGAGTAGGACCAAGTTCTCATCCATGACTTGTAGAACCAAGCAGAAGCAGTAAGACATTTCCAGTGAGCAAAGACAGAGTGTTTTCCATAGCCAAAGTGGGCTAATGAATAATATTACAGCCAATTTTCCATATCTCCCCCTGCTTTGCTGCTTGCAGGTCTAATTGTGCGCATGTGACAAAGGAAGGGTGTTGGTCACTTATGTATCAGTAGCAAGTCAAGGACATGTGCATCTTCTTTCCACACTCCCAGATTTGAATAATGGCGGCCTAACAATAAAGTTGATACAGTTTAGAGAAATATCCCAAGTTCAGTTCTTTTCTTTTGCTGTTTTCATATGCAAAGTGGATCCACTAGAAATAAAACATGTATCTTCAGCTCATTTTTGCTTATTCCCCACCCTTTTGCTCTCTAGCTTCTTTCTCTTACTTCTCTCTTCCAGTTCACCTTTCAGATTTATCCTTGGGATTATTATTCTTGAGTTTCCCCTTGAGAATTGTACATCTTTATTCCTCTTTTCAGTTTTATGACATCAGAGCAGCTTACCCAATCATCAGCTGCACAGATGAAACCTGTTAGCTAAAATCCTATACACACTGATTGGGGAGTACTTAGTGGGGCTTATTTCTGAATAGAAATGCAGAGAGTTGCATTTCATGGTTTATAACATATGCTCATAAATGGTGTCCTATTTTTCTTCAGTTGCCAAGACTTTATTTTATAGATGCTGTTTATGCCATACTTGACTGTTTATGTCATGCTTGACTTTAAAAAGTGAGCAAGTGTTTGTCATACAGGAGGATGATATATCTGGGATTTTTCTTCAATCCTGAATTGTCTCCTCTGATTTACAGCTGTACAAAGAAATTGTAAACACATATAAAACTCATCCAGTGAACTGGCACAAAAATTATGCTATTGCCTGTGAGAGGGTGCTGCATCTTCACCCGGCAAGGGAAGATCCAGAAGTGCTACTCTTAGAAACCATCAAACACTTCCGCCTTTACCTGGAGAAAGCTGCAGATGATCCGCAGCAGAGCAATATTTTGCAAGCCATAAAGCATATGAAGAAAGAACTTCGGGAATTGAGAAAAACGAAGAGGGGAGAAAGAGGCAACCAGCGTAAGACGTGACCAGCTCAGGGAAAGATCTGTTGGAAAGGAAATGAAGAGTAAGAGAAGGATTCCATAGATGGAAATAAAGCAAGCTTAAATGCAGTATTTTTTAGATTAGGAGAAAAAGACTAATCAAGAGAAGCGTTTGGTGATATAGAGAACCATAAACACAGGTTGGAGGAAATGAATTGGGGTTTTTCTCCCTTTTAATGTTACAGTGTGGGGTCATTGAATGAAGCTGAATGTTGGGAGATTCAGATGAAAATTCCTAACACAGTGCACTGGTAATTTGCTTCCTTGGTTTATGGTTACCAGTTTACAGTCAAGTCTCCCTGGAGCTGAGCTGAGCTCTGATTATGGGATACATCTACAGTATGTTGTTTTCTTGGCAGCAATATGGAAGCTGTCTTCTTCTGATGCGTTCTTTCAACTTCTCAGTCTAGCCTACATCCTTGGCATTTCCTTGGTGGTCTCCCATTCGCATACTAAGCAGGACTGACCCTGCTTCATTTTTTGAGATCAGTCATGGTTGGCTAGGCACTGCCACCTGCTGTGGACATGGCTACCAACTGGGATCAAAGGACATAAGGCAGATTTATGGTGACAGAGAGTTTGATTAAAGGCTAAAAGCCATGATTGATTTTGCCTTCATACCAAGCTTTGGAGCATCTCAGAAGCATCCGGTTGAGTACTATTGGGAGTAGAATGCTGGGCTAGAGATGCCTCTGGTCTGACCCAGCAGGCTATTCATATGCTCTGTTTGACTTATCCACTTGTATATGTTTATGTGCTAACATTTAGTGATAACATCAGAGTCAAAATCCTAATAGGAAAAACTGACCTGGTGGAATTGGCATTTGATAATCAACATTAAGCCCATATGTGTGAGAGCTAAAGCAAGAATGAGATTTGAGAAAGTGCACATTAGTTTTGCCCTTAGCATCCCCTCTCAGGAGGAGAAGAGGGAAATGATAGTATGGATTATGTCACTAACATGGGTTAGTGTTATCTTCAAATTATAGAGTCCATAGAAGTTGATGGAAGTTTTTTGCATCACTCAAATATCAGGGACAGTGTTTAGTTTATTTTAGAAAAACATATGCTCCTTTTGAAGATCAGTTTCCTTAGCTGCATGTCTACTTAGGACCAGCTTACTTCTTGAAAGCCAGGTGGTCTCCGTGCCACCAACTTCTTTTTGTAAGACAAAATTGTACACTATTTGCAGCCTTTTCTGAACAGACATGGTCTGATCAGAGTCAGTACTACAGGTAGTCCTTGTTTAGCAACTATCTTGTTTAGCGACTGTTTGCAATTATGATGGTGATGAAAAAGTAACTTTGCAATGAGTCCTCACACTGACAACCTTCACAGGTCTGTAAAGCACATGAAAGCTGAAGTAAGATCATAAGTACAGTTGTGGTTTCATTGAGCAACCACTTTGCTTAATGACCAAGTTGCCAGTCCCAATTGTGGTTGCTAAATGAGGACTACCTGTACTCCACTCACCTCAGAAATAGATTATTGAAAAAAACTCAGGATGGACCATATTTTATAAATTGAATATATATTATAAACATGGAAAATCTCAGGTTCAGTCACCTACATTCCTTCAAAAAGAACCAGAGATGCAGCGGAAAGGAAATACATCTCTGCCAGACTTTGGAGAGCCATTGCTAGGAAGAGTAGATCATGCTAGGCTGGATAGACAAATAGGCTAATTTTTCATAAAGTAGTTTCATGTATTTGAAATACGTTATAAGGGGGCTGTCTTTCAGGCTGGTTCAGAAACTATCATGAGAAATTGGATCACATCTTATGCCTCTGAGAAGAGCTATACTGTCACCCAGTTTTTTCTACTCAAAGTGCTGATTTTGAACATTACGGTCCTGTACATTTTGGGACCAGATAACTTTAAGGACTGATGTTTTCTACATGAACTTCTCTGATTGCCAAGATCTTCCTTGGAAGGTGCCTGCCTGTTGAAGTAGGGTGGAACTGAGATAGGTGTATTGAGCTTGGACATAAAGCGCAACTGGGTTTCCTTGAGAATGGAAGTGTGTGCTTCCAGGCACTATTTTGTAGCCCTGCCGCAGGAGGAAAGGAAACCCATCACATGGTTTTCTTACCACTGTCAGATGTCATTAGGTCTCAGCTCTGGGTAAAAATCTTTTTAATTGTAGATTTTTATATCATTCTCATCCAGCTTTGTTTTTTCAAACTTTTCTTGTAACTTTTGAAGGATGCTCTTGATGTTTGTTTTATCTACATAATACTGATTTTTTTTTAATTTACTGGTTGCACTGAGAGATTTTTACCTGAGTAACATGGCTATTCATTTAATAAATAAGTGAATTCTTGCATTTCCAGTCTTTCTTGCTGAGTTGTCCTTGTTACAGAATACCTGGATTGATTTGATAAACGACCTGACCAAAATTCAAAAATAGCCTCTCGTTCTTCCACCTGCAATTTTACCAGCTACATACTTTCTCAAGATCATCATATCTTTGCACCAACTCATAAAAGATGGATTTGCATCACAGAACATGAAAATATTTTGCAGAATGCATTTCCATGTAAACAGGATGAATGAACATCTGGAATATTATCATGAATTTTTTGCACATGTTAGAAATGGCTTCTTGGGGTCATTCAATCACTTCTTTCACAGGAATTTCATCAAGAATTTAATGACCACATTCTTTGGTTCATTAGAAACTATTTCAATAACTATGGCTCAAAGACAGAAGATGTCCTTTTATTCTTGCTTTAGTTAATTATCTTATAGATAATAAACAAACTGCAAATTAATTATTCTGCGTAGATGGCAAATGGGGGTAAAAGGAGATAAAGCATTTTTTTTTCAGATTCCAAAGGGAATCCTAATATGCATACTAAAAACTAAAACTATGAAATTATGAAAGGATTTGTTCCCAGCAATTTTGTTTATTACTTGGATTTATTCAACTCTATTTTGCTGCTACTGTTGTTTTTTTTAATTCAACATGGGGATTTTTTCTAAAGTAAATCTAGAAACCCATGTAATGTAAAGGCACTTCCTGCATCACTTTGTACACACACACATACACACACCCCTTAATAAAAAGCATTATGTAAAACTTTCAATTGTCTAAAACCATGATAGGCAGAAGTCAAAATTTGTGGGTTCACCTAATGATGATTATGGCATATGAAAGATTGACTTGAAATGTAAGATGAGTAGATGGTAAAAAGCATCAATTAATAGAGGAAATGAAAGAAAAAGAGATGTATATTTTGAAAACTAAGAAAAGGAAGGTTTAATAGATGAGAATGAAGGTGGTCTGATCTTGTGGAGTAAAACTGATGAATACGTGTTTGGAAATGAAAGTAGTCAATGAAAATGAATGAAAGGACTAAACTGTGTATCAGAAAATATGAATTGGTATCATATAGTGTGTATGAAAGTAGGAATCCATAGATTGGTGATAGATGTATGTTCCAGTGAGTGGTGATAATAGAAAACCAGGGATGAGTTTGGGGAAAACTTGTGCAGCATTCTGAACGAATATAATCTAGGGCAGGGGTCCTCAAACTTTTTAAAAAGGGGGCCAGTTTACAGTCCCTCAGAATGTTGGGGGGCCGGACAATTTATTTATTTATCTATTTATTTATTTATTTATTTATTATCAAACTTGTTTGTTTGTTTATTATTAAACTTGTATGCCACCCATCTCCCCCAACGGGTGACTCTGGGCGGCTCACAATAATAGTTTGAAAAAAACATGAATGAATTCTTATGCACACTGCACATATTTTATTTGTAGTACAAAAAAAAAACCAGGAAAAAAATACAATAATTAAAATAAAGAACAATTTTAACCAACATAAACCCCACCCTGCATTGCTGGTCAGTGTCAGTAAATGTTATCCTCCCCCCATCCCATCCCCCCCGCCCCCTGCCCCCCGCATTATTGGTCAGTGCCAGTGGCCATTCTTCTACTTGAGGGGCAACCACACAGCCCAAATGGAGAAAGTAATAGGGCGCTCTGGACACCCCACCCCCCCCGATCATCCTGCACAGAGGATCCCTCCTGCGGAGTATGAGGAAGTATGAGTTGAAGTGCCCCTGTGGTTGTAAGTGTGGACGGGCTGCCAAGTGCCCGAATTTTGATCATGTGACTGCAGGGGTGCTGCAACAGCTGTAACTTTGGGGACTGAGCATAACTAATGAATGGTTGTTAAGCAGTAACTACCTGTACAAAGAATTTGAGATGATGGAACAGGTCTGGGCAAGGAAGAGGAGTTTGGATATAAGTGCAAGGAACAGAAGAGAAGAAAAAGTGAAACAGAAACTGAGTTCAGTGCTTTCTGCAGTCCTGATAATTTGCAAAGAAGTAGGCTGACCTGATTTCCAAAAATAAAAACTTGGATATACGAATATTAAAAAATGCATACATGTATACAAATCTACAAGTCAATTTCCCCAAAGTCACAGGCAAAAATTACCAGAAAAAAAAGGAGACAAAGATGTTTAGAAGAGCTTCTCTGGAATGAAGCAACTTTAAGTAGTTCCAAACATTCCTGTTCCCTGTTGTGCTTTTACACTCTGTGAAAAATTATTTCCAGGCCAAATTAATTTAATAAATGACTAACAATCAATTGACCACTCTCTCCATCATAAGGCTATCAGACCTGATCTGCAAAAATCCATTAGTTGTCAGCAAAGAGATACAGGAAACACTAACTTTGCTTCTTATTCTGGATTTCTGCAGACTAGTACTAATCAATCAGCCAGTAAAATGGATAATGGAATAGCTTCATTTCCATGTTCCCTTCCACCATAAGGTACCCCGAGACTTGATGAGTAATGGAAAGACATCATTTCTTTGGCTACTTGTTCCCATACTGTTCTGCCTGCTCTACCTTGAGCCCTCCCCATTAGTTCGAGGATGCCTTCCCCAAAATCAGGACTGTCCCTGTAAAACTGGAATTTAATCTTGGAAATAAGTTTCAGGCACTGATGGTGCCTTCTGTTGACTAAAACCTAGTCATGGCAGCAGGTTATTGGGAATATTTTAATGACATTCCAAATGAAATCCATTGTGTGGGTAAAACAGGAAGGAACATAAAATGCAAATGCGAAGCACCATGAGAACAGGGCTCCTGCCGTTCTCCAAATAGGGCGCCTGTACTCATGAGACCTGGGGAAGACCAGATGGTTTCCGAGGGATTGCAAGAACGGGGTGGGCAATTGGGAGAAAGAATGAGACAAGCAGCTTGGAGAACGACACACTGATCAACCTGCATGGAGGATCCCTCCCGTGGAGTACGAGGAGGAGAGCCACCGGACCCGGTATACCTGTAATGTAGAAGAGTCCAGCTCTGCGAACTCCC
Source organism: Liasis olivaceus (assembly GCA_030867105.1). Taxonomy (NCBI): domain Eukaryota; kingdom Metazoa; phylum Chordata; class Lepidosauria; order Squamata; family Pythonidae; genus Liasis; species Liasis olivaceus. The sequence continues at coordinate 22,609,895 of CM061349.1, read as the reverse complement.
TCCTCGTGCATCGCCTGCAGCTCCCGACACGGCCCCAAGGCTTCCGCTTCTGACAGACAGCAGCGGTGGCCAATCGGGCGGGCGGGCCGGATAAATGACCCTGGTGGGCCGTATGCAGCCCGTGGGCCATAGTTTGAGAACCCCTGATCTAGGGGAAAATACTATTAGAAGACATAACTGAAAGAGTGGGAATGAGAAAAGAGAATATAGAAAAAGCAAATAAGTCATTTAGAGAATGAGAATTATGTTTAATAAGTATCTGCTTAGAAAACATCTTTGTTTTGAATATGTGATTTAAATTTGTCTGTTCATGCATATACACAAGACAGGGAGAAATCTAAGTCTAAAAGTATGATTAATTTTATTGTTTTTGTTGACAAATTGGGAGAATTAGTGAAAGGTGCAAGGGTGATGAGAGGTTCTGAATATGGGGCAGACCATTTTTTTGGTAGTGTCAAGAGTGGATTGTGAGAAAAAAGCAAACATGGGAGAACAATCGGAAGTGAAAGTAGAATTGCAGAAAATATGAGTTGTTTACGAAACAGAATTAGAAGACAGATTAACCACCAACAGAATGAATGTAAAGTAGAAAGATCATGTGGAAGCTACTAAGAAAAAAGTTTAAAAGAATTATGTTACAGTGTGGGCAGAGTTAGACTAATGGAAACTATGACCCTGACCTTAACCCTACTACTACTAATATGGATGAGATAAAAATGTTATGTACGAATACTGATAGAAAGTAATAGTCTCTGGCCAAGAATGAAAGCTTGTTAAAAGGAGTGAAAATGCTTCTGCCCACTTGGTTGTAGAAAAATGAGAGTTGGGTATGTCAGGAGAAAGTAATGGTAATATGGATTTGATGAGATCTTCAAAACATGAGTTTAAAGAACAAAAGCCAACATATGAAACAACATATGAATGTGGTGAAAGCACAGATGGTTTGCAAGGTCAGAAAAGCATTGAGAGTAAATATGAATGGCGTTGGCATAAACTAGATTTAACTATATTTCCCCCCCCCTTTTTTTTTTGTGGTTTCCTCCTGCCTTTACTTTCTTGTGTTACTATTTCTTATTCCTTTTCTATAATTTTACATAATGCTGCTGACCCCCAAAAAGAACAGGATGATTGGTATGGATGCATATATGCTGTTCACTATGATTTCATAAGCCTTATTCTGCAGAAAATGTTTTTACTCATTTATTATTAAATTTATATGGCCGCCCATCTTACTACCATGACTCTGGGTGGCTTACAAGGTTAAAAATAAAAAAACAATACAAAAACAACCAAAATAACCACAGACATAATTAAAAACTTAAAAAAAAATAAAACTGTTTAAAACCATTAAAACACAATCTTCGGGACAGTACCATTCATTTCCTAGACATACAGCCATTGAGCAGGCTCTCCACTAATGTCACCGGATCTCCAGGCCAGATGGCAAAGCCATGTCTTCAGGCTCTTCTGGAAGCCCAACAAGATCAGGGTCAATCTCACCTCAGGGGGGATGATGTTGCAAAGGGTGGGTGCTGTGGCTCTCCTGGGTCCACCAGATGACACTCCTTTGTAGACGGGACCCGCAACATGCCCTTTCTGCCATATCTGATGGGACGGGTAGATGTGATGGGGTTAGGCGGTCCCTCAGATATCCTGGCCCCATGCCATGTAGGGCTTTATAGGTCATCACCAAACTTTCCTTCATCAAACTTTCCTTCATTTAAATAGCTATACCTTCTCTCAAAGGAATTGTTCTAGTAGATAAATACATTGCAATCTAGGAAATTGCAAGTTCTTGCCATTACTAAGAAAGTTATAAGGCAAAATACAAAACGTGGTACTATAAAATGCAACTTCTTTTGGTGGCATAAGCTTTTGTGGACTGAAGTCCACCATCTCTCTTGCAAGAAGCAAGGGACAAAACGCAATCCTGAAGATCCCCCCATAGAGTGGACCCAACAGGACCACGCTCAATTTATCCCTCCCTCCCAATATTTTCTCAAACATTCCAGCTGGGTCCTCTTTGATGCAATCTCACAGGGCTGTATTAATATTGTCTCAGTGGGTTGGTTTGCTGCCGGAGGACACAACTGCTGTAGCCACCTTACAGAAGCATGGGCTAGACAAAATTACAAACAAAAATGAAAAAAAAGTTGCAAAAAACCCCACCTTAAAATCAATAGAATTGCCTGTTTGATCAGAATAATGCATATCTTTGTGAGTAATTTAATCTTGCAGGTATCATATCAATTAGCTATACATGTTTTAAGAATGATTTAGAAGAAGTGCTTTGGACCTCACAGAAGATGCATATCACTGCTATTTATTAAAGTGCAAACTTGAAAAAAGATGCTGGTGCTTTAAATCACTAATCTTGGAAACTAATCTTAACAAAAATACTAATATTGCAGTAAGTGTATGATTTTTGTTAAATTGTTTCCTGGCAGAACAGGCAAGTTAAGACTAGCAAACAACTTCCCCTTTGCTTTCACTTTCCTTCATCACATACTGGTCAGACTACACCTGGAATTCTGAGTCTAGTTCTGGTTCCCATAATACAAAAAGGATGCTGAAGAACTGGAAAGAGTACAGAGAACAACAACAAAGACGAGAAGCTTGGAGGCTAAATCCTATGAAGATCAGTTGGGAGAAGTGGGTATGTTTAGCCTAAAGAAGAGAAAGCTAAGGGGAGACATGATAGCAGTCTCCCAACACTTAAAGAGCTGTCACAGGGCAGAGGGTGTGGACTGATTTTCCATAGCATACAAGGGAAGGTCAAGAACCGATGGGTGGAAGTGTTACACATTGATAGAGATCCAAACTTGAAAGAAGGAGGAACTTCCTGACTGTGAGAGCTATTAAGCAATGGAACAGCCTGCCTCCTGAAGATGTGGGTGCTCCATCAGTGGAAGTATTCAAGAAAAGATTGGACAGACATTTGTCCAGGGCAGTATGAGGATTCCTGCACTGTGCAGGGGGTTTGATTAGAAGACCTCCAACCCTATGATTCTCCATTCACAATTCTGCCTTGGTGCATCAACACCTCGTACTAATACAAGAAAGATGGTTTATTAATATCCTGAATGAAAAAATGACTGTAATGTGATTTATTCCATGTGGACCTTCCATAGCTGATCCGCTAGCTCCCTATGGAGGAAATGAGCCTTGTTCGGTTCTGCATACAGTAGATGGGAAACAGGCTGGTGTCTCTGAACAGGAATCATACCTGCAAAATGCAAATTTCTCAGCCAGCCTCCATCTTCAGCAAACGGATCGGATCAATGGCCAACCTGGGCTGGTACGTGCTTGAAAGGTACCCAACCATCCTGCCAACAGACTGAGGCCTGTTAATGGAATGTCTTTCTATAAGCAGAAACCTTCAGAAGCACCGCACTAAATAAGCAAGGGTAGATAGGAGCTAACTGGCAGAATTTTCATTCCGATTGCTCTCGTGTAGCACCGCTCTGCTAATGCAAGGTGAGAAGAGAGAGAGAGAGAGAGAGAGAGAGATAGTATTCCACTAGGCTCAGTTGCAGAAACCAGTTGCCAAGTAGAGGCATTTTTGCATTCTTCCTCATTACTTTCCTATTTGTGTTTTCACCTCCCTGTTTGTTCACTTGTAGATCTGGTCCTGTAATTAGCTGCAGATCCCACAGCCTACATTTTGAAAGGGGGGCTTTCATGGCAAGCTTTTTCCTTTTTTTCCTCTCCCCACCCCTCTTCTTTCTCTTTCGTGTGTGTGTGTGTGTGTGAGTGCGTGCGTGCGCGTGCGCGCGTGTGTTTATTCCAGCCTTAAATTCATTTTTTTTGTTACAAAAATCTTTCCCTCCTCACCCCACCTCCGCACATGAACTAAAAGGGAACAACGTTAAGAAATGCAAATAATGGCTCTTTCTTTGATTATGACAGTTAATTAATAGCAACCTGTTTTAATGAATTAAGTCACTCACGGCCCTTCAGCACTTCCTAAGGAGTAGCCAGAATCTGTAGGGATTCCTTCCCCCTTCCAATTGTATAGCGCCTAGACTCCGGAGCGCTATGTAGGCCCCTGTATAGAAATGTCTGCTTAATGATGAGGGAGGGTTTTCAAGCTTGCCTGCATTCAAAGATCACTGGTGAGCTATTCAGGGGCAGAGAAGGCCCCCTCTCCCCTGGCGAGGAGTAGTCACAGTTCCGCACCATTGTGTTAGCCGAGGTCCTTGATCAAAGGCCTCCTAGTGAACTCAACTGGGCTCTCTTTCAGACGACGGCCATAATTAAAACCACTAATTCTCTTTTAAAAGTGCTGCAGGATGCCATGTAGGCATCTGTTTGGAGTGCCCTTTGTGATGTCATAAGCTGTTAAGGGCTGGGGAGGGGGCAGGGAGGGAGCTTTTCTGAGCAAGATGCCAGTCACTGAGGTGCTTCATGACAAGGGTCCCTGTGAAGACCTTGACAAGGTCTTGACTGCACAGTTCCCAGCCCTGAATTTTCTCCTTCTCAGCTGCTGGGAACCGACCCTCAAAAGGGGTCTGGACTTTTTAGAGGGAGGTGGGGGTGGAGAAGTGCCAGTGGTGGGGGCAGTGGTGGTGGTGGAGGTGGCATCAAGGGCAGCAAAGAGCTCAGATTTCATCACCCCATCTTGTGGGTCTTGATTGGTTTGGGCGGGTCACACAGGGAAGTACTCTTGCCCTCCCATCCTCCGTGGGCTGAAGATGCCCAGTGGAGCTTGCAGGGTGCAGAGGAAGGCTCTTTGAAGAGCATCAATGGATGTAACAGTTCAGCTGTTAAGGAGACAAATAAATGGAGGAGGCTCATTAATTCATTTTGGCTGTCTCTGTGCCTTTTGCCCTTTTATCACAGCCTTATTAGTCTCCTACTCATCTTGAATGGGGAGGGGCTGGGGGGAAAATGAATGGGAGCTGTTGAGTGCTAATTGGAAAAGGCTTTTAATCACAGGCTAAAGACTTTACATTGACTTGAAAGTTACTTCTCCATGGGAAGGGGCCCTCTCTACACACACCGACACTAACCCACACAGTCATTTTAATCTATCTACCAAAGCATGATAAAACTTGATTGGCCTTTAAAGGAATCTGTTGGTCTTTAAGATAATACAAGACGGCTCTTTTGTTTTTTGTTTTCAATTGAGTATCTTGTAGCTCTATCATAAGTTCATTTATGGAAAGTGAAGTTAGGTCCAGGTAAGTTTGCTGATACATATAGTAATATATATTAATTTTTTCCTATTTAAATAACATGCAATTTTAGTAGCTATCCTTTTTCCCCAGGATATTGAAAAATCTGTATATGTCCTCAAATTTTCCCAGTACTATACCATTAAGGAAGTTGATACTTGGCTAACTATCTTTTGAAGAAAATCCTCAGTTACTTAGAAGTTAGAACCAAAACCCTCAGTTACTTAGAAGTTAGAACCAAAATAAAATGTTCAATAATAGCACATGGAAACAAGCCATGCAGGATGCTGAAAGAACGCTTAAGAGGTATTTATTTCCTGCCCACCAATCAAACCTTTGACAATTGTTTCCTGCATTAGTTTAAAATTAGTGCCACACTTCATATTTCAGTCGCATTTGTTGGACCAACTCCAGGGCCACAAAGAATACCTCAATGGCAAAACACATACTCTATGTGCAGAAAGGTTCAAAAGTCCTAGTCCTTAGCATCTCTAATCTAGTTAGAATAATATCAAAAAACAGGGTTGGAAACACACAGGCTATTCATACTCAGGTAAAGCAGCCAATATGTAAAACTCGTCACAGGTAAATGGATCAACAGACACATCTTTTCAGCTATGGAATAGCCCAGTTGGAGCTTTTGGGGCAATGGAGAGACTTCCAAGATCTCTTCCCCGCCTTCCACTACGGGCTACATCATGTAATCAATCCCAAGACAACCTTGTGGCCTTTGGGATGATGTGGCTGCTTTTAGAAGCCAATATTTCAAAAGGGAAAGAGTGATGGATACATCCAATATGGCAGCTTGATTTTTGAAAGCAAAGTTTAATGTGCTTTTGTGGCGCAGTACACTGATCCAGCCTTATAGGTCTAATTTAGAACAACCCTCCCAGTCTTGCCTGGGATTTAAATCCTCAAACTGGCTAGGAAGTCTGGAGTGGAAGTCTATATGTCTGGAGGACACACAGGTTGGGGGAGTGTGATTTACTGACACTAGAGAAGGTAAAGCAATAATAGAAAGAATTCTAACTTGGCCACCAATCAGGCCAACATTTCAGAACAAATAAGAGTGATATAGAAGCTGCTTTGGTTGAGATCAAGTGTAGAGTATTTATTTATTTTATTTATTTATTTATTTGATTTGTCCCCGCCCATCTCCCCTACAATGGGGGACTCTGGGCGGCTTACAATCACTAAAATCACAATACATAATTAAATTATAAAAAGTTTCAAAATTATAAAAGTTATAAAAACTAGAAATTTCCAAGACTAGAATAAAAATAAAAAATTAAGAGTATATAGTAGAAAGAATGGGAGGAAGGTGAAAATGATGTATCTGCAACTCGGCTTCTTCATCCTGCCTTCCCTGCATTCATGGGAAAAACTAGAGGTACAAGACCTGTCGAACCTCAGCTGGCTCGATATGTTCAAATCACTGTGAGATGAGAAACTAACCATGGATAGCTTATAAAGCCTCAGCAAATTATATATAGATGGGTTTTGCATCTGTGTAAGAAAACTGTCTTTCTCTGGTAATCCACAAGGATATTACTAGGGATCTAGTAAGAAATCAGATTTTGGGTCTTGCAAAATGTAAGTGCTATTATCTTTCCTGCAGGATATCAGAGTCAGGATGATCAAGCTTCAATTGTCTTGCTATTCAGGCATTCCTCTCTCCTCCATTGCTGTCTTTTCCATCAGTGCTAATTTTACCTGGAACATTGCTCAGGGCTTGCAAGCAAACAAGGTTCCTGCTTAATGTTATCCAGTGGAATAGGGCACTGGGAGGCGGGTAATTGTCGTCTTCATTTTCAGAACCAGAACAAATTATGATCCATCAAACTATCCCATCTGCCTTAGGTGAGAAATCTTTCAGCTCTAAAAATCTGGGTGGCTTCAACAGCTTGTGTAGGTAAGGATATACTGAAATATTCATGTAATCTCCAGCCTGTCCCATATTCCAAAATCTCTGATTGACACTTTACAAATTGTTCAGATGACTGGTCAGAGGCATGGAGCACCTCCATGCCTGCATCTTATCACTCAGCCAACTTGAAAGGTGGCTGAATCCTCTATGCCAGCTGCCCACGGCACTTGTCCAACTTTTGCCATCCCAGGTGGAAACAAATGGTTGCTGCTTTTTGCATCAGCAGGTGGTGGGAGGGGAGATGAACCTGGGGGAATCCACCACTTGCCTGCCTTATCTTGACCCACATTAACATTGTAAGGACGATGTTACTTACTGGCCTCATTATCGAGACAGAGTAGGGCTTGGCCATTGGAGCAGCACAAATTATGCCAGCCTACTTTTCAAGGACTGAAAGCGTGTTAAGCAAGCCATGAGGAAGACCTTGAAAGCTTCAAATCTTCATGAGTCCAGAGGGCTGGAGGGAGAAAGATTATTTTAGGAAGACTGCAGAGAGATGCATGGGCTATGGCCTTGTTATATTACAGGAAGTCTCACCAAAATATGTAACTTGGTTGAAGAACAGTGATGGAATTGCGACACGTAAACTTTAGAAAAAAAATGAGCAGAGGGAACAGAAATGTGGAATGCTTTGTGATGAAAATTGAATTTCTAATTGGACTTGTTGCTCATAGTTCAGAAAGCTTGCTAGTATAAACCAAATTATGAAATCTTTCTAATGCACCGTCATTGTAAATGATTATTTTTTATTTATATGTCACCAAGTGTGATGGAATGGAATTATGGAGGCCAGACTCAGAGAGGAAAACATGTTCTTTCATCTCCTGAGGAGCGGGAGAGAGATAAGAGGATGAGGCTGGCACCTCCCTGAGGAATTCACTGTGTTGTGACTGGCATTACTTGGGAGCTGGGTTTCAGTCTGGGAAGATTCTTGCTGGAGGTTGTAGCTAATAAACATTGCTGGACTGAATTTACATGGTCTCCTGGAGTTCCTTGGGCTAGGCCTGACATCAATCTTCCCAGACTGAAACCCAGTTCCCAAGTAACGCCAGTCACAACATAGTGAATTCCTCAGGGAGGTGCCAGCCTCATCCTCTTATCTCTCCCCTGCTCCTCAGGAGATGAAAGAACATGTTTTCCTCCCTGAGTCTGGCCTCCATAATTCCATTCCATCACACCAAATAGACTACACTGCAGGTATTCAGGAACCTTTTTATATCTGAAAAATGGAATGACTCCTATTTCACTGGGGTTAACTCAGGCCCTTGATAACCATGGTTTGCTTACCCATTTCTCATTAAGTAACCCCAGTGGTTGATGCAACATGCAAAACCATAAAGCATGATTTCCCAGCACAGTGGCTAGGTTCACCTGACATACTAAGCCCTCACCAAAGAACCATAGTACAGCTTACTGTAAGGTGTAAAACCAGCTGGTTTTTAGGAGAGTGAAGAGTTCAGTCATAAAATGGATGTTTGTATGTACAAGGTTTCCAGTCCAGTTTCCGGCATAGCCAGTTGGAAAAGTTTCTGCTTAGAAGGAGATCTTCTGTTCATTTCAGAAGATAAGACTTGGGTAAGAGAGCCAAAGGGATGACTCAGCTAAAGCCAGTTTTTATGTCTCTGTGTGCCTCTTTGAACAATAGTGTTTCTTAATTGGCTTTATTTTAAATTCCTTTTTTATATGGCTCAATACAGCAAAAAATAGACCGGCAAACATGTCATACATGGATTGTGCAGGATGTGACCACACATTATCCATGCAATCAATCAATCAATCAAAATAAAGCCAGTTTTTATGTCTCTGTGTGCCTCTTTGAACAATAGTGTTTCTTAATTGGCTTTATTTTAAATTCCTTTTTTATATGGCTCAATACAGCAAAAAATAGACCGGCAAACATGTCATACATGGATTGTGCAGGATGTGACCACACATTATCCATGCAATCAATCAATCAATCAACGGGGAAAAACGGGTGGGGGGGCAGATCAAATACCGAACCTCGCACTCCAAATTTCACATGATGCATTCCTAAAGCAGATCCTGGCAGAAGGTGCCAATAATTAAGCGGAGGTGCGATTAACCTGCTTTTAGTCCATGCATCCAGCAGAGGGCGCCCCAGAGTGGAATCGGGCAAAGGGGCCGGCTTAGAAGCCGCCCTGTAATTGTTTCCATCAAAATATGTAGCTCCATGCTTGGTGTGCGTATTTACATTTTGGAATGTGATTCAGAATGCAGGCATCAGATTTAAAACTTTATTTCTTCTTATCGACACACTGGAGACGCTGGTTGATTTGCAAGCTGCTCTATTTACGGATGCAAGCTGTTAAATGGTTGGATTTAATTGTCATAGTAGAGTGAGCTGGTGCATGTTTGTTACTTAATTTTTATTGCTCCCTGGCCTTCTTTTAAAATGAAAAACACTGAGTTGTAAAAGTGAAGAACAAACAGGGGAGAGAAACTGGCATTTTTTTCAGAGGGGGAGCATAGTGGTTGAATATTATGAACATGTGTTGTTATTTATAGAATGAATATTTATCTAATATTTCTGCTAGGAATATTACACTTAAATCTGACATTTAACTTTTGAGAATGTTTAAAATGACTTTGCACGCTTTAACTCCTCGATGAGATGCCAAGGCAACAGTCCTGCAAGGTTGGCTAGCATTAGCTGGAGAAAGTAGTATTCCCCCCCCCCCCCCCCCGATAGACTTGAACATGCCATTGAAAAAAGGATTACTGATTGTGAGATGGACATTCATTCTTTTCACTCTTCAGTATATTATTTTAGCAGGCTTCACATCACTGAGAAACCACAACAGTTTACTCAAAGGCCACAGCAGGTCAAAAGAGAGCTATAAGTTTATAATCAGAGTTTTTCTCAAACCTTTTCTAGTTCTCTCATTAGCCCCATTTTGCAGATAAGGTTAAGGAAAACTGAGGCTGAAAGATAAAGACTATAAATTCCAGACTGAGATTAGTTCAAACTGAAACTGCCCAGATCCATCCCTCATGCTGAGATGAAAACTTGCATTTGTACCAACTGTTGCCAATTCAGGTGTCAAATGGAGGTTCAAGAAAAGAAAACATCATTACATGTGGAAAGCTACTATCTCATGGGAAAGAACACTTCCATGATGGTGGTTGTCACTTTTTCTGGCATGAAGAAAATTCTGACATGCCCCAGATTGCTATCTGAAATGATATGGACCTGACACTACAGAATGATAGAACCTTATTCGCATTCTTATGGGAACAAACAGACTTTTATTGATGTACATTTATATTTTTCCAGATGGCAGCAGATTGTGGTGCCATCTAGGGGTCTTCCAGATCTTTGCAGCCTGGATTTGCTAGCCCTACGCATCATATGTTTATTCAGAAGTAAGCCCAGCTGAGTCCATTCAACTTTATTTTCAGATAAGCGAGTACAGAACTGGAACCTGCATTGTTGTATTGTTTTTCAAGGGCTAGACAAGATATGTGGACTTCAACTCCCAGAATCCCTCAGCCAGCATTCTGGGAGTTAAAATCTACACATCTTAAAGTTGCTGAGGTTGAGAAACACAAATCTAATCCAACTGGAAGGAAGTAGGGCAACTTTTGATTTCAAGAATCAGGTTCACCGTCAGACCAGACAGAATTCAAGTAAACTAAGGGTCTTCTGTAGAATCCTAGAGAACTTGATGGGGTTCTGTGAGAGACTGAAGGAGGGGGAAAGAGTTCACTTGGGCCCAGGCAAATTTCTATCAGGGGTTCCAGGATGGATGGATGGATGGATGGATGGATGGATAGATGGATAGATAGATAGATAGATAGATAGATAGATAGATAGATAGATAGATATTTTAAACCAAAAGATGCTATGGCCTGAAAAAGTTTAATGTAATCCTCTGAATTAGGGGAGCTGAACAAGCCATTTCTGTATCAAAGATGGCACAGTGAAATTATTTTAATTAGCAGCAGCAACATTATTGGTAATATCTGTATTAAAATAAAGATAACATGGGGAAGGGGATTTAGTTTGTGTCTACAGTTATGACTTCAGTGCACTCTTCACGACATAACAGTGACAATTACATGACCAGATTTATGCTCAGCCACAGCAGTTCTTACAGGGTGGAGCTGACATGCTTTGCAGAAGAACCAGTTCTGGCCTCAGAAGCGTCATCTGGATAGAAGACCTGGCTGTCCTCTGCAGAAGAGCTGCCTTGATAAGAAAACAGCCCTCATGAAGTGCAACTTAGAATCAAACTAGAAACTGGGAGATCATGAGTTCTAGTTCCACCTTAGGCACAAAGCCAGCTGGGCAACCTTGGGCCAGTCACTCTCTCTCAGCCCTGGGAAGGAGGCAACTTATTTCCCATTTTGTGACTTGATGAGCCCATGCCAGGGCGTGGAAGAGTCTGTGCTTAATAGATAGGCCCGCTGTGCCTCATTTCACTTCTTTTAAGAAGCTTCCTGGGAAGAGGACGTGTGATTGCAGCCAGACCTTTCTGCCAGTTGGGAGGAACAGTTTCCACCTGGAGTAATTTACTTCCATACCCTGTTGCAGAGGGCAATGTAACTACTGCCCTAAAATCTCCTCCTACTTCCCATTTGCTGGGGACACTGAATCTGCTAGTAACCAGAGTTGTTTTCTTGGCTCAGCACAAATTTTGTAGACTGTCCAATCTCCCTTTTGAAGTCGTCTTTTTATGCTGGGGGAACTTTCAAACGTATCTGTCTCCCTCCGAAGAGCCAACATGTTTATCTTCTGCATTTGTGTATAAACACCATATGCTTGGTGATGATTCTTGATATGACTGGAAATTTAATAAAGCTGCTCAAATATTTTTGTGGTTTCAGCTTTTCCTCTCCTCTCGCCAAGAAGGAAGACTCTCCTGGTTTCATAGGCATCTTTCAACAACTTTAATTTCATTTGTAGATTAAGAATGGAAGTAGCATTTCCACTTGGTTGGCTACTGCAATTGAAGGAAACAAAAACATTCATTGTTTGCAACATTTTGAAATGGTTTTCTTTTTCTTTCTTTCTTTCTTTCTTTCTTTCTTTCTTTCTTTCTTTCTTTCTTTCTTTCTTTCTCTCTCTCTCTCTCTCTCTCTCTTTCTTTCTCTCTCTCTCTCTCTCTCCTTCCTTCCTTCCTTCCTTCCTTCCTTCCTTCCTTCCTTCTTCTTTCTTCTTTCTTCTTTCTTCTTTCTTCTTTCTTCTTTCTTTCTTTCTTTCTTTCTTTCTTTCTCTCTCTTTCTTCTTTTTTATTGTGCTTTTCTAACATGAGATATTAAGCTGTAGGTGGCTTTATATCTGATGTTGGAGCACTTTTGTCAGGTGTTGAGTTGACAGGATTACTTCAAGCTTATTTTAGATTTGAGAAGCATTGAAAGGGGGAAAAGTGCTGTTCTTGCAGAAGGATGAATGCAGAAAGCATAAGAACGGTTGAGCAAAACAAGCTGGATAACAGCTTTTCACACAGCGAAATGGCAGATATTCAGGGAAAATCCATCGCCTAGTCATAGCACTAGAACACAGTGGGTGATCAAAACAGTAGAAGCAATTTTCTCATACATCACTTAGGACTTTCCCAACTTGTTAATGAGAGAGAAAGATTATCAAGTAATATTGTGACTGTCCGTTTAGTGGATTCTATGCTCCAGGGACTTAAAAAAAAATCACACTGGAGTACAAGTACCTGAGCCCAGATTTTTCCTAAAGATAGAAGCTGAAGGGAACAAAGAATCTCAGTAGTTCCTTTTGTTGCTTCTCCCCTGTTTGCTCCCCACAGGAAAGATAAGCCCAAAAGAAGGAAGATCCATTCTCCAAGCTTCCAACAAGGTTATAGCATCAGAGACTGTGGAACCAATCTCAGGAGAATCTTGGAATGTTCTGTTACTCATTCTCTCAGAATCATGAATGTCAGTGTTCTTCAACCTTGGCAACTTTAAGATGGGTGGACTTCAACTCCCAGCATGCCAACATGCTGACTGGGGAATTCTGGGAGTTGAAGTCCACCCATCTTAAAGTTGCCAAGGTTGAGAAACACTGCTTTAGATGGACTAATGCCAAGCTTAATAATTGACATTGTCTCCAAAACAGCAACAAACAAGGAGCAAGACCAGCTCCCCCAAACCAAACAAAATTGAGAAATATGCAGGAGGTCCTAATTAACAGATGATACAACATTTGTATGCCAACTGTCAGCCATAATGATTCTCTAAGCAGCTTAGAGGAAGCTGATACTTTCCTCCAAATAGTGAACCTGAATGCCAGGTGCAGTTAGTGGAATCCAACAATATTCTCACATTCAGAGTCCCTTCTCCAGCTAGGAGTCCTGAAAAGTGAAAAGCATGTAAATGGAAGCAGTACTCATGATTGTAGTGGGGACAATTCATTAAAGGCCCTGTGCAAGAAAAATCTCTCCTGTGTTAAAATATAATGAATGCATACCAATGTATTTTCCTCTAGTGCCTTCCTAGATTTATTTCCTATTTATTTCCAAAAACTAGATTAGCAGCCATGGGTGAATGCTAATGGTGAATCAACAGAGGAAAAAGACCATCAGCTTTTGATAGTCAATGTGCCAAGTCTAGATTTATTTCCTGCATCATCTCCAGAGTAGTCGGCTAACACTTGTTGCAAGCTGGTTCGAAAGACCAGGGTTGCACAGTTTTCATTGATCTGTGCAGGGATGAAAGTACTGTAAAGCACATTCAAGGGCAGCTTAAAGATCCTTGAGTGGGAAAATTAGAATGAATCTTTGTGGTTTACTTTGCAGAGCCTATTTTGACTTCTTGCAGACTCACATAAGGGCTGCTCCCAGTGTGTTTTGTTTGGCTAAGGTTAGCGGCTTGTTGGGCTATGAGATATGTCAAGCCAACGGCTGCTCACTAAAATTTTTATTTTGTTTTGTCTCATTTTGCATTCATTGACAAATGACATCTTGGCTCAAGAAGAGCAGGAACACTTTAGTGTGCCCACATGAAGTGTGAAAATAAAATGCACATCTCCACATCCTGACATTCCATCTACTTGATAGGATTGCCAATTTAAAATAAAAAACTAAGTTAGCGGCAAGGGTGAATCCTAATGGTGAATCAGCAGAGGAAAAAGACCATCAGCTTTTGATAGTCAATGTGCCAAGTCTAGTTGACTTTTCTATGGTACCTTTGTATAGTGTGTGTGTGTGTGTGTGTGTGTGTGTGTGTGTATTGTAAAAAAAAAAAAAATTCCCCTCTCACCCTTATGGATGGTATGTGTCTTCCTCAATCTCGGGTCCGCTACCAGAGGCCTGGGAGTTTGAGGGTTCTGCACAGTATCTTAGCTGTTCCTAGCACTGCAGTCTTCTGCACAGAGAGCTCGGATGTTGTTCCTGGGATCTGTTTGAGCCATTCTCCCAGCTTGGGAGTCACGGCCCCGAGTGCTCCTACCACCACTGGGACCACTTTGGCCTTTACTTTCCACATCCTCTCGATTCCCTCCTTCAGGCCCTGGTACTTCTCCAGCTTCTCATGCTCCTTCTTCCTGATGTTGCTGTCACTTGGCACTGCTACATCTATCACTACCGCTGTCTTCTGGTCTTTGTCTACTACCACGATGTCTGGTTGATTAGCCAGTACCTGCCTGTCTGTTTGGATCTGTGTACTCCCAACTGCAGTGCAACAACACAGTAACAGCAGAACCAACAGCAGGAATTGAATAGTACTGGAAGAACATATGGGAGAAAGAGAAGATGCATAACACCAGTGCAAAGTGGTTGCAGGGCCTGAGAGCAGACCACAGCAATCCCCCAGAACAAGAACCAGTTACCATCAGAGTAGCAGACATCCAACTGTGGGTCAAGAACATGAAGAGCTGGACAGCACCTGGCCCAGACATGATCCACACCTACTGGCTAAAGAAACTAATAGCAGTGCATGAACACCTAGCAACACAGATGAACCAGCTGCTAGCAGCAGGCTCCCACCCAGACTGGCTAACACAAGGAAGGACAGTGCTGATCATGAAAGACTCCCACAAAGGAACAGCACCGTCCAAATACCATCCAATAGCCTGCCTCCCCACAATGTTGAAAATCCTATCAGGCATCATAGCCACCAAGCTACAGGACTATGTGGGCAGTACATAAGCATAGCTCAGAAGGGCATTGGGAACAACACCAGAGGCTCAAAACACCAGTTGGTCATAGATAGAGCAGTCACCCGAGACTCAAGTTCTAGACAGACCAATCTCAGCACAGAGGGGGAAGGTAGTTAAGACTGATGGGGTGGAACTACCTGCGGGCCACATAGCAGACATACAGATCAGCTACATGTACCTTGGTATCCCACAGTCACATGGGAACCACGATGAGGAGGCAAGAAAAACAGCAACATCCAAGTACCACCAAAGGATAAGGTAGGTCCTGAAAACTCAATGGGAAGAACGAGATCCATGCCATCGACACATACGCCCTGCCAGTCATCAAATACCCTGCCCATATAGTGAGCTGGTCAAAGGAGGACATGGAGGCTGCCAATGTGAAAACCCAGAAGCTTCTCACAATGTATGGAGGTTTCCACTCTATCCAACACCCAGAGACTGTACATCAGCTGGAAAAGCGTCAAAACCACTGTCCTGGATGAAACCCAGAGCATCCAGGAGTCCATCAGTAAGATGGTGCCCAGAGCTGCTGAGAGAATGCCTGAGGCAACAGCAGACATGGGAAGAAGTTAAAGCAGAGGAAGTGCCATGGCAAGACCAAACCCTGCATGGGATGTACCATTGACAGATAGCTGAGGTGGCTGACATTGGGAAATCCTATCAGTGGCTGGAAAGGGCTGGACTAAAAGACAGCGCTGAGACACTGATCATAGCAGCACAAGAACAGGCACTAAGCACCAGATCCATAGAAGCAGGAGTCTGCCACACTAGGCAGGACCCAAGGTGCAGACTGCAGAGAAGCCTCAGAGACAGTCCAACACATAGTGTCAGGGAGTAAGATGCAGGCAAGAAGAGCATACACTGAACCGCACAACCAAGTAGCTGGCATTGTGTACAGGAACAGTTGTATATACACAGTGTGGCACTGTGTACAGGGACAGCACAGTGTATGAGCTAGACCCACCCAAGTCCAGATGGGAGATTCCATAGAAGGTCATGGAAAATAACAGGGCTAGGATCCTGTGGGACTTCCAGATCCAAATGGACAGGCAGGTACTGGCCAATCAGCAAGACATTGTAGTAGTAAACAAGGACCAGAAGACTGTGCTGGTGAGAGATGTAGCAGTGCCAGGTGGCAGCAACGTCAGGAAGAAGGAGCATGAGAAGCTGGAGAAGTACCAGGGCCTGAAGGAGGAAATCAAGAGGATGTGGAAAGTAAAGGCCAAAGTGGTCCCAGTGGTGGTAGGAGGGCTCAGGGCTGCAACTCCTAAGCTGGGAGAGTGGCTCCAACAGATCCCAGGAACAACATCAGAGTTCTCTGTCCAGAAGAGTGCAGTGCTAGGAACAGTTAAGAGACTGTGCAGAACCCTCAGACTCTTCCTCAAGACTGAGGAAGACACATACCACCCACAAGGTGTAAGAAGGGATTTTTTTTATATATATAAGCTTTCAAGCCTATCCTGATCTCTCTTTAAAAATGTTTTTTTCTATTCTCTCTGTTCTGTTGAACCTGTTTTACTTCTGAGCCAAATAAAGTTTGCAAAGTGCATAACACATGGGATTTAATTTGCTTTTTCAGACTCTCTGCTAATTGTGACCACACAACTCTGGTTGTTAATTTTAATGGTGCCATATTTGTTAAAAAGCCTGAAATAGAGAATTCAGCTTAGATGTCTTATATTCTTTCCCTCCTTCTTGCATTTTGACATTATCATTCAAAGCAATATTTTAACTCTAAAGTTCACCTGCTAATCCTTAAGCTTCTGATATTCCAGAATCAATAGGATGGAATTTTGTGGTAATTATTATTATTTATTGTTCTTACTGGGTTTTTCTGTATTAATATTTATAAGCTTTGGGAGACTCATATATATGGAATTTATATGAATAGAAATGAGAAGGAAGCCACTGTAATTTCTGTACTGAAATACCATATCTAATATAACTGATTGCATTTTTGGTCCACAGCAACAAATGGAGATAAACTGCTTTGCTGAACAATCCACTTGATGCTCATTGGAGCCTGTTGTTTTGTTCACATGCCTTTTTGTGTGTGCCCAAATCAAGTATTTCAGGTGTCTTATTAGCAGTTGTCTCTCTTCAGTTGATTGCTGAAGTTCAAATCCAAAAGCTCTAGGGAACAAAGTCAATTAGAAAGGTTAGTTATGAGGAGATGTCGTTCAGCAAATATCTGGGGGGCTACAGGTTCCCCACTCCTGTATTACGATATGACTACTTTTCACCTGATTACTTCAAAATAATATAAAAAATGTCAGCCTGCCTTGCCTCTCCAAGTCTTGAACGGCTCTATGGTGCAAAGTTAAATGAGCAGAATTGGGCCAATTGGTGTACTTCAGTAATTCTGAATTTCAGTTCCCATCAGCCCCTGCCAGCATGGCCAGTGACAAGGGGAATTTGTCCAAAACTTCTGGAAGATACCAGATTGCTTTCTGTTGATAGCCACCACCTGAAATAGGCGCTGAGGAAAGGGCAAGAAGAAAGAAGTACTAGACAATGGAGTATTGCAATATTCTCCTTTTTAGTTGCTCCCTCATCTCTGAAGTTACTGAAGACTGAAATTTTTCTGGAGGGCCTTTGGGGAATGGCTGTTCACCATCAGGATTTGGATGTTTATTTACTTATTTATTTTTGTGCATTGTTGTTTTTATCTTTGTTTATAATGCTGCATTTTTTAAAATTTACTGTGGATGTTTTATTGTATTTTGGTACGGTGTTGGTATGAACATTTAAATCATCATCATCATCTCTCAGTCTAGGTCTCTGCTGCCAAAATAGTCTACTTCTCACCACTCTAACCACATGATTCAAGATCCAGTGTAAGCTTTTAGTCCATGTATTCAAGCAGTCCATGACCTCAACAAGATTTTGATTCGTAGGTCCCCTATCCCACCTATTCTGTCTGCCCCATTCTCTACTCTCCTTGACTTTCTGACAGTGAAAGAAGACTTCTGTAGGAAATCTGCATTCATGTTCATCTAAATACCAGATCAGCCCTCTGCCCAATCAGGGACACTTTTATTTATCCAAGTGAACTAAGCATTGCTTCTCTCCAGACCTTCAAAGAAGTCAAGAAGGGTGTGAGAGTGGGATGACCAGAAGGGATACAGATGGAGAAAGCTGGACCCTTGCATCTTCAGCTGAATACCTAGACAGACACAAGCGTATGGATCTATTATTCCAAATATCCTCAGCTAGCATTGTCCTGTTGGCCAAAGGGGCAGAAGTGGGGAGAATGACTGGAGGGTCGCAGGTTGAAACAGCTGCTTTAAATCCAGCTTTTGTATGAAGATCTTGACTCCACCCCTGCCCTCCTTCCATCCTTTATGGCAGGACTCACCCTTCTTTCAAGGCTAGTGGACACATTTCAAATTCTGATAATGTTATAAGTACTCTCTGAAAAAGGCTGCTAGCCTAGGGAGACACAACCAGTTACAAAGAACAGACTTACTAGAAAGCTATCAGTCACCTTCTGTAGCTCACTGGACACTTCCTTCTTCCCCTCTATTCTTTCCCCGCTTTCCTGGGCAGGTAGGCATACTTCCAAACTGGAGTGCAACCATCCATTCATTTTATTTTCAAAAAAACGTTATGGTTCCCAGAGGAATTATTGGAAAGAAAGGTATTATTGGAGGCTGATGCATTGTTTTAAAGCAGTGTTTCTCAACCTTGGCAACTTTAAGACCTGTGGACTTCAACTCCCAGAATTCCCCAGCCAGCCTTGCTGGGGAATTCTGGGAGTTGAAGTCCACAAGCCTTAAAGTTGCTAAAGTTGAAAAACACTTTTCAAAAGCATCCTAGCTTCCCATTTAAGTTTAATTTTTTAAAGCGGAGCAGGAAAACTCAAGTGCCATGTTGGAAACCCAAGTTTTATATGTAATTCAACTGCATATTATTCTCATCTCCAGCCCCTTTCATTGTTCCTGATTTCCTTTTGCTTCTCCTATCTCAAATTTTATATTGTCAGTTCCTTGGAGCTTAGAGTAACATGCTGTTAATTGTGTTAACTAAAACATACAAGAAATGAGAAAAAGCTTTGCACAGATCCAATGGACATACTTTCATTATTGTTCCTATTGTCAGGATTTACTCACAAGGGAAAGTATAGAAACTGTAAACCTGTGTAGCCACAATGACAACAACAACAGCAACAACAACAACAAAGGAATATGTGAATTTTGCACAATGCTTTCAGCTGACCAGATAAACTTGAGCTGCAGGTTTTAATGTTGTTGTTGTTGTTGTTATTCAGGACACATTTCTCTCCCAAGGAAGTATACAAAAATTCATAAGAAAATATAATCCTGTTAAAAACACAGATTGCAATCAAAATAACATTTTAAAATTCTTTTCAAGTCAACAGAATACAGGAAATACATTATGTCAAGTGGCTTAGAAGAACTGTATCAGAGAATAATGCTCTAAAACCTGAACAGAATGGGACCAAATTTGGTACAGTGGGAACAGTCAGCAAAAGAAAGATGGAGCCAGTATCCTGGCTGGGGAATTCTGGAGGTTGAAGTCCACACGTCTTCAAGTGGCCAAGGTTGAGAAACACTCTTCTAAGCCCAACTCCCTTCTGGTCATATGCCCAGAGTAGAGCATATGCAACCTACCCTGTGCTTCCTAGCACACATGTACACACAAACATACACAGATGCAACAAGAGGGGAAAGCAGAAACACCCTCCTCCCAATACTTAATTACATAGAATACAATATGGATGCCTCCTATCGCAATTGGGCTCTGCATCCTTTCTGTAACCTGCATATATTTAGGTATGTATGCAGGTATGTTTATATTTATTTATTTAACTTGAATAACACCAATTTCAGTAAACTGATTCACAGTTTACAGCAAAAATATAAAACATATGAACTTGAGCAAATAAAGCATTAAAACATCCACTATGTTTAAAATATAATATTTAAACATTTGAGATGTGAAACAAAACATTATCATAACAAACTTGATGGCATCCATACACTTGGGAAAAGTATTACGTATATTTAATGTATTATTACATTAAGTATTCTTAAACTATACTTACAACTCAACAGAACGTTGGAAAGAAATTAACAAAGGAGCTTAGAACTCTGACAATCAGCAGAATAACTCCAGAACAGAATGGGACAAAGTTTGGTGAGGTGGTAGAAAGTAACTAAAGAAAGACTGTGTCTGAAAATGACCCAAATCCAGCTGGGAGCTTTGGAGAAAAAAATATTGGAAGAAACCTCCCCCAATGGGAGAAACAGTAAGACAGCGGCTCTAAATTTTGGTGACTGCGCCGTTCTAAGCCATCCCCCTCTCCTGGTCATGTGACTTAGAGTGGGGCTCCATTAAGGTGGTGGAAAGAATCTGAGAAGCAATGCTGTTCATGCTTTCACTACCTTGTAAAAACAGCATTAATCAAACCATAGCATTGATTTTCACCACAGTGAAACAGTAATGTCTTAAGAGCTCTTTTAAAAGTCTATAGTGTATAGTTGGAGAAGATTCCTGAGAATACAGTGGATAGCCAAGAAAGCAAATTAAAGGATCATTGGAAAAAACAACCCAGGGTTCTCACTCAAGGCACAAATGACCAGGCTCAAATTATCCTTCTTTGAACACATTTTGTGTAGACCCAGCTCTTGGAAAAAGCTCTAATGCTGGGAAAGGTGGAAGCAAAGAGAGGAAGAGGATGACCAGCAGCAAGGTGGATGGACTCCGTTACAGTAGTGATGGGGGCACCATTGGAAGAGCTGAAGGACCATGTTAGGAACAGATCATCATGGAGAAAATCTGTGTGGTTGCTAAGAGTTGACAACAACTCAATGGCACATAATCAAGCAATCATGTAGTTGAGGTGAAGAGTAGTGCAGAGATATCTTCCAGAAGACCCAAACATTCATTAGCAACTTACCAATGGGCTAAGAAGACATCTTATTTCATTTTATTTATTCTGGCTTTCTTAACTCACCCTGAAGCTTTGGGATGGGAGGGCTATGAGTCTAAATAAATAAACCTTGAGCTATTGTTTAGGCCTCTGATAACGATGGCCTCTTCATGAATATCTGGAAAACTATCAAGTCCTTCCCATTGTGGCTACTTCTGCAAATAAATCATAATTAGAAAAGAGACTGAATTTCTAACGCAGGCACCCTACTACAGGTAAGAGAGGGAATACCTGAATAGTTTAAGCAGCAATACACAAGATGGGATTTGTTTTACAGTTTTGTCACCACCACAGGGGCTGTTAATCTGAAATGATTTTATCCCAAAGAAAATAGAGTTTACTGACAGCTTTGGCCAAAAGCCCATGATAGCAAAATTCAGTCCGCTGAAGGGTGAAACAAGGGGGGGGGGGGGCGATAATTAACTGCCTGAGTGAGTTTTGCTCTCTTCTGTGAATACTTTTTTCTTTTTTCTTTTCTGGTGTTGTCTTTTTTAGAGGGAAAATTAATTACATAGAAAAACAATAATATGCTAAAAGAAGCGTTTATGTTCAAATGTCGTGTTTGTTTGGTTTTCCCATATGGTGGCATGTATTTTATTTCAAATCTTTGTGTTTTTCCCCCCTGGCTCTGCATAGATAGAGCTGCTCACTGAATCAGAAAACTGGGTAATCTGAGCTGAAGTCCTGCCCTCCAGCATTAACCAATACCTGATACTTTAGAAGAGAAACATGTTCACTTATCAATAAAGTACCCAATGATGAGGTCTCTCAGTGGGAGAATCAGTTTACTCCCTGAAGCAAAGGGGCTGATTGCCTTCATTAACCTGCTTTTTCTAGCTGCAAAGATCGCCGGCAACCAATTAATCCTGCCATTACTTTCCAAACAAATCTCCATGTTTTGTATTGAAAGCAAACCCGAGTTAGGTGTGCTAGTCTCCATTGTCCTACAAACTGTTAAAAATATTTATTTTGTGAAAAATTGTATCTTGGAGAAAAAAGACAGGAATGCTGCAATTTTGCAAGCCTACTGAACGTTATTTCATTTAGAAATTGTATCTTGGTTTTGTTTTGTTTAAATCTCCTTCCTCTTTTAAGATACTAAAGCTAGAATAACTCATAGTGCAGTTTCCAAAGTGAAAAAGCAATGCGTCCTGTTTAGAGGTATGTGAGGACAAGTGATGTATCCAACTTTGGTGAAACTCTTTTGTGAATGTTGGGGTTCAATTCAACATTGAATTGACATAACAACAACCAGACATAAAATAATATCTGGTTGTTTCCCCAAAACAAGCCACCTTCATCTGATTTCATTGGTATTTTAAAAATACAAAGATTTTAAACTTCACTCTACAATATTTTGAGAAGGGAATGGGGAAGCTAATGAGTGACTTAGATGGGAAACTTGCACAAGAAATTTCCCCTTCTGTGATCCCTATAGCTGTCTTCAAAATACAGCAGTGCATTTCTGAATTCTGCCCTCTCCCTTTTTAAATGAATATGCAAAACTGTAGTTTAACCCTCTCACAGGCTTCATACAATCTAAAACAATAAATAAGCCCCTTGACTGATCAATTATGTGCCATCAAGTCATTTTTGACTCCTAGTGACCACACAGATAGATTTTCTCTATGAAAGTAAACCCCTACACACACCTCCCCAAAGGAAATATCCAAGTTTCACCCATATATAAGATGCAGCCATACCCATTTTGCATCAGTTAAATGGGGGCCCTGGCTACCAAAGTTTGGCCAAGCCCTGCTTAAAAGATCTGAAAAGTTGAAAGGTCAAAGACAGCCTTATGAATCCCACTATCCTAACAGCCTAACTGCATTCCAACAATAAAAAGGAAGCCTTTCCCAGCCTACGATGTCGTCAAACTGGTATTATTTCAGGTCCCTCAATGTGCTTATTAAGGGGCTTTAGTTTTGTCATTATAATGCTGAAATGAATATTTTGACCTCATTAATTTAAATTATGGTGAGCTTCTAATGCTTGCATCTCATTTTTTTCATCATTGAGTAATGTGGTGAGGGGAATGATATTAGTAGCTTCTCTTTTGATTTTTGAATGGACGGATGGTGACATTTTTCTAAAAAAATTAAAAATCATCCTATAGCCTATGGCCATCTCCTTCCATGTTCCCACAGTAACGAATTGTTGAAAAATGTATGCAGTATAATATCACAATAGCATTAGCCCATCTCATTCTATTATTTAAGTTGCTACATTGGAAAGGATGAAGTGGGAAAACACTTATGATCTGATTATGCTGCACTGTATTTTAAATCCGTAATGCTTTTTTTACAGTGTGCATCCATTTTGAAGAAGAACAGATCATGTAAAATGAGTCAGTATCATTCCTTCTATGAGAGTACTCAGAGAGTGACTGCCAGGATTGTCTGCAGTGTATGGTAAAAAAAAATTGAAGGTGGTCGTCCCCAACATACGATCAAAACTCGGCCCAGATGTGAAACGCATAAAAAAGTTACCTTTCTGATGATGAGTCTTCAAAACAGTATTTTAAAAAGTCATGACAAAATAAAGGTAATAATATTATATAATAACCACTGATATTGTAACACAATGATTAATTTATAATAATATTAAAATCACCAGAGACTGATGAAACTGTTTTTATTGCAAGTCTAAAATTGAAAGCCAACTTGGGGATGAAGAAAAGGCTTATCTCAGTAACTACAAGACTTTCCCAATGTTGGTAGTAGTATATACTCTGTGTTATATGCTACGGGTCCCCCATAGTTAGTTACTTTTTCTTGGCCTGCACCAGTTTCCTCATCTTTCAGGTGAACATCTTTATTTGCTTTACCACTTGTGATCCTCTCAACTGGAGATCTTGGGTAGTGAAGAAGACATCTTGAGCACCCTATCTTGTGCATTACTTTAGGACTCAGCTATATGTTTGCTAATCATGCCTTTTCTAAACTTGCTGTTTTAACTGAGTTTGAAATGAACCTATCTGAAACACACGCACACACGCACACATAGACACAGGTTTCGTCTTGGTTGTACACATGCCTGTACAGCCATTGCAATCTCCCCTGAGATTATAAACCAAAACAAACAAATAGGCTCTGAATTAAAACCGAAACGAAATGGTTCTAAGGGCAACCCCCCTCCTTTGGTTGAGTCCCCCATGGCTGAGGACACATCAAAGGTCAATGAGGTTAGACAGTAATAATAGCTAGAATGGCAGCGCTAAGGAATGGGGAGGGGATGGTACAAGGGTCGCTCTGAATAGCAGGCTGCAGCTCTTTTCATCTCTTCATTGAGAAAATGATGCTTCGGGTGGGACAATTTTTCTTCTCGCTTCCCGTACTGCCCATCAAATGTTCCTCCCACCCCTGCAAGCTATTCATAAAAGAGGGTGAAGGGAAACAGAAGACTTGTATTCCCCACCGGCCCCAGTAATGAGAGGGGGTGTGTCCACCACAGAGAGTGTGTCTCAGATGTCGCAGAGATGAATTTGCAGTGTGAATGTCTGGCTTGATTGGAGAGTGGTCTGGTGGCTGGGAACATGAAACGGGAAGCAGAAGAGAAAGTTCTGGGAACAGGAAGCTAGAAGACGATGTCATTATTTATTTTTTTTCTGGAACAACTGAGACCATGAAGGGAGAAACAAAGGAAAGATATTTTTTCTGTTATCAGCTGGTTAAATTTACAGAATTTAAGCTGCAATATAGAGCCTTTCATTAAAAAAAAAAAGATAGTTTGCACTGCAACTAAATGAGAACTATCGAAATCATCCAGGTGAGGAACAGCTTCTCCATATAAGACAGGCCGGGGTAATGAACAGTGTCAAGTCAGAGCTACACCGCTGATTTCCCCAATGCCATGGGGCTTACAGAAGCCTTCACAAGCTGAACTGATTAACTTCCAGTTCATCATCTGCTCCAAAGGAAATGCCACAAAGATAGTTTTGCAGCATTGACCCTGGAGAGCTGTGGGGCAGGTGGCTTCCATTGCAGGGACCACCTGCCTTGTCTTGCCTTGCCTCGCCTCCCAGCTCCTCCCAGTTCCCCTGAAGTCAAGGAGCTGTTGCGTCTTGCCATCCCCCCCGACCAACTCTCCTAGTTTTGCCGAGAAAATTTGATGGCTGTTGCCGTGAAAAGAAGGCCTGGAACAGAAGTAGAAGGGAGTGGAACTCCCCCATAAGCACTTTTTTCCCCCTGCCATTCCCCATTAACCAGCTAGAGGAATATTGGTCTACTAAGGGACCTTAGTCAACCACAAGGGAAAGACACTTGTTATGGCAGTGTGACTGCAATACTAAAAAGTGAAAATAGCAGGTGTATGGAAGAGCTCATGATCAAATTAGCAGTAATCCTAGGTTTTGGAGGATGGAAGAAAGAAAGGGGCAAAATGGAGGAGGTTACTGGAATGCAATACCCTTCAAATATATTGGATTGAAATGTGGCCAATTTTCTTTTGCTCAGCCTGGCTGAGGGATGAGGGGTGCTCTAATCCAACATAACTCAAGGGCCCCACACGGGGGAAGCCTGAGGTAGAGAGAAGGGGGGCCTGAGAAAGCAAACAGACCAAATTTCAAAAAGCTGTCTACATTATTCATTTAAAACATTTAAATCCATTTTTGGAATTGGCTTTTAGGGAAAAAAACCCCTCAAGATAATTAAAAAAACATTAAAACGCACAAAACAGAATCAGCTAATAAAAGTTGCCCGAGAAATCTGTGGAGTGCAACTAAAAACAGCTATATCTGACAACCCTTGTGGCATGTATACAAAGAAGAACGCCTCACTAGATAAAGGCAGAGTTTGTCTGTTTGTCTGTTTGTCTGTTTGTTTGTTTGTTTGATGTATAGAGAGAATTGGCTGAAGAGCTTTGTGGGCTGAAAGGACAGCTAATGGTCTGCTATTTCATTATTATTATTATTATGGTTGGTCGCACAGTCAGCCAGATGTTTAGACTGGATTTGGCATTTTTATCCACCTATCAAGTCCTTCCCAAGGATTTGGAATAGACAGATGTTGTTGTTGGATGTTGTTAAAGATATCATCGCAAGATATGTAAGCTGTTCCAAGTAAAGCTGCCTTTTGCTATTGACTGATGGTGGTTTTGTCCATGCTGATAGTGTTCAAGTGGTGCTCCAGATGTTCTGGGATTGCACCTAAGGCGCCTATAACTATTGGTACTATCTTTGCTTTTTTTTTGCCATAGTTGTTCTACTTCTATTTGCAGGTCTTTATATTTTGTGATTTTCTCCAGTTCTTTAATAGCAGAAAATTATTTCTTTGTTTTCAGTCTTTGCATATTTCCAAGGGTAAACAACTTTTCTTCCAGTTGTTCTGCAGCTGCTGGCCCTGGTTGCTCAGCCAACAGTTGTGAGTCCTGTAGCCCACTTGTTACCAGAGGTCCAGGAACTAAAACACCTAGCGTGGTCCTTGTTGACCTGGGTGACGGCCAATCTGGTATGGGTTTCTGTAAATTACATCTCACCATATTGTTTATGGGAGAGACACTCTTTGTCTGGCTCCTCTGATGAGACCTGTCCAGTATGGTTGAATCTCTGGCATAGCTCTCATCCTCCTTGGAGCATGCAAGCCCCACAACCACGTCAAGGTAGTGCTTCATTGGGGGATGATGATGATGATGGTGATGATGATGATGATGATGATGATGATGATGATGATTTTATTCTTTATTCTAGGAAGAGGAGCTTGCACAATTCTCTGCTTCAGGGGACAAAATGTGTTAGCCTGTAATGCCAGGCACCTTGAATTGTGTGTGTGTGTGTGTGTGTTGGAGTGGAGTGGAGTAGAAGGCTTTCAAAATGTCATGGCTCTGAGGGAACCTATAGCACGTCTGCTTCTGACTCTTGCCATTCTAATTCTACTCTGGGACAGAAAAGATAAAGAGAAGAAGCATCTCATCAAAGCCACAAGTCATGGTTGGGCTGATCGTTCTTCAAAAGTTTATGTCCAGACATTTTTGTCTAGGCACCCAAAAAGGGGATGTGATATCAAAAGGTTTAAAAACCAGCCATAAAACCTCAACACAATCAATAGCAATAAAAAGCCAAGCCAAGCCAAGCCAAGAACTACTAGTCTTGCTATCTCTGCCATCTGTGTTTCCTTGTCTTTTATACCCACTTTTAGCTCCAGTCAGTGCAAGGAAGGGGCACCTAAGCTATGGTTGCAAAAATCCAGATGACCACTAAGCAGCAGCAAAATGTTGGAGGTTTCTGTAGCTCTTTGCTATTGTCTAGTGGTTGTTGAGTTTTTTGCAGGCCAGTTCTGGTAACCCTATTTATGTAGAATTATGAAGAAAGCCCAGTCATCAGCTTGAGGAGAGTGACACAACTATGATTTAGCAGCTTTGCCCATCACAGATCTTCATCATTATCAATCAATCTTATTTTTTACCATTGATTTCCCAGGAAATGAAAAGAAACCTGAACATTGGACCCCTTCCTCTTCTTCACTAGCTTTCACAACTGTCTCTTTCTTAAACTTGGAAATCCCAGCCTCAGAAAATCTCCAAAGAGAGTGTGTCAGGAATTGAGCAGGGAAAAGGCTAGGAAGTATTGGTCATGTAAAAACATTTTCAGCACTCTCTGAATCCTCAGCACCTCCCCAACCCAAGAATATACATACCAACCCATTGAATATGTTCTATTTCACTGCAAGCTATCTCTATCTCATCTTCTTTTCTGAAAATGAAGAGAATTCTGGACAAATATGAAGAAATTGTGGATTCTCCATCTCTAAAGGATTTTAACAGGCTGGATAGCTACCTTTCAAGGATGGTTCAGTAGGTTGTCCTGCTCATTGCAGAAGATTGGACTAGATGGGCCTTGTGGATTTTTCCAACTCTATGATTCTGTTATTTCAGAATAAGATAGCTCGGGGGCATCACATGACTACTGGGAAGCAGGACTGCTATTTTAGGACACTGATTCACAACACTGATGAGCTGCTATACACACATAGGTTTCTTCACTGCAGATGGCCATGCTTGCACCTGGACAAGGCCAATAGCTTTCCCAATGCCAGAAGTCAGTGATGGAAACATTTCCCCCTCCCCCCACCCAATAATTATACACTACCCAGTTTAAATGAATAACATGAAGGGGCATTTCTTTTCATGATAAGGTTGAACTAGGGCAACTCCATTGCCTAGTTGACTTTGTACTGTTGCTGTTCCGTGAAAGGCTGGCCAAAAAATGTAAGAAATAATTGTTTATCTCCTCATCGCATGTTACAGTGGGAGGAGCCAGGAGGAAGACAGCAGTGATATTGGGCTGCTTGCAAACATTCATTTAAGGTTTTTATTTTATTATTTCAGTTTATATCCTGTCTTTCTATTTTAAGTTCTGGCTGCTGGTAAGAGACAGTGGATCAGACTTATTATTACTCAGTATTCTGCCTCTATTTCCTTGATGCAGCATGCTGAACTAGGGAGGTCCTTGGCCTGATTGAGCAGGGCTATTCGGATGTTCTTACCATAAGTTATTCAAGACAGCCAACAAGAATGTATAAATATAATTATTAATTATATTATAATTAATATTTAAATTTCTATTCATTAAATTTAGCTGTTTATGGGACTCAAAAACTCAAGATAGCTATTTTAAAAAATTAGACCAATTCAAAAAGGTTTGGCTGAAGAACTTAATTATTTTCCTGAAAAAGGCTAAGGGCAACCCCTGAGGGAATGCTTTCCATAGTTCTCCCAGTAGTGTGAGAGTGACACAAAAGAGGGCTATCTCCTGGATGCCTACTAAGCACTCTGACCGCAAAGGAATCTTTAGGAGAACTTCTATCAACCTTACAACCTAGACAGATTAATACTATAGTTAGGCTGTGTTGATGGCTGACTGGCTGGCTGGCTGGCTGGCTGGATTATATGCCATCAAGTCAGTGCTGACTATTAGCGACCGCAGAGACAGATTTTCTCCAGGATGATCTGTCCCTAGCCTGGTCCTTCAGGTCTTCCAACAATGCATCCATCACTGCTGTAATTAAGTCATCCACCTAACTGCTGGTTGTCCTCCTTTTCCTTCCACCTTTCCTAGTATTATAAAGTTCTCAAGAGAGCTAGGTTTTTGCATAATATGTCCAAAGTATGATAATATTAATTTGGCCCTGGTCATTTGTTTCTCAAGAACTCTTGTTTGATGATTTATTCGTTTGTGTTCTTGGCTATCCATGGTATTTTCAGGAGACTTCTCCAACACCAAAGTTCAAGAACATCAATATTCTTTCTATCCTGCTTCTTCAAACTCCAACTTTTGCTTCCGTAGAGTGCCACAGGGAAAACCACTGCCTGATCTTTGTAGGTATAGACACATCATGGTATTTGAATATCTTTTCCAGGGCCTTTATGGGTACTCTACCAAGCATTAGCCTGCAGCATATTTCTTGACCACTGGTTCCTTTGCTGTTAATAGCCAATCCTAAAAGGCAGGAGCTGTCTACCACTTCAGTATCTTCAGAATCAGCTCTAAAGCCGATTGCTGTATCTGTCATCATTAGTTCGGTCTTCTTTATATTTAACTTAGACTAATTTTTTCACTCTGCTCCTTGACTTTCAGTACTAGAACTTCCAGATCCTTTGCATTTTTAGCTATCAGAGTAATGTCATCAGCATAGGGCAGGTTATTGATGTTCCTTTCTCCAATTTTAAAACCATACTGAACTTCCTATCCAGCTTTCCTCACTATATATTCATCATATTGGTTGAGTAAGTAAGGGTTAGTATATACAGCCTTGCCTCACCTCTTTGTTGACTGAGAGCCAATCGCTTTCATCACATTCTGTCTGGACTGTGGCTTCCTGTCCTGTGTATAGGGTTCACATGAAGACCATGAGGTGTTCTAGGATTCCCATTTTCTGTTTTTTTCTTGTCATTATTGTTGTTTTACTGCATTATTCATTTGATCTTTTCTCTTCTTGAATTTCAATTTAACTAGGACAATTGTTTCTTTTTTTTTTTTTTTCATTTGTTTGTTTTTAAATGCAGACTTGGAACATAACATTCAGTTCCTTCATTTGCACCTTACTATCATTAGAACTGCATTAATGAAGTTCATTAATGAAACATGCAAAACAAACAATCCTAACAAGATAATAAGCACAATTACATCATTAAAAAAAAATAGGTGCCAATATGCCTCTGGCAAATGGATAAAACCAACCCCCAAAGAATCGTGATATAGCCAGATAGGCAATCGTACTGGTGCACTGTGATATGAGTACTGGAATGTACTGAACACAGACAAATGAATGAAATATCTATGGCAATTCCATTGGTACAACACTCCTGGCTATACTGAGAAATCAAAAACGAAATAGCAGAAACTATGCAGCGCGTCACTTCCATTTTAGAAATGGCAATATTACTTTAGTGTTACAATTAAGGAATAATTTCAGAAAAGTAGAATTAGGGAAAACACCCTTCTAACATAAAACGTCCTTCCCACATTCTTCATAGGGCTTCCCCGCCTACCCCCGACATGTTGAGTTCATTATGCATCACACAGAAGTGGGAGGTGGCAGAAAGCAGGGTGGATTGTGGGGAGGGGGGGGGAGCTGCTGTAGTTATCAATATCCTTCCCAGTGTCACAAGAACAGAGAGTGAAGTGCATGATGCAGTCTACCACCACCGACAGACGATGAGGTCCCTAACAGGTTGTCACTAGGGGTGCTGACCTCTCTGTTTCTCTGCAGCACCAATGTATGGTAATAGCAGTAACTATGTTAGCCTTCGGAAGAGACAGATAAAACTATGCCATTCAAGAGTCAGTCAGAAAAATCTATCCTTAAGCAAACAGATCAACTTCTTATTAGCTAGGTATGGGAAGAAGAGAAAGCCAACGAGTTATATAATGTAGGGAGCAGATTAGCAATTATTCTAAGACAATCTGGTTTGCTGTATCTTTAACTCTCTTCAAGATAAAAATCTGAAACTCATTCTGCCCTCTTTATGAAACCAAAATGCCTGCAAATCTTGGAAGTGACATTTGGCCTGCTGATATTTTTATTCACCTCACACTCCAAGGAGCTCACTGACTGGAATTCAATAGAAACTGTTCTCTGTGTGAAAGTAATTTCAGAAAGTAATCTAGTTTATGGAAATGAAAGGCGTCAAAACACACACAAAAAAGCCCACTGTTTCTGTAGAAGTGCTCCGCTTCAAATATTTGACATGGAAATTTATCTAATCCCTCTGGGGCACACAGGTTTCACAAGTGTTAACGTCTTTCAAAATGGATTTCACAAATGTTTGTTTGGGATTCCCAGGCATACAAATAATAGAAAATATCAAGGCATCCTATGAATCAGTCTTAAGGACAGAGATCTTGGATATTTCAGAAGGTTAAAGGGTATGAATTTTAATTGGGAATGATGGAAGAAACCATTCCCCTGCCCATTTATTTAGTGTGCATGCTGAGGGTAAATACCACTCAGTACTCCTGCATCCTGGACACTGTTTCTCTCTGGTTCTTCAGGAAGGATCTAAAAATATTAGTCCCACTTTATGAAAGGAAGTGAGAAGTGCAGCAGAGAGAACAGGGTCAGTTGAAGAGCAGAATGGATTGCTGGAGGAAGGAGAAGGAGGGAGGAATAATCATGTAACTGACACAGAAAAGGGCCTCAGTTAGATGCCATAGCAGGTTAGGAGGAAAATAGCAGTTCAGCTTATGAAATCAGAAAAAGAAAGGCCCAGCTCAGGAACATAAAATGAGGCATCCATAGGTTCCTTCGTCTCTGGCTGCTTTTTAAAACAGAATTTAATTTTTTTTGTTAAAAAATGAGAAGTTGGCATGTTTCAAACCAAGGTGCTTTACTCTAGTAGCATCTTTATTTACAATAGTCTCTGGTACCACATACAAAACAGAAGCATTCTTGTGAAACAGAAGTGCATGGGTGCAGCCCAGTTGCGTTACCTGACGCTGTGCCTAGCAAAAAATGAAACTGGGATGCCAGAGAGCATCCTGATGCTAGAAGGGAGGACAGGGGACAACTTTTTTCAATTTGCTTTCTGAAAATTAGTGATGTATTGTGATCAGCTGTACTCACCAGTTGTGAATCTTTCCTACTTATTATGTCTGGCCACACTGCCCATCTGTGAATCCCCACAATGGCTGCTATTTTATATCAACATTCCAAGTGTGTCCATGATAATCAAAAAGGTTGCCTACTCCTGATTTGGTGGATCAGACTATTTTCTCCAGCATGGTTTCTGCTGGCCACCAACCAGATTCCTTCAAAACATTCACAAGCAGGATAAAAAGGCAGTTGCCCCTCCTCTAGACCATCTTCTCCCAACAAAGCAGAACAGAAACAAACCAAAGATCCCAGTGAAGGGCAACTAAGCCAACAAAAGTTGGATTTCTGGTGGTCAAAGAAGCAAGCTAGTCTGATCAGGCACCCCTAATCCAAATGACAGGTTGTCACCTGAAGCTGGCCAAAGGAGACTTCATTGGCTGGTTCTCCCCTTAGGTGCATCAGCATCTGGCTACCATTTCTCAAATTACAAGTTCAGGATCCACTGTGAGCATAAGTCCTGGTAACATAGTGATCATTTTCATACTGCTATAAAACAGGAGGTATTTTTATTGAAAAAGCAGATATATTTACATAAAATATACAGTATGTATGCTAATTTATACATATTGTTATAATGTTAGTGTGATTTATATTGAAATACATCTCACTACATTGGCCGTGGCTATAATTAAATGACCCATGTTCTTGCTGTTTAGTCCACTTATCTATCTGTGATGGACAACTTGGAAGTCAGCGTCTGCTTTCTTTTCTTATGGAAAAATCATGAACTGGACTCGGGTTTGAGGGTTCTAGCAGAGGAGATCTTTCAACAGAGGACTGTTCTTCAACGTCCTTCAGAGTTTATCTTTTATACCACAGGTTATATAACAACTCTGTAGTGAACTGGGCCATAGAGACATGGTCCTGAAGAGGTTGCATGGCAAGTATCAGAGGGGAAGGGCAGAAGATCTCATAGGTGACAGAACATTGTGAGGGAAGGATTTTAGAGGACTTAGAACCACTCCCTTGGCTTGGAATAGACCGAGAGCCAATTTGGTGTAGTAGTTGAGGCACCAGGCTAGAAACTAGGAGACCATGACTTCTAGTCCTGCCTAGGCACGAAGCCACCTGGGTGACCTTGGGCCAGTTCTCTCAGCCCTAGGAAGCAGGCAATGGCAAACCACTTCTGAAAAACATTGCCAAGAAAACTGCAGGCACTTGTCCAGGCAGTCTCCGAGAATCTGACATGATTGAACAGATAAAACAAACAAACAGAAAAAGTTAGGCTATGAAATGATCTGAGCCATCCACATTATCACTGAAGCCTAGAGGGCACCCTTGACCTATACAACTGTCATTATCTCTGCCTCCCTTTACAACAACTTATCAAGCCTGAATAGTTTTCAGAAGCCCAGGATCATGATGGCACAGAGGTAAAGCCTTCATTGTTACAAGCTAGATACCAGAGAGGACTCCTTTCATGGCTCCTAACAGTGTCTTATGTGTATGAAAGTACATTTAACATAAAAACTATTTATTGGTCATTTGGCTCCAGGATTGTTCAGATTATATGGGCCCCAAACAAGTACAATTCTCACAAAGAGCCCATACATACGTGACTTTGATGCCATCAGCTATAATACTTTACAACTGATCCAGAGAGCCAAAACCCATTCCATTCTAGCACTGAAGATGTTACCTAGCTGGGTAACGAAACGTCTGCGAGAAAACAACCAAGCTCAGAGAACCCCAAGGACTCCACAGTTCAACCCTGAGCTACACATATTCTCTTCTATTGATCCAATATCCATTTGTGAAAAATAATTCCCCCTCCTGTCCGAATATCTTGTATTACTTATAATAGTTATACATAAATTGTGTATGCTTCACAAAATACGACTTAACCAGGCAATATAGACTCCTGTGAAGGAATGTGAAGAATTTCATTTATAGCACTGAATTTTTAGATGGGTTCTTGTGACCATGAGGGCAAGAATGGGAAACAGGAGCTCTAACATTTCAGGGGCACGGGGACTTGAAATATAAACTGCTGGATAGAAGACTGGCATTTAGTCTTGTAAGTTACCATGAATCAACTGGGGTAGCTGAGCTCTCAGCACAAAACATCTAGATTAGCCAGGTATTACCTAAATAATAGGAGTCTTGTATGGCTGTGAGAGCTGGACCATAAAGAAGGCTGAACGCCGAAGAATTGATGCCTTTGAACTGTGGTGCTGGAGAAGACTCTTAAGAGTCCCCTGGACTGCTAGGAGGTCAAACCAGTCAATCTTAAAGGAAATCAACTCTGATTGCTCATTGGAAGGATTGATAATGAAGCTCAAGCTCAGATACTTTGGTCACCTAATGCGAAGAGAGGACTCTTTGGAAAAGACCCTGATGCTGGGAAAGATGGAAGGCAAAAGGAGAAGAGGACGGCAGAGGATGAGATGGCTAGATAGCATCACTGAAGCAATGAGCATGAAATTGAGCAAACTCAGGGAGGCAGTGAAAGTTAGGAAGGCCTGGCACAATATGGTTCATGGGGTCACGAAGAGTCGGACACGACTTAACGACTGAACAACAACAACAATAGGAGTCTTGATTTTTTTCTTTTTATTGGCCAATAGAATAGGATCTTATACCAGTTTCGTTTCACAGTCCTGATCCTTTACTTTGGTGTTCCTAAGGTTATGAAGCTAGTCTGATCTTCAGGAAAAATGCTGAAAGAAGATGCCCAGTCAGGTGTGGCTCAAGAATTCTGGTTCTCCATGATGAACATAGACCTGTCCATGCTGAAATAAGATCTCATGCCTGCAGCAGAGGAGATTTACAGTAAAACCTCAGTGCTCCAGACCCCCATAGAACAGACTTCGGATGCAACATAGAAAATTTTACTTTGGACTTCCCCCACAAACAATAGAAAAAGCCTCTTGTTTCTGAACCAGTCCGGTCAACTGACATCATTTTGCATCAATTTAGATACTTTGTGTAATACCATATCTGATCTTATTATGTCCTATGTCCCATTATGTACATATGCAAATGATATAAACTGACAAAAAATGACATCAGTTTTGTTAATTGTATTGATTCCAAGAGACATTTGGCTTTAATGGAACCTCTTTCCCACAAACAGTCCATTGAATCAAGGTATGTATGTACTGTATGTATTTTCTTAATGTTTGAATTAAGATAAAGCTATAGATATAGATTAACATTAAGATAAAATTAATGTATATCCTGGTTCCTGGTTCTTTAGACTCTAGGAGTCTCACATAAATATGATACATCTCATTAAAATGATAATAACTATCAATTAAAACAACATAAAAATAATATGTATGATCTAGGTTTCTGTTCAGGAATTGGTGATCTCAAATTGAAGTTGCCTATGTGATTCCATTATCATGACCACTGTCTAATTAACTGTAGACTGAATGTTGATATAAATCTCTCCAGAGGTGGAGGACCAGTTGAAATTATCTGACCCAGATGTCTGATGGATCCAGATGGGTTTTCCTAAATAATTTTGGAGAATTTCAACATCATTTATCAGTGATATTGTTGAAAATCTAGGCTGATTTGTGGGATATGGAGATGGCATAGGAGGTTGATGCTATTATGAAGCATCATAGTCTTCTTGTGGAGCAGAGGAGACATTAGCTGGAGCATAAATGGAGTAATAATCAGTGGAATGCTTCAGCTAAGTGTCATTGTTCTTTGTAGATTGAGGATAATGAGATACCTCTCTCTCTGAAAAAGCAGACTTATAATTTGGGAATGCTCGTTGCTCCTCAAGTTTCATTGTATTTGCAAGAGGTGGCTGTGACAAGGAGCCACTTTGCACAGTTCCATCCAGTACATCTGTTACATCCCTTCTGATCTTATCTACTCCTTTGTTACATCTCATTTTGTCTAATGCAATGTGTTCTACTATATGTGCATCTTCCCTTGAAAAGTGTATAGAACATAGCACCCAGTGCAAAATGCAGCAGCTAGGTTGCTATCTAGTGTAAGATACAAAGATCATATGATACCTGTTCTGAAGGGTTGCACTAGTTACTGAATACAGTTTAAGGTGTTGATATTGACCTTTCAAGCCCTAAAACAGCTTAGTGCTGGGCCATCCAAGGAACCACCCCTCCCAATATGAACCTGTTGGTTTTTAAGATTGGCAGAAGAGGCCCTTTCAAAGATACCCCTGCTATAAGAGGCTTATTCTTCTGGCACAGGGGGAAGGGCCTAAACTTCCTCAGGAGTTGTATTTGCCCACAATCCTCTCAGTCTTTAGGAAATCTGTAAAGATGCATCTCTTTCACCAAGCTGTTAACTTGTTACTGGATCTAAGTATTTAATTTACTGCTAATTTTTATTTGCATTTTAACTTAGTGTTTTTATTCTCATTGTTCTTTTAATTGCCTTTGGTGCTCATTTTTAAAATCCCCTCCTTATGGATGTCCCTTGTGATATGCATAAGAGCATATGAGGAAGCATTTTAATAACATTAATAAAACAAATGAATTAGCCAGACACAGTGCTCCACCCCTGGGCCCTGTCATCAAGGCAGGCACAATGCAACAACTTATTTCCTTTAGCTGGAGCCAGTCTTTGCCCCCAGAGCCATGGCAGAGCAAAAATGGTAAGGCCCCTCATTCTAGTAACGTAAATATTTGTTGGGGGTGATAATTGTCCACTACACAGTGCAACTGCCTTGCTTCCTCATATGCTCTTAGGCATATCACCAGGGACAACCATGAGGAAGGGATTAAAAAAGACAAGATAGGGGCCACAGTGGTGTGATTGAAGCCCTGCCCTTTGCCATTTTTGCAAAAAATGGGTGTGGTTTCAACTGAACCCACACCTACCATCCTGATTTTTTTTTACAACCCCTCTCCCCCCACATTTACCACTCTTCTCCCTGCCTTAATGGAAACCATGTGGTGGACTAAAGCCATAATTCCACACAGCTCAGGAAGATGTTCTTACTCCAATGCCTAATTCCAAAATGTTACTTCATCTAGTTATTCACGTTTCAGCTGAAAAATTAGAAATAAAAGATAAACTTTCTAGGGTCATCAGCTACATACAACTTGGATTCCCCCCTCCCCTATTCCATTTATCTCTGTCTATAATCAGTCAATTTTTAAATTAACTGATAAAAATTAAGAGATAGACCATTTAATTAAAGGTCTTAGTTAAATAATGCCACAGCCAGTTGGTTTATTGTGTATCAAATCGCCTTATCTTCCTGCCCAAATGAAGAAATGTATGTATAGTGCTTACAATGATCCTATTTATACTTAACATTTCTTTTTTAGAGAGCACAATTCTGATGAAACTTTTTTCAACATGGACTGGCACCTACAAAGCAAAACTAGCAAGAAAACTGAGAAGAATTTGTACTGAAATTATGAATTGTACGCATGAATTTTTATACATACAATATGTCTTTGGGAATCGAACATTTTCAGCTTCTCATTTTTCCATTCTTAAATTCATTGACTGAATCAGTTTAAGCTGTTTAAACATTTTCCCAAAGGTTAACATTTAAAAAAAGATATTTCTCATAAAATATGTAGGTTTGCACAATTTTGTCTAATAAATTCTCTCAAATATACATCTAGGTATATCTATAGTTATACATGATTTTAATACTATAATAAGTTTAGTGTGGATTTTTTATAGGGTAAATGAAATAAAAATCATAGAAGTGCAGATTTCAAAGAAGAACAGCATTTCAGTTTCTACATTACTTTGAAAATGTGAACTTAGTCAATTTACATAAAATGTACACCAAATCAATGTTTTCCTCATTCTCATGTTTAACTTAGTTCACTGTATTCAATCTTGACTTATATAGAATTCATGGGTGTTCCCTTATCTCTTTAACCTTTTTTAGATTTAGATTTACTTGTGTTTTTATTTTACTTGTGTTTTTTATTGGTTTTTTCCACACAAGTACCATGCCAAAAGATTGATGCAAAGTTACTGTGAAGATTGCATTTTTGCATTGTTTTTTCATGGACATGGAGGCATCAGTAACATAGCAGTGATCGGGAAGCACCAATTGCTGTTGCAAATAACTCATGTTCCAGGCCTGCAATTAATTATTTTTAGAACTTTTCAAAAATTTATTAATTGAGTAGGCAGGGAACTCTCAAGGCACATAAACTGGAAGAATATAAAAAGGAAACAGATATAGGGGGTCCTCTCATCCCTACTGTAGATAATAGTATCACACAGGCATTTCTTGCCAAGCTCTTAATCTAGGAAAGATTTGATTTCCAACTTCAAATTATTCTGACCTCTTAAATGCAGTATATGCATATTTGGCTTTGTATGTTTGGTTTACCTCTAGTACTTGTGCATTTAAATGTTGGTGGGGATTCATAAACAGAAGCTTCCAGCTTGATTTCCTCTGATCTCCATCCTTTCTGCCCAACTGGCTGCTCCACTTACATCTGATCTTTACCCCCTGTGGACGGTGTGCTCAAATAATCTTCTGATAAAGAAGCACTTACTGGAGGAGGATGAAGTTGGCCTGTTCAACGCTGAGTGGAGCTCTAATTATGAATTAAACAAAAAACAAAAAAGGTGGCTGGTGGTTGCCGCTAATGATATGTTTGGTAAACCTGTTTAAAACAATGCAGCGTGTGTCCTTCCCCCATATGCAAATTGGCAGTTTAATGGCGTGTCTCCCGTTGAACAGCAATTAGACATAATTTGGTCCTAAGATTTCGGCATTTGTCTTTATGTCACCGAGTTTACGATTAAAACCCCTTCATGTTGATTCAGGGTGTGACTTAGTTGCTTAAGCCTTCTGCATGCAATCAAGCCATTCACAAGCGCAGCGGCGTTGAGACACGGCGGATCAAAACATTGCAAGCCTTCCATAGTTAGCCGCTTAATGGCCCAGTCCTAGGCTTTCCACATCAGGCCCCAGAAAAGGAAATGGAACAAGAAGCAGTGTTTCTTCCTAAACCCAGAAGGCTCTCTTCTTCACAAGGGTCCAAGGAACAGGGAACAATTAAAACTAAAAAGGAATATCAACTGTAGGTTGAAATGATATCTTCCTGGGTACATTACGTTGGAATGGGAACATCTACTCTTGCTGTAGCACTCCTGCGCAGTGAAAAGAGGAGTACGTTAGCTATTGGAGGTGAGCACATTTTGAAGGTGAATCTGAATTTTGCTTGTCGTGTCTTTCCCAGCATTAGGGTTGCTGGCCAACAATTATTCCTATTCCTATTCCTATTCCTATTCCTATTCCTATTCCTATTCCTATTCCTATTCCTATTCCAAATAATAATTCAACTGGTATGTCACGTTTCCACTTAGACCATGTCAGAGCAGACCAAATCATGAGACAAAGCAATGCAATAATTGCATTTTGGCACCAGTTCATTGCAAAAATGACTAGAGTGAGCTAACTAAATAATAATTCATGTTGTAGCATTGTTCCAGGCAGTATTCTATAGGGGAAATTGCAGCCTTTTTATGCCTTCCTTTTTTCCAGATGTTGCCATGATCTTAAGCTAAGTCATTGTTCTCTTTGCAGTTTTAGGCATCTCGGTTTGCTGGCAAAGATATATGTAGGAATCAATCATGAATACTGATCAATTTGAACATTGGAGAGCAGGACTGATATTTAAGTTCTGCTTACACAAGATTTGAGCAATATGGCAACCTCAAAGCTCTCTGTTGTTATAGTAGATTATACGGTTTACTTCATCTTTTAATTCTTTTCAGAAATGTGGTGGAAAGCACATCCTTTTGATAGTTTTCAACTTTCATAAGCATGTGAGCTGAAGGATGTATAAATATTGTAAGGAGAAGATCATCTACATATTACTAAATTACTCTGAGAAGATCTGAAAAGAATACCAGTTTCTGATTCTGGAGAACTCCATTGTGGGACAAGGTTTTCAGGCTTTTATTTTCATCTCAATTCTCCATTCTCTGAAAATGTGGCTGATATTTTTCAATGCTCTTTCCCATTTTCAGGCATCGAGTTTTTTGGAAAGTTTTGTGTATGCTAATAATATGTAGCTGAGCAATCTGTTTCCAACTTTAGACAAGAGTATTAATAATTTCCAATCGTTGAATTCCAAACAGCAAAATTAAATTAGGTATCGTTTCAAATAACAATGCCACACATTTGCTTTAAATGAATTTAGTGTCATTTCAGTGTTTGGTGTGCAGTGGGTGGAAATATGACTCCAGCAAGAAATGTCAATATCTGCTTTATTAATTTTATTGAAGCAGTACATAGAGTTACATGGACCATTTCTCTGTGTGTTTGGTTAATATTTTTTGTGGAAAATTGGTGTTAGCTTCAAGTTAGGTAAACTTACGTTTGTTTCACAAAGGATGGTGTGGAGGTGGGAAGTCAATTCAACAACTCAATAACTAGTCAACCTTGATCAAAGTTGGATTCATCTTTAAGTTACACAGATAATCAAGAAGGTCACATCAAAGCCAAACTCTGTCAAAGAAGATCTAATCTGTTGCCTGTACACAAATGAGAAGCAGTTACATAGCATGAATAAACTTTAATTTTAATGCCATGTTCAGATGTTGTTGCATGGTTTGGCATCTTCAATTTCTTGATTTATGGAATGCTACTCCATTTTTTAAAAAATCATACATTACTCTGGGTGCTTAAGAAACAGAATGTGTAATTTATATGTTAAAAACCAGTTGTTATGATTTTGCAATTTGTCTTGATTATGAGATAGGAAAAGGACTGTTCTGAGGTTACATGATACAAGAATTTAGCTGAAGCTCAACAAAACTGGATCTGGCCATGGCTTGGATAGAAAATCTGAAAACAAGCATGTGATGTATTTCATAAATAAAAGGACTGAAGAAGAATCTCTACTTGCCTCTAATCCAGTTCAGCCATTCTTCCTGCCAATTATATTTTAGCGAGCATTTCTTAGACATCAGATCACTGCTATTTCCTTAGTAGAGATTTATAGTGTCTTATAGTGGCATCCAACTATCACTGTGTTCAAATAACAGTAATGAAGACAAGCTTTACATCACCATAACAATAGTGGGTGGCAGTAGAAAGCACTATAAATCAATAGCGAGGAAACAACATATATTGATATTAAACAGAGTTGGCAACAGATGAAACTGTTCACTAATATTAGCTGTGTGTGCAGATAGTCAAAGAAGGGAAGAAATTCCTCCTACTGTAACATTGAGGAGTCACTAGATTCACATCAACTATAACCCTAGGACCATCACCACATTTCTCTGCCTTTCAACCAGGTCCTCCTTGTCCAACAGAGACAACACTCCACATTGCCACCAGCTTTCTCTGCCTTCTCCTCCTGTTGTCTTCCCAATCCTGTGAGTTTGCATTGCATGTATATTTAGGTAAGTATGAGAGAGAGGTGTGAATCTTCAAGGTTTTTTTTTTCTCCCCTGGGAAGATGTTTGGAGAGTTGTTTGTGTGTGAGACAGAGAGGGGTTGTTGTTGTTGTTTTTATGACCAGCTAGCAAAAAAGTAGTCAGATGTATTCATAGTTGGGGGTCAGGGGGAGAAAAAACAAATCATTTTATGGATCAGGGGCAGTATCTAGAACACTTTATGTTACTGTACCACATATTAATGTTTTAAAAATGTTTTAATTAATCCTACATGTTTAGTAACCATAGTGCATGGGGAAGGGGCTTAAAATGAAAAAATGGAATCTATACTGAAAATAGGAATGGGAGTTAAATGTAGTATTTTAGATATTCAGTTTTGCACCTGGAATTAGGAGAGACCTGAGGGGGAAATTACTTCTTTTTTAATTAAGTAA
Source organism: Liasis olivaceus (assembly GCA_030867105.1). Taxonomy (NCBI): domain Eukaryota; kingdom Metazoa; phylum Chordata; class Lepidosauria; order Squamata; family Pythonidae; genus Liasis; species Liasis olivaceus. The sequence goes on along the minus strand of CM061349.1, from coordinate 22,567,856 downwards.
TCCTAATCTTTTAATTTCTCCATGGGGAGGTGTCTCTAAGGGGGATTTTAAATATTTACAGTTCACAGTTTGATTCAGAGAGAGAGAGAGGGAGAGAGAGGGAGAATGGGCATGTTGGACTAGAAGGGGCTAAATCAAGATTCTAGTCCTCCCTTAGGCATGGAAGCTGGCTGGGTGACTTTGGGCCAGTCACTCACTCTCAGGACTAGACTAGGAAATTGAAAAACATCTGTCTAGAAACCTGCACAGAAAGTCCATAATTTTCAATAGAAAAGGCTTCATCCTATAGTGTATTGATTCAGGAGGAGGAGGAGAAGGAGGAGGATTTGGACCTGGGTTGTGACTCTTGATATGTCGAAAGTTATATATCCCTGATTTATCTTTGATTCTGACTGCAGTTGCTCCTGAATTTCATACAGTTATATCTGGAAGTTCCAGGAATTAAACCTGTGAGCTTGCAAAGTATGCACTTTGCTGCTACAATGAAGTGCTTCTGATAGCCTCTTTGTAATTCAGCTGAACCTTCCTACTTTCAGATTTTCAAATATCCTGAATTTGAGGATCTTTTTTTCTGGATTAATCTCCTATATTCCTTCTCTCCCTTTACCGATGGTCTCTATAGCATTTTCTTGACCATTTTTGAAAAAAATATTCAAAGCAAAGCCTAGGAAGATGTCAGCTTGATTTGAAAAGCATTTAGTTTGAGAAAGATTGGATGAATCGATTATACTGGACTATTTGCATAAAGTTTATGCAACCCAGCTCAAAGCAGAGCAGAATAAAGATTCAGAATCCAAGGTCACGTCAGGAATAAAGTGTCTGGATCATTGGACAGAAAAGATAATGATAGACGTGTTTTTGCAATGTTTATGTTCAGTTTGAGAGTCAACAGGGGTCTCTTCTATTAATCTTAAAGCAAAGAATATACATGATCTGCAACGGCCCTTCACAAATTGACTGCATGTATGTGTTTTCTTCATAGAGTTCCATTCAAAATAAATATAGACAGACAGACACACACACAGATCTCATTTTCTTCAAAGACCAGAGGTGTGTTTATAATAGCCTTTCCCAAACTGGCACTTTCCACATGTGTTGGGGCTCTCTCTGGTCAGCATGCTATGTGACAGGGCTACCATACGAACTCTGGAATAATGTCAGGATGCTTAGAATTGAATACAGAGTATGTTGTATAACTTCTTCAGTTATTTAGCAAATGCATATATCTCACCCAATTCCAATAGCTCCAAGCAGTTTGCAAAGACATAATAATACAACTATACCTACACAATCTAGCAACTTGATTGGTGAACCATTTCTTGCCCAACCTAAAGTTTGGCAGAAGTTTGAAACTGAACTTTTTATTTACATTTTTGAGCTGGACTGAACTTTCTCCCCCACACCCACCCGAGTATTATGATCCAGATCCAGGAAAATTTTTGCCTATTTTCAGTGTTGGGGAACACCATCTCTGGGGAGGGGTACAAAGCTTCCCAGAACATTTTTGATTGTCTGATTCCAGGCTACCATCAAGATAAAGCTAAACAGCCTTATGACCTTCCTGATCAAGATGTTTTATGTCTCTGGCTTCCCTTGCTTATTATCAGGGTTGTATCTTGTCATTAGAGAAGCTTCACAACTGGGCATGCCCATTTTTATGAACTTTATTTTACCTTTTATATTTAGTATTTTTAACAGAGTGTTGCTTTTATTTAAGAACGGTTTAGTTTTATTTAAGAACGGTTAGTATTATTTTCTTTTAAAATTGCTCTAGGCTACCTTGAAATAAAGTGCAAGTACAGAAAACAACAACAACAATAATAATAAAATTGTCACGTCCAGTGGCAAGCAGAAATCTGGATGTATCAAAATGCATATAAAGATGAGTAACAAGGTTATGGAAGGAATGGGAGGAAAAGCTAGAGGAATGGGAGGAATCAAAATTTCCTGGATCTATTTTGTTTTTATTTTTAACAGAAGCTAATGGTCATTTTGCAGGAGTTCCTTACTTACAAAATGGTTCTTAGAAAGCATTCATTTCGGAGACTGAATATATCTGGAACTCAGCAACTATGAATTTGCTTTCCTTGTCTGGAATGAATTCCCAGCCCTTTCATAAGAAACAGCAGATGGCAGCAACTAGCCAACCTTAGTTGACCTAGAAAAAGCTAAGCAGGGATGGACCTGGTTTGTTCTTGGAGGAGAGACCATCAGCTGCCCTGGAAGGAAGCAACGGCAAGCCATTTCTGTATTACTGCCAAGATAAGGGTCTATTCATGTCATCACCAGGAGCCAAGCCTGTCTCAAGGGAGTCCTTGCCATTCTTCTTGCACACATGAAGCCTATTCCTGATCTTTCACTTCCAAACACATTTCCTGATTTCGGCATCTAATTGAGAGTCCAAGGAATACTTTTAGTTTTGTCATTCTTCCACATTTGGGCATCAGGAACCCTTTGCAGATTCACTGTAAATCACTCAGCCACCTAACTGGAGAACTTGATTGAACTTCAGTCTGTCCCCATCCTATAGCTTTGAAAAAGTACAGCTCACGATGGAAATCTCTCCTTGGGATTTGGATTGAGCGGACTATTGTAATTTGTAAATTAGCTGTTTGTTTGCAAGACCGGCCGCTGGCCTCCCCGCTTTACTATCTCTGCAGTATTTACTGTCATTGTCAATTTATCCAGAGTGCCTTGTGGTAAGCTTTCCTAAAGCATGGCTTGATAAATTCTTGGCCCACTCCATCTGTCTAGTCTCTATTACAGTGTTTCTCAACTTGGCCGGTTTAAGACGTGTGGACTTCAACTCCCAGAATTCCCTAGCCAGCCATGCTGGCTGGGGAATTCTGGGAGTTGAAGTCCACACGTCTTAAACTTGCCAAGGTTGAGAAACACTGCTCTATTATACTGGCTTCTGCTAAAGAGGGTCTCATACATGCAGAATCACCCACATAATTTCTTTTGTTACCTTGAACAACAAATAAACAAAACGTAAGAATAGCAAAGCTCTAGCTTATTCCTTTATTTATTTATTTATTTATTTATTTACTTACTTACTTACTTAATCAACTTGTATAGCCACCCATCTCAACGAGTGACTCTGGGCAGCGAACAATATAAGATAAAAATAAAAGCAATTACAACCATAAATCCAAAGATTAAAATGAATAGCAGCCCAGGAAAACATCACAATCAACAATGCTAGTATAGCCAGGTGATAGGTCACTTCACACCCTCAGGGCCCCAGATCTATCAAATTGGGAAACAAATTCTTACTTTCATGTAACTTTGGTTTAGATTGTATAGAGTACAATACAATGGGATCCACTTCTAATAATATAATACATTATACTGTATATGATTAAAATAATAAAAAGACAATTTCCTTTAAAAGAAAAGGAAGAAAGAGAAATAGAGTTGCCCTCAGTACTGTAAATACTGTATGAATAATTTCAAATATAAAATGTCTTCATGGGGAAAACTGTCTCCATTGAGTAGATTAGTACTAATAAGACTGTTACTAATAATCAGCAGATTGATTTGTCAACTATATAGTTGCTCCAACTCCCATCTGTCTGTGTCTTGGCAACAATCTCTGAGCGGAAAGCTGACTTTACTTCCCTAGATTTCTTCACACAAACAGGTGCAGGAAGTTTTGATGCAGTGGGACAAATATTGTATCCTCCTTTGCCATCCTTATATGGGGTATAATGACCACTTAGGGCAATGTTTCTCAACCTTGGCAAGTTTCAGATGGGTGGACTTCAACTCCCAGAATTCCCCAGCCAGCCTTGCTGGCTGGGGAATTCTGGGAGTTGAAGTCCACCCATCTTAAATTTGCCAAGGTTGAGAAACACTGACTTAGGGCCTTGTGCTGAGTGAGGAGTCCCTCAGGAAAAGATACAACAGGCCACAAATCATTGCCATCTGTGATAAACTGTGCAAGTGGAGATTTCTGACAAGCGCTAAAACTCCAAAGAGAGTAAACTGGTTTTCTTAAGGCAGCATCAGCAGGAGCAGCAGAAGTGGGAGTTCCCATTTAATTAGAATAGAACCACTTAAATAAAAAGGGATTCGACTGAGCCCTGTCTATTTTAAATTGCGCTGGATTTGGGAGGAGTCGGAATCAAAGTGAAGATCCTCCAAATCAGACCAAAGTAAACTTGACGTTTTATAAGTATTTGGTAGATCTCCCAGTGACATCAACATGAGACAACATGCCTGCTTAAACTGGCACATTTCTTCCCATAGAAGGAAAAAGCGAGGAGAGGAGAGGACATGGGGAATGTTTTTGTGTTTTTCAGCCATGCTGCTTTATAGGGGGGAATGCTTCAGTAGCATCCTGTGGGAGTGCTCCAGTATTTGGCTCACCTTGTTAACCTTTTCTCTCCCAGGTATACAGGGGTGTCCTCTGGGTATGGTAAAAAGTCAAGACGGTAGCCCCAACAATGCGATCGAAGCCCTGCCTGTTTTTAATGTGTGTTAATATATTATTTTATGTACTTCTATTTCAGAACTGCCTGTCAAAATATCAATAGCGTCCTAAAATGGGGCACAAATAAAAATCATATGTCCTGTCTTATCAATCTTAAGACTGACCAGTGTTATTCAATGTGGTCAAGGTTGAATGAATGTTTAAAAATTAGGCTAAATGGTTTCCTATATGCAACATATTGTTATTGTTGCCTTCTTTCCCTTCTGTGTTTTCCCTTTTTTCTTTCTTTTCTCTTATTTTTTATTTATTTAAAATCATGTTTAAACACTACCAAAATTAGTTTTTCAAACAAGAAACTGTTCATATCAGCCATCTCATCCTAAGTTCTAAAAATGTTAGAGACGGGAGTGTCCATCTTTTTGACCACATCCTACAGACAACCCTGGTTACAGATGAAACCATGCAAATCCATGTGCAGCAGAATTGATGCCCTGATTATGGAACTCTCTCCAAAGGAACAATGGCTCTCCCCCTACCCCCAAAGTTCTTTGGATAAAGAGGCTTTGTAAAAGACACCTGTAAAGTAACAACTATGCAGGAATATAGTGCTTGGAAATTATTTTTATTTTCACTATTGCAATTTTATTGTTTTATTGGCAGATTGTCTTATTGTTTTACCAAACTTTTTTATTGAATATTGTTTGATTTTTACTTATTTATTTAATTTATAGACTGCCTGACTCCATTGAGACTCTGGGCAGTGTACAATATTAAAACAATTTACAAAGCAAACAAAATAACAAATCTGGGGGAAAAAAAATTCTAAAAAGAGCCAGATAAACACACAAGGGGCCTCCAATCCACTCTAGCTCAAGGCCTGGGGAAGAGCCAGTTTTAATACCTCTTTTGAACAAGGTCAGGATCTGGGCCAAACAAATCTCTGGGACTAATGTTGTTCCAGAGGGCAGGTGCTGTGGCAGAGAAGGCACATTTCCTAGCTCCCATAAGATATTGTTAATGGATGGGACATAGAGCATGGCACTTCTGCCTGATTGTACAGACCAGACAGAAACTATGGAAGATAGACAGTTTTTTTAGATCACCAGGCCCAATGCCATCTCTACCTTGAATTGCGCCCATTGTATTCAGACAAGGCAGCCATCAACAGGCACACAGAGATAAACAACATCTACACACTATTCAAAAGAGACAATAGAAAGGAAACAAAAGACCAGAATATCTCCTCACCAGCAATCATCACCCAGATAAGCAGAGATTAACACCAAGATTACCACCAGACATGCAATCAAGCAGTAAACAATACCCTAATCAAGAAACTACCAGAGGGAAAAATAAAAATGAAACAAAACAAAACCCCCACTCCCACCAACACTGGCAGGGCATTATATAAACAGAGAGCAAATCCCATTCCATTCTAGCACTGAAGATGTTACCTAGCCAGGTAATGAAACGTTTGCAAGAAAACAACCAAGCTCAGAGAACCCCAAGGACTCCACCTTGAATTGCACCCAGAAGCCTATTGGTAACCAGTGCAGCTCAGATGAAGAGGTAAGTACAATAAGTATGCCATGACATGTCCATAACTGCCCATGCCACTACATTCTGGACTACCTGCAGCTTATGAGGGGTTTTCAAGGGCAGCCCCATGTAGAAGCTCCTTGCAGTAATCCACATGTGAGGTGACCAAAGCATGAATGATTGTCTAAAGGCCTCCTGGTCCAGGTAAGGGCCCAACTGACACTCAAGATGTGCATAGGCTTTCCTGGCCACAGCTGACATCTGCTTCTTGAGCAGGAGCTCTGAGTCCAAAAACATCCCCAAATTGTACATCAGTCCCAAAAAAGGAAGTACAACCCTGTTCAGGACTAAAGATGGAAAGACAGTTTCAGGTGGTCCAATACCCACAGCCACTAGGTCTTATCAAGGTTGAGCTTAAGTCTGTTTCACCCCATCCAGGTCCCCACAACTTCCAAATACTGGGACAAGTCCTTGACAACATCATCTTGTTGGCCTGTGGTTGAGATATACAAATGGGTATCATCAGCAATCTAATGGCACCTGACCCTAAACCAACAGATGACCTCAGCCAATGGACTTCTGTTGATGTTAAAGTCAGGAGGAGCAAAAGTATTGAGCCCTGGGGCACTCCACACATTAGAGGGACACAGGCTTGATTGCTTCCCCACTGGCAATAACTACTGGACTCAACCACAGAGAAGGGAAGAGAAAACTGCAATACTATGCCTCCCACTCCTAATCCCTGCAGGTGGTCCAGAATGATCCTAATGTTGAATATATCAAAAGCCACCGAGAGATATAGGAGAACCAAAACAATTGCACTACTGCTGTCTCAGCTCCACCAAAAGTCATCAACAAGTTTGATAGATTCTGCCTCAGTACTATGTCCTGTCCTGAAACCTGACCAAAAGGGGTTTAGATAAGTTTCCTCCAGGGCCCTCTGAAGCTGCAGCTTTAAAAAGAAGAGGTTGGAGACTGAACCATTGGGTTCAGTGATGGCTTCTTAAAGAGGAGGTATTCACCTCTTTCAAAGCAGCTGGAACCAGCTCATCTCTCAACAAAGCAAATACTGCTGCAATGGTATGTGGGAATGACCTTGGAGACAGGGCACTGAGATGCAACTAAGGGAACAGTCAGATAAAGGGCAGCTTAGCCCATAGCAGGAATGTGGGTGGGGCAAGAGGCTCAGAAGAGACCGTCCCTAGTTTTGGGGCTGCAAAGGGGATGTGGGGAGAGATGTACTTTCAGACTTGAAAATTGATGTCAGCCTTATGAGTTAGACCAGACAGGAAGCATGACCAGATGAGCTAATTCTACTTTATTGTAAGGTTACATTATTGTAAAGTTACATTGGGAGGGCTTCTAGCCTAGCCCCTGCTAAGGACAAAAATCCTCATACCATCCCAGACAAACGGTTGTCCAACCTTTGCTTGAAAACCTCCAGTGATGAAGTATTCATGACTCCAGCAGGAAGGCTGTTCTTAATACCTCTCATGGTTAGGAAATATTTCCCTATTTCAGGTTTGAATCTCTCTCTGTAAAGCTTCTACTATTGGTTCTTGTTCTACTTTTGGTTGCTACCAGCTTCTCATCTCTGTCTGTCTGTCTGTCTGCCTATTTATTTATTTATTTATTTATTTATTTATATTTCATATTTGTGAAATATATTCATCTCTCTAGAAGCGACTCTGGGCGATTTACAGTAAAAGAATAAATCTTAATTAAAATAAATAAAACAGACCTACAATAATAAATAATATACATCTTCCAAGATTGATGATGAAATTATTAACTTCAGGAACCATCCTCACAGCGCCAGCCACCCCCAGAGTTGGTTATGTCTCTTCTCACCCCATGCAAGACGGCAGAGCTAGGTCTTCAGTTCTTTCTGGAAAGCTGGGAGGGTGGGGGCCTGCCTCATCTCTGGGAGGAGAATATTCCATAGGGCGAGGCAAACAGCAGAGAAGGCTCTCCTCCTGGGCCCCACCAGTCGACATTCTCTCACCGACGGGGTCCACAACACACCCTCTCTGCCTGACCAGGTGGGACAGGTTGATGTAATAGAGGTGAGATGGTCCCTCAGGTAACCTGGACCCATGCCATGTAGGGTTTTAAAGGTGATAACCAATACCTTGAACTGGACCAGGAAACAAAGTAGTTACATGTGCCATCCTTGGGGCATCCAAAATAGCCTGTGCAGCTGCATTTTGAACCAGCTGTAGCTTCCAGATACTCTTCAAGGGTAGCCCCATGTAGAGTGCATTATAACAGTCTAGCTGAGAGATGACCAGGGTGTGCGTGACTGACCAAGTAATACTCTTGTGTTAAGACTGGCATCTATTTTTCCCTAGATTGTGGCACAGGCAATCTGCTTTCACAACCCTTCACATAGTTCCACATACATTGTTAGTCTAATCTAAGCCTCTGTGTTAAAAATCCCTGAAGCTAATCAACAGGGTTACCACATGAGCCTCCCAGGGCAGGAGAAGGTCCATCAGAGAACACTTTGGAAAGATTTCCTTGAAACGTAGAAGCAAATGTTTCTGACTGAAAAACAGATGGCATTTATCACATATGAGAACACACATTCCAAATGTATTTATTTATTTATTTATTTAAAAATGTAATCTGCTTTGCATTAAAAGTAATCCCAAAATAGAATGTGGATTTATTTGGTAACTTGCTCCTCCTTGATTTTTTTTGAAAAAGAAAATAAACAGCAACATTTCATCATGAATGTAAAGTAAAGGTCAATAATTGTAGAAGAATAAATTATCCCCTGCATAGCTAGTTTTTAATATAGCACATCTTGGAAATAATACACCCAAAGGACATGTTTTAAAATATTTCAATTGAATAATCACATTTGATAATCTAGATTAGAGTTTCTCAACCTCGACAACTTTAAGAAATATGGACTTCAACTTTAAGAATCCACACATCTTAAAATCACTGAGATTGAGAAACACTGATCTAGATCTCTTGTACCTGTAGCTTTACCTATATGGATAAAACAGCTTTTGAAGATCTTCCTGGGCCTGTCTAGGTGTGTGAAAACCATTCTACCTTTCCTCTTTGGCCACATGCCATGTTTACTAACATACAGAGACCTTCTGAGGATATAATTATTACCTGCTTAGCTTGTAAACATGAAGAATATTTGCAAGCATCAAGGAACCCAGCTCCACAAATGAAAATCCCCTTCCCTCTCTTTCTCTTCAGATTTCATGGCTCTGCAAAAAGTGTCAGACAAGGGTCATGAACAGTAAACCCGATAATTGGGCCAGGAGCCAGAATCTATTCCATGAGAAGGAAATCATGGCAGAGGACTATTTATTTATTTATTTATTTATTTATTTATTTATTTATTTATTTATTTATTTATTTAATAGATTTAAAGAACGCCTCACTCCAAGCACTCTGGGTGCTATACATAATAAAAAGTCAGAACAATTAAAAAAGAAGAGACAGATTATATATTTACCCACTTTTCCACACCTTTCAGATCACCGTCGGGGTGGGAGCCATATGGATCTCTGGGGGCATGTTGGTCCAAAGGATGAGCACTGTGACATTGCCTACTGAGGTTAGGCTCATAGACAACCAGTAAATTGCCAGTTCCACTTGACTATAGTTTTTTAAAAAATATTCTTCTTCTTTTAATAATCATAAAAAAAGAATAACATGGGAAGTTGGCATATTACAAAGCAAAGTACCAACTTCTAGCATCCTCTTTTTTAGAATTATAACATGGATCACATAAAATAATAAAGAACCTTGAAGCCTCCTAAAGACTAATACATTTATTATTTCATAAGATTTTTGTGGGTCGGTATCTACTTTATGGTGATCTATGCATGCTTATGTGTTAGACTTTAAGAGCCACAAGTCTCGTTGTTGTTTTTATTCCAAATAATAGCGCAAAAGCTCCTGTGAGAATAGGCCCCATAAGAATTATTACAGAAAAAAAATGGTGAGTGGCTTCAGCATAGTGCTTTGTTTATAAGAGTGCCGACTTGCCCAAAAAGTGGGTGGATGGATGGTTGGTCAGTCTATCAATAGATTTTCCAAACTGGGCTTATTCCATTTATATGTATGCAATCCCACAGGCATTCACCTAGGTATAAGTTCTACTGACATAGAAAAGGCTTATTTCTAAGTAGATACAGACAAGAACACAAGTCTTCATTTGACTACCAAGCTTAGAAAACAAATATATTCTTCTTTGTTAAAATAAAACAAAGCAACAAAAATAAAAACTCTATATCATATGTTTGTGCCAGTTGTGGGCATACGCGCATAACCCAGCTATAATTCTTTAGTCCTGTCCTAGATTTAATGCAGAGCCCTTTGCAGCTATTTGTGAAATTCACTCTACAATTTCATTTGTTGGTGTAGGTCGCCGGATGCAACAGGTGGACTGCTGTGTGCTAGTTTTATTTTTAGGCACAATTTCATTTTGATATAAAAGTGAACCCGCCCTCCACTCTCAAGAAATGACACAATCAAAAGCAATTTCTTCTTCAGAGTAATTTCCAGTAACCTCTGGAGCAGTTCCTTTTTTTTAATTAAATAAACTTCATCCCATCTAGCTTTGTGGTCAGCATTTTGAACCCCCTGCAGATGGGTCTAGAGGATTAACTGCAAATCCTTCTTGACCCCAGCTCTAGCAGATGGGCGGCATGTGTCTGATAAATACTAGAACAAGGTCTGCTTCCTCTGGTTTCTGAGAGATACAGCATCAACCATGCAAATTACTTTTTTTAAAAAGGTAGCCCTTTCACCCTTTACAATCACACAGGGCACAAATGAGATTTCACCTGTTTACCTACGTTGTCAGTCCACAGTGCTTGAACCCGACTTCATCTTTTGGAAAATGTGACTCCAGGGATGGCTTTGGGGATGCTGACTTCTTTCTCAAGACCAGGCTACAGCCAGCATGCAAATGTGCATATCAGCCTAAAGTTCAGTCTTGCAGAACCCAAGCCCTTTGTTTCTATTTATTTCAACAGAGATGTAAACATGTGCTTAATACTCTTCCTGAAATGATGAAACTAGAACATGCTTACTTTGAGCCTTTCCTCTCTTGCATCTGAAACAGCGATAAACCTGTGTTTTAAAATACCCCAACAGATGAAATGACAAGCATAGGAGGAGTGGCTGCACGGTCCGGTGGGAGAGCTTCTTCCTGTTCCATGATGCAATCCCCCACCCCACCCTCAGTGCCTGTCAGTTAGGCAAAACCTGAGCAAGTTTTGACTGATGGCTAAACCTGACAGTCTAGCTCTATGTCAAAACTTGCCTTATCATCCCCATCCCACATGAGGGAGAATGATTTGTGGATGTTTTCCTTCTGGCTGGTGAAATTGAGGGGGGATTGGGGAGGGAAGCCAGAGGAATCCACCAATCTCTATCATGAATATGCCCTGCTCACAGCCATTAGTATAATGGCTGAAGCTGATGAGGTGGGAAGCTACAAAAGATGACTATGTAAGCATTGAGTAGATGGTCCCAGTGTTGGGGGTGGAGGGGGTGGGGTGGACAACCAAATCTCAGTTAACTCAGAAATGGGAGGAAAAGGACTAGGATTTAAAACTGGAGCAGACATATAGAGAGCGAGCTTAATTTCTATATTTTACTGGAGGCTGATCTTCTGAATATAAATGACTTCTGTCTTGTTTACAATAAGGCAACTTATACAGCTATGTAGCTTTTGTGAGCTTCTGCTGTGACCAAGTCCCTGAGTGTGCAGCTAAGGCTCTTGATGGCTAAGATTTATTGTTGAGCAAGGCATGTAGTCTGACAAAGAAGGACACTTCTAAGCATTATACCTGTGGCACGATAGGGATCAAGCAGTGGGGTCAGCAGATTTTATGCCAGTATAATTTTCTGCCAGCTGAAGGACTGCACTTTAAATAAGCTTTGAGTAAGAGACCTTAGTTTGGACTGTGTCTTCCATCATTATTCTGTATTTAGATTGATTGATTATGTGCCATCAAGTCAGTGTTGACTGTTAGTGACCACATAGGTCAGTTTTCTCCATGACAATCTGTCCCTAACCTGGTCTTTCAGGTCTTCCAACAGTGCATTTTGTATTTTAGCCTCTTCCATTTCCCCCAAACAGTTCCCAGAATGAGTAAGCTGCTGTCAAAACATAAGACTGATTCCAACAATAGTAAATGATGTAGGCATAAAAAATAACAGCTGAAGTGCTAGTAAAAGTAATAGCAAGAGTGAGCAGCTAAGTCTGCCTTACAATGAGTAAGATCTGGCTGACCTGTCCCTCTATTTTCTCTTCTGCCTGGCAACAGTTCTGTGGACCGGGTTCTTTTCTATTGAGTCCTTTTACTTGTAAATTAACCTTCCAGATGCAAAAATCTGCTGTCCCATTAAGCCATGAGTTGGCACCTCATTTCTGTCGAGTAGTAGATTCTCATAGGAATGCAAATATACATTTGTTACTCTTTACAGTGTCACAAGACTCATTGTTATTAATCTCCCCAGAGTGGTTTGTTGTGAGGCAACTCTCATGTTAATGGTTGGAGGGCTGAAGAAAGGACTGGCATGGATCTACCCTTCTCTCTCTGTTTCTCCTTCTCTGGCACTCCCTTCCCAGCCCCCAGCCCCAGCATCACAGTTTCTTTTTCTGACATTTTTCTCTGTGTCTCCTGCAAGGGAGAGCTTGCTCATACCAAACGTCTGAACTGGTTGACTGCAATGGGCTTTTGAAGTTGGGCTAAGGTTTGCATAATATATAGGTAGAAGGCCAGGTAAGTGCTTGATTTGTTGCCCAGATAAGTCCTTGATTTGTTGCCTGATATATAGGTAGAGGGCCAGGTAAGTTCCCAGGTGCCTATCTCAGCACTCAGTAATGCCCTTAACCAGTAGATAATGCAAGCAGATCCCTCATATGGACCAATTCCATCTGTCCCAGCACCCTACTTCTCATGGTGAAAGGTTATGCAATATGGTTTAAAACTATAGATATCCTTCCCATCCCGGTTTTTTGTTTGTTTGTTTGTTTCGGTGTTCCCCAGCCATTTCCTTATCTGCTGGAGAATACATACTGCTACATTAAATTAAATATAGCGGTTATAATATTGGATTAGTTGGAAGAGGGTAGAAGGAAATGAACACCAAGCGGATGAAGTTTAATAAAAAACTGTTTTTTTATGTACCAAACACACTTCCTGTTTTGACCACTCCATCGACAGCCAAACTCCCAACACATTTTCCAGATTCATATGTGACCTTTGATCCGAAAGAGGCTGTGCACCCAAGTTCTGAGTGATGAAAATGTCTGAAACATGTTTCTGTAAAGTTGCTTTATTGTCTCTGTCACCAGCAAGGTATCTAATGCGACATGTTTATTTTTTTATATATATTCAGACAACGCGATTCCAAGCACAATGCCTGAATAGCAAAATAGTCAATGAAGGGAATGTTAAAATAGACCCAGACAAAGCCCCTTCCCCTTCTTGATTAGCAACTAGGAAATGTTTGTTTGAACAGAAGGATGATAATGAAAATAAATGTAGTACTTAGGGTTTAGTAGCAAAAATAAATACGGAAATAGAAATAGCATTCAGCTTAGTTTTTAAAGAACTGTCACCAACTAACATGCATGAATGTCTCTATAGTTACAAACACACAGCACAATTTTTGTGTTTGCTTAGAACTCTGAGAAAATCTTATAAAATCAATACTCTAAAAATATAATACAGTGTGCCAACTGAACCCAAGTGCTTTAATACACACACTAAAAACAAGGTGCCTGGCTGAATTAAAATGAACCCCCAGCACATAATATCTACTTACATTTAGCTATTAAATTTCAGCTCAAATTATAATTTGAGATAAATCTATAATTTAGTTTTATAGTTCTTCCAGAATGAATATAGTCAAGTTCAGAATCTGGTAAAAGTAGTTTCACCAACAGCCAAGCAAACAGACAAATGGATCATCGAACAAATCAATCAGCATTCTCATTCAAGGCACAAATGACCAGGTTCAAATTATCCTTTTAGATACCTTACGTAAAGACCTAGTTTTCTGAAAAAGGCTCTAATGCTGGGAAAGGTGGAAGGAAAGAGAAGAAGAGGACGACTAGGCAAGATGGATGGATTCAGTTAGTCACAATGGGGGCGCTGTTGGAAGAGCTGAAAGACCAGGTTAGGCACAGATCATCATGGAGAAAATCTATCCATGTGGTTGCTAAAAGTTGATACTGACTTGCTGGCACATAATCAATCAATCAATCAATCAATCAATCAATCAATCAGTTTCACCACTGGATGAATAGATTCTGATACTCTATTTTCCTGGGCAGCCAATTTTCCTCCTAAACAGCACCACTGAAGACAAAAACTACATGATTGCTGGGCACTTCTTTCACAATTTTGAAACCATATGGTGGGAGTTGTGTTGCTGAGTCCCTCTGAGAATCTTTTACCCTTAAGAAAATTAAGAAAAATGAAAAAGATCATTGGAAAAATCTGTGTCTATCTCAGTGATGGTAAGCATACTAAGACATTCCCTACAAATCAAATGACTTCCTCCAGGCACTCTTGTCCCATTGAGTTAGAATTAACAATTACAAAAAAAGAGTAGGAAGTGGCTTTAGCTCAGTGGAAGGGATATTGTATCAAAATTATAGGATATTGCCCACAAACCCTAAGAAGCTGCCATTGGCCACACTCACTGGAATGATAAGAGTGGTACTTTGACATATCTGGAGAATAGCAGGGTGGGGAAGCGCTGGAGCAATGCTGGAAGTGCTGGAGCAATGAAGTAAGGTGTTCTCTATATCCAGCCCTTTATCAAATTAGTATAAGAGCCTTCTACATTTTTGTATCCTTATTCTTGGCCTATTAGCACTCTCATTTGTTCAGGGAGTAATGCTAACAGAATTGTCAGGTTTAGCCCAAGAAACTCCAGGAGACAATACAGATTCAATCCAGCAAGGTTTAATTGGCTTCACTCCGGTTACAGAATCTTCTCAGACTGAGAGCAATTCCCAGGGTCAGACTACAAACATCCTCTGCATTCCTCAGGGAGGGGCCAGTCTCATTCTCTTATCTCTTGTCCGCTCGTCTGGGGATGAGAGTCCATGTTTCACACCCCTGCTCCACACTCCCACAAGAATGTGGTTCAGGGATACACAAACTACAGGCATCCTCTGCTCCCTCCCTCCCCCCCTTGCAAAAAAATCCCTTGCAACTGGCTCCCCATCCTAGATCCTCTCCAAAAGTTGCTTCTGAGACATAAAGTTAATGTTACAAAACAGGAACTGATTAAATACATGGGTTGTAATCATATTAATCGTATTCAATTAATTCCAATTAATTTTATTCAATTTTGATTTAATTACTTTTTTTCTCTGCCCCATCCATTTCTTGGCCTTAGTTTGCTGGCTTTTTTTTTTTTTTGAGTGTAGCCTTCTGCGTATCAGCAAAGATCGTGCGCCCTTATTTAGTGATCCATTCCTTTGAGGTCCATATGTTAAAGCTTCATGAGTTTTATTTGAGCTGTGGCTATTATACCCCGCTTCTTACACTGAACTATAATTCATCTTTATTCATGTCTTTCTTCTTGATTACCTTACATTTCCAAAACCTGAGACAAGTTTTTCAAACACAATTTATTCAAAATAATTTATGAGGACAACTCTGATATTTTGCTCAAAAAGTGTGGTCTTTGTTACGTACTCGCTACCCAATGTGTTCAGATGTAAGTGTAACACACTAGGGGCATAATCTACTAGGACTATGTGGAGGCAGGAATGTTTAACTACCTAAGCGTGCTCCTCTATGCTAACAAAAATGCAGCTGTAGCTCTCGCCATCTTTTACTTGAGCATCATTGTATATGAGAGGACCTGGAGAACCTTGGCAGATTAAATTAATAGCTAGAGTTAAAATATGCTGGATAATATTATAATTAGTTTGATTGAAGAAAGGCTTGAACCAGAGGAACTGGGGACGAGTGGATGACTGCATGACCATAAGTAGGATATACAAATAAAATATACTCCTGTATTCAAGTATTGTACTTCCATACTGGCTTGGAAGTATCCAAGTTAGAAGCCAATTCACAGAAACAAGAAACCCAAGTGTTTTAATGCCTATAATTAAAACAAGGAAGTGAAAGCTGTTTCTGCTTTAAGTTATGACTCCAGCTCCTTAAATGCAATGCGTCGACATTTCTTCCTTCTTATACTAAATGCAGAAACATCAAATCACAGAAACAAGAAACTGAAGATGTCCGGTGCCCGTTGGGGATTGTGACAGATGGAAATTCAGCACACCCTGATAGTGCTGGGCTGAAAAGTCTGGTTTTCTTTAACTTGAAGGTTCTCCAGAATTTCACATCATCTGCATGTAAAGCCAAGTTCTTTTATTCCATATTGAAATGTATGTACCACAGAAGTTTTATCCTTGATTCTAGTTGCGACATGAATGTATCTGTGGCTAGTAAAAATGCTGGCAAGAGCAGAATCTCCTCCTTGCTTAGGCATCCTTAGACCTGACATCCTTGATTAAGATACGTTGTCACGTCACACTGAACCCCTTCTATCATCCATTCTCTCCCACCTCCTCCTTCCCATATGATGCTGCCATATGCAGTGACAGCTGCGACTTGCTACATATTGGTATTATTTCTTTACCTTTTTAAACAGTTTTGGCCATTCCAGCAAAGAGGGACCTACAAGCAACCTTTTCTAAGTACAAGGAAGCCAAATTGACAAAATGGGCATTGTAATATCACAACGCAAGCTCCACCCCTTTATATTTACGTGTGGCATCACATGTAAGTATGTAAGGGCTGGAGTTTATGTGGTGGCATCATGACACATATTTTGTCACTCACTCCCTTTGCCTGCAGATAGAAAATAGTTTGCATTTAGCATGTTCCCAGTCAATCCCTATATCCAGAGCAGAGCAAGCATGTAGGGTTATTCAGTTCAGCTAGCAAAAAATATAGCTTGATTTTCATTTATTAAACAACAGCAAACTTTTTTTTTTAAAGTGTACTGGCAAAAATGGGATGAAATGCAGGCAAAAGCAGGTAGACAGAGAGAAGAAGAATTTACATTCTGTATCTCTACCTATCAAAAGATACAGAATTTTGCAGGGTCCCTGGAAACAAGACTGGGGGTAATTAGCAGGAACACTAATTTGCAGGGAGTGGCTTTTGGTTATTCCAATTTTTATGTACATGGCATCAGCATAAGAGATGAAAAGCAGGACACCAGGTGATCCTTCCTCTATTCTGCACCACAAAGGAAACAATGTGGTGGATAGGATGATGTGTCTAAGCCCCACCCACATGAACGCTGATGCCTCCATTGGTACTCCACAAAGCTTATCGCTGTGCTTATTATGTGCTACTCATGGCAAATCAGGACTATACCTTTCTGCAATGAGTCAGGACAGGTGCAGGATAGGAAACAGCAAGAATGATGACTCTATAGATTTCTCCCAACTAAAGGAGTACTTTTATTCAGCAGAGGGTAAGGCCCTGTAACTTCAACATACCCCTAGCTATAACTTGGTCAAAGGTCAAAGGTCAAAGCTATTATGGCAGGAGCTTAAACAGAAGACTTTACTTATATATTCTGTTGCTGCTGCTACATTTATTAATATAGCATACAACCTGACTAGGGCTAAACAAGCAGGCCTGATTAATCTGCAAAGGCATGTAGATAGCAGATTGTGATCAAACCGGGAGGGGAAGAAGAGATGAAAAGGAGAGCTGCTCCAGTCAGACTGCCGTGTGCTTCCTTCTCCACTTCGTTCAGGACATCAAGTAGTTGCTTTATCTTTATCAGTGTTTCCCTCTGAAGGGAAGGAACAAGATTGCCTATATTAATCAGTGCTACAGCAAAGCCACTCAGTAAATTACCCACCATCTCTGCAGAATTGTGCAAAGAAGCCCCCAGCCTCCTAAGTCTGCTGGGGACACTTCTTCCTCTGAACTCAGGCATCTATGGCTTAGCTGTCCACTCTGCACACAGGCGATCTGATTCATAGCAATGACCAATTGGGTTGAAGTTAATTTCCTTGTGTCTCAGTTTGTGAATTGTCCTCCCCACCCCCAAGGTACCCAGAATTATTTACCTTTTTTATTTGATTTATATACTTGATTTATATCTCAGCCTCCTGTTTGCAGAACACGCGGGATAACCAACATTAAAAAAGACACAAGAGTTAAAAATACCAACCAACAAAAACTTTTTAAAAGAACAGGTACCAAAAAGAATGACTATTTAAAACCCAGGCTAAAATGTCTACCTGTCCCTGGACTCTTTGGTTATTTCTGTATAACTCTGTGAAACCATACCATCAGATAAGTGAAAACTCAGCAAAAAGCATCTGCGTGCCTATTCATGAAAGGAACATGAATATGTTGGGTAAATTCTCAGATGAATTATTTTAATGTTTATTTGCTTGCAATAATTCAGATGGGCATTCTCCTAATTTCAAGGTTCTGTGCAATTTTATTCTATTGAGAAACAAAACAAAGATAACTCACTAAATCTGTTTTTATTTAGTAATACTCAGTAAGCATAGGCTTTTGTGTCCACTTAAAACACAGTTGAAGTTTTTTGAATATCTCCCATACTCCCAAACTAGTGTTTAATCAAGTCTAGTACATTATATGTATAATTATCCACACGGATATTAAAAAATATCATCACTATATTACACAACTATAATGCACATGTATAATATCCATTTGATATCATTTTAGTATCTTGGAATGCCTTATCGCATGTCTATAGTACGTGGATCCTTGATTTGATTCATCTGTCTGAAATTCTTTTATCGGTTTTGTACTTTGAATGTCAAAATTTGCCAGGATGGCAAAGCTAACCTGTTTGGCCAGAGAAAACCAACAAAAACTTTTCTGAAAGACTGGAAACTTTATATGGACTTTTTGCTGAAAGAAGAAAAAAAGATATGATTTTGGGTTTGAGGATTAAAAAAGAGGTGGATTAAATGAGCGGCTGAAGGGATTTGTATAATATCCAAGAGTGAGAGAGGTCTATGAGACTGTAATTATCTGTTGAAGAGAAGGTCAGAAGTCATTATAAATCATAACTTAAGTATAACTTAAAATAACTTAATTTTCTTTCTTTTTCCCCCTCTTTCTTTCACCTTCTTTCTTTTTCTTTAGATTTGTCTTTTCCTTTATGTAAAACTCTCAATAAATACAACTTTTAAAAATGAAATTACTTTATCCACTTTATACTCTCTGTCCACTTCTTCAGAAACTGTCATCTTGAATATCAAGGCTTTATAAGCAGCTGTCTGTAAGGAACATCTCTGAACAGCGTTGGGCAATGACCTCTTCAGATGGGCATTAAAATGTCAAGAAGGCAATCATGGCCATGCATATAAAGGGGCGGGGCTTGGACTTTGGGGTCATGTCTGCCATCTTGGCTTTTTTTTAACTTCTCCTGCAGATGCATCTGTTGTGGGTCTGATAAGCTGCATTAACACAAAACACTTAGCTTGATTACCAAATTAACCAATGTTTTGGATTTGCACAATATATTGAATCATGAACTAATCAAATGAGCAGCTGATAGAAATGCTAAGCCACAAAAACTTAGTGTAACATACTGTGCAAATGCAGCTGCTCAGACTTTAACTGACCTGGTTGTGCATGTCATGTCATCCAGACACAATATAAGTTGATGGCATACTCAAATAAGAAATACAGAAAGACGATTCACTGGCTATCGAGAGAGGGCAAAAAGTTCAGGGATTTATTTAGAGCAATGATGCTTAAACTATGAATGACAAGAGTACTGCAGGTGGTCCGTGAAGAAAGAAAGAAGATAATGTAATAATAATTATCATTAGGCCAGTGTTATCTTTTTCCCCACTGATTGGCCTATTGCAGGGGAATATATTGTGATGAATGCAATATCTTCTGAGTGAGCATAGGAAATTATTAGAAATACTTGAGGTTTTAATGCCCTTTGATATATAAATAACTCCCAACAGCCATAGGCTATGTTTAAAACAGCTTGCTTGCATGGAAGTCATCAAAAGCTTTCAATGACAATGTAGTGGTCTGCATAAAGAAAAGGTTGGTAACTGCTGATTTAGACGATGCATGGGTTATTCCTGTTGTAAGTTATTTATTGCAAGCTGCTTTAACTCTCTATGGAGAAAAGAACTGAGGTACTGTTCTAAAGAAATCATTTTCTTTTAAAGTAACAACTTGTTTTCACTGAGAATGAATTTTTGTATTCCAGGTCCACTATATTGGTGATGAAAAAATAATCTGAAAATGTGAATTGTTGATTGGTAGAACAACCTGGTGTTTTTCAGATATTTTGAGGATGGAGGTTCACTAAAGATGGGGCAGAATTTTTCATTAATGAAGTGGATGGATTATGAGAAAATAAACCATAAAAATGACTACTTTCTTGAACTTTATATCTGGTGTGATTTGAATAAACACAGATTGCTTGGTTTAAGATCTGAACTAAGCCAATAATAGATGAACCAGTTCAGCTGCAACAGCCTTCTTGAACCCAATGTTCTTAAGATGATTTCACTACAACTCCCATTTCTCCAACCAGCCCAACTCGCAGTAGCTGTGCTAGTTGGGATTTATGGTAGTCTGAATATATTTGGGAGGCCTCCAGCTGGGCAAGAGTGATATTTGGCATGGATCTCTTGTCAACATGATTAGGACCAACATTACAATCAGTAGTTTGTTTGTTTTGTTAAGTTTTCCCTGGAAGAAAGTGCATTTTAACTTCCAGGGCTCAAATTTGATGACACAATCAAACACTTTAAAGCAGTGTTTCTCAACCTTGGGAACTTGAAGATGCGTGGACTTCAACTCCCAGAATTCCCAGCCAGCATGGGAATTCTGGGAGTTGAAGTCTATGCATCTTCAAGTTCCCAAGGTTGAGAAACACTGCTTTAAAGTATGATTTTGTCTTCTTTGTTTCAGTAGGTGGCAGCACTTGGCTGATCTGATCTGGGCTGTGAAGCTAAGTAGGGTTGAGTCTGTTTCCTGCTTGGGTGGGAGACTTGCAGAGAATACCAGAGTCATAAAATTAAAATGGGATGTCTTAAAAACATCCAGGAAGAAAGCAGTAGCCAACCACTTCAGTACTGCCAAGTAAATTACATGGTTGTGCCCCTGAAGTTACCAAAAAATGAAATTAATGTGAAAGAGATTATATATTTTTTGCTAGTTTTCAGTATTTATTGTAAACTATGTTTGTTTAAATTATTCATTTCTCTTTTCTTCTAAAAGCACTGAAAGCATTCAGGATGTAAATCCCATGTGGTTACCGTATATATATATGTGTGTGTATATTTATTATATTCATGGTGCAATCACAAACCTTTCAGGAATGTTGAAAACTGCTTAGCAAGGACTGGGGATGCAAAGGGGCTAGAGAAAGCTGGCGGTTGGGAGAGGAAAAAACTATAGCAGAGATAGGGAATGAAGTGGCTGTAATCTTATGTAGAAATACTGTAGAGCAGTGTTTCTCAACCTTGCCAGCTTTCAGCTGTGTGGACTTCAACTCCCAGAATTCCATAACCAGAAGGCTGGTTGGGGAATTCTGGGAGTTAAAGTCCTCACATCTTAAAGTTGTCAAGGTT
Source organism: Liasis olivaceus (assembly GCA_030867105.1). Taxonomy (NCBI): domain Eukaryota; kingdom Metazoa; phylum Chordata; class Lepidosauria; order Squamata; family Pythonidae; genus Liasis; species Liasis olivaceus. The sequence continues at coordinate 22,546,242 of CM061349.1, read as the reverse complement.
GAGAAACGCTATTTGGGAACACTATTATTGCATCCAGGCTTTCCAAAGGCTACTTCATTAACCTCTGATACATGATTGGCTTGGTTGTGTCCAAGTTTTGTAGCTCAATAGGTTTTTGAAACCAAAAGTTGCCTTTCTTTCTTCAGTTGGATTAGATCAGTGTTTCTCAAACTTAGCAACTTTAAGCTGTGTGAACTTCAACTCCTAGAATTCCCCAGCCAGCATGCTGGCTGGGGAATTCTGGGAGTTGAAGTTCACACAGCATAAAACTGCCAAGGTTGAGAAACACTGCTGTACTGTAGAGGAATCATTTGACTGCTTGTATCCCATATTCTCTTTATAATTTTCACAAATCATCCAAGGATTATCCAAATGGTCTGAGATTTAATTGAAATGGGGCACATAAAATGTTTTATTCTTAAAACACTTAAAGGATAAACTGTCTTGCACACTCCCATTTAAATCAAATCGTAGACCATTCAAAGAATCCTTGAAACAGCAGCTTTGAAGGTTCTAAGCTCAAAGCAAAACCTCACAATTTTCAGCTTTGTTGTCCCAAGCGTTCTGGACGGTGGAAACAAAATAGTCCATTTCAACCTCAAAACAAAGCTTTGACCTTGAAATGGGTCATTCTGAGTCCTCTGCGTTCAAAATAAAGGTTTTACAAGAGTTGTTTGCAGTTAGAACAAACCTTCAGCCACTTCAAATGTTATTCCAGTTGAAATACAGTCACTTTCTCTGAGAATGCTTTAAATAGGGCGTTTTGTTCCAAGCTTGAAATAAAACACATTTCCAGTTTCAGGCGTCCCCCTAAATTTAAATGTCCCATGAACCACTTATCCATGTATGTATTTTATAAATTTACATAACTTAAGTAATTATAGGTAGACTGCTTGTTCAGTGACCATTCAAAGTTACAATGGTGCTGAAAAGGGAGATTTACAACCAGTCCTCAAAGTTGTGGCCATTACAGTGTCCCCATGGTCACGTGATCATGATTCAGGCGCTTGGCAACTGGTGTGCCTTTACAATGGTCGCAGCGTCCCATGGTCACATGATTGCCATTTGCAGCCTTCAAGTTGCAGTCACATGACATCGTGCTTTATGACTGTGGGGGATTCGCTTAACAACTGCAGCTGGAGCTGACAAACTGCCATCATAAGTTGGGCACAGTCACATAATTTTTCACTTTACGACTGTGTTGCTTAGCGATGGAGTTGCCAGTCCCAACTGTGGTTGGTAAGTGAGGACTAGCTGTATACATCAATCAGCCATGAACTGAAAATAATGTCTCTGGCATGTTATGTTGCTGAGTGCACATTGGTACAACAAGCTGCAAGTACTTTGAAATGAGTTAGCAGCCATGTGGCTTACTCAGATAAATATACCATATTTTTCCTACTATAAGACGATACTTTTTTCTAAAATCCTTACCCTAAAAATTGAAGGGCGTCTTATTCAAGGAAGTCACTGAGGAGAGAACCGCATGGTGGCAAAACTGCCCATACTTTGTCTCTGCGAATGGGCTTCCTCCAATCACGAGCCTCCAATCACGAGTAAAATAGCTTGTCTCCCAAACAGACTTCCTCCAATCACGAGCCTTATGTAACTGACGTCAGCTGATGCTGAACAAACCAATTAGAGGAAGGCTGTCTGCAGAGAGAAGCTATCGGCAGTTTCACTCGTGATTGAATGTAATCAGTTATGCAAAAGAGCCTGGAAATAGAGCTGCAGAGAGACGGTTTGGACCTCCTCCCACCGAGTGTAGCAGGTAAATGTTAACTAATTACTAAATAAAAATGTGTTCTGCACTATCTTTAAAATATTGATTTCTTAATTTGGGGTTGGAAAAATGGGGGCCGTCTTGTACATGGGGGCGTCTTATTGTCGGAAAAATACGGTACATTGGTTGTGCTCACAGCCACAATAAATTGTGTCTAATTCTCTCTTTTTAAATGACAGGATCAAATATTATATTGTTTTCTGTTTTGGATTAAATCAGGACTTTCACAAAAAGCAGAAATCTTTCCCAAAATATTCCCAATGTTTCACTCATTGCTGAAATGGCACAAATTCCCCTCTTCTAATTACAACTGCTACTTTTTCTTGGATTAATCAGTTGTGGGATCCTAGCCAATCAATACTGATTGCAGGATGATGTCATGTAATACTACATAGCTAATTTGACTTAGCCACATGATGGCATCATTGAGGACAAAGTCAGTTCAGAGTAAGGGCAATATTTCCTGAATTGGTACTTCCAAATCCATCCCTGCAAAATTACCTAAAGCTGTGTGAAATTGTTTTGGACTCAAGAAAATATTTGCAGAAAAATGATGAGTGTTTTTAACTCAGTCCTATCTCAAGAATGTTTGAAATCCCAAGCCAATAAAATGAACTTTTCCCAACTGTTTCTCCAGTTTCTGAGACATTCCTTCTGCCACCTTTTCCACAAAATCATCCTGGAAGTTTTTTGTTTAATTTAATTTTACTATTAGATGTCATGGTTGAGGGATAAGTGGTTTACTGTAATTTATCATTCCACTTGGGTAAAACTGCACATCTTGCATTTGTTATATTCATGCCAAGATTCCATCTGTTGTGTTTGAATAATGTACCAAACAGACCCACATAACTATCTCTTCTTCTGTACAAAAATCAGTATATGGTGTATATACTTTTTGTTTGGTTCAAAAGCATTTACTGAAAGCAATTTTTTATAATTCTTTTTGAAAGCTTCACTTTTCTTCCCTTTCCTAGACTCCAGGCCTTGCTGGATGTTATGATGTTAGTTATATAATTTCTTGATTAGATCTTCAGGTACCTGCCAAACCACCATTCTTTGGGAATGTTCAAAGTCCTAGTTGCAATCGAGCAAATATTTTATTGGATCTACTGGGGCAGAAGCACAAACTAGCTTTGTGATGCTATCTTCATGATGCTGTAACATAGGGATTCTCAAATTTTTCAGCACCACGACCTCCTAAAATGATAAGTGAATTTTTGAAATAATTAAGAAATGTCATTGGGGTTAGGCAGACAAGAAATAAATATGCCACTTATTTTTAATAATCCATTTTAATCTATATATTGCAGAGTTTCTCAAACTCTGTGGTACCACAACTACCCACGATGGGATTCTGCAAGCAAACTGTGGTGAACAGACCAGGTCAAGATTTGCCACTACTCATGTTTTACCAGCACACTGGGGTTCCCAACAAAGGGGGAGCAAGTTTTTCCACACTCCCTCTTTTCCCACACAAGTCTGATCAGTTTTTTAAAAAAAAATTAGAATCCCTCTCAATTTTCTTGTGATGTCCCAGGAGATCTTGACTCACAGCTTGAGAATTCCCTGTTGTAACATCTTTCCTGGTGAATAACCTCAGTCAGTCTTGAGTTTTGGATGAATTTCTATCTGTACAGTCCATGTATTTTTAAATACCTTTTGCCCACATTAACATTTTCAGAAGCACACTTAAAATTTTTAATAGAATGACCTAGAACTCAATGACTAAGCATCAGTTTTGTATGGAGAACATCCCAGGTTCAGTCTTTGTTTTCTCCAGTTAAAGCAGCCTTTATTGTCTTGGTGCTCTTGAGATACGTTGGAACGACAACATCAGAAATTCCCAGCCATCATTTTGCAGTTCCCATGCAGATTAAGGAGGGCCGGGTTAGAGTCATCTGTGTAAGACTCGGTATAAGGCAGCTGTATTCATATGCTGATGTATCATCAGGGAACTAGAAACTGAGTCTTGTCAAGAGACTAAAGTAGTTGGTAACTTTTAGACTTGAGAAGACTGAGGTGGATATAATTGTACTCTGCAAATGCATAAAAGGATATCCCACAGAAGAGACAGAGGTCACTGCTCTATCATTTGTTTCAGAGTGCAGAATGAGGAATAAGTTCAGAAAGACAATTCTAGGAAACAAAACAAACCTTTCCTAACAGTAAGAGCAGTTCAGTGATGAAACAAGTTACCCAGATAGGTGGTAAACCTCCTTCATTACATGTGCTCCAGTGGAAACTGGACTTTTCTTCATGGCAATGCATTAACATGGATTGCTGTATGGAGCACAGGATTGAACTTGATGGCCTAAATTGCCACTTCCAGCTCTGATTCTGTAGATCTCTCAATAATAATGTTTGAATAGGTTCTAGACCAGTGTTTCTCAACCTTGGCAGCTTTAAGATGTGTGGACTTCAACTGGCTGGGGAATTCTGGGAGTTGAAGTCCACACATCTTAAAGTTGCCAAGGTTGAGGAACCCTGTTCTAGATTCTCAGTAATCATGGGCCATTACTGTTGCACAGTATGAAGAAAAACAAATCCAAGGCCTGGTTGATGTAGTAGATGATCCCATATTAAGCCATTTCTGTGTGATGACTTATTTTGTCCTGTAGTAACACATGGCATATCTTGCTAATCTGTTCACCCTACTAAATTATTCTAATAGACTGTCAAATCTGTTATATAAACCATTGGATCTATGCTACATAAAGGCTATGAGAGTCACAAAAGTGTGTTCGCTTTCTCTACTAGTTAATTTTTCAGCTTGTTTCAGCAGCTTTGGAGCTCATGGTCTTCTTTCAAACAACCTAATTTATTTGATACTGATTACTTACTATCTAAAAATGCCAGCACATTATGCAAAGACGTAACTCTCTCGACAAGGCTCTAAGGTTGGGAAGGTAGAAGGAGAGAGAAGAGGACCAGCAGTAAGGTGGATGAACACAGTTACAGTGGTGATAGGTACACTGTTGGAAGACCGGACTGGGGATAGATCATCATGGAGAAAATCTATCTATGTGGTCATTAGGAGTAAAAAATAACTTGATGTCGCATAATCAACCAATCAGTCAATATCTAAAGAAGCAGATGGTTGTTAAGAATCAATAGTTCTCTGAATGTAGGCTAAATAAAGAGGCTTAAGGGTCTGATATCCACACACATCATTTTTAAATATCTGCTCATCACCTAATGAATTGTCAGTGCCCATGCCCTGAGTTTCCATGCCAGGTGGCTTTGACACCATTATTTTTATATTATGACAATGCCCTGAAACAGAGTATTGCTCCAGGGAAATTTACATGGTGACTCCTGAGTGCCTGCCACTCCTATAGAGCGAGTCTGCCATATAAAGATGGCTGCCAGGTGCCTCTTCACACCTTCTGCAACCCTTATGAAGAGGATAGATTATTAAACCAAGTGTAATAGACATTTTCTGGTCTTAATCCCTCTCAGCCATTGTACTTATTATAGACTTCCCTTGTCTATTATTTTCAGAAATTCAAGGAGATATGGATGATCTGCCTCCTTTACATAATAAATGTTGGTCTCTAGATCTACCACCAGCATGGTTTGCCCTATAGTTCAGCTAGAGAAGCTTTTGTCTTATGGTTGATTCACACATAAAAGAGAACCTTAGATTTTAATAATACAGTATATCAAAAATTACATTAGCAAACTTCATCATTATAGGATGGAAAGAACTTGAAATAATTTTAATAAATATGAGAGGAAGTTCAACTGACAGATTTGTCCATCTGGCAGATGGTGTTCTGTGCTTAGCTCTTAAAATTCTGGCTTTGAATCTCAGTGTAGTCAACCATATTTATGCTGCTGAATAAAAGTAACCACTTTTCCTCCCAACATCCTTTGTCTTTAGAGTTACATGGCAGACAAGTACAATATGACTACGCACAACTTACTGAATCAGTCAATCTCATTTTAGCCTGCCATGTAGCCAACCTCTGAATTCAATTTAGTATTCATGATGCTATATGAACCTAGAAAACTAGAGCTAATTGAATAAACCATAATCACAGGTAATCCTATTATGTAAACATAGCCTTTGATTTTTCTAGGTGCACCTATTGAAATATAGTCACACCAGATGTTAACTATTGACAGATAAGAATGTGCTTCAGTTTATGTTTTGGGAAGAACTTCACAAATATTATTCTGTTCTTCCTAAATGTGACAAAACTTGAATTGTTTTGTTTTAATGTGAGAGAATGCAAAAATGAGAGATCTGACCAACCTCCTTTGACAGATGCAGATTTATTTCATGTCTTTCCTCCAGGAGCTGTAGAATGGATTGTCAAATATCAAACTCCACAGTATCAGTGTGAGCAAATGGTGAGAACTCAGGTGACATGTAATGAGATACATTACTATGATTTTCATACTTTTAGCCTTTTTTAAAGTTGCTCAGGACTGTGTCCAGGATCATTATCTCATTTTATCTTCACAGCCACCTTGTGAAGTAGGCTAGGTGGACAGAAAGTAATGGCTCAAAGATTCCCCATGGCTCGGATGGTAATGCCTGAGGTCCACTCCAACCACCAGCTCCTTTGAGGCCCTCTTGCAGTGCCTCTGCGATAAAGACGAGCTTTAAATGACCAGCTCTTACTATCACATCGAACCATTGGCAGGCTCTGACAAAAGGGGGGAGAGTTGGAAACCCAAAAGCTGTAATGTTGCTCTTAAATAATCCCCTGCTTTTCAAAAGTTTGCATTGGCCAGAGAATCAACTGTCGGGGAGGCAGCATTATCTTATGGATACATTTCTGGCCAATGTGTACTTTGCCTTGCAATTAACAGCTTTTCAAAAGCTCTTTGGTTAAGCTGCCTTTTATTTATTTATTTGGGGGGGGGGGGGAACCTGCTATTCACTCCCCATGCCAGCTGAGGTTACCCATCTCCCAACAGCTATCAAATAGGTTTGTAATTGTAAGGCTTGGCATTTAATTAGACTCCTTCTAAATACTTACATTTTTATCAATTAGTTAACAGGCTAAAGAGACTTATTGCTGGGGCCAGATCATTTGGAAGTTCCTGTAGCCTTTGTGAGGGCAAGAAATGGCGGGGGGGGGGGGGGGGGAGGGAAGCAATGTTAATATCTGTAATTAACCTCACAAGTCCCAGGCTGTTCAATTAGATTGAACCCTTTCCACTACCACATCGTCCATATGTCTTTTGTTGGATAGGCTTTTTAATGTAAAATAATTGTTTAAAAAATGAATAAATATTAGCATTAAAAATATTATAGATATATAGTGGAACGCCCTCACCCCAAGGCAGCTGTCAGGCTTGTCTGCCAGGCTATTTATTAATACAAATAATTAATTCATAGCTTCCACCCACACTTCTATTATACTAGGTTTCCTCTACAAGGTTTTCAAAGGCTAAAAAAGCTTCCAGTGCTAAAAAAAAGTGTTCACGCATTATAACACACCAAGTTTGTTTAACTGCATTTTGTTAAATAAAATGCAGATGTGAGGTTTGTGCAATTTGTTAAGCCATACATAAACCATGGTTTTCAAACCACAATTGGCTGGGTTCACACAACAGATTAAGCCAAAACCACAGCAATCAGATTGTTTTTTTGAGGGTGGGTGAGTGTGTATTATCTGAATCTTGTCATACTATGACCTTTTTCCTGAAAAATCATCTAAGATGCCGGATCCCTCTTAAAACATATTTTCTAGCTCTTGTGGAGTCCTTGGGGTTCTCCGAGCTTGGATGTTTTCTTGAAGACGTTACCTAGCTGGGTAACAAAATGTCTGCAAGAAAACAACCAAGCTCAGAGAACCCCAAGGACTCCACAGTTCAACCCTGAGCTACATATGTTCTCTTCTATTTCTAGCTCTTGCTAGAAAATATGTTTTAAGCTACAGAAGGAGAGGCAACTATGACTACAACACCAAGCTGCACCAAGAGATCTCAGAGATGTTTAGACCAGAACTGAAGATCAAAGCAGAACATGCTGGAGTCATGAAGGCTGCTGCTGCTGCTTCCCAGGCAAAGACCCAGCCAGAGTGGGAAGGACCATCAAGAGCCAGAGGATATTTCTCTGCAGTCTAAGTGACTCACATGGGATATTTGTCCATACAGCCTGTAAGCCACAAGTTCCCCATTCTAGCTCAGGGGACTTTTGAATCTCCAAAACAGGAAGCCACCTGTGAACCTCAAAGACAGTTGCTTCTTTAAGGATGCAAATTTGCTTATGCCATATGTAGTTTGTGCCCTATGATGCTCGGTGCAACTGTTGTAAATCACTGGTATTCAAGGGCTGTATTCCCACAACATGCTTAGCTATACACCATTTATATTACAGTAATCAGCAATTTAATTTATGGTTCAATGCATTGTGCAAACCCAGAAGCTAGGTTAGTCCAGTGACCAGATTAAGTGTGCTGTATGAAGACAGGTAAAATGTTTGGAGTAGGTTTGTGACCCTTTTGAAGATCACCTGTTCAAGGGCCTTGCAGCAAGTGCACATGATCTATACATGTATTGTAGGCTTTCAGGTGATACACATGTTCAGTTCTGGTCTAAACACCTCTGAGATCTCTTGGTGCAGCTTCGTGTTGTACTCATAGCTGCCTCTCCTTCTGTAGCTCTCCACCTATTCATCCTTTGCTGCCCTCCTGCTCTTGTTGCCCAGCTAGTAGTATGGAACGCGATACTGCCTCTGAACATAAACACCTCTTGACCCCTCCTACCAATCTCAGCTCCTCTCTTTGTAGCTATGCTTCTATTCCAATTATGATGAAGCAGGGAAAAACCTGACAGAGATTATATGAACATAACAAATCAATTACATGAGACATTTTCCCCCATGCTAATCCAGGCTTCCCTCCACAGTGATGGATGAAGATGTTTCTATTTTCTCCTGGGGCATTTGGATAACTCCATAGCCCTAGACTAATCATAGACAGAAAAATCCCAGATGATTGAATATATTTTTGTTTTTCTTTCTTAGCTTTAGAGCCATTGTGATGACAAGAGCGATGTGGCTGAAACAAAGACCCTGCTGTCTGCTAGGGAGGCTTTGAATCCCACTTTACTTGCTGACCAGTCCCAGTCTCCCCCACAATCAGAGATGAATTGTCTTATTATATAACTCCCAATAATTATTCCCACATCTGTGGCCATATAAAAATATATTCAAATTTTAATGCAAATCCTTAAGCCATTTGTTCTCTATCTGGATGGTATCTGTCACAGTGCTTCCATGCACAGCATGCTTGCTCCTAGCCAGCTCTGTTGTAGCACTGCATCCCATTTGGAACACACTGCTGAGAAATTGGAAAATTGCTCCGTTGTCTAGGCTTCCCTTGCCAGCTTTTGGTCTTCAGGTGCCTATATTCTGGCATTGTGACATAGAATTTTGTGGGAACAGAAGAAAACATCTCCAATTTGCCCATGCATTCAGATAATGGTTCTGATCATACAATGCTATATTTTCGTAGCACAGTGGTAGATCAGAATGGCAGTGTTTAATCACAGCTAAATTGGGAATTCAGATTCAATGATACAATGTGCTCCTCCTTCTAGCAGAGAGGTTTCAGACAAAACCCAAATGAAAATTTGCCTCTGAAATATATGTTGGCCTGTATTTTGAGCAAAGCTTAACTGAAGACAGGCTGCTGACAATTCATTAGAAATTAGACACATATCTAATACGAAGTTCCACAATGAGTTCTAGCAACAGAGGATGCTGACAGTCCCAGATGCTTTCCTTAAATAGCCCACAAGTACAAAAATGGTCTGCTCTTCTCTCTCCCCCACTCTCTTGTCCCGCAATGAGAAACTTTAAGGTTAGACTAAATCTTGGTTTATACAGCAGAAAACCAGGCTCCCTTGGGATCCAATGGATCCTCACTTGCCTTACTTCTATCTCTTCTATAACTTTCCAACTTCAGACCTAACCAGCCTCAGAAGCTGGCAACCTATGATAGGACCTGTTCTTCTAAAGTTGGATTTTTCCTTCCATCTACAATAATGGGAATCTAACATATCCTTTGGTAATTTTGACACTATTCCATAGTCTGGGACTTCGTACTCTTAAGTTTTTTAAAGAAGTTTTGATCTTTTCTCTTGAGAAGTACTGTTTTGTGCCAAGCTTTTATTTAAAAAGCCATTGTGCTAGTGGCTATGGTGCCAGAACGTACGTGCTGTGGATCCAGAGTTTCAGATGCACACTATACATGGTTCTTTAAGAACAGTCTGCTGGAATTCTGCCCTGTCTCAGTAAGCAGCAGTCAGACAGACCTAGAGCTGAGTAAATAAGTAGCATCAAGTGACTGGGATATCTAATCAGTTGAAAGATAGAAGATTTGCCTTATAGTCATGTGATTGATTGAAGAAACCTAGTTGAACATAGCCAAAAAATCCAAAGCAGAGTCAAGGACAAAAACTGGAAAGCAGGACATGTGACAGCAAGGTTAAGCTGATCCGAAAGTAGCTACTGGTGAATGGAAAATGTTATGCCTCAACTCAAAACCCTTACTCAGACTCAGGTGATGCTCACTTAAGGCTATTCAGATCACTGCCCTACTTAGGAGTAGGTAGGGCTCCTTAGTTGCATCTGATGATTTACTGTGTGAAATGGAATGTGAGCTAGATAGGCCTAGGCCTGATCTAGCAAAAGTATTCTGAGGTATTCCTTGATTTTTGAGTTGAACTCTTCTTCCAAAAGTGTTTTCCCATGAAGCCAAGTGCTTCTACACCTTAGTCACTTTACTCATGAGTTTCCTGTAGTTGTGGAGGTTTAGCAGGCACTTCTTGGTGCTAGTGATGGACTCACCTGCCTGGCTTTCAGGAGTTCCTGGGGCAGTCTCTTTACAGACACTGGCTTTAAGGAGTCTGCCTGTCCTCTGGAGATCTGTCCCTGGCCATCCTGAACAATAAATGAAAAGGCCAAAACATGAATCTGAACACAATTGGACATGCTGTTCAGCTGAAATTGCAAGAATAGAGAGACTCAAAGCTGTTCGGACTGCTGATCTCCTAGGCACCATAAGGAAGGTTTGGGGGTATAAATTAATTGTGACATTCCTTGATTAATCAAGAATAGATTTTACATAGCCCCCTATTTCCCTCATCACTTTTCAGAGCTGAAAAATACAGAACCCAAATAATCAGATAACCTTTGTTTTGTCCTTTTTTTCTTTTCTGTTGTCTAAAAAATCATGTTACCATTTGCCTTTTTTCTTTTAAACAAAGCTGAAGAAGGAAAGGTATAAACTGTTGTGTAAAAATATGTGGAATATAATAGCACCCTTGCAAAGAGTGTTTTTCCAGCTTCTGGCTGTTTAAAAGAACTGTTGACTACTGCGAAGCAAAGAGCAAATTTGCAAGAAAGGGCACGACACAATAGAGCTGTGATTATTAGATGGAAAGGTTGGGCTTTTTAATGGAAGGAACTTTACAATCATTTTCAAATGTGATTTTATAATTGTAATAATAAAAATAATAAGAGTGTGAGGATAATAATAATAATTCTGGCAATATTTTAAAAAAGCCGTTCCTTCCTTTTCTCCACATTTAATTCAGCACAGAAACCAGTCTAGCGAAAGAGCAGGAAAAGCAGCTGGGAACATTATGTGTTCCTCTTTCATAATTGCAAAGATGTTTCTGAGTTTTTATTGAGAGGGTCAGCAATTAATATCTGTGCATTCTCTGTCAATAGGATGCTCTGAGTAGCACTCCATAAAGACACCCTTTGTCTCTTTAATAATGAGGCAGACAGTTCAAGCTGTACAATGTCCAAGTTTCAGACAGGTGGAATAAGGAGGTGGCATCTGTCTAAATATTGAATGCCACGCTTCCCCCATCTGCTATGATAACAGAGCGAGGCTGTTTGGCTTCAGTTTATCCCATTCTGCGTGCAACTAGCCAGCCATATGCCCCGTAGGCTCCACGTGCCACCAGAGCGACACGGCTACCAAAGCAGCCTTGGAGCTGGTAACCGAACAAGTCGGGGAAAAAAGACGCTGGGGAAGGGTGGGTTCAAAGGTCAGGCACGTGCTGGAATCAGCAGGTGACACTCAATACAGCTACTGAGATGTCCTGAAAGGACCAATAGGACAGAGGCCTTCAAAGTCAATTGCCAGAATGAAGTGAGCTGCCAATCAAATTTTCCAACCACATACCTTCCAGGCTAGTCAAATAAGAAGATTTAGAGCACATGGCAGCTCTTCATTTATAATCCTGACTTAGCCCAGCATGGCTTAGTTCTGTTGACAGATGATGGGCACCAGCCAGCTGGGGTGGATCTTAGACAAACTAGCACTGTAAAATTAAAATTAAATTAGTGCCACACTTGGGCACATTAGTTAGGCAACAGTTATGCAATCTGTTCAAGAGTCATCCTCAGTGTCAATAATGATCTAAACAGATGCAGTTTATTTATTTATTTATTTATTTAGCTAGCTAGCTAGCTAGCTAGCTAGCTAGCTGTCTGGGAGGAGGTATAAAGCATTTGCAGATTTTCATTTTATCTCCACTTTCTTGACTCCCATTAAAAAATACCAGTCTGATATTTTGGGGGCCTCCAATGCCCAAGCCCTCAATCGCACCCTTCATACTTGTTGTAATGTTCATGATGGCTTTCTTTTCTTTCTTTAATCAGGAATTGTGCCATGGTGTTAAGATTCATTATCAAGAGTTCATCACTTTATCATATACTTCCATTTCAAATCTATTTTGGCATGAAGCGTTATAGAATATTTATTTGTTGGTATATGTTTGGTTTCAAAATTTATTTCCCACATTTCTTATAGATCCTCCACAAAAACCAAAAGAAAGAAAAAGAAAACAAAATAAACCCACTCATCTTTTTACATCTTGTAGCAAAAGTTTATGTTATTAATATATGACCAGATGTTCTGATGAAGGAAAAAGGAAGACGGGTGGGGTGGGGTGGGGCAGGACTGCAAATGTTTGAGACAAAAGCATAGCTGCCTGTTGCGTAGATGCTTAATCTGTTAATCATGTTCCTGATGTCTGCTTTGGAGTAAAAATAAAGCAATCAGTCTTGGACTACTTATGGAGGCCCTGATCCAAATGTACTCCATAAAAATAAAAGGGGGTATTCTGTACCAGAATAAAGCTACCTAGTTTATAAAGATGTGCAATGATCCCATACACTAAGCATTATCTCCCAAAAGATGGTAAGATGGTGAATTAATGCCTAAAGGGGTGGTGGAATGATGCTTTTAGTCCTATCCCTGATCTCTGCTAGCATACTTAACTAACATTCTGCACCATTTTACACAGTTTGTGCACAGGGTATGTGCCTATGTCATCTGGTCCCTATAAAGATGTAAGGGTATTGATCCTGCAAGAAAGGTATAAATATTTATAGCATCTGGTAACAAATTTGGAAACCACCCACCGTGACCATTATAACATTCATGAACCAGAAGAGCTCCTGAGCATTATGGGAAGTAAATATGGGGACCAGCTGCTGGACCCAATTACTAAAATTGGTCCATATCACTGCTAGTTACTTTCATCAGGTGGGCCTTACTGGGGAACCCTGAAAAGTCAAGCCAATCCACTACCTGCTTTGTCAACTTGGATCACCGTAGCATACAAACCAACTAAAGCCCTCTAAAACATCAGAAGTAAACCAAAAGACCCAGTAGTCCAAGAAGAAAAAACAGGAGACATCTACAACATACAGTGTAAGGACTGTAACAGCCACTATGTAGGACAGACAGGCAGAAGGCTGGCAGAGCGCATCCATGAACACCAACCAGCAGTCACAAGACACAATGAAAACTCCTTAATCTCACAACACATGGACAGACTCAACCATAGTTTCAAGTGGGAAACTGTCAGCATCCTAGATCAAGCTAAATCCAAAAATGTGAGGGAATTCCTGGAAGCTTGGCATTCAGACAAATCAGCCATCAATAGACACATAGAGATAAACCACATTTATAAACTGTTCAAAAGAGACAATAAAAAAGCTAAGGAAACCAAAAGGCCAGAACACATCCTCTCCAGCAGCCAACACCCAGATAAGCAGGGATTAACACCAGACAAATAATCAAGCAGAAAACAATACCCTAATCAAAGAACTCCCAAGGAGAAACCCACACCCACGCCAACCCTGGCCGGGCAAGCTACTGTATATAAACAGGGAGCAAACCCCACACACACCAGCACTTTGTGACCTTTTTTACAATGGTTGTTAAGCAAAGGTTGTTAAGCGAATCACGTGGTTGTTTAAGCGAATTCCAGCAAAAAACGTCCATTGGAGAAGCAGTATTTGTTTAACGATCACATGATTTGCCTAATGACCATCATAAAAATGGTCGTAAAATTGGGTCCGGTCACGTGGTGACTCACTTAACAACCACCTCACTTAACTACCAATTTTCTGGTCCTTATTGTGGTCATTAAGTGAGGACTACCTGTATCTGATACTTTATACATTTAATAATTTTTAAATTATTGTATTGTATGCATAGCATGCTTGTTTTAAGCCACTTAGACTGAAGCGGTATAGAAGCATTCATAATAAAAAAATAAATAATAAAAATGGTAAGGCTCCAGGGATAGCCTGTGTAAGTGAAGAAATGATAAAATATGAGTGTAATTTGTTTATTTATTGTGCAATTTGTTTCACACGTGTTTATTTATTTATTAAAGCAATTTATATGGCCGCCCAACTTACAATGACTCTGGGCAGCTTACAGAAATAAACAGTTTGAACAGTGCATCCAGTAAAAAGGATACAAGAAGCGATACTGCACCAAATTTGGGAAATGCAGTGCAGCGGCCTGCCTGGTATGGGAAGTGCAAATCAGAGTTTGCTCTTCAGCAGGTCATTGCAAAATGTATCAGTGTAAGGAAGAAAGTGTATCATATGTATGTTGATTTAGAGAAAGTATAGAATAAAGTGAATAGATTTGAATTATGGAATGTTTGCTTAGCAAATGATTCAACACTGAACAGAGAATAAAACGAGCATGAGCGATGTCTCCTTGGTTATTTCATATACATATTGGTAAAGATGTAAGGCATGCCTGTGGTGACATTAGAGAAGTGTTGGTTGGGGAAATGAATGCATGTGGTCATTTATATGAAGAGGATTGTATATTGCTGAGAATTATTTTATTTTATTTTATTTTATTTTATTTTATTTTAATGATTTATAGAGCCATCCATTTCACAGCAGTAACTCTGAGTACCATACAAAGATGGAAATGACCCCACAACATATAACCCATGACACCCTGGTTAAAACGACAACTCAACAAACAAAAGGCCACCTCACCAGCAGAACTCACCTAACCTCCTGGCCCAAATGCTTGGGGAACAGCTGAATCTTTAGAGCCTCACAAAAAACTAACAGGGTTGTGGCCATTCGAATCTCTGGGGAGATGCTATTTCACAAGGCAAGCACTGCCACAGAGAAAGCACAGCTCCAGGGTCCAACAATGATTTGCAGAAAATGGAAGTATGGGTCTGAAAATTAATACATCAGAGACTAAAGTAGTGAAAAATAAAGGTACAAGGTACAATGTGGAGTTCTTGGTGCTCTCTGAGCTTGCTTGCAGACCTTTCATTACCCATGTCGGTAACATGATCAGTGCAAGAGTTTCATTACCTAGTTGGATAATGAAAGGTCTGCAAGCAATTAACCAAGCTCAGAGAGCACTGAAGCAATGAGCATGAAACTGAGCAAACTCAGGGAGGCAGTGAAGGACAGGAAGGCCTGGCGCAATATAGTTCATGGGGTCACGAAGAGTCGGACATGACTTAACGACTGAACAACAACAAAAGAGAGCACTAAGAACTCCACAGTTCAACCCTGAGCTACAGATATTCTCTTTTATTGGAGGAAGATACAATAAATGGTGATAAATTAAAAACAAAAGATAAATTAGTGTACCTTTGTCAAGTGATTACTAAAGTTGGGAAAGTAGATGGAGAACATTTTAAGATGTGCACGTGCTGGTAGAAAGTAAAGGATGGTTTGTAATCTGTCAAGAGGAAATTGTATTTGTTAGAAAAAGCAGAAATGGTTGGGTAAAAGAATAGGCTTCTGCCTGCCTTGCTATATGGAATGTTATGGTATGTCAGGAGAAACATGAAGTAAGCTAATGCAGTGCACATAGATGATTTTAGATAAAAAAGAGAGCCAAGAATGATTGGTTGCTGAACGTATGTGGACTTGATACAAAAATGAACGCCCAGCATAAAAGAAGTATATTCATAAGGTTTGGTCACATATAGAGAATGAGTGAGGATCAAATGGCAAAAGAAAGATCTAAAGGAAGAATGAATGCATTGAAAGGAAGGTCAACACTGAACATGGCTGAATGGAGATGATGAAGTTCTCAAAAGGAGAGAGGTGATAAATTTGAAGAACAAAAGGCAACATATGAAGCATTATATGGATGTGTGGAAAGAAGGATGGTTTGCCAGTTGTAAAGAGGTACAAAGGCAAGGAGAGATACAGTGAATGTTCATTCAATGGTTTGGTGTAAATTAGATTTAGTTGTATCTCTTTCTCTTCTTAAGAGAAAATGAGTAAGAATTGGTAAGCCAAAGCAATCCAGGCATGAGATAATGCCTGAATTCCTTTGGCTTACTAATTCTTACTCCTTTTCTGTATTTTACATAAGGCTAATTCTAAAAGGAAAAAAAGTGTGATGGAGATGCATGTTTATACAATATATATGGTATAAAAGTTTATTGGCTAAAAGTAATAGTCTTGTAGACTCACAAATTTTATTAAAAGGCATAAGATTTCATGGGATGAGGCTCACTTCATCAGATGCATGGGGTGGCTAGCCCTGTGTTTCTCAACGTTGGCTGCTTTAAGCTGTGTGGACTTCAACTCCCAGAATGCTGGCTGGGGAATTCTGGGAGTCGAAGTCCACACAGCTTAAAGCAGCCAACGTTGAGAAACATGGGGCTAGACTGATGCAGGATTTAAATTGGAATGAGGTGGGGAGAAGGGAAGGGAAGACAGGTAGGTTATGCAGATGTAGGTTACATGTGAGACAGATTACAAGTGTTACATTAACAATTGTAATGTTAAAAAAAACCATTGTGTTTGTTGAGACCTTCTGAGTTTGCTTAAAAACTTTGGATGTATGGGAGATCAACAATCTCTTGCTCAATTGTATTGTTAAAGTCTTGTTTTTCCAACAGGATCACTTTATGGAGCTATGGAAATGAATCTCTCATCAAATTTCATCATGACTTCAAAAACTTCTACCTCACCATCAACCTCAGCCTTGACCTATCTACAGGATTGCTTCCTTTTTCTTTTCTAGGATAGTTGGAGAGTCAGGCATGCTGGTCAGAAAGACCCCAGTTGCGTTCACCAACCTCTTGTGCTTGTTGTTAGCCAAGGGCATCTGTGACTTCCTAATGCAACAGTTTTTTAAACAGAAAAAAAAAGAAAAAGAAATCTCCTTCTTTGCCAGTACGGTGAATAAATGGGAGCAAGGAGAGAGAAATGCATGTTCAGAATGGTAGGGTAGGAAAAGACAAGTCTTTTGAAACGGATAGCAGTTGGCTGCCCAAAATGAGATTCTAATGGTTATCCCACTCTGAAAGTGTTTAAAAACAAAAGAAGTGCACTTTTTCCATGTAGAAGTGATGCATGAGCTGCTGTTGTAGAAAAATGCCCTCTTAATTAAAGAATCAAAGCATCTGAAGATAGATGCAACAAAGTATCTTTTATTGGCACACACACTATAGTGATTGCTGGGCTGCTTACCAAAGAAATACAGGAGAGCCCCAAGGCCCACAACGTTACAGGTTATAGACCAATAGAAGAGAATATATGTAGTTCAGGGTTAAGCGGTGGAGCCCCTGGTGCTCTCTGAGCTTGGTTGTTTGCTTGCAGATGTTTCATTACCTGACTAGGTAACATCATCAGTGCTGGTGTGTGGGGGGTTTGCTCCCTGTTTATATACAGCAGCTTGCCCTGCCAGTGTTGGTGCGGGTGTGGTTTTCTCCTTGGGAGTTCTTTGATTAGGGTATTGTTTTCTGCTTGATTGTTTGTCTGGTGTTAATCCCTGCTTATCTGGGCTGTAGGTTGCTGGAAAGGATGTGTTCTGGTCTTTTGGTTTCCTTTTTAGCTGTTTTATTGTCTCTTTTGAATGGTGTGTAAATGTGGTTTATCTCTATGTATCTATTGATGGCTGATTTGTCTGAATGCCAAGCTTCCAGGAATTCCCTAGCATTTTTGGATTTAGCTTGGTCTAAGATGCTCAGTTTCCCAGTTGAAACTATGGTTGAATGTGTCCATATGTTGTGAGATTAAGGAGTTTTCATCATGTCTTCTGACTGCTAGTTGGTGTTCATGGATGCCCAACACACCCAACCTGGCTAAATACACTAAGATCAATTACTGCAAGAATGTAGGATCTGATAACAACATGGGGTGACCCTACTTTGGGTTGACTCAGCACCTCTACCTTCTGCTCTTCTAAGGAGGCTCCAAGCCTGCCGTTTCGACTAGCACCTTCTAACACAAACAGTGTCCCTTATTGAACCCATATATTGATTCCCTTCACACCGGAGGGGGGGAACCCCAACACCCTGTTTTTTGTTGTCTGTCTCCTTCCCCTCCAGGGTCATCAGGCAGTTTCAGTTTGCCTACTCTGCCTCATACAGGTAAGGATAGAATATTATTTATCCCCCACATTATAAAGCACTGAACAAAGAGAGTTGAAGCTTAGAACACATCCACTGTCCCCAGCATATCAGCAGTTTACTTTGGTTTTCTAATGCATGATCAAAGGCTGTAAATATAGTCTAAACAGCATGAAATAATCAGTAGGTGTACAATACAAACTGATTTTTAAAATGCACACACACAAAACAATATAAAACCCACTAAGCAAAACCCTACAACCAACCAATGCCTTTATACAAGAAGTGAATGCAAACTAATTTTATGATGCGCAGCCAAACAAAGCTGGTGGTATGGAAATTAGGGTTAAGAAGCTAACCTCCCTCCTACTTCTTCTTTGAAGATTCTTTCCTACTAGGGGAGAAGGTAATGAAAATATTTTACCTCCCCACTAATAATAGGGAAGGGCATTGAGCCAAAAAGAAAAGAAAAGAAAAGAAAAAATCCAAACAGAATAACCCTTCAGTGAAACGTAGTTCTGTATGATTATAATAAAGAAAACACTGTTGTTGTTTCTCCAAAAAACACTCAGAAATGAATAATTCTATTATAATCATCCTGAAATGTGAACCTGGGAATATTCTGTTGTAGCATAGAAAAATAATTGCATTGTTTGCAGAATTGAATTTCTGATAATATCAACTTTTTAGTTGGGGGAAGAAAGATAACATTTCTAGTCCATATGGAAGCTAGATGTACATACTGCTAGTGAGGCTTATATACAAAAGAGGTTTTAATATTATCTACATATATATGACATGCACCATACACTCTCTCTTGTTAACGTGGAACTGTTCTCCGTTTTCCAATCCTGCATCTATAATTTCCTTTCTGATATCTGTACTTAAACATTTTCTCATTATCTCAGAGTAAATATGTTCAAGATCGATCTTTGCATATTTCTTAAGCTATCCTCTCCTTGCGTGTTACTAACCGCTCTGAAGAGTCACATAGACTTGATTTTCTCTCACTAGATTGCTTTTCACAAACGTATCTCAGTCTGTTTGCAAGTCATCCCACTTCTTTCTTCACAACATTGCCAATAGATGGCCCTCTTCCTTCCCCTCTTGACCAAACTCATATCAATTCCTTAATGACCCTTTGCCTAGGTTACTGTAGTTGATTGACTATCTGCCATCAATTTGGTGTTGTCTCTCAGGGACTACGAGATCTCCAGGATGACCTCCAGGATGACCTGTCCCTAACCTGTCCCTTCAGAGTGTTGCACGCATTGCCACTGTAATCAAGTCTATCGCTGCTGGTCATCTTCTTTTTCTCCTTCCTTCAGAGAAAAAAAGAAGATTTTTTTTCTCAGATTTATAGACTTCTTTCCCAGTTTTATAGACTTCCTGAGAAAGCTAGGTCTTTGCATAATGTGTCTAAAACATGATAATTTGAGCCTGGTCATTTGTGCCATGAGTGAGAACTTTGAACTAATGATCCATTTGTTTCCTTGGCTATCCATGGTATTCTCAGAAGTCTTTTCAACTTCAAAGTTCAGAACGATCAATACTCTTTCTATTCTGCTTCTTCAGAGCCCACGTTTGCTTTCTTAGAATGTCACAAGGATAACCATTGCCTTCACAATTCTAATCTTTGTAGATAGAGACATATCATGGCATCTGAATATTTTTTCCAAGGACTTCATGGCTACTCTATCAAGTGCTAGACTGCGGCATATTTCTTGATGATTTACTGTTGATAATCAATCTAAAAGGCACAAGCTATTCATCACTTTTTTAACTTCATTGTCAGTTTTAAAGCTGATCGATGTACCTGTTGTCATTTGTTTAGTCTTCATGAAACAATGTGATCACAGAAAAGTGATCAGGAATTAACTAAAATATAAACTCTGAGAACCAGAGTTTAAAAGGAAGGGGATAGAGAGATTGTGGGAAGGCTGGCAAAGTAATGGAAGGAAGATTAGACATAAATAGTCAATAGGTGGAAGGGGGTCACTTCTTACCTTATCTTATAAATGGCAACTCAGCCCAGGTAGCAAGAAATCTGGGAAGAAGCATTGCAAATTATTCCAAAAGACTCTTTCTTAATAAACTCACTATAAATGAGGGTTGAAAATCCTGTTGCAGTTTCCGAGATTCTATATTTACTCCAAGACTAGCATTACTGAAGTCTGCATAAGTTTTGCTTGCCTGATCTTGCCCAACATGGGCAAAGGGCAAAAGTAAAATAGTCCTGGGAAACCTTCATATCTTTTCAACAGTTCCTATTAAACAGGCTGGTGCTGCAGTTGCATTACTAAGATGAATGAATAAATAGCAGCAAATCAGATCTGAAGAAAGGACAGTTCAGGAGAGACTGAATATAACAATTCAGCAGCCTTGTCCTCTGGATTCTTTGTAAAAACTGATGGAAGGACTCAAGGGTACCTTTGGGCAAAGATAGTCATGGCTAGCAAGGAATTGTCCTGAGCATGGAAATCACTTCAAAACTCATTATCTGCAGGGCCTTCCTTGAATGTAGACAGTAGTTACATAAGTATGTTATCTGGATCTGTGTCCAGTGATGAGAAAAACAAGTGAGGGACGAGAGAAGAGTAGAGAGGAGGAGTTGAGCCTTTCCCTCGGCATGACCTCTCCTGTAGATGGAGCAGATGTGAAACGCAACAAGCAGTTACATAAAATGGAAAGAAACTTAATGAAATGACTCCAAATGTGACAGCAATTCATGAAAAGATTAATTACCAAGAGTAAAGACAAAATGATGCCAGGAATTGATAGGATTGATGTGACTATTCCAAATCCTGCTGTGCAACTGGGGCCATAGAGTACAGCCTTAATCTGCAGACCTATTGTTTTTCTCCATAGAAAGAACAGGATTCACTGGCCAAAACAAGGAGGATTATGATTCTATTTTTGTGGGGGAAAGAAAAAGACTTGTAAAGCTAAAATGACTTTGCTCCCAAAAATTCTCAGAAAGTGGTTAAGCCAGCATTCACCAAACGTTCAGTGTATGCCAATATTTTTCAGATATTACCTAAGGTGGGTGGTTGGTATCAGGTGATATTTTTAGAAATTATATTTGATGGAATTTTAGAGATAGAATTAGTCAGCTGAAAGCTTACAGGATTTCCCATCTGATGCCTGCACAAATCAAAGGAATCAGTATATCCACGGAATATTCACATATTCATTGCAAAAATTCAAGGGGGAACCCTGTAAACGTCAGGAAACACAGATCCATTTTTTCAGCCGTGTTTGGTAAGAACTACGAGAGCCTTTTGCCGCTGCTGATTCAAAGTTCTCTCTATCCATCCTTGAGTCAGCACAAAAGAATGCCAACCTCAAATCTCCTGTTCCCATTGCCAATCCCTATCTTGCCTCAATTGCATCTGCTCAGTCACTTCCAAACTGCATCCCACTAGCTTTAGGCAGGATGATTGGGTTTCTTTGATTTTCCTTGGGACCACCTTCAGCTCATCACTAGCCAGCAGGAAAGGGATCTGATGAACTTCATGCTATTCCACCTAGTTTTTCCTAGATTGTTTTGTTCGCATCTCCTTTTCCACTCAGTTCTGACATCACATAAGTTGCATAACATGTAAACCAGTGTTTTTCAAACTTGTCAACTTTAAGATGTGTGGACTTTAACTTCCAGAATTCCCCAGCCAGCTTGCTGGCTGGGGAATTCTGGGAGTTAAAGTTCACACATCTTAAAAGTTGGTAAGTCTGAAAAACACTGGTGTAAACAAATAAAAGGGACGCGGTGGCGCAGCGGCTTAATGACGCTGAAAGTGCCAGCCAGAAATGGCTGAAAGCTTCAGCGGTTCGAGTCCAGCCTCGCATTAACAAGGTGAGCTCTTGTTTCTATACCCGCAGCTTCTGCCAACTCAGCAGATCGAAAACGTACGTGAGTAGATAAATGAGCACTCTCACTCCGGTGGGAGGAAAATGCTGGCAGCGGCTCCACAGAGAGACGGGACAAGTTGCCGGTAAAAAAAGCGCGAAACCGCGCTCGTCCGAAAAAGGGGCGCGAAGCAACGGAAATCCCGCCTCCTGTGCTGCCAGCTGGGCTGACGCTCTAGGAATTAGGCTCTGGCAAAGTCTAATTCCGAAACTAGAAAGATGCAATTGCCTTGAAAACCGCTAGGGGGCGGTCACTGCAGGGTCAGTAATGACTGTTAAGCAGATTAAAACAAACAAACAAACAAATAAAACAAAAAGAATCACTAAAGAAGCTGAGTCATTAGTATAGGTTCTCAGGACAAAACCCTTTTATTTAGGATTTCTCTCCACTTCCTATAATTTCTCTGATACCTGGGGCGTCTGTGGGGAGACGTGGTTGCAGCAGTACGATCAAAGTCAAGGCAGCACAAAGGAGGCAAGCTTCAGCCGCACTGCTGTAGACACCACCTTGACTTTGTGATTCACCCTGTGGATTTTGCTATTTCATTTTGACTATAGAGTTAAAGCAAACTAGACTTCTCTAATGCTATTGCATTAATCCAATCAGCTCTCAGAGCACTAGTAATCCCTGCTTCAACCTGTTGTTTACATTGAAATAGTAATGTCAAGCAGGGGTGCCTGCAGGGAGGTGGTCAGAAAAGTCAATATGGCAGCCACAACCATGCAATCAAAGCCCCACTCCTTTTTATGTGTGTTGTTTATTTTCACTAATACTACTTTGGGATTTTCTTAATATGCATTGTCCAAGCTGCACTCAGCTCTTTCCAGACAGTAAAACAAGATGGTGGCAGAAGGGACTGACCAGAGATCTGAGGGGAGGGAGTGTACTTGCTCCAGCCTGAAACACCCATAAGCACCAGTTGGATCAAACTTATTCCTGGTCACTGAACTTCACTTCCAAGTTAGTGAGTGGTGAAACAGCAGATTTTACTGGCCTTGAAGCTGTTCTTGGATGGTGTCAGGATAATAGGGAAAATGCCCTTTTAATGGCGGTTCGAGTCCAGCCTTCGCGTTAACAGGGTGAGCTCCTGTTCCCCCCCCCCCTCAGCTCCTGTCAACCCAACAGGTCGAAAACTCACGTGAGTAGATAAATGGGTACTCTCACTCCGGTGGGAGGAAAAATGCTGGCAGCGCCTTGCACAGAGAGACGGGACCAGTTGCCGGTAAGCACGAAACCGCGCTTGCCCGAAAAGGGCGCGAAGCAACGGAAATCCCGCCTCCTGCGCTCGCCAGCTGGGCTCTGCTCTAGGAAGGAGGCTCTGGCAAACCACTTCCGAAAAACAATTGCCTTGAAAACTGCAAGGATTCATCCAGGCAGTCACTGCAGGGTCAGTAATGACTGAGCGCAGACCAAAAAAAAAAAATGTTGCTACAGCTAATTATGACCTAAGGCAGCTTCCCTAATATGCTAGGGATGAGATAAAGTCTTTGGTTTTGGGCAGCATGCAAATGAAGGGGATAGACAGATAGAGCAATAGACAATATTTTGCATGGTCAGGAGGGAAAATAGGTGTTGCAAACGTACAATTATGCTGTGGTTAAATGCAAGTGTGCTCCTCCTCATAGAAAAGCTTAATTTGTACAGTGAATTAATAGCACTAGTGCAATATTTTCTAATGCCCGATAGAGTACCTGAATGTAGGAATGATGATAGGGCTTTTCATATTTCTATCCCAAGACTTGAGTGACACACAGGGAAGAGTTATGGCAGTGTGCAGTGGGATGGAAGAAAGAGATAGCAGGAGAGGAATACCTTAGATGAAATCTACATTGCTTATTAGTCCACTTTCAGAAAACAACTGTCCTCTCTGATGTACCAAAGGGAGAATTGTTTCTTTTACCAGTGAAACATCAAGTTATGCATCCCCATCTCTGTCAGACAATGATGGAACCTGATAAAATAGGTTGGAATAAAAGTGATAGTGCATTAGGACTATCGAGTGCTGGAACCACATACCCAGAGCAAAGGTTTTCTGAGGGGAGGAATCAAGTCCCCTGCTTCTGTCCCAGAACTAATAGGCCTTTTCCAGTCCTTATCATTACATAGATGCCTTTAATGATAGGATCCATCTGAAGGACCGGATTACATGTAGCTGTCAGAGATAAGGAGAAGATGAGTTAGAGTGAAGGGCCATGGTATATCCCAAATAACAGCAAATGCTTCTGTTCTCCATTTCCTCATTGTTATTTACTGTGCCCAATCCTTTCCCCAGATCCCTTGGTAAAATACTTTAATAGCAGAAAATTATGTTTATTACAGGTCAAGATAAGGGCAAAGTATAAGAGATGAATGTGACCTGTTCCCAATATGCATTTTTACATTCCAAAACAAAGTTTCACAAAGGCATCAAACTTTTTCATGGATATGAATTGCATAATACTGACAATTCCACTAAAATATCACAAGTTTGTTTCTACTGAAAGCTGGAGAATGGCCCCCAAACAGCTGTAAGTGCTATATAGCTACATCATCTTTTTACTCAGCAATAAAACAACTAAACTAAACTAAACATGATCCTGTTATATTTAATTTTAACTTCACAATGTCAAATGCTTTAGCTATTGATAAATAACATTAGAAGCATATTTATATTTTATAGCTGAGAATGATAGACTCTGATCATATGGTCTGTGTTCTTACTAGGACTTCTAACAATCAAGATCCAGGACTAGAGTCAGGGGCATTTGTCGGGGGGGGGGGTGGAAGGAGGAGAGCCTTTTCTGCCATTGCCCCCGCCCTGTGGAATATCTTGTCCCCCGAGGTGAGGTTGGCCTCCACTCTTCTGGCCTTCCAGAAGAGCCTTAAGACCTGGCTCTGCCGACTAGCTTGGGGATTCAATGGGGGCTCCCAACGTTAGGGGTGGCTGGCGCCTTGAGGGTACTTTCTCCATCTTTTAACTTTGTCATTTTTTAATGTGCTTTGTAGTTTTTAAATATTTTTATGTTTTTTACTTGTGATCCGCCTAGAGTCACTGACAGTGAGATCAGCAGTGTCTAAATGTGAATAATAAATAAATAAATAAAATAAGTCAAGATGGTGCTCACAACCGTGGGATCAAAACTCCACACTTTTTTGACCCCCCCCCCCCCCCATGTCCCAACCCCTGTGGACACCCTGACTAGAGTGCTCAACTCCAGAATGTATTTTCAATGTAATAAACAACCTCCCCCCCCCTTTTTTTTCATATGCTGTAAAAATCCATTCTGTGGTTTTTTGCAAGTTTTTTATTACTTATTTTGGTTCCTCTTGTGTGGGGAAATGGAGTATACATTTTAATAATAAAAAAGTAGTGTGGAATATCTACATTTTAGGATTTTAGCGCTCTGTCATCCTTCCCTCCATTATTTAATGCAAGCCCGGAAAAGATAATGGTTATACAGGAATGCACTGAATTCAGAGAAAGAAACTTTTAATTGCAATTGTAAACGTGTTTTTAAAACTCAGTTTACTAAAAATAAAAAGCAGAATTAGAAAAAACCCCCAAAATTATCCAGCCCAATCCCCTCCCAGTGCAGAAGATCTACTGCTCCAGTAATGAAGGAAAACACGCTAATTACAAAGCAGTCTGTTTCACTGTAAAGCCACTTGTACCATCAATACACTATATCCTTCCTAAAATATAGTTGAAATCCCCCCTTTAAAAAAAGAGTTTGAGGCCAGACAGTTGGAACAGAAAACAAAACTACTTCATCAGGTATGTCACAGGCAGGCAGCACTTTTGGGAATCAGTGTTGTGTTCTTTTCCCTCCAAAGTGAACTGAGTTTAATTTACTGCTGCAGTGGGATTAGATAAACATACTTGATAACAGTTGGCTTCTGATAGTGCTTGTCATAAAGTTACACAGAAGCCTTAGCTCTAAGCATAAGCTCTCCAAAGATTGTAAGGTGGTTATTGTACTAACACACTGCTAATAATTTTCAGGCTGGTGCCAGGTGAATTCCAGTGAAGGATACTTAGTAAGTGTTTTCAGAATCTGTCAATTATTGTTTTGAAGTGAAGCCATTTCTTTACTACTGCAGAACAGCTTAACGTTATTGTCCAAAACAGCAGCTTTGTTGTCAGGGAAGTCCTAAGTATTCCACCATAGTAGCCAAACCTGTGATATGTGGAGTCCTTGGGGTTCCCTGAGCTTGGTTGTTTTCTTGCAAACGTTTCATTACCTGGCTAGGTAACATCTTCAGTGCTAGAATGGAGTGTGGTTTGCCCTCTGTTTATAAACAGTGGCATGCCCTGCCAGTGTTGGTGGGGGTTTCTCCCCCTTGGTAGTTCCTTGATTGGGGTGCTGTTTACTGCTTGATAGTATGTCTGAGTGATAATCTTGGTGTTAATCTCTGCTTAACTGGGTGATGATTGCTGGTGAGGAGATGTTCTGGTCTTTTGCTTCCTTTTGATTGTCTCTTTTGAATAGGGTGTAGATGTTTTTTATCTCTATGTGCCTGTTGATGGCTGCCTTGTCTGAATACTAAGCTTCCAGGAATTCCCTCGCATTTTTGGATTTAGCTTGGTCTAAGATGTTGACAATTTCCCACTTAAAACTATGGTTAAGTCTGTCCATGAGTTGCGAGAGGAGTTTTCATTGTGTCTTCTGACTGCTAGTTGGTGTTCATGGATGCGCTCTACTAGCCTGTCTGTCCTACATAGTGGTTGTTACAGTCCTTACACTGTATGTTGTAGATGACTCCTGTTTTTTCTTCTTGGGCTACTGGGTCTTTTGGTTTGCTTAAGATGTTTTGGATGGCTTTAGTTGGTTCGTGTGCTACAGAGATGCCAAGTGGTTGTAATAGTCTGTTGGTTGTTTCTGAGATGTTTCTGAGGTATGGCAGGTATCCTTTTCATAGCTTGTGTTGGTTGTATTGTAGTAGGTTGAGTGGTCAGGCACTTTTTGATAAAGTTGCGTGGATATCCATTTGGGGGTATTCTGGGAGTTGAAGTCCACACATCTTGAAGTTGCCAAGTTTGAAAAACATTGGTGTAAAGGAATGTAGAGATAACCTTGGAATGGAGGAACAATTAAGGGAGATGAAATAGCAACTCAGTTCTGGGAAAGTGGAAAGCATGAGAAAGAAACTCAAAATAATCCTGCCTTGCTTCTGTTTGATATAAGATAGGACAGCCAGAAATTCTGACAGACTTTAAAGAGTTTGTTCTTATATCCTATAACAATAACATAGCATTCCTGGAATTCTAGTAGTGTCCATTCCCTGACCTGGCTGATAGGCAGGAGGAAAGGGTCTGGAAATTAAACTGGCAGCATATATAGCAGAGGGCATATCATTTTAAATTCATTCTTCACAATAAAGATTTTGTCCAGTCTGAGATTCTTCTGTCAAGTCAAGCAATTGCTGAAAAAGAGGTGAATAATCTGGATCTTTGATCATAGTTAAAAAGATCCAAAATGTCACCTACATATAACATGCCCTTGTTATCTCCCAGATAGACTACTGCAATGCGCTCTACATTGGGCTACCCTTGAAGAGTATCCGGAAGCTTCAGCTGGTCCAGAATGCGGCCACGCGAGCAATTTTTGGGGCCCGAAGAAGGACCCATATAACACCTTTGTTCCGCGAGCTGCATTGGGTACCAGTTTGCTTCCGGGTCCAATTCAAGGTGTTGGTTATCACCTTTAAAGCCCTACATGGCATGGGGCCAGGTTACCTGAAGGACCGCCTCGCCCCCACGACTTCAACCCGTCCCACCCGAACTCATAGAGAGGGCATGCTCCGG
This sequence comes from Liasis olivaceus, assembly GCA_030867105.1. Lineage (NCBI taxonomy): Eukaryota > Metazoa > Chordata > Lepidosauria > Squamata > Pythonidae > Liasis > Liasis olivaceus. The sequence goes on along the minus strand of CM061349.1, from coordinate 22,518,126 downwards.
ATCCCCATGGTAAAAGAACTCCGACTAGTGGGGTCCAGAAGGCGGGCCTTCTCTGCCGTGGCCCCTGCCCTTTGGAATATCTTGCCCCCGGGGTGAGACAGGCCCCCTCACTCCAGGCCTTTCAGAGGGAGTTGAAGACCTGGCTCTGCCATCTGGCCTGGGGCAGGGAGGGAGGATATCAGAAATGGGGTTGGCTGGCCCCTTAGCGGCCTGGTGGGGGTCTATTGGCCTCTTGGAGTTTTTAGCTTTTTATTCTATTCTAGTTTTGTAAATTTCTAGTTTTATAATTTTTATAATTTTTAAACTTTTTATAATTTAATTATGTATTGTGATTTTAGTGACTGTAAGCCGCCCAGAGTCCCCCATTGTAGGGGAGATGGGCGGGGACAAATCAAATAAATAAATAAATAAATAAATAAATAAATAAGTTATGTTCATTGCATGTTGCCTGAACCCCTTGAATATCAACAGATTGCCTAATGAAACACACTAATGCTTCCAACACCAATTGAAGGAGGCAGGGTGCAGTCTTATATTAATCACCAGGAAAATTAGCCCATAGGTTATTACTGAAGCAGGAGGACTGAAATAAATAATAAATAAATAAAACATATCCAAGAAATGAAAATGATTGGAAATCCATTTTTGCCATAACTTGTTCCAAAGACTTAATCTGCACCATATCAAAGGTTTTAGCCACATCTAATGCAGCCAGTACAGCTAGAATGTCTACATATATTCTAATATGGACTGTCAGGGGCTTGATGTCCTTTCCTGAAACCAACTTGTGCTGGATGAATTATTGAAATATCTTCTCTAGTCTTTGTGCCAAAGTAGCTATCAGAATCTTTGCATCTTCATTTCACAATGATATCTGTGAGAGTCAGAACAAGAGGAATTAAGAACGTGCTCTCATCACCAGAGCAACGAGGAAGAGATAAGAGGATGAGACTGGCCCCTCCCTAAAGAATGCAAGGGAGGTTGGGAGGGTGACCCTGGAAATTACTCTCACTCTGAGAAGATTTCCGTAACGGGACTGAAGCCAATAAACCTTGCTGGATTGAATCTGTACTGTCTCCTGGAGTTTCCTGGGCTAATCCTGACAATATCAGACATTAACTCACAATAATTTATAGGATACTTCCTGTTTTTAAAATATTATAGAAGTGTTGAGGAATGAGAACAGTAGAACCCTTTTATCAAAAGATTAATTATATGTTTTGAATGAAAGAAGACAGACATGCCTTATATTTTTGTCTCATTCAGTAAGTATCTAGCTGGTCAGAGGACCTTTCCATATTTTATTGTTTCAAGAGTATCAGATACCTCCTTCATAGTTAAGTTGCAGGCAAATCCCCTGAATGGACTTCTAAAATCTTTGGAAGATTTATTCCATGTAAAAAAAAAAAAATCCATCTGCTCAGTGGATATGTCTACATTTACACAACATATACTTAAATAAAACTCTATAAACTGAGAATTAATTACTTTATAATCTCTCTGAATTATCCTTGCAGAATCTCTTATTATAGGTATTCTATTTTGATCCAGTTTCAGTTTTTCTCTCCCTGTTCTCAATAGATCTGTTCAATATTCAATCATGAATATTCAGTGCAGATAACTGGTCAAGCTCCAATTTCACAGATCTAAAAGCATGATAAAATTCCAATGTATAATTTTAGCATAAACATCCAAAGCTTCCTTTACATTCTTTTTTATGCGATATCATCCTTTTGTTTTTTTCCATCAAGAAGCATAAACTATTGTCTTAGTATAAATGCTTCAAATTCATCCCATACAATTGTCATATTTGTCAATAGTCTGTGTTTTTTTTTAATCAATTTCTTTTATTGCTTTTTTGTTGGTCAACAAACTGAAGGTCATGTAACAATGACAGTATCACCACCCATTAATACGAATTTTCTTGCCTAAAACCACTTGACTTCATTACGAGAGCATGATCAGAAATTGTAAGTGAACCAGTGCAAGAGTTTCCAACACAATTAACCATCAGTCAAGATTTTAAAAAATAATTCAGTCATAAGCATGTTCCCTACATGGCTGATAAAAAATACATTCCTGTTTAGTTAGATTTAATTGTCAACTGAATGAAACTTCTACATACTTGTGTGGAGAACACAGACAAATTTGGCTTTTTGAAATTTTATTCTGGTGTCAAATTGGACCCAACACTAAAGTCCCCAGCTACAATTATCTACTTGTAGACCAACAGGATTTGCAAAACATTTATTAATAATCTCCAGCTTATATCTAGCAGGATCATACAGATTTAAATCTGTCTATGTACTCACTAGGAGTAAAAAACAACTTGATGGCACATAATCAATCAATCAATCAATCAATCATACATATTTATCTGGGCCATCAGACTTTCCCATTGTTAGCCACCAAGGCTATATAATGCTTATCAGCATTCAGAATGTCTTGCTCAATGTTGAAATTTGAATATTTATTAACATGTCTATTCCTGTGACAATTTTCAGATTGCCATTATAAAAAACTGATTCATCCAATTTCATAAAAACATATTTTCATTGGGATATATGTGGCTTCCTTGCTAAAAACAAAAGCAAAAAATCACCTCAGGGCTGAACAGCTTCAATTTATATATATATAAAAAAACTTTCTCCTTTTAGGTTATACCTCTCAGCACTCTAATGTTCCATAATATAACAACCATCTTCATAAAAAAAACAAAAAAGTCAACCCAGAATATTTGAAAAATGTATGATTTTATAAAGAAACCAATGGATATGATCCCAAATCCTGTTAAAACTATAAACTAATAAAATAATTGATTTAAACAACAAAGCCTGAAACTTTTATGTACAAACCATAATAACAGAAGCATTATAAAAAAAGAGAAAAATCCTGATTATGGATACCCTTACACAGTAGTCATAAAAACAAAGAAAGCTATAAAACTTTAAAAAGGGAAAAGGATATAGTTGGGAAAAAATGTGATTTTTTTAAAAAGCCCACAATACTTGCAAGGGCTTCTGCTGATGGCTTAGGCACCCTATTCTACTCCCTGCAGATAAATAGATGATGTTTGATTGATAGATAGATAGATAGATAGATAGATAGATAGATAGATAGATAGATAAATGTTTTCAGTGTGTGTAAAATAAATCTGAATAGCCCCCCAGTTAATGGATGTAGGGTTAAGATATCAGTATTAAAGTAGTATTTTTCCCCTTGGTCTGTAACCTGAGAACAACATTGTTGGATCTAGCCAAGGCCCATCTTAGTCCATCTTTGTTTCTTATAACGGTCAACCAGGTATCTCTGGGGTGCTTGCAAGCAGGAAGTGGAAGCAACCCCCTCTCTTCCAATATTCCCATGCTCCCCTTAATCCAGAGGTAACTGAGGCTTCAAAATCAATAGATTGAAAAGAACTGTCCTCAGTTAAGGTATCCAGTCCCTGCTTTGTCCAAGGCTGCCTCAAAGAGTAAATATGTTAGGCTTTGTTACCCATTCAGTTGAAAGGCAGGTGACTGGGAGTGATGGCAACAGAGGCAGGATAGAAACTGGCAATGAAAACAGTAACTTTCATTCCAGTATTGTCCTCAGTAGGAAAAAGATTGCCCTTTGGGGTACTAGAGCATACATTAGTTCCATTTTCTAAAGGACAGCTTCATATGGTCACAAAGCATGTAGGAGAAAAGGTCAACTAACATGAAGTGGCAGGAGAAGGAGGAGGAGGAGGAGAACTAGCTGAGCTACAACTGGCAATTCTAACAATATTGTTTTTAACCTATGTTTGTTAAGGATTGAGATTTTTATCTACTTCCTGGTCAGACTTCTGAGCTGAAGTAAAATGCCAATGAAATGTATATGTATATATATGTGTGTGTATGTATGTATGTATATGTATGTATATGTACAGATTATCTGTTAACACCTAAGTTGTATTTTGGATTCCAAAAATTGATGGTTTCAAGCCATGGTAGAATTCCTGTAACTTGATACCTTGCCATTGGTTTAGGAAGGAAAATGGCATACTAATAAATGACTAATCAGCACCAGGTTACTGTTGCTCTGTTCAAATTCCCCTGTTTATAATCTCATCTCCTCCTTCCTTCACTTAATTAATTTCCACTTTGCCTGCACGGGGGCATTCTCTTGTTTGGAAGAGATGAACCGTCACACACTTCATTAGCAAGGTGTAAATGATCAGACAGGCTCTTCTCCATCCACCTGCTTAATTGGGTTAATGAAGCATCGCTGTGGGCCTTTGCTGAAAGTGGTATTCTCTAAGGCTGCTTATAGACTCCATCCATGGTTACCCAGAAATTTAGGGAGAGATTTCAGAAAGAGTTGTTTGCTTTTCAAGTCCTGTTGTGCTTGTAAGAAAGCAAGAAGAAAAGAATCACAGTGAAAAAAATTGGATACTCCTTGCTATAAAAAAATCTTGTCTCACTAATCTTTGCAAGACATGCAATAAAGCATGCAATAAAGCATGCAATGCCTGGCAGTTCTTCAGATGAAAGTACCCTTGGAAGATGTATTTTTCAACAGAGGCACATAAAAAAAATACCGTCTGTTGTTTTTCCTTCTTCTCCTTCTCCTTGCCTTCAAGTCAGTGTTGACTCCTGGTTACTGCCTGGACAAGTCCCTGCAGTTTTCTTGCCATTGCCTCCTTCCTAGGGCTGAGAAAGAGAGTGACTGGCCCAAGCTCACCCAGTTGGCTTCATGCCCAAGGCCGGACTAGAACTCCTGGACTCCTGATTTCTAGCCTGATGCCCTATCCACTACACCAAACTGACCCTTATTGGCCTGTTTCTTCATTGGTTCTTTTCAAATTAATTGATTAATCTGCCTTTCTTTTTCTAAAGTGCAATGTGAAACTGAAGCCTGCAAATCTTCATCTAGGAGTCTGTGATGGTAGGGCCAGGCAGGTGGGGAAACTGGAGATGAGTAGGGAGTAGTTGATACTGTGACCAAGATTACCTATCCTTCTCTCCTTTTCTGGGAATGTTTCATGGCAGTGGGGTGGGGGCAAATGTTTAAGAATCAGGTCTGCCAGCTCCACTGTTACCGCCTCACTGCTAGCCACAGACAGCTGATCGGTACACTACCTGTTGTAGCTCAGCTCTGTTGTCAACCAGATCACAAAATTCCTGAAAATTTAATAATCAGCTCTCGCAAGCCAGTACAAGTTGGCTCCACACACCACTGCTTCAAGGGCACTTTCAATGGAATGAGACAAAGAAGAACTATAGCAGCTCAAAGCGCTGGGACAGTCGCTTATGGAACATCTATCATTCTGGCTCAGAAAAGAATGGTGGTAGAAGTTCAGGGCTGCTTCCACCATAGTAATGGGCAGATTAGCCTATTTCCATTTCTTTCAAAAGATAAGATAATTTTGCTCAAATTCTCCTTGATGTCATGATATTTTTGTACTTATTTAATTTTGATGTGGCTTAGGTATCCATGGCTACCCCCACCAAAAGGTAATGGGCATTGTGATTTGAATTCATCAGATGTGGGTACTTAGGTTACAGAGTTGAGATCATGATGTCCTGACACATGTTCATCACTTGCCTCTCCAGTTTTCCTGCAGATGCTTATGACTGAAGCTTTGAGTTTATGTCTAGTCTGTCTTTCCTTGTGTAGTCATCTCCCCATAACTCTGCAGCTTCCCACACTCCAGTTCAATCCTATGGAAAGACATCCCTAAATTATTCCTCCCACTGGGCTTTTTCAGGGAAGGTTGATTTTGGCATACTGTTAATTCATGTAATATTTCATGGCACTGATGCAATTAACCTAGAGGCTGCTGCTTGGGAGGGATATCTAACTGCAAATAATTTAAAGAGAAATGAATTCCTTTAGATAGTGGGTAGACAGTTCACACCTCATGGCCATATGAAGCCCCTTGGCATCCCATTTGTGGGTCTCTAAACCACTAGGATCACCAGGTTTTAAAGCCAAAAGGATGGGGCTGTTTGGAAGGGTGTGTGTGTTAAGGGTGAGAATCCAAGCCATTTTTCTTTTTGAAGATAATTTTCCTGCCTCCATTTCCTTCTCACCACCCAAAAATGTTAAAAGTTTAATAATTGTGAGTTCTTTGAGGATGCATTTGGGCTCAGTTTGCCTTCTACTCCCACCCCCACCTTTAAAATCCCATAAAACACCAAGAACTAGGCTGAGTTTTTCAGCCACACCCATTCTGCTGATCTCATCATGTAACTGGATGGCCTCCTGTAGCCTTCTAAAATAGTGTTTCTCAATGTCAGCAACTTTAAGATGGATAGACTTCAAGTTGAGTTAAGTCCACCCATCTTAAAGTTGCTGACATTGAGAAACACTGTTCTAGAAGATGAGGAGGCTCAGTTGCCTCCTCAGCCTTTCAGAAGTTGCTCACCGATCTACTGCTGGAGATACAGGTAGGACACAGATTGAAGATGAACACTTAGAATCATAGCTCAGCATATGATGATTCAGATGAATATCTTATCCATTTATTTGAATTATTCAGAACATTTCTATCCCCTTTTTCATCCTTAAAAAGTGGGAAAATATTCATTAGAAACAAAGAACATTTGACAAAAATAATAATTCAGCAAAAGCACTCCAATTATTTTTTAAAACTGAAGTTTCATTTACATTTAGGGCTGAGAAATTAGTTTGGTTTTTACTTTTTTTTAATCCTTTCCTGTAGTCCCTGGTGTAACATTCTTAGCCTAGAGCTGTGATCTTCTAACTAAGATGCACTTCCTCATGATTTGTGTTTCTGTTTGGTTGTGTAGTCTGGAGGGTTTTCCCTTGAAGCAAAGTATTCCACAATATCTTTTTATTTCTCTCATGGTTCTGCCGAGTGCAGTTTTGATAGTGAGTAAATCTCCCCCTTCTCATGTGTATAGAATGCAATGTTTTCTATAAATTATTTTAATCTTCTTAGCTGACCAAAATGTCCTTATCTAAAATGTTGGCCATTTCCAAAAATCAAGGACTGGCTTCCATGTTAGGCATTGTCCTGTGCTGTAACATAATCAGGAACTGCGTTATCATTTATCTGAATGTTTGCTGGCCATATACTCATTTTTATAAAAAGAGCATGCAACAAACAGGTGGGCAATTCAGTCTTTCCAGAAAACATCTCATCTTAGGAACGTGGGAACGATCAACCTGGCAGCAGATGGCTCAGGTGTTGTGTAAAAAGACTCCATTGTACTCTTTTCTGAGGAAACGTTAATAGAAGTTCTAATACCACACCTCAAACCTCAGCTATTTGCTTTTCTGAAGTGTGTGCGTCTGTGTGTAATTGAACAAAGGGGCAACATTCCCAAGTTAAGTATTGTTAAGCCCTTGATCATTTTCTTGTGTACTGCTTACACCAGGACTACATATATTGCTTTTTTTTTTTTACAAGTGAACGGAAGATGCCTGAGAAAAGGTATGCAATGATAGGCTGAGAAGTGCTAATTTCCCTGTGACCTATCAAGAGCAATCCTGGCAGCTGTTTCAATGCTTGGGCCTGGTTACAGAAACCACAAAGCATCTGATGCTCAGTGCCTTGAATGGAGAAGGACCTTGGTTTCATGGCTGCTCATGAGATAGATCATTCTATCTTGGGTGCCCAAAGAACCACTGTCAGTCTAAAGGTCTTTCCCCACTGCTGCGTTGAGTGTGCTCCACCCATCCTTAACTCAACAGACAATTATACCAGTATGATATTTCCTCCCCCCGTTGCCAATTCCTATGCTGCCTATTGCCTCTGTTTCAAGTCCTTGCAGACATCTGACTTCCCTCCAAAGGAGTGGGGAAATAAAAGCTTACCAGATTTATGCACATTGATTGAGGCTGGTATTGAAATAAGGAGGAAGTACTGTTTTAACACCAGAACAGCAAAAGATGCCCTAAACCTGTCTCATTCATAGGCAGGGGTTGAGATGAAGGCATAGTCTGTCCCTATTTGTACCTACTCATAGCCTTAACATGAAAGCAACATAATGTTTAGACCAGTGTTTCTCAACCTTGGCAACTTGAAGATCTGTGGACTTCAACTCCCAGAATTCCCCAGCCAGCATTCTGGGAGTTGAAGTCCACACATCTTCAAGTCAGTTTAGACTACACTGGTTTAGACTATGAGTATGTAAAAGATGGGAAAGACTCTAAATAAGCAAAGCAAAGCTCAATAATGAGTAATAGTCAATCTGTGGAGTCCTTGGTGTTCTCTGAGCTTGACTGTTTTCTTGCAGATGTTTCATTATCCAACTAGGTAACATCTTCAAACCCCACTCCCTTCTAGCACTGAAGATGTTACCTATTCGGGTAATGAAATGTCTGCAAGAAAACAACCAAGCTCAGAGAACACCAAGGACTCCACAGTTCGACCTTGAGCTACAGCTATTCTCTTCTGTTAATAGCCTATCTCTTACAAGGCAACATCTAATGAAATGATTGATATGGATTCTACTATGCTCCACCATTACATTAGAGTATCTTTCACTTATCACCACCCATTTTGTTTGTTTGTTTGTTTATTTAGTAAATTTAAAAGCCACCCAACTCCAAAATGACTCTGGATGGCTTACGCTTAAAATAAAAAAACAGTAAAGAAGAACGTAAGCATCCAGGCAAATTAAATAGCAACCAATCACCCAGGGCTCCAAAAGGGTCCTACCTCAAGGCTTGAGAAAACAGCCTGGTTTTTAACAACTTATGGAGCATCATCAAAGGGGGAGCGAAATGAGCTTTGGGCGAGATATTTATTTGTTTTATTGAATTTATTATAGCTGCCCAGTCCAACAGAGTCTGGGCAGCTTACAAAATCCAATACAAGATAAAACAATTAAAAACATAAACAAAACGAGAGCAAAACATCCTTCCAGAGGGTAAGCACTGTATAGAGAAAGCACACCTTCTAGGTCCTGATAGACACCATTGCTGGATCGAGGGGACCTGAACTGCACCAACTCTGCCAGTTCTGACCGGATGAGCAGAAACCATGGAACATAAGCGATCCCTCAAATAACCTGCATGAAGAGCTTTGTAAGTGATAGCCAGCACCTTAAATTGCACCCGGAAGCCCACTGGCGATCAGTGTAGCTCTCAGAGCAGTAGTGTCATATGATAGGTTGGAGAACCTGTGCTGCTCCAGATTTTGTAACCTTCAGTAATATCTCTCTTAACCTGGCCAAGGTGACCACAAGAAGAGGACTAACCTTGGCTTTCTTTTCTGTTCTTGTTTGGTGTTTCTAAAACCTGACCTTGACCTTAAGTGTTTCATTTCAGGACAGCCTGCCAAGGGTTTGTCAAGAAAGACCAAGTTTGCACACCTGGCCATTAGAGTTTCTCAATGTCTCTGCAATGGAGTAGGAAATAGGAGGGCAGCGCCAGAGGATAATAGAAAGAGTCTGGACAAGGTGGTGCTGGATTGGAAGGGAAGGAAATGAAACAATTCCAAGACATTCTTTGACATTGTTTGGTGATCAGGTTTCATGATAAGGACAATTGCAGAGGCTTGAGGAATGTGGAAAGATAATGCTTGAGAGAGCCTCCTTGTCAAATTTCCAAATGCCTCTTCTGAAAAAGAATGAGAAAGAAATAAGAAGCAAAGTGAAGCAAACCGCAAAAGTAATATATAGCTTCAGAATAGATTGTTTAGTTTACATTTCACAAACCTGGTAGTCAAAGGAATGCAGAAATTATATATTCTGAGGATCGTAAAACCTTGCTATTAGTAAAAGCTATTTACAACCATGAAATCTTCCCATTTCCACTTAAGATGCTTCCAATAGATAGGAAAGCTGATCCAATGACTGAGTCCATTTTATTATTGTGGTTGGTCACATAGTCATCCAGATGTTTAGACTGGATCTGGCATTTTTATCCACCTATTGAGTCGTTCCCAAGGACCTGGGATAGGCAGATGTTGTTTGATGGTGTTAAAGGTATCATTGCAGGATATAAGCTGTTCCAACTAAAGCTGCCTTTTGCAATTGATAGTGATTTTGCCAATGCCGATGGTGTTCAAGTGGTGCTCCAGATGTTTTGGGATGATGATGATGAAGATGATTCCAACTTTTTTCTGGGGGCTCATAATCACCTAACACTTTGACTATCATAATCAATAGTCATCAGTGGATCCTTACTGACCCCAACTTCACAACTTCCTTCACAAAGACAGTATAATACTGAAGTTAAAGTGGACCTTTGGGAATTAAGATTGTCTTAAAGAAACTCAGGTTTAAGTTTCCACTCAGCCATGGAATTCACAAGGTACCTTTTTCATTGTCCACCTGCCATATATGGTTATTGAGAGGATGAAATCAGGAAGGACTCCCATGGGTCCAACCTTGAGCTTCTAGACAAAATAATATAAATATAACCAAAAAAACCCATCCAATTTATCTACAAACTCACTGTTGTAAATAATATAGGGGTGCTGTCAAAAATAAGCATCCTATGTTGAGGTTTTTTTGGTGGTATATCTACTACAGCTTGAGCTGCATCTTGAATACTGACCTCACAATATGTTTCCCTGCTGGCAGCAACTGAGGCTTTGAAAGAGAAGCAGAAAAAAGGAAGACATCTAGATAGGAAGTATTAACTAGAGATTAAGTTTATGGAGGGGAAAGCAAGACACAATATAGGACTTATCAGCAGCCTATAGTTTCCCAAAGTAGGACATCCCACACACTTATGCAAAGACATTATGTTGACAATTCTACAGCAATGCCAATATTTTCTATATATGGGTTTTTTGAAGCCCCAGCCTTTTCCTAAATCAATCTGGATTGGGAGTCAGAGCCTGAAGGCTGTGGGTGATAATCTCCCTTCTCCAAAAATCCTGGCAAAAGTCGGGTGTATTTTCTCCAAAGCAACTCTGTTGGGTTGCTGCTGCTTTCATAAAGGCCATTCTGCCTTCCATTTGTTTCTACTCTAATGATCTTGCCTCATGGCTTCCAAATTGTTTAATTGGTGAGCAATTATCCATTACATACAATGATTCCATCCTGGCAAATGGCTGGTGTCACTAAAAGGTATTTTGAGCCAGTGAACGCCTGTTTTCCCTGGGTGCTGAGATACTGAATGGAGCCTGTTATTTAGAATACTGTGTTCCATGGATTGCCCCTAAATAATTACCAAGTGCCTTGAGCAGTGAGCTGGTGAGCTCACAGGCTGGTAATGGAAGCAACCTGTAGCTTGAAGAGAGAGAAGTGGGAGAATTGGTTTTAGCTGGAGCAACACCCCAGTGCCCTTTTCCATTTTCCCATCAGCGATAGGCATTGTTAATATAACACCAAGCCTTCAGACTGCTGCTGTAGCTGCTCTACTATGGTGCCATCTTAGATAAGATACCATCACTCTACAGAAGAATTCCCCAATTCAGTGCCATCCAGGTATGTTGGAGACCTAGGGACTTATGTTCTGGAATTCATAATCTCAATAAATTTGGAGAGTGTTGGGTCTCCATTTGAGAGAACTTCTGTGTAATACTGGTGTGCCTCACCATCTTAGGGAACCTTCTTTCTCTATTGCCAGCCAAGAAAGAGAAACATAGAGGAGACATATTGGGGGGGGGGGGGGGGGATATGCTCTTAATTTGCCTCTTAAATTTGCCTCTTAAATTTATCTCCTGAAGGAAATGCTTCAGATTTCCTCCTACCAGCATCAGCTATGGAGAAAAACTGTCATTTATTTTGATTCCAAAGCAGTTTGTGATACAATTTTTTTCATGATTTTCTCAGGTTCTTGTGACATCAACACTGTTCTTTTTCACCCATTGTTATTACATCTGATGCATTTATACAACTACTGATATCTCATGATCAAGTGCATCAAGGACAAAGGCTTTCTAGCTGTTGATTCTGCTTCTTATTTTTAAAAATATATTGAATAGAAATGGCCATCGCTGGTCAGCTCAGATTTCTAGTGGCTCAACTTTACCAATGTTCAGAGCAAATCTTGCAACAGGTTTTGTTCAACTCTGCAACTTTGGCATCTGAGAAATGTTCAGTTATTTTGCCTATCACCAACAAGGTCATTTAATATACCGTATTTTTCTGACAATAAGACGCCCCCATGTACAAGACAACCCCCATTTTTCCAACCCCAAATTAAGAAATCAATATTTTAAAGATAGTGCAGAACACATTTTTATTTAGTAATTAGTTAACATTTACCTGCTATACTCAGTGGGAGGAGGTCCAAACCATCTCTCTGCAGCTCTATTTCCAGGCTCTTTTGCATAACTGATTACATTCAAGCACGAGTGAAACTGCCGATAGCTTCTCTCTGCAAACAGCCTTCTCTAATTGGTTTGTTCAGCATCAGCTGACGTCAGTTACATAAGGCTTGTGATTGGAGGAAGTCTGTTTGGGAGACAAGCTATCTCACTCGTGATTGGAGGCTAGCAATAGGAGGAAGCCTCTCTGCAGAGACAAAGTATGAGCAGTTTTGCAACTGCGCGATTTTCGGCTGACTTCCTTGAATAAGACGCCCTTCAATTTTTAGGGTAAGGATTTTAGAAAAAAGTATCGTCTTATAGTTGGAAAAATACGGTATTATGTCAAGGGAAATGTGAATTTGCTACTGAATGTACACTCTGATCTTTGATACAGCTGAGCCATTACGGCTACCATATATGGACTGCAGAAATCTGGCCAACCACTAGAGGGCAGCAGAACATCAGAGTTTTCTGTATCACTCTGTTGTCCTCTAAAGGTCTTCTGAATTTTTGAAGCCCAAGTATGGTAACTGTATGCACCATTATAATATTATCAGGAAGTGTTAGATGTTTGACCTATATATGGCAGCATGATGTAATGAATCCTTAAACTGCAGGTGGTACTAAACAGGACTACATCCACTCAGGCTGGCCTTTTGATTCTTCTGAATAAGAAGAATGAGGCAACTTCCTATTTTGATTGAACTTTTCTTGAATAGCATGGTCAATGACTGAGGTTGTATAACCATGGCTAAACATATTTACTCAGGCTGGTTTTCTGGGTATGCATGACAACTAAATCATGAACTACTTTCACAGGCTGGGTTATTACAACATGCTGGGGCTAAAATGTGGTTGTTGGTTTGTGGATTAGTGTACATATAAATATAGTCTATATGAGTCCTGATGTGTTCCTGCATTTTTGGTTATTCTTCAGTCTGATTCTGAGTTTCTCCTTGCTCCTACCTCTTGGCCTATGTAACAATGAATTCTAAAGTTAAAGCAAGCAGGTATTCTGCAATTTTTAGGTCTCTCATTTCATATATATCTATTTATGCATTGTCAATGAACTCTGCTGACTACATTATGGAACTTTCTGGTCAGTGTCTTACTAAGATGTTCTCTGCATTTAGGAAAAACATCACCAAAAAAAGTCTTAATATTATGACTACTGTTTGGGATACATAAGGGAAAAGTCATTGGAAAAGACTATTATATATTTTTGAAAATGAAGACAATTTAAAAAGAGGCTGACAAAAGACAAGGTGGCTGGATATTAGCACAGATGACACAAATGTAAGCTTGCAAGAACTCAGAAACAGTTACTGACAGAAAATGCTGGTGAAATGGTGTCCATCAGGCCATGAAGAGTAGGAAGTGACTGAATGATTTACTAACAACAATCTTGGTTTCACTGTTTCTTTTCAGCTCACTGCAGTCCCTGGATTGCCTTCAAGATAAAGGATAACAACCAACATATTTTAACCACTTTGAGCAGGGTTCTTCAACCTCAGCAACTTTAAGATGGATGGACTTCCAACTCCCAGAATTCCTCAGCCAGCATCTCAGTCCCATCTTAAAGTTGCTGAGGTTGAGGAACCCTGACTTTGAGGATTCCCTTGGATATCACAATGGGGAAAATTTACTTTAAGGCTGATTATGGGCCTAATTTAAGCATGTCTCACCTCTGGGCTAAGGGTGAGATAAGAACAATGTCATGGAAACATGGCAGAAAAGTGATGTTGCCAGGGTATGTCTGTGCTATACAGCAGGGATTCAAGACACTGGCTACTTGAAGAATTATAATTTCAGAGCCCAAGTCTGAACTATCCAAGAATTCTAAAATGGTTGAGCAAAGAAATAACACTGGAAATGCAAGTGCTTGAATGCTGAACTGTGAGGGAGGAAGGAAGGCAGGCCAGCCGGCCTTGCAGTGGCCAGCATGAGGTCTTCCTTCCCTTTGTTTTCTCCCCTGGGACTTTAAGGCACCCTGAAGAGCACAGTACTACACCTGGATTCCAATTGTAAAAAGAAAACTCAGAGAGCACTAGATGTGGGTGTATAAATGTGTTTGGAGGAAGATTTGTGCTATGGGGGAGAGCAGAAAGGAAGAATTTGGCACAGAGGAAGTGGAGAAGCTCAACAGGCAACTGATGGTAAAGGAGGAGCAGGCTTGGACTTCCCCAAACCATCAGTAGACAAGCTGAAAGGAGAAGCAGAGCCCAGCAGCTTCACCATTCCAGCAGAAACACTGAGAAGCCACAGCCAGCCAGCAGCTGATAAAGCATCTTCCTTTTCTCACCCCAGCACAGACTGAGAAACTGCCAAGCTGACACTTCAGCAACAGTTTAGAACAGCAGCTGACAGCAGCAGAAGTCAGTTTGAAAGTGGCTAAATGGTAGTTGAAGACTTTGGTGTAAGCTCTGGCAACAAAGGAGAACAGGATTGTTATAGACTGTTTAGGAATAAGATAGAGACATAGAGGTTAGTATTAGTATAGGATAATATAGCATAGGCTTAGTAATAAGTGGTAAGGTAGAAATTGGGACAGTAAGTAAGTTTGTTAAATTTTATATAATAAAAGACTCCCTAGAAACGCAGGGAAAATAAAAACAGTCTGCTTGTTGCTGATCTGTACCATTTCCCAAAAGAACTCCCTCTCAGAAGGAAGGTAGGAGGGAAGAAGTCAGAGTCAAAGAAAAAGGAAGAAAAGAAAATGAATGAATGAATGAATGAATGAATGAATGAATGAATGAATGATCACCAATTCTTGAGCAAAGCCACTACTCCCTTTCTCCTTGCAGGTGGAAAAGGTTCCCTTTTACCTGTGTACAACCTAGCATTCTTCAGGGATCTCTCCCAAGTTTAACTGCTCTCCTCTACTCCTTGAATGTCAGAAAACTAAACCAGAATGAAATTTGCTAGCCCCTATCCTGCCACTATTTCCTCTATTCCCCCTCACTTCAGTCTCTTTACTTCTTTCCTAGCAGATGGGTAACAGAGCCTAACACCTTGCACACCTTCAGCCTCTCCTTGGACACAGTCAGAATTAATAATTAATTAATATGTTGTAAGGCTAGCACAGTCAAGGACAGCTTAAGCCTGTTTCACTCATTTCTGGGGATGAGATGAAGGGAACATCCTGAGGACATAGCAGGAAAAAAGATGCTACCAGGTAAGTCAGTGTCATTGTTAAACGCAATTGGGGAAAAGCCATGATGAGGCCATTTCAGTTTTACAGTATATCTAATTCAGAATAAATTCTTAATAATATGGATTGAATTTACTATAGCTTATAATCTTATTTGGTGATTTATAACGTATTGACCATGGTTTTTATATTCACTCTCACCTTAAAACTTTAAAGTGATTCTTAGTCTTTTGAAATGATATTGTATATTCATTTATGTACAATTAACTAATAATATATTGGAAAACTATAGCCTCCATGACATTTTTAAATCCTTTATTTATTCTTTTGTATTTTATTTTTTAAATTCTTTTTTCACATTTTTGTTCAGCTATTTTCTTTAACGTGTTTAATAAAAAAAGGATTTTAATCCCCACTCTCTCTAAATCCTTAAATTAACTTGAAGCACAGCCAGGGCTTCTCAAATTGACCCACCCTATAAGGATGTTGTGAGAATAAAAAGAACATGGGATGAGGGAGAGAAGAACTATCTTCACCGCTGTAATCTCTGCAAAGAAAAGGCAGATCTCAGTGTTAGAAAAGTACTCATAAAAAAGAGTTGTAGAGAAAGCAAGAACTTTTAATTCTAGGAGCAAAATTGTGTTGTGTTGCTCAAACACCATAGTCCAGTACCACGTGTATAGAATTCTGGCCATAATTGAGTCATGTAAGATTGCATTCAGAACGGCTCTACCATTAGGTAGAGTGTCTCAGGGAGCAGATTTTGTGTATTATGAAAGCCCAGCTAGCTGTAATTTCATTTATTATTTCATTTTTATTGCAAGCTAAGGGGAGAAGTGTTTGGAGTGGTTTGGGGTTGCATGCATCGTGATTTGGGTGGCTAGCTTGCACCATTACTGCTCCCCCTTAAGCAGCAAAATCTCTGAGCCAGGCCTGCTTGGGTTGTGTTGCTTGTGTTGTTATTTCAGCAGTGGCCCTGGAAGTCCCATTGCCACTCTATGAACAGGACACATGTATTGGTCTCTCAAAATTTCTGTTGCTCTGAATCTTCTGGTGCCTATGAGGGCGCCGTAGAGAAACACAACTTTTGGATGGGGTACAAATCCACATATTAAATTATAATCTAGGAATTGAATTCTATGTCAAATTTACTTTTAAGCTTATTCTGGACATCAAAGCTTTATCCCACAAATTGGTTAGCCGTTCTTCCATTAAGGGGATCAAACAATCTTTCTAATGAGAATCATATAATATCCTTGCAACAGCTAACATATACAAAAGCTAATTTGATATATTGTAAAGAAATATATGGTTTAATAAAGTTTGATACAAATAATGCAGGTTGAAATGGGAAATCGACTTTTAAAATTTGTTTCATTCTAGTATTATTTTCCAGAATTGTTGAGCTTTACAACATTGCTGCCAAATATGGAAAATATAGTCTGATCTGCTCATTACATTTCCAGCAGTTTCTTGAGAATAAATTATTTATTTTAGCAATCAGGACTGGAGTAATATACCAATGGTAAAATACACCAATTTTCTCTGGAAATCCAGTCTCTGAGGTTCCAGGTCCTCATGTATGTGGACTATTGATGGATGTCAGTTGAGACTGACAACATAAAGGGTGCTATTTATCCAGAGTGATGCTACTGATTCCTTCCACTGGAAATTTAACTAGGTGCACAGCATTATTTATTTATCTGATTTCAAGACCGCCTAACTCCACAAAGACTCTGGGCAGCTTACCATTTTTAAAAAATACACAATCTAAAAGGAAAACACAAGCACCAGGCAAAACCACAGAAATAATAACCAAAAGATCACAAACATCCTAAGTCCAGGCCTGGGAGCAGATTCAGATCTTCAGAGACTTATAGAACATTTGAAATCTTGGAGCCATATGTATCTCTGGGGGAAGGAGATGCTGTTTCAGAAAGCAACAGGATTGGAAATGTGCTTGCTGTTATTCCCATTTAAATTTGCTCAGATTTTTATCTCTCTAGGTGTTCAAATTAGCAGGATTGCTAATCCTTGTAATAATGCATAATGACAGGTAGAAAGCAATGGTAAAAATTTTGTGAATGGACTTGAAAAGGATCTCTTCAATCCCGGTTCAGTTAATACCTCAACTTTGAAGTCCACACATCTTAAAGTTGTCAAAGTTGAGAAACAGTTTTAGAACATTGTTGTTGGCTTTGCTAATATTGTATATTCATCCTCTTCCAGGCTTATCAATGGCCACTTCATTAATCTCTGATACATGATTGGCTTGACTGCGTCCAAGTTTTGTAGCTCAATAAATAGCTGTCAAGATCCCCAAATTTCCATGTTTGTTTTAGGGTGTAGGTGAAGGTAACCACAGGGTTATGGAGTTCCTGGCTTACCCAGTCATTCTAATGGAAGTATCAATAATTACACCCTTTGCTTATGCTGGAACAGACCAGCATAATATAAATCTTTTAGAAAATTGAATTTTGGTTGTTTTAAAAATTCATTTGAAGCAACATTTTCTCTCTTTCTCAAAATCTACTTCTTTCTCTGTATCAAGTTACAGATCTTTATTGGTTTGTTTTAATGGCTTGTTTGCCTCCCCTCTTAGCCTGGGGGATTAATGTGGAATAAGAGTATCAGGAGCAGCAGCTTGATGCAATGAGGATGAGCTGTATAGCTCAGAATTGCTCCTTGATGAAGAGAGGAAAACAAAGAGCTTGGTGACAGAGAAAGGAAAGCAAGTTACCATCTTCACCAATGGTCTACCAGCCAGATGTGATAGATTACAAATCCCAACAACCTCTAGCCAGGAAGGCTTGCAGGGCACCACATATTAAATAGAACATCTCAGAAGAAAGCCAATCTGGTGTAGCAGTGAGGGCATCCATGACCACCTTAGGCATGAAGCCAGCTGGGTGACCTTGGGCCAGTCCCTCTCTCTTAGCCCTAGGAAGAAGAAGGCAATGGCAAACCACTTCTGAAATCTTGCCAAGAAAACTGCAGGGAACAGTCCAGGCAGTTGCCAGGAGTCAATATTGACTTGAAGGCACACAGACACACATCTCAGTAGGAGAACCCAATTTCTTCTGGGGTCGAAATTCCACCCCAATATAAGTGATCCTTAAGATTCATAGAAGCAACACTTCCCTTCCCAAAATCCTGGAGTTCCATTTCATTATCAGGAATATTCAGGGAAGCTGGGGTGAGGGAAGGAGGGCCAAGACATGAAAGACATAGAGCTTTATATCTTTGCAAAAAAAAAAAAAGTGCTTCTTTTAGTTCTTCCTCTGTCTGGCATCTCTCCTAGTAGGCTGGTGAGCTTGTCTTTTCACCACCAGCTTTGGTGTCTCATCCCTTTCCCATGTGGCATCTTCTTCTTGCTGGTGTTGCTTTAATTTAATTTTCTTTTTTTAATCAATCTCCGATCCCATCTCAGAAAAATGTATGTGGAGGGGAACCCCACTGGTCCACCCAAACTTGTGGGGGGGGTTCCCCCCCTCCCCCCGATTTAGGAATAGACTGAACTCAAATTTCTGAGCAAAAGGACAAATACAAGAAGGCAGCCAGGAGTAAATAACACCGGATTTAAAATAAATAAATAGCTGTTCTGCACGTCTCCTTGGAAACGGACAATACTCCTTAGCGCTTGGTGGAGGGAAGGGATTTATACCTCTTTTGTTTCAAATGAAAACAAATGATATTAAGGAACTGGGGAGGGAGGGGGAGAGAAAGGGGGAAATGTGTATGTGTCAGGAGGAGGCAGCTAAGAGCAGGGAAATCCTCCTGTAGTCCCTGGCAGAGCTGAAGGGGCTGTTTCTTTCCCGCTCTCCAACACTATCCTCCCCCCTTTCTCCCCATGGCTTGGAAGACCGGCTGCCGGCTGAAATCGACCAGGCTCCAGGGGGATTTTGCCTTTCCCTGATGTGCACAGAAAGAGGGGAGACAAAGTTCTTCTGGTCAAATTTTGGGGGCTGGGTGACAGCAAAAAGCAATGGGTGGCCCAGGCAGAAAATAAATGGCGATCTGTGGCGGTCTCTGATTCATGAAATCATCTGAGGAAGGGAGTGGCTGTGTTCTCCCAACCCATTTAACCAGACCTGAGTGCATTCACACAACATCTTAAGCTTGGTCAGTTTTAACCTTAGCTTCTTTTGCATATCTTGGGTGTATGTGAATTTTGCTGTCAGATTAGTTTAGAGTTCAACAGGACGTGCGGATCCAGAAAACGGGTTGTTAGGGTAAGCAGGTTAGCATGTTGTGTGGACTCAGCCACAGCTTCAGCCAGCCCTTCAGCAACCCCCCACCTCCTTCGGTCCCAGATTAGGCAGACTCCTTCATCGTGAACCTTGTGCTGCCCCTCAACCTCCATCTAGCCCAAGAATGCTACTTTCCCTCCCGCTCTGCATCGTTTGGCTGCCCTTCCCAAAGCCACGAGGAGGTGAAAGCACAGGCCAGGCTGAGATCTGCATCAGTTGCAAATGCTGCTGCTGCTGCTTCAGAAAAGCAACATCTGGAGAGCAGTGGCCCACTTGAAAAGCAACATCTGGAGAGTCGTGGCCCACTTGGCAAAAACACCACCTGCCTGTTAGTCTGTTGCCACAAGTGCAGCAAAGAGTGTTGTGATACTCTAGAGCTTAACCAATTTTTGTCACACAGGCTTTCCTGGACCACAGCCTGCTTCACCAGTAGCATGGAATATATTTCTAAGAGGGGAGTACTGTACTATCTATACACAAACAGCTGTTGGGGGGGAAGGGAAAAGGGACAGCTGTGTGTACACACACCATTTTCAATTGCCCATGTTTGCACAACACCCTTAACCTGTTATTGGATGGACCCGTTTGCTGGGTTTACACACTAGGCAGAATCATAAACTAGCCAAGGGTTTGCCTTACGTGCTTAACTAGAAAAAAAAAAAACTAACCATGATTAATACAAAACAAGCATGTGTGAATGCAGCCTGTAGGTCTTTTCCTGACCTGGCGAAGTGAGTTCTGTGAGCACCCCCACAATATAATACTCTCTCAGGACTGTCTGATGGAGTTGATTTTGATCCATGACTCCTCTGAGGTGACAAGAACATTGGCCTTTGAGAGCACTTATCCCTAAGGAAAAACATTCAGGATTCCTTCACCTTGTACAAACATTGGCCAAGCCCATTTCCCTCCAGTTCTTTTCAATGTGCCAGACTTCACCTATTCCTTCACACATTCCCCACACAGAAATTTTACTCACTTTTATCGTTGCTTCTGAGAGCCAGGGTGGTGGTGTGGTTAAGGTCTGGGCTAGGAGGTGGGAGAGCCAGGTCCTCATCCTCCCTTACGCATGGAAGCCTGCTGGGTGCTTTGGCCCCCTCACTCTCTCTCTCAGCCCTAGAAGCCAAAAATTATCTACCAACCCAGCTAGAACAGAGCCTCGATGAAGAGGCTTTCATCCTCCAGTGGACTGATTTGGAATCATCATCATCATCATCATCTGGAAAAATGTTTCAACTTGGCACTTTAGGACTGAATGCAGTAGAAAGGGAAGGGAAGTGGTCTTGAAGGCAGGACTGTGAAAAACTCAAGAGAATAGTCCTCAGGCTTAAGTGTCATCTAAATCTCTCCCTCTCACGGCTGTGCAGATAATAGACGTCATCCAGTTTATGGAGAGTTGACTCCAAGTAAGGAAGGAAAAAGGCGAGGTCTTTCTACTGCAGTTACTCATGTCTCCTGTTTCTTCCCCCAAACGCATTCGACTTTCCATCTAGTTCTGTGTTCTACTTCTCCTGCCTCTAGGTTCGGTTTTGCCTCAGACCCTTCCCCCCAGATAGACCGCCTGGCCTACCGCACTGGCCCCGGGGCAAGATCTGGGAATCAACCATCTCCCGGAATCCCCGGCGCAGTGCTACGCTCGCCCTCAGCTTCGATCAAAATGTATTTGATTGCGAGCCGCGTGACTTCTGCCAAATGTTAGCCAATAAACAACTTCTAGATCCTGTTAGAGAGTTTATTAAACTTTCCTTTCCCTTCCTTTTTTTTGGTAGGGGCAGGACTTGAAAAATAAATTAAAAAAGCAGGATGATGATGATTTTGCATTAAAGTTCTCACTTGAAATTGCAACCTTTTACCACTTAACGATTTTCATCGGAAGCATTCACATATACACTCCCCGCGAGCGGCCGTGCATACACAATTTTATTGTAATCTAATTGTTAGAGAAAGGTTTTAAAAAATGTTGCTTCTCTTTGATCTGCGACCGCTGGAAAAGATTTTCTGCCTTTTGCTTCCCCTGAATGAAACCAACAACAGCAAACTGAAGCTTCTCTCTCAACCCAACCCAACCTTCAGCCTCTCCGCAGCCCCCCTGCAAAAAGCGTCCGTGTATTTGCGCTGGGAGCGTTGAGGCTTTGTTTATTTGAAAAGGATAATCTGTCTCCGCGTTTACACGGCACGCATCAACCGAAAGCTGAGTTTCCATCTCTTAGAGGAAAAGGAAGCCACCGGTCAGGAATTGCTACCGCTTCCCCCTCACCAGTCCCGAAAGAAGCCCCCATTCTAGGAATATGAGCAAGCTAAAAAAAAAAAAAAGTTTTGTAGATGTATAATAATTTAAAAAAAAAAAAATAGAACGGAGAAACGCAAGAACTGGAGCTGCGTTCGGAATAAATCTGGCTAGAAGTCAGTTCCATCGAATTCATTTCAAAATCGATCTCATTCGCAAAAATATTTCTGGAAATACAGACACCGCGCAGTTATAAATCAGTTTTAGCGGGGAAAGCGCTAGACCCAGCTCCTCTGCGCAAAAGCATTGAGAAGGAACAAACCACTCCTTTCAGTAAAATCTTAGCCTAAGCTTAGCTTAAATGTTATCATTCTTAGTGCAAACAGAAGCTGAGCCTTGGATTTCACCCCGTTCACTTGGTTGTGTTTTCTTTAATTACTAGTTTATTTGCAGTTTATTTTGTAGGTCAGAATGAACTATTGTAATCCCCGTCCACGCTACATACGAGGAGTATTAAGAAGTATTAAACTGGGCGTCAGCACCCCAAATAAACCACACCTGAAGAGGAGATGGGGGTCAGTGCTGATGACGGGGTGGGGGGAAGAGAGGACATTAGGACGGATGGTGGATTAAAAAAGAAAAGCATTTGTTGAAATGCTGTTAATTTAAGGGGTTCGTTTATTGCTGTGTTATTGCACCTTAAATGCCCTGATTCCAGAGCATTTAGCTCTTCTACATCGGCTGGAAGAAAGGAAAAGGGGGGGGGGGGGGTTGAATTCAGGCACACTATTTCTCTCCCCAAAGAGGTAACAATTTTCCTGGTGATTTCAGGGGGGACGGAGGGAGGAAAAGGGAGGGGGTGCCGTGTGCTCTAAGTCCTTTTGTGTCCAGCTGTAGAAATCATAGCTTTCAAAAACTTTACCCCAACTCCTTTGTCCGGCCATCATTTGTGCGTGACTGCATCTGCTGTTTCGCGCATATCCTATATCCCTTGTTCTCAGAACGTTTATAGGAGCGACTCAAACACCCCCTGAGCCTCCAAAGGATCTCCCCCGAGTTCTTTATCTCCTTTCCTCTGCTTTTCAATCCCTAAATTAATCAGCAAAAAGCCCCGAAACGAAATAGAGAAAGGCGGGGAAAGTGGGGGACAGCCCACCACCATTTTCTATTCTAACAAACAGTTGAAGAAATTCAGGTTGTTTCCTAAGTTAGCCCTCAAAAGGGAGCAAAGAACTTGATTCTTTGTAGTTTGCAGAGACAGCAAGCTAAGCTGGTTTGGGAATGTCACAAAAGATTGACTCAAACTCTGGAGACACCGAAAAAATATTTTTTCCCCTTCAGTTCAAAAAACAAACTCTTAAAACCTTCCATTTTACAGAAGTTGAAATGAGCTTTGAGGAGGGGAAAAGCTTTCACAAGTACATGGGGAGACAAAGACTATTACTTGTGCTAGAACCATTTAATAGAATTATACATATCTGCCAAATCCAGAAAAAAAGGTTTATGCATATATATCTTTTTTTCTCCATTTCACATCTGCAAGCATAAAAACAACAATGATTTTTGCTGTTTGGAAATTCAAGGTCAGAGCAATTGACCGATGTCTTAAATATATATACTTCTTTCTCCTTACTGCTAGTTTTTTCCAGCAGTAGGCTACTGTAGTACAGGTGAATTTAAAAGTCCAAGTGTAATTTTTATTTAGTGACTTTTTTTTTTTTTTTTTTTTAGCTCTCAGTGGTTTTCATTCAGCCACAGCTTGCTGTTAAAAGTTGGTTTGTTTTTTCAGTGCAGTTTACCTCTGGTAAAAGGCAATTTTAGAGCAAGAAAAAGACAGAAGGAAAACCAGAGACGGGGAGGGAGAGGAAGAGAGATAGAGAAAGGAAGGAAGGAAGGAAGAGAGAGATGGTCATATGTAACTCAGTTGCTCAAATTTCACTGTTAATTATAACCTCTGTAAAATCACAGCAGAACCTCCTGCTGGTGTGGGGTTTATAATTGCATACAATACAGGAGATCACAGTTTTAAAGTCTAGCACAGATTAAAAACCACAGATGTACCATTTATATAAGACGCACACTGATTGTCTCTTAAAAACTACATATTGACTCCTTATTGACATTATTCTTATTTCCCCCCTCTTAAATAAAGTAGTGCAGCTAAGACAATCAGTCCCATGATCCACAGAGCTCTTAACCGAGTTCTTTGTTCATTTTTTCCTATGGCCAACTTTGCCAAACGTGGCCTGAAGCAAACGAAGAAGCTTGAGAGATGCATGTAGATATTGTCCAGTAACACAAACATTTTAACCAAGGTTGGATGGAAAGGGAAGGAAAAGAAGGGGCATTCTTGCCATACCCCCCCCAAAAAAAAGGTATCTAGTCAGTGTCGGCAGGAAGGCAGGAAGGAGGCAGGCAGGCAGGCAGGCAGGCAGGCAGGAAGGCAGGAAGGCAGGAAGGCAGGAAGGAAGGAAGGAAGGAAGGAAGGAAGGAAGACCCCCTACCCTGGGTCATAGAATAATCTTCCATCCCTATCCAGGCAAAGAAACCCAACAAATGGCTAAAACTATGAAGCAATGAAAAACTAAGTGATGTGATTCTGTTCTTGGTCTACATAACATGTCTTTCCTTCTTGTCTTCCTTTCCAGAGCATCTGAGCAAGAGGTGAAATTGGGAGGTATGATCACGGCCACTGAATTTCTTGCCTTTGTTATTAATTTGTGTCCTGTTCACAATTCTCTTTAATTTAAATCAAAGATCTCAAAACTGGAAATTTCAGCCTACTGTGGCTATTGTCTTGTCTGTTTCAATGACATCATTGTGATCACTTATCAGCATCAGCATCATCACCATTATTGTTTATCACAAAGGGTTCCTAACAGATCTTCACAAAACCTGGAACTTCCATGAAGATGTCTGGTCTTTATAATCCAAGCAGTCAGCATTGAAGTTTAGCTTCCAGGAGGCTGTTTGATCCTTATAATCCAAACAATCAGTAGATGAATTAAACCCCAAACTTGAAGCTCCATAACCTTGAGTAGAGAGCGAAGCTGGAGATTGGTTGAGATGGCTGGCCACGGCATTGGTACCCATGGGGCTAAGGGTGGCCCCTGGTCCAGGGAGCTGGTGATGCATAGGGGTCAGGTAAGATCCACAGTCCATTCCTCCAAAATATGAGGTTGAGCCGGCATATCCTTGGCTATAGCCTGAAGCCTGAGTGTAGGTCATAGGATAGGACCTCTGCATGCATGAAGAAGAAGTGGACAGGGGGTCTGAGAGAGGAGAGATGGATGCTGGGCTCCAGATGGACACTGGAGCACTGCTGCTGGAAATGGCAGGGACTGAGGTACTGGCTGGAGGTGTAAATTGGCCACTGGTTCCACTCTCTGAACTCACTTCTCTGGCTGGAGAACTTTTCTTCTTTGCAGGCCTTACTTTATTCTGGCCCCCATTCTGCTGCTGTTGTTGCTGCTGGCGGCATTTGGCCCGACGATTTTTGAACCACACCTGGAAAACCAACCAGGAAAGAGGAGGAAGAAGAGCAAAGTGTGTTAGCTATATGGATCACAGCAAGGACAAATGGGATCAGAATAATTATCACAAGGTAGATGATAGCATTTAAGAGGATGTGGAATTCCACTGAGAAATATCACGTTTCTTGGTCTTTCCTCATTCAAGCAAAATTAAGCTTATGCTTAAAAATTGCTGTGAAAATGTTGCTAGTCCTCTTGATTTCCATTCTGGCTTCTCTCAACATCCCTTGTATATTTTGCTGACACAAGAAGCAAAACATTGTCAGATTATTTTTTTTTAGTCCAGGTGGAATATGGTGGCAACTTTCATAATGCAGAAGCTCATATGGATGTGTAGCATCACAAAATAGAGCATTACCATAGAGCCAACAGAGATTTAGCTTGGGGTCTTTTCAGTATTTAGGCTGAGGGCCACCCCTTGATTATTAAAAATGGGTGGATAAAGTTGGAACAAATGACTAGGAGCAAAAAAACCCTATGATTTAACTCTTGGGGGCCAACAAAAATAACCATGGCTATACTGTATAGGCATTAAATTGCCCAATGTTTGGCTTCATCAACTCTTCTCCTGTTCATCTCTGCTTTATCACATTTTATGCATCCCAGACAGAAAAATTATGTTTTATTTAGAAGACAGCCACTCAAAGGACTGTTGTTTTTATCTGCAACCATAAAGCAATGGTGTATGTGGAAAAGCACTGCAGAGTGTCAGTTTGGCCTTATTACCAGTGCTCTCACACTGTAGAACCAAGCAGACCTTTAATAAGAGCACTTTGGAGAAAGGGAAAAAGTTATTTCCAAGGCTCTGAGCTTGGCATCTTAGGTACCCCACGGACTTCCACTTAAGTCCTACTGAAGTCAAGCCCTTAATTAAAAGGAATAGAATATTAGAAAGGAGAGCTTATCAATTAAGAGAGCAACTGAATGGGAGGGAAACATGCTTGTTCAATTAAATGGGCTGAATCTTTTCTTTCTTTCTGAATGAAGGGCAATTAAATAGTAGGAAGTTCCTTGTACCTGTTGATAGATGTTAGAGGTCTTCATCTCAGGCACATGCAAGCAAAGGTAAGCTTATTTGAAATCAATAGGATTTGTTTTCAAATCATGTGATGTCCAACCAGAGCACCACTCTCCATCTTTCTTGTTCCCCTCGGCCTAACTCCTTCACACCATCCAAGAGGCATAACTCTTCTGAGGACCATCCCTTGCTTCTCTGATGTTCTGGTTTCATTTATGATCAGAACAGCCTTAGACTTTCTACTAGCTGAGGTATGAAAAGATCAAGAACAGATACAGGCATGCAACTGAACAAGGTTTTCGAGTTTGGGGGATCGAGGGGCTCTCTTATGCAACAGGTGCCCTTTAGATCGTAGCTGTTTTGGACTCTCCAATGTAAACAGAAATCCATGTACATTGTTACTGAAAATGTTGATATCTAATGAGGTCTTTAAAAACACAAAAACCACATTTGCTCCGAAGTGGAGCACTACATGCAACCATCACAACTTTCTCTCATCTCTCCTTAAATAATGTATTTCTGACTTTGTCTTTTCCTTCATCCCCACTCAGCTAATCACTGGCAGTTCTAGGAAATCTTTCCAAAAGAGAGCCAGGCACTTTTTGCTCCAATTTTGGTGCTTAAATGGAGTATTCATTGCAGGAAAAATGCACATCAAGTGTGTTTTTTCCTCTGGTCTGATGTCGTATCTGCTACTTCTGTCCAAATGCCTGAAGATATGGCCCCACTTTGCTGCAAGATAAAGCTATCTCTATGAGGGAGTGTCTGAAGAATAGGGGGGAAAAGAAAAAGGAAGCAGAAAAATGAAGGAGCATTTCAAGAGGAGAGTATTATATCAATCTTAATTCCTCTCACCTACCATTTAAACTGCTCTTTATCATTGTTCTGTGAAATGATCATTTTAAATGTGTTATTTTTCATAGAATTTTTTAATAGCTATATGGTTTTTAGTTTTCTATTTTATTCCTAATATATAATGTTAACCACAGTTAACAATATAAATCGTTTTAATAAAATAGAAAGCTAAATAGAAAGGCATGAAATAAATTTAAAAAACAAACAAATACTAGTTAGAAAATACAGCAAAACTTTTATGCAGCTCATGTAAAAGGGAGAATGATGAAACTAAATGTCATGTAAACCTGCATTATACCAAACACGGCAACCTCAAGTTCTCAGTTTGGTGCATTTTAGGAATGCTTAAGCAAAGATTTGTGAGAGGTTCATTCTTACAAGTGTATGATGCAGAACATTGTGGTTTGTTGTTGCAGAAGGTCACATGAATAGAACAAGTATGTCTCCAATAGAAGAGAACATCTGTAGCTCAGGATTGAACAGTGGAGTTCTTAGTGCTCTCTAAGCTTGGTTGTTTGCTTGCAGATATTTCATTACCCAGCTAGGTAACATCATCAGTGTGACATTGCACTGATGATGTTACCTAGTTGGATAATGAAATGTCTGCAAGAAACAACAAAGCTCAGAGAGTACCAAGAAGTCTACAAGTATGTCTCTCAGACTTGTTAGGAAGCTGGGGTTTAACTATATCACCCTGTGGAGCATATAAAATCAGCTGAGAAGCAAGGTTTGCCTCTCTCATCAAGTCCATTCTATTAAAATAAATGGCATTTATGATGTATCTATTTAGAAAAGGAGTTAATTTCTTTTTTAAAAAAGCAATAGAACTTTTTTTAAAGAGCCGATTTGTGTTTAAAGATGTGTTTCCCTCTCTCTATCCCAAGAACAGACATATTTTACAACAGTTTAACTATCAACTCCTTTCTCAAACCATTGTGATAACTGAAATTGAGTATAGATGCTGAGATATATTTTTTAATGATCATTCATGCTCCAGAGAATATCCCAGTTCTTGGGATCTCCTGGAGAGAGTGAAAACCTATTAAACTAGTTTAACTCTACAACTGTAAATGTGCCTTGCTGCTTCCTGTAGCTTACAATATATTATTAATCCCCAGATGTAATGTCAGCAAATGTGTCCTGTGGCCATCTTTTTTGGTGAACCTGTTTTACCCCCTTCCTGAAAATATCTGAGAAGTTCAATTCATTTCATGCTTAGTGGAAAGCAAGTACAGATGGAATCATTGGACAATGCTTCTAAGTTGAGGACCATTCTGGATGTCAAACTTTTTTTTTTTGTGGACCCTGCAGGAAACCTGCATATAAACTGAAGTGTATAATGATTTGGTGCATGTATGTGTGTGTTCTTGGCATGGAGTATGGATAGCCTGAGGGTAATGCAGGTATTACAAAATGATACAGTATTAACAATATCCAGATTTCACTTAATTCTGACAACCTAATCAACTTCTCTTTTTAATGGTATATTGCAATATGTCATTTCACCCTGTAATTATGGTTTGGATTAGGAAACTGTATGGAGAAAGATTTTCCTTAGGTCACTGGGTTTGCATTTTTTCCAAAAGCTGCTTTTAAATGACACCTGTCTTAAATCAGTTTTGAGGTCACTCCTGAACTATAGCTCATAGACCTTTTGGCTAGTGGGAAAGCTAAATTTTGCTGTTAAAAAAAATACAAAATCAGTTCTGATGGATAAATAAACTCCACTGAACCCAATGGTTTGTCTCTATGACATTAGAAGACCCCTAGTTTATATAGGTGCCATTGTTTCTCATGGCATGATGATGATGTCAGTAAGAATAACAACAACAACCAAAATAACATGGCTAGTTAACTGAAAGGGCAATAGGTTCCTAAATTAAAGAAGATGTTGGCTGGTTTCTTAGCAAAATCAAAAGCAGCTATAGAAGCTAAGTAGAAGCTTGGTGAGAAGCCACAAAACATAGCTGGTGTCAGTCCAGTCAGAACCCACCTTCCCTGCCTCATTCATTGTCCAAACTTCTGGAGATTTCTTCACCATTATGCATAGCATCCAAAACTGGTATTTTAGTGAGCTTTGCCAAGCTCCATACAGTTCAACCCTTATCTCCCAACATACGTTCACCACTTTCTCATATTTCCTCTTTCTTTTTCAGTGTATACCTCTTAGAAGTACATAAGGGTGTACATATTTGTTGACTTAAAGAAGCAGTATGTTAAATGATCATTCTCAGCAGGGTATAATATCAGAGCTGGGGAAGTCTGATGAACAGCATAGTGGGTTGCACTGTGAAGATCTCCTTCCAAAAGTAGCCACTTGCATGTATCTTCCCGCTTATCTTCTCTTTTTTAGATTGAGCATGAGTATCTGCAAACGCATCTAGGTTTCTGGCCACTTAATTGACGTTATAAATCATTAAAGAGGCCTGGGTATGAGCTGCATGTTAAAGGCACCCATTCATTTCACACCAAATAAAAGGAGAGGAATGTGATTATCTTGCTACAGTCATATGAGATACAAGAAAAGTAATCAAACAGCAAACAGATGCTCCGAAAATCCTCTGCTTTTTTGGCAAGTTAATATGACCAGTAGGTCTGCCTGTCGGGACTTTAAGCCTTGCTGAGAATCTTCTTCCATGCACCCCAGCCAAACTGAACTCAGTCATCAGCCCTCTTCACCAAATCCTATCTCAAGAAACCATGAAGATTTACTGGGTGGCCTGCAAGGAATTCATAGTTATGGAAGCACAGGATTACCTGAGTGCAAACAGTTTGCTGAACAAGATTGTTGTCAGGCAACTGCATAGGAGGATTGCATTGAGCCTAGCTCATTCTAGTCACTTTTGAGATCAGAATATGCTACATTGGAGGGACTGAGAAACGTGATCCAAGATCTTGTCCAAGTAAAATAGATCTGGGCTATTCCCTCACTAGAGATTTATAGCATCTTATAGTGCTACCCAGCCATCATAAAGCTGGTCCTCATTATGGCACATTATGCTTGGATGACAATACAAATCACTAGAGAGGAAATGGCCTTGGTCTATCACAGTGTTTTTCAACCTTGGCAACTTTAAGATGTATGGACTTCAACTCCCAGAATTCCTGCTGGCTGGGAAATTCTGTGAGTTGAACTCCACATACCTTAAAGTTGCCAAGGTTGAAAAACACTGATCTAGCAATATGCAAGGGTGAAATACTGCTCTGACATGGTATGTATGACACACTTTCAAGGAAGGGCGCAGTATCAGAAATTAGAGCTTTGCTGAATCAGACTGATGGTCTGTAACCTCAGCGTCCTTTCCTGACAGTGTCCAAGTAGAGATCTCTCCCACTCCCCAGTCAGGCCATTAACACCAGACCTTGTCCCACAGGTAGTCTCCAACTTCTGATTTTCAGAGATCCAGAACTTTGGAGCCTGTTTAGCTATCATGGTTAATGGTGGTGGATATTTCTCACCCTACCCTACATCTTTGTCTTTCTTTAAAAGCCATGGAGCGTCAAGGCTACCACTACCTCTCCAGATGGCTGCAGTCCATACCTGATGGTGTCTTTCTCAACTTGGGGTCCTTCAGGTGTATTGACCAATAGCTCTTATCATTCCCGTAAACCACTGCTACCAATGGGAGTTGTAGTCCAAAAGTGCTTGGAGATAACTGTGGCTGAGCTAATGAAAAGGGGGTTGGGGTGGAGGAAAGCTTTCTAAAATATTAGCTCCCCTCGAAAGTTGGCTTTCTGTCCATTGGGGTGAGAAGAGATGACTTTCCTCTTTGATCTCAGTTTCAAATCTTATCTTTCCCTGGAGATCCTGGTCCTCGGAGGAAAGACAGGATGCTGAGGTCATGATACTGAAGATTACCCTGAATCTCGTCTCTTTCTCCCACTCCACGTGCTCTTTTCTCGACCTCCTCCCTCCATGACAACCCTATCCAGCCCCCTCCCGGTTTGTATTGTCCTCCACCGCCTCCCACCCACCACCTCCCACTCTCTGGAGATCCAGTCTTTCCCGGGGTCAGTTGGAGAAAAAGGAAAGCGGGGAGGCGCGCACCAGCCCTTCGCTTACCTGCACTCGGGACTCCGGCAAGTTAATTTTGAGGGCCACCTCTTCGCGCATGAAGATGTCCGGGTAGCGGGTTTTCGCGAAAAGGGCCTCCAGGACGTCCAGCTGCGCGCGGGTAAAGGTGGTGCGCTCCCTTCGCTGTTTCCGAGGGGTGGCTGGGAAAGAAGAAGCGCCAGCTGACCGCTCAGGAGAAAAGCCCAGGGTCTGGCTAACTCCGGAGCCTCAACCGCTCTGCCGCTCCGGCGGGGAAGAGGACTCGCCCGTTCTACAGCGGGTGGGGCCTCCAGCAGCCAGTCCCTCTGGAGCCCTTTCGGCGCCGCTGATTTTCCCGAAAGCCCCTTGGAGAAGCCAGGGGGGTCCACCTCGCCGCCAGCCCTGCCCCGTCTTTCCTTAGGAGTAAGCCCAAACAAGTCCGGCTTCGCGGGGATTGATTCCCAAAGACCCGCGCGGAAGCTTTGTCTCCTGGGCGGACTCGGGCAGGATCCGGTTGCGGGGCAGAGGTCTCGGCTCAGCGATAGAAACCACCTCTCCGAGCACAGGGGAGAGCAGGCTTCTCGGGCCACAGGCTAACCGACTCCAGGCCCCAGGGAAGGCGAGGTGCCCCAAAACAGGACGCAGTAGCGCGCGATCCTATTTTCTCCCTCCTGAAGGAGCCCCATCGAGCCGACTGCGAAGAACCCATTTGGGAGAGGCTGGGGTGGGGGTGGAGAGTACAGGCCATCTGAGCCAGGTCACAGTCTTCCTGGAGGAAGTGGGCTCGCGTAGCTTCAGGGGCGCCGGTAGGAGAGAAAGTGAACCTAGGGCGGCGGCGGCAGCCTCAGAGCTACGGGATTTGACGGTGCACCGACTCGGGAACCGATTCGGATTCAGTGGGAGACCTGCTCGTGCAGCAAGCAGGGTTAAGGTCGGGGTGCAAGGGGCCCGCAGGATCTGGATCGACCGGGCAGATGAGGTTCGTCCAGAGAGGAAGCCTAATCGCCCTCCGCCCCATGAACAATCCTCTCGTCCTTCTCCAGACCTCAAAACAAAGCAAAAACCAAAAAACCAACTTTCTCCAGTCTTCGGGAGCAGCGCCTTGCTCGGAAAGGCTCGCGGGTGCTCAGGCAGGAAATTCGAGAAAACCAGGTGAAAGGAGCTTCTTCCTGAGCTCGCGGAAGGGCGATATTAAGGGCGGCGCTAGGGTACGCCGGCTCCCTCCTTGTCTTCACCGGCCCCCAGGAAATAGGAGCCACCGGCGGGGGAGTAAGTAGGGGGCCCAGGTCGAGCGAGCCCCCGCCCTTCGGAAGCCCACGGACGGCCCGAAGGCGGCCGGATGGCCCTAGCTTACCTGGGTACCCGACGGAGGGATGGAGCAGGTCCATCCCGGAGGTGGTGAGGCTTAGGCCGTTGACTGCGTAAGGTGGTTGCTTAAGATAAGACATCATGCTAAAGTTGGGGTGAGGAGGGAAAATGGCCAAAATTCTGGGGCTGGGTGGAGTCGGAAGGAGAGGGCTCCTGGGCCTGCTTCTTGCTCCTTTCCTCTTTCTTCTCCGGGTTTTCCGGGTTGAGAAGTTAGGCTTGAAGTCTCGAGCCTAGTTTAGAAAACAAAAAAAAGGGGGGGGGGGAGCGAGAGCGAGAGAGCGAGCAGTTAGTGGAAAAAATAAAGTCCTGTTAACCGCCGGGTCTTCGAACAACCGGAGCGTTGCTCGCCGCGGGGCGACAACCGTTGAGCTGCGGGCCTTGGAAAACCGTGGCGGACTGGAGGGGCGCATCGCTCGCCCGGGCTGCCTCGAGAAACTCCTTCTTCCCGCCTGCCCCACAAGTTACAGGGCCGACATACAGTAGCTGCTCCCTTCGTTAGGAGCAGCCCCCCCCCCCGCACGCACGCACGCACGCACGCACGCACTCCAGCCTGCCCCGCTCCGGCTTGCTTTCCAGGGGGCATTTGCCAAGGTTTTCCTGGGTTTAGCAAGTAGTTAATTGCCTCCAACAAAACTTGATTGGGACCCATTTTACAGACACAAAGGACCCCTTGGCTAAATAAATAAGGCTGCTAACAAAGCCTCCCCACCCCACCCCGTAATTTTCCTCGGCGACAAAGGAGCGTATCTGTTGTCCCCACCCCCACTCCGAGCTTTTTAATTACCCCGGATTTTGCAACTGCAAAAGAAGCGCCCCCCCACCCCAGTTGAGAATTCAAATGCCCACTTTAAAGAAGATCTAAGCTAGGGGTTTGGTGGGGGCGCTCCGCTGATTCCCTGTCCCTCTATCTTGGCATGCCTGAAGTGATTTCTTTCAGCTATTTCCCCCCTAATTAGCACTTGCGCTAATTAGATTTAGAGGCAAAAAAAGAACCCCCCCCCCGATTTCGAAGACTTTTAGGAAGGGGGGAGGAGGAGAGAGAAGGCCGCAACAAGCTAAACAAACAAGTAATTAACTTTTGCATGAAGTGGAGAATCTTTTCGTCCAAACTCTCTTCCAGCCATCATCAGCATCTGCCTCTCTCTCTTTGGCAGGGGATGGAAGGGGAAGAAATTAAGGTTGCCTTAATTGAAGCGATTAAAACCTGTGCCTGGGTAAGAACAAGGAAAGAAGCGATCTTAGGTTTTCGTTTGTTTGGGGGTCCTCCCCCGCTCCCCCAGCTAGTCTGGAGTCCAATCTACAAAGATAAGCTTCTGCACCATTTCGTGGTGGGCATTTCTTCATTTCAACACAGATTTGGGTGTCAGCAACCCCCCCCCCCCAGCAAACTTCTAGAGAGTTCCCCCTACCCTCATCGCAGGGGGACGTTAACAGTTCCTGACAGATCAAACCTTCGCGCATTGAGGAGGAGGAAAACGGGAGTGGTGGCGGTGGCGGTGCGTAAGGTTTCTGCGAGGATCTAATGAGCTTGAAGTTTTGGGAGGAGGAGGCTGTGTCTTTTCCCTCTTCCCGCCTGTCTCCGCACCACCAAGGGCAGACCACAGGTAGGAAACCAAGGAAGGAAAGAGGTGTGTTGAGTCTAGCTCATTTCTAATACTTTGATCCTAAAACGTTTCTTAATTTTCTCTTTTCTCTCTTTCGAGAAACAAATAAGGTTAACGTAACATCCTTCAGCCAAGCCGTGGGAATACCGCTCCCAACATCTCCGGCAGGAATTCCAGTCCAGCATCCCTGGACAGTACCTGACAGGAAGCCTGACTTTTACAACATAAGTTTTTTTTTTTAATCTGCGCATTAACCAGGAATGTAGGGGAGAGAGGAAGAGGCTTCCTTCTGGAAGTTCAGAGCCCGCCACAAATCTCCACCTCTCCCCTTTCTTGGTAGGGAGATCCCTTTGCTCTCCCTCCTAAAGCGATGTTGTGGCTCCCCGCCGGCTCTCCATCCGTGGGGAAAGGCGATCCAAGTTGCAGGGGAAGGCCGACACAGCTCTGGAGGCGTCCTCCGCGAGCTTGCAACCAAACGGGGGACTGGGCAGAGGAACACCGAAAGGTTCAGAGGACGGCCGCCAATCTTCTGAGCACAATCGTCGCTCGAAGTTGGCGGGGCTCCTGAGCAAGGTTACTCACCGCTTTAAGGCAATCGACTATGTCCGTTTTGCTATAATGAAGTTCCGAAAATTTCACGGCGCAAAATCGCTTTCAGATCCGAAGCACATGGTTTCCCGGAAAGGGAGGCCTCTGCTTATGCCGCTTACACAACTAACCCGCTCCAGCAGGCGATTAAGCCAAAGCCCGCTTTCCGTTCTAAACATCCCCCAGACTCGATGTTATGCGTGTTGACATCAGAGTAGAAGAGAGGAATATACCTCTGAGGTTCACCGCTCAGATGGGCACTAACGCAGCATCCTATACCCCACTTAAGTTTCACGAGAGGGATTTCCAAGAAGTAGCGACTGGAGGGATCTCAGCCGATCCTCTCCTTTGAAAGATACTGGGATTCTTCAAACGGCTTAAAAGGAGATCCTCAGTCCTTCTGCGCTTCCAAGAATCCCACTAAACTTTTCACTTTCACCGGGAGAAAGTGGTTCAGCGGCAGATGAAAACTCCAGCTTGGGGAGCCCTTGTGTCTTAGTAGACAGTTTCATTCCCGGATGAGACTTTAAAATAATTTTTTTTAAAAAAAACTTGTTTATTAAAAGGCACCTAATCCACCTAGATGATTTAGCTCCAAATAAGTTTTTGGACACATAAGATTTAGAATGCTTCCTGAGATTCCACTATGGGATTCATACAAGCCTTGTATTCCTTAAGGAACTGCAGTTTATTAATTTTGCCAGAATCAATCTACCCCTCCACACAATTTTTTCATTATAAAATGTACATATTTTCAAAGAGAGAGGGAGAAAGAGAGACGGATGGTGCAAAGTATATGGGCCCAGTGCAACCAACATTGTTTTTAAATCAGCAACAGGAAATCCAACTCAAATTTTCCCTGGTTCAGTATAAAAATGCCAGGAGCAAAATTCTCCTCAGATATTCTTAGAAGTAAACTCCATTATGTTCAACTGAGATATTGTGCATAGGATTGGGCTACAATGTAGCAATCCTATGGATCCTTACCAGGAGATCAGTCCTATATCTTTATGAATATATTTGAAAGCTGAGTATTTATTTGCATCAAAGGAAACCAATGCCTTTACGAATAGCTTGTCCGACAAAGAAGGCTCAGCGAATGGAAACAAGTACACTTCCCCTCTTTTTAAAACGACCATGTCATTCAGAAAAAGAATAGGAGAAAGTTATAGGTAACTTTTCATCTTTGAAATGCAGTAGTGGATTTTGGGGGTCATACCACCTGCCTCCTTCCCCCAGTTCTATCCGCATCCATTCAAAACAATTTCAGTTTTTTCACTTGACTGTATCTCAAACGCTGCTGAACTGAGTCTACGAAACTTCTGGTCAACCTGCTCAAAGACGCAGCTGTATAAACACCTGTAATTCAAGAACCTAGCATGCATCCTGCAAAGCTTGTGGGAACAACTCACTCGTTTTGTAACAGTTCATCCCAAGGAAACAACCGGGAAAGAATGTGGTTTAAAACGATTGATTTCCCAAGCTAAGCTTATATCATTAGGGCACAATACTCTCTCTACTTAAGCCAAGAGGAAGCCTCCATAAATTTATTTTCCCATACTAGTAAGACTGTAACTCTGTACACATTTGCCAAGGCGGCCTTCTATACAGCAAGACTTACTTCTGAGTATATACACAGGTAAGATCATGCTACAGGACTACTTTTTACACCTCTTCCACGAGTAATCAGCAATGAACTTGCTGGAACTTGTATCTGCATTAGACAACATAGGATGGGACTGCGTGCTACTATGGGTCACTCCCGCCATCCCTCCTTCTGGGAAAAAGGAAATAAGACCGCCAATTCACCATGTTTTAGATGCTACTCTGCTCCCTGATTTACCAAAAAACAAACAAACAAAGCCAAACTTATACTAGTTTATTTTTAAAAACTCCCAGAACTTTAAAAATAACACAAGAACTCCAACCAAGTTTGTTTGTTGTTGTTTTTGCTATTCGCATCCTACAGTTTGCTTTGGCTATCAGGCCGAAACCCCTTTCCTTAAACTCAGGGCATGGTTCAGCCAAGGACCCTGAGGCATTTTTAGCTCGATTCACTCCCAACAGAGGAGGAGGTAGGAGAAAAGCACGTGGCTATAGAATCTGGCTCGAAATTTCAAAAGATTTTGGTTGGATCCTGCCTCGGAACAAGCAAACTCGCTCTGCAAAACAGAGATTTCCCCCTAGGAACTGGGCTCCTGGCTCATCCATCCGGTCCACGCCACCTTCCCCGCTCCACCGGATCGACCCTGCTCGTTTCCGTATTTCTGCGCCCCAGATAACAATCCAGATCTGTTTTTACTTGGCAATCAATCCGCAGCGCTTGCTTCGGAGTAAGCCTTTTCTGCTTGCCCTGCACGGAACAAAGAGCCGAGAGGGCAGCTGCTATGCCAAGCCCCCGAAAAGCTCCGAGGGGAGACAGAAGTTTCCCTCCAGTTTCCTACCTGATCCGAAGTCACGCCCTTTCAGCCAGGAGGAGAGAAAGGCACTGCTACCTTTCTCCCCCGAAGAGCTGGTTCTAACGGCTGTTCTCCGCAATCTGTCGCTGCAAGTGCGCTCCCTTTCCCTCGCCAGACCTCCTCCTCCCCCCCCCCCCCCGCGGACCCCCATCTACCAGTTGCTCTGTCCCCGCTCAATTATAATTACCCCGTCCAAGAATTAATTATAATAAATGTTTTCTTGATAAACTAACGAGATAATCCGGGCGGCACACGGCCCCTAATTACGGGACGGCTGCAACAGCACTCAGGATCAT
Source organism: Liasis olivaceus (assembly GCA_030867105.1). Taxonomy (NCBI): domain Eukaryota; kingdom Metazoa; phylum Chordata; class Lepidosauria; order Squamata; family Pythonidae; genus Liasis; species Liasis olivaceus. The sequence goes on along the minus strand of CM061349.1, from coordinate 22,480,542 downwards.
TTGGGTTGATTAATTTTCTGCCTGATGGCGATGAAAGAAAAAAAAAACCCCAACCTTTCCGTCGACTGGCGGAGAGGTTCGGGGAGAGAACAGGAAGGCAGGGCCTCGGCGCTTCCACGGGTTAACTGACGCAAGGAGACGTCCGGGTCCGTCTCCCTCCGACCTGCCCCGAGATCCTCGGCGCCAGCTGCCCAGCAAAACATGTCCCCCCATCCCGCGGCGCAGCGAGCTTTGGGGCGCAGGTGACTCTCAAGTCGTTTCCCAAACCGACTGCCGAACCGACGCGCTCCTTCCGCCCTCTGGCCTTCCTCCCCAGCCGCTTTTGAACGGGGGCAGTTAGGACGGTTGAGAAGGCCCTCAACAATGGGACAGGGGCCGCAGCAAATCTCTCGAGGGTACAAATCCTAATTCGCCTCTGGGCCAAAGAGAGTCGCTCCGGCTTGAGCGATTTCAAGTGCGGTCCTGCCGGTCCCCACTCACAAGGAAGTTTTCTAGGCAGGATTGCGCCTTGGGTTCTCCAGACTTCTCCGACCCCCTCTTTGCCTTGTTTTCTCAAACAAATACTGTGTCTTCCTCAGGCGCCCACCGCCTCTGCACTGCCAGGAGAAGCAGCCTCGTGGAACCAGCCAGAGGCCTAACTTCCAAGCATCCCTCAATAATCGGGGAGAGTTTTTTGGGAAACAAATGGATCTGGACCAAAGTTTTAGCTGCTTTTCCAATCAGATTCCGTGCCTGTTGATTTGTGTCCCCCAGAAAAAAAAACTGTAAAGCTGCAAGCCTTCTGTGCAAGCTTACGATGGGGAAGCAGTCCTGTTTTACTTTTAAATGTACATGGTTAGGATCAGTCTGCTAAAACCTTTAGGATCCTAACCATGTAAATACAATTGCATCGATGTCAGGGCCTTGAAGCAAGGTTACAGAAGCATTTGATCGCCATCCTAAACTTGAAATCCCAAAGAGCCCCACTTTGCAACGAATGTCAGCTAAATCACCCCCGTCTCCAAGTAAACACAGTTACAATTGTGGGGAGGGGGAGGGGGAGGGGGAGGGGGAGGGGGGCAAAATTGAGTTCATTTCTAATGAGAGATATTGTTAAGAAAAGTAGAGAACAGAAGCTGGCTAGTGAGGGAAGGCAACAAGCAAGACTGAGTTTCTTTCTGAGCAAGTCTGTCTCCTTCCTTGGCGCCCATAAATCCACGCCTTCTTTTCTCCCTTTCAGTATATATCTGAACACTGGCATGACAACCCTTTAGCAACATCCATACTGTAAGAGCTGCCTGTCAGCCTGGCAAACTGAAATATGTGCCACTATTTAGACCTGCATACTGTAAGAGGGAGGGGGTCTTTGAGTGAGATTTAGATCTACACACGCAATACTAGAGGGACTTAAACGAATTCAGTGGTGGCAAGCTTGTCCTGTGTAAGGAAATTCAAGCTGTAAACACCATGTTCAAAAGCTTTTTTGGCCAATATAACTATGGGATACTGTGTGCTGTCCTTACACTGATGGAAGCAAGCAAGCATGTTGTTGCTATTTCTCCGACACTGCAAGGCATTGTGTGAGAGCGAACTTTTTGGAAACCTCTAGGCTAGTTCTCCCTTCTTTGCAGCCTCTAAAGCGTGCGTGGTTTGGGTGTGAAGAAGCACCCAGAAGCCAAGAAAGTTGCAAGTCATTTCTGATCCTCAGCCTGCGCTTCTTGGCATGTTGGTTGGGGAATCCTCGGGAGTAAAGGCCTCTGGCTTCCAATGGGGCTGCCTTCCAAAGAAGGATACTTGGGATGGGGAGGGCCAGTGCATGACCAAAATCTCTGGAGTTGTCTACATTCCGGCAGGTCTGTTGCCTGCAAATCCAAGCAGCTGCCTTCTCTCAGCTGGGCTCGATTTCTCTTTTCCACTCTCAGAACAAACTGACTTATTTGTCCTTCCTTCCTTCCTTCCTTCCTTCCAAAAATCTGTGCATTCCCCAAACTCACAGCCTTGTCTAGTAACACCCTTGGTCCAAGAGTATCAAGGTGGGGTGTGGGGGGAGAAATATTTTCAATCTTCAATTCTACCTGGCCAGACTCCCTCCCTTGAAACTCAGCAGATTCCCCCCCCCCCCCTCAGTTGAACCCAGAGTTTCCTTTAGGCGCTGGGGCTTTTACAAGTACTTGAAAATCCAATGCTGTGTGTATGTCAAATGATTTTTTAGTCTATTGATCGGACTGTCGGAGATAAACTATTTATCAATAACTCATGAGCTAGGTGGATTTAATTTCCTTCTCCCTGCCCTGCCCTGCCCTGCCCCTCCATGAAGACAAGGAAAGAAAACGGGGGGGGGGGGGGGGGAGAGATTCTGTTGGCTGCACAGCCCAGCCAAACCACGGGCTTAACATTAACATCGCCTTCCTCCGTAGGGATCTTTGTTCGCCGTCCGTTTTAAAAGAATGTAATTGTAATCCTCTCTCTCTACTCGGAAGTAGTCCCAATTCAGTTCAGTTGGGCCCCGTGTAAATTGCACCCTTTCTATCTAAACCTCTTTGAATTCAGTCGAATTTGCAGCCAACAAAAGAATGACAGGATTGGGCCGAATGTTAAGTAAATCTAGGAGGATTCTGCAGGGGAAGTACACAAGCGCACACGAACACACACACAGAGACGAACATCTCACTTTGCACTATTGAACGATTTTTTTTTCTCCCGAGAAAAGAAAAGCGATTACGCTGAAGGAGCCAGGCTGGCCCGAAAGAGTGTAACAAAAAAATCCTTCAGTTTGAGGATCTCTTAGATCCGTGCCTTTTTTTCAACCCCCAATAACAACTTTCTGCAGCACACAGACCTAAGAACCGATCCTTGAAAAGGCTCACGCACAGGCGCGCACGCAGCCCGCGAGAAAGAAGGCAGCTCCATTGATTTCAGCCGAACTTCGAAGGGATTCGAGAGTCTCAAGTCTAGACTGAGCGGGGGGGGGGGGGGGGGGGGCGAATGGAGGGGGGACATGGTTTCTCCGAGTGCTCAAAAGAAAGAATCAGCAGCCTTCTCTTCGCCCTCTATTTTCCAAAGCCAGGAACGCAAAATAAAAGGCCAACTCTAAAACAACGCCTCGTTGTGTGTGTGCCGTCCTCTCACTTACCTTAAAGCTTCTGGAAGAGCTGCAGGTTAAAAAATGTTGTGGCAAATCCTCCTGGCCGAGTGATTCCGAGGAGCGCCCCAAAGCCCAGAGTTTTTCTCCTACAAAAGAAACCAGAGGGAAGAGGGTTAGAAGACCCTTCCTCCGAGGCAGCTGTCTTTCCGCCTTCTTTTTCTTCCGCTTCTTGCGATGAAAATGGTGATGATGATGGTGGTGATGACGATGATGATGATGAAGGAATATTGAGAGGAAGGAAAGAGGACAATCTGGCAAGCTGCGACCTGCTTCTTAGTAATGCAAATAATAATAGTAATAATAATAAAAATATACCAAGCGCCCCCTCTAACCCCCCTCCCCCCTTGTGAGCGGAGGGGCAGGAGGCGCTGGAGCGAGGCTGGACTTGGCGGGGGGCGGGGGCAGAAGGATGGCGGAGCGCGCGGCAGCCGGGCTCGCTCGCTCGCTCGCTCGCTCTCCCGGCTGGGTTTGCTGCACAAGCGCCTCTCGGGCAACTTTTTTGACGGCGGCTCTCCAACCAATGGCAAGCAGGGAATGATTGACACATCTAAGCCAGAGGGAAAAGAATAAAAACAGACAACGGGGGGAAAGGAAAGCAGGGGCCCAGCTTCGCCGGGGGGACAATCAGGCAACAAATAACAGCTACTTTTTCAAAAAGAGATACGCAGGCAGGCACAGAAAAATATACAGGAGAAAAAGCTCCCCCTCCCCTCCCCTCCCCTCCCCTCCCCTCTCCTCTCCTCTCCCCCCAGCCCTCGAGCCTTCGGAGCGCTTCTGACTGGAAGCCCCTCAAGGCGCCGGGTGGACAAACCAGGATCGGGTTACCCTGTTTGCTGCGGGGCAGAGAAAAAGCGGGGTAGCTTGGAGGGCGGAGAGGAGAGATGGGGGCAATTAGCACCTTGATCATATAAATAAATATCAGGAAGTGGGTGGAGAAATTGGGTGGAAGAGCTCCCTCTTCCAAGGAAAAGTGGTTAGACTTGAGGTCATGGCGTTGGCAATACCTTCTTAAATAAACTCGGCTCCCGTGTCATCTGAGGGAAAGAGACTCGAGTCGTTGCGGTTATTCTGGTATGTAAAGAAGATCCCCTTCCACCCGCAGCCTCCCAATCTCCACAAGTCAGGCAAAATGGCCAGGTTGAGAGGACGCGGGGAGGAGGTGGTGGTAATCAATCCGAGTCAGCCTGTTTCCCACAGAGTTGTGGCAGCGATTTCAGGACAGCCCAAGATTGCACTCACTGGCTGGATTCTCACAACCTGGTAAGCCCTTGAATTGGGCTCCCCAAACGCGATCCCACTGGAATATGATGCAATCTCCCCAAACAAAACCGTAAGGCAACCTGTGATGGCTGGCTTCCCACAACCTGCTGGACTAGGAGCTACCCAGATCCATTTTAGCCAAGGCGAGCCTGTGGTGGGACCGCAGCCGTGGGAGCGAGCCAAGCAGCCAATGCGGGTGCGCCTGTGTAGCCTACCTGCGCAAGGAGGACGCGCCTCTTCTTTGCGGGCAAGCGTTTCCACGAGGGAAGTGAAAGTCCTGAGCGTCAGCGGGGGAGGAGCTTCACTGGAGCTCACCCCCTCTTTACTTGGGAGTCAGCACCCCTGGACTCGACCAGGCTTAGTTTTGCGGAGACCTGCCTAAACTTGCAGTCACTTGCCCCCAACCACGGTTCCCCAGAAGTCAATCGGTGGTGGCTAATAAAGACACATTTCATTTGGGAGATTAAAACACTCACACTCACTCACCTTCTCTCTCTCTCTCACACACACACACATTCACACACACCCTGAGCTGGCCCTCAGGACTGCCACGCGTTGGATTTCAGGGAGGCTTATTTGTGGACGTGTGTGCGTCTGAGAGAGAGATTGTTGGCCTAACTAGTGGAAAGGCCGGGCTGAAAGTGAGCAAAGAAAATCCTAGCAGGAGCAGATAACTAATATTTAGTCCTCCACTGAGTCTGGAATGCCTCCCTTCCTGGCGCAGTTGTCTAAAGACACGGCTCTCCTCTTCCCACAAATTGCAGAGGCTTCCTTGCCTTTGCGGACCGGCGCGTCCCGTCGGGGAGAGCGAGGCACTTCGAGAGGGAGAGAGATCTCGATGGATAGCCTGAGCCATCCCCAAGACTCGAGGCGGGTAACAGACGTAGAGCAAAGCACGCGACACCGAGGTCATTGAAACAAAACTTAAGGAAACGAAATTGAACGAAATCGACTTAAGTTCTGAGCCTGGAGGTCTCGTCCTCTTCTTCCTCACACATGGAGAGAGGGAGGAAATCTGCTTGTCACCCTGACATATTCCTTCCTAAGCCTAATTCCCACCCTGACATATTCCTTCCTAAGCCTGAAGCCAGTTCATTCAAAACATTAATGTTAGCAGCCGCATTCACACAACGCGCTTAACTCGGTTACTGAATTAACCCATTTCTTGGGTTCGTGCTATATTTCTAAATTAACGAGAAGGGCTGGGGAGACCCAACACACAAGTCACACGAAGCAAACCAAGGTTAACACTAGGAGGTTCCCCGGGTGCAGCCGCTGATCTGAGGTGCGCGAATTTATCCGGCCGGGGTGAATGGCTGCATTTCAGAACGATTCCTCCTCTGGCTCATCTAATGAAACAGGATCTTTAGGACGATTCACGTTCTAGCAATTATTAAAACGTCTCTTTATGTCAATTCTTGCTGGGCCCTGCCTCAAGCAAACGACTTTCCCACTGCAATAAATTAATTCTCGCAACGCGAAGCGTCCTGGCTAGTGCCTTCCTTCCTTCCTTTTCCAAGGGAAGGCTTGTTTTAAAAGGCCCCCACCCGGGTGTGGCCGGCTGCTGTACCCGTATTTTCTTCCCGGGCCCTTTCCATCTCTCCAAACTGCCGCCACTAGCGCAAATCTGCCGTGTCAGGGGTCGGGGGGACTGGGGACGGGGACAACTTCGCGGCAGGGGGAGCAGAGAAACTCTTGTTGCTGGGCTCCCGAAGAAAAACCTCCGGCACCCCCGCCTTGATTTCGCTCAAGAAACGGAGCGGAGCGGGCAGAGAAGGATGCGGGGGTTTTGTCTTTTGCCCGATCCTTTCCGCCCGGACCGCTCGATGCTTCTTCCCGAACCCCGACGGCCAGCTCTGGGTAAGCCGTCTCTTCTAGTCCGCCTTCAGCTCCGAAGAGCCGCTACGATTCGTTAGGATCACAATATGAGGGGGAGGGGAGGGAGGAATCGGTCAGGCTGCTTGTTGCGTTCTGTGTGTTTGATGCGTCTGTATCTGCGAGTACATACGAAGAGGTCTATTTCAGTTCCGCGGAGCGCCCTGCCCGAGACACGCTCTTCGGCGCGCGGGACCCTCCGACCCTACTTACAAGCTGTTTCTTGGAAGTGAGGAGCGATCCGTTGGCACCAAACTGGGACTTGGAAAAACCAGCAGGCTGGAAGCAAACTTCAGGGAGGAGATCTGGGGAGAGGGAAAGTGAAAGGGAGGCGACAAGAGAGCACGGGGACCATGGGAGGGGGGAGGGAGGGAGGGAGAGACAGAGAGACAGAGAGAGAGAGACAGAGAGAGCGAAGGCACACTAAAATGAAACTGGATGCCACTTCGCATCACTAGCAGAAGAATCGCCTTGTAAATACATTTTTGGGAAAACACGCATGCACACGTTATTTGTCTATATATTTATAGTGTGTATATGCACACACGCGAAGCACACACATATATCCACATTTGTCTACATAAACTACCTATGTCCTGCTGAAATTGCAGAGGCGTTATTTCGGGCTATGGCCTGAGGCTGCGACTAGGAGGAATAACCACCCAGGCCAGCTTTCTCGCCCCCCTCCAGCCTTTCTCCGACCTCTTTGCCCCCTGGTCCAGTAACTTGGCCATTATTGCGCGGCCAGAAATAAAGCAGGGGCCAGAAACGGACTGTTGAGTTTGTGCGCCTTAAATAAACAACGGGTCCTCTTTAAAATTCTCCATCCACTTCAGATGTCTAAAAAAGCAAGATCGCGATGATTTTGTCACGGTTTGGTAAATTTACCCCTTTAAGAGGCTTTCATAAATCCCAGAACACACCTTCAGCCAGATTTGAATATAGATTTAGGTTTTAAAACCCAGTCGCAGGGAACACGGCTCTTTATCAAAGAGAGTTTCCCCCTTTCGCTTAGCCATATTGGTGTCCGAAGGGCTCGTTGGGGAAAAAGGGAGAAGAGGCGGAGAGAAAGAAAGAAGGAAAAGAAAGAGGGAGGAGGAAAAGAAAAGAAAAGAAAAGAAAAGAAGGAAGGAAGGAAGGAAGGAAGGAAGGAAGGAAGGAAGGAAGGAAGGAAGGAAGGAAGGAAGGAAGGAAGGAAAAGAATGGACCTGAAAGGAAGAAAAAAAGGAAAAGAGAGGGAAAAAACTGTGGGTGTGTATCCTAGAGGAATCAGAACCAACTCTGATTTTTGGAGAAACAGCTATTCACACCAGCAGGGTTTTTGTAGCTGCCGGGAAAGTTGTAGATTTCACGGGGGTCCATGGTACGTTCTTTCTCCTCCGCAGAAGCGTGAGAATTTTTATTGGGGGGGGGAGGATGCACCAGATTCCCCCCTCCTCGCGCGTTTCTAATTTTTCCCCTGGTCCACTTGGAAACTCTTTACAGTCCCAGCTGAAACCGAATTTGGATCTGAAGGAATTGGAATAAGGTCCAACTTCGGCGTTGCTGCTGTTTTGGGAATGGGAGAGCGCGCCCACCTTCTGTGAAGTAAGTGACTTTGCCATTCTCCATAACGCCAGCTGTTTAAGAGACCGGTTCCTCTCCCCTTTTTCTACCACACCATCCATTCATCCATCCTTTTTCTCTCCCTGCGTTCACTTCCCCCCCCCTCCCCTCCCCTTAGTACTTTTCTGCACTCCACCTTACCGTTTCCCCCCCCCCCCCTTGGGAGGGAGGGAGTTTCCTCGACTTTATAAGCTGCGCTGAGCCTACAATGAATTGGAAGGGCGGGTGGGACCTTTTTCCAGAAGACAGGAATGTCAGTGAACTATGCATTTCTCGGACAGGGCTCTCTCCTTTCCCGCTAGCCCCCGCTCCCCTCCGGAACATTTTCACAAAAGTTTTCCGCGCTCCCCTTTTCCGGAATGGGGACTTCCTATCGCCCTTCCCACCCGGCTCTGGAACTTTGCGCGGCCAAACGGTTTAACTTTCTTTGAAGCTGAACAACGATTTCTCCATTTCAGCAAGAGCAGCAGCAAACGTGGGCTCTTTCTCTGCTTCCTTTCTAACTCAAATACAGTAAATTAGGTATTAGGAAAGGTCAGGAGATACTATAGCAAGCCAAAGGGGGAGGGGAGTATGGGAGGGGGGTTCGTAACAGTTTCGCAGGAGGGCTGGAGAGGGAAGCTGGATCCACCTTCCTCGAAGTTGAGGAGCCGACACTTCGTTTCTTTCTCTGGAAGGCTAACGAGGATCTGGAGGAAGGCGACGAGTCGCCAGAGGGGAGAGGGCCAGCACCCGATCTGCCTCCCCCCACCCCTCGGCACCTATCAGAGGCAGCCTGGCCAAGAGCGCACTTGGACTCGCATGGATTTCCTAGTTATGACCCATCCGGAGACTTAGGGAGGGGGGAACTGTGTGCGGGGGCGAGAGTGGGGTAGGGACGCATCCCGAACGATTTTCTCCCGCCACGTTTTTCCCCCGAACTCCCACCCTGAACTCCTAGCACTGTTCTAACCTCGATAGGATGTACCGTGTATGTATCAGTGGTGGAGAGAATCTTGACTTCGGTTACAGGTACCATCCCTCCTCCGCTCCGGTACCTATTTTTAACATAAGTGGTCAAGGCTGCTCCCTCTGTCTTCGTTCAGAATGGGGTGGAAAAGGTGGGCAGCACGCAGATGGTTGCCCCGGCAGCCGTGCACACGCTGGACGTTCAAGGCCCCTTGGGGGACAGCGTGCAAAACTGGTCGAGGAGCACCTGCAGCCATGCAAGGAGAATGACTTCCACGTCACGCTGCCGATCCACAAGCCCCCCCTCCCCCCGCCCAAGTCTACTGAGATGTAAAAGCCCTGGCTCTGATTTCAAGCTGGATTTTCAAGGAACCAGAAAGAGACCACCTCCCCCATCCCGCTGCACCATAAAAAGAGTTGAAGACTGCGATCCTAAGAACAGGAGCGGAGCCTCTGCGAAGCCAGTCCCTTACTGCCGAGGAAACTTTGTTCAAGATCGGGGCCCTAAGAGGAAGTGGAACAGTCCAGGGAAAATCCAAGGACGGAGGGATTTCAGAGCGCCGTTCAGTGGAGTTAGGCTGGCAAACAGGCAGGTTGATTTGGGAAAGATATTCCAGATTTCTTGTAGAGGCTTACCAATCAGAGAGTGAATATCTGCCCTGATGTAAGTGCGTCGCGTGGGCTCCCTGTGGTCCACAACATTCGGTTTCAATTTTGGCGTCTTTTTGACCCGTACCTTTCTTTGATCACTAACTTGAAAAGGGCTTCTGGAGTATTTGAAAGCTTGCACACTATTTTGTGACCTTTTAGTCGGCCCTAATCAAATTGTTAGACAACTATGGATGGGGGAGTTTTCACTTCTATGGGGCATATCCCCTTCCTCTGCCCGCTCTTTTCTCCCCCTCCCTCATTTGACACAGCTAACCCTTTTGAGAACTAAGACCCGAGATAAAAATGATCGTCACAGTCCTCGGGTGTTCCTGGGTTGCTAAACTTCGTGCCCGACCAAGGAAAGGCAGAGAAAGAAGGGAGACCCATTTAGCCAGCCAAAATCAGCTAAGGGATGGCATGAGAAAGACGACAAGGCTATCCAGTGCGGCTTTTAAAGGAGTTTGAAATAATCTCTAACCTTTTCGTTTGCTACTTTCTCCAAGCTTTATTTTCCTGCTTAAGAGAAAGCTGTTTTATAAGAAAGGTCTCCCCAAGAACTTTCCCTCCTCCTTTCCTCAGATTTTTAATTAGGCCCCATCAATTATTTGGAGAATCGATATCATATAATCCGGGGTGAGAGGGGATAAGGTTTTAATCAGAAGAAAGGGTGTGTGTGTTGCTTTTTAAAAGCTTCTAACTGATCAGAGGGATGCATTTACTTCAACACACATGCAAAATCTCACTTTCCAGGAGAAAAAAGGAGAGTGAGGTGTAAAAGACAACAAAAGGGCCGAAAATATAGATGCACAAAACATGCGTAGAGCTTCGCTTCGTCTTCTTCCCATTTTCTTCGGGAACTGCTGTTTCAGGTTGTTTTCTTTTACATTTCCAGCGCCTTCACAAATTATTCAGCAGTCTGTCTCTCTCTCTCTTAATCAGATATTATCTGATTTGCAAAATATTAATGTTGATTTAAAAAAATAACTGTATGCAGGGATGGGAAGGTAATCCCATGTTTTCCAACCAACACATTTATTCTTCCACATAATAAATGGGGAAGGAAGGAAGGAAGGAAGGAAGGAAGGAAGGAAGGAAGGAAGGAAGGAAGGAAGGAAGGAAGGATTATGTGTGTGCTTTTTACACAGCTCTTTACATTTTACACCAGAAAAAATCTTGACGGGGGGGGGGGGGACGGTGTCTGTCTTATCTTCTTTAACAGAACAGAGGGTTGAATGTTATAAAATCATGGAAGGACAGACCTCCTTAACTGTGCTTAAAAAGGTACAGTATTGGGGGAATTTTTTTTTTTTTTCCAAATTTGATAACCTGGCTTGCTGAGCAAAAATCAAAATAAAAACACCCTCCTCCAAAACATCATCATCAACAACAAACCTGGAGCGGCTCGATCTTTTGAATTTATCCTGTGCTTCTGCCTGACCAAACCGTTTGATTTGTTCTCCAAAAGCGGAGCATTAACCCAAGTGAGAGGCCATTTCAAGAGCTTGATCTCCCTGGTATTTAATGTATGCAAACTAAACCGGGCTGGGTGGAAAAAAATGGAAAGAAAACAGCCACAGCGACCAGCAAAAGTTTACTTGAGAATTTGCAGCTAAGTGTGGAGGAAAGTTGGAGCGCAGGAAGGCGGGGTGTAAATCGAATAAACAAATGAACAAAATAACCACCCACCCTTTCCACTCCTGCCCCAACCTGCCTCAGTTCCAATCAGGAGACTAAAAAACCAAGTTCTGTGATATATAATGTTCCGCTTTAATCTGAAAGAAGCGGCTATGGACACATCGACTACTTCCCGGGCTTATTGTATGAAATTCCAATTTATTTAAAAGCGTTGTGCTTTAATAATACCCAACAAGGCCTCAGCATTTAGTTCAGACAACCCTCCCTCCCTCCCTCCCTCCCTCTTGGACTTTCCCCCTAATCAGGTCTAATGAAAACGTAGGATTGCCCATTATTTTGGCTTGGAGGTGGGGGTGGGGAGGAGGCAGAGAAAGAACAGTGGAAATATCATGTATTATCATTAGGACAATGGACTGTTGGGGGGTGCAAAGCAGCTCTTAATTGAAAAAGGCAACCTGGTTTTAATGGTGCGGTCGAGGAGAAGATTAGGGACTTTATCCAAACAAGGAGTCAATTAATAAGGGTGGGCCAGACCGTGGCCATTAACCCCAATGGAGATGCCTCACCGTTGGGGTTTGACATGGGAGGGGACAGCTTCTACCTGGGCCTGGGGGCAGCATTGACCCTCCGACACCCATCTTTACCATCTGGACAATTTCAGTCTCAAGACAAGGACCGGTTGAAGAGGCGTTTAGTCTTTGTTGTCCCCTCCCTTGAGTGATGGTTGCAGTTTTGCAAAATTGAACCCTCCCTTCGGCCCCAGTCCTACTCTTTCCAATAAGCGCCTTTCAGGCAGCTCCATCACTAGATCCAAGGCGGGCCAGGAGCGAACTGGTCCAGCACAGCCTTGCGCTTCTTTTTCCAGTCCAGCAGACCTGGCTGGGGGAGCAGGAAGGCGGATCTCAGGATCGCGCTCCCTGCGGAATAGGCAGCATTTTTCAGTTCCACACACCTGATAAATGACCATCTTCTCCCCAAACGCTCCAGGCTTAGATCGCTGCATGCACTTTGCAAAACCAGCTGGCTTTTGCATTCGGATTTTTCAATATGTTTTCTCTAGATTAACAAAAGATCTCCCTAATGTTGGGAAAAGCGTTGGCACCTATCAACATTGGTCTTCTGAAAACCGGGCTTTCTGTCCCCTTCCCAACTGACTTCTGAGATCACACTTGGATCTTGATCCAGATTCTGGAGCATCCTTAAAGCACGAACCTGTGCAGATTCATTTGGCTGCAAAATCCATTGATCTGGGTGGGCAAAAGGCCTTATTGGCTCCAATCGGAGCAAGAGGGCAGTTAAGGGAAGCAATCCTACACTGTGAGGCTGCGCTGATCTCTTGGAACCAATTGGCTTTTCCACAGCCCACGAACATCTCCCCGAATCTGCCACCTCTTGGGATGCGGCACAGGCAGGTGATTCAAAGAAAAGCTTGAGTGGGTCAGGTTGGGGATTAGCGATTGCCGCTTCAGCCCTTGGACAGCAACTGAGGCGTCAATTAGTTGGCTGAGAAGCAGTTGGGTTCAATCCCGGGATCTGGGCTGGGAATCCGGAGAATGGACAGCCATGAAAATGGATGGCTGAACAGCCCCCACTACAAGCGCTCTGGGAAACATCAGCCGTCCAAGGAGAACAGCCTGTTTCAAAAGGGGAGCTTGTGGGGGGCCCGGACCATCTTGTTGTCCTGCTGCTTAAAATCTAGAGGACAACATTCTAGTACAGTGTTTCTCAACCTTGGTAGCTTTAAGATGTCTGGACTTCAATTCCCAGTATTCCCCAGCCAGCATGGCTGGCTGGGGAATTCTGGGAGCTGAAGTCCACACATCTTAAAGCTGCCAAGGTTGAGAAACACTGCTCTATTGGATCCACCTGCGTGTTGTGAAATTTCCAGAGTTTGTTTCCAATTAAGTGTGTTTGTGTGTGTGTGGAGAGAGAGGAAGAGAGAGAGAGAGTGATGCATAGAGCACACACACACACACACACAGGGGCATATGTGGAGTCTATCGGTCTGCCTGTTGAGAGATTCGGAGCATCTCTGCCTCATCCAACCATTGCTGTGTGGAGATACCAGTAATGAAGAAAGACATTTTATTGCCCCAATGATGATTGGATGAGGCTGTAAATCATTAGTGAGGAAATGGCCTGTCTTCATTACTGCAGTATTAGCACAGCATTGATTGGGTGATACTGTAAGATGCAGTAAATCATAATGAAGAAATGCTCTATTCTTTCTGGCTTCAGCCCTGGCCACTTGATTCAACTTGATACCTGTCAGCAAGTAGGCTTCTTCCCACTGTTTTTGGACTGGGCTTTCCAAGAACAAGCTATAAGTCTGTTGTTGATCCCAACCCTCCTCCTCTCTCTAGCAAACCTGAGAGTTGTGCAGGAATCTTGCTCTGTGCAACACAGCATTGTGGCTTTCTGGGAGCTCATCCTCATCCTTCCCTTAACCCATGGGACAAACATGCCCCAGTAAGATTCTTATACCTGTATACCAAATCCTCATTACATTACCTTGTCTCATCCTCAGCCCAAGTGGAGATGGTTTAAAGATGTGCCGTTTAATCTTTTTCCTCTTCTCCCAACCATAGTTTCTGCCAGGGATATGATCCAGTATGCTTCATAGGGTTGATGATGTGATCAGGGGCTGGGATCTGCCCAGATCCTGCCAGCCACTTTAGGATGCTGCAGGCATGACCTCTCCCTCTGATCACTGGTCACTCCCCACCTCCAGATGACATTTTGGTTTGGGTTTCATAGAGATTGGACTTTGAATCACTTGCCCACATAATGTCTGACCAGAACTTTCTGAAGCTCTTGCCAGGTCTACACAAGTTTACACATGAGTTTAATGCTATTTTGAAACAGCACTAGACCTGTGCTGCACAGATGAGTTCAAACCAGCAAAGAGAGTCAAGACTGTCAGGTATATGTTGTTGGTTCTGCCACCAGTGAACACATCATTGTTTTCCCACTATTTCTTCTGACAATGGGTTTTGTGTGGCCATACTTTCTATTACTTTGGGAGGGGAGTGCCATTTTGCCTATGCTTATATCATCATGTCTATCCTGCCAGCTATTTCTGGGCACTGTTGGCCATGACTGCCATTCCCTTGCAATGTAAGATGAGGATGGAAGTCACAGGTCACAAGCTTGGAGGAGGGACACAGGTGAAGCAGGAGGCAACTCAGCCAGTGCTACTTTCAGTCTTCCTCCATGCTTGTGACCTGCCAGTCAGGCTATCTATGAACATGGGCCTCATGGGAGGAGGAGGGGTGCGAGATGAAGCAGGAGGGAACTGCAAGCACCCACTACACTTGCCTAACCCCCCTCCCCATTGCAGATTAATTGGTGGTTGCTCACTGAGAGGGGAGATAAAGCCAGGAGAATCTACCCTTGGGGTAGTTGGGGTACTAACTCATCTGACATTACAACTATAGGGATAGTACCACTTATTGGAGTTTAGATATAACATAGAGGCACCTTGCTACAGGGTACCATTTTTTCCCGCCCACTCAAGGACCAGACTTACACTTTAACTGGGCCACCTGGATGAATGCTCAGTGCGTACAGGAGAGAAACTGCATAGAGAGCTGGGGAAAGCCCGTGAGAAAATCAGATAAAGCAAAATCAGGATGGATTGGCTCCCCATTTCCAACCCAGACAAGCTGCAATTGGTTGGGATGCTGGCTTTAAAATTAACCCTCCTCTGTTAATACAACAGTTCTCAATAAGGAGGACTTATCTCTGTGGTGCCAGGACTGTTCAGACCACTATAACAGAATAGGCTCACATCCCAATACTTGGGCCTCCCCAGGTTGGTGGAGCAAACAAGAAATCCAAAAGAAACCTGGGGCAGAGCAAATGCCCCAAAAGGAAAGAGAGCAATGGACGTAAGTCCATCTCCCTGCAGGTGGCTGTCCCTAGAAGGCCTTGTCTAATCTCAAAATGTTAAGCACAATCAGGTCTGGTTAGCGCTTGGATGGGAGATCATCAAGGAATCCTTTTCAGCTCCTAGGCTAAAGTCAGAGAGTTTTTAAAAACACCCCGGAAGAAGCAATGGCAAACTTAAAAATATAACTATACCAAGCAAAGAACCCCAAACACGGATTTATCATCCAGCCACACCAAAGGGTCCCTCAGATTTCAAGAACACTATGAAATGCTTCACTTTGTATAGATGACCCCCAATATATTATTTTAAAGTATTTTAAAGAGAAATTCCATTAAAAAGTTGCTGTGAAGCATTATAAACTGTAAATATAACACATACCCAGCATAGAGAGATGAGTTGGTTGGAGTTGGGTGGCTTCCAAATTGAATGAATGAATGAATGAATGAATGAATGAATGAATGAACGAATGATGAATGAATGAATATTCTGTAAGAGATAATTGCAGTTAATCACATTTTTAAAAATTATTATACATATATAGAAATCTAAGTAATCCCTGAGCATTGGAGTGTCTCTTATTCCCGCACCCAGAAAAAACTTCTTCACTCAGTAATATCCCAACTCTGGCAGGTATTTTAATGGGATGAGGATAACTTGAATGCTTAGAGCCCTCTGGCCTTTTGAAAAGGCAGATATTTCCCCTTCCCAACAGATAACCCTCTCCCAAGACACCGACTACTTTGCCTTTGGCACTCCCTCCCATCTCAGAAGCAAAAAAGGGACAATTCCAAATTGTCTTCTTAAGAGGCACCGTCTCTGAGAAGCAAATTATTTGAAGAGCAACAAACTGTCCTAATTTGGGAAATAAAGCCAGGGGGTGTGGGAGGAAGGGGGAAGGAGAATAAAATGTACGGGGAAAGGGAGACAGCCCACTGTAGATGCAAAAGGAAACAGAGAGAAAGTCAGTTCTGGCTGCTCCCCTCCATTCTGATCAGGCTGGAGGAAAAGGCTATTTTTATCCTGCAATAGGAGAAGGTCTTTGAATGAAGGATGGCAAAGTTTTCAATCTGGAACCTTTTGCAAGCACAGTGAAAATTATGGCATATTTCTCCTTATAATCCCTAATCAAAAGAGTTTTGTATGATGAGAGTTGTAGGATGGAGAGTGCCAGGCTAGGAGGAAGGCTCTTCTAAGTGCATGCATGTGGGTTCAAGACAGGTTCTTAGTTAAATGCCGATCAGTACATCTAATATTTAAGTGGATTTCTCTACTTTTGTAATTCGGATGCATTGGTTTGGTTCCTTTTTCCTTGGAGTTGCAGAAAACCTATTTGCTGCATCATCTACGGCACATCAGGGCTCATGATCCTGTGGCACTTCAGAGTTTGCTGAAAAACAACTCCCAGCAGATCCAGGATGCTGGGAATTGAGTCAGAAACATCTGGAGGGGCACAGGTTCCCCACCCCAATCTATGTGATAGTTCTTCGCATATCTGATGATAACTAGCACATCTCCTGATCATCTGTTCTCCAGAATCCTCAGCTTGCTTCATGAGTGTTAGTCTGCAAGTCCCTCACATTTTTATGATCTCTCTAGATGTGTTCCAGTTGGTTGATATTTTTCTTAGATTGGATGCCCAGAACTGGACTGTTGCCCTAAGGAGGTCAGACTAAGGCAGAATAATGTGGTACTGTTGTGTCTTATGATCTTGATGCATATTTCTGTTGACTCTTGATAGAGTTGTGTTAGCTGTTTACCATCACACTGCGCTGATGACTCATGTTCAACTGGAATATAATAATCAAGGATACTATTCTTTTGAAGTATGTACATAACTATTGTGTGACTCCACCCAATACACAGTAGAGAAGATTGCAATCTGAAGAGCATTATATTGTGATATGACAATGTTGTAGTGTGGAAATGTACCAGCAATATAATGTTCTTCAGTGCTGAGCACTGGTTGTTAATGTTCTTTTCAGCTCATCCCTACCCCCTAAATACATATAATTCTGAATTTTTTAATTTTTTAACTTATTTTTTCTTAACCCTAGAGATAAGTATCAAGAGGCTGAGTTCACACAACACACTAGGCTAAGCTAAAATGAGATTCAATAGCTTCTGGTTGAGCCAGTAATGAAAATTCAGCTAGGAAGTGTTTTCAAATGGATTAACTCCAAAATTTAGGGGCATAGCAACTTGCTACTGAATTTTAGCACCAAACTACATCACTGCTTTTTTGTGGCAAATGAAAATGGGGGTAGAGTCTGGGGGAAGTGTCAACACTTCTGAATGGCCACAAAAGGCCTCTGAGTTAATGGTATTAATGTTATTAACCCATTAGTGTACATTGTTTGGGTGGATCGATCAACCGACTTCCTCCTAATCCTGCTTTTTTGCAAGTTATATCTAAACTCTGGGATGTGAGTTAAAATAGGATCCTGATTTGCATTTTTATGTGTGTGCATAGATATTTACACGTTATTTATTTTTTTCACAGCAGCAGCCCTGGATACCTTCCTTCCTGTGGACAGGAACACTGTAAGCATGTGATTTTCCAGCTCACGGAAGGGAAGCCATAATCAGAACGCTTGCATTCTGCTGGTCATGCAAGGAGGCTGTTGGTAGGAGCAATTTTTCATGCAAGTGAGTTTCAGGAATATTATTGCAGGAGCACAGCTGCTCAGACAGATAGCTAAACATGGAAGGGACCTAACCGGCTACGTGGAGAAAGGTTTGTGCATGCAGCCAAAGAATCTGGACTGGGAGAGTAGAGGTGGTCCACATCTGGGGTCTCTGATCTCTGGGGCTTTCATCTCCATCCCCCTTGCTGGCTTTGGGACCCATCTGGCCAGGTGCCCAGGCCTCAAGGCCTAGGCTGCCACTGGGGTCCCTTGTCAATTTGTTGACACTGAAAAAGAGAAGACCATGTGGCAAATCTGGAGCTGACAATGCCGGCTCCTGAGCTTTTCTCCCTGCCGTTTGCAACACAAAGGCAATGACGTGCCTCCTCCCAGCCTTTGCCAAGCCAGATTCCAGCCAGGCTAATCTCCAAGGGGGAGGCAGGAGCAGAGAGACCTCTGTCCCTCCCTGCCTCCTCCCTTTCTTCATTCCTGCTTGAAGTCTCTGCCCAACAACCTGGGCAACCATCCGTCAAGTAAGCTGAACTCCTTCCTGGCAGATTTGGCTGCCAGACCCAGCCATTGCTTCCACCTCTTCCAAAACGGGGCTCTCTTGCTGACAGCTGAGAAGGCCTTGCCCCACTCTGCTTCGGGGATCAGTCATACCCAGGGACCGAGTTTTCAAACGCTCTTTCAGATGACCAGAGGACGCCTTAGCCAAGTGGGCTCGTGGCAACCCTGCAGCCAGGCCACCAGCAGAAACGAACAGGCAAACAGGCAGATGTAGTGCCCCAATTAAGATCTGCTTTTGTCAGGAAGACCAGCTGTAAACCATCTGCTCCTTAGAGAGGCAGAGGGCTATGTTGATTCCCCTCTCCTGTACAGACAGACAGACAGACAGACAACTGTCCTCATGTTAGCCTTTCTTCATCTCTGCAGAGATATTTGAAGGCAGAGCACTTTTAGGTAGAGGTTTTTTTCCTGCTCAGAAGTGAGCCAAGAATCAAGCATCCAGCCAGTTCCCTTTAGAGCTAGATGGGTGATGGATCGAAGTAGCAAAACCAGAAATGAATATTTTGAGCAGGGAAGGGGATGACTGTGTGAATGCATTACAGCCAAATAGTAAATCACATCCCTCCAGGTTACCCTGCCTATGTTGCAGAGGAATTCACATATATTTCAGTGGTGCTGTTTAGAAAGGGCAAATTTCTAACCTTTCTGAATTTCTGGCCATATTCTCCTTTGGTGAATCTTCCCTCTTGTTTTTTTTTTTTAAATACTAAAAAAGGAAATAATTTTTTAAAAGAACAATAATGAGCATGAGAATTATATCATGAAAAAAAGATAACAGTTGACTCAGCAAAATAAATCAGCAGGACAGCTAAGTGTTAGGAAGGCCCACTGCCAGAGATATTAGCAGGGTATGGCTTAAAAACAACACCACCAAGACTGCATGTAAAAAACAGGCAGAACTTTGATTGCACTGTTGTAGCCCCCATCTTGACTTTTTGGGCCACCCCTACGGATACCCCTGCATAAGATAGTTTCACAAGATGTCAGAAAGTAAATTCCTTCTGGGGCAGGGAATAACACAGATCCAGAAGCATCGACAAGCTTACATTTCAAGGGGAACAGCATCACCTTCAGCTCAGTACCAGCCCTGGGAAAACTTCTCTTGCCCCAAAGAACGGCTTTTCTGGAATAAGTTTTCACTTGCAAATCCACATCTAGTCCATTGGTGTCCTTAGGCAACAGTTTGGTTACCCTATGTTCTTTCTGGAATCTAATGGAACAGAGAAATGAAACAGAGTGTTATTAATGACAAGGCACCTCAAGGTGTCCAAGGGGAGGGCAAGGGTGAGATTATGATATCCCTGTGGCTTGTTCCAGACCCCTAGGCACTTCAAATGTGTGGACATCCTCCTTTGGCAGTTTCATGTTGATATTACAGTAAATGTCATGGGGGACAAAATGAAATTCTATGAATTCTTCTAAGCTAGGGGTAGCCAAAAATGACCCCTAAGCCAATTCTTTTTTCCTCCTGCTTTTTCCAAATCTCCAGAAATCATACCACCAAATTTCAATGGCAAATAATTAAGAGCTGGCCAGGGCTATCGTACACGCGCATTTTTTTTTTTTTTTTGTCTGCACTCAGTCATTACTGACCCTGCAGTGACTGCCTGGACGAATCCTTGCAGTTTCCAAGGCAATTGTTTTTTGGAAGTGGTTTGCCAGAGCCTCCTTCCTAGAGCAGAGCCCAGCTGGCGAGCGCAGGAGGCGGGATTTCCGTTGCTTCGCGCCCTTTTCGAGCGAGCGCGGTTTCGCGCTTACCGGCAACTGGTCCCGTCTCTCTGTGCAAGGCGCTGCCAGCATTTTTCCTCCCACCGGAGTGAGAGTCCCCATTTATCTACTCACGTGAGTTTTCGACCTGTTGGGTTGACAGGAGCTGGGGAGGAAACAGGAGCTCACCCTGTTTAACGCGAAGGCTGGACTTGAACTGCCGAAGCGTCAGCCATTTCTGGCCGGCAACTTTCAGCGTCATTAAGCCGCTGCGCCACCGCATCATACACAAATGCAAAACACTCAGATGCAGTGCAAGTCTCTTTTTAGGTTTAATACACTGAAAAGAAACAGGGAGAAAAGGAAAACAAACCTCTAACCCACTCAAAAATCCCCCTGAAAATCTCAACCACACCTAGTTTGGCAACACCACAATATCACCACTATGCCTATTGTGGCCCTTGATCTTTCCACTCCCAAACTGTGGCAGGTGACTGAGCAACCTTTTGCTACTAACGGTCAGGGTCTATGGAAGGCCATGCGGTGGCTGGACTCAAAGAAAACAAAATGCGGGAACAGAAAGTGGACATTTTTGCTTCTGATATTTCCTTTCCCTTCCTTACATATCCTGTCCATCCCTCTCTTTTCTGTCTTCTAAGCAGCAAGCTGTGGGTGTAGACAGATAGTTCTTAGCCAGAAGTCTGAACTGATATCTTGAAAACAGCTTTAAAATTAGGCTGAGAGCTGGATAGGAGCTGCAGTCTCACTCTCCTGCTTCAGAGGATAAACTCATTTGAACTAATAGGCATAAATTACATTGAGATTAAATATTAGACAAAACTTCTTGGTGGTATAAGATGTTGGATAAGGAAATGTACTGCCTCAGAAGTTGATTAAATCTCAACCTACTTATCAGAGACGTCATAGTAATGGATTTGTTGCATCAAACAGAAGATTGGGCTAGATGACCTTGGAGAACTTTTTCAGTATTAAGATCCTAGGAATAATAGAATTGTTATCTTTCCACATGATGAACTTACTTACAGTTACCTTAAATAAAGATTCATGCAGGACACAGGTGTCAACCCTTTCTGACTCCCCCCCAAATATCCGTGTTTGGAAGCACTTTTGTTTTCAAGTTGTGGAGCTCAAAGAGTCCTGGAGAAGGAGGGTGAAAGCCAAAGGTCATCTTATGTGGGCATAACAGGTCAAGAGAACTTGCTGTCCCCAAACGATAGGTTCAGCAAGTTGTCTTTTTCACAGATAGTCAGGTGGCATATTGGAGACAATAAACTGATTTTTTTAATATTATACTTCAGTGGTGGCTTGTACGTTTGGTGTTTATGCAAAGTCCAAGATTCAAGCTTATACCTGAAGGACTTCATGCAGCAAGGCATGTAATGAGCAATGAAGAAGAATGAAGAGATGATAGAATGGATATTTACAGTGGTTGGAAGAATTACATTTTCAGATTCTGCAGTGCAGTGATTAAGGTGTTGGACTAGGATGAGGAGATCCAGGCTAGTCATGAAAGTTTAGTAGGTGATTTTGGATCAGTTACTGTCAACTCAAGTCTATCTTAAAGAGTTGTTATTGTGGAGAAAAAATGGAGGCAGAAGTGCTACGTATGCTTCATTGAGCCCCAGGAGGAAAGGGGGATGAAGATGATGATAATGATGGTAATGATGATGATCTAAAACCAGAAAGTTGACATAGAAGGCAAAGACCTGGCCCTTTTTCCCTTATGAAACAGACTTCTTGCAGAGTGATTTTTGCAAGTGTGGAAGCTACTTCTCCACTTGCATCATAAAACAATATGTATAGAGTTGTATTGTACATTGTAAAGAGTCTTCTTGATTGCAGCAATCATAATACAAATAAATAAATAAATAAATAAATAAATAAATAAATAAATAAATAAGTAAGTTTTTGCCATGATGTTATCAACCAGCTTTAATGCTATTTCTATTTCAACTCTATTCCTATTGTATGTCAGAAAAAGATCAAGACACTCAAATGTTGAAGGTTGAGCTCAGTCATTGAAAACGTGCCCACCTTAAAAGATATATCCCTATATATAGGTTGAATGAAAATAATACAAGTAATATTCTGGACTTCTCACCACGTTTGGCATACTCATACACCCTCTTGGCCTCTCAGAGATGATTTATGAAATCATGGGAATGGCATCTCCAGTCTGATCCCCTTGTTCTTGTGATACTGGCCTTGTCTCATCGCCGAACCATGATTTATGGAACTTTATCTTGTTGTTTCCATACTACGAAACACCTGCCAGCTTCAGACCATAATGATTGTAAAGATGGTCAGGACAATTTATTATTAGGTCAACAGCATTTTCTATTACCATAATAAGGGTTGGATTCTGCTAAGATTTGCTACTGTGGAAATAGAGGAAACTCTCTCTCTCTTGCTCTCCCCCTCCCTCCCCCTCCCTCTCTCCCTCCCTCTCCCTCCCCCCTTTCTCTCACTCACTTACACACACACACACACACAAGCTAGCACCTGAAGCTATCCTTCAATGATGCTTTGTCGACAAGTTTCTAGTTTGAAGATCTAGGGCAGGCCCTATAAAACAATTGGTAAACCAAAACAGAACACAGAAAAGTAACTTCTCAGTTGAATGTGGGCTAGACAAAAGTATTTTGATGCTGATGCTTCCCTGGAGCAGAAGGATTTTGCATCATGAGGATTGTCTAAAAAAAAAAGAAGAAGCATTTTTAAAAAACCTGTAAAAACAGCCAACACAGTTCAGAGAGCCAAATTGCATGACAGACCCAGAAGCTAGTCAAAAGCTGCTGCCACTGTCACCAGCTCAACCGCTTATTCAGTTTGCCAATGGGCCAGATGCTGCCAGTTGCTTGGGAAGACTCCTCCACAGCTTGATCTCCAGGCCCTGTGAGCTCCTTCCAAAAAGCAGCAGTGTGGCATGCTGAGATGAAGGGAATGCCAACAGCCCACTGCAACTATCCCCTCCTCCTGTTAAGAGTTAGGACTGGAAAAGGATCTCCTGAAATCTTTTTCATTTTCATGCAAAAAATACAAATAAAAAAAAAAACAAATTAGGAATTAACCAAAAAGCCCACCCCCACCCCCCCAATTTCATGTCCTGTATATGTAGCAGTGGGCTAAGCATAAAAAGAAAGATTAACTTGCCTAGGCTGTCACGTGATCAGCATGCAGCATTGTTACCAATTGTTATTGTATTACTACTTTTAGAATTTTTAAAAAAATATTTGAACTATAGTTATTGTGGTATGGATTGTTTTAAGTATACCTGAGGAAATGATGGAACAGATCAAACCGCTTATAATAGATACATGATTTTTTCCCCACAAAAAGCTTGCAGTAAGAGCTGGAACATGCCTGATGAAAAATTATGATATTCTCTGCAATGCTTGGAGAAGAAACGAAAGGTCCGTTCTTGCCATTAGGTTTCCCACAGCGGCTGACCAGATGTTTTCTGTTGCAACTAATCCTGAGGGCTATAGCAGTGCCGTCCCACTCATGTTCCTCAGCAACAGAGGCACGCTACATCCAAAACGCTCCATGAATTCGTTTAAACATCTTGTTAAATCATACAATATTGCCGATAGAATTACATCTTGTGATGAAGCATCCCCTGGTCTTCGGCGTGAATATATCACTGTAGGCAAAAACATCAACTTTGCTCTAAAATGCACATTCAGGTGCCAAACGGCCTTGGGACAGTGCAAGGCATGCTGTCTACATTTCCAATGATGCCTTCCATCAGCGGCATCCATGGAGGGGGTGGGGATAAATTCAGCCTAGACAGTAGTTGTGGCATCATTAAAAAAACCCACCCCTTTTGTACACGCATCGACATCACGGGCATATACAAAGCCGAGGGGCTTTGATCATGACTTTGTGTGATGGAAGGCAGTAGAGATCCAGGTTCTCAGGAAAGAGGGAGCGCATTCCAGGAAGGGAAAGGGAGAAACGAGAGGCAACATAGTCCAGAGCAGGAACATGGGAAGAAGAAGAGACTTAAGATAGCCACTCCCTAGATTAGTGTTTCTCAACATTGGCAGCTTTCAGAGGTGTGGACTTCAACTCCCAGAATTCCCCAGCCAGCCTTGGGGAAGGCTGGCTGGGGAATTCTGGGAGTTGAAGTCCACACCTCTGAAAGCTGCCAAGGATGAGAAACACTGCCCTAGATTCTCCCAGAGCATATCTATTAGATTAGCATAGTACAGATTTAGTCTCGCAAGATTCTGTCTATATGATGTAAGCAATAAAGATCTGAGCTTGGCTGAATTGTTCCCTTGTAGTTCTTGGGCTAGGCCTGACACTTTGCAACTATTTTCTTGCTGTTTTGACCCCCACGTGGATGCCACTGTGACCTCAGTGTAGCATCCTGGTCTCTATATGAAATTTAAGCAGCAGGCAGAAATTAAAGTCATGGCTTTCAGAATTCACAGCAGGCTGCTTAATTTCCCACAATGCTCTGCAGCAACATTGCAGAGAGGGACTATGGGAATTTTAAATGGCCGATCTTATCCCTAGCCATCTGAATTCTGAAGAATAAAAACCACAAGGCAGGCATCAGTACTGAATATTCCTGGTGTGTTTGTGCAAACAGCTTCATTTCTGCCCCAGATAGAAACATGATTCAAAGTAAGCAGCCAAGCTAGGTTATGAAATTGATGAATATGCTTGTGCGCACGTGTGGATAGGCTGTGCTTTATTTGTGCATCTTGCTGAGCAAAAAGGTGAAAGGAGAGAGGGTGGAAAAAAGGAGGGAAGAACAAGTATTAAGAAATGGAAAAGGCTGCAATAAATGTGTATGAGAGAGCAAGAGAGAGAGAGAGAGAGATTTTGCAGAGTTTTCCTTTTGAATGATGCTCATAATTAATTCGATTTAATTCCATTTAAACTGGACCTCAGTATGGTATGGAAAATATATCACAAGGCAAAAATTATATCACGCAAGAGATGCTGCTGTTGTTGGAATGCTGGATTGGGAATTCTGGGAGTTGAAGTCCACCCATTTTAAGCTTCCCAGCTGTTTTCTAAGTAATCAAGTGTTGCCATGTCTCACACAAAGAACAAAATATAAACATCCTTCTCTTTCATTACAATCAACAGATGTGTTATTAAGATTTAACAGGGACTTTTTGACACACAAACTCAGCATGGACAAACCAGGAGCCCCAACCCCTCCCACACACCGTACTGACTTGTTGTGTGTTCAGTGTGGAAGGTCAGAAGCCCAACTGAATTCTGTTGAAGACCCCACCCTGGCAGGACAAGGTTATGGATGAAAGCATCTGCCCTTTGATCCTTGGCAAGCAACTGTCCTCCACAGAAAACAAATATTAATCTTCATTTCCTGTTCTGTATGTAAGGAACACTTTTCTGTTTCAATTTACAGGTTAATAGGCCTCTTTTTCATGATATAAGTCTTAGGCCTTTATCTGCAATCTCCTGGAGGAATTAAAAAAAAAAGTTCTCAGTGGAATGTAGGAAGTTTAGTATTATCTACAGTGACAAGAAGACTGGAGATTTTCCTAGTCCTCCATAGATCTTCTACATGCAAAGGTGATGCTGTACCACTGAGATAGAACTCTTCCTTTACAGGTTAATGTTGTGATGGTTCCCCCCAAAGAAACATTCATCCTCCAGTAACTAGATTAATTTTGGTCTGGAGAAGAGATTATGCGGGCAAATTAGCTCTGATCTAACTGGAATAATTGATCTGATCTAGATTCTCATTTGGCTTCAATTCAAAGATTTCAATTAATATGGCAAATTTGGTTCAATGCTTTGACTTGAAGCACTGAAACATGTTGATTCAATTTCAGCTTCAATCAAATTGGAATAAAAGAGCTTTTGTGCAGCATAAATGATCTTCCAAATCATCAAGGTGATTCAGAGGCACTGGAATAGATAATTTTATTTGAACTGTTGATTTGATTCAGAAAGTTGATTCAATTCGGAAATTGAGTTGAATTTCTTCTGAATCAGATCTCTGAATCAAAATTTTGCAGAAAGCTAGTAGACAGGACTAGCTTTGTGAGAGCCTAAATAAAAAGAAAAGAGAAGAATTAATGCAAGGCTCACGACTTAGGATAAGAGTTGAAGGAAGTGAGTATGTTTTGTTTAAAGAACGAACAGTTAAGGGAAGACATGATAGCAGTTTCCAATACATGAAGGGCTGTAACAGGGAAGAATGCATTCTCCATAATGCCCAGGGGTAGGACAAAGAACCAATGGGTGGAAGAAAATTCAAATTCAAAATGAGGAATTTCCTGAACATGAGAATTATTATACAGTGAAAAAGCCTGCCTCCTGGAGGTGTGTGGGTCCCATCACTGGAGATTTTTAAACAAAGGTTGGACAACCATTTGTCTGGGATGGTATGAAGATTCTTGCCCTGGGCAAGGAATTTGACTAGAGGACCTTCAAGGTCCTTCCTAACCCTGGGATTTTGTGATGAAGAGAAGATGGAGAAATGTCATCTGAAATTAAAAGACACTTGCTCCTTGGGAGGAAAGCTATGGCAAACCTAGATAGCATATTAAAAAGCAGAGACATCACCTTGCCGACAAAGATCCGCATAGTCAAAGCTATGGTTTTTCCAGTAGTAATGTATGGCTGTGAGAGCTGGACCATAAAGAAGGCTGAGCGCCGAAGAATTGATGCCTTTGAACTGTGGTGCTGGAGAAGACTCTTAAGAGTCCCCTGGACTGCTAGGAGGTCAAACCAGTCAATCTTAAAGGAAATCAACCCTGACTGCTCATTGGAAGGATTGATAATGAAGCTCAAGCTCAGATACTTTGGTCACCTAATGTGAAGAGAGGACTCCTTGGAAAAGACTCTGATGCTGGGAAAGATTGAAGGCAAAAGGAGAAGAGGACGGCAGAGGATGAGATGGTTAGGTAGCATCACTGAAGCAATGAGCATGAAACTGAGCAAACTCAGGAAGGCAGCGAAGGACAGGAAGGCCTGGTGCGATATGGTTCATGGGGTCACGAAGAGTCGGACACGACTTAACAACTGAACAACAAAGAAGATTCTTTCCCTTTTGTACTAGGTTTTCTTGGTTCCCAGTTCTACTGGAAAGTCTAGCCTTTCTCAACTTCCCCCTTCTTGGTCGGAATTAGAGGAAGTAAACTTGGAAGGGGAGGGTTGGGGCTTGGTATTTGGGGAAGAGAATTGATGGAACCTGTTGAGTCAGAGAGAGAGAGAGAGAGAGAGAGAGTGCTTGGTTGGGGGAAGAGGAATTTCATGGACATCGGACAGAATCAATACCAAAATCCTTACTCAAGCCAAGTCCAAAATAGCTGATCACCCTGTTTTCTGGCCCTTTGCAGAATCTCATTTCTTAGGGCAGAGCTTGATTATTTTTGGAGAAAGGACATACAAAGAAGGAGAAGAGCAGTTTGCCTTTTTTTACCAGCTTTGGGCTTTTGTGTTGTTTCTGGCACTTGTCTCCCATACATAATATAAATGAAATGATAAAAATTGAGGAGACTTTTCAGCTCATTTAAGATCTGAATGCTGGAAAACTTGAAAAATATATAGATTAAAATCTTGAGTCAAGCTTGACTATTGGTGATTTCATGAATTTCATGATTTCACACAGTTCTTGGCAACCTATGGAAGTGTTTTGCCATTGCCTTCTTTTGTTTTTCTTTACTTCCTACTGCAGGCTCCAGTTTTGGAATTTCCTGATAATCTTCCTTCCAATACTAACAGGCCTGAGCCTGCTTAATTTTTTTGGAGAACACCTGAGGTTGCAACCCTGAACACAAGGTTACTTTCCCTCCTCACCAGTATTTAAGATCATGTCCTGGATTCTTTCTTCCTCTTCCTTCTTTTGCAAGAAGTACAACAGTCAAAAGCATTCCCAGGTTGACCAGCCTCTGGCTGCCATACTAGCACTCCTCTAAACCAAGTTACTTTGGTTTCTTCTGAGTATCTCATGGCTTTGCAATATGCATGGAGATTGATGATAAAATCTCATCAAGGCCTGCTAAAAGATTTCCTTTATCTGTTTTGGTTGGCTTGATTACACTGATTAGGGAAACACAGGAGAATATCATGTGATGGGGATTAAATAATGCAATTAGCTTTAATAATTTCACTTAAAAATAGAATTAAACTGGAACAAAAGAAATAAAGAGGTGGGGACGTGTTCTGCTTACAGTCTTTCAGATAAACCATGATTTTTTTCTCTTCTCACTTTCTTTCTCTCTTTCCTTCACCTTTGCAAAGCTGAATTTTAACAGCCAGATGACTGCATAAAGAGAAGATGTTAATCTACATAATGGTTCTTCTATAGAGCACTTTTCAGGAACTGTTAGAAGATATATGTGGTCACCTAGTTCCTTTGATATCTTTTTGCTATCTCCTCCGTGGGGTACAGGAGTAGCCTATGAAATCACAGAGAAATTAACAGAATGCCATAAAATAACTTAATAAAATAGATAAGTAGAAAAGTCTGATGGCAAGATAGAGTGTTTCACCATTTCATTACACTTTGCCTCCTGTAATTTATTGCGCCAACTTCCCATTTCTACTATCAGATATTGGCTCAGTGCAATGAGGATGAATATGAAACTGGTGCAAACACATTAAGAATCTTAGGTGAAGTCTGATTGTAACAGCATGTGGGGATACAAGGAGTCCGCAGAACTCTCCTCTTGCATGTGTACTAGGCCCTATAAGGGGAATGTTGGATTGTCAGTTTTGCATCTCCCCCTTAATATTTTAGTCTGGGCTGGTCCACCGGAGTTGGGCGGCCAAAAAATTTAAATAAATAAATGAATAACCCAGGGGAAGTAATAACACTGACATTGACAAGATTCTGTAAACTTCCCCCTTGTTTGGGGTACCAGACAAACCACTCAAACAGGATGTCTGCTTAAGGTTTTTTTTTAAAACTAAAATGTATTTTCCTTTTGTGTGGAGTGCAGGATTTTTGTTGCTACACGACCTGTGATGGGTCAATGATTTTTGCATGTTTCCTTTGCAGTGTGAGGTCTGCAAGTTTGAAGATGATTGTCTCCAAGCTGCTTGAAGGATTAGGGAGAGGGTATGCTGGCATATGAAAGTGGTCTATCATAACAAATAAGAGAACCTAAGATGGATCAGGTCAAAATTGCATCTAACTCACCATTCTGTTTCCACAGTGGTCAACCCCATGGTAATTCCACAAACAGGACACCAGGTAGTTCCTTTGATTTGTCCCAAATCTCATAATTTAATTAATTAATTAATTAGGTAAATTTATATAGCCACCCATTTCACCTATGTGACTCTGAGTGGCGTACAAAGTTTAAAAAACACATAGCAATGCAACAAAATAAGAAAAATAACCAAAAAACTCCAACACAAATAATTTAAAAATGTTAAAAACAAAAAGATCAATTAAAAACCATTAAACAAAACAGCAACAACAATAAAAAAAACCCACATCCTAATCCACAAGAAAGCACACTCAATTCAGCTTAAATTTAATTCAACTTCATTTGATCATTAGTATGATAAGAATGTGGGTGGGGGGAGTCTTCCTATCACTTTTTATATTCCTCCATATATTTTTCTGGCCTCCTGACTGCCTTCTAGAAAAATCCATGATTGTGGCTTCCTTTTTTGAGATGCCTTGAATCAGACTCTCACTCAAAGAAATATAGGATAGGGGACACTTCTTGATGTTGTGACACATTTATTTTTATGACACATAGAAAAGGTGCATAATGCAGCATGAAGAAACAGGATAATGCTCACATGTGTGATTGTAATGATATGTTGAGGGGATATATAACAGGGTTTATTGCAACATAGTAAGCCCAAATGTAATTTACCTACCCTCTGAAAGCAGCCTGTGTGAGAGAATCCCCTATAGTATTTGTCTGTGCTAAGAAAAAACAATTTTTTGGTGCCTTCAGGTCAGTATTGATTCCTGGCAACTGCCGGGACTAGTCCCTGCAGTTTTCTTGGCAAGGTTTTTTGGAAGTGGTTTGCCATTGCCTCCTTCCTAGGGCTGAGAGAGTGACTGGCCCAAAATCACCCAGCTGGCTTTGTGTCCAAGGCAGGACTAGAGCTCACCATCTCCCAGCTTCTAGCCTGATGCCTTAACCACTACCCCAAAATGGCTCTCCACTAAGAATTATAGGAGTTGAAATCCAACACATCTGGAGGGCACCAGGGTGGGGATGGCTGTGCCAAGCACAGTCAGACCTGGAAGAAGAGGCTGAGGTGTTTTTGAAAAGGGTTCCTCATAAGTGTCCAACTAGCACTCATTATTCTTCCAACCTTGGCAAATCTCAAGATTTTGTTTACTTTAGTGAAGTGTTAATTCAGAATCTTTTAGTTGAACAATCCAATAATGATCAGCAAATACTTTTGACTGTTTTATTAAGTACCATGTTTCTTCCACGTAACGTATCTTTTTTTGTTTTGGGATGGAGGTAGGAGTGGGTAGGGAAGGAGTCAAAATGTATCTGAGCCATCTCAATTCAGAGAATTCTTTAATGTCCATACAGACATCATAATACTACTTTCCTCAAACCCAGCCACAGTGTCTTAATAATAATGAAGGATTTGTTTGTTCCTGTTTTGCTATTGGGGAAGTACTGTTCTGCACAACCCCATCTCACAATTGAAGATATTGAAAAGAAACTCTCATTTCTCTCAAACAAAATCTTGTTTAGCGTAATTGGGAAACAAAATCCAAGGCACGACAAGCAGATGAAGAGATGGGTCTTTTGCTAATATGGGTGATTTTGGTTATTAGTAGCTTCCATTAAGTTATATGGGAGAAATCACATATTACTGGCTGAAATTACAAGGGGAAGTGCAGGTATTTCATCAAATGTAGGTTCTGACCTTTCTTCTAATAACGGGAAAAGTGTCATCTGCTGAGAACAATACATTAAGAGGTCTCCAATTCACAGATCCTTTTCTTGATTTTTCTCAGCCCTGCCTCGTTCTCAGTATTTTTCTTGTCTACTAAACTCACACAACAGCCCTGCTCAAAAGTCTTTTTAAAACCACTACAGGGGCCTCTGTTTTGGACTCAGGAATATACTTGTTAAAACCACCAATCTAAGTCCACCCTTGCAGGTTCTGAGACAAAGGCCTAATGTATTTCTCTAAGCTTTTTAATGAAAGCTCATTTTCGGTCACAAGTCTCATTATCCTCAGCCAGCATGACCCTTGGTTGCAGGAAGTCACCTTACAGTGTGGACATGTTCTTGGGACACTTAGTTCTTCCTGCACCGTGTGCATGATAAGAATCATTTTAATCTGCTGAAATAAATCCATCAACCTTTCACTTTGTCCCAGGGGTGAGCAGACTGCCTTTGCGGTTTGTAAACCATGCTTAGCATGGTATTTAAATCAAAAAGTGTGAGCCACACGCAGTCCCTTGATTTTTTTTTTTTTAATTGTTTGTGGAGACCAATCATGGTGGTGAAATTTGGCAGCAAAATGCTCAAAATTGGCAGCACAGTTATCTGTCATTTTAAAGGTTATTTGAATATTTTAAACATTAGGATTGGCTAAAATACACAGCTAACTTGTTGTTCCCTGCTGCCCCAAAGCATCTAAAGAGCTATGGAGAAAAACATCAGAAAATGCAGGGCCCGCATTGTGCTAGGCCAAGGGTGGGCAATTTTCTGATGGGCAAGGGCCGCACTTAACATTGGTAAAACCACATCATGCGTGTTGGCAGGGCTCAGTTTCTATGTGGACTTTTAAATGGTGACTTCTATTTTAGGGTTTATACCACAGTTTTCCTGTGTTTCCTATCGCAAAGCTGTCAGTTTTCAGAAATCATGAGCCGAAAGGCCTCCACGTACCATGAAAAGGGATCCCATATGGTACGTACAGACCTAGGACTACAATTTCTCTCTCCCTGCTCAACCTATAACATGGCTTATGAACCAGAATGTTTGCTTCACATCAAAATCACGGAAGTTCATTTTGGCATAATGTGGCCCATGAAATGTTTTTAACTACAAGAAGAAAAGATGCTGGCAAGGATCGCCATCCCCAGGACTCTGGCAGGCACAGGCTGACCCAAGTGGTGATGCTGGGCCTGTCTGCTTTGGTCTCCCTCATCTGACTCACTTTGGAAAGCGAGCCCTAGATTTAGCCCTGAATGTACCTGTATCTGCACGTTCACCCCCATGTAAGTATGTGTAAGATTGAAGCCCTCGCCACGATGCAATATCAAGACTCCAGATGAGAAGCCTTGTGGAAATGGGACATGAGGGTGCCATTCCTGCAATATTTACCTGGCACAGGGTTATTCCCAATAAGCTCTTCTGTTCATCTCCTTTCTGGCATTCAATCAGGCCAGTTACATCTCCTTAGCTTCCTTAGCTGGCTGAATAGCACAGGTCATCCCCTTCCCACAGCCCAGACTTTGCAGCCCGCTGGGCTGTGATGTGTTGAGACAGAACACTTAGCTGGTCTGAGAGTTTCATTTAAATGTGAGTAACCCTTTCCCCTCCAGTAGTGACCTGCTCCCTGTTAATTTGGCCAGGAGGATGCAAGCGAAGAGAAGATTAAAGGGAGACAAAGTAACTTCAAACAGTTGAACAGCTATTCTGAAGAAGATGGAGCAGGCTCGTCCTCTTTTGCTCTGAAGGGCAGGGCAGAAGGAATTGATAAAGAATTGCAGGAAAGCACATTTCAATTACACATTAGGGGACTCTTTGTAATGAGACAAGGTGGTCAGCCATGGAACAGGTTGCTTTAATAAATCAATGCCTAATTCCTTTGTTGGAGTTATTTAAGCAAAGACTGGACAGTGATCAGTCACTCTAGCTACTTCCTATATTACAGATCTTGCACTGAATATCAGATTCAGCTAGACATTCTTCAAGATCTTTTTGAGCTTTTTGATTCTAGGATATTAGGAAATCTGAACTATTTAGTTGTTTCCCAGATTTGTATCATGCCTTGCTGCAATCAAGCAATGCCTTAAGGAAATTGATATCCAATCAAACCTGATGTCCCTACCTAAGAATTTCTAAGTAGTTCTTGCACTCCTTTCAGACCTGCCAGATATCTAAATCAAATTTCTGTCTCCCAAACTAAGGGGGACCTTAACCTTGGCATGGTTCAATGTGCTTCCACCAGCGGTTTTAGAGGGGAGGTACAAGGGCGTGCCATTCAAATCCAGACTGTGCCCATGCAGAGGAGTCACTGAAACCACTAAATATGTTTTATTATATTGTTTATTTTATGCTGACACTCGCTGTAAGCTGTTAACCACACATTTAACTAAATTCCTGGACATTCCAATTCGTTTTATTTAGAACTCTTACTTTTGGATTCAAATGACTCTATTTCTTTAAGTGTGACCAAATTTCGTCATGTAATATGTAAGATGCACAGCAGTTTGATTGATATGCTTACCCAATTAACTAATTACTATAATCAATTCTAGTTTTATGTATGCAATGTGTTTTATGGGCTGATCATTGACTGCAATGATCACACCTTGCCTCCAGGAGCTATAGGAACATACATAGCACTTCCTCCTCCAACTAGAGATGCAGAAATGCATTTCCCTAGGGATTGCATTTGTGACATCAGGCTCAGAATAGAAAAAAAATGTTGGACAATAAGATGAACTGTTCAAATGGGTTTGACTTGAATATATGTCACTAAATTCTACTGTACTTCATTTTAAAGAACAACTTTACCTTATTTCAGATGTTTTAACTTGACTTTTAGCTATCAGATAATAAAGAGTCATCTTGCATATATGTAAACAATTACGCTAGGAGGATGAAACATAAAGAAAGATATAGTTACTATCAAGTGAGTTGTTTGCTTTATGTGTCATCAACTTGGTGTTAACTTTTAGCAACCACACAGATAGACCTTCTCCAGGATGATCTGTCCCCGGCCTGGCCATTCAGATCACTGAATGGTGCACTCTTGCTATTGTAATCAAGTCCATCCACCTTGCTACTGGTCATCCTTTTCTGTTTCCTTCTACCTTTCCCAGCATTATGGATTTCTCAAGGGAGCTGAGTCTTAGCATAATGTGTCCAAAATATGATAATTTGAGTCTGGTCATTTGTGACTCAAGTAAGAACTCTGGATTGATTTGTTCTCTGATCTATTTATTTTTCTGTCTGTCCATGGTATTCTCAGGAGTCTTCTCCAACACCAGAGTTCAAGAGGGTCAGTATTCTTTCTATCCTGCTTCTTCAAAATTCACCTTTCACATCCACAGACTATCACAAGGAAAACCATTGCCTGCACGATTTTGATTTTTGTAGGTATAGATATGTCACAGCATCTGAATATTTTTTCCAAGGCCTTCCTTGCTTACAAGGTGATGTATTTCTTTGATTTTATTCCATAGTTCCTCTTGTTCTCTGTCAATGAGGACTTAAAAAAATCTTGATGTTCTTCTTGGAAATAGTATGTGCAATATGTACTCAAGTTCATAAGACTGGAACTGTTGGCTTTGTTCTTACACTTTAGCTTGATTTGGGACTTGTACATGAGCAGTCTTTGCTATTCTAAATGAGCTCTTCTACCTTCTACTACCAATAATATAGTCAGTCTGATTTCTGTGTGCTCCGTCTGGTGATATTCGTGCATATTGGCTTGTTTGGTTGTTTAAAGACCAAATGAAGGAATAACTGGTTTGGCAGAAACTGAGTCATTATCCTGTTTCATTTCTGCCTCCTAGGCCACATAGTTCAACTACGTTTTCCTCCTTACTATTCAGAATTTGGCATTCCAATCTCCTAGCACAAGCAGCACATCTGCCTTGCGTGTTCTGCTGATTTCAGATTGAACTTGACCATAAACCTCATAACACCTCTTCTTCTGCATCAGTGGTTGGAGAACAAACCTAAACAATTGTCATATTAAAGGGCTATCTGTGAAGTCTAATTTGAACTGAGGAATCCGCCTATTTCAGCACTGAATTATCAATCACTTTATATTGCCTATCCATGAGGGTTTTTTGATAAATTACAAGAGTGGTTTTGCATTGCCTTCTTCCATGCAGTATGGAGTGATGCCTTTGCCATCATCACTAAAGTGATCATCTGCCTCCAGCATCATCCTATATTGCTGTTGCCCAATGTAGGTGCCTGCTAGCTTAGCTGGGCAGCTTGGATGACCATTATACTTTGGGTGACATTGCTGGGAATAAATATTCTTGGGGTATACTCCTGGCATTCTTTGCTCATCCCTCCCAAGAACTCCCCCACCACACTGAGGCAGCATGGAGATTTGGGTGTTTATATGTGTGTGTGTGTGTGTGTGTGTGTGTGTAGGGATTAGTTTGTGACAACATCAGAAATCAACTTTAAAATGCCTATTGGGATATGAATAGTTCTCAACATCCTCATAAATTCAGAATAAAAGAGGGTGTTTCTTTTTTTTTTTTTTAATTTCCTCAGGGAGAGAATTCCATAATTGTGGTGCCATCATTGAAAAGCTTCAATATTTCTAGCCAATTATTTATTAAAGATGAGTCAAGGTATCATGATGTTGATAGTAAGGCCTTGCTAGGTTTACATTGGCAGAATATGCTTGGTGATGATGTAGAATTTTAGAAGTTCTACTTGACACAAGGGAAACTAGCAGCAAGTACAATGTTTTTCAAGGCAGAAAAGAGGAGTCTGATTTTCCCTCTGCCCTTCCAACTCTATGATACTGTATGATTTCACTGCTAGGTAACTCCAAAAGCTCTGTTTATGGGGTGTCACTGCTTAGATTTCCCTTTATTTAAGATAAACTGCCATCACCAACTGTTGTTCATGTGACAACTTCACAGAAATGTATTGGCACTCTGCTTCTTCCCAAATTCCTAATCCTAATCTTGATCAGTTTCAAATACTGTCGTGGCTTCAGTGTAGCCAAAGCCTGCTTTTCTCCCTCAGTTTTTCTCTTAAGCATCAGCCCTGATTCTTGCATAATATGACCAAATATATTGAGATCAGTACAGAGAATATCAGAGACCGCAGAAAGGGATTCTCTGAAGTGGAACAAAATAGTCAGCCCTGAAAGGGGACTTGGGTTGGAATTTTCTCTTCTGTTGGCATGTTTAAAACATATTCCACAAGCCAAATCTGCGTTGCAGCTTCTGTATCTCTTTTATGCTTGAGTGTAACAGGACATTGTTAAAGGAAAGCAATTTTAATATCCAAGGGGAGATAGATTGGAGGAGTTCCATGGAATTGACAGTGGAATGCAGGTCTGTTTTCTGCTCTCCTTCCTAGCTCACCCTTAAAATATATATTTTTTTTTAAAAAAGCAGCTCCCTGGTAACTAATAAATGTGCTTTTTCATAACCCAGATTTAAAATTATGCCTCCAGTCCAGAACCTCATTAATGCTCCAGTGCATGCATGGAGCTTTTCAAAGGGTAAGCTAGACCTGGTTATTTTCAGTTGTTGTTGTTGCTGCTGCTGTGACACTGTCATTTGCACAGTACTCCAGAGTCTCAGAATGGAGTGTCCATCCAAGTCAGCGTGCATTCTATGTGCACATTTGGATCTGCTTATTTTTTTATTTTTATTTATTTATTGAAAACATTTATGTGGCTACTCATCTTAAAACCAAACTCTGATGGCTTCCCCAGTGCAGCCTACAACACTCTCCTTCCACTCTGACTATCCTATCCCAGCGCTTGGCGGAAAAGCCAGCACCTAAGTGCTTTCTGGAAGATTAGAAGGGTGGGGGCCTGCTGGATCTCAAAGGGCAGGGTCTGCCACAGAAAAGGCATGTTTCTGAGGTCCTACAAGATGGCAATATTTAAGGGAAGGGACCTGGAATGTGCCTACCATATCCAATCTGGTGGGACAGGAGATACCCTCGGGGAAAGGCAGTCCTGCAAATAGCCTGGTCCTGGGCTGTGTAGGGCTTTAAAGGTGATAACCACCACCTCAAATTGCACCTGGAAGGAAACTGGGAATCAGCATAGCTTACACAACAGCGGTGTAACATGGGTGAATCTAGGGGTGCCCAACACTGCACATGCCGTTGTGTTCTGGGTCACTTGTAACTTCTGGGTGGTTTTCAGGGGCAGCCACATGTAGAGCACATTGCATTAGTCCAAATGGGAAGTGACCAAGCCTCCTAGTCCAGGAAAGGGCACAATATATGCACAAGATGAATCTGTGCAAAGGACCCCCTAGACATGGCTGCCACCTGCTCCTCAAGCACAAGCTGCAAGTCTAGGAGGACCCCCAAATTGCACACTAGCTCAGTATGGAGGAGTGCCACCCTGTCCAGAGTCAAAGATGTCATACCACCAGACCCTGGGAGGCCAAAAACCCAAAGGCACTCTGTCTTGCCAGGGTTGAATCAAAGTCAGTTCCTCTCTATCCACTCCCTCACAGCCTCCAGGCACTTGGTCAGCACCGCAACAGCATCACCTGCCTGGCTAGGGTGGAGATGTATAAATGGGGATCATCAGCATACTGATGATAGTGCACCCCGTGCCAATGAATGACCTAACCCAGGGGCTTCATGTAAATGTTAAAGAGGAAAGGAGATAGACCCGAGCTCTGAGGCACCCTGTATTGCAGGGGCCTAGGGCTTGTCCTCCCCCCACCCCCACCGACTGGAAGTGGCCAGAGAGAAAGGAGAACCCCTGCAAAACAGTGCCTCCCAGCCCCCAAAGCCGGTCCAGAAGGATACCATGGTCGACACTATCAAAAGCCACTGAGAGCTTACAGGCAGCAGGATCAAGTCATAACACATTTCTTGGACTGACTCCTGCTCCTTGGCTACACCATTTCAGGTTAACAGAGATGAATGTTAGAACTGCATTTCAAACTGGTCTTTGATTTACTTTTTATTGTAAAATGAATGGATGTCATAACAATGCTGTGTATTTTAGTTTTCCTTTCCAGTAAACCCAACCAGAGCCAACAAAATGCATTTTAAGTGATCTCAGAGGGCATGTGGCAGTAGTATTTCTATTTTGGGGCTAAAACAAACAAACAACAAACAAAAAATCAAAGAATATATTTAGGACCAGCACTAAACTGATGCCACAAGTCCTGCTTCTTCCACCCTGATCTGGCCTCTAGTGCAGGATGTCAAGAAGGTATGGGCAATCATTTTTGGCCTTGGAATTCACCATAAACTTTTGTCCTGGTCCAGGTGACATGGCCAACCATGTGATTTCATAAGAATGGACAGGGTGAAAATTTTTGGATTTTTTAAAAAAAATATTTTCAGGGGACTAGGGAGATTTAAAGAGTAAATGTCCTTTAATCTTCACCATGGGGGAAAATCAACCCCTTTCTGAGTGGGCTTAAGGCATTACTGACATCCTGTAAATCCTGCCCAAGCCCCCAAATTCAAAAATATCCTAACAAGTTAGTTTTACCCATTTTGGAGACCATAAATGGGGTCTTGGAAGGGGTCATATGGCCCACAGACTACATGGGTTACAGACCCACAATGCAGAGTGAGGCTGTCTGGGACAGGCAGAAAGATCAGGGCCCCAGATGGTCTGATTCCAGGTCCATGGGAGATAATTATTTATTGCCAGTCCAAGCAGCTGGGGGCAGATAATATAGGACTTTCCAGGTTTAAGTTTCATTCCTCCCATTTCTGTACTACGTAAGGAATTGTTTGGTTTGCTTTTTAAGTAGACATGGAAATGTAAATTCCAATATTTCTCCATAGATAAGAATTTTTGAATGTAAGTCTGCCTAATGTATACACTTTTAGTAAAGGCATTTTTAAAAAATACAATGCAATTTCATATATAACTTTTCCTTATACCTATGTCTGGGCACTTTTCCCTCAAATATGTCTTTTGTGGACAAATTTGAGTGAAGAACAGCATGGCAATGCTGAAGAAACGCACATAGTCTGGATGCCAGGTATGAAATATTTTCATTCCAATTGAATCCTGTAGTAGCATCATGTAGATAGGACATTCTTGAGGCCATTATAAAATCAAGCACATGACATTCTGGAGATGTGTCAGGGCAATGCAGCAGATGAATAGAGAGGAGCTTCATTTTCTTCCCTGCAAAAATGGGCTCACATGTGGGGTACTGTATTATCTGGCTAGTGTTATTTCACACAGTCACACAATCAGTTTATCTCAACAGGCACATGGAAACATGAATCCTGTTGATGTTGTTGTTGGTAAGAAGACCTGGAGACATCTTGGTAAATAGAAGCCAATATTCCTTCACTGTGCTGGACAATGATTTAGATCTTTTCCTCTGCTAAGTGAAATTTGATCTGTGGCAAGGTATAATGTATGTGAGCTCCATGCTAAAGTTGCAAAGTATCATTGGGTTCAGCCTGAATTGGTCTTTTGCAGTGTATTTTGTGGAAATTAGAATGTAGAAACAAAACCTATTCTCCTTCTCCTCTACTACCCCTTTGACTGGGTTGAATGAACATATCATTATGGCCTTGTTCCTTTTCTCTGTTTCCCCCTTTTAATTTACAAAGGAAATGCACCATCCTGATACTATAGCATGCGCCCAATCAATGAAATATTCTGAATTTCCTATTTACTAAGCTTTTAAAGCAGTGTGTGTAAATTCTTTCACTTTAATTATATACTTCAAGGATGTATGAGCCCTCTCCCCCCAAAAAACTGTTGTAGGGAGGGGGGGAATCAATTGGACAAAAAGCCACATCTCTGCCAGAAAAAGGAGAAGGAAAACCTATTAAACCGGTAAACATTTATTTTCAGCTGGAAAATCTGCTATTAATTCATATAGTGATTTTCCCAACTGAAATAATGAGTCAAGCTGAGCGAACTGAACATTAACAGGGAGTAAAGCAAAGCTGTATGGAAACAGGGTGGTACTTTTAGGGAATGTTCAGACCTGAGAGCAAATGCCTTTTCTTCTCAAAGAATTCTGATGTCAAATATTCTCCAAAGGTTCTCTGAAATAGCCAGATACTTGCCAGATACTTATAAAGTATTTAATCTCTGTGCTTATAGTATCCATTGATATTTGATTTCAATGATCTCTGACAGTAAAGGCTTATGATAGCTGACCTGCAATGACATATATTATCTGGCAGGATTTGACAGCTAACTTGCAATGGAATTTGATATCAAACTCGGATAGTACTAAGTAGCATTGTAAACCACCACACAGGCATCTGGTATAAACCATGATTGTGAAAAATGATGAAGCCTGACATTGGACACAAGTACGGATGTCATGTGGTTTGCTTCATGATGCCACAATGCATATTTCATGATTCGCCCTCCCTTGTCCCTTTGCCAATGGACCAGCTAACATATTTTTGAGTATTCAGCTGGTACTGAATATATTTACAGAATGCAATTTTCAGGAGAGCCAAGCCCAGAAATCATTGCTGAAATACCTAAGAACAATTTGGTTGGACCAGGCTAAGGCCGATGTTAGCTCAGTATTTGCTTCTTTCTATAGACAACCCATGGCTTCTGCGGTACTCACAAATAAGAGATGAAGTAGACGTACTTCTCCCTAACCAAGAATTCACATTGTCCACTGTGACAAATGCTAAAATTCAACAATAGCAGCACTTTATGGAATGTATCGGGCTAGGACAATAACAAACAATCATAGCTTCCTCAAGGCTCTGGAATGCAACTGGAAGGGGGAGATGCCAGATTACTGGAGGAAGGCTCAGGAGAAATAGCTGTTGAAGAAGTACCATTCCCAAGATCAACTATCGGAGTATACTGGTAGGACCAGGCACCACATTTTAATAGATTCAGAGAAGCTGGAACTGGTTCTGAGCAAGGCAGCAAGGATGATTGTGAAAGTAGAAGTTAAGCCCTATGAAGAGAGATTGAAGAAGGTGAGGATGTTGAGCCTTGAGAAAAGATGATTGAGGGGGGTAGATGATCACATACTTTAATTACCTGAAAGGATGTCACATTGAAGAAGGCCAGGTCCTGTTTTCCCTCATTCTAGAATGTAGTACACAGAATAATGAATTTAGGTTAGAATAATCTCCAGATTCAACTGAATGCTGGAGACAAACTTCCTAACAGAAAGAACAGTTCAACGGTGGAGCCAGCTACTCAGGGAGAAGGTGGGCCAGGCTCCCTTTCATACATTGTGTTTGTGTAGAGGCTGGATAACTGTATGCTCAGGATGCTTGAATCTGGGTTCCTGCACAGAGCAAGGAGTCAGACTCCATGGTCTAAATGGCCGTTTGCAATTCTAAGATTGTATGATCCTGTGTTCCATGCATTTTTAAAAGCCAAATTTGCTATCACCTGTGATTAGCCACACCATAGCATCATTAAGCAATAGCTAGCAACCGGTCTCTTGACTGATCAGTATAACTGACAATCCACATCGCTAATGCCACACATTCTTCAACCTATGTAATGTTCTGATCCCTAATTTATATAGGCTAAAATATCTGATTGTCAGATTTTTGTGGGCTCCCCTGGATCCAATGTTTAAACAATTGATTGACTAGATATAGTGTAATTACAGAGAGAGTATGTTTTGAACACACACCCAAATGCACTGATGAATGGAAACTTGCCTGAGATCAGTCTGTATTTTACTTCCCTGGGAGAAGATGCTTTTTCTTAGTATTAATTGAGCAGTTCCTCTTTCAAAATCCAGACATTAGCCTCCAGTCCCTCTTTTGCCAAATAGATGTTAGCAAGCACATCATATTGGGCAGCCCTGAATATATGAATAAGATGGATATGAAAACATCCAGCCATTCCCTGTTTCCTAGGTTCTTCTATATGAAAAACCAATGCCCTATTAATTTTGATAGACAAGGTGGCACTTAGCTTTTGAAAATCTAACATGGGATAAAGTTATGCAGCTGATTGTTCTTACAACTTTTTTTTTCTTGAGACAGAGAGGAAGGTAAGTATTTGGTAAGATTAAAAAGAGAGAGAGAGAGAGAGAGAGAAAAGCCCAACTCTGACCAAGCGCTTTGTCAGCCAGTTTGTTCAACTCTGCGTGGCTGTTCCAGTATTTCTCAGGCACCCTGCTGTGTTTTTAATGCTGCCCATCAGAGTTTCCTGGAGCCCCTCCTCTGCAATTAGACAGAGTCAACATAGCAACTGTTTTCAGAACAGCTTGAAGCTACCTGCAGCCATCAGCGCCACCAGCTCAGGAATGCGCAGAGCCAAACCTGGTTGCTGAATGTATGACCAGCCCCACTGCAACTTTATATTAGGATCACGGCAATTTATTGCATGCATGTACACACCTACTGGTGTGTATCTAAAGAGATGCACCCCGTAACACTGAACACATTTGAAGCCATTGCAGAAAAACAGAAAAGAGTCTGGCAAAAGTAAAAAATGCTGTAAGAAGTCAGCTTGCAGCTAGGAAGCAGTTTCCATGCCTACTGTAGCCTGTGCTAAAGAATGTGCCGGCTGCCAGGCAGAACTCAATGAAAAAGATGATGGTGCAGGCGGGGGGGGGGGGGCAGGCAATACTTGTTTGGCTGGGAGGGTGTGGAATCTGAGACGGAGGCCTTAGTCTGGAAGACCTCTCTCCCCACCCCGTGCAATTTGCAAACATGCCAAAATTCAGTGGCATGTGATCAGCCCTGGGTGGAATGCAGAGGTTGGTTTGGGTCTTCAGGAACTGGAATTGCCTAAGAAAAATTGGAGTCCTTAGGAGAAGAAAGAAAGAAAGAAAGAAAGAAAGAAAGAGAGAAAGAAAGAAAGAAAGAAAGAAAGAAAGAAAGAAAGAAAGAAAGAAAGAAAGAAGAGAGAGAGAGAGAGAGAGAGAGAGAGAGAGAGAGAGAAGAAAGAAAGAAAGAAAGAAAGAAAGAAAGAAAGAAAGAAAGAAAGAAAGAAAGAAAGAAAGAAAGAAAGAAAGAAAAGGGAGTGGGGGTGGGAAAAAAGGATGCTGAGGGAACAGATGTTCTGCGAAATTGCAGGATATCAAACGGAGAATAAAGAAAGGTATTAGTGAGAATTTATTAAGCTGCTAGAGGCATAGGCTTAGGAATGACTTCTGCATTAAGTCAATGTGTGAGGAAGTTTTTCCTTTGGCTTGATTTTGGGGGGGGGGGGGTTGCCATTAGAATAGGCAAGCCTTCAGGCTAACACAGAGCTTTTTTCATTTAAATGGGCACAACAATAAAATCTCAGCAGCACTCTGGGAAGGACTACACGCAGCTGCTTCTTTACAACAAGCATGGATTTGTCAGACCCTTTGGTTTTTGTGGGGGAGATGGAAGTGCGCCCTTAAATCTCCCCTGTTGAAATATAAGGATTGAAAGACATTCATCTGGGGCAAAATTCAACCAATATTTCTAATGATCAGCTTCTGCTGCATACATAGAGTTATGGGATTCCTACAAAATCTCTGCAGTAGAAGGTAAAGTGGTAATTCATTTATTAAGACCAATAAATTCTAACATAAGGGATCCCATTGGCGTGATATAGATTTGACCCCACCCCCTTTACAGTGGTCAGGAAAGGAAGTTATGTACCTTGTCCAACTTAAGGGGAGGGTGCTGTTGGGAAGCAAGCATAACCCATTGTTCTAGTTCAGTGTTTCTCAACCTTGGCCACTTGAAGATGTGTGGACTTCAATTCCCAGAATTCCCCAGCCAGCGTTCTGGGAGTTGAAGTCCACACATCTTCAAGTGGCCAAGGTTGAGAAACACTGCTCTAGTTCTTCCCCTTTTTAACTCCATCTGTTTATCTTTTAATTCCAGTTCCTTGGTTACATTAGTCTTCTTCAGGTGTTCAGTATCTAGAGCATTTACCATGCAAACACAGAGTTGGAGAAGGGGAAGCTAATCCTTCTCCTCCTGCCATTCTTTCTGAGCATCTCTGGGACTGAGAAAAGAGTAAGTCCTTTAAATGCTACATCTCTGCTGAGGATGAGATTTTGCTTCAAATAATGATCACCTTAACTGTCTGTTGGATCTTCTTCCCCATATCTTAGAAGGTGATGATGAGCGATGGAGTTTGAGCACAAGCAGACTGAGATTTAAAAACAGCTTCAGAAAATTTTCATTTAGGAATCCTGGTCATCCTGCCATGACTTGGATAAAAAAAGAATATCAGTAGCCTTCCCAAGGCTTAAGTTCCACAGAAAGGATGCCTGGATTCTCTAAGATTTGGTACAAGAGCACTTTTTTTAAAATGCAAAAAAAGAAAGGGGAAAAAAACGTTTTGTTGCAAATGTATCAAATGATTTAAAAATCCCAGCGTTTTAAAGGCATTGAAATTGGGCTGCTGGTGCATTGCTGTAGTTCAGAGTGGCAAAGTCTGGATTATAGCTTATTTAAAATTCAGGTGACAGTCAGCAGCTAACAAACATGAGATCTCAAGGCTCTTTATCATCAACTGCAGAGAACTTTCCTTTTATATGCAAAAATCTCAAGGCCTCACTCATTCCAAATTGGTAAAAAGCTTCCTTGAAAGATATAGA
The DNA here is from genome assembly GCA_030867105.1 of Liasis olivaceus. Classification (NCBI taxonomy): domain Eukaryota; kingdom Metazoa; phylum Chordata; class Lepidosauria; order Squamata; family Pythonidae; genus Liasis; species Liasis olivaceus. Next base: position 22,436,260 of record CM061349.1, on the reverse strand, counting down.
ATTAAACTGCTGTATTGATACAGCCAGCCTACCCCTGTGAAGCACTGTCCGGATGTGATGGGACTTACATCTCCTATCATTCCAACCAGTTATGGGAATCACAGTCCCAGCTCATCTGGAAAGATAATTCATTATACCACAAATACTATAAAAGAGTGGAGGTTAGTTTTACTTCTCTCTTGAAGGGGATACGATACAAGATACAATACCTATCATGTAACACCCAAAAATGGGTCTATAGTATCAGCATTCTAAATAAAACTTTTGGGACAGTAATTTGCAGGAGCAGCCAAGAACATACAGTATCTAACAACAGGGTGACAAGTTTGTACCAGTTTTCAGATTCAGCAAAAAAGAACTTTCTGTAGTTGCATTCTAGAACTTACCTATGCTTGCAACAGACATATTTTTAAATAGCTGTGCGCCAGAGTTGACCAGAGCAGACCAATTAAGTTATAAAAAGACTCAAATAAAATGCTTACCTGTTTCTGAAACTTAAGAATAGTATTTAGTGAGGTTTTGTTTTTTTAATTTAAATCAAGAATAGAAAATCGATGGCTCCAGGATCTCACACTATTTTTGGTCCCTTTTTGGTGGCCCTCCAGAGGTCCCTCTACCCACGATTGTTGAAAATGAATGGAACTGTCATTCTGAAGTAGGAAGCAAACTATAATATAAGCCCTAATATAAGCAGATCACAACAATCACTTTTTTCTTCTGATCCACCCACTTTTAGAATGCAAGCTTGGTATGTTAGTTAGGGACCAAGTCAGAATCTTAGTACCAAAAATTCATCTACACCTCTTCTTGCAGAATGATAGCTAAGCTGATTTTCACTGAAATGTGTCTACAAAATACCCCCTGCCTATAAAGATAATGTACCTTTAATATGGAAAACGTCCTTCTGAAATGGAACTACTGGATTTTTGTTTTGGTCCTGGCCTTGAGAACTGAGTTGCCTGGATTCAGGTTTGTCGAATCATGCTTGGTTGAATAACTTAAAATCACATACCGCCAAGCCATAAACTATGGTTTACATATCCTATATTTAGACTTCTCCTGGAAGCAACCTCTCATCATTTTTTATTTTCAAACAGGACCATGCAACCCATATAGAACCCCAAAGCATTCTTAGAAATATAGCTTGTTTTTCTTTACCCCTTCCCATTTTAAAAAACATGTTTACATTAATTAATGTAAGAGATAGGTAATGTAGTAAATAATGTCTTCTTAAATTAAAGTTTCTCAGTTAAGAGAGTCATTTCTTCTTGTAGCTGGTATGAAGCCGACATCCAGGACAGATGGGCTCAGTATTACAAACTGATTTGAATAATCCATTCGGGGAAAGTTATTCCTGTTCTTCTGGAGCAGATCTGAATCTAAGAACGTAATAAAAAAAGAGAAGAGAGAAGCATCTTATTCTTGACATCTTCCACACAGTGATTGACATCCAACTTGTTCTGCTTTCGGCTGCTTTTTAAAAAGTCTGTTTTACAGTTTCTGCTGTCATAATGTTTTGTCACTTTTTCTGCCTGTTTTCCATTGACTGTATTTAAGCTTTTCCTAGCCTAGAAAGCTCTGGGAGATTTATTTCAGGGCTTGAAAAAAGAAATCCCTTCTGAAGAAGAGAATTTACTCTCTGGGTGGGTTCCCTGAGCTCAGGCTTTTCATGGGCTTATTCTCTTGCGTTATGTTGGTGGAAAATACCAGCTTGCTGGCAGCAGGAGGGGAGCATTAAGAGCTGAGCAGGGACCCAGCAGTATAACCTTGCTTAACTTGGTAACTTCCAAATAGGCTGAACTACAACTCCTGTCATCCCCAGCCCATACGCTAGCATATGTTGATGGGTGATATACCATCTATCTGGGGCCTGGAGTTTTCCATTGGCTGAATACAGTTTTAGTCCCAACTTTCTAAAGAACTCCAACTTTAATAATTCTGCATCATCCCCTGCAAAAAAGGATTAAATTTTTAAGATTTGAGACATTTGGCTCTCTCTCTCGCGCCCTCTTTCTCCCTCTGCTGCCTCCTTTTCTGAGCAGACAGAGAACCATGGAGAGAAAATGTGTGTGAGATGAAAGGTTGATTGCAGTAATTCATGCATTGCTCCCAGATTTCATTCACTTATATAGCACACAAGTTACATTATATACAATCTTCCTATGGCAATAATCCATCCATATGCACATATATGTGTATATGAGCGCATCAAACACAATTCCCCCCCTTCCAGCACCATCTGCAAGGGGGTCAAAAAAGTCAAGCTGGCAGCCACAACCATGCAACTGAAGCTGCCATTTGACTTTTTTGAAGGTGGCTCCTTTATACTTTTCTGCTCTGGCACATCTGGCTGCCAGGGAGTAAATTAAGAGGCTAGAAATCTGCCACTTGACTCCCCACCATCTGAATTAAAGTGTTTGGAAAAAGTTATTTCACGCTAGTTCTGAGAACAGACTACTGTATACCGATGGCAAATGCAGATTGGTAAACTATCAGTCAGGTAACAAATCCAGAAGAGAAGCAAGAGACGAGGTAAGATAAAATCCAAGGTCCAAAACATGGAAAAGCAGGCTATTTATGAACAAAAGCTGAGTTTTAGATAAGTTGTTCTCAGCACTGCCCAGGAAGAGTGAGCATGGTAAATATGCTGTGCTGGGCGTCCACCAAATGTGCAGCTGAGACTAATCAAACAATAGCTGCAGAGTCTGGTCTTCTTTTAGCACTCACGTGCCTTTTGGCTAACCTCTCAGGTCTGAGAAGTTTGGCTCTCCAATCCTAAATCTTCATTACAGGCCTCTGCCTAGGAGTAAATGACTGAACTTCTGAGTCTGAGTTCCTGTCAGGGGGTAGGAACAAGGGGTCCTGTGAAGTTGCTGGGTCTGTCAAAGCCAAGGTGGGATCACTGGCTCTGGTACTGCTGGAATCACCAGCAACAGGACAGCTGACACTTGATGTTTCTGGCTTGGCTTCCATCCTATCATCCTCATCTAAATTTATTTAATGCGATGTAACTTTTGCATTCTTGATTTTTGATATTGCATAAATACTCTTGGAATGCTTGTGTGTTCTTGTAGCTGTAGATTTTGTGTCTTGTTGCATGTTTGATTTAAAAAGAAGGCTGATAATGTCCAAGAATGGGTCAGACATCCTTGTTCTAGTGACTGAACAACCTGGGAGTTCTGGTGACAGAACAACCTGCAGAGCAGATCTACAAAGAGAGATAAACCTAACCTTGAGATTGGTAGGTTAGTTTATTCCTTCTTTTTAAAAGAGTAGGCCTAGGATCAAGACAATACCTGTCCACCTGTGGTTAAAATCCTCAATAGTCCACGGACCGCATGGAGGAGAACAAATTGATGCTTAATCCAAATGAAACTGAGCAGCTCCTGGACAGTCAAAAGGCAGATTAAAGAATTTGCTGGCTGCACTGAGTGCCATTTTAGAGAGAAAGACAAGATACAAATCGAATGAATAAAGAAAGAAATACATCCTTTCCCTTCCTTCAACTATGTAATGCCATTTTGTCCCAGATTCAGTCCCCTCCCTGGCTCTGCTTTTAAAAATAACATATAAGAGAGTTATTTACAATACATAACATGTGCTCCAAGAGTGAAGAAGAAGCACCGTGCCCTAGGAAAGAAGACAAAGAAAATAATCAGGGACCTCAAGTATTTAATAAATTGCACTTTAATTTTAATTATAGAATCAGCTTTAATTCAGACCCTAAAAAAAAAAAATCTAAATCGAACCCAACAAGAAACTGAAGAATACATTTTGGATAACATCATAGATCAATCTCTCTCCACACACATACCCAGGTTCTCCACAGGCATACCGATAATGGGTTGTCTTGTAGGATTGGCCTAGGTCAGTCTCTACCACTTTCCCTGTTTTAAAGCAGGTTTATAAAATGATGGACCTTATCTTTAACCACTTGCAGGATAACTTTTTAAAATTAAAAAGATCATCTTTTTTTTTTTAAAGAAGTAAGATCTTAGACATCTTATGCATTCTTCCTTTCCTCCCATTTTTTATTTTTTAGTAGATACATTGCCCAGGTACACAGTACCTAAACCCATGATTTTGGAATTCTTCTTTTTAATAAGGCAGAAAGCATTTCCCACCAGATTCAAAAAGACTTCCTTCTGCAGACAGGGCGCACGCCAATCATTCCTAGAAGTGTTCACCCTTGGCTAGGTTATAAAAGTAGGCCTTTTCTTATAACCTGAGCAGAATTGTGGCTACACATTTTGCCCCACATCTGGGCTTCTAGAGGAGCTAGTGTCTAGTTATTTTTAGAAATGAGAGCTGGGAATCTGGGCATTATACTCATCCATGGGAGGCAACTGCCCCCAACCCACCTGCAGAGACCCATGATATTTTTCTAGCATTTTACCAGCAGTGTCCCAAGAGGCTGATGTTGCTTTTCAACTCTGGCCTGAACTAATCAATTCACTGAGTTTTCTAGGGTGATTATGACATTTTCTATGGTGATCATGATATTAGCAGCTACAGAACCAACCCCTCATCATCCCAACCACCTGATTTGCATGCTTGGATTCTGTTGACTGCTGGTATGGTTCCACTGGAGGCTTTAGTAATAGTGAGGGCAGGCAAGGAAATCAATGCTGTAGCTGATTTACATAGTGCAATAAAGATTTTAAAAAATGCCATTTTATAAAAGTTCCCCTTTGATGTTGCTCCATCTCATCCATAGAAGGAGTGATGATTTGCTGGAATCCAGTAACTGTAGAACAATTCAGGATGTGATTTCTCTGCCCCCACCCATGACTTGAAAAAGCAATTTTAATTAAATCCAGTTTTTGTTTCACATGCATTTCATGGTGTCAATGTGCTCAAGCTTCTCCCTTTATGTTTGTTTCAGATAGTTGCACTGAGCAAAATACACATTTGATTTTAATAGATGTGGAGGATGGTGAAGATACTAGCCAAGACACTTTTGTGGTAAGATGAATTTCCCGGGCTAATCCTATCCCACTGTCTCCTGATATTGCCTTCTATACAGTATTGTATTCAGTTGTGATAAAGCCATTTGAATAGATTTGTGGAGAACAGGCAGCACTAAGGGAGAAGCTGTGAACTTTATTTATAAATAAGTAGTCCCCTCTATTTCACACAACTGATCGCTTGGATTTATGAATGAGCTGATTCACATAAATGCATTGAATATCCCATATTGTTAAAATTTTCTGTACAATCATACCATCAAATACTGGAAAGTATCACAAAAGTGGATGCTTTATATCTATAGATGCAGAATGTATTCACCATTAAAAAAACAAATAATTTTGAGGATAGTTTTGGGGAGAGAAGGCAAGAAAATTCAACTTCATGTTTTAGCTTTGTAGTTATAAGCAGCTGGTTATGTGTTCATATTCTTCTTCCATTTTTTAGATTTGCAACAAAATAAAACTGAATGAAATTGCACAGTCTACATACTGCCTTATCTGCACCTCATGCATTTCTTTATGATGAAATTTCCTCCTCATGCTATAAAATAGAGCTCTGGTTGCTATGTGATCTCTGACTATTATTACCTAGAGAGTTTTCACACTGGCATTAAATATCCAGGATTGCTTCTAATACTTTGTTTATATCTAAATGAATAGTTTGAGCTTTGCAATAGTTAAAAATAGGATGGACAAAGTTGGCCATTTGAATGGCTAGAGAGTAGAGCCATACCTCACTGTTTCCAGACTAGAACACCACACTTCTCTCCAACCTTGGCCTGCAATTGTCCAATTTATGGGAGGAGAATCTTTTGCTTGAATGGCAGGAAGAAGGTGGTCCTCTAGGAGGCCTCAACTGTTGAGGGAATTCAATCCTTCTTTGGTAGGCTAAAGTTTTGAAATAATGTACTTACGCTTCAAAGGTATGAGCAGCCTTGAAATATGGATGTCAGGAAACTTACTGATTCTGAAATGTACAGAAATTGCTACCACAAGATCTGGCCATTGATTGGATTTCTTTAAAGGAGGAGCGGAACCCAACAATGACTTTTAGCCACAATAGCCAAATTGAACTTAAATGCTTTGAGACACTGAATACTAGTTGCAAGGAAATAAGGAGTGGAAGAAGGTTCTTGGAGTTCCTGGTTGGTCAGTAATGGAAGCTGCATTAGACAGATTCATCAGCAGAACTCCCGTTATGTTTTTAAAGAACACTCTCCCAGACATAATTATATGTGAATCTGTCCATTTTGCTTTCAGTTTCTCATTTCCCATTTACTAACTGCAGATTTGGTCTGACTCTGTATCAGTATACAAAATCAGCCGAACAAGGAAGTAGCAAATCATCATCGTCGTCATCATCACCTACAGTGTTTTGTATGTTATTATTTTACTATACGTGTTTTGTATGTACAATTCTTAGTGTTTACAGTTTTTAAAGTGAAGGGGATACTGTGTATGCTTAGCCCTAAATGTGCAATTTCTGCATTTTTTTGGAATAAATTTTGTACAGATTTTTGAGTTGCACAGCATTCTAAAAAGCTCAGAACTGAGAGTTCTTTGCTTTCCAAGGACTGGATACACCACAGCATAGAATATATCTGTACAAAACACTTTATTTTGTTACTTTCCTAACAATAGACTGTTGCCTAGGTTTACTGCACCCTCCTTGGCCTTGCAGGTTGATGTAGCGGACTAAATAAGTCTTTAATGCTCAGTCCTTAAAACAGCAAAAATCTCAATGTTTGTAAAGTGGCATAACCTTTGCCTCCCTCCAAAAGTTCTTGTACTGGTGGGGATGAGGTGCTCCCTCAGTGTGGTTGTTTCTTTTCTGGTTGCTGCCAAAGCTCCAAGCTCTGCTCTTAAGCTGTGTTGCTTTTGAGCACTCCAGCTGAGCTCCCAAGCTAAGCTCCAGGCAGGAATCCCACAGGATATGCTGCTTACCATACCTTGTGGTCCTGGCAGTTGACTAATAGCTCTCTTGCTTGCCTGTAATAGTTGTAAATGTCACATCCCGCTTCTTTGTCTGCTTGCCATTTTCTTATCTCCCTTTCTCCTACATGCCCAACCACTTTTGTAGGCTAAGGGCCTGGGTGGGATGAGGCTGTTGGCCCATTCCTAAAAATGCCAGGGTGTGCCTCAATTAGCCAGACTGCTGGAACACTGGCATGGATGCTTGTGAGTAAACTGGGGGGAGGGGGAAAATAAATGAACTATTTTCAGTTTGCTGGACAAATATACCAACAAATCAGAGGCACACCTATGGTATCACCACTGTCAGGACTCACAGCAGAGATTGTAATGCAATGCCTAGAAACTATAGCACTTCCACACATACAACCCAAAGTATGGATCCGGTATGTAGATGACACCTTTGTTATAATAAAAAAGGAACAACTAGAGAAGACACATGAAACCATCAACAACATCTTCAAAGGAATAAAGTTCACCAGAGAGGAAGAAAAGAACACACTACCCTTCTTGGATATCCTCATCAGCAGAGGAAACAATAGCAAATTAGAAACCCAAGTCTGTGGGAAGACAACCCACACTAATCAAGTATTCCATTAGTACTAATCAAGTACACCATTACCAAAGTAACAACCCAACCTCCCACAAGAGCAGCTGTGTAAGAATATTATTCAGATGAGTACAAACGTACTACAGCAACCCAGAACAGCAGAAAAAGGAAACAGACCACCTATAAAACATCTTCCAACAAAATGGATATCCATGTAACTTTATCAAAAAGTGCCTGACCACTCAACCTACTACAACACAACCAATACAAGCTATGAAAAGGATAACACTGCCATACATCAGAAACATCTCAGAAACTACCAACAGACTATTACAACCACATGGCATCTCTGTAGCACACAAACCAACTAAAGCCCCCCAAAACATCTTAAGCAAACCAAAAGACCCAGTAGCCCAAGAAGAAAAAACAGGAGTCATCTACAACATAGTGTAAGGACTGTAACAACCATTATGTAGGACAGATGGGCAGAAGGCTTGCAAAGTGCATCCATGAACACCAGCTAGCAGTCAGAAGACATGATGAAAACTCCTTAATCTCACAACACATGGACAGACTTAACCAAAGTTTTAACTGGGAAACTGTCAGCATCTTAGACCAAGCTAAGTCCAAAAATGCGAGGGAATTCCTGGAAGCTTGGTATTCAGACAAGGCAGCCATCAACAGGCACATAGAGATACACAACATCTACACACTATTCAAAAGAGACAAAAGAAAGGAAAACAAAAAACCAGAACATCTCCTCACCAGCAAACATCACCCAGATAAGCAGAGATTAACTCCAAGATTACCACCAGACATACAAGCAGTAAATAATACCTTAATCAAGGAACTACCAGAGGGAAAAAATAGAACAAAACAAAAACCCCACCCCCTCCCCCCTCCAACACTGGCAGGGCATGCCACAGTATGTAAACAGAGAGCAAATCCCACTCCAGTCTAGCACTGAAGATGTTACCTAGCTGGGTAATGAAACGTTTGCAAGAAAACAACCAAGCTCAGAGAACCCCAAGGACTCCACAAGGCATGAGCTTAGCCTTGGGGAAGTCTTGTGTGTGTGTGTGTGTGTGTAAGTGTTTCTGCCTGGCTGCAACTGCTTTTCCCAAAAGCAGACCACAGCCCCAACTCACAAGGTACAATTTTTAAAATACTCATGATTTTTGTAAGTTTAAAGATTAAAAAAAAAAAAAAACTTTTAGAAAACAGCGAAAGGGAGTTAAGAATGTTGGCTGTGGTCAATTAAGGGGCCAGATGGATTTGAAAGAATACTGTTTTTTATGGGCTGTTTTAAATTTTATAAAAATGCAGCAGATGAGTTTGGAATTAACTGCAAAAAAACTTATTGTGGGAAAGTTTTGACTCTGAAAATAAACAAAAGATAAGACTGGACTTTGAAGGTTAGCTAGAGGGAACCAGAGAGCAATTAAAGGAAAAGATACTTCCTAACATAATGGAGGAACATTGTTTTACTATAGAAGAATTTAAATCTGTTTGGGAACAATGTGTTCAGGACTTATTTTTAAAATTGGATCTCGCAGAGGTTATAGAAGAAGAAAAGATTCTACTGGATAAAACAGAAGCTGAGGATGATTTGAATAGGGATTTTAAAATGGACTCTAAAGAATTGCCAGACTAAAAAAGAGGTATGGAAGATATGAGAAAAGATGTTGTGGTTTCGAAAATGGACTTAAAATATTTGACTATAAGAGTGACATGGAGAAAGAAATTGTAATGGGTATACAAACTTTGCTGGCTGATGTTTTAACAAATAAAGGGGATACAAACCAGAATAGTGAGTTGCAGTTATTTTACTTTGAATCCACAGAAGGGAAGCATTAAATCTCTGAAGTTGCTTCTGAGAACAGACAGGGAGAAAATGATAAGAAATCACTATGTGGGACTTTATTTGAAGAAGCGACTGAAGATCAAGCCTCTTTTAAAAAAGGAAAAAGGTGTTCAGAGTGGACTTCTTTGACCAGGGTTAAATTGTATAAGTTTTGATTTTGGGTTGTTATTATTGGAATCTTTTTTCTGACCAGGACTGCAAAAGGATGGATGGATGGATGGATGGATGGATGGATGGATGGATGGATAGATAGATAGATAGAGGGATGAATCTTTTATTTTCTATTTGTTAGAGGAAGTTAGGGGTTAGTATGTAAAAGGGACCTATTGGATCTAGTTTAAAATATATACATTATTATTATTGGTATTCTTTATGCTTGTGGAGATAATTTTTTATGTTTTATTTATCAGAGAAAGCTATAAGTCAAAATGTAAAATAGATTTAGTTGTTTAAGCTTAAAACATACGGGTTATTATTACTGGTACTCTTAATGCTTTTGCTATGGAAGACTGATCAATGATTTTTTTATATATAATTTGGTTATTGTTTAGTGATGACAATTGGGAAGAAGAGTTTCTTTTTTCTGTAATACCGGAGAAGGTGTTGAGTTACTGTAAATGCTTATACCTGTCTGGGGGTAGGGGGAAGTCATTTTTTAATGTCTTTCTTTTTCCTTTTCCTCTTTCTGTTCTCTTCCTTTTTCTTTTTTGTTGGTATACCTTTTCTATTACCTTTTAATTATGTAAAACATAATTATATTTTACATAATTATTATTTCATAATAAAATATTATGAAAAAAATTAAAATCCCATAAAAGATTTGGAGAGGATGAATTTCCCATCCAGGTCTATGGAGAACCTATGAAGACTGGAAACAGAGGGAGCCGTTTGTAATAACAGGGGCAGTTTTCCCATCTCTGTAAACAGCAGCCAGTGAAGTAGATCATACATTGAACAGCTTCCTGAGAGGATGACACCACATCAGCCACTGAGCATTATTAGGACAGGAGAAGGAAAGAGGAGCCTGTTCAGAGCTACGGCGGCAGCCACATCTTCACTGTTTCAAGTAGCCTTACACAGGTGGTGGCTTTTGTTCGCTTGCATATTATTCATTAGACAGGATGCATTCTTAGGTAGGAGCTACAAAGTGTCTACACTCTCAAAGAGGCTTTGGGGTTGGTGTGGGATTTATTCACATGTTTGTTTGTTTTGGAAGCTGACGTGATAATCTTGACTTCGACAAAAGCAAGGGTGTCCAAGACAACAGTTTGTACAAAGGAATGGCTCAGTTTAAAGTGAAAATGAAGACATTGTGGGTATATGGCAGTGGCACAGGAGGTAACGTCTGTAATGTTTTTGATTAACAGAACTGGCAAGAAGCAGCGTGCTCTGTTTTTATTGTCTGTGTCAGACAAGTATTTCATCTAACCTACAATCAGGCCAGCCAACGTGAATAAGAAGCCAGGGTTTCATCCGTCACCATTTTGGACTCAAGTTCAGAGGGATCTGGTTCATAGTTTTCACATCAGAGGGAACCACTCCAGCAAGGACTTGGCGGAGAGGATAAAGCCCTGATTACTGAACTTGTGACCTTGGTGGTTGCCCAAATTGGAGACCCAGAAGGAAAAAAAACAGTTGTGTCCTTCCAACACAGTCTCTGTGAGACAGTCCTCCATACTGGTAAGCCATCATCCTGGAGTCTTCTACTCCCTTTCCCACAAAGAACTTGGCAACCCTGGCATTCTTGCACCAAAGAGGAACTCAGAATTAGTTTGAGAAATAAATTTACAGTTTCATCTCCTTTTGCCATTCTAAGAGGTGGAAATCTTCAAAACCAGACCAAGATGCCTTACAATCAGAGCTGATGGAAAGACTCCAACCTGGGTTATGGATAAAGAAACCTATTTGAGAGCTGCTGTTGTTTCCCATATAACAAAAGCCAAAAGAAAAAAAAGGGTGAGTGAAAGGGAAATGGAAGAAAATAAAACATTTAACTAGTCTCCCAAGAATTTTAACTTGCCAAACAAGTTACAATGGTCATTTACAATTCTGCTGCAGAAATTGCAACTAAACATGTTTTCCTTTGGCAGACTGAAGGGGATACAACTTGATGCACCTCAAAATAGATCTTTATACAACTCATTTTAATGATGAATTGAGAATGTAGAGAATATTTGATATAACTCTCAAAGCCCAGGCTGAATTAACAAAATAACTATAATTAGAATTACAAAACATCAAAATATTATATAAAAAAACAATGGAGGCGGGGACAAAGGAACAGCATAAATGCAGCATAAAATTAAATACTTTAAAACATCATTTTTACAGGAGTGAGTAACCATTCCACTGCAAATCTGGGCAAATACAGCATGTTGCTCATGCTTCAGACTGGATGGAGCAGGCACCAAACAAACTTTCCAGAGCGGCTGAACTGTATATAGAAAGGGGATACCAGGACCCCCTCTCTTATTTAGTCAGAGGTCTAACCTTTGAGACTGGGGAAAGAAAATCTTCATGGCTGGGCAGTTTCTTATGAGAAACTGATTACAACAGGCAAACCTGGCGTTTTCATTCACACCCCCAACTCCTGTAATTCTTACTTGTGCAAATATGTCAAGTTTGGTGTACTGAACATGAGGGTTTTGTGTTTTTTTAAGATCACATTCAAATGTGCATGTGTTGTGCTGTACTATATATTTCTCTCTCATATTATTTAACGTACTTTTCTATTGCTTCCTATATAAAAGCACCTCAAAGCATTTTACAAAACGTAAAATAGACAATCAAAACAGTACATTAAAAACAATTTAAAAAGAAAACATGTACAGTAAAGAGAGGCAAAGAGAAGAAGAAAGGCAGAAACAAAATCATTCCTCCAGGATTCATTAGGGCTGTGCAGAGCAACATGTGATTTGGAGCACCGTAAAGCGACGTAGCTTTCCCAGGATCTAGTGGCTCCTGTTGTGCCATGTTGGGAAAAGATGCATTTAGTGTAAGGTGGTCCCCACAGATAAGAGGCATTTGCACTGCAAATCACATGTTGCCCTCTGGATCTGCACACCCGCCACAGGAATGCAGAGAAAACCTGAGTGAAGAGGCACTTAAAAGAGTGCTTCACAGACTTCCTGGGGGAGCATTCCAGTGCATAGGTGCCACCAGGGAGGAAGCCTGCGCTCAGACAACTCCAAGGTGGCGCTTTGCAGTTCTTGGAACATGCAGAAACTCTCTATCAGTGTCAGTAACGAGCAAGTCTGTAACATAGAGGATACCCTGGTCCCCCGTTTGTTTGTTTGTTTGTTTGTCTGCTTGCTTTTTGTACCTTCCAGTCAGTGTTGACGCCTCGCGACTGCCTGGAGTAATTCCTGCAGTTTTCTTGGCAACGTTTTTGGAAGTGGTTTGCCACTGCCTCCTTCCTAGGGCTGAGAGAGAGTGACTGGCCCAAGATCACCCAGCTGACTTTGCGTCTAAGGTGGGACTAGAGCTCACGGTCTCCTAGTTTCTAGCCTGGTGCTTTAACCACTACACCAAACTGGCTGTCCCCAGTTGTTTTAGACCTTATATATCATACACAAACCCTTGAACAGATATATATGCGTGTTGTTTGCAATTTTGTCCAATTTTACATTTTGGAAATAAATCCTCGTATCATGCATTCTGTTCATTCTGTTCATAAATATATGCATTTTTGGATAGGCATTTCTCACATATTGCCAAACTGCTACATAGCAAATTGCAGGAAAATATGCATAACTTTCTGTTTGTGAATTGGTTTGAAGGAGTGCAATGAGATATATTTGCTTTAAATGCAAGCTAAGCAAATTTCTCCCCTAGAAGTACTTCTGTAGCTCCTTTGCTCCATTCCCCCCCCCCGTCTTTTTTTCCCTGGCCCAGCAGTTGTCTTAAAAGATGCCAGGAAGGTAGATTTGGCCATTGTCATAATCACCACAATGCTCCATGAGAGAACAGCTAATCCTGTTCAATTGTCTGCCTGTCATATTCAGAACCAAAGAAAGTTCCAACCAGGACATCAGTAGGACCAGACCATGGAGCCCTGCTTGGGGCACCAAGGCCTGGAAGGTCATCAAGTGACCTCCTGGACAATCTTTAAGAAGCTCTGTGAAGGACTGCCAGTTGAGGCTGAAGCTATGTACATCCCAGTGTAAAGTATTTACTTAGCATAGCAGTAACCAACTTGCCATTACCTTGGGAGTACATAGCCAGTGAGGAGGCAAGCAAACTTTAAGGAAAGCAATGCTATGTTGAGAAGTTGAACTACTCCAACAGCATCTTCCAGGGAAAGGCGGGGATGACAAAATAGCATTGCACCGTGATGCAATTTCTGTCCCTTTTGCATGCGTGCTGTGACATTGCATGCACCTATGAAGGGGGTGGACCTTGCCCTGCAACTGTATGACACTGCTTTTGTTTTTTTTTGACAACAGTGGTGGATCCTGTGGATGTCTATGAATTACTCTACCTTTTCAAATGTCTTCCCTAGGGAGGCTCATCTGGGACCTTCACTGTCACCCTTCTGGTATCCAGCAAATTAAATACCACTTTGTCCTGAAACTCAAGACTATTTAAACACCTCCAGAAATATTCTCCTGATTTCTTTTTTCTTCAGTTCTCATTCAATTTGATGAAAATGTCTATCACAGAAGGAAAAAAAACGGAGAAATTGTCATGATTATAGCCTGATATTCTTGCATTTATTTAGCAAGGGAGAGACCAAGGGATATGTGTATGAATGATCTGAAGAGCGATGGCTTTGCTGGTTGTTCACATTTCCATTAAATCTCAAGCAAAGACATCAGGAAGGAACTCCTCGTATGCTGATTTTTTCCTTGGTTTTTGGAAAGTACAGTAAGCTTAGTATGGTTCAGAGTAATATTTGTGACAGAAAGCCATAAGAGTGTAGCATTGTTTGCCAGCTCCGACAATAAAATGAGTTCAGATATACTCCCAAAAGAAATTCAAAAGAGATTCTCAAACACCCTGAGAATAAGGTAGAGAAGTAGAAGCCTCTTTCATAGGAAAGGGAAACTTTTGAGAAATTGCAAGGCAGAGTTCACCACTGCAGGGTTCCTCCACCTTAGCAACTTTAAGATGGGTGGACTTCAACTCCCAGAATTCCCCAGCCAGCCATGCTGGCTGGGGAATTCTGGGAGTTGAAGTCCACCCATCTTAAAGTTGCTAAGGTAGAGGAACCCTGCACTACTGTACAGCATTATTTGCTGCTAGAGTGGCTCTGTTCACACATCATGGGCAGGCTTTGTTTTAACCCTGAGTTATTGACTAATCTAGAAAGAGATCAGTCCTGGAACTTTTGCACAATTTGTTTGGAGGTTCCTGGGCAATTCCTGATTTTTTGCCTTTCCTTTTACACTGGGTTAGAGACTGAGACAAGATCCAGAAATCAGCTGGGAACATTCAGGACATCACAAAGCATGCATTTTCATTTGCACATCATAAAGCCACATGTATAATCAATAAGCAATCATGCAGTGTGGTTTTAAACTGTGCTTTATTGTTCTAAAAGAAACCATGGCTTATTTGTTGAGTCAGTTCACATTTATTCCTAAACCAAAACGAAACATGCCACCTGCTTTGCACAAACATGCTTTGTGCAGTGTGTGCTAATTTGTTCTCTACTATGATTCTAAATTTTTCCTTTTTATTGGGTCTTGTCCCTTTTTACAATAATTTTGATTTTTTAAATATTCATGTTCATGTTTTTACCTTGTTGTGAGCGGCAGTAAGAGGATTTCTCCTAAGGGGTAAGCTATAGATTTAATGATTGAGTAACTGAGGGAAAAGTACTATCTTTGATTTCTTCCTTGGGGAAGACCCTGTGGTCTTCTCCATTCAAACAGGTGGCATTTGTTCATTCTCACCCTACGTTTCGGGACTGACTTGTCATATTAAGGAACTGGAGGTGAGCATTTCTACAGGGTGGTTGACCAGATTATAGGAATTATGTTTGAAAGAGAGGTGGGAGGGTTGCACAACAGACCTCTAAGTTTTCAGAGCAATCCAGCTCTGGTTGCACACACAAGTGTGTAATGGAATGTACTCTTCATTCCCACACGTCTCATGTTACGTCGTGAAGCCAGTAGGAATGCCTTTTTATCCCCCCACCCCACCCCCTTACCTATGCTGACAGGGGATAGTATTCTCAGCTACCTGGATGGAGGCTCTAAGACATCTTAGAGCCAGAAGACTTCAGGAGAAGGGCAAGATCCAAGAATGGTTTTAAAACAAATACAAAAACTCCAAAGGTTTGGGTGTTACTCCAGCCTGCCTTTTCTAATCTGATCTCCCCTCAGTATGTTGATTAGGGATGAAGGGTGTGTACAGTTCAAAAAACCTGAAGGGCAGCAGGCTGCGAAAGAGCATTTCACATAGTTCAACTGAGGCTTGGCCTGGAGTAGGCTTCTCTCCAGTCTCTAGCTATGACCCATCTTAAATTCCTCCACACATGGGTATCCATAGGGGGGCAGACAAAAATCACATGTTTCTTTATGTTATTGTGCAAATAATGTGAATTTCCATTACTACTCTGCCATGGTCAAATTACTGTCTGATCACTTTTCAGCTTGCTGATGCTGGCCCCCTTCCCTACCCCTCAGGATGTAGGACCTATTAGATAAATCTTCCCCAGGTGACTAATCGAGCTAATGGGGTTCCAACAGAAGTTTGTTTGTTTTTCCTGAAGATTTGATGGGTTGTTTGACTGAGGCCTTGGTCTCTGCCTGGAATGGGGATGTGACAAGGGCCTTGGATCCAATAGCTCCTGGGGCTTCTTGCTGGATGTCAGTCCTGAGGTGCTCCTTAGTTTTCTGAGGGTCTTTGGGAGATGAACCACCTAGAATGCCTTTGGAGGAAAACAAAGAGCAAATCTCATGGAGCACAAGTAAACACCTATATTTGGAATTACATTGGGGTGATAAGAGGGCAAAACATAGTTATTTTTCTGCTCTTACCATGTTTGTAGATAGCTATTCAGAAACCCTTTTTAAAGTGACTCATTCCTTGCTGGGAAGGGATGAATCACAGGATCATCTGGATAACTGCTGTGAGGAATATTCTAGGCATCTGACAGACGAAGCTGCTCAGATTCACTCAAACTTGGAGTCTGACTGGGCAAGTCCTGTTGAGGGGACAAAAGTAAGGGCTCATGTCATTACCTAGGACAAGTGAGCTTGTCCTAGGTAATGACATGAGTAACTCCTGCAGAAGTGGACATGGTCCTTGGGTCTGTTAACCTAGTTATCTCTTAGATCCATGCTGGTTCTAGCTGGTGAAGACCACCTGGGGGGATGAGGTGTGATGGGGTCCATGTGGTAGTATCTGCTTCGCTGGAGGAGAAGGTGTACTGCCTGCTTTGAAGAGGTAGTGATGTGCCCCCTCCTTGAGAAGTCTTTGCTGGACCCGACAGATTTTTGTCCAGTCTCCAATCTTCCTTTTATGGACGAAGACTATTGAGAAAGTGGTTTAGTTATCGCTCCAGAGAGCCCTGGAAGATATAAATTATCTAAATCTCTTTCAGTCAGGTTTCAGACCAGAATATAATAATGAGACAGCATTGATCACATTTGCTGATTACCTCTAGTGAAGCCAGGATGGGAGTAGTACAAACATCCTGGTTTTCTTTGAATTCTTAGTGGTTTTTGATACCATTAACCATGATATCCTAATGGGCTGCCTACAGGAATGAAGAGTGAGAGGCAAGGTGTTTCAGTGGGTCTGCTCCTTTCTCTGTGGTTTAGTTCAATTAGTGTTGGGGCTGGGGAGAATTCAAGCTAGAGATCCCTAACATGTGAGGTGCCTCAGAGATCAACACTTTCACCCCCTCCTATTTAACATCAATGTGAGGGTGCTGGGGGAGGTCCTCCTTTGGTTTGGAGTTGGGTATCATAGTATGCTGATTACCTTGTTGTACATCTCAACCCTGGATCAACTAGTGCAGCGCTGTTAAAGTCTTGTTTCAGTGTCTGGAGGCTGTATGGCTCTAGATGGGGCAAAACAGGCTAAAGCTCATCCCTGAGAAGACCTATTGGCCAATGGTATTTGGTCTACCTGGGTCTAGAGATATTCCATATTTAGGCAAGTTCTGAAGAGGGACTTGCACAATTTAGGGGACTTCCTAGACCCACAGCTCCTGCTGGAGGATCAGATGGCTAGGATGGCCTTTGCAAAGATAATCTAATGTGCCAATTGTACAATATGTGGATTGGGAGGCCCTTAAGACAGTCACTTATACTTTGCTTACCATGATTCTGGATTATTGCAATGTGCTCTACAGAGGGTTGCCCCTGAAGGTCAACTCAGAAGTTGCAGGTGCTCCAGAATGCAGCCATACAGGCAATTATGGGTATGCCTCATCATGCCCAAGTAACACTTCTGCTTTGTGAGCTGCACTGGTTACTAGTAGGCTTCCAGGTGCAATTCAAGGTGCTGGTTATCACTAAAGCCCTTCATGGCATCGGGTCTTGTTATTTGAGGGACCATCTGTCTTCTGTAGTTTCTGCTCATCCCACAGAGTCAGCATGCTCCTGGGTCCATTGATTAAAAGGTGTCACTTGATGGGACCCAGGAAGTAGGCCTTCTCTGTCATAGTGCCTGCCCTCTGGAATTATATCTCTCCAGAGATTTGTGTGGCCCCCACCCTGACCTTAAATGAGTCCTTAAAATCTAGCTTTTCCTCAAGGTGCTGAGCAGAGTGGATGGCAGACCTCTTGTAATGATTGGTACATTAGAATCTGTGTTATTTTCTTCTTGATGTTAGCTTTTTGTGTTGTTTGTATTGCATTGTTTTAAAATGTTCTATATTGTATGCGATCCTGTTGGGCAGCTTGTAAATTAATTAATTAAATAAATAAATAAATAAATAAATAAATACTTTGCATTAGTCATGTGCAATACTATCACACTATGCATGATGTCATTGTAAGACTAGAAGCTTCTCAATTGTTGTTTAAATAATCAACCATAAAACCAGTTGAATTGATTTACTGGTTATACTACATGGCTACAACAGTTTTGCAGAACATAAACGCTGCCCTGATAAAGTGGCCAGCATTTTTGAAAAAAATCTTTCTTATTAATATGTGGACTTGTAAAACCTGAACATGACCAACACCATATTAACAGGGCATCCTTCTCTTGTGCCTATTATGAAATCTGCTCTAATTCATCAAGGTTAAATGAATAAAGGTTTTTGCTTCAGAAATATTGGTATTTTTCTTAACTTACATGCAACTTCTTGCAAAGCGAATTACTCTATTAATGAACCATAACTCGCATGATTCACCAATTAAAATGTCTTTAATCTGTCCATAGCCTTAATAGAAATTCAGGAAGATAAGCCACATAATAACCATGGAACTCTCTTGAAAAGAGAGAGAGAATAGCTTGAGGTACTTAACCGTATTTTTGTGGGCAGCATGACAGAGCAGAAAGGTGGGGTACAAATCAAATCCATCCATTCTTTCAGGTGCTTGATCTGTAAAAGCTCTGAGGAGACACTTTCTTGGAAACACAGAATTGGAGCACATGCTGAAAATTAGAAAACAGATAAGAAAGTGAAAAGGAGAAGAAAACACCAAACTATGCAAAACTGTTTCCTAAGCAATCCATTATTGCTAGACTTTAGTCCTATCCAGCAAAAAAAATCCTTTACCATGTGACCATCTTCACTTCTGTTGACCTTAAAAGGCAGAGAACTCACAGGAAACCCATGTGCCGTCATTGCTCACATGTGCTGGCCAATAGGAGAAGCAAAGAACATAATCCAATCATTGTCCAACCCCCTGAGCTACCACCTGTTCTGGAGTAACAAGAATCCCCTTTCTTCCACACAAAAGAGAAATAAATCCATTGCTACCCCTCTTATCCACATTTTTCAACCCATATAGAGATTGTTAACCAGGTCACCTAAATATCCAGCAGCTACATTCACAGAACATTAAAAGTTCCTTAGTTTTAATCTTGGCTGATTTTTTGAAGGTTAGAGTATATTGTATGAACCCAGCCCATCAGTTTATAACTGAAAATATTAGTTTAAATGTATTGTACAAGCCCAGATATTGTGCCTGGTCCGTAAAAGAATTTGATGGTTACTTTGATATTAGGAAAGGTAGCCCAACCATTTATTTTCCTCAAGCTAGAATGTTCAGGGAAATGTTTAGGGACATTCTGATTTTCTTATTTTTCCTGTTATAAATTTGATTTGTTCCACTTCCACATTAGTTTTGGGACTTTAAACAAATGAAAATAGCATACATTTCTTTTATGCATTTTGCATTCAATTTCTCTAGTATAAAACATTTTTTTGGTTATGTTTGCCAGTATACACATTTTTATGTGCACTTTTCCTGAATGTGAACATGTTTGGTCACATATTTGGATTGGAGAAGTGCACTGAAATGTTTGGAGAAATGCATGTTCTGCAAAATAATTGCATTTCAACCTGTACATTGGGTCAGTAATGCCACATGACCTTAAGTTCATATTAAAATGTGAACAGATTTCTCTACAGTTTCACTTCTCTCACCCATATAGGAGCTACCAGAGAATATCAGAGGAATTAAACAAATCAAACCTAATGGTCCACATTGCACATTGGGCACATGGGCACAATCAAACTAAATATATGTAATGACAGAATGGACCTGTTTACATAGATGTGCAATACATTTTTAAGGGTGTTAAATCAAATCCATAGCAGACAATATCTTGCTATGTGTAGTGTGAAGAGACACAGGCCATGAACCCTGTTAGCCATTTACAAAACATACCTTCTCCCTTCTCATAAATTAAAAATGATTTCCATACAATTAGTCTTCTGTCCTCACTAGGGAACAGCTGGGAAAAGTTCAAAACTTTTTTTTTTCCTTTTCCTATCTGTCTGTTTCTCCCTCTCTTGTTTAAATCTGGGCAAAAAACAAATGGGATAAAGCAAACCTGGTGGTTATTTCTTACAATGTCTTGTGACTAACAGGTTTTGTGTGTCTTTTTTAAAAAGAACTCAAACTTGCGAAGTATCATTGCTATGTTTTAGTCTAATGCTACTTCTATCTTTTATCCTTTTTAATTAGAAGGCAAATTCTCAGACCGCCTGGCCTAATCCCTACACAGTGGAACAAAGCATGCTGAAGCCTTTGAACATTGCTCAGGGGGGTGGGGACAGGCAGCCGCCCCTTCCCCAATAACGTTGGCAGGAGGAGACCGACTCTGACCTTATTCTCAAGCATTTTTACCATCTCCTGATGGTTCTTTGCCCTTTGGAAGTCTTTCTCTTGTTTTCCTCTTTGGGCTGAAAAGAGAGAGAGAGAGAGGAAGGGCTTCAATGAAGGGATCTTAGAGAATTTTGTAGGTAGGATGTGAGATGCTGGAGAAGGAACAGAGCTCCTCAAGAATCCACACAGTGGAGGGAATTGGAAGAGCAGATTAGGGCCCTAAGTCAAGAAATTTCTTCATCCCTCGCTAAATCTTTTCATCCCTCCTGCCATTTTTAAACCGTTGTTGCATTTCCAATTAAGACAAGGGGGCACTCAAACCAACAGAGGAGGGGAGAGGAAGTGAGTTAGTGTAGAAGATTGGGAGAAGTGGGGAGAGAAGGAAACACTCATCTCCCTTCGGGAAGCAGCTTCATATTTTAAGTATTTGGAGACTGGACTCCTCAAAAGGCCAGATTCGCTTTTACATTTGCCTGTTCTTCATAGTCCTACATAAAAGGACTGGTGCATTGTGTTAGCCTACTAAGAACCCCCCCCCCCAAAAGTAAGAGTTATGTACTTTTATAAGGACTCTCAAGAGGCAGAGTGATAAATAAGCATTTATGTTCACCAGAACTCTTCGGCAAGGTGGAAATAAAACCAAAACTTGTGTACAGATGGACTCTCAACATTCTCCATCCTACTTTGTGGACAGAAAAATTAAGTTTCTCCAGGTGGATTCTCCAATGGTTTCTTTGGAGTGGGGCTTACTCCAGGCAATGAATATAGCATCTTTTCTTTTGATTTGTTTCTCTTTTGTTCCTTAGGTTTTCTTTTTGTTTGGAGTTCCTGCAATCTGGACACCATCTTAAAAGTGTAGTAGAACACTTTCATATGAGCTTTCCCAATTTGCACTTTAGGAAACTCTACATGAAATGAATGATTATGGCTTCACTTTTCATGACGTTGCAGTGTGATGTCCAACTTTAAAAAAAAAAAATCAAAATTAAACCGAAGCACCACAAAATGTATGTATTAGGAAAAGAACATATAAAAATATGAATATGATGGGTAATGAGAATAACACCATGCACATTTTTTCATTTGAATTTGGGATGGTGATTTCTAAGTGGCTTGGAAAGTCATGAAATGAACATAAACCCAGGAAATTGAAAAACGGAATAAAAGTGAAACTATGAATTTTGTCCTTGCCCCACAGTGCCAGTTCTGCAGGATTTGAAGAAGCAGTGGGAGTTGCCACAAAAATGTAGGGGGGAAATATTCAGAAATAATCCTTTTTCTGGCCACAAAAAATGAGAGATGAAAAATCTTAGAAATTTTCATAGAAAATAATGTCATTGAGAAATTTTGACAGAACTTTAGTTGAATCTTCTCCCATCATAACAACCTGGACCTGATGGAAAAGTCCCCAAATCTAATAAATTGATAGCAGGCAGGTGGCTAAATTCACAAGAGAACAATATGTATGCTCCCCCCCCCCCATATTTCCCCCCCTAAATTAGCTAGGAATCAGAGCTACAGTATACTGTATGTTTTGATCCTGTTCTTGAAAATGCTAAAATCTAGCACGCCTAACAACAATAAATTGTTTTCTGATCACCATTAAGTAGAACAACAGATGCTGTTATTAGAATGGCTGTCGCTTCCAGAAGCTGGATCATAAACAACTGGATGTATTATAAAAACATAAGCATGTGTCTGTGTGTGTATCTGTGTATGCATGTATGTGCACGCACATATCCTGTGCATTGTATAGGGGCTCTCACAACACAGTCCTGTTATGTTGTCCCGGAGGATCCCAAAGTGGAGGAAAATTTGCAGCTAAAGCAGCAAGGGTCAAAGAAACAAACATCACTTAACCAACTATTTATTGAGCTAAAAGGCCTATCCTGATCTTGGACAGTGCTTTTATTTATTAGATTAATATTCCATATTGGTTCTCTAATGGAGCTTAGAACATCATCCATGGATTTCTCAGGGAATTTTCCAGCCAGACACAGAGCAAGCCCGGGTTTGCTCAGCTTCAAACAAGGTGGCTGTTATCACGTGCATTTAGATCCTGCTCTGGAATAAGTAATTGTACATTCTGATGTTCTCAGCAACAGTTAGATTGGAAGCCTCCAAACCATTTATGTTTTAGTTACTTGTGATAGGTTATGTTTAGTGACACCCCTAAATGGGTCCAAGGTACAAGTTACATTGTAGGTCTGGTAGGTTTGTAGTAGATTTATAACAAATCCTGATTTTGATCTAACAGACATTCAACATTTTTGTAATAGAAATTGGAACTGATTATGAGTTCATGTATATTTTCTGCACCTGGACAATTTGCATAGTTGACAGTCTCTGTTCTTTCCTTAGTAATACCAGCAATATGCCAAGTCCTGCAACCAAAGGCTTTTTGTTGCAGCTTATTTTTGTTGCAGCTTCCACAGATTCTTCCTCTTTCTGAGGCTGCAATTAATCTACTGCTATAAACAAGATGCATGCAAATCAGCCAGAGAACAAATGCATCATATGGTGGATGAGGCAGAAAGAAACACTATATGATGTATGTATACAAAAATCCAGCCATAAATATATCCTAGACATATCTAAAAATCATGAGTGTTCATTAATAAAATCCTAGAATGTAAAGGTTGGAAAGGATGTTGGGTACTGTCTAGTCCAGTGTAGGAATCTGCTACCGCTGCATCCCCAGCACATAGCCATCCAGATTCTGTATAAACAAAGGAGAGTTCACCATCTCCCCAGGCAATCTATTAATATTGCGTTTCTAAGTCAGTCAGCAAACAAATGACAAAGAATGATGGGGAAAGATCAGTTGTGGTCATCATTGCTCTTTCTTATCCTTATTTTACTACCACCATCTTCAGTTTTTGTTAGACACCCTGGAAAGGAAACAAAAAAAAAAGATAAGGGAACTTCGACAGGTGGGGTCTCTGATCCACCCTTTGCTTCAACCAAAGTCCTTGCTTTAGATCTCAGGGAAACTTAGGAACAGGGTCTCTTGAAAGCTTCATGAAGGTTCAGGATGGTCATTAGCACTAGTGGCCCATTAAGGATGTAACGCTAGCATCTTACAACTCATTAACATGCCACCCCCATTCAATGCTATTTCTCCAATGTTGCTGCCATTGGCCAGTGAGGTGAAACACATCATCACATGTAACATGTCCTACGTAAGATCCTTAAAAAGAAACAGAAGTGGAAGACAGCTACATTTAGATCTTTTGATAGATATAATTCAGAGTTGAAGTGCCAAGTGCTATGATGGCACTATATATATCAGTTATTCTGATGAGAAAAGTAATAATATATCAGATATGATCTTTTTTATAGAAATCATTTTTTTAACTCTGAAAAAATAGAGAGATTTTTTTTCTTAAACAATAATTGGCAAATGCATTTAAAATACATTTAATGCATGCAGGAGAAATAGGTGATAAGGTCCCTCTTGAGGTGCTAGAATATTTCTCCCTCTTATAGGGAGATGATAGCATTATTGGGATTGGAAAGAAGCAACTTCTTGTAATTAGAACCAAGCACGTCATCAACAGATATTTTTTATATCAGTCTTTCGTAATCTGGTATCCTCCAGATGTGCTAAATCACAACACTTAAACTGCCTGGGAATTGTGGGAATAGTAGTCCAGTGCATACAGAAGACACCCTGGGTACGCAAGCTTATCCTATATCAAGTTAGTTTATTTGTTCATCAAGCCCAAAGTTGGGTGACTTCTCATCTGTAGACCTGATGTAACTTTCAAGACTTTCCTATTCAACTTGCCAAATTTCAAAACCTCCAACCCAGAACTAACCAACCCTACCAGATTAGAATCTCAGATTCTTGCACCTCAGAAGTTGGTCGTTGACCCAGACAGGTGGGTTATGGAAAGATACCAGACTTGGTGAAGGGTTCATGCTTCCATTAGAGGCAGAGCTTTGGGAATTTAAGGAGGAATAGATCCTACACACACTAATATACTCCAGCTCCTGGAAGGTAAGATCTAGAGGAGCTAGATATAAAAATGTCCTTGCTAGATCAAACCAATGTTTCACATCATATTACACTGATGGGATGGAAGGGGAAATGTAATTGTTTCTACTTCTTTGTGTGAGATTCCTACCTGTTCTTCTTCAGAGAGAAACCAGGATTCTCTGCTTTCTCACTAATCTGATTTGGATTATTTTATTTATCTCCCCCTCCCCCTTCCACGGGTATAAACAAAAACTTAATAAAGAGAATGTTCATTTTTATAATTGAGGTAGACCCAATGTCACACATTTGGATTCCCATTCCCAGCCCTAATTTCATGGAAGAAGACTTCCACTTTGTGCCTTGGTGGCCCATTGCCTCTATCTCTACATTATCTGAAGTGTACACTTTTAACTAGGAAAGCCCCACCATCACCCTCTTTCCCCATGAGTGTTAGGGATCAAAGATAACATTCTTTTCTGTCTAGTACACTTAGCGGACCTGCCTCCCCGACGGTGAGATGAAAGGGACTCACTAAACTGTTGCCATTTTGCAACATCTGCTATAATTCCCCTAAATCCAGATTTGTCTGACACTCAGAGCACTCCTGATCTTACATCATGACCATGTGACAGTGTGAGGCCAGTCGTATCAAACTCAGAAAGACGGCAGCTCCAGGCTATGGCTGTAGGAAAAGAAAATGATTTTCTTTTTCTTTCTTTGCCTTCTCTCTGCTTTTTCGCCTGAGGCCAAATACTTGTAGCAAAGTATTATTCAACTGGCACGTTTAAATCTTTCTTCAGAAAGGGTATCTGGAACATATGTGATGTGCCTTTGTCAAGAGGGGAAAAAAAGATTTGGGCAGTGCATAAGCAAATGACCTGTGCGCAAAATACAAAACCCATTGTCCCAATTAATTACAGCTAAGAAGTCCTGATATGTACAGAAGAAAATGTGCCCTCAATCCTTAACTCTGTCCTACATTTTGAAAATAGTCCTCATGTGGCTAACAACAGTCTCTCCCCACAAAAATGGAAGACATTTTAAAATGGCTAAGGTTTATGTGACAGAGGATATTGATTTGCAAAGAGCATGCAGGTTGCCGGGCCATAGGGGAAAAAGCAAGAAAGAGAGAAGGAACAAGAACAGCTCCTTGCATCAGAGAAGCAAAATAAGAGGGGGGGGGGACCCACAATAGTGGTAAATCCTCTTTGGATTGTCTGTGACTCCAGAATGGGAAGGGTCACTGCCACAACGGAGCCATTGTTCTCTAGTCAGAATGAAATGAGGCACTGGATGGCACCGAGGCCATCCTGTTGTCATGGTGGAAAGTCACCTCTTCTTTTTTCCAGGTCCCGGATAAAAACTCACGAAGGCTGGTCAAGCACGTATAATGGTAGCTTCTGAATCCTCAGTTAGAGCATTTGGAGCAGAGTTTCTTTATGTTTGCATTTATATCTGGTGTTCTTCACATGTTTCTTAAAAGATCCAAGCTACAATAAGTCATGCAAATAAAGTAGATCTGATGTAAACTCTGAAACTTTCCATCTTCTTTTGCATTGTCCACCCTTCGATTGAGTAGCTCCAGAGGCAGAGATTTCAGCCCTGCCAAACTGATCTACATCTCCCATGATTTCTCAGGAATCACAACAAAGAGCAGGTACAATGCTATCCGTATTGCTAATATGGCTTTTAGACAAGGAAGGATGTGTTTCACTCAATGGGCAGAACAATCCACAAGGTTTCGGACTCTTAAGATGAAACCCTACTTGCTGGCTAGGATACAGAGGCAAAGAAAACTGATGCTGAAATTAACAGCTGGTAGGGAGGAAACTATTTGTTCATTTAAGATATTTAAAAATATTGTATTGCCTGTTATGACATGCATTTTCAGGAAATATGCAACATTAAAATAAGCCATGTACAAAACCAATGATTTATTTTGTGTTTTGTGACTATTCTAGCTTCCCAGTGGTTATGTTAGTATATATTATACTTTATGTTATTTTTAAATAGAAAAATTGGAATTAAAGAATAAAATAATTTTAGTAACCCACTACTAAGAGCATGTTAAAAAATATGTTTTAAGGCCTTTAAAGGGCCAGTAATACAATCAATTTCCTCAATTTTCTTTATTAATAGG
Source organism: Liasis olivaceus (assembly GCA_030867105.1). Taxonomy (NCBI): domain Eukaryota; kingdom Metazoa; phylum Chordata; class Lepidosauria; order Squamata; family Pythonidae; genus Liasis; species Liasis olivaceus. The sequence continues at coordinate 22,409,540 of CM061349.1, read as the reverse complement.
GCATTGCCAAAAGCAGGGAGATATAACCCCAAGTTGCAGCTGATAAACTTCTCCAAGTGATCTCAATGAGAATATATTAAAATATATATTGTTCAATTAAAAAAAAAATGTAAATCTTGAGTGTTGATATAAGAAGGCTATCACATCAATAATAAATATAACAAGAAGCAATAAATGACTCATTGTTCATATGTAATTAATAGTTAATTAGCAGATTCATCCCTTATAAATATATTTATGTTTTAATATATGAAAAAATAGGATTAACCTAGCTTGGAACGCAGTGGCTATGAGTGGTAGCCTCAATGCCTGAGATATCAAAGGAAACAATGAGGTCGTTGCCGATTCGCTGTGCAGAATGCTGATCTCTCTGCAGTGGTGAGGTGGCACTAGGTTAAGAATTAGTAACCAAGGCTGACCAAGCAGAAGATTTACCTGTCCTATTTTTCAATTTCAAGTCAAATCCCAGGAAATATAATGATTGAAAGATCCCAATCACCCCCAGCACCTTTCCTGCTCCTTTGTATCTTTGTTCCACTTTCTGTGGCCATCACATCCCCTAATGTTCAATGCCTCCCTGCCACCCAAAGTTTTCCTGTCCCTAACCTGCATGAACAGTTGGGGTCAGTACTTCCCCAGTCTTCTTTAAAACCTATGTAACATCTGGGAAAGACAGAAAGTAGGGATCCCACTCAGGGGCATGTGCAGAAGAAAGCAGGTTTGGAGGATCTTCTCTGCATCAGATAGTGGGAAATGGGGGTTGTTGGGGTTAAGCTATACCTACTGTGTTGAGTTCCTGCTCCAGGGTTGCTGATATATCTCTTTCCAATGGAAGCCCTGCGTTCTCTAGGAAACTTCAGAGAAAGTCGGGGAGGGGATCTTTTGAATCCCAAGAAATCCTTCCCCAATGCAAAATATTGCAGGCATGATTGGAGGCTGAGCAGGTGCTGGGATGGTCATCTCAGAAATGCTGATGTGAGCCCATTTCCCATTGTAGAAGTGCAAGAGTCAGACCTTTCTTGCTTTAGATCCCCATGGGTATTGCTACAACAGAGCAGAGACTTTGGGGACACAGAATAGAAAGGAAGAAAGGATTTTTTATCCTTTCCCCAAGTATAGCTTTTTCTACAGAAATGCTGCAATCATGCAATTATTTTAAAATGCTTTTGCAAGTCATACTTCCATGGCGATCTTTGTTTCTCTGGTTTTAGCTCTGCCCTCCCCTTTTCTTTTAAAAGAAACCCTTGACAGTCTTCCTAAAATTGGCTCTGTCATGATTTTGTTTGGCTAATACTCCCTGAAACTGCTAGTGCTCTTTTCCTGAAATACTTTTCCTTGTAGATGTATGTGCAAAAGGAGGTGGCAGTAGTGGTGGTGAAATAATGGCTCCTGTCAAATTGATTATGTGAAGGCTCATTAGAGAAAGCAACCAGAGGTGAAAATCTGCATATGCATTGCAGAATGGTGTCTGATCTTGGCTAAGTCCTGAAAGGCAAAAGGAGTTGAAACCTTCCAAGTTGTTCAAGAAAGACAGGAGGACGGGAAGAGCAGACTTGCCTCCAACAAATGTCCCACTGGTTGTCGCGCCTTATAAATATCCTTCAGGCCGACTGTTGCTAGTGCCACTTCAGTGAAGTACCTGTCAGTATGTTAATGATAAATCTTGTATTTCAGGGGGTTGCAGCCTCAGCTAAATAAAACAAAAAAATCATTATGTGCCAGTGCTTGACGTACAAGGCCATCTATTCAGGTTTTCAGCTATTTGAAGAGAGAGCAAAAAATGTTAAATAAGGACATGCTAATAGCCATGTCCTTATTTTTTAAAAAAGATAGCGTTAAAAAGCATGTTATTCCTTTTCACCCAAGAAATAAAAATAAGGCAAGACTTGATAAACATTGCATGATCATTACAATATCTGTTAATAATCAACATCATGGGAATATGGTGGGTCAGATCATTATCGGCCTTAAGCCATTTCTCAGGAGAGAAATGTTATGAATGCTCAAACATTATTGTTGTGCTTTTTGAAAAAATCTGGAGCAATATTTTCTGGGAGAGCAAGGTAGGTTACCTACACTGAAGATTAATGGAACAGGAAAAATGGCATTTGGCAATCTGACATGGTGATAATAAGCTAATTGATGGAAAAATGACTGCCAGATTTAGCACCTGTTTTGTAAATAGCCGGTATCTACCTTGTCTGAATCCGATTATCCTTCTATTTCATCATTTGCTATCCCCCAAACTATGATGTGTGTGTGTGTTTATTTTTTTCAGGAAAAACGGAGTGTATCTCAAGATTAAGTAGTCCAGAAACACTTATACTAAAATAAATTCACAGAAGTCCCACAGAACTCTTGTTGGTACATCTATCTTTCTGAGAACTGTATAAAGAAATTATATCAGAACAATTTGGCCAGTTTCAAACACAGATAAGAGCTGGCAATTGACCAGTGTTTTATTGGTTGGAGAAGTAAATTAAATATCTGCACCCAGGTAATCTGAATTCTGTTCTTTCTGTAGCTGAAATCTGATGGTAGCCATATATGAACTCTGCCAATTCATTCCATATTTTCTATTTTTATATTGTTTGTGGTATTATGGGAGAAGAACAAGAGATATGATGGGAAGTGCCTGATCTACATAGTTTTCTACCTTTGCCTCTGAAAGGACCAGAAACTTCTTAAGAATCACAGTAGAATAGTATATGAAAAATCAAACACTTACCCAAATCTTTGCAAGCTGAGAAACTGAGATTATAATTAGAGCCTTAAACTGGCTTAACAGCCATTTCCAATCTTGGGGAACTGGAGGGAGTAGTCCCATTCTCAAATGAACGTATTCTCCTCTTCCTCACCAAATTACAGTCCCCTGGATTCTGCAAGAAACCATGATGGTTTAAAATGCTTTAAGATTTGTAGCAAAAATGCACCCCTGAAACAGTTGTTTTTTTCTCAGCCTGACTACCTTGCTGTGTTCTGTCTAGATTACGTGCAGGGAAAGAAAACCCACATACCCTACCCTGACTTCAGTGAAGATGAGAAACTTGATTATAAATTATTTTTTTAAAAAAACCGGGAAAACAGACTTTCAGCCATTCAGAACCCATTATTAATGGCTAATTTATTTAAGTATTCTGAAAGTTTAATTATGATATTATTATATTATATTATTATAATCTTAATACACCAGAGGTTATCAGCAGACTCATAAACCTTACTATTTATAGAAATATAACAATATTTGGGGAGAAGAATCAAAGGGAATGAATTTTTAAATAGCCTAATAAGATCTGAACATGTTGAGCAGGCATGACATTCTGTCTGGTGGTTTCAGGAAACAGAAACTGGGGGGAAGGAGATGCCTGGCTGGCCAGAACCCTAAATACGAGTGCATCCTTTGCACTACAATATTTCTGCCAGATCAAGTTCTTGGATGAATTGTAGTTGGGCTTCTCCTGCCTGGGGGGGGGGGGGGGGGGGGCGGGGGGGCGGGGGCGTATATGTGGTCTCCTGAATCTCTATACTGCTGTTGCAACCCCCAATTTTTCCTTGCTCTTTATGCATGTCTGCTGTTGCTGCTATGATTGATCTGCATGCCCACACACTCTCTTCCCCTGGACTCCTTAGAGCCACTAACATCTTTTTGCAGACTAAAAAGTGGGATTTATTTGAGGACAACAGGGTGTGTATGTGCAAACCTGGACATATGTGTGCTTGGGGTTTTTGGGGGCATAAGCATCTGAGCCAGCACTTGTATATATTGCGGGGGGGGGAGGTATATGGCAACAGCCCCTACCACATTGGCTTATGCAACCACCAAGGTGACAAATGCTCTCTATTATATTAACATCCTACCTCTTAACCAAGACTGGGTCCTAAAATGACTTACAGTATAATTAATGTTCTCTCTCATTCTTCCCTGCAGTTTCTCAAAAGTTTTCTTCTTCAAGAAAGAGCTTTCTGTTCTTATTCTCAGACTGCTTGAGATTTCTTTTGAAATTCTCTCAGTGATATTTTTTAACTTCTGTTCTTGTTGGAGGTGGCTGAAGATGCTTCAGATGGTATTGTTGTTTTCCATTCCACATCTTTTCTATCACTGTAAGACAGTGTTTCTCAACCTCAGCAACTTTAAGATGTGTGGACTTCAACTCCCAGAATTCCCCAGACAGCATGCTGGCTGGGGAATTCTGGGAGTTGAAGTCCATATATGCTCAAGCTGCTGAGGCTGAGAAATAGCGCACAAAGATTTTCTGGTCGCCCACAGGTCTCAACCTGAAAAAAGCCAGAGAACAGTTCCTTTTTGTTGTTTTCCTTGGCAGTAAATTAAAACAAGGGAAGCCAGGAGGGCTACAGATATCTGGAGAGATGATAGGACAACGAAAGGCAGGGCATTCATACACAAGTCTTGGCCACTTCAAAATTAATTATGTGCATGAACACTACACTCCATCCATGAATATTTCACTGAAATTCACTCCTACTTTGAACGAATTTTTGAAATAAATTCAGTTTCATCAGATGGAGTGAGAAGTGGCAAAAATCATCATCAGGGGAATATTCCTGCACAACACAATTAAAACCCCACATTACATACAATATATAGGGATATCGTCTGGTTAAACCTGTGCTCTAGGCAGTTGATGACATCACACAGAGTCTAGGTTTTTCCTTGCAAAGGGGGGGAAAACCCCCTTTGTCATGGCCTCTCAGAACCCCACTGGGTGTCCCGGGACAGGAAGAATACGTTGACATAGTGCACAGTCAATTGCATGCAACGATATTGCATCCGATGCAATATCACTGACAATGCATCACCCAGAATAGCACCACTGCTACTTCACTGTGACACTGGAATGGATGCCCAAAGCTATATAAATTCCTAATCTAATGAATGTTTTTATTTATTTTACTTTTCCTCCATGTAGTGGATATAGTTCTTTCCTTTTGCAGTGTTGTCCTCATAACAACCCCAGTGAAGAAGATGAGTCTGAGGTACAGTGGGTGCCCATAGAAGAGAATATCTATAGCTCAGGGTTGAACTCTGGAGTCCTTGGTGCTCTCTGAGCTTGGTTGTTTGGTTGCAGACATTTCATTACCCAACTAGGTAACATGATCAGCACTGGTAATGAAACGTCTGCGACCAAACAACCAAGCTCAGAGAGCACCAAGGACTATACAGCGGATAGACCAATGTCACGCAGCAATCTTTATGGTTGGGTTGAGTGTCCTTGATCCTAGTTCAATATCTGACCATGGTGGTTCTCATATACAGAAACCTGGTTATAAGCAACCCCAGAGTTGAACTCCAAACACTTTCCAAGCAGGTTTATCTCCATTCTTGCTCACTTCCTTTTAAATGAATGTCACCTAGGTTGCAGCAGGGTTTTTAAAAATAATGCAAATATGAATGTGTAAGCTTGACATTTATCCAGGGGTGTCTGCAGGATATGGTCAAAAGAGTCAAGATGGCAGCCACAATGGTGTGATTGAAGCTTGACCTGTGATACACACAAAAACTGGGCAGAGCTTCAATCACACCATTGCAACCACCATCTTGATTTTTTGGACCATACCTTTCAGACACCCCTACGTTTATCACAAATTTAACTAGAAATGCCTCTGATTGGGAAGCTGATAGCATGTCTATCTACTTTGTTCAGACTTGTAAAAGGAGTGACTTTAATCATTTTATTCTTTTGTACTTTTTTTTTTTTTTTTTTTGGAAATGAGTAAATTATTATTTTCAACAAAACTGTTTTTAACACAGTGAAGGACGGGGCTTTTATTGGGCGGATTTTTTTTTTCCAAGTAAGCCTAAAATCATAATATGATATATTTTGGCAAAATTGTAGTAACCACAAATTTAAGACTTAAATTGTTTGCATTTTTTTCCTCTTTCAAATGTTCTTATACAACCCCATAGGAATTTTCACTTCAGGCTCCTATCATACCCCAAATATAAGGTGGGCTAAGTTTGGTTGGATTCCAACACTTAAAAAAAATAGGATAATTATATTTATTAAAGTAATTCTGAAAGGGAAATATTGAACCAAATAAGCATTGGTGCGCCACTGAGATAAAAAAGGTCTCTCTAAATGGGATGGAAGAGTTTAATTAATGAGGGGAAAATAATAATAAAAAGAGGCACGCGATTAATCAGAAAATATATTATTGTGCAGCACAGATACACATTCCAAATTTTGTTTTAGAAAGGCTGAGAAAAATATATAATAATACACAGAGTTGCCTCCCTCACAAATGACTGGCAAAGCCTAGTAATAGTGTTCATAGTGAAGAAATAAGTATGTGGTTGAAGAAAAGCACAGCAAGGGATATAATGTTAGTCAAATACTCTTTAACGTGACCCAGGCTGGGGGGGGGGGGGAGACACACACAACACACACAATCTTTTGCATTTGGTTGGTGGCACCATTGCTTGCGTGCTACCAGCAATTTAGACACAAGTGTACCTTTTAAACTAATTCCTTATGCAGGAGAGGGGTCTCTGCCTCATTAATATGCCAGAACGGTCAAAGAAGAGATTAATAACAAAGTCACCTGCTAAAGCGCCAAGGAACCTGTTGATTGTGAATAAGCCTTCGAAAATAAGATACCAGTCCATGGAGCAGAACTGAGACCAAAGGCAACAAGTGTTCCTGTAATTTATTCCTGCTTTATACGAGGGCATAAAGCTCCTTTTATGAACATGTTTGCGAGCCCCGCTGTGAACTGTAGGTGTGTGCTTTTCCGCTGATTTATTAATTTTAGTTTCAATCAAAGTGTGTCACCTGCAGACACAAAAATGTAGACTGCACCCCAGAATACGCTGTAAAAGGGGGGGGAGGAGAAAGAGAAAGGATTTAGCTCCCCCTCCCCCAATATTATTATTACCGTGATGATGATGTTGAGGATGAAGATGAGGATGGAAAAATATAATGCCGAGGGCTAACAATATATTAGGTGAACTGCTCTCTAGCAGAGGCGCCAGAATAATTCTCAGAAATGCAACCAAGTGTGGGGCAAGAAAGGGGGAGAAATACCCGCCAAATTAAATTAGACATTTTTGTCATACTTGGAAAGTCCTGAGGAAATAAAGCTAAGAGGGCTACTGCCCCTCAAACAGACGTCCACTGTCATCAGGGAGGCACACATTCTCCCACAATAAGCTGTGTGAACAGCCCCCCTGAGCCAAATGTGCAAAAAATTCTCAATTAGTTGTCTTTATTTGGTGAACACTATGGGGTACTGAACTCCTCTATAGAATTATGGCAGGGAATCCAAGCTCTTCACCCGCTTATTAGCATTCTCGCAAGGCTGGAGTACAGCTGATAGCCGACCGATGCCTCCGAAAGCCGTTGGTGGGACCCCTGCCCTCGACTCTTCTTTGTCCTTTTTCATTCCCATCCCAACCAGCAGGAAGTGCTGCCCCACGTTCAAAGCATTCTGGGATACCCTCATTCCATTCACCATTTGCAGAACTGACAGGCACCTATCCCCTTTGTTTACGAAAGCTCAAAATAACCATTGTAACAGATCAAGTGAGAGGGAGGAATCCACGTGAGCTAGCCCTGACTTCTTTCTTTGCTGAACCTTTCCTCCATGTCTTCTGCACTGGACTTTGATTAGGTACCCTTTGCAAGAAAGAGCAATCTACAGAATCTGCCCATCCATCAAGGACAGGATTGTCTGCTGTGCGTTGGGCTTGGTAGGTCTCTGAGATCTTGAAGCTTTGTCTTTGTTAGCCACCCAGGATCCTCTTGGCTGAGGATAATGGATATTGATTGCACGCCCACCAGAAGGACAATACATTTCGAAGATAGGGTGAAAAAAAATTTATTAGCTGGAGTCCTAAAGGATTTAATAGAAAGAATAACACAGAAAAAAGGGCCAGACAGCCCATACTATTGAGATAACTAATATCTACCAGCATCCATTAAGGATAATTCTGCCCTGGCTCCAGGAAATTAGTTTGTTGTGCAGCCAGATCAATAACTATGATCCAAGAGGTCCCTCTTTGCTCCACCCCACCCCATTGGTCAGTGTCTGCTGTGTAGAAGCTATTGGGGACCGAGGATGAACATCCCTGTTTCCTCAGAAAGATGAAAACCGGTGCAGCTACTCTCTGGTGCCTCGGGGTACCTAAGAACAGCCAGTTAAATCTCCCACCAACTTTACCCAAAACCAAATAAGCTAAGAAGAACCCAAATGATCCAGGGTTGAGCCACGTGGGGGCAGGAATGCACAACGTCATCATCTGTCCATACCCAGCCCACCAGGAAGGCAACCCCTGGCCATTTCCCCCCTCACTATGCATGAAAAATAATATTTTCTGACATGTACTACTTCAGGCTGTGCTGTCTGGTTCTCCTGCCATGCTTCATTTCCTTTTAGAGCAATACTTGTCCCATCCAGTTGGTGAACCTAATTTTGGCAGAAACTTTCCTTCCTTCTGGGCCCTGATCACTGCCCTCCGTGGCCATTTTGTTTAACAAGTCAATCAATGGAATGGTGAAAAACTACACTTAAAAAAAATAAATAAATTCATTGATGAAACAATGAAAAGGTAGTCCTGAATTTTTCCTTTTAGAAGTTCCTTGATGGAACAACAGAACAGTGAAACATGCACCTGCTTTTGTTTGTGTTCTGTTTTAGCCAAGTGAAAATGAAGATCTGCCACTTTCCCTCTGTAGCCCAAATGTAGGAAATATGGCAAAATGGTGGTACTTTCTTTTTACTGATCCAGGAGGAGTAAAAATCTACCAAGCAGGGGCTGTGGTAAACACAGTCTGGATTGAGTATCTGGTCATCTCATAACCTGGGCTGAAATCCAGAAAAGCTTTTCTTAAGCTGACTTCATTTTCAGCTGGTTTACACATGGGAGTCTAGCAATTTAAGGATGCAGTGCAGAAAAAACCCTAGTCCAAATGAAGTATGTGTGATTGGGTGCCATCAAAACCAACTGGAAGATGCCCCTCAAATTGCTATTCAACTCTCAGTCAGGGGTAACTTACTAAATGGTATATGTCTTAAACCAGTGTTGTCCAAACTTGGCCACTTTAAGATGAGTGGACTTCAACTCCCAGAATTCCCCAGCCAGCCATGCTGGCTGGGGAATTCTGGGAGTTGAAGTCCACTCATCTTAAAGTGGCCAAGTTTGGACAACACTGTCTTAAACCATACCCAGATTTGAACACACTTATGTTTGATTTTCACGCTCCCCCAAATTTTCCAGTTCAGTTATTGGATCAAAAGAAGGGGTCAAAATGTGTTTTAACTGTACACATCTATGGATTTATAAACTTAATTGCAGATCAATGTCAAGCCAGGATTGAACAAATTTATAAATTAATTTATGATACAACCTAGAAATAGCTTGATCCCTCCCTCCCTCCATCTGTGAACAGAAGAGTAGCTTCATTCAAACTCTCTGCCTATTGAACTGTTGAAATCAGAGCTTCCAGAATACTGCTGGACATCTGCTGAAGTCCTAAGCCAGCAGATGATCCATGGAACATCTCCAGAGCTTTCTGATCCTCCTTGTGGCCACATCCTCCTGCTCTGCCTTCCAAGGAACTGTGTTGTGAAAGAAGAAAGGAAAAGAGAGCAGCGACATCCCCATTCCCATTTCCCTTTGGGTTGTGGTACAGATTGCAATCAGAGAGAGGAGAGAAGTAGGCAGTCATAGGAATGTCAGGAAGACTATAAAACTACTTGGGGAAGGAGCATCTTGATCAACTGGGAACCAACACTGGGTCCCATCAATTGAGGGGCAATACTGTACTTACTCAGCTTTTGAAACAGAGCTCAAGCTTTAGTTTAAATTATTTGACCCATAACAATGAGAGGATATTACTAATGGGTGACCTGCAACTGAAGAAGCCTATATATGCCAAGAAGAATACTATATATATATATATATATACTATATACTATATATATAGTATATATATATAATATATACTATTATATATAGTATATATATATAGTATATACTATTATATATAGTATATATATAGTAATAAATAAATAAATAAATATATATATATATATATATATATATATATATACACACTATACACACACACACACACATACTCCTCTTGTAACCTTAAACAAAGACTACTATCTGCAGTGACATATTACACTATCACTAACAGCAAGGTTTATTTTTACTACCAGGTATGCAATGGAACCCAGGTGTCCTTGTGTAAGTGGAGAGTGCATATTCTAGAACAGGAGTGAATAATCCATGCCCTCCACCACCACCACCACCATCCCCCCCTTTTCTATTCATCCCACCCTTCTGGCCAGCGGTCCCTTCAAAATGTTGGGTGCCCCCCAAGTCTCAGAAGAATTACTCAATATTTCTCAAGCATGTTCCAGATTCTACAGCAGACCTGCACAACTCATAGAGGGGAAATAAAAATAATTGTGGGCCACAAAGGAATAGCTGGTATGTCGATCAGCTGTTTGGGGTTAGCAGAGAGGTGGCAGCAATGGAGCTGGCGGTGTTGGTGAGACCTGAAGGCACCGGAGGCATTTGGTGGCAGCAGTAGATCCTTCCTGGTGGGACAACATTTACTGGTGATGAATTTATTTTAATAATTTATTTTAAAATTGCCAGCGGGCCACATGCAGCCTTGTTGTGCAGACCTGTTCTAGAGGATCCTGAAGGCACATAGGATGGCAGTGGATTCAGAATGCATGGAAAATCTGGGCTTGCAGACTATATTCAACATTTTTTTAAAAATTTAAGGGGGTGATATGATCATAGGAATAGATTGATGTATGTTGTTCCATTTGTGTTAGAATGGATGCTTATTTTTCTGTTATGTTTTGTTTTATTTATTTTGATTGCTCAGCATTGATGCACTGTTTATTTTCCCGTGGATGTTTTGTGATGTTGGGTTATATTGTATATTACAAACAGATTTATATATTACACTGCAATGGCATAGAAATTTAATAAACAAACACACACGCACGCACACACACACACACAGTGGATGCCTCTTGGGGATGCCTCTGATCCCCTTCTTGATCAGCTAAAATCTGCCTAGAAGATTTTAGCATCAAACATATTAGACGCTACAAGAAAAATCAATGATCTGTCACTGAGATTATAGTACATTGTGAAGCAGATTTCAAAATATAGCAAAATAAGTTTGTCTGTGGAAAACTAATTTTATGATCATTTTATGTTTTAAAATCTTAGATATTTGCATTACTTTTGACATATCTATGGCCAGTGGGAACAAATCAGCAAACAATTTGCCCATTTGCTTGCATGTTAGGAAGACAGTGAAACAAGATTTTGCCAAACACTGTCCTTAATTTATTCTAAAACCATGTGGTTGAAATCACTGTCTTCCTTTTTTAAACATATGTACTGTGATGCATGCATGCATGCGTACACATACATGCACACACATATACACACACATACACCTCTTTCTTGCAGCATGTGTTCAGAATGTCTTTTCAAAGGAAGAGGGTATTTGCTGCTGTAGGGAAAACTCTGGCATTGACTAAATTAACAGGTTGTCTTATCAACTATTATAAGCCTTGAAGTCTAATTAATTTAGTGCTGATCAATACCCTTGAATGAGGCATTGATTTCTGGGGGTTTAATGTATTTTTTTCTCCCTCTCAAGGAAGTGGGATAGAATTGCATTCTGTCTGCTTTGCTCTTATGTTCTTTTAGAAGAAAGACCTACTCATATGGTTTTGGGCCATTTTGTCTTTCAACTTCTAGATCGTATGTGGCAGGTAGAGATTTCAGGTTTGTAATAGATTATCTCCAATATATTCTTGAATGTTGACACAGAAGTTTGGCATTTAAAGGCTTTAAAGAATGGGATCTTCAGTTATGATCACTACTGCTTCTGCAGCACCAATCTAGCAATCTGTTTGTCTTTTGGAAGAATTGTATTTAAATAATTACTTGGAAATATTGGCTTTAGTGTCAGAGGGAGGGAATATTTGCAAACAAAAAGATAATAGGTACATGTATGTGGGGAGAGAAAGCAGCAATAGAATCCCACAGGTAGGTTGCACCCCCTCTACATTATTTTCCTTTGATCCTAAATCAGGACTGAAAGGGAGTTAGCAATGCAATGAAAGTTATGTTCAAATCAATTTCATAGGGATCCACAAATATTGGCTTCTCACGGTAGTCAAAGAGTGCTCAGCTATAAGGGGTTAGGTCTTGTCCCTCATTTTGTACTATGGTTAGAGGAAATAACCTGCTCTATCTCAGCTCCAAAGTTGAAAGGAAAGTTGGAGCTCACCAAGATCACCAGAGATCAGTGAACACTCTCCTTGGCTAGCATGACCATAGGGACTGTTGATTTCCACACGCACACTGCAGTGCAGCCTTATTCATATTTACTCAAAAACAAGCCCCATTGTGCTCCAGATGTCTTATTTCTACGTATGCACACATTTATAAGATATCTCTATTCTTCTAATGCTTATGCATTACTTAGAGCTTCTCACAAGAACACAATAGCATAATAACATAACTTAAAAAAGTAAAATACAGGCATATCAGATAAAAGCCATCTCCTGCAAACAAAACTCCAGGAATACTTTTTACCAGCCTTGTGAGAAGCAACAACAGAGGGAGCCACCTAGGCCTTGAGCTATTCCATAATTTGGACACAACTGCAGAAAAGTCTCTTCTTGCAGTTAGCCTTACTTCCAGTCTGGCCCCAACCTAGAGATGCAGGTTTGTTCAGGAGAGGAGATGGCCTCTAAGGCCATTAATAATTTTGTGCCTTCAAGTCAGTCTTGACTCCTGGAGAAATCACTGTAAGTAGTTTTCTTGGCAACATTTTCAGAAATGATTCTCTATTTCTTCCTAGGGGTGAGAAAGAGTGACTGGCCCAAGGTCACCCAGCTGGCTTTGTGCCTAAGGTGGGACTAGAACTCACAGTCTCCCAGTGCCAACCAGGGGATGCTGAAAGATGTGTTTAGCACAGTCGGAAGGACTGCAGAGCAGTAGAGAAGTTAAATTTTGTACAGTATGGGTAATGGGTGTGTGTGCATGTGCACACTCAAGGCACTTGAACACTTCCCAAATGTTCCCATTCTGCAAGCCTTCCAGTACTGAGCAGAATTCTATCTATTGGCATCCTCAGTTGTAGGTAAACGTCTTGGCACATTCAGCCAAATGCATTAAGAATCCTTTTCAGACTTCCCCCTCAATGGAAGGTTAGGCAGTCCAGAATTGGTGATTGTGGGCAGTAGCATAGTTCATTGCCCTGATCCTCATCCATAAATTCAGTTTAATAACAGAAATTATTATTGTTATGGTTGGTCACACTGTCAGCCAGGTGATTAGACTGGATTTGGCATTTTCATCCACCTATCGAGTCCTTCCCAAGGACCTGGGATGATGATGATGATGATGATGATGATGATGATGATGGTGATGATTTCTATTATATTGGGGAAATCTCCTTAGATGGAGTAGGTCATTGGTCCCTGTGAGTCCTCTGACACCTACCTGGCACTCTTTTCTGTGCTGGATAGAAATGAAATGCCTTGTGGAATGCCTTTGTTGCTGCTGCAGTGGCTGCTTTTCGGATTATTTATGGCTGACTATTAGGTTTGGGGGATTTTGCATTTTTAATTCTAAACTACTCAGAGAAATGAATCAGAAAAGTGGGGTGCTAATGAAACAAACAAGAGCTTGCTTTGTGAGATTTCTTGTTAATAAGAAGTATGGAGGGAGGATGAGTTGACTTTTGATGAACACGCTTATATTGGACCCATGTGGTGTTGTGGTTAAGAGGCTTGACAAGTTCAGGTCTATTTTTAATCACAGAAGCTCATTGGATGCCTTTGGGCCAGTTGTTCTCTCTCTCTGTCTTGGTCCAGCCTACTTGGGGTTGGATAAACCAAGGATGGTGTTGGATAAAATGAGAGGGAATTTCCATTTGGCTTCCTTGAGCTTCTGAGGGAAAAGTGGGATATAATAATTAACAAATAATAGACCTTTAAAGTTTCCTCTCTGTAACCTTACCACCCCAAACATTAAGGGTGATCTCTGTCCACCAAAAGGCTGCCCGCTCCTAACTTTGCACATTTGTAGCCATTCTGCAGGAACTTCACCTGTTCTGTCACTCCAGTGCTATCTTCTGCAGCTGGGCAGATGCTAGCAGGATGCAGATGAGGAGAGTTGCAATCCAGAACACCGGGGAGATACTAAGTGGGAGGGGGGTGATAATGCTGTATCAGGTCAAGACATGCAACTTCATCATTCCTAATGATCCCATTGCAGATCTCTAATAAGAGAAGAGAGTGTAGTCCATTGATTCAGCAAAGGTGTTGTATGCCCCAGTGATTGTATTCAAATATCACACCAAGCAGAGTCAGTCTTGGAAAGAAGTGAATATGGTTGTTTGGCCAGTTCCTAGTTTGATTTCCTTTTTTTCTGGTTATTATAACTTTACATTTCTGTTGATTGGTTAGAGGCTTGGACAGGCACAAAAATGTTATCCAGAGTCAGCATGATGTTGTAAAAATGATCTGCTAAACCTTTATCTGTTCTAGTTACATGGGTTGTGTGAAGTAACAAACCAACAGCATAAAATCAGTTGCTGTGTTACAAACTGTCACAGTAAATGAAATGTTAAAACTGTTGCTGAGAAGATCCCCCAGTTTATGCATTAAGAATGCATATGATTATTTTAAAAAGTAGTGCCTTATGAACAATGAGATTTTAAAGAACAAGAAAGGATCTTACACACTCTCAACACCTTTTGCTACAAATATGGGATAACCTTGGCAGAATTGTGCGGACAAAAAAGAGTGGTGGGAATTAGCCCCCCTTAAATACTTACAAATCAGCTTAAATTTCAGCTCTCTGTCCTAAAAGAGACTAGTCAGACCTCGCAACGGTTATACACCCACCCCTTTTATTCCCAATCACCCCCTGTCCAGCAGGCTGGCCTGCCAACGGTTTGATTCTTTTATTAAGGGTTTCTGCCCTGACAAAGCTGTACAAAATAGATTTTGTATTCTCTCCCCCCCCCCCGATATACTTTTTCCATTCTTTTCCTATCTAAATATAGAAAGCCAAACTTGATTATTGCAGTAATAGTAGTAGTTATTATTATCATCATCATCAAATTTTACACGTAAGGTTTTAAATAGGGAAGAACTGAATATGTTGCTAAATTCAATCCTTAATCTCCCTTGAGAGGGGGTAGGAACTGGACTGATGAAGGAGGAAACTGGATAAGTTTCCACAGACTTTTACAAAAGGTCTTTATTGGGGGAATGGCTTGGACAAACTTTCCTAATATGAGTCACCCCCCCCCCCGCTTCAAATCATTAATTGTCCCTCTTTCCTCTACTAAGGACAATGTAAATACCCTTCCATAATGTTGCTGACTATTGTGAGGGTAGCGCCAGTTAGTTGCTACTTAAAGGTGGGTGTTTTGTGTGTGTATGTATGTATGCTTCTTTTTTTTTTAATTTAAATCCAATCTGACAATGTAAAAGAGTGAAAAGATGTCTAGACTTAAGCTGTTTTACCAATTGGGCCAAAGCTCCTGAGTGGCAAAATTGAAGAAAGAGATGCGCAATGGCAGGAACCCACCAACACAATAGAGAGCAGCCATTTTCAGTCCAGAATTATTAGCTCTTCTCACTTGCATCTCTTTTAGGGAACAAATGTCCAGGGCATGACATTTGTCATACAAGGTATCCGCAGGGTATGGTAAAAAAAAAAAAAATCAAGATGGCATGCAATGCACATAAAAAGCAGACAGAGCTTCAATCACACTGTTGTGGCTGCCATCTTGATCTTGCAGACACCCTGGATCAGGGCAACATACCTTCCTGCACTCTACTCAAGATTTATAAAAATAGCAGTATTAATATATTAAAGCAGGATTAAAGTCCTGGCTCTGCCAGCTTGCGTGGGGTGAAAACAATCTTACCCAATCCTGGGGGTGGCTGGTGCCTTGATGACGCTCCCTGAGTGACTGCCAATTATTCTTGGGTCTATTTATTTTCTATTTATTAACAGTAGATTGTAACTTTGTAATTTTAATTGATTTTAACTGTTTTGTAAACCGCCTAGGGTCGCTTCTACAAGATGGGTGGTGACAAATTTGATATATGAATAAATATAAATAAATAAAAATATGACTATCAAGTAAGCCATTTCAATACACAGTTGTATAAAGCAAATCTAGAATAACATAGGTTCCTCACTCCTGCATTTTATTAATTTATTTCCAATATTCATATCCAGCCCCAGTTCTTCTCTGAGCAAGTAACAAAAAGATGAAGCTTACAATACAAAAACCAAAGAATGAAGTCGCACACATAATAAGGAACCCAAAAAACAATAAAAAGCCAAACGCCCAGTCCAACAAAAACACTCTAAATGCAAGCACCATTGGGGCCATCCATACTTTGCAGGGCAAGGAACATCCGAAGGAGTCGCGTCCATCATTGAGAAGAAACCCATTGAGAAGTCCGTCATTGAGAAGAAACCCATTGAGAAGTCCGTCATTGAGAAGTCCACATCCGATGAAACTGTTGAGGAGGAGGAAACCTCATGACATCCTCTCTAGCTCTCCTGCCTGGAAGGGCAGATTCCATCTCAGCAGGATGCTCTTGGATATACCCCAGTGCTGTGCTGTGCTCTATAGGGCTTTAAAGGTCAATGTCCACGTGGAAGGAGGTATCCAGTGGGGCATCTCAGGATACTCTCCTGGGCCCAGTGATCTCCAACATGCTCATCCCATTTGCAGACAATATATTATTAATATTTTAATGACTGTTTTATATTTTTGATAATTTTATATATATTTATTGTTTCACTTAATTATTGTACACCACCCAGAGCCACTTCTTGTGAGAGGGGCAGCCATATAAATTTGATCAATCAATCAATCAATAAAGCCAGGGGAGGGGTATTGGTTAAAAATGGAAGATAGGCTCAAGTTCAAAAGGATTTTGATAGATTTGAACATTTGGCCCCATCCACAAAACGCAGTTCCGCACTTAAGAACACAGATTACACATGAGCCAGCAGAGGTATAGTATCAAGATCATGAGAACTGATAGTACTGCTCTCTGATGCACTGGTCAGACTACACCTTGAATGCTGTGTCCAGTTGTGGCTGTCAAAATACAAGCAGTTGGAAAAAGTCCAGAAGAAAAACAAAGATGATAATGGACTTGGGGGCTAAATCCTAAAGAAACCGGGCATGTTTAACCTTAAGGAGAGAACATGAGGACAGTGTTCTAATATCTGAAGGGCTGTCACAGAGAAGAGGATGTGGATTTATTCTGATTCCATACCGTAGGAAGCTTTATAGAGGGAGATCCAAATTTGAAAGAAGGAGGAACTTCCTGACTATGAGAGCTGTGAAGCAGTGGAACAGCCTGCCTCCTGAAGTTGTGGGTGCTCCATCAGTGGAAGTATTCAAGAAAAGATTGGACAGATATTTTTCTAGGATGGTATGAGGATTCCTGCCTGGGCAGGGGGTTGGACAACCTTCCAGGTCCAATTCAATGTGCCGATTATTACCTATGTAAGCTAATGACCCCTTCTTTGAATTAGGTCTGGAAATACATTGGCTATCAACTTGTTTAGACAATACCTTCAAATAGAGGAGTATGTTCTGCAACAAAGAGCACAGTAGCCATCTTAAGGTGTTGACCTGCCATACTTGTGGGTATGGGCTAGCTCTGTATTTTATTTTGTTGGGTTAGCTCTTATTTTATTGTCAGGGAGAAAAGAAATATATTAACTCACTGTTATGATACTGGAGAGTCCTTTTGCTTTGGAAGTAAATAAAAAGCAAAAAAAGAATCCCCAGATTCAGATGAATGACTAACAATACAATCCTATACGTTTCAGCAGAAGTAATCCTATACTGAGTTCAGTGGGTTTTAATCTGCAAATTGGATTACAGTTTAATGCAAACCCTTTGGGGCACCTGTTGAAGACTTCTCTCTTCCCCAGGCCTTCCCTTTATGCATATTGTTGTATGCATGTGTGTATATAAATGTGTGTGTGTGTGTGTGTGTGTGTATATATATGTGTGGGTGTAAATAACTATATCCATCCATCCATCCATAGTTTTCTTCCCAATCCCAAACCCAATAGCAATTTGAGATAGGAGATGTGATTACATGGAACCTGTCTAGAAATCTGAAACAAAACAAAGAGTTCATATGTTATGGTCTAGGAGTAAACATATGCCATAAATATGTAACAAGACTGGGAAATACCATAAATAAGAACAATGGGATGATAACAATAGCAAAATCCTGAATTCTTCCTACAGAGAAGAAAAAAGACCAGGCAGTTATTGTGAAATGACCCGCAAGGGCTATAACAGAATATATTTAGTAAAGATAAGCAAAAATGGACAGGGTACTTGTACCCAATGCTTTGGAGAATGTCTCTGGCATCCACAATTCCAGTGGCATGAGACTGGATTGCTTTTTAAGAACTCTTTGGAATGTCTTGTTCTTTTTAAATGATTTCTCTAATATTGCAAGTAATGGAAATTATTTATGGCAAATCCAGGGCTGGCATAAATTCTCCCCATGCTGGAAGTCTCTTCAAAGACTAGGAGGGCTGTGAGCCTAAATCCTCTATTGTCCACTCATCACTTATTGCCTGGTTTCTCCCTCACCTTTCAATACTGGAGCCCTGGCTATGGAGAGGTGGGGTGAATCATACTGATCATGTTACCTAGTTGGGTAATGAAACATCCTCAAGCAAACAACCAAGCTCAGAGAGCACCAAGAGCTCTACAGTTCAACCCTGAGCTGCACATATTCCCTTCTGTTGGTATCTTCTCTGTCCTATTGTCCTTCACTTCCTCCACATAACCACTGGGTTGTATTTGAAACATTACAAAATTCAGTATTAAAAAATGATGTAGAAAATAATGTCTGGTGGGCTATGGGAACTAGAAGAGAGGAAAGTATAAGCAGAACAGGTTTTAATGGCTTTGTTTTAAGGACCATACTTTTTGGAAGGTGGAAGGATCAACAGGTGAACCAGACAGAGGAAGAATGAGAAGAAAATGTACTTCAGCCTTGCCTTTTTTTTTTCCTTGCAATATTGCTT
Organism: Liasis olivaceus; assembly: GCA_030867105.1. Taxonomy (NCBI): domain Eukaryota; kingdom Metazoa; phylum Chordata; class Lepidosauria; order Squamata; family Pythonidae; genus Liasis; species Liasis olivaceus. Next base: position 22,390,423 of record CM061349.1, on the reverse strand, counting down.
GCTCTTTTTCATCTTTGTTTTCATACCTGGATGTTGAGCCATAGTTTGGGGGACTATGTTTTGAGTAACTTTTTGTAGTCCATTATATCCTGTCAAAAATTCCTCAATGATTTAAAAAAATTATTCTGAAATTACAATTGATTAAGAAAAAAGCTTCCCCTTTCATGCTCTAGACTACTGTCCTGTATCCCTTATGGACAACCTTTCAATTAATGGAACTAAATTCTTATTTATAAAGTAGTGAAATCTTTAAAAAAATGTGTTTATTATTATTATTATCCAATTAAATATTTACATCATAACTTAGTGCAGCTCAGTTATTTAACTGGTAAAGCTGTAAATTCATGACAAGTTTGCTTTGTTTTTATTGCTGCTTCCCCCCATCTGTTATGGTAATAGAACAATGAAATGTTATCTTATTAAAATCATACAATTACTGTTATAGTAAGAGAGCAAGGGAAATGTTACCTTGTTGTTAAAATGCCAGATTTTCAAATGGAATGTTTTTACCTGCAGTATCTCAAAAAGGTATATCAATTTAAGATTTGTGTGAGGGAGTGACGTTGGGGTTGCTCTCTGTGCTTGAGAAAAGTAGCTGCAGCCAGGCAGAAACGCTTCTCACCCCGTTTCCCTCGTACATTCATTCATTAATTCACAACTTTACTCACAAGCATCCAAGCCGGCGTTCCAGCTGCCTGTGATAATGAAGCCACACCCTGGCGTTTTCAAGGATGAGCTGAGGTCCAGAGGCAGCCTCACCCCACCCAAGCTCTTAACTTACAAAAGCAAATGCTAAGACAGAATGGGGAAGATGTGTGTAGAGGAAAGGCGATGAGCAAACGGCATACAGATGGGGAAGCGGAGGCGACGTCTGGAGATTGGCAGCTATTACAAGCAGGCAAGAGGACCATCATTCAACTGCCAGGACCACAAGTTATGGTAAGCAGCATATCCCGGTGGGAGTCCTGCCTAGAGCTTTGCCGGAAGCTCAGTAGAAACTAGAAGAGGAACAACCACACTGAAGCAGCACCTCACCCCAACTGGTGTAAGAACTTTCAGAAGACAAAGGTTGTATGCCACTTTACAGACCTATAGACTTTTGCTTGAACGAAGTATTAAAGCACTGAGTATTAAAGACATAGTTACCTGGCAATATCACCATGCAAGTCCGAGATGGGTGGAGAGCAGTAGTCAGTTGTTGGGGAAGGTGCGTGCTGCAATAAAGCATTTTGTACAATTTTGCTATGCTGTGGTGTGTCCAGTCCTTGGAAAGTAAAGTACCCTCACAATTTGGTCATCTGAAACTCATTTTTAATTCAACAATCCTTAGCTTTCGTATAACTATTGTATGCGTGTTTATAGACCTTCATATTTCCACAGTAACGACGACTCTTCATTGGTATCCCTAATAGTAGAATTTAATTCAAAAAAATACAAGATAAAGTGACTGAGTTCACTGCCCAGTTTAGAGTTTAACCAGGGATATCCTATCTTACGTGTGTAATGATTCCACTACACTGATGAATCAGTCACCTACTATGTCCCTGAGAGCACGCCCCATTGGATCTTTATGGGAATTATTTCTATGCAGACCCATTTAATTCATACCACTAACCCATCATTTGATTGTTCTAAATAATTCTAAATTATCAGAAAGCTATGAGAACAATATACACATAACTGCAAGACTGACTCAACTGTTATGTTTACGATACTTTGGGCAAAACCTTAGCATGACAATATAGACCATATGACAATATAGACTTTCTTCATTTTTTAAAATGAAAAGGACAGCCAGGACTTTCTGTCTCTGTAACAATTGAGTGTATTCTCCCCAACTCATCTCCACAGTGCTGTCCTTTGCATGCTTATTACAAGCCAATGGGTGCTGAATAAGTTATATGTAGGGGTGGGGGTATACACACACATACATGGCAAAGGAAGAATGATGTTCTCAATGCATACGAAGAGGAGGAAGAGGGGAGGGTATGGGAGACAAGGAGGAAGGCAACATCATGGTAATTACCATTACAATGCAATTGAGTACAGCAATCCTACCCATAAAACCCATTCTATTAAGGATGCTCTGTTCAACATAGCCTCACAGGTCACCTCCAGAGCTGATAACCTTTCCAGCAGACAAATGCATGTCAAATTGTCTCATCTAATTAAAAAGCACAGGGAGGTGTGTGGAGAGAGAAAGAGAGAGAGACAGAGAGAGAGAGAATACCAGCACACTTTGGAGTCTGGTGGGCTTCCCTCCCCTCCAGCAGCTGTAGTTCTTGTGTTTGCTCTGGGAGAAACTGAGTCACTTAACATTTCAATAGGTTAATCAATCAGCAATTAAAGGGAGAAAATTGGTTAACTGGGCAACAATTAACATGACACTCCATTAAGCACACATTTCTAATTGCCACAGCTGTGAGGAGAAAAAATAAGCACAAGGGGGTGCAAACATCTCCAACAGGATGGTTGGGGAGAGCGTGGGAGGTAGAAGGAGGCCAGAAACAAAGGGTGTCATTGCTTGCTTGGAGGGGACTGAGAAATCAATCTCAAAAGCCTTATGGTATATTTAGGCACAGGAAAAGTAGAAAACTTTGAGGCTTTTTTGTGGGGGAAGGGGGAGGGACAATTCTGAAAGAGCAGTCCTTTTGCCATTTTTAAGACCTATTAAGTTCGGTGGGGCTTCCTTCCAGCTACAGGACTGCTGCCCTTTGAACAAGGGGCAGTATTGGAGATTCATGAAATGATGCACGGTGCCAAGAAAAGTGGGGAGCAAGAAATTCTGAGACCTCTCTCCTTGCAGGAGAATGCAGAGGTCATCCAGCCAAGTTGACTAGCCAGAGATTCAGGACAGCCAAAAGGAATTACCTGTTCACCCAAGGGCTAATTCATTTACGAAACAGCCTGCAGCTCCATTTCCTTGAAAAAGAGAGCAAGATATAAATTCACAAAAAGTCTCTTGGCAAATAAGGGCCCTGAATAGCGCCAGGAGAAGAAAGAGCAGGCTTGCTGATCTAGGGCAGAATGGCCCCCATTCTCTGGAACACCCCCCGACATTTGGAGGGCACCAACGTAGATGTCTTTTAGGTAAACTGCTCTTCACCCAGGGTTTCTCTGCATCCATGTTGCATATGAATATTTCTTTTTAAGTAATATTTTAAAACATTTAAATGCTTGATATGATGTTTTTATTTAGCAGTGTATTACACAAATTTCATCCATGGGACGCTTTACAAAATTCAACTGAATGATTGTGAATATGTCCATACAGGACTAGTTTTTGTCTTACAATGCAGCAGCCAGGGTTAATTCTTAAGTGCCTGAGAAACGAGAAAGAGGAAGAGACAATTTTTTGGTTTAGAGAAAATCAAGGTGTTTTCTGAGAAAAAGAGCAGCTAAAATAAAGGTTTATTTAGATCAGGGATAGCAGCATTGTGGGGCTCATTTGAGAAATTGTTGTATGCCCTCACACAAAATAATGGTGATGGGATTGTTTGCAGTCACAAAACAACTACTATGGTGAGTATAGCCAATCACACTCAATCATCAGGCTGATGACACTCAGATTGTTTTCTGAGCAGGTTGTCTCAAATCTAAATAGAAATTATTTTATTTCTAAGAATGCCTGCGCTCTGTATGCATGGCCCAAAGAGACATTTATGATGCCAGAGGCTGGTGCTTTGCTTTCAATTGTGCTGTTTTCCTGTCCAATGTGTTTAAAATTAAAAGAATATTTTAAAAAATAAAGTCAGAGGAGGTAGAGAGCATGGTGAGCTCCGACACTTTTCGATGTAGCTTCCGAATTGATTTTGATTACATTAATGCCCATCTTGATTAAGTTACTATACTACTGACACAACTGAAAAAGCCCTCACCTAGATATTCCTTGTACTTCAGTCAGCTGCAGTAGCAGCTTCTACCATCTAGGGAAATGAATCCAGATCTGTTGGATCACAATTCCTCATATTCCCAGCACTAGATTGGAGGAGGGTGGTAATAACAATATTAGGCATAATGTATGCAAATTTCCATGTCACCACTAGATGGCCAAAAGGGGTTAGGGTTTCTGCATCTCTTTGCTACCATCTCATGGTCATCCAGATGTTTGCAATCCAGATATGGTATGCCTAAATATTACACTGCAGAAATAAATCTATAAAACATCCCACGCTCACTTTACAATGGTCAAGAAACATATATATATAATGCATTTAATATATATAAAGCTGTGAAGTGGCTGGATAGTGTAGTGATTAGAGTGCTGCCCTTTGACATAGGAGACCGGGGTTCAAATCCTGGCTGGTACCCACCTTATCAGTAGGGGTCCTTGGGCAAAGACCCCCTAGTGCTTTACCTGCCTACTTCAGATATGAGAGTGACACAAACTAAGAGAGTCATGCTGGCTTGGATGTCGCCCAGATTAACGAGGTCCATGCCAGATGTTGGGGAACTAGGACAATCTGATGATAAATGGGCTACTGGAACAAACCATACATGGACAAGACAAGAGAATCTGGAATTGATGGAATGCTACTACAATAACAGACCTAATGGGATATATGAAACGGATGAGGGAACTATGAATGGGCAGAAGACCCACATCCACACTAACTGAGAAACAGCTAGTTACCCAACACTTCAACATGGTGAAAAGGAAGCTGCTCTCACAGCTTGAGATAGACCAACTCCACATTACATCTTGGACTCAAGAAGACCCAGAAGAACAACTGGATGTGCAGCCAACACCTGAAGCTGGAACATGAGTGCCACCCCCTCTATTACACAGCACAACAGCTGATATGAGGCATAAGATCATAGATAAAATAGCTAGTCAACCCTTGAGACTGATTACCAAGGCTCAATGGATAAGTACCATCAGATAGCATGCTAGAAGATGCCAATAGAGCCCTCACAACAATCCCTATTACCAGAATAACCCAAACCAATGCACTGGTATACACTACAACCATTGTAATCCTGGAGATGCTTGGCTACCTGATCAAGAACAGTACATACCACCACCACCACCACCACCTGGAAAATGAGGTTGGAGGTTAAGATCAAGGCAACTCAGAGAGAAGTTAGTCAGCTGGTGGAACTACAGAAGGGTATGGAAATTAAGGATAAGACTCAGCTACTGAAAAAGTACAAGGGCCTGACTCCATCTGAAGCCCTAGAGATTGCTAAACAAAGGTTCACAGCACTGGCTACCAGGCTAAGGAGATACACTAGAGAAGCAGAGGCCATGAAGATAAATGCCCTATTCTCCAAAGAACCATCCAAGGTGTACTCCCAACTGCAGTGCAACAACACAGTAACAGCAGAACCACCAACAGCAGAAACTGAACAATACTGGAAGAACGTATGGGAGAAAGAGAAGACACATAACACCAGTGTAAAGTGGCTATAGGAGCAGACCACAACAGTCACCTAGAACAGGAATCAGTCACCATCACAGTAGCAGACATCCAACAGTGGATCAAGAACATGAAGAGCTGGACAGCACCTGGCCCGGACATGATCCACACCTACTGGCTAAAGAAACTAACAGTAGTGTGTGAATGCCTAGCAGCACAGATGAACAAGCTGCTAGCAGCAGCCTCCCACCCAGACAGGCTAACACAAAGAAGGACAGTGCTGATCATGAAAGACCCCCCACAAGGGAACAGCACTGTCCAACTACCGGCCAATAACCTGCCTTCCCACAACATGGAAAGTCCTATCAGGCAAGTCATCAAGGCAGCTTGCACAAGTGGCCATCAAGTGCGGCACATACCAAAGTGATGCACTGTCCCCACTGCTGTTCTCTGTAGTCTTGAACCTGCTCAGCCAGATAATCACAAGGACTGGATATGGCTACAAGTTCAAGAGTGGAACTACCATCAGCCTTCTCTACATGGATGACATCGAGCTGTATGCTTAGAGTGAATGAGATATTGACTCGCTGATCCACCTGACACAGATCTACAGTGAAGACATTGGGATATCATCCGGACTGGAGAAGTGGGATAGTAGTAAAGAGAGGGAAGATAATTAAGACTGATGGGGTGGAACTACCAGTGGGCCACATAGCAGTCATACAGACCAGCTACAAGTACCTTGGTATCCCACAGTCACATGGGAACCACGATGAGGAGGCAAGGAACACAGCAACATCCAAGTACCACCAAAGGATAAGGCAGGTCCTGAAGAGCCAGCTCAATGGGAAGAACAAGATCCATGCCATCAACACATATGCCCTGCCAGTCATTAGATACCCTGCTGGTATAGTGAGTTGGCCAGAGGAGGACATGGAAGCTGCTGATGTGAAGACCCAGAAGCTCCTCACAATGTACAGAGGTTTCCACCCCAAGTCCAACACCCAGAGACTGTACACCAGCTGGAAAGACGGCAGGCGGGGTCTGGTGAGTGTCAAAGCAACTGTCCTGGATGAAACCCAGAGCATCCAGGGGTACATCAGTAAGATGGCACCCAAACATGAGCTGCTGAAAGAATGCCTGAGGCAGCAGCAGACATGGGAGGAAGTTCAAGCGGAGGAAGTGCTATGGCAAGACAAGCCCCTGCATGGGATGTACCATCAACAGAGAGCTGAGGTGGCTGACATTGGGCAATCCTATCAGTGGCTGGAAAGGGCTGGACTAAAAGACAGTGCTGAGGCACTGATCATAGCAGCACAAGAACAGGCACTAAGCACCAGATCCATAGAAGCAGGGGTCTACCACACTAGACAGGACCCAAGGTGCAGACTGTGCAGAGAGACCTCAGAGACAGTCCAACAGATAGCGGCAGGGTGTAAGATGCAGGCAGGAAGAGCATATGCTGAACGGCACAACCTAGTAGCTGGCATTGTGTACAGGAACATCTGAACAGTGTATGGGCTAGACCCTCCCAGGTCCAGACGGGAGATTCCACAGAAGGTCGTGGAGAATAACACAGCTAAGATCCAGATGGACAGGCAGGTATGGCCAATTAACCAGACATCGTGGTAGTGGACAAGGACTAGAAGACAGCAACACCAGGAAGAAGGAGTATGAGAAGCTGGATAAGTACCAGGGCCTGAAGGAGGAACTAGAGAGGATGTGGAAAGTAAAGGCCACAGTGGTCCCAGTGGCTTCAACAGATCCCAGGAGCAACATCAGAGCTCTCTGTCCAGAAGAGTGCAGTGCTAGGAACAGCCAAGATACTGCGCAGAACCCTCAAACTCCCAGGCCTCTGGTAGAGGACCCGCGATTGAAGAAGACACATACCACCCATAGGGGTGAGAGAGGAATTTTTAAAAAATCTGCAGTACATTTTATAGGTTTAGGGCACAATTGTCTGGATTATCTGACCCCAAACCCAGGCTTGGGTATTCCCAAGAAGCATTATCCTCTTTATCAATCTCCCTTTCAAGTATTTCTTTCTGACCTTAATTACGAACCTTCCAGCCAATAGTACAGAAAGCAAGAGAGCTCTGTTATCTCACAAAATATCAGCTGCACTCGCTGTTGAATCACACATATGACATATAAACATTGACTTCATACAATATATCAACTTTGCTTGTTGAAACTTTTGTCTTTCCCTGTAGGATGAGAATGAGTTTCTACCAAAAGCTAAAAAAACCAAAAAACCTTGTTCCAATACATTGCAAGGGGTGGGGAACCCCAACTTTCTTCTGGTTCCTTTTGAGCACAAAGCATCGTCAGGGGCTCAAGACCTACTAGTCAGATTGTGTCTAAGATTGCCCCATTATGAGGAAGTTAAATGCCCACTTTGTCTAGTAAAGTGCTGGGTATCTCACAAACCTTTATTATATCACTAACCTCTTCCTTATTGGCCAGGAAGGCAACTATGCGAGTGTCTTGCACTGCAGTTGATCAGTGCTAGAAGGTTGTGCTCTATGGCTACCAGAACTCCATAGTGAGATTTGTAGTGAAGAACCTTGTTGATTTCTATCTCCAACCTTTTCTCTTGGAGGCCTGAATAGACAGAGCTGCAGAGTGAATAATGACTGGATTATAGTCTTTGCACAACATGGCTGACAGGGTGAGAGCAGCTGGACCTAAAACAATCTTGTGATTGTTTGCATGCTGACTGGGGAATTCTGGGAGTTGAAGTCCACACATCTTAAAGGTGCCAAGGTTGAAAAACACTGGTTTATGTACATTCACAACATGCTTCCTCTGCCATTGACCCAGTGAAATGAGTTGTGTGAACCAGCCCCTGGATTCTTCCCAGTTATCCTCATCTTTACTTTGCATTCTTTGCTAAGCCTTCTTATCTAACATCCTTTGTCACTCATTGCTGAATTCCAGTGGCAATTGTTACATAGTGTAGAATGCCTCCAGGATGGTGCCAAGCAAGCATATTTCACAAACGTTTTCTAGAAATTGGGAGGTAGCTAGACCAAATTAACAGGAACCTCTGCTTGCAGAAGGCCAGGTTCCACTATATTCATTTACCTGCTCTGGCCAGTCCAGATGCTTCATTCTTCTGGCCAGCCATAGGGACTAGAGTTGCCCCTTCTTATTGCCTTCAACAGCTGAAATATGATCCTGGGCTTGGTGATCCTCTAAGACAGGTAAAGGTATCCAAATGTGAGGATCATAATTATTTTTAAAAAATTAATTACCCCATAAAAAGACAGCAGAACTCCTTAAAAAAAAATACTAGCAATGTCTTGTAGAAGTTGACTTTTGACATTTGCTATAGACCAGACGACATTTGGAGGAGGGAAATGGCAGAAAGGAGAAGAAAGTGTTTAACCCTTCACATTTTCCTTTAAAATATACTGGGGGAGCAAGAGAGAGAAAGAGAAAGAGAAAGAGAAAGAGAGAGAGAGAGAGAGAGAGAGATCTTTTGTTTAGCTAGACGGCACCATCTAGCCAAACTCAGCTGATCTCAAAGAACTAAGCAGAGTCAAGTCTGGTTACTATTTGGATTGGACACCATTAGGAAATCCCAGAGTTGTAGACTAGGCTGGGAAATCCAGCCACGTTCAGGAAGAAGGCAGGGGTAAACCATTTCTTTATTGTTCTCAAGAAAACAACTTGGATGTGTCCATGAAGTCAGGCTTGAGGGGAGGAAGACTTTATTTTTTTCTTTACTGGCCTTTCAATAGTCATTTTCCAGCCTTCTATCCTGGACCAGCTGAGAATTCATAACAAGCCTTGGGAAAGTGGGGGCATTTATAGGGAAGAATCTGCAAGTGTTGTGGGGGGGATTAAGCATTCACCTCTCCTCTGCACATATTGCCAATCCTGAAAAAAAATCTGTTTGGGGATGTGATGCTTTCTCATGACATGCAATCCCTCTTTTACATGATAAAAATACACATCTTTTGAAAACTGTCTCTTCCTCCTTTGCGACAATGGTTTTGGTGTGGGGGAGGTATTCTAATCTCAGTCATATCACAATACCATTTGTTGATTACTTAGAACATCCCTCCTCCCATATGCTGTAATAATTCCTAATTGTTTCGGAGCTGAGAAAATGTTCCCTTTAAGAAGGTTAAACAAAGAGCGTATTGACATTAGCAAAGATTGGTTAAATAAAACATTATTCAATAAAAGGAGCTTTATTTAAACACTAAATGAATCATTTAAAGGCAAATTAGAGGTCATCACACTAACTAAACAAATAATGTGAAACAATAATTAGATATCCATTTCAGTTTGGAGTCAGACACTTGGGCTCATCAGGCTCCAAGGGAAAAAACCCAGTAAGTTTCTCCTCGGCTTTACTGATTTGTTCAATAGCCTTCGTTCAATGTTGCTCTCCTTTTTTACTCTGCTTCTAGTGTAAAAAAGAAGAAAAAAATTTCATTTGTAACTCCACATTATATTTGCGGTAGGATGATAAAACATCTTGAAAGTGTTGCTTTCATATAAATAGGAGAGAAGATGTGAGCTTTCAGACTGATCTCCTATGGAGAGGAATCGATTGTCCTAAGCTACTGGTTATACTTATTCGTCTTATCAAACTGGCAAGTGCAGGCACAATCCAGACCACGTCCAATATTTTTTTCTCATTTCCCTTTTCAAACTGCAGCCATATCTTCTGTCCACTTGATAATTACAGCCTCTACAAACCCCTTTTTCCAGGAGGTTGCTGTGAAGTGCTGGATAACATAAAATAAAATAAAGCAACAGTTCTTCATAATATTCCCAGGACACTGATATATGGAGGTTCTGGTTTTATTTGGTTTTGTTTTCTTCCCTCCCTTTTAGGTATTGAGAGGAAATACTGCATCGGAGATGGCTGTAAGCAATATCAAGAGCTGGCTTATCATCCCGTTTCAAAGAGGCAATCTTTACAGAGGACCAGGGAACACAAGAAGAACAGCATCTCTTGACTGCTGTGTTTTCATTAGGGTCTTCTTGAGATGATGATGACTGTAGAATTTTGACAGCCACAACCTCACTAGGCTACCAGATTCAAGCATCAGCTTCCCTTTGCACTGGTGCCAGGGGCTTTCATTAAAAAAAAAACTTCCAAATTTTTCTCCCCCTCTGCCCTTGCTCAGTTTATTGGAACACAAGAGTTAAGGAGTTAGGTTAATGAGATCAGGCATTAGGGAAGAAAAATGAGGACCAGATGTAATGCTCCTACTTTTCTAGTTGGCAACATCAAAACGGCAGGGGCAGATCAGAATCCTAGGAGTGGTTTGTCCTTTAGCAACCCAAGGAAAAGAGGGTGAGTTGTTGGAGCGATGATGGGGCAAAGGGGAGAGAACAGTGTTTTTATTTCAACAAAAGTACGTGAATGGAATGCAGTAGAATTCTGAATATCCAAATTTTAAACCAACGGTAGCTTTTACATTCCGAAGTAATAATTCTAAGGGAGATTTTATTTATTAATTTTATTATGAGAAGAGTTGTGTGTATGTTGTAAGAAGCCTGCTATTCCACAAGCTAGTCATCACACCTCAGGAGATAGGCTTCGTTCCATACATGATGTTTCAGATCTCAACTGATGTACAAGGGCCGCTATAAAATAATGAGTGCATAACAACATTAGATAGATTATTGCTGCCTATCTGGCCTTAGAAACTGTACATTCCCTGGGCAAGACCCTTCTTAATAGAGCTATGGCCACTTGTTTATATATCCAGACTTATTTCTTTATGGTGAACCATTCAGTAAAAGGAACCAGAGGTTGCTTTTTAACTTTAATGTTTCATGAGAATACCCTGATAAGGGAAAATTCATTTCATCAGAACCTGATGCTTCTTGTTATTCCAGCAGCAGAAAAGGATAGACTAGGACTCTCCTTACGTTATTCGTGTGTATTGCACATATCCTTAACTGGTGAATTTACAATGCATGCATGTTGCATGTTCATAAAAGCATTTTCTGTTTAAAGTTAAATGAATTCATACACACACACACACACACACAGTACATACATACATAAACTGGAATTACTGCATTAGTCTCTCCCCACTTGGGTGGCTGCTGAAATCCTCAGCTGTGATAAATTAAGCTACTTATTAATCTAAATATCATACATGTAGTCCAGTAACTTTACTGTAACTTGAAAAGTCTATTCGACCTTTTCCGTTCCTTCCCAGAAAGACCTTGACCTTGCATCAGTTATGATGATCCTGGAATAAGGCTTTTCTAAAAATAAAGAGGGAAGAGAGTTCTCTAGTCATTCAAGGTACTTGGGCTGATCATAAGCAATGCAAAAGCTCTGGAAAAAGTTTAGTTTACCTTGATGCTCCTAGACTGCAGGTTTCATGGTGACAATATCATTATATTGCATTTATCTCCCTCCTGCGCTGCCAGAAATTAGTCCATTCTACTATTCAAAGGAGGCCAGTGAGATCCAGTATTTGTTGAGATGGGAACTTTTTAAAACTCCTACAGAGCATATTAAAAATGCAGATTTTCTAAATAGGGTTTCCTCTTTAAGGCTAATCTATTGATATTAAAATATACCAATCTTAGTGTCAGCTCAATTTAGGATTTTAAAAAGAAGAAAAGTATCTTCATCCCCATTCACTGCCAAATGACTTAACTAACTCTATATGTGTGTTGCAAATAATGGTGCCAATGGAGCTACTTTGCATCCAAATTAAAGTAGGTATTAATTTGAACGCAAAACAGTTCTGTTTGTGCATAGAGCCTGGATGATAGGTTTGCTCAAGGAGGGGTTTTACTCACAACCAAGTGTGGGAAATACCATGCGTTCCTTTGCTCCACACTTTGCAACACATGGCTCAAAACCAATGAATGTGGTGGGTTCTTCTTCTTCTTCCTCCTCCTCCTCCTCCTCTTCTTCTAAAGTGAAGATTAAAATAGCAGAATTATAAAGTATAATTACCTTTACTGAAACTTGAGAAACAGGGGAGGGGGAAAAAAAAATCCAGCGGGAAAATTTTTGCAGAACAGGATGTGTTGTCGTTATCGTGAAAAGATAAAAGTTCCATACTGTTTTTATCTGTTTATTTGGAAGGAATCCAGCCTTTGCATCACGCTGGAAACAAAAAAGAAAAAGAAAAGGGGAAAAAAGGGGGGGAATAATGCAGGAGTAATTATTAAAACTGTGTGATTTGTTATCTCCACGACTGTCTTTCCAAATGGTAATACGATATCAGCAGCTGCAGACGGTTGTCGGTTTCCTCTATTAGTAAACAAATGCTTTGGAGACCTGTGTGGGACTCTTTAAGCCCCCTGCTCCCCGAAGTGCTGTCAGGCTTAACTTCTAATCCATGGTATTTCAGAGCACTGGAAATTCATCTTTATAAAACCTGAACAAAAAAGGGAAGAAAGCCTGGAGGGCATGAGCTCCCTCTGGTGAGACAAATGACATGTTCATTTATTAATGAAACAATAACCCTGGAAGGAGGATCAAAGCACATTCCATCCTCACTTTACAATCCCCAATTTTCTCAGGCCATACCATTTAATTGAGCCATGACAATGGAATACTTAATTGTTGCATGAAAGTTTGAAGAAGCGACTTCTTCAGAATCCATGTTCGCTTCTGGATTATTGCAGTCAAACATAAGCCCAGCTTGTGGCAAATGCCGTTTGATTTATGCCACTTATGGTGCTTTGTGAGCTGTTCTGTTCCTTTCTTCCAAAGGCCTCTCACTGCTTCTCTTCCTGCAATCTAAAATGTACAGTTATTTACACCTTTTCAAAGGCCTTCCTTTCGAGCTGCACCCAGGTAACCCCATTTTTTGTTTACTACTTCTGATCTCTTGATTCCCAAACACTCAAGATGTGTGAAGTCCTTCTACTTTCTGTGGTTCCTGGAGGTCCCCCAGTTCATGAGGGACTGGCACAGATTTACCACAGGCAGGGTGTCTCATGTTTTAAATTGCTTTGCAACCCATTCAACTAAGCGTGTGCATAGCACTTAAAAATATTCAAAACACATCACTCATGTGCAGGATTGTAATCCTCACAATAATGTGTAAGGTAAATTAGAAAGATTATCTCTATGTTCCAGAGGGAGGCTAAGGAGAGAGAAGAAGATAACTCAGAGAGTGCTCACCAACTTTTGCTACTGCCAGTATTTGAAGCAGGGTCTTGCTTATCCTTTCTAGCTATATTTGCTCCTACTATTGGTCCCTGTCATTTTGAGTAACGAGGACAGCAAATTTCACACTGTGTGTGTGTGTGGGTGGGTGTGTGTGTGTGTTTTGCCAACCAGTAGCAACCTTGTGCAAGAAGTGTCAAAATTGCCCAAATGGCAGAGAGTATCACGATACTCCATCCGCCATCTTGGCACCCATGCAGACACCTCTGTTGCCAATTCAGGAGTAGAAGATCACTAACTCAGCAGTGGGGAAAGACTTATGGAGCAACAGATCCCACAGACTCCTGAGTTACGATTCTCACTGAAGGCTGTAATCATGGTAGACCCCTGCCTATGAATTCTAAAATCTTGTCTGGGATTCAGTGCTGTGCTGCAGATGCTAACTTGGTGGTGTGTTGACTTGTGAAAAATTCAGCAGAGCAGAGCTTAAGAAGTTTTCACAATATTTGTAGAGCCAAGGGAGTTTCTCATAAAGAAAAATGTTGCCAGTTATAGCACCGAATGAAATATTTGGAATTCACTTCCCTAATTTTGTGTCAGCTAGGACTTTCTAAGTGGGTCATCCACCAGGAGGAGTGACTATAAGAAAAGTAAATCTGCCATTTTCTCTCATACCCATGCACCATACATATACTAAAGTAATACTAATGCTAATACTGAATTATTAATAATAAATAATAATGATAATTCTTGCTAAAATAGGACAAGCCCACATAGGTCACTTGAATACATTAACAATGCGTTAAGAAATCTGTATGGCTGGGTTTACACAACAAACTAGACTACATTAAGGTGGGATTGGTTCAGTATATTGTGGAAAGCTAGATGTTTTGACATGTCATTAAAGTATAATATGATATCTTTGTATGCATGTTATGTGAATTCAAGAACTGTGTTTTGTTCATCTGGATTTAGGTTTAGCTTGTTGTGCAGACAAAGTTGGGTCTTGAATAGGAATTCATTCCCTCTCCTAGGACCTCAACTTGTGCTTTTCCCAAGAAATTAGAAAGTAATGTAATGGGAGACAAAATACATTATCTTGTTAGTAGTCCTGTTCAGAGACTGAGATTATACAGAGAACCATCACCTATGTACAACACAAGAAGAGATTATATCCTCCATCCTCTTCACAAATGTATACTGTGAAGTCAAACTGATGGAATCTTCTATAAGCAAAGCATGTGATTTATCCATGAGCTGAAGAGATAGGGATTTTATCATGAAGTATACAGTACATTCCTGTGGAATGATAGAATGATCTTCATTCTAGAGATTAAGTGAAATTTCTCAGAGGAGACTCTTCTTTGGCCCTCCTGAAATAGAGGGGTCTTTTCCCCTACTATCATGATCTTGATCAATGCTAGGCATGAGTAAATGAAAATAGTGGCTAGATTGCCAAGATATTTGCCATTATTGCCCCCCACAGTGGCAGCAAGAATATTAAAAATAGGGAAGAAGTGTACTTAGTATTAAAATGAAGAGGGTGGGGAGGGCTCTGATGCAGCTATGGCTGTCTACTTACTTCCAGGACAGAGTGGATAAAGCAATACCCTGGATTTCCAAAGGAGGGTTGGTAACTTTCCAGATGACTTGTCCCATCATATCAATGACCAAAGCTTCAGTTCTGCCTAGGCTATAAAATGGCATCTGCCTCAGTCTTCCCTCCTGATGATGGGAAAGGGGCATATAGAGTTTTATTTTGAGAAATAGTAGATAGAAATGTGTCCACATTTATGGAAGCTTTTAAATTAAAACAAACCAACCACAATGGATGCTGAAAGGAGCAAGCTTCTACAAGCACCCATGGAGTAAAGAAATATCCGTTTCAGCAATAACATGGAAAACACCAAGTAAGCAGCCTGATTCTGCAATGGTTGAAGGATGATCCTTCTCTTTCTGTATGCATGATTGCAAGGGGTGGGGCTATCTAATGAGGAGGAAGGTTAAGGATTTTTAAAAAGTGGCTGTTTGTTGGCAGTTAGAGTTCTCCATCTCAGAACACTGGAGACATATTCCAAGATGTATTCTCAGCTCATGTACTACATTTGTTAGATGGTTTGTTAATCTGTATGCACACCAGATGTCTGGATGTCCACTCAATGATTTACAGGAATCAGCAAGAATTCTTAGCTCCCAATTGTTGACATCAGTGGTAAGATCTTCTTACCATCCCTAATTGAGATGGTTAGAATAACTGATGTAAATTCAGGCTATCCAAATATATGGCTTTTGAGATATCTTCAGCAATTGGCTCTCCCTCCTGAGCCACCATTGTGCCTTTGGCTTCATTCCCCAGACACCATTTTGTATCATGATGGTTCTAGTAAATAACAAAGTAAATTTATGACCCGAACATATGCAACACCTCCTGCCATCTGCAGATGCAAAGAAGAGAAACACAATGTGTGGACGTGGGAAATCTGTTGACTATACTGATGTTGTCTCTGAAGAACTGATAAGGTTTCAGAGAACTAAGAACTGAGGTACCATGCTTCTTCCAATCCAAGCTGGTGCACATGTAGTTATAGTACTCATAAATCCTTTTTTTTTTTCTGCATTAATATATGGATTCTTTTCCAAATCTGCATTTTTTAAAAATCTACCTTAAAAATTCAATCCTCAGAAACTTTGCAATGATAATGTAAATATGAACTGGGATGAGAGCTGGGGATATCATAAAAGAATCAGTTTCCAGTCAAGAGAGACATCCATGTCATGTCCATTTTGAAAATAACCCCTTCACCTCAGCAACTGCATTCATGCAAGAAAATCTCTGTTAACATATTTTACTTATTTAAAATATTTATGGCTTGCTCACTAACCAGAGGAATCTTGTGGCATGTTTATGTTCTACAAGATAAAACCAAAAGTTAAAAAGTAGTTAAGAACACAGAAGTCAAAATACATAGTCATACAAGTAAATACCATAAATCAAATAGCATGTAGAGAAAAAGCATTGGTAGGACAAAAGGCACTATCAGACTGTATTTGCTATTTCCCAAAGGGGAGGGTGGAAAGTCAAGTCTTCACCTGGTGCTTCACCTGGTAATAACTGTCACCAACATTGGCACATATACCATCAAGGTAGGGATGGTGGCTATCAGGGGGCCGGCAGGCATAGGGCTCCCAGCCAGGCCTTCAATCTGCTCAGAGAGAAACCTTGGCATCCATACACAGAGGCATGATGGGTGGGGGCAGAGCCGCCAGTAGAAGTAGATTGCAGGGAACACAGTAGCCAGCCTTGGTACATATTGACTAAGGTGACCAGTAGGTGGAAGCAAAGAAATATAGAAAACTCTAACTCTTCACTGCCACCTACCTTCCAGATCCTTGCAGCCCAAAACTCATAACCCTACTTCTGATGCAACATGCTGGTGCCACTCCATCCCCAAGAGACTATCCTGAGCTGTCATCACTACTGTTCATCCTCTACAGCTGCTAATATACCAGGCACCAGAACAAGCTCATTCCTTGAGCCACTAGCTGTTTAATTATTAATGTTGAGATATGGAGCCTGTCTAAGATGTTTGCCTTGAAGACCAGAGAGCTCTCCTTCGGTACCTCAGCACCAACAGACTCTCCAAGAGGAAGGACATTCAAAGCTAGGATTCAACAAGAGAGAAGAACCCCTACCATATGCCCATATAGTGCACCTCTCCCAGCCATAGGTCACTAAGAAGTCTCCATCCCTGTGATGGTATGTGGAAATGACCTTGGGAGACAGGAGAAAGACCTGCAGCCTAGGTAATGACTCTTCCTCCTGTCTCCCAAGGTCATTCCCGCATACCATCACAATCCCTCATGCAGCTGTTAACTTTTGGGTAGGTACATAGTGCAAGAGGTGCCCGTTCAAGTATATGGGTCCTAAAGTGTTAAGGGCTTTATGCATCACTACTATTTTTAATGGACCTTTAATGTCCAGGCAATCAGTATGTTCTTTTAGGACCAGTGTACCAACATACCAACTCTCTGGAGATCATCCTTACCATTGCATTCTGCACAAGCTGCTATTTCCAAGCTATCCTCAAGTGTATTGCTATGCAGAGCACATTTATCACCTTCTGAACTAGAAGTTGAATCTCAGCTGGAGGGATGAGTTAGTTTAACAACATGCTTCACAACTTGTGCAATGCGTTATCTGAGTCCAATATGAATTGATTTAATTAAAATGACAGGATTCAATCCAAGGGCTATGGTTCATCTGCACTGTGGATTACACTACTCATTTGTAAGTTGAATTGGGATGTTGGATGTACTGTGTTACACAAAATATTAGTGGAATATAGAATGATTAGTGGAATATAGAATAATAGGACATTTGACTGCAGGCATGGGTCTAACTTAAAGACCCTTAAGGGTCAAACTTAAGGACTTGCTTGTCAGAAATCTGAAATCCCATCAGAAATTGGTCTCTTACCCAAGTTTATGATAATAAAGTCTGCTGGACAAGCAGACTCCATGCAGCAATGTTTTAATTATCCTTCTGACTATTATGAAAAACTCTGCAGCTCTTCAGATTATTATACAGTAAATAACCAGTTTTCTAAAGGACAGAGCTGTTTTAATTATATGACAATGAATGCATAATTATTATGTTTGTTAGAGTGAATCACAAGACAACAGACTAGATATTGCTGCTCTGGTTAGTGCATCTTAATTACTTTTTCATTTATTTTGCATATAAAAGCTATTTGCTAATTGTCTTTGCTGTAAATATGCAAAATATAATTAGTCATTCATAATTCTTTATATGTTATCTAACTGTACATTTGTTACTGAGGAATATATATTGAAGTTTGAACATTTAATGGGTTTTTGGTGGCACAAAATATTTTTGTACTAACTTTGCTGGAAAATATTAGATGGGTGTCATGCAAGTCTTCATTTAACCCCATTTCCATGCAAAAGAACGTTCCTTCCATTAAGAACAAAGAATGGAAACATGATGTAAATTGAAAACTGTTCTGTGTTCCCCAAATTGGAACATAAATCCATTGGAAAATAAATGGAATATGAGAATATGAATTTGCCTTATAATGAGTTGGACCACAAGTCCATCAAAATATTCAATATCCTTTAAATTGAGTTTGATAGGGATCAGTGATGGGGGAGAAATTCCTTTGGTTCACATTTGGATACTAACTTATCTAATCTCGTGTTTTCAGACCAATCCATAAATGGATATTATTTGAACTGGATATTTGTCTACATTTTACAATGCAGTCAAATAAAGGTAATGCTGTGGAAAATCTGCACAAAGTGCATCAGTTCATGAAAGTAATGCTCAGACTGCATTTTAGTCAGAAAGATTATTTGTAAAAATATGTGCATTGAACAAAAGTACAGATGTGAAGGCTTGGGGGGGGGGCAAATTAAGACTTTGGGGGGGAAGTTGGTTTTTCATTTTTCGTCCCAGGACTTTCTCTTATTTTCTAATAGATTGGAACCTCTGAAAATTCTTGAAAAGTGGAAAAGCCTCCAATGAAAACCTTTCTTTTAGAATAATTGATGCAAAAAAGGCAAGTTACTTATATATTCCCCAGAAATTTTTTTCCATTAACTTATCATAGGGAGAATTTTATTTAGAATCTCAGGCCTCAAAGGAAAGGAGAAGCTCAAAGGAGTGTCAAGAGAAGGTTCTGAAACTACTTTAAAATAAATTCAGTTAGAGAACGTAATAATTGTCTGACTAAATTATAATTTTATATTGAATAAATGCAACAAACCTCCCATGAACCACTCAGAGTTGGTTGACTATTGGAGGGGCAGGTAGGCCTACTAAAACAAACAAACAAACAGATCAGTAAAGGGTGATATCAAAATGAATATTGAATAGATTTCATTTATTCCCAAAACATTGGATTATTTTTTCTTGGAAAATAAATAAAAAACCATATTTTCCCACCCCATGGTTTCAAAATTTGCAGAAATTTGATCTGTCTAGGCAAAACTGAAAACTACAAAGCATATGGTTGGTGACATAAAACTCTATGTAGAGTTTTATGTGAACTTTTAAAAAATCACAAATAAGTATGGGAATTAGATGAACCAACCTAAAATTATATTAGACAACAGCAGGACTATAATCACCATTAGGCTCCGACATTGCCTGGTGAGAGAAAGTTGATCTTTATATTAAAAAAACTAGAATGGGTAATACTTAAGTATAAAATTAACTAAAATTATGCCTACCGCTATTTATGAAACTAACGTGGTATACAGCAAATCACCCTATAATTAAAATATAATAACAGTCTATGGGGAGACCAATCTCAATGACTAAAATCCATCTCAAGGTTTATCATTAATATATTTATTGAATAATTTAAAGAAAGCATGAACAATATTAATCACATGGCATTATCAGAAGGAATTGTGATAGTAGCTTGAATTATAAGGAATCATTTATATTTCCAAAGCAAATTCAATTATAGAATATATTTGGTAGGACATAATAAAGGAAGTCCAGGCACGAATATTTTCCATGTTGTCTTCCTTCTTATACTTTTATTGAACTCAATTGATTTCTCAATATAACAAAGCTGGTATACTCAAATCCTTACTTTTACCCTTTTGGAAATGAAAGGAACTAGTAATATTTTCTCATGTTTTGCATAATTCATTCAATGAGAGTAATCATGTAATGTATCAACATCAGCCAATATATCTTTACCATATGTTAACTGAAACGTTTATCTCAATGTATACACCAACACTGGGGCAGAATATGATGCATCCATGATAACCACTTTGTTGTGTGTGTATGGGTGTTGGGG
The DNA here is from genome assembly GCA_030867105.1 of Liasis olivaceus. Classification (NCBI taxonomy): domain Eukaryota; kingdom Metazoa; phylum Chordata; class Lepidosauria; order Squamata; family Pythonidae; genus Liasis; species Liasis olivaceus. The sequence goes on along the minus strand of CM061349.1, from coordinate 22,370,111 downwards.
GATGGGGGTGCTATAGACCTTGAAGATGTGGATAAAGCATCCAGTGAGATGAGGGTTTCCACCAGCATGTTCAATTCTTGTCTTTCCTGGTTGATTAAATCAGCTGGGGGAAAATGTCCCCATGAAAAGGGCAATAACTTTCTTGTAGGACAGATGTATCTCTCCCTGCCTAAAGAAGGCAGTGATAACACCATTATTAAAGAATAATTCTTTAGATTTGGAGGACCTAAGAAACTCCTAGCTGATTTCAAATGTATAATTTTTGTCTATGTGACTTTCCAAGTCCAGCACTTCTGGAGAATATTGATTATCTGTGACCATTTCATTTGGGCTTTTCGCTAGGCTTTGGGCAGAAAAGCAGGATGTAAATCAAATACATGTCACTAATGTTATAAGTAAGACATCAAGTAAGAATTTTGCATAATAGTTGGCATAGTGCATTAATTAAAGCAGAGGTGAGCAACCTGCAGTAGTACAGCTATTGACTGATTTTGTCTCATAAAGTCAGTGTCAACTCTTAACGACCACATGAATGGACCTCCAGGCTGATGATCTAAGTATAGTCCTACTTGATTGTTGTTCATATAGCCTTCTGCCAGGCAATGAGTTTAGATCTTTTTATCAAAAATAATTTATTCTTTGGACAGCTACTGTTGGAGAGAAAAAAGGGAATGCCAGAGAGAAGGCAGGAAGGCAGGCAGGCAGGCAGGAAGGAAGGAAGGAGCAAAGAAATGGAGGGAGAGATAGCGGTAAGATTAAAGGGCAACTTGATCCATATTAACTTTGGTCCCTTTTGCCACTAGTTTTGGTATCATCTACATCCAACATGCAGCCTATGGTAGAACCTGACCATGAAGGAAAACAATAACTTAGGCCAAGTTCTCCACTTAATTATAAAGCACAGAGGATGAATTTGGGCCCTCACACTCAACCTAGCCTACCTTTTAGGACTTTTGCATAGTTAAAATAAAAACAGAGAAGAATCAGGACTGTTTCTCTGAATTTCACTGAAAAATGTGCAACTATCTAATTTGTTTTCCATTAACAAGAAAATGTCCTCCCTTTTTTTTAGAAAACTCTCCTAAATATTGGAAAGTAACCATTTCAGCTGCCCCTTCAGCAGCAGTACATTTTGACCTGCTGTAAATGGCCTTGAATCCCATTGTTTTTGTTTGTTTGCTTGCTTGCTTTAAAATAATAAGAAACAAATTGAATCCCATGACATTCATAGGAGTGGGAAGCAAGATTCAGGGCGGGGTGGGGGCAGGGAGGAAAGGGTTCCTTCTTCCTCTTTCTCCCTCCTCTCAGTTCCTCTCCCCAGTAGTCCTTGGACCCTGGTGTGGTTGTATGTGGAGACAACTCTGTGCTCAACTGCATCAATAAACTCTGTTTCTTATTAGCATGAAATTTGCACTTGCTAATTTATAGGTAGAGTTGCGCACTCAAAAATAATTACTGTAATTTAACTGGAAATGCAATAATTTCATTACAGTGGAGAAGATGGTGCTTTGTGCCTCTACTGTCTGCTCTCCAGATACTGCTAAGCATTAATGGACAACTTCATAGCTTACAAACTTACAGTCTGTCCTTACAGATCCTTAATTTTTAAAACATATTTCATTCAATAGCCATACAACAGAAGACTGACTTCAGTGAAGTAGGACATACAGATAAACTGCCCTGAACATAAAGTTTCTCTAGTTGTATTGGAGGTAAAGTGTCAGGTTTAGCCCAGGAAACTCCAGGAGACAATACAGATTCAATCCAGCAAGGTTTATTTGGCTTCACCCCATTTACAGAATCTTCTCAGACTGAGAGCCGTTCCCAGGGTCAAACTACAAACATCACTAGCATTCCTCAGGGAGGGGCCAGTCTCATCCTCTTATCTCTTCTTCGCTCATCTGGGGATGAGAGTCCATGTTTCACACCCCTGCTCCACACTCCCACATCAAGAGAGGATTTACAGTTGAAAATAGCACTGAGCCAATATTAATAACCAATACTAATAACCCACTAACTCATTCTGATTGAAGACCAGTCCTCTTATAATGTCACCCCTAATAACTGAAGAGTGCCACTCATGAGTAGGCCACTTTTGGGAGTGGTGAGGAAATAAGGATGCATATTGACTTCCAATGTTAATTTTTTTCCCCTTGAAGGATATTATGCCCTTGTTTACCTTGCCATTCTCTGCTGACCTTTCTCAGCACCTTGAATAATTCCTAAACGACTGTTAAATGGCTGATTTTCTCCAAGAAGCAGCAGCCTTACTCCACTTAAATGAATGCAAGCAGAGCTGGAAAACTTTGTTTTTCCCTCCACATCTCTCTCATATTTCCAGAGACTTGTGCAAAAGAACTTCCTGCACAACAGGCCAGTTAATATGTGTGATTCTCCACTGTGCTTTACTTGTTCTTGTCTTTCAGGTCTGCCCATCAGCAATACCAACTGAAGCCATCATCTGTTCCATCATAGGAAAGGTTCTTCTTGGTGCTGCTTCTAGGCTACAGAGTTCCCTCCCAGGACAGACTCACCTTGTTTTGTCTTTACCAAGTGACAATATTTTCCCTTTCCAGCAATTGTTCATTTTTTACAAGTGGTTTCATTGGATTATTTTATCATGTATAATTCTTGAGTCAGATGCAGATTTGGTTGTAACTTAGTCTAGATTAAGTCATGTTCTCTCTACATGACTAAATCATGTAGATGCTACATCAACAGAGGTATAATGTCAAGTTCATGGGAAATGTTAGATCCTCTTAACATTGTACTGGCCTTTTGGCCTCTGGAATACAGTGTCCAGCTGTGGTTGCCACAATATAAGAAGGATGCTGAGGAACTGGAAAGAGTGCAGAGAAGAGCAACAATGTAGATGAGGAGTTTGGAGGCTAAATGTTATGAAGAATCGTTAAAAGAACTGGGTATGTTTAGCCTAAAGAAGAGAACACTAAGGGAAGATTTGACAGTAGTCCTCAAATACTAGAAGGCTGTCACAAGGAAGAGAGTGTGGATTGATTCTCCATAGTGCCCAAAAGTAGGACAAGAACCAATGGTGGAAGATTGACAGAGAGAAATCCAAACCCAAAGAGAAATTTCCTGACTGTGAAAGATGGAACCACTTGGTCTAATGATTTGATTATCACAAGCCTTTCTCCTTTCTCCATCCTTAGCATGGTCAAGGAACTGAGGTTGGCTGGAAGGAGATGTTACATTTTGCACCATCTCTAAAAGGTATCTTTCTTTCTAATTAGTACTCTGCATGGTCTTTGGCTACATTTTACCTTGTTATTAGGTTCATTAAAGAGAGTTTGGCTGCTGAAAATAGGTTGTGTGTTCCCCAACATTGCATTAAAATACAGATCTCAAGAACCTTGCTAGATAATTATATATTATCTCTTTTTTTTTTCTTACTTGTCTCCACAATATATTGCCAGTTTGTTCTAGTGATGCATGATACATTAGATATTTTTCTCCCCCACCACTTTTCCATTCCTGCTTCCCCCCCACCTCACCCCTCATCTCAAACATTTGATTTACTATCCAGTTGTACTGTTAATCCCATGTCATGACACCACTATTCACTTCTGCTTTTCAGCTGAAAGCAGCTTCCTACAAAGATAATACTAGGTAAAATCCATTGTACAGGGAAGAGTATCTTGAATGTGGCTATCATATCGAAAAGAAAACAGACATTTGCTCTCTTCACCCTCTAGACATTCTTGAATACTTCCTTTAATGATGGAGTCAAAAAGAATAGCCACTAAGACTACATTGTAGGTTTATTTCTCTCCCTCCCCATATTCTCCACTCACCCCCTCCCCATTTCCCTGCAACATAATCCTGCTCTGTAATACTATAATTGTTCGTATTTACATTGGGTAAATCTTTTTTAAACTAACATATATTTTTAAAAAAGTGAGGGAAGGATATGAATGAGAAGGAAGCTATCTAACATGTCTCAGTAAATTATGACATGAATGAATCATATGGATCCCTACTTACCAAACAAATATTTAGAAAGAAAATTTAAATAATGTCCTTTAATGCCATCACTTCCATAAAACTCATAATCTGTCAGCTACATTTGTTTTCAAACAGTGGACTACTTCAGTTATATATATGTTTTTAAAAAATACAGTGCATATTTCTAGAAGATCAATTAAAAACCCATATAGACACCGCCTCTTTAAGTGACATTCCACTTAGACATAAAAGACAAGATCAGAGGTGCTATTTAATCAACCAAAATCCTGAAGCTCAAGACTTGATACCTCCTATCTCACTCTGACATTTGCAAGATGGGTTATGGCTGAATGCAACATAGGACAGATGCTGTTTCAATCTGAAAGAAGCGAAAGGAAAGGAAAGGAAAGGAAAGGAAAGGAAAGGAAAGGAAAGGAAAGGAAAGGAAAGGAAAGGAAAGGAAAGGAAAGGAAAGGAAAGGAAAGGAAAGGAAAGGAAAGGAAAGGAAAGGAAAGGAAAGGAAAGGAAAGGAAGTTCAAGGTAAACAATCTTTTCCATTAATACTACTTTCAAGCAGGCAACTCTAATCTTTGTAAACAAAAATGAGCCCACCAAAAAGGGGTACCTAATTAGTTGGGAAACACCAAGGTTTTCCAAGTGCACAATGTAGACAATAGAAATAGAATGTAAGGATAGACCCTATCAAACAGAAAAAAAACATGTGTCACATGGAGGCCAGGAGACACACAGAATGAACAATGCTGCAACAATTGGAATTCAGGAAATAGCTGCTAGGACTTTGCAGGACTTTAGGTTCAGTCTCTAAAGGAAGCCCACAGAAGCATATATGTAGCACCTCTTTGCAATATCTTAAAACACCCTGTGTCTTTTCCTGGGTCACATGTTGTAAAGCAACTTTTGGAGACTGCATTTGAAGTACTACACAGCCTTCCCTCCACTGCAAGGTCCCCATTCCTAATAATGTCCATGGAAAGAAAAAATCCAAAAAAGAGAGATCTGCATCCTCTCCTAAACACTTTCATAAAACCTCCCCTTGTTACTATATATCAAGACCTTTGATTGGTCTTGTTGGCTTGGTCTACTTGACTTTTGAAAGATTTATGAGAGCCATTTTTTAAAAATGTTTTAATACACAGAAAGAAGAAAAATAGAACAATTCAAGAAAAAAATAAAAACAGAAAAGAAGGAAAAAAAGAGGGGGAAAAGGAAGAAAACTGACTACAAGAGAAACTAAGTATTGTCAGAGGGGTCACAGTGAAATATGGCAGTATATTATAAATAAATAAATAGTTCTAATTGTGCCAGTTTTTGAACTTAATCATCTGAATTCCATAAAAAAACAGAACTCCGTGATAAAGATAAAAATCAGAAAAGGTAAAACTTCCATTCTTATATGGTAGTTGTAATTTAGATAGGGAGAATCTAGGGATTTATGCTTCCCATAGCAACTTTTTGAAGAATTTATCAATCTGCTTAACATACCTTAACACATGTATCCCTCTAAGTACATATATAAATTGTGAAGTAATATTCATTTTTACATTTATGGTTCCCCATCATCTTGGGGATTTTAACTATCTCCAGATTTATATCAATATTAATTTAGAGTAAAACAATTTGAAATATTTGCATTCTTCAAATAAAGAGATTTTTCTTGGAATATTTTTTCTAGATAGTTAAAGGAATTGATACAGGTCAATCCCCAATTTTTACACATCCATCGACACATTAGAAACAATGGGGGGGGGGTATATTGGATTTTTTCCAGTTAATTGAATAATCTCATAACTTACCAAAATTTTGTCCTATATCAAGAAATGTTGGTAAAGCACATTATGATTATCAATCAAACAAAATAAATCATCAGCATATAGAAACAACTTGTATTTAGTTTCAACCATTTTTATGCCAATAATGTCCATGATAGGACAGGCTAATGGTTCCAATATCAGCTTAAATGTAGGAGGACAGAAAGGACATGAATAAGACAAGACATCTTAATAGATGAAGAAAAAAAATCCATTTGTAACAACTCTGTAGGTTTAAAATACTATATTTTAATCCAATTAGTACAAAAAGAAGGAAAGCCATTTTTGACTAAAACCTGCTCCATAAATTTCACCTGCTCAATGTCAAAGGCTTTTTCCATGTCCAGCAAAACCACTACTACCAATTCCAATTTTTATGAATGTATATCTAAAACATAAATCAGTAATCTAGTATTGTCTGCACTTTGTTGCCCTTTTATTAAATCAGATTATGCAAGAGAGACAGTCAAGGGTAGTATCATTTGCACTCTACATGTGAGCATTGCTGTCAAAAATTTGACATTAACATTTAACAACAAAATTGGATGATAATTTGCACTGTCAGTAGAATCTTTCCCAATCTTCAGTATCATAATTATATAGGCTTCGTTAAAGGAAGCTTGTGGAATTTCATTCAGAAAAGCATCATTATAAACCTCAAATAACACAGGAGCAAAAAATCAATATGTGTCTTGTCCTATATGACTGAATTAAAAAAAAACCATCAAGACCAGGAGCTTTTGATATTTCCATAGATTTAATAGTCCCTGTTATTTCACAAGGAGAGAAAGATACAGCTAAATAAACAACCTGATTGTCTGTAATCCTTTATCCCTGCTTTATTTGACAAGATGGCTCAGCACATGAGACTTACATTCTAGTGAAGTGTAAATCAGTATAAATGTGCTCCATTTTATTGACCATTTGCAGCACAGATTTGTTTCTGTCTTCAAGATCGCCATGCAGAGTTTAGCACATGAGGCTTCTTACAGAAAGAGAAAGAGCGAAAACCTTGGTCACTCCAGATATTTAAAAAAGTAAATTGAAACTGAAAAGATAAACATTAGTCAAATTTCCTTCCCGTTAATCCTTGTCCAGCCATAAATCCTTTGGGATTGAATACTCAATTTTACTTATAACATGATACATAATGGAATTTGTTTTGAGATGAGAAGGTCTACTTTAACTCAGGTCACTTCATGAGTTGATGACAAAGATGAGATCTGAACTATGTTTTCTTGGCTCCTAACATAGCAACTACTACAACAGAATAGGATTATTTTATTTTTCATTGTTACATTTCAAATGCCTGAAGCAAGAAGATGTCATCTAGACCCCTAAATATAGCAGGTCTAAATGCGGGTTACAGAATTAAAATGTGCTCATTAATTGAGTTTTAGGAAGACTTGGTTTTGGGGGGAAAAAAGCTAGGAAGCAGATTACACAAGAGTATTCTGAGTTTTCCCTTGTTATTAAAAAGGATCACATCATCTCCTTCTTTAAAAATATGCCATACACATATCTTACACACACACAGTCTTTATATCCAATTCTTTCCTTTTTTAAAAATTAACTATGATATAGAGTAACGTATAAAGTTTACATGCATAATGTGATATTAATGAAATTATTCAGGATAGAACTCACAAGAATGTTAGTATGAAGAGGGATAATATAGTGATAACTGAAGCAAGGATTTATCTTAGATCACAGTTCACTAGTTAACATATAAGAATTTCTTAGACTTCTATTGTTCTCTAAGTATTTGCTTATGATTTCCTGCAGTTTACACAAAAGGCCTCAGGACCACATTTAGGGTGGGCGTATTTTAATTTCTACAAGTGATCCAGAACTATTTTCAGGGTTTTTATATTATTATTATTATTTAATAAATGTATGCCGCCTGACTCTTAATGATTCAGGGTGGTTCACAACAATCAAAATTACAATAAAATCAATAAAAGATAAAGATAAAAGATGGCAAGCACAATGAAGCAAGGGGTTTCACTCTCCCTCGCCAAAGGCCTGGGTGAAGATCTTCACATGTCTTCTAAATATAATATTAGATGTAGACTCAAATACAGATACAGATATGAGAGAGCCAATTTGGTATAGCGGTTAAGGCATCAAATTAGAAACTGGGATGCCGGGAGTTCTAGTCCCACCGCAGGCATGAAGCCAGCTGGGTGACCTTGGGCCAGTCACTTTCTCTCAGCCCTAGGAAGGAAGCAATGGCAACCCACTTCCAAAAAACATTGCCAAGAAAACTGCCGGGACTAGTCCAGGCAATCACCAGGAGTCAAAAAACTGACTCGAAGGCACCCCCCCCCCCAAAAAAAAGATATAGATATATACATTTCATGAGGAAAAACTAGTTAAAACCTCAAATTGCTGACTGCTCAGAAAATACAAAGATAGATCATGGGAATTAACAGCAGAAACAATTAATGAGTTGACTAGTGGCATGCTCTTAGTTATTTCCCATCCCACCAGTCTTCAAAGAAAACCTGCAATTAATGAGAAACTAAGCCAAGCTAATACTAGCAGAAGATCCACTTATGGTACCTTCCATTACATCTTTCCACTGGATTGGCCATTTTGATTTGTGTTCTGGACATCAAGTGAACCTCATTCATCATGAAGTTTAACATCCAATGGGATAGCCAATCAGGTGGTTTGCAGTGGGAGTAGTTTGGGCTGATGCATCAAACCACTGAGGCTGTTATTGCCATGAGTCACTGGAATGTGACTGTTGCATTGCCAGCTGCTGGCCTGGAATAGATCAGGCATGGGTCTGATTACTTATAAGAGAACTGGATGGCTTGGGTCAATAGGAGTTGGTGGTACCCTTTGGGAGAGGTTCAGCATGACTGCACAGATTTAGTTGATATTCTCAATCATGGATTGTAGAATCCCAAAAGAGTCATTACTCTTTCATGTTTCCTGCCACTTGAAGTGGATTTCTCAGGTTTCCCATCCAAGTTCTAACCAGACATCCCCGTGCTTAGCTTCTGAACCTAGACGTGGTCTGCCCCATCTTGCCCCATGTTAGATCCTTCTATGTTACTTTTTTTTTTTTTAGTATACGTTTTTTGAAAATAGTAGCTTTAGTTTTGCTATTTTGAATCTTATAAAGCTTTTTGTAATTTTGGTTCAAAAATGGCTAACTTTTATAACAATCATTGAAACAATACCTAATGCTGTACCCTGTTTCCTATAGTGTGCAACCAGATACTCAGCATAAGCAGAAGATAAAGATGGCTTTTCAAGATTATATAAGATGTGTGATTTTTTTTAAAAAAACATATTCTTCTAATAGCTGGATTTTAAAATATAAATCAGAAGGGTTTTGCCAAAATTCTAAACTGTGTGATAAGCAAAATGTTGACTTCTTGCCAACCAAGATTTCTTGTAGCAGTTTGTTATTACTATTTTTAGTATTATAGTTGTTTTTATAGATATGAGATTTTATTATTTTAATAGTTATTTATATATTTTCTATAGAGTTTATATCTTTGATTATGTATAATATAGCTTTGCCATATTAGTTATGTTTAGTCTAAAAGATGTCCTACATATTTTTATTCTATAAGCTACCCTGAATTTAATTATACCTATTTCTGCATAGGCATGCATAATATTGTTGTGCCCTGTATGTAAATTAATTAATTAATACATCTGTGATGGAGATAGAAAATGCGACACCAGAATCTGAGCACAGTAGCACAAAAGGGGGGAAAAGTCATCCAATGCCCAACATTAATACAAATTAGTGAGCTGGGTATTCCTCTTGCCACCCAACCCCCAAGTCCCCAAGCCATGAAATCAAAGGAAGAATTGACTCTCAAAGGAACACATTTTGATTCTTTTATATTTTTTTCTAGATTGTTTTTAATGGCTATTTTATTTTGCCAATTTTAATCAGAGTTTTTTTAAAACATCACCTGCTCCCATTCATTTGTTGTTGTTTTTTAAGAGAGGTATCTTGTAAAATATTAGTGCGTGGCACTTTAAATCTTTTCTGAGAATGCATTAAAATTCCCTTAATAAACTCTGTAGCAGACTATTTCAAACGTTTCTTTTCTACTGTCACTGTTATTAACTCCTACCTATGTTTCCATTTTATGCTTTTTAAAGACATATTTCCAATCCACCATCTCTTTTGGAATCATCTGTTCTTGGGTGAATGCTATACAATATGAATCTCAGAAGCATATAAATACACAAATGATTGGTACCCAACTGTTCTCCCCCAAAACTCTATTTATCTATTTATCTACCTCTTTATTTATTTATTTGTAAATAGAGCAAACACTTCATCTCATGTGTATTTGTGTTTCTGAGGATCAATGGTGAAACAAAACCCTATTTCACTGGCAGTCCACCGGTCAAGACTGCCCGCTTGAAATTCCATCATCAGGAGAAGTAGCTGCAACTCAACCAAACAATCTCTCACAAAACATCTGCAACCAACTGACCCTGGCCTTAACCTTTAAATCTATCTTTTCATATTCATCTCAAAAGACCTTGTCAATGGCCAAGGAGATTCAAGAAAAGGATTCTTCAACGCACACACATGCACACAGACACACAAAAAGATACAGAGGAAATTCAACCCAGATTAGGTGGCAAGAGATAATACGGCTTGCTCATTTTTATTCTGCTGCTCAAAGTGGAGTTGAATTCATTTTCACTTTATCTTTATTCATGTTATTTAAACATAACATTCATTAGGATTGTAAACTGCAACAGATAGAACAAAACTCATTGCTCAAATTGGTGGGCATCTGTACCCACTAGAGCTGCTCATTGCAAAGCTTGGGTTGTGCCCTTCCCCTTCCCCTTCCCCTTCTTTCCCTGGATTTCATTTCAAAATCAATTCAACAATTTGCCTAAAGTTACAAAGGACATCATTCTATCAACATTTTTTATTTAAAAGAGATCATGAGCAAAGACTAATAGTTTTTCTTCAAGAAAAAAAAATTAAACTCATGTTTTCCTGTAAAGCATTATGGGCAACTGGATACCTCAATTATGTTATATATGCCCACATATTAAAAAAACCAATTTTAAAAATGATTGTGTGTGTGTGTGTATGGATGGATGGATAGATGGACAGATAGACAGACAGACAAGACAATCTTCACATGAATTCTGCTGTTAAGATCATAATGTATGCTGAAGGTAAATTTCAGAATGATGTTACACTAAACATTTCACATGATTAAATTAAGTGGTACCATCAGAAATGTCACATCTGTGACATATCTTTTTTTTGTTCGGCTTCCATTAAGGATCTTTTATCACCATTAATCATCAAAAAACCCACAAAGAATACCACTTTATGTGGGAATTGACTTTCAGAGCCTTTCATGACTCAGGAGCTGACTGAGGGCATATCTTGCTAGGCATTCAGATGGACAGGAGAGGACCTCCTGAGGATGCTTTTGCTATTCATTTACCTGGCTTTTTCCTGATGGTTCCCAGGCAGCAGAACCCCCTTCTCTTCTATTGGAACACCTTCCCTCAGGTGCGTGGCCTTTGCTCTCTTTTCCTTTAGAAGGGCAGTCAAGATGCATCTCTTTCAACAGCATCTGAATTGTTAATTTATGTTTGCATTCGTTTTAATTGGGTCTTTGAATTGTACTTTTCTGTGTTCTGCGTTTTATCCATTGTTAGCTGCCGGAATGTTCAAACTGATTAAAAAAACAGAATATGCTTAGTTTTGTTTGTTTTCCTGCAAAAGAATAATATGACACTTCTGGAAGTTGGTAATATTGCAGGTACCTATCTTGGTTAGCATGTATTGGCAAAACCATACACCTGTCATCTTGGGCCCCAGCCCTGCATCTATAAGCATAACCTTCATGCTCATGTTTTCTGTCACTCCACTGCAGTAAATAATATTTGAATGATATGATAAGGACTTGCTGCTGCAAAGCTGGGAGGTTAGCAGGCAAGAGATGCATGTATATCTCAGCCCAAAATATGTGACTTTAAAAAATATATTACTGAGCACAAGAGGGATGATTTGAGGGGGAAAATTGTCCTTTTTCTTTTCAGAATGCCATATAAGCAATTTGTTTTAAAGAATTGTAGAAAAGTTGAAGTACAGTGGGAAGCTGTATGTATGGGAGAAACAGAAGGTGAGAATTTTGTTTTAAATGATGTCCCAGGTGCTGTCCAATATACACTTGGTGAAATATGAGAATTGTTTGCTTGTAAGAGCATTTTAGTTATCTTCCTTGTGAGCCTGGTTTTTTCATCCCCCATTAGAATCCTGCTTTTCTTCATATAGTTGAAGCATGGGGTGCAGTGTAAATACATTTTATGTTATGCACGTTACCACACTGGAAAAAATCGAGAAAACATCACAAACATTTAAAAATAACTGTACCACTTCTTCAGAGTTTGGGAAAATAAGTTTTTCGCTGTTCAGGATGAACTGTTTTGAAAGCTCACATTCTGACCGAGAAAAATATTTTTTTACTGACAGAACAGTAGCGATATTATCAAGCTGTTAATGCCATTCTTCAAATATTTTACAGCTGCCTTTGCCATCATTGCTTCTATCAGTCGGGCTGTTTGTGCTCTCTGTGGCAAGCAACATATTTTGCCAGTGAGCTCAATCTGTAGACAGTGTGCTGGCAAAAGGCAGTCCCTCCCCCACCTTTCCTGGAAAGGGTATTCCTCCCAGTTAAGAAGTTATGTATGAAAAGGAGGAGAAGGAAGAAGAAGACGAGGAGTTTATTTTCCATTATTAAAAGATTAATATTGACTAAGTTAGAGAAGAAAGAAGTTTGTGAATTAACTTTCTTTGTCATCCTTGAAAAAACTGTGTGGATCCTCCTCGTCCTCCTCCTCCTCATTTCAAAGTGTAAATTGCCAGCACTTTGGATTGGTTTTCGGTCCCTCACCCCAATATTTACTCATCATGCCTCCCACGACCTTGCTGGCCACCTGTCTGCACAGAGCTGACAATTTGCTAACACACTGTTTTTGTTTTTAATTGCTTCCTTAATTATGAAGCACTAACATAATGGCATGTCTAATTTGTACCTTAATTGTATGCAGTGATGAAATGTTAGTGTCCGTCATAGGCTTCCTTGTAATTGTCTCTTGTTCTTGCATAATTTTTAATGAGATACTGTACATTGCCTCCAAGAGAGATTATTTTTTCAAGCAGACTTTTTTCCCCGCTGTTACAACATCTCATGTAAAGTCTATGTCGGCTACTATAGAGATGCTTTCAAAATATTAATGGCCTCAAACATTTGGCTAAATGTTGCAAAATTACACAATGGTCTCGTACCAAATGGGAAGGACAATGAAAATGTCATAGTAATTAACAAGAATAAAATGAATTACTTGTAAACTTAAAGTTGCACTGCTATCCCATCTGAACAGTAAGCCCCACTGCATATATTTAGGTTTTCTATAATCAAAACTATGTAGGATAAAGAAGCAGAAATTGTGCTTATAATAGCGAATGAAAGAGAGGTTCAGTGGATTATTTTCCTTCTCATGTTCTCCACCATATGCAGTACATTTTTTAAAAAAAGGACATGAGATGAATCATCAACTAACTCGGTCCTTTGCAATAAGCAAAATATATATTGAAGAAATAGGCTATCAACATAAACCTTAGAAATAGTCACCAGCAGTTTCAAAGAGGATTTCCCCTACAGGCCCAAACTGCAAAGTCCAATTAAACTGAGGTTTAATTGCAGGACTCAGAAGAGAGATCAAACAGGAGGAGGCAATCTATGTATCCAAAAATACAAGTATTGGCCTGCTTCATTGTCACACGCACAAAGACCTGAAGCCTAAAATCCTTTACTCAACTAAATTCTTAATAAGTAAACTGAGACTAACTCTCTAATACCAGATTTGTTAAACAACATGATTTCAGCCCCTGCTATTCATGCACCTCGTACAAGTAAAATGACTGTTAAGGCTAAGAATCATGAAAGAGTCATTTTATATAGCTGCTAAATTCCTCTCAAATCTCCTTGCAACTTAACGAGTGAAGAAAGCTCAACATGTAATACCAGCTAATGTGGTTTATGCTCAAAAATACTATCAACCTATCTTTGTGGCTTATCTAAGCCCCGATAATACTTTCGCCTTTATAGTAGACCCAAGTCCATTTCCCCCCCAACTCTTGACTATGTATTTCCTAAAATCCTTTTGCAAAGAGTTAAATTGGATGTGAAATCTGTGCTAGGCTCCAGAGTTTTCTTTGTTCTAAGACTAGCCAGCAAAGTCTTGCTTCTGTATCACTTTCACTGCTTTCTGATTGAGCCTGACAGTGTGACAGAGAAGTAAAGAGAGACAATTCCAAACTGAATGCAGGCCTTTTTCAGCCCAACAGCAGTCTGCTCCTTTAGCCCCTGAGAAAAAGAGGGAGCAGATGCTGGTCACAAGCTCCCCTGACAAAGTCCAACTTTGATGCAGACGGAAAAGGGTGGGGAGGGGGGGAGAGAAATATGTATAAAAAGATTGCCTCCCTTTAAAAAAGCTTGAAAGGCACACAAAAGGAGAAGGGAGAGAGAAGAGTAGAGATGCTTTAAGAAGCTGCAACACTGTTATGAAGTGTTTTGCTAGAAAGGGTTCAGTTCATCAAAATCTGGAGCTCTGAGGTCCTTAAAAACTAGCTGAAAAGATCTCCTCATTGTTCTAAAAGGTTCTATTCTCTGATTAGTTTAGTTCTCTCTAAAGATGGTGGGGAGAAAGATCTTCTTGCAGCAGCAGAAATGGTTCTGTGGAATAGTGTTTCTTGTTTTTACAAAGTTAAATTGTTGTACAGATAGAGATATCCATGCCAAATGTGAAAAGGTTATAGAAACACTGAAGTTAACAGGGCTATGTTTTTCTTCTGTCCTAATATTCTGAATGAGGGAAAATTACTAATTCCCAATCTAGTTTGCACCCAGTGCACTCCCAGTCAACTGCTACATACAGATCAGGCACCCATCCCACTCAGTTCTGCTAGTGTAAATATAGCTTGGTTTTATTTATTAAACAACAGCAAGTGTAAAAAATAATTAATTGGCAAAAACAAAGCAAAAGGCAGACAAAAACAAGGAGAGAAAGAGATATGAACAACAAACAAGAATTTATCTGTATCTCTGTCTCCCCCTCGGGTCCTGCTATGCTGCCTCACTGTGGCAGTGGGGGCTCCTGGGAGGGATGAGTCACCTGAAGTGTACGCTAAGAGTATATACTTCCAGCAGGGTCACTCAAGGCATGAAGGTCATCCCATTTCTTTAAATTACCAATAAAACCACACGGATAGAAAATATAACATGATTGACTATATAGTGCCGGATGATGGGCTCCTCAGGTCGGATGGCACTCAGCATGTTATTGAGGAAGAGCTGAGGATCTTTCAGAGTACTAATGGTGTTTATGACATGGGTAGATTAAAGCCTTTGGGAGGTCTAGTTGTTGATGTTGGCATGCAGGAAAAGAAAATCGAAAGCTGCAAAGACAGAATTACAGTAAGCATGGAACACAAGAAGCACGAACACAAGAAAGCTCAACGCAGTCAAAAGTGAAATGAATTGACTGCAGATGGACATTTTAGGCACCAGTAAATTACAATGGACTGGAACTGGACATTTTCAGTCAGAAGACCATACTATTTACTCTCAGGAAACGAAAATCAAAGAAGAAATGGTGCTGCTTTCATAATCAGGAAGTATATAACAAATATTCCACTTGGGTGCAATGCAGTCAATGACTAAATAGTATCAATTAGACTTTGTGGACAACCCTTTAATATAATGATTGTTGAAGTTTATGCTCCAATCGCTGATGCAGAAGAAGAGGAGGCTGATGAGTTTTATTGTCGGGTTAAGTCTGAACTCGACAGATCATGCAAGCAATATGTGCTGTTTGCGATTGGAGATGGGAATGCCAAAGTTGGAAAAAAGTAAGGAGGAAAATGTAGTTGCGCTCTATGGTCTAGGAAACAGAAGTGAAGCAGAAATGGCTCATCAGTTTCTGCCAATCCAGTGATTCTTCATTGCTAAGACATTCTTCAGGCAATCAAAGGATGCCTATATACATGGACATCAACAGATGGAACACACAGAATCAAATTGTCTGTATTATTGGCACAAAGAGGTAGAAGAGTTCAATTATAACAGCAAAGGGCTGACTGGGGAACAGATCACAAACTGCTCATGTGCAAATCCCAAGTCAAGCTAAAATGGAAGAACAAAGCCAACTAGTTTCCATGATATGAACTTTGGCACACACCCACTATTTTCAAGGAGACATTCAGGAATCACTTTGAAGTCCTGAACCTCATTGATAGGGAACCAAAGGAACTGTGGAATGAAATCATTGTTAAGGATGAATGTGAAACTGCCAAAGACCAAGAAAAAAGAAAAACACAAACTGGATGTCAGAACAGATAATGGAAATTGATGTGACCTGGGGCATGTCACCTCTGCCTGTTTGAATAGGATGGGTAGAAACTACATAAGATAGGTAATCCTTCAGATAACCAAGCCCTGTGCCTTGAAGGGCTCTGTAGGTGATAACTAGCACTTTGATTGCACCCAGAACCCTGCTGGTAACTAGTGCAGCTCATAAAGCAGAGGCTTTACATAGGCATGTCATGGCATGTCTATAACTACCTGTGCCACTGTGTTCTGAACCAGCTGCAGCTTCTGAGTGGTTTTCAAGGACAACCTCAAGTATAGTGATAGTCCATGTACAAGTGACCAGAGCATGAGTGACTGTCTGAAGGGCCTCCAGTTCAGATAAGGGCACAGTTGACAAACAACATGGCAGGAGCTGTGAGTCTAACAAGACCCCAGAATTGTGCACCAGTCCCAAAGAGAAAGTGCCACCCCATTCAGAATTAAAGGCCTGCCAGTGGGATCCAGAAACCCACAACCACTCAGTCTTATCAGGGTTGATCTTGAGCTTGTTCCTCCCCATCCAGACCTACATAGCCTCCACGCACTCAGCCTAGAACTTGACAACATCACTTGGTCAGCCTGGGGTCAAGAAATACAATTGGGTGGCATCTGCATATTGATAATACTTGGCTGTAAACTGACAGATGACCTTAAATAATGTGGTTGGGACAGATTCTTTTATTTTAGAATCTGGCAACTCATACATACCCTCTGTAGATGGCAGGGCTACTGTGCTATGTTTCTGGCTGCACCAGGCAATGGGCACACCCCATAAAAGAAAATATATCCTGCAGTTGTTCTCCTATCTGATTTATCTCCAGCCCAATAGGTTTTGGATTATTAGTTACAGACAGTTTTGAATTACAGTCCATAGTTCATTTTAAATACCTGCTTAATGTTTTTACTGTTGTCCATTCCTCTTTTGTTGGC
Source organism: Liasis olivaceus (assembly GCA_030867105.1). NCBI lineage: Eukaryota > Metazoa > Chordata > Lepidosauria > Squamata > Pythonidae > Liasis > Liasis olivaceus. The sequence continues at coordinate 22,352,953 of CM061349.1, read as the reverse complement.
TCACTGGCCTTTCTACTCAGCAGTCCAACTGCACTGGCTACATCGGGTTACAGTGTTCGGTAGCTGCTGCTACACTGCTCATCTCTTGCCAAGCTGCTTTCCTCCTTCATTTGGGTATTATATATAACCATGGGTATTCCTTTGCCTCAGTATGATCTAGAAACTTTATTAGGGCTGTTACCTTCTGTTTTTGATTAAGCAAGTATACTCCACCTTTGTCCTGTTCCTTAATCTGCCCTAAATAGCCTAAGCTGGAAAAAGCCTTCCATGAATTCTTAACATGGGAATAATTGACCAGCAATATTAAGCATTTTCCCCATTCTCAGCTCAGCTTACATAACAGAAAGGAGCTGATAACATTTCCTTGACTGGTAGCTTCAGGAAGCTCTGTAAGTCCACCTTTGGTGCTGTATATTAAATCATACAAACATACCACCAATCACATTTATGGATTGATGGCATGCCAAATTTTAAATTAATATTTAAACAGAGGAGTATTCCTCTGAATAATTGCTGCATTTAGGAGAGGGTTAATTTAATTATTTTTCACCTCTGTCATTGGATACCTGGAATAACTATTTTCTTTTTTCCTCAAATATTATGCAAACTTCTGTGCATAGACTCTGCTTGCTAAGTTTTAGTCCTCCAATGTGCACTTTTAATGAGAGAATTAAAAAGAAAGAAGAGGGAAAGAGGCAGTATATACCTTGTAGTTTATTTCACTTGTGAGCTATGTGCAGAGGGGTCAAAAAAGTCAAGATGCCATCAACGCCCTGACCCATGTAAAAAATGGTCTGAAGCAGGGAGGAGCACAGGGGAATATTCCTTATGAACTATTCTGTTTCTTCTCTCTTCTGTTTCATTCTGCCAGACGTTCTCCCATATGCAGCAAAGATATAGGAGCCCTCACCAGGATGCCCTATATAGGCAACCCTATGTACCCAATGTAACCCTCTTAATGTTCGTCTACTCTTTTAGAGTTCATCTCTAGGGTTGCCGTCTGGAAAAGAGAGCTGCTCTCTCTTTCATAGCTGTGTCAAAGAAAAGGGAATTTAGTTGACACGTAACGGATTACATTGTAAGTCTCTCTCTCTCTCTCCACATCATCATTTTAAATGAAAACCTACTGGGTTGGGCAGTGTTCCAGAATCTAAGAGCAAAAGGTGATTGGCACATGCGCGGGCAAACACTTTGCACCTGTGAACACTTTAAGGCAGCTCCAATTTTTCCTGGGCTCATAAAGCTGCCTTTCTCAGGGAATGCACAATCCTCAGAAAAGACGCATTTGGCTCAAGGATTCTGACAGGGACGAGGGGGTTGCCCACATGCCGTCTCAAATCACATTTTATCTTACAGTGACAACAGTGCAGAAACTTCCAGTTGTCTGACAACTAGTCAGATCCATGTACCACGTTGTTTTTGTAGCTGCTCTTTTTTTGTGTGTCGTGGTGGCAACAGCGGCATCCAAGGGTATGTGAATTCCTATACATACAGAAAACTGTTTTGATGGCATCCAGCAATCATCATATTTTGCTGAGGAAAAAAAGGAGCCAAAAAAAAAAAGTTGCTGCCACTGTGGTAATCTTACTATTTTACCTCACCAGCTTTTTAATTCAGCAACCTTCATGCCTAAATACTTAATAATTCTGAAATTACTTGTACATGTTGCATTTGTAAAATTAAAACCCAAACCACTCTCTGTAATGTTATGGCTCCCCAAACTCCAGATAGGGTTTTAAAAGGATCTGAAGAAGGTATTCTTGGCGGGCCTTTCCACTGATGCCAGCAACCCGAAATATCATGAACTGTTTCCCATAATGATTTAAAGTTTTGATTTACAGATCAGTATATTGAGTTAGATGGGCAGGAAAATGTTATCCTCTTCTCTTTCCTTCCACCTTTCCCAGCATTACTTCTCAAGGGAGCTGGGTCTTCACATGATGTGTCTAAGATATCATAATTTAAACCTGGTCATTTATGCCTCAAGTGAAAACTCTGGGTTGATTTGTTCTATGATCAGGTTTGTTTGTTTGTTTGTTTGTTTTCTTGGCTTTTGATGACATTTATTTATTTATTTGAATTTATTCTTAGGAATCTTCTCCAAACTTCAAAAGCGTCAACTCTCTTTCTATCCTGCTTTTTCAAAGTCCAACTTTCACTTCCATAGAATATGAAGGAAAGCCATTACCTACATGATCCTGAAGGTTGGCATCATAGCATCTAATTACCTACCCTCCCGAGTTCTAGTCTATGGCGTATTTCTTGACTGCTGGTTCCTTTAGTCCAGTGTTGTCCAAACTTGGCCACTTTAAGATGAGTGGACTTCAACTCCCAGAATTCCCCAGCCAGCCATGCTGGCTGGGGAATTCTGGGAGTTGAAGTCCACTCATCTTAAAGTGGCCAAGTTTGGACAACACTGCTTTAGTCACTCCTAAAAGCCAGCGCAATCCAAGCTTCAATATCTACATTGTCAATTCTAAGGCTAATTGCTTTACCTGTTATCATTAGTTTGCTCTTCTTTACACTTAATCTTACTCCCATTTTTTCTCTTTGGTCCTTGACTTTTATTAGTAGAGCTTGCAGATCATTTGTATTTTCAGACATCAGAGTAGTCCCATCAGCATAGAGCAGATTATTGATGCTTCTTCTTTCAATTTTAAAACCACACTCAACTTCTTCCAATCCAGCCTCCCTTAATATATATTCAGCATATAAGTTGCTGAATATATATTTACAATACAGAATCTAAAGAATTTTTGTAACATACCATTATCTGTTAGATTATAATAAAAATACATCGCTAACTCTCCTTCCAGGTAGTGAAAGAGTTTTACTAATGTTTAAAGGACTGAAATTCTATTTTCATTCTCAAAGCACACACCTTAAAATGATCAAATATTTTTTGAATATCCATTAAGTAAGGCATACTTGTAGTTTATACACTTTCAAATGAGCAAGCCTGTTTCAGAATCATATCCTGAAGATTGAAAAAGAAAGTTTCAGGTGTTGAAACAGCCAACATTTTAAAAAAATAGAGATTACCTACAAGAAAGAAAATAATTTTTTCCTGAGCAGTAAGGTAAAACAAATTTTAAGAAATCCTAATACATCAGAGGGCAAAATAAAAGATTTTATGGAAGAAGCAAACCATTTTTATGAAAATAGTAGCAATGATGGACTTCCTGATTTAATAATATGAACATTTTTCTTGCATAACTCTGAACAGTGTTCTAAACTGGGAAGAAGTATGGAAAATCTGAGTTTTTATTTCTGAAAGAGTTGATCATATAGCTATTTATGGCACTGCTTTCATTAACCAATTGGTGTGAGAAGCCACCAAGAAGCCCTCTAGGACTAATTGATTAGGTGTCTGGGGTCACTGTGCTATTTTCGATCTGCTATTTTGTTTTATAAAGTCCTAGTATAATGCAACATGACAGAATAAATGCTTTGTTTAGAGATAACAAAAATGTAGTTTCACGCATTATTCTACACCATAATCCAGGTACTCCTCCCTGTTGTCATTCCATCTGTGTTCAGAGAGAAAAGGTGAACAGGCAGCAGAAGTAGACCTCTCCAGTCCAGGTAACAGTTGTGTCTCCCCTGAAGGCATGTGGACTTTGGTCGGGTCTCACCCTTGCCTACATTTGGAATCAGGGCATTCTCTACTTGGGCTTGCACAACACACGACATCAGGTTCAAATGGATTGGGTCATTTATGGTCAACATACTGTGGTAACCTAGCCATTGTTTTACCATGTTAGGTAAAACAGATCACCCCATTAAGCCATAATAACATTTATTTGTTTGCTGTGACATGTCATATAAAGATAGAAATTGTGTTGTGTTCATTTGGGTTTACCTCACCCCTGTATCCTTAGTCCACAAATGAATGGTCTTTATAGACTACAAGCAATTTGCTCTTTAAAATTAATATTTATTCTGTTTTAAAAAGGAAACAATTGTTTCCTTGGGTAAACATGTACGTGAGTCAGAAAAGGAGATGTTTCTGTGTTCAATGTGGCAATATGACACCAACCCAACTATGTCATTTCCATTTTTTCTTGAAGAGCGGTCTCTGTGTTCGGGGTTACAGCTTTTAAAAGGATGTTAAGCAACAACATGGCCCAGCATATAACCCATGGCTTATACTCTGCAGCATATATAGCCTCACGCCTTTCATGCCCTACATAAACAACACACCTAGTTCTCCAAAACATTTGCTTGTTTGAATGTTTCGGGCATCCCTTGGGTCATTCAGATAAATATAATTGCATAAATAAGATTATCGTGCTGCTAAGTATAAAAATGGGAAAGAAAGCATTGCAAATGGGGAAGCAGACTAATTCAGAGGGATTATAATGCTATTATACAAATCAATGGCCTGCCCTTATCCAGAACACTGTCTAATGTTCTGCCCTCCTCCACAGAATTGCACTTACTAAAATAGGTGGGGGTGGTCCTCAAGAAAAATAAGGTGGTAGAACAGAAGAAGTCTGAAAGAAGCTATTGAGAAGAGTTACCTGGATTTTGCTTTTTCCTCCTGAGCTTCATTAGACCAAATCAAAGCCTCCAGTTCATCAAGGGTGAGCCAGTGTGCTTCTGTCGAAATCCGCAAAATGAGGGTCAGATAGTATAAGCAACTGTCTAGCAAGGTGGTTTCCAGCAAGGTGACCAGAGACATCCGTGTGGCCATAGGCAATTTTTCTTAGCCATTCTTATTCTTTGGAAGCAATGAAGTAGGAAAAGCACAGAACGCATAGCTTCTAGAATTCTTTCCAACTCCTTCACAAAAGCTTGGCTCTGGGTCACGTGATTGGGAGGGACAAGAGGGGGACTGAGAATGGAATCATTGGTGATATTTTGTGCCTTTGCCCAATTGCCTCTCCCATAAGGATCCATTGGGGGAGTTATTTCTGGATATTTACATTTGAACTCAATCTTTCATTTGCCAACTTCTTCTCCCAAACCAAATCTGGTCCATTTTGCTCAGTTTTCAGAGCACTGTCACGCTGACAGATGGATAGACAGACAGACAGACAGAGTCTGGAGCCCCTTTTAACGTTTCTTTCTAACATTACGCTGAGTAAGAAAGAGCAAAAAAGATATGGAACTACAGCCCACCACTCTATTGGAAAAGTGCCGACTTGCCCCTCCCCCAAGGTAAAAGTAGACTGAGTGATATACAAGTCTGGGAGGGGGCTAGTGGGGGTGGCATGGGGTTTAAAAAGGGAAATATGCCCTTGAGTCAACATTATCATCCATGTAGTTTTCATCAGCAATATGGGTTGGTTTGTTTTTCCCCAGGTTATCCACCTCTAAAATTTCCTGGTGGTCTCCTATCCAAGGACAAACCTATGTAGATTTTGGAGACCAATTAAGGGCAGTAAGGTGCTCCTCCTGCTAAGACTCTCTCTAGTTTGACTCCTGGTAAATGAGTGCTTTACAGGTAGACATGCCCACTACAGCAGCCACTTTGTGCCAAAAACCAAAATGTGCTTACAAAGTATGAAATGTTTCCACCATCCCAAAGGTTTGGCTGACAAAGAACTAATGTTGTTCCAGCCTTTAAACAAAGGGAAAAAGTGGATCCAGGAAATTACAGATCAATCAGCTTGACATCAGTACTGGAAAGTCCTATAAAAGATCATCAAACAGTGGGTTTGTAAGCCCTTAAAATTGAACAAGGTGATTACTAGAAGCCAGCAGGGGTTTGTTAAAAACAGGTTATGCTGGAGAAATTTTACTGCTTTTTTGACTGAGTGACTCTGATTGGGAATGCCATGGAGGTACTGTGCTTAGATTTCAGTAAGATATATGATAAAGTTGACCTTAGCCTCCTTCTTGATAACATCAAATAAGGTGAGATGTAAGGTTCTGCACTAAGATAGGAAAAACAGATGCACAAGTAAAAGATAGTCAGTACCTGGCTTGGCAGCAGTATCTGTGAGAAGGTTCTGGGTGTCCTGATAGATCTCAGATGAAACATGAGTCAGCAGTGTTCTGCAGCTGCCAAGAGAGACAATACAAACTTGGACTGCACTAACAGAGGTATAATGTCAAGATCACAGTATAATGGAATATATTTGGCCCTGAGAATGGAGAAGCTTTGCTCATGGTCACTCATGCCTTGGCCACTTCCTGTTTGGATTATTGCAACGCGTTCTACACAGGGCTGCCCTTGAAGACCACCAGGAAGTTACAACTGGCCCAAAATGTGGCAGTGTGCACAGTGATGGGTGCCCCTAGGTTCATACATAAGGATCCCTGCAGGCCACATATAGACCTCTGTTGCACAAGCTGCACTGGCTCCCAGTTTCCTTCCAGGTGCAATTCAAGATGCTGGCTATTCCCTTTAAAGCCCTATATGACACAGGTCCTGATTATTTGTGGGATCGCCTCTCCCTAAGGACATCTGTCCATCCTACCAGGTTGGATAGGGTGGGCACGCTCCTAATCCCTTCGCTTAAATGCTGCCATCTTATGGGACCTAGGAAGCGTGCCTTTTCTGTGGCAGCCCTTGCCCTATGGAACACTCTTCCCCTTGAGGTCCAGCAGGCCCACCCTTTTTACCTTCCAGAAAGCACTTAAGAGCTGGCTTTTCCTCCAAGCGCTGGGATAGGGTGAGACGGTGAGATGAGTTTTTGTGGGCTGCATGAAAGTTTAGCTATGGTGCCAGGTTTGGGGGTTTTAATATTTTTGGTTTTAATATTTTTATTGTACATAGATGTTATTTGATCTTTTGGTTGTGAGCTGACCAGAGTTTGGTACAAGATGGGTGGCTATATACAGTAAATGAGGAAGGAAGGAAGGAAGGAAGGAAGGAAGGAAGGAAGGAAGGAAGGAAGGAAGGAAGGAAGGAAGGAAGGAAGGAAGGAAGGAAGGAAGGTTAAGGAGGAGGAGGTTCAGAAAAGATTACTCAGTCCTGGGAAAGAAGAAAACATGAGAAAGAAACTCAACATATCCCCACCCTGATTTTGTTTAGTATAAGATATCGTAGAGAAAAACTCTTACAGGCTTTCAAACTCAAACACTACAACAATGATGTCAAACTCAAATAGAAATGGGGGCCACTAAATCATACATAAGGATCCCTGCAGGCCACATATAGACTTAAAAAAAACACACGTTTATATATTTCTTTTTTTACTAATATATAACAGATTAAAATCAGGAACTAGATATAAATACAGTGGTACCTCGGTTCACGAACTTAATTCATTCTGCGACTCTGGTCGCGACCCGAATTGGTCACGACCCGAATCAAATTTTCCCATAAGGTTCAATGTAAATACGGTTAATCCGTTCTGACCCCTACGAATTTGGTTGCCAACCGATTTTGGTTGCGACCTGAATCAAATTTTCCCATAAGGTTCATTGTAAATACGGTTAATCCGTTCTGAACCATATGTTTGGTTTTTTTTAAACCACAAAAATATGACACAAAGTACAGTACGAAGAGAAAGAACACTAACCTTGCTCAAGGCGACTTCTGGCATGGAGGACAGGAAGGCGGGTGGGGAGGCAGTTACTGCTTGGAGGGAGTGTCCCCCTCCCTACAGGAAGCCCCGACCATGTGTCACGGCAGGGAAAATGGCCACGGATCCTGTTCGTCACCCGATGCGGCGTTCGCGAACAGAAGCAAAATTTTGCAGACGGCGCTGTTCGTGACCCGAATTGGTCATGAACAGAAGCGTTCGTAACCCGAGGTACCACTGTAATACATAAAAAAGAAACGTATTACTATTACTAATTTGACTATTCGTTTTCTGTATACACACACATACACACATAAATATGTTTATGTGCATATATCCCCACTACTCTACTCTGAGCTTCCTCCCGGCCCAAATTATCCCCAAATTATCAAGGAAACCACCTCCTCAAGTATAGAAACTAGAAAGTATAATAGTATGTCACATACATGCTTGAAAATTGTGCCTTCAAGTTATTTTGGGCTCCTGGCAGTTGCCCCCTGCACTTTTCAGAAGTGACTTGGCAGTTCTTTCTTCCCAGGGCTGAGAAAGAGTGACTGATCCAAGGTCACCCACCTGGCCTTGTACCCAAGGCAGGACTAAAACTCACCATCTCCTGGTTTCTAGTCTGACACCCTAACTACTACACCAAATTGGCTCCACACATATACACTTACAGATTATAATATAAATTTACTAATCACTGATAACTACAATCAATATTTTATTAAGCTCCTTCCTTCCTTCCTTCCTTCCTTCCTTCCTTCCTTCCTTCCTTCCTTCCTTCCTTCCTTCCTTGATATTGTAATGAAAGAAACATTAAAAAAAGAAAAAAAGAAAGAAAAGCATGATACAAAAAAGCATTAGATCACCCCTCTCTTTCATTTTCCTCCATTCTTTCCTTCTTCTCTGGATGTACTCTGAACTTACTTAAGCTTAATTACTATTAATTTAAAAATTGAATTTTTTATAAAGTTGCCAACAATCATGGGCCCTGTGCAGCCCAAAACTCACCAGATATTAATGAAAAAAAAAAATTGGAGGTAGGAGGGAAATTAATTCAACCTGTTTTGGAGGAAGGAGAGAAATCAATTCAATCTGTTCTGGAGGGAGGAGAGAAATCAGTTCAAACTGTTTTGGAGGCAGGAGGGAAATCAATTCAGCTGGTTTTGGAAGGGGAAGAGAAATCAATTCAACTGATTTTGGAGGAAGGCACTCCTTCATGCACTGGAGTCTCCAGGGTATGGAGCAGGTCAGCTACCAGTGCAAGGCTGCCTGCCTGCCTGCCTGCCATCCTGGGGAAAAGGCACAAGCTCTCTGCCTCAGCTTAATTGCAGCAGTGAGGGTCACTTGGCACTGCTGCAGCTCAGACAGAGAGGGAGCTCCTGTTACATGGTGCTTCTACTCCAGTGTTGTCCAAACTTGGCCACTTTAAGATGAGTGGACTTCAACTCCCAGAATTCCCCAGCCAGCATGGCTGGCTGGGAATTCTGGGAGTTGAAGTCCACTCATCTTAAAGTGGCCAAGTTTGGACAACACTGTTCTACTCGGTGTGTGCCAGGGAATCCTCACTGCTGCAGTGAAGCCAAAGCAGTGAACTTGTGCAGGATTCTTTGGAAGTCATGAACGTGGAGTTTTATGGTGGTTGGTGACTAAATTTATTATTATTTAGTTTTAAAATGTAATATTACCTGTGTTAATTCTTATTTTATTTTGTTAAATACTTCCCAATTGCATTTTAATCTGGTTCAGTCCAGACTTGGGAGTGTTGTGGGCCGTGTGTTTGACACCTCTGCCCTACAACAATAGAGGGCATTCCTGAAACCCAGGCTGTTCCTGTTTCCTGATCTTGCCTACCTCAAAGGCTGATATTTGGAGAGTGCTAGTTCCAGTCTATGGTGTACTAGCCAGACCATGCCAGGAATACTCAAAACGGTTGTCAGAGGGAAGAGGGCATGGATTTATTCTCCATGGCGCCTGGGACAGAACAAGTAGCAACAGACAGAAACTTTACAGAGGGAAATCCAAACTCAAAATAAGGAGGAATTTCCTGACTCTAAGAGCTCTTAAGCAGTGGAACAGCCTGGCTCATGGAGTTGTGAGGTTTTCAAGCAAAGGTTGGACAGCCATTTGTCTGGGATGATATGAGGTTTCCTGCCCTAAGCAGGGGCTGGACTACATCTCCAAGATATCCTCCAATTCTATTATTTTATGATGCCTGTGGAACATTAAAATACAAAAACACATGAATAAAAATGGCTGGAATCTTGTGAGATCAGCCAATCTGAAGAGATTTGAGTATCCTTGAATGAGATATTGGGTCTGGTTATAGATACATACTTTTTGGTGTCTATACTAATGTGAAAGATCATGCGATGGCACCAGCTGCCTGAAAAGGTTGCCAACCCTGCAGCACTCTACTGTAAATATAACCAAGATGTGGTTCAGGCAGAGTTGCGCAACACAATTTGGAATCTGTCTCTAAAAAGCATCCGAGGTAGCTGCCAATTTAGAAATCCTTCCCTCTCATGTGTGTCCAGCTTTCCTGAATTTCAAATTATGCAGAGTCAGCCACATTCAACTAACTGAAAATAAGGTTTCAAAATTATATAGTATATTGCTAAAGTCTCACACCATCAAAAAGCAGTGCATGGAAAAATGAAGGAATTCTTTTACATCATAGAGAAAAAATACATACACCTTCTTTGCTCACTGATGCAACCAAAACACCGAGGAGTTATTATAATATGTAGTCCCTTGATACAGACTTTTATTTCATGCAAATGACTATGATTAAGATTCAAATACTTTTTTTTCTATTTTCACACATTACTTAATCAATGTGAAGTACTGTGTAAAAATTGCATCTCCTCATAACAGTGATTTTGACCAAGTCAAGTGTTGCTGCTAGAATTCTAATCCAGACTTGTGATTCAATTATCATGTGGAGACTTTCTAAATTCAAATTAAGTTTACTAAAGAAATTAAAAAAGGTACTTAATAGTATCAATATAGATGACTTGTGAGATACTCTCAGTGAAACTCTCTTTTGCAAGAAAGTGTCAAATATATTGAGGTGACGGTTTTTTGTTTTTACAAAAACCTTGCAAGCAGGACTATGAAGGAAGGAAATTTAGGCATTAAGACATTCTCTAAGGTTTATACCTATTTGATAATACAGGGCTGAATTGTGGACACTTTCTCCATTTTCTGTTTTGTTGCATCCTTTGACCATGGAGACCTGTCCTAAAATACTCTACCATAAAACTTGCTCAATGATCTTGAGACAGTCATTTTCTATCCTACTTCACAGGATTGATAAAAAGGTTTTAAAAAAGGAAACTAACCATATTTACATTGGCCTCAGGTCCTTGGAGGAATAGTGGGATTAAAAATGTGATAGAATTACAGCCTCATAGAAGTGGAAGGGACCATTTTTACCATTAAATCCAACCTCCTCCTGAACGTGTAAGAATCTGAATAAAAGTGTTCCAGACACATGTCCATCCAGCATCTGTTTGCATTCATTCAGTGAAGGGAAACCCACTACCTCTCTGGGTAACTAGTTCCCAGGGGTGTCTGCAGGGTCAAAAAAATCAAGATGGCACACAAAATTGAAGATGCAATGCATGTAAAAAACAGGCAGAGCTTTGATTGCATTGTCAGGGCCACCATCTTGACTTTTCTGAGCACACCCTCCGGATATCCCTGCTAGTTTCATTACAGTACTGAACTGCTAGGATTTTTTTCTTAACATCCAACCAGAATCCACCTTCCTATAACTTAAATCCATTATTCCATGTCTTGCCTGTGGAATAATAGAGAAGAAATTTGGGCTTCCTGTTTGAAACCACTTGAAGAGTACTATCATATCCCCCTCTAAACACTACCACTGTCTCATAATGGGACCTACTTTCTAATCCCCTGATCATTCTCTTTGCATTGTTTGCATTTGTCTGAATCCTTCTTAAATTGTGGTGCCCAAAACTGGACACAGTGTTTGATCAACACAGAATAAATTGGTACTATTATTTCCCATAATTTGGGAACTATATTTCCCTTGATGTAGCCTAAAGAAAGTTTGCCTTCTTTCACAATTGCCTTTCACAATTATTGCCACTGATACTGTCAGTGCTTATTTTTTTTCTCAGTATTTAGAGCCCTTTTTTTTGCACTGAGCTATTAGCATAGTCCAAAAAGCATGGTCATTACTTCATTCACCCTGTTGATTTTACCACCTAAACTTAGCTGCTCTTTTTCCTTTGGGTCTCACACAGTGATATTTTGCAACTTGCCACTTGCTGTGTGATCAGAGTAAACTGTTTGAAGTAAGATCTGGAAAATCTGGGTTCAAATTTTGAATCCAGAGTGTATCAACCAAATGTTCACCAAGAAGCTTTAAGCATATTGTCAACCACAACCTGTCTTTTTCAAATGAAGGTAAGCTACTGGCTTATCTTACAGAATTAATGTAAAGATAATTGGTATAATATGCATGCAAACGTGAAACAAGTTATATTATTCTTATTGGGCACTTAAGCTTACATAATCTTGTTTATGGAAATCATTAATGAAAAACCAAGTCAGAAACAGTATTGAAAGAATTGATGAGAAAAACAGTTCCAACAAAATGCTTTTTGCTTCATAATTTGAATAATCAGAGCAAAACTAAGCAGAAAGATTAAACACCTACTGAAATAAGTAAGTCAAAGTGTCTTTCCAGATGACCAGCTCATGCCTTTATCCCAAAAAATCCTGTTGCAGTGTAACATACTTTTAAATTAAGATTAGAAAAACTGCCTCTTGTTGGTACATATCATGTATGGAATAGATATTGACAGCACTATGTTTTGCTCACTTTAGAGAGTAAGGAATATTAGTGCTTGTTTTCCAACTTTCCTTTTGATAGACCAAGCTGGAAGCAAGGAACAAGAATCCAAGAGCTCTGATTAACAGTACTTATTAGAACAAAAGTTACACTTACAATGTAAGAATTCCAGCAAGTACCCTATTTTCAAATGAGTTGCCTATATATAGGCAAGTTTGAATGGCAAAACCCTCATCTTATTTCTCCCACTTTTTCTATCCAGCAGGCTGGAAATTTGTGAAAGAGTAGCAAACTGCATCTGTTCACTGTTCTAATAATTGGGATTCCTATCAATGCAAGAAATAACTCTCACATTTGTTGAGTACACTAATACTGAGTGAAAGACTTTACAACCCTCAAAGCTGACCAATTAATTATGATCCTTATCACCTGACTGCAGATCCCTCCCCCATTTCATCTGAATATATGTGAGTCCCAGGAGTGCCAAAAAGAGTCATCCCCCTTCAACAGAGAGTAAATAAAAGAGTTATTTGTTCTCCCTCCAGTCCTTTTGTTTGTAACTAATGACTGTCTGAGAACATAGATTGTAAACAGAATTTTTTAGAACCCTGCTGGGTGGAGGACGAAAGGAATTCTGATTGAATGGGTGAATGTATGGACTATTAACAGAAGCTTTTATAGCTAAGCTCAGAACAGGTGGGAAGGGGGGTGAGGGGAGTAAAGTACAATCAGTTGAGCATCTAAGGGAATTTACTCCAAGAAGCATGGAAATGGAACTTGGAAGAAAATAGTTTCCCTAAAACAAAGGCCACCCTCCAGGAAGGGAGAAACACTATGAAATATCCAGACATTGAATGTTACTGCAAATGATTGGTTTCTAAGGAAAATTTAATTATGTTTATGATGCAAGAGCACAAGGAGGAAAGGCACAAACAAATTGGAATATCTTCTGAACAATAACCAAAACTACTAATAAATTTTGGGCCAGCAGAGTATCCTGGTGATACAGTAAAACAGTCTCTAAATCAAACAGTTAAAAAGTTTAAAAAAGCAGTTTTCCAGGGACAATGAGATCCCCAGCTGGTCCAAATATCAAAATGATCCTTTCATGAGTTCCCACCAGCTCTATAACAAATATAATCAGGACACACAAAAAAGCCATAATAGGCAGACTTTACAGAAAGAAGTGAGCCTTTAGATGCCCTAAAATGGATGTTCATGGATGACGTATGTTGTCATCATATCTATCATACAGAAACACTGTGTTTCAACTTACCCTCTTAATGCAATTTTCCCTTTAAATTGTGTTTTCTTTCTTTCCTCATTACTTTTACCATTGGACTGTTGGACAATTTCAGCTTCTGGGCACAACTGGGTACTTTATGTAAAATATATTTTAAAGTTATAGTGATATCAGTTTTAGTTGTGGCATACTGCAAGGAGAAAATGCATGTTTCTGTTAAATGTAGAGAAAATCATGCTATTTTTGTTTTTTTATTTGTTTCGTAAGCTAACTGAAAGGCTTTAAACTCAACTCAGATTAGGTTTGCTGATAAACCTAAGTTGCAAAATGGACTAGAGAATGGGTGAAATGATGGGAGGAAGATCTCTGCTTCCCTCACAAAAAATCAAGGAACATTTTGTCTGGGGATGTGATTTATTACAGAAAAATTGATTACATTTTTATGAATAAATTTATGGAAAGGAATTTAAGGATAGAACTTAAGGATTTTGGGACCAGGGTGTTGACCCCATTCTATGAAGGTTAGAAGAATTATTGTGGCTGGCCTTGGATGTGTTATGTTTTCTATTTTTATTTGGGATTTGGTTGTGGGGTGTCTCTCTCTTCACTTGTTTTCAACCCAATGTTAACCCACCAGAGCGCCAACTCCAAATTGGGCAATGTGAAAGGAAAGACTCAAGGCTGCGGATGTGGGTTTTTCTTCCTTATGATTTAGTATCCCCAGGGCTTTAAGAGAGGAAAGGACCACATCTGTACTGCAGAGGGATCAAAGAGAAAAGCAGAAGGTACGGGGTGTGGGTGTTGGTGGAAGAGAAAAAGCAAGTTGAATAGGAGAGCTGAAGGAGACGCTCGCCTTGCATGGAGGAGGCAAAACTGAACGTCAAAAGGCTGTTGGAATGAGCAGCGAAGACTCTGAAGGTAACCCAGCTGAGTAAGAAGTAGCAGAGTCTCACAGCCTTCTAAAGATGCAGACCAGCTACAGCCAGCCAGCAAGAAGTAATTGCTTTTCTTCCCTCCTACAAACTATTAAGGACTGAAAGACAGAGAGGCAAATCAGTAAAAGGGAGCAATTACCAGGCTACTTCAATCTACAGCAGGATCTACTGAAGTATGGGGGCTGGAGGAAAATATCGGGCTAAATGTAAGGTAAAAGAACCTTAAGCCCTGGAAAAAAGGAACAGAATCCCTAGCCTTTAAAGGAAAGGGATAGAGGGAAAAAATGTGTTGCTATTTCTTTGCTAGGAGAGGTGGGCAGTTAAAAACACAGCATAAAAGGGACATTTGAAAGTACTGTTTCCTGTCCCTTACAGCTATAGCATTGTCAATTGTCACAGTTATAGCAGTAAGTCCAGATAAGGTGAGGTTAGGCTGTTGATGTGTTTTTATGTTTGGAAGGGAAGCCATGGGTTATTGTTTTAATTGTTGGGTTTTAACTTTGTACACCGCCCAGGGTCACTGTACTGAGATGACCATATAAATATTTAAATAAATAAATCTTATATGTACTAGGCTTGTGGGAAGGAAATCAAGTCTTCCTGCCATACAGTCTTCCCACCATAATCAGGGCAAAAAGTTAAATATCACAATTAGAATGGGCTCAACGCAACTAAAATGCAGTGGGAAACACCAATCTAATCGGGTGAATGTTCCTTCCAGGCTGAGTTTAGCCGGAGGTCTCCTTGATTAAATAAGAAAAGATCCTTCCTACTAAAGAGATTACCGTTTCAATCAGCAATGCTAAACAAGTGGAAACCGCAACTTGGCAGGGTGCCTGACTGTAGAGCGCGCCCTCTCGGAATGCCGGCTAAGTGCGCTACCTCAGAATTCCTAAAGGGTGCGCTTCTGCGCGCTTCCGAGGAACAAGAGCAAGGTTTCTCTCTATAAAGGGCTTCCAGGGAGGACTCAGCGCGGCCTCCTCTGACAGCTGACTCCATATGTGGCGCTCTCAGAAATAAACCTCACCTCTGGTTCAAGCAGCTACCTGTGTATTTTATTCCTGGCTCTGAGACGATCCTGGTAAGGTTCTTTCTGACAGGCTTAACACACTAGGAGTGTACAGTTCGTTTAACAAATCTACCTCATGTAAATACCAAAGGCAAAGCATTCAGCTTCTGCTGTGTGGTTGGTACCCTGCCTTAATTGTAACCCTGCCTCAGGCAGCCATATAAATGGACTGAATAAATAAATAAATGTTTGAAGTTCTGCATCAGATGCACGCAAGCGAAGTGACAATGGTGCAGGCTTGTTCTCGGCATATTCAAAATTAGTCTAAAACATTCTGGAGCCTGCAATTACTTTTCTGAGACTTTCTCATTGTCCTATGGTTCCAAGGTGTGTGTCTCGTGCTCATGATCTGAACACACGACATTGTGCTGTACCATCAGGTCCCATAACCAGGGCATAATATGCCGGGACAATAGTTTTTACATGACATATCCTCAGGATGTTGTCATCAGCTCATCTCCACCCCATTGTGAAGGCAACTTCAAGTCATCTTTAGCTGTTTCAGCCTAGCTCTGCCCAGTTGCGTTTTAAAGAGAACAACTGGGGCTATTCTTTTTCTACTAGTGAGAAGCGTTCAGTACAAAAGGAGACAAAGCCAAGAGAATCAGGCCTTGACTTTTGGGGTACAAGATGTGCTGGTTCAAGGACTGTTGGACTGCACTCTAAGATGGCTACCTAGCTTTACCCTAAGTAGCCACTGCATCAGTAGTGCCTGGAAAGCTGCTAGCAGTGTGGTATCTATCACTCAACGTTAGCTTCAGTATAGATCCTGTTTCAGATCCCAAACATTCAAGTTTTAAAGTTATTGGTTATTTCCAATAGTTTGTACTGAATCTAAAAACATCAATAGAACAAGAATAACATGCACACACAGACTCACACACAACATGATAGTAACCTGAAAAAAAGTTTTCTCTAGCTAGATTATCTGTGGCACTTCTGGCCATAAGCATGCAAAGTACTGCCTGACTGGATTTATTTTTTATCTTATTGGTAAAATCACTCAGCCTCTGTTCCTCGCTTGCATGCCAGCAATTCAAAGGCAGGTACTTCTGGGTTGAAAAATTCTCCCCTTGGTCTCTTTTTATTCCACCCAGAGACATTTTTCTATTAAAACAGATTTGTGCAAATTATTCTGAATGCACCACAAATCTCTTTGCCTGTTGAAGTTGATTAATCGGAAATGGGAAGTGAAAATTAAAAAATGTCAATAGCTTACAAAGAAGAAAAGAGGAAAGTGGGTCCTGGGCTCTTCATCTAGGAAGAAACTTGCCTGGCTGTGGAAAATCCTTTTCCTATTTCACCCAAAAGTCTGAGGACTCTGAAAAGCTATTTATGCTTTCCTGGGAGTAAGCATTACTGATCATACCAAGATTTATGTCTGTGCAAACCTGCAGAAGATTGCTCTGTCGTGCAATCCTGCCCCTATACGGAAGTAACCATGAGGGACTTATTTCTGTGTAAACTTGATACAATCAGGCTGTTAGGGCAATTTGGAAGAACCAATTCTTTTTATTTGTTGCCTTTTCTTCATTCCCATAATTTTTCCCTCATTTTTCCTTGTCATGGCTTTTTAAAAATATTTTGCTAAATGCAAACAATTCTCTAAAATGTTTGGCTGATGTTTTCTACCCCTCAATAACTAAAAATTGCTGGATAATATGCAGATAAATCTGAAACAAAAATATGCACATGCAAAAGCAGTGATAATAAAATAGCACAAAATAAAATCAGCTGCAAGGATAAACACAGCCCATTATATAAGCAATATACAATCAGAAGCAAAAATTAAGCAATATTTTAAAGCAATCAAAATCATTCTTAAAGTGCCTAAGAGAATAAGTTGCCCTCATTTGGAGCTAAAAAGGGGTCAGTGGAGCAATCTAGGTATGGGAGACAAGAAGTCTATACACAAGTGTGTATATAAAACCAGCGATGTGACATTGTTCACAATTCTTTGATATGCTTAGACATGACACTATGGTTTCCTTCTTTTCTTCCCTCCCAAATTGGGGGGTTTGGTGACAGAGGGATTATCTCTTGATCTGGCTTTAGCCACTAACCATATTAGCAACCACATTGTCATTGAAGTGTCCTAGATTGTGTTCATGACAAAAATTCTCTTGGAAGAGGATGGAAAACTACTTTAACACCAGAACAGCTAAAGATCAGTTTAAACTGCCTCCAGTGTGAGCTGGGGATGAGATCAAGGAACATCATAAGGACATGTCATTTTAAAACAGTTAGCAGGGCATGTTCATGCCATGGTTCATGCAATGGCTAGAGAATGAAACAAGAGCCTGTTTCAGAGAACACACTGAAGAAGTTCCTGTTTTGGTTCCTGATATCTCCCATGGCTGCCTCAAAGGCATTTATGTTGCTCTTTTACTTGACGGAATCTATGATAGAATTAAAACCTGTAATATCTCTCTATCAAAAGCTCAAGAATATTTTTAAAGTGGATATTTCTGGGATGTTTCAAACATGGAGTAAAGAACTGGAATCTCTGATAAAGCTCCATCAGTGAATTCATGTCCTTAAAAATGTTAAAATGGTATCAATAGATCTCAGATTAAAGTTAATTCATCAAAATTTGTATTTAGGGTGCACTGGACTCCCCAAAGAATGTATTTGAAAGGATGGACATCAGATTTTCTTTGTTGGAGTTGTAAAAAATGTGAGGGTTCATTGACCCATATGATATGGTCATATGATCATTTAGTATCTTTTGGGGATAATGTATTAATGTATAGAAGCAGATTTATGGGAAAATCTTTATGTTAAAGATGTTGATGTGATGTTACAAACTATACACCAAAGCTTTGGAATCTGTTTATCAGGAATTATGGTTGTATCAAGCATGGGGGGAGGCTAAAAGAATCATATTGAGAAATTAGAAAAGTGGTATTATTCCAGATGTCAAAGAATGGTTGTTGGAAATGTGTGATCTATCTGTTTTGGAAAAGACAATATTTTCTACTAATCAAAGGATGGAACAGTATGTTTTACTAGGGCTGAGATTTTGTGATATTTTACAATAATATTTTTGTACTAATCATATTATAAGAGTCTATTAATTTGTATACCAGTGATTTGATTAAGTATAAAATACAAGGTAGATTTCTTAGTTTGTATTGTTAGTTTGTTTGGAGTTGTTTCTTTCTTTTATTTGTTTTTTAGTCTAAAGATTGTTTTATTAATCGTGTATGTATAAAATTTTTAGAAAAATAAATACTGTCTAAATAAATAAATAAATCTCCCACAACGCTTGCACTACTGTTGCTCAGAGTGGACAATATTCAACTAACTAGAGATATTAGTGGTCTGACTTAGAAGAAATGCTTCCTTGTTCATATGGAATTGCTTTAGTCTTGGTGTCTGAGTCTGGTATTACCATTAATTTTATTGCCCAAAAACGGGTTGCTTTATTGAAAAAAAGCAAATTTCCAGCTCCCGTTTCTTCTAATGCACAGGTATACAACTTGAGTTCACAGGACTGCATGCAGATCCCAGAAGCCTAGGGCCCATCTCCAGATACCTGTAGATGTTATTTCCAAATTGTTAGTTTTAATGCAACAATAAAGAAAAAATATTAAATGCATGACTGAAGAATAGTCATATTAACCACAATTAATGTTAATTTCAGTTCAACATGCCTGTAAGTGTAATCAAACCCCATTTAGTTTTGGCCCAAACCAATCCACTATTTTTTGCAACATGGCCCTTGCATATTATTCAGTCTGGAAGAAGTTGAACACCCATGTTCTGCTGTGGACAGAGTGTTTTCTTTCCTGTCTTGCTAAGAGACTGTAGCTTAGAAATAGAACCTATGTTCTGAAGGTTACAGGTTCAATTCCTAGCATTTCCAGAAAGGGCATTGAACAGGGTACTGTCTGAGACCCCAAAAACCCTCAACCAGCGGTGGCCCAACACTGTGTAGGACAGCTTCCTGGGTTTTTCTTTGAGATTAGAATACAAGAATGAGTTTGCTTCATTTTGTTGCCCGTTTGTCAGAAGAGCGTTCCAAGCTGGCACATATGGCCAGAAATTTATCAGATCTGATTGTGGAGAGGATTTAACTTCTTTTAGAAGGTGAGTGGGATTTGCTTTCCCTCTTAATATTTAAAAAGCCTGGTGTGCTTATAACAGTGCCAGGCTCTTGAAAGGGTATCATTTCCTTTCCTGGTGTTTCCTGGAACAGTCAGGTGACCATCTCCTCTTTCAAGCTACAATCTTGTTCTGACGAGCATCTTTCCTGCTCAAAATCCTGGTGGGAGTGAAATGCCCAAGTTCACTCCTACCAGGATTCTGGACAGACTTTTTTTTTAACTCTTAGCTCCAGTTGGGAACAGACAATATTTTGCCCCCACACAAAGGGTTGAAAAAGATATGGCAAGTGCCCCCATCACCTATGGGACACATTCTCATTTCTTTCATTCCACTATCCTATCTGGCCAACAATTTTCTTCAGTGCTATAGAAATCTCCAAATCCTACTGGACAAGATATAATAGATAAGATAAGCCTGCATGTGCCCCATTCAGACATTTTAAAAACCTGTTTGTTTCTTAACTTTTTTTTTTCCAGAGGAAGCCTGAGATACTGGTGCACCTGATGCAAAATCCTTCCCAGGGTGCCTTGAATCTCCATTGGATATTTCTTAATTTTGTTCAGTTAGAGGGCTGTATATTTGTGTTCATCTTAAGCTTGTTGCTTTGAGGCTTGGGCTTCAAAATGTGCAACCCCCAACATCCCTGCCTCTAATGCCAGGTGAACTTTGTGCCTGTTTCATATTTCTCTCCAGACAGACCTGATAAAAGCATTATTGGGGAAATTCAAAAGCAAGCATAAAACCAGCATAGCTAATTTAGGCTAATTAGTATGGCGGAAGCTGCGCCTTGTACTTCAGAGGTTCCCATGCCCTCCTGGGCCTCCACCTGATCGCCTTGTCCAGCAGCAAACCCAGGAGGCAGTGCCAATTATATCATAACCTCTTCAAACACCAAGCCACTCCAGCTAATTTTATCCTATTAAACAGGCGGAAGGATTCAGAAGAAAGGTTCTCCCCCAAAAGCTTCAATTACCAGTTTTCCTGATTACCATCTTAACAATCCTATATGCTCGAGTTAAATACTTCTCTTTTTTTATTTGCTTAGTGTTGCTTTCTTCATTGAGATGAAACGCCAGTATTAAGTGCATGTCTTTTCAACTCTAACAAGTGACATTAATAAAGAAATGGGGCGGGGGAGGAGGGAAAAAAATCTCTTTTCTTATTAGCATGATTAATCAAAGTCAAGTTTAGAAGTGTTCAAAGGCAAATGTGATCGGAAAGGGGTGCAAACACCTCTGAGCATCTTAGCATTTTCGACAGCCCAAGGTAAGCCCCAATAATATCTGATGGCTCTAGAGAAGATATACAAATAAGCAAAAGTTTAGCAGAATGTTGGTGGGGGCAAGGAAGGATGAGAAGGAAGAGAGATTACTGCAGCCCCAAGTGGTACTAGTAAGTAAATCTGATAGTGTTAATAGGTATCAAGAGACATGGTAAATAAGACCATTCCTTTGGTTTTAACTAAGAGGCACCTTATCTGCTAGCCTGGCCATTTCCTGGAGAGCAGCCTAAGTGGTGGGTGGTTGTAATTGTCCCCACTGCTGATTTCCCAGGAGTCCATATTCCTAAAGCACAAATTTCCTAGTGCAAATCATACAGCTGATCAATTATTAATTGATTATTTTGTAAAATTAGCATGTGTAGAGATCTGAATGTTTAGACTATTTCACATTCTATCTTTAACTCCCTGCAATGATGCTGTGAGATAGACCTGTATTAATTTCATCTATTGGTTATTAATTTTGTACAAGACTGGGGTTGAGTTGCCATAGCAGGCATATAGTTACCCAAGAAAGAAATTCCGAATTCATAGGAGGATTAAATTTGAACCGGGCACTTGCTGAGACACAGCTCAGTCTTTTAACCATTTCACACAACCTTGTCTGTCCATGACAATCCTCAGTCAAAATAACATGAGAATGTTATCTGGGAATGCCAGAAAATCAGATGAATGCATCAGTCTGGAATCAAGCAGTATTTCATTTCAAATGCATGAAACATGTTACTCTGGAGGCTATATAGGTAGGCTTGAAAGTGAATGGGCAAAAGGCTTGCCATTTGGCCTCCGTGGGTAAGAAGGGAAGGGAAAGGAAAACTCAATTTATCCAGAAGGTATGAGAAGGAAATGATATGTGTCATGACATCATCATGCAAATGATGCAACTGACATACAGTACATCATTGGTGTCATGATGCAACTGGTGCAAATTACATAGTTCATGTTATTTGGGTAATGATATAGATAATAAAGAAAAGCCCTTTCCTGGGTTTCAAATGAAAGGGCTGAGAAGTGCAAAAACATGAGATTGCAAGGCAACTTTCCTTAACAGTAGTGGTGGGCACGGGAATCACTCCCATATTCTCCAGTAGAATACCATTCTGGGTTGAATTAGATACATGCCAGCTGTGTTGAGGGCACAGTTTTGAATAAAATTCTTCATTTGTGCATAATCCACTGTAAGAAACAATCTCGATACCTTCTTTTGTGCTCCTGTGACCCTGAATACAGCTTTGAACCCTTGGATTGATTGGATTTGATTCTTCTTTTCTTGGTTCCTTTTGGACCAGAACTTTCATATTAATCCTGTAGTTGGTGTAAATAATTTCCTTCCTACTCTTTCATGTCTGCCCTGCTGGCATAAACCCAGCATGAATTTAAATAAGTTGATGGTTCCAGCATCAGAGATTTCTAAATCAGCAGGTAGGATTTCCTTGTCACCTCTGTAAATTCAAAGGGGACTATACCTGAATTGCATCTACCAGTTCAGTCTAAACCCTTATTTAGAAGACCTGTTCCTAAATAATGATTCCTTTAAATCATGTACATATATCTCATGACTTTTACAAATCTCTCCTTAGTTTTATTTACTATAAGGTCTCTAGGCTAATTACTAATAATCACATTTTCTTTTTCTCAGCCTATGCTCAGATTGCAAATCAATAATCTAAAATCATGGTGGGGGAATGTAAATAGTAAGGACAATGGTGTTAATCTCTTCTGACATTGTTACTCAAGCATCAGTGTGAAAATCTTATCTCCTTGTTTTTCAACCAGTATGATATTTTCACCTTAAACCGAGTGACTTTCACACCATCTTTCTCTTGCTGCCAGTGTGACAGGAGTAAAGTGGTCTCTCCAAAACAATCTGGCCTCTGAAAAACAAACAGCTACTAAGCAAATTTACTAGCCAACTACCCTCATTCCTATTGGGGCCAATTTTTCTTAATGTTTTCCCAGAGCTTAATTTGTTAGCATAAGTGTTGAAGGCCATTAGCAGATCAGAGCTTACTTTGCTGGTAGGAAACAACATGGAATTCAAGGAAACTGCTTTAAATGACAGGTAGAACATCAAGTGGGGAGGGGGGAAGAGGGCAGACAAATCCCCTGACACCAGAAGCTATGAAATGTGAGTAGCCTAAACCTAAATTTCTTCCTTCTACCATTGCTGTCCCAAGCTTGGTTCTCATCTCATCCAATTGTTGTTGATCACCACCAGTTTGATCTACATCTACATCTACATCTAGTGTGTGGCTTAAAGTTTCTGCAATGCAACTCATTGGGGCATTCAAATAGACCTGCAATTAGATACAGCACGAAATGAAATACAGTCCACCAGGTTGGTAAGTCTTCTGATTTGGCCACCTACCGCAAGATGGCTAGAGACCATCCAGCCACATTATGGGTACAAGTGTCAGAGTATTGGTCATTTAATGTAGTATTGTCTTCTCTGATTAACAAAATTATTCCTTGTTCTACTACAGTATCTAAGGTTCTTTTAATGAAATACATTTAATGACATATTTGACCCTCTATTCACTTTGTGAGCTAGATCCCTGTTCAGGCAAAACTGTACTTCATGCTGACGTTGAAGATAAAAAAACTTTTTGGGGTAACTGAAATCTAAGAGGACCTTCTCCCTGAAGCTCAACATCCTTTTAGCCAAAATGGAAAGTAAGGACAAGAGGATAAGCAAAACTCTTTGTAAGCTAAAGTTCCCCTTCCAGGACTCATTCTTTTTGCAGAAGCGAAATGCTATTGGTAAATCCTATTTACCTCTCTTTTTCTCTCAGTGATTTCTGCCACATCCGAATACGATTGGTTTCCTAAGCCATGCATCCTCTTTTCCTCCGCATCAGTTCACCTGCTGCAGTTTGCATGCTGAAAGCCAGGAGGTATGATGGGAAGACAGCATTTCTAATCAAAAACACCCAGGGCAGCAGTTATACAAGGGAATCCAGGAACTCCTGGAAAGCAAAAATGCAGCAGCAAAAAATACCTTGAGGACTTTGTGGAGCAGCCAGATTTTTTGCCTACTTCTAATGCACCCCTGCTTGGCTGCAGGCAATGGTGTGGGAGCAGTGCCACTCTAGGGTATGTGGCACCCCTAGGCCACATTGACTGATGGCGCCACCTCCCACCAATGTGGAGAATGATTCAGAAGGAGAGGCAGCGTTGGCACCCCCCAAGCTTTGGCACTCTAGGCCATTCCCTCCTTGGCCTTAGCCTAAAGTTGGCCCTGCATGGAAGCATGAATGTGTCTTCATAGGCAGATGCAGGTTTTTCCATGTACATGGTAGGATGTTCTCTGTTCCTTATTAGATTAAATCCAATTTTTTTTTTAAAAAAACCTGCCAGACCTGTACATGGGTGGGATACCCTGTACAATGATGACCACATCAAAGGAGACTTTTCTTTCTTAGCATGGGACAAGACAGGCAGCTACTTAGATCTCACTCATTCTTCCCTTTTGTTTGATCCTGGTGGAAGAACAAATTCTGCAGAAAAAGATTGTAATCTACCTGCCATTTGTAGCAACAGTCTTCTCTTCTCCAAGTGTCAGGGGTAATAATTGCAAGCTACCTTTGCGGGGTTGTGCGTAGAACAGAAACAGTATCCTAGAGAATAGCAAAGTACTTTGCTTTGTAAGAGTTTAGTATATATATGGGAAGAGTTAACAGCCAGTTACCCAGGGTTATATTCCGTGCAGTGCTTGTTTATTCCATTTGGTTTCCAGCCCAGGAGGTGAAAAAAGAATTTGAATGAATATCTTTGGGGTGAAGAATTTCCTAACAGCAGGTTGCTGAGTAAGGAATACAGGACTTGGCAAACACACAGACACACACAGATCAATGCATGCCTTTTTATAACACTAGCAATATAAGAGCCAGTTTGGTGTCATGGTTAAGGCACCAGGCTAGAAACCTGGAGACTGTGAGTTCTAGTCTTGCCTTAGGCACGAAGCCAGCTGGGTGTCCTTGGGCCAGTCCCTCACTCTCAGCTCTAGGAAGGAGGCAATGGCAGACCACTTCCAAAACCTTGCCAAGAAAACTACAGGGACTCATCCAGGTAGTCGCCAGGAATCAACACTGACTCAAAGGCACACACAATATAAAAGACTATCTCACAGAAGCACTGGCGTCCTTTTCCATCTCCCCTTTTTTCCCCCATTGCTCATAAACAAGAGTAATACATTAACGTCTTTCTTCTGCCCTCCCTCGTTAGCATCACAAACCAATTGTGCTGGGCTAATATCAAGAAACCCAGCGGAAGAAAATACGATGTAGAGAAAATGGGCAATTTAATAAGGATTGTTTATTTATTTATTTTCTAAATAGCCATTTCGCTGGAGAATTATTGAACAATTTGTGCATAATTTGGCAGGGACGGTTATTTAAATATAAATGGAGAAAGCATGTCATTCCATACAGTGGCTATATCTTCCTCATGGCTGGTGATCTCCATAATTTTTAATAGTACAATAAACAAAAGATTTTTTAAAACACATACTACATTCTAAGCCACACACTAGTCAAAAGAAGATAATTGGGCCTGTATGTGTTTATTGTAATTTGAATGTGCTTCAATTAACTTTGTTTCATATTTGCCAATTTTGGAGTGGGTTAAAAAAAGGAAACTTAAATTGGATTTTGTTATTTTTTTTATGGATGTGTGAAATTTGCTTTCCATGTTAATAACAATGGATGGTGGGGTAGGGAGAGAGGAATGCTATTATAAATTTATCTTTTCTCAGTGAACAACATATCTCTCTCTCTTTTTCTCCTGAAATGTACATTTTGTTGATACTGTATTCTCCTAAAGTTTACTATAGTTTGTATTTGCTGTACTACCTGGAACAATTTTAAGGGAGGGAAGATATAATAAGATATAAGATATAAGCAAAAAGAAGGAAGGGGAAGGGGAAGGAAGGAAGAACACATATATTTTGGAGAATTTTCTATCAAAAAGAGGTATTAAGATTTGCCTAGCATTGGAATCCCCCTCTTGACTTCATAATCCAGAAGGAGAAAAGTTGATAGAACTTTAGAACTAAGTTATTGGCAAGGAAAATATGGACTTTCTACCTGGTGGCTGATGGAATCAAGGGAAGAGAACTTTACCATATTAGATAAAACTCACATTATGATTAAGGAGAAAAAATAAACACTGAAAGAGTATGTGCTTCAACAAAAGTAACAAAGAGGTTGGAGATAACCATAAAAACTGATTAAAACAAAGCTTTTAATAGGATAATGGTGCTAAGCAATGCCAAACCACTTTTGTAGCATTGCCAAGAAAATTATATGGAAGCAGTCACAAGATGAGCTTGACTTGGAAGCCTCTCTACCTTTCATGGTGGTATGGCTTCTTCTCAGGACAGGAAGCTGTTGCTCTGGGAAGGTGATCACCTATATTCTTGGAATTTAAAATTAGCATCTTTTCTAATGCCCTCTATTTCCAGTACTGTATCCAGGTGGTGGGTATCCTCCCTCCCTCCCTCCCTTCCTTTGCTTTTGAGTCAGCGTTGGCTCCTACTGACTGCCTGGACAAGTCCCTGCAGTTTTCTTGGCAAGATTTCAGAAGTGATTTGCCATTGGCTCCTTCCTACGGCTGAGAAAGAGTAGACTGGCCCAAAATCACCCAGATGGCTTTGTGCCTAAGGCAGGACTAGAACTCACAGTCTCCTGCCTGGTACCTTAACCACTACACCAAACTGGCTCTCTGTCATTTCTTAGATAGTCAAAATGGCATCATATCAGTCCATGAAGGAGGAAACTGTCAGCAAACTGAGGAGAACCCTAGAATTTCTAGACAAAAACTTGTTTGCTAAAAATACCTGTATGAGAGAAATCCCAAAATAATCTAATACAATTAAGCATGATCAGTGGGGAGAAGATTTCTTTGGTGTGAGAAGAAACAAATGGCAAACTGAGATAGGGCAAGAAATAGAAGTATCTTGAAGAAGAGCATTTTGTTGTTCATCCCACTTATTTTGTTTATATTAGATGGGAAAGTTTATGAAGTTTCTTCATATTAGCTGAGTCACCTGTCTGAAAACATTAATGTATAGACAGGAAAGAAATTCATACCTAGTGGCCTTTGAGTCAAAACAAAATCCTTTGGGACAAGGCTGTTTTCTTAGCCATTGTCAAACATGGGCAAATCCAAGAAAGATAAAGCTCTCAGGAAGGAACTTCAGAATTTCAAAGGACTGTTAGAAGAGACAAGAAGCAGTACTACAATGACATCTGTAAAGATACTGAAGATGGAAACAGTCATGGAAAAGTAAGGAAAGCCTTTCAAAAAACCTCTGAACTAAAAAGATGGTTACAACCTTGAATTATTATTCTAAAGGAACACCAATGGACAGAATGTAACTGTCAGAACTGAGCAGTCAGAAGACACGATGAAAACTCCTTAATCTCACAACACATGGACAGACTTAACCATAGTTTCAGCTGAGAAACTGTCAGCATCTCAGACCAAGCTAAATTCAAAAATGCAAGGGAATTCCTGGAAGCTTGGTATTCAGACAAGGCAGCCATCAACAGGCACATAGAGATAAACAACATCTACACACTATTCAAAAGAGACAATAAAAAGGAAAACAAAAGACCAGAACATCTCCTTACCAGCAATCATCACCCAGATAAGAAGAGATTAACACCAAGATTATCACCAGGCATACAATCAAGCAGTAAACAATACCCTAATCAAGGAACTACCAGAGGAAAAAACAAAAGAAAACAAAACCCACATCCACACCAAAACTGGCAGGGCATGCCACTGTATATAAACAGAGAGCAAACCCCATTCCACTCTATCACTGAAGATGTTACCTAGCCGGGTAATGAAACATTTGCAAGAAAACAACTAAGCTCAGAGAACCCCAAGGACTCCACATTTCAACCCTGAGCTACACATATTCTCTTCTATTGATCTGAAGAAGATCAAACATGGAAGGTGTATAATGAAATTCTATACAGTAAAGATGTCAGCATTCAAGACACCTTAGAAGATATTTGCTACTTACAAAAGGCACTAATACTAGAAGAGAAGGTTATGTCATCACTCTAGTCATTACCATTCCATTAATGGAATATCTACAGACATATGGCAGACAACAGAAGAATCTGTGAAGGTCCTAACCAAACTATGCTAGCAAATCTAAAGAATGACACAGTGGCCAACAGTTTAGAAGAGGTCAGTCTACATGTCACTACCAAAGAAAGGAGACTTAACAGCATGCAAACTATTGTAGAAAATCCTTAATTTTACATGTTAACAAAATAATATTTAGAATTATCCTCAACATAAATTAGGGCCTTACATGAAAAGGGAGGTGCCAGATGTTCGATCTGATTTTAGAAAAGGCTGAGGAATAAGAAACATTATTGCTGATACATGCTGGATAATTGAGAAAGCCAAAAAATAGCAAAAAAGGAGTCAATATTTACATTATTAACTATAGAAAGATCTTTGATTCTGCTGACCATGTCAAGCTGTGGGAAGTCCTTGGGAAAATGGGAGCATCTTATTGTCCTCATGCAGAGCAGGAAGCCATAGGCCAGCTGGAACATGGCAAAAAAATAACAACAACAACCTAATTCCAAGTGGGCAAAGGAGTGACACAAGGCTGAGCACTTGTTCCTTATTTATTCAACCTATGTGTGAAACATATATTGAGGGAAGCTGGACTGAAAGAAAATGAGTGTGGTTTTAAAACTGGAGGAAGAAACGTCAGTAACCTTCACTATCCTGATGACACTTACTCTGATAGTTGAAAATGCAAATGATCTGCAAGTTCCAGTAATGTAAGTAAAGGAGCAGGGTGAAAAAATGGGACTAAGATTAAATATAAAGAAGACCAAAGTAATGGCAACAGGTATAGCAATCAGCCTTAAATTAAAAATGAAGATATTGAAGTAGATACTTCTGTCTTTTAGTAAATGGGTGTTTCGTGAGTAGTCAACCGTAGCAGCCACTTTATCAAGACATAAGGTATCTTCTGGTTTTGCACTTTGAAGAAGTAAGATGTGGAGAGTATTGCCACTTTTGAACTCTAGTGTTGGAGAAGACTCCTGAAAATACCATGGACACCAAGAAATCAAACAAATGGACCACTGAAGAAATCAACCTAGAGTTCTCACTTGAGGAACAAATGACCATGCTCAAATTATCCTACTTTGGGCACATTAAGCGAAGACCTAGCTCTCTGGAGAAGGCTCTAATGCTGGGAATGGTGGAAGGAAAGAGAAGAAGAGGATGACCAGCAGCAAGGTGGATAGACTCAGTCACACTGGTGATGAGGGTGCTGTTGGAAGAAGGGAAGGTTCAGGCAAGGGACAGATCATCATGGAGAAAATCTTTGTGATTGCTAAGAGTTGACAAAGACATGATGGCATGTAATCAATCAATCAGTCAATCGTCTGGTTGTTATTCTGTGGAGAGGATCTATAATATGTTCTCAAAAGTCCAAATACTCCTATTAGCTCAAAAAGATCACTTAAATCTGCTTTGAAGAATTCTAAAAACCATTGTAGCTTTGTAGCAATGAGAGTAAATTCTACTTTGTTACAGTCATGGCACCATCATTGAGCATGCATTGACAACTACTTACTACACAAATAGGAATGTGTGGGCTTGTCTGTTTCTGAGTCTTGTCCAGTTTAGGATGTGTTCACTAATAATTCTATTGTCTCTTAATTCTCCATTAAGAGAATTTTCAAACAAATCCACACAACAATTCTAAGCTTATTTTATTTCAGAATAGGAATTTTTAAGTGTATACTACTTCAATACACTTTTTAAATACAGTATTTAAGTGGACAACTGTGTTGTAGCATTAGGAGAAGTGCAGAATCTGGCACAGTGTTATGTTCCAATCTTTGGATTATCTAAAGATGTGCTTGTCAGTTTGTATCAGATTTTGCAAATAATGGATTTCCATTCTGTACGTGGCAGAGGGTGAAATATCTGTTGTTGATTTGTGTTTGATTTGGTTTTGTTTATTTGTTCTGCAGCAGAAGGTGATTCTTTTTTCTATTTCCAGCAATGTGGCTGAATGGTAAAATTGACTAGACTGGTAGGTAGTTTTTGGCTTAGTCAATTCCATGATTAGGAACTTTGGATTTCACAGAGATGGATGCCTTACTTCAATGCTCTCCAGGTAGAATAGATATTTCAGTTTATAACTCCCATTGTCTCTGTCCATCATCCATGCTGGGGCCAATTAAAGTTGTGGTCCAAAACATCTAGAAAAGCACATATGGGGAAGATGATTAATATTTAATAATACAGTAATAGAATCACAAAGTTGGATGTGATCTTGGAGGTCTTCTGGTCCAGGATAGGAATCCTCATACCATCCCAGAGAAATGGCCATCCAACCTTAGCTTGAAAACCTCTCATGATCTCAATGTTATACCTATGTTGATTCAGCCCAAGATTGTATTGGCTCTTTTGGCAATTGCAGTACACCACTGACTTATGCTTAATCTGTGGTCTACCAGGACACCCAGATCCATCTCCCAAATAATATTGCTGAGCCAATAATAGTATCCAGCTGGACCACCTACAAAAATTGGGCCCTGTTCTGCCATAGTTCTTCCTTAATGAGTGTCTTCAGTTATGGGGAAAAGTAGGGCCCTCAGGCTTTCCACTGTAGGGTGCCACGGGCTTAACCCTCTTCCCTCTCTTATTTAACATCTACATAAAACTACTGAGAGAGGTCCTCTGCTGATAATACTCAGCTGTATATCTCTACCCAGGGTGAACAGGAAATGCAGCTAAAATTCTGTCCCTATTCCTGGAGGTATTAGGGTCTGGATGGGGAGAAACAGGCAAGGCTCAGTAGTGTACTGGAGCCGATTCATATCGGCTTGCAAGAGCCAATTGTTAAATTTTGGGGAATTTTGTAAGCTAGTTGACAGCAGAGCTGAGCTACAACCTCTAGAGCAGGGTTCCTCAACCTCAGCAACTTTAAGATGGGTGGACTTCAACTCCCAGAATTCCCCAGCCAGCAATGCTGGCTGGGGATTCTGGGAATTAAAGTCCACCCATCTTAAAGTTGCTGAGGTTGAGGAACCCTGCTCTGGAGCATCAATCGGCTATTCTGTGCTAGTGGTGTGGCGCGGCAGTGGCAATGGAGCCAACAGAGCTGGTTCTTACACATTTACCAGCACAGCATTGCTTAGTCTCAATCCCCTAAGATGTTTGAGGGTGCAGAAACTGACTGATTCCAGTAGAATTCTATCTTTGGTCCTGGACAGGAGCGGGCTCCCCTGTGTAGTGAGATCCACAACCTGGAGGTCCTCTTGGGCTCACAACTGCTGAAAGAGCAGATGGAGGCCATGCCTAAGACCACTTTACACAGTGCCATCTTGTGCACTTGTTGCAGCCATTCTGGGATTGGGAAGATCTCCTGATGGTTGCTCATGCCTTTTGTCTCCCCTTCCCCCCAGTTTGTTCTACACAGCACTGGCTTTCAGACCACTCAGAAACTACAGCTGATCCAGAATGCAGAGGTTTGAGTAGTAATGGGCTTGAATTGCTTTGCTTATGTATCTCCTACTTTAGGACCTGCAATAATTGCCATTCGGCTCTCTGCTGCATTTCAAGGTGCTGATTGTTACCTTTTAAGCCTCTTAATGGCTCATGACCTGGGTATCTGTAATATTGCCTTCTCTAAGTGGAATCTGCTGATCTGGTGAGTTCCATCAGAGATGGCTTACCTTGGGTCCCAGCCCCTAGGAAATATTGTCTTCGGGGCCCTGAGGGCAAGCTTTCATTGTTGCAATCCCCTCCACTATTTAAATAGCTTGCCCTTGAAGGTAAGGTGGTCCTATTCCTGTTGTTATTCTGAAGACAATCAAAACATGGCTTTTTTGGAGTGCCTTTGGAGATGGTTACTTGAATTACTCCTCTTGAACTGGCTCCATATAGATGTTGGGAACTGTGATGGGTTTTATGGTTGTGGATTATGATTTGCATTGTTATGTGTTTAGTATTGTTATTTTTAGTCCTCATTGTAGTTTAACCCAAATACTGTAATGAGGAGTGTAAGCTGCTCAGAGTCATTTCTGATTGGAGTGGCATATAAACCTTAGTAAATAAATAAATGCAGACATACACACATCTACACCCACCCACAGATACACTGATTATGCCACAGTGATAATCTGTCACCAAAAATATTTTTGTTGCTATGTTTCAGTAGTACCAAAGGTTTATAGGATCAGGTAGAACCTTCTTAGCTACCTGGGTTACATGATCCCCGTAGAAGAAATACCTATTCTTTAAAGTTTTAAAGAATAAGCACCCATGTTTTATTGAATATATTTTGAGAAATAATATGTTAGCATGGAAGGTGCCTGAAGCAGCTACACAGTCAGTTCTGATCACATCTTGGTGTGTTGCTTTTAGCTATTTCAGGGAGCATCTGAAATCCCAGGGGGGAAATAATCTTATCTCATACCACTAGAACCTGAGGACAAACAAGGAATGTTATTTTCAGTCTGTTTAAGACAACCAAAAGGAAGAACTTCTTTATAAGAAGTCCACCAGGACAACAGTGCAAGGTGGACAACAAAAAAAAAAAAAAAGCCCAAAAAACAAAATAAAACAATAAACCGTAGGGCTCAAAAAAAAAACCCCTTTCTCCTCCTTTCTAAATCTGTCACCCCTTTAACAGTCAGATAATTTGGGGAGGCCATTTCAGCAATTTTCAGAGGAGCTACAATTCTTTAAAATGTTCTGAGAGCTTTCATTGATGATCCTCACTTATTTTATGCTATTGTACAGTACAACTCCTTTTAGTGGACACCAGCTGGCAGTCATTGGTTTTTTCCCCATAATACTTCATACAGAGCATTATTCCAGAGCATTCTGGGAGAAAATGGTAGCTAGCTAGTCTTAGGTAAGTCACTCTGAAATGCTGTCTGTCTGACAAAACAAGAAATCGAAGACAATCTAATGTTAGCTTTTTTGAAAGGTTAAGGAAGTCAAATAATGGAAAGAGAACAGAGTAATGCTTCCTCCAGGTAGCATCCACTATGACAGAATAGACCTCCACATGGAAAACAGGATTCTTATTCTTACTTATATGTTCCTACAAAGTCTGCCCTATATAGTATGCAAGGACCTGGAAGGGCAAAGGGGAAATGGAACCCATTCACCAATGGTGTCTATTCTTTTGCAAGAAAAACACACATTTTAATAGTGTTTTGGATCTTTGAATCCTCTCTCTTTAGAAGCTTAACAAACATCATCCTTACTCAGTTTGTGTTGATCCATCACCGTTTTCTCCCTCTTCCTCTTCTTCTTCCTGATCAATGCAGTTCTTGTCTTTGTTTTCTATATCTCCATAATTGTGACTGATACTGAATATTTAGAATTTGTTGGTGATGCTCTTGTAAGGTGGAATTTAATTCCCCAAAGTAAGTGAGTGCTAAGTAGCAATGGTAATAATAACAACAATAATGCCATATGCACAATAATTTTATAAATAACAACTGTAGTGTATATTCTTAAGAAGGGGGCAGAATTAATGGTTTGTGTGACATCTAAGTAATGTGGCTGTCTTTACAAAAGTCAAGTTCTAAAAAGCAGGAAAAGGAGAGTGAGTAATATCCTTTTTAATCTGTATACTGTTTTGTCGCACAAGTTAAATGTTTATTCTATATTTCTACATTCACAATAACAATTGTGTTGGTTGAAATGGGATATTCTTATTATATTTTTTTTTAGAAAACATTTAATCTAATGAGAAATAGTTGTAATAAGTACAAGGGCCTGTTTTGATAAATGTCATTTTTGTGCAAAAAGGCATCTTGCAGATTAACTTAAAATGGTGGGGATAATCTTGGCAAATAGCCTACAATATGCCACTTCCTTTCACAATGAATATTTTTCATATATATATATATATATATATATATATATATATATATATATATTCTTTTTATATCATTTGTATAATTGAAGGGGGGGATGGTAAGAATTTTACAGGGATGCTTTTTATGTGCAAAACATATGAATGGATGAAACATTGAGATAATTAAATTTAAAGGTATGAAAATAACTCACAAAGTGTCACGATTTTCCGTAGCCAATCAGATGTGATGATGATCTGCTGATATCGCTGACAGTAAACAAGGACAATTGGGTAGTAGTCCCAAATCAGTCACATGGGTCATCCTAACTAGGGATCGTATAGTAAATACAATAGCATCACAAGGCTACATTATCAAATTTGGTTAAGGCTTGCTAATAATAAAGCCACCTCAGAGTCAGGTCAGTGTTCCCAAACAGGTGAGCATATCATTTTTAAAGTGCTTTTAAGCTCTACCAAAAAAAAAAAAAGTTGATATGCAAACCAGCAGGTTTGCATATGCCTCAGTGGAGATTTTGAATACCCTACAATTAAATTAAATTAAACATTAAATGTTTAAAGCCCAGCACTACTACGCCTCTATCAAAATCTCTAAAAACCACACAGGTTGCCCATAGCTGCAAATTCACACAGACACATATGGCTGTTAATTTAAGAAAATGCTCTATCCTTCTCTATTATAAAAGCTATGAGGGCAATAAGAAAAAAGATCACCCTGTGATAAAGTTTCTGTTCTGTGTTGTTCAATAGTCTTGCAGGCGATAGGAACTCATGAGCCTTGTCTAAAATCCCCCAAATCACCAGGGACAGGGGTAGGATATGTGCGTACAAGGACGAAGAGAGACCGTATTCACTAATTATACAAACTGAAAAGATTTTAGTTCAGTGCAAGATGACCCTTGTGATACGTTAATCTGTGTTTTTTCCCCTGCTTGGTGCTGCCTGAAGCTTCCTCCCCCTTGCCCCCCACCTTCCAACTGTATGACAATAAAAGTTGTGGCAACAAAGGGAACAAAATGGGGGCTGAAGCAGCCATGTAGCTTGAACACATGGCAGGCTCTTCCTGAACCCCTTCCCATCTTGCAGTTGGCCTTTTGTGGGTTGAGATTTGGTATCCTGAAGTCAATAGGCAAAATCCAGGCATCTTAGCAACTTAGTATGACACTCCGGCTCCCCTCTTTTTGCATTCATGAATAGTCAGTGAGCAGCAGACAAAATAGAGCTAATCTTTTTTGACAGAATTGTTCCATTTTAAAGGGAAGGCTTTGAGAAGATCAGGCAGGCATTTGCAGGGGACGAGGGGAACAAAGGGGACCAGCGCCTTGGCTGCTGTTCTTATTGTTCTACAAAGGCACAATTACCCTCCCTGCTTTTCTTTGGAAGAAAGAAGTCTATTTGATCAGATTTGAGAAAATATATTGGGGGTGGGGGGAGCAAAAAGCTCACAAAGTCGGAGAAAGTGTGGCAAGAAAATCTTTCAAGTTATTTTTGGAAGCATTATTTATTTATTACACTTATACGCCGCCCAAGAATCCAAGTTCTCTGGGCACGGCACAAATAAATCCAGAGCCTCAACTGCTAAACAATAAGCAATCATTTAAAAATGGCAAGGTTTCTTTGAAAAGCCATTCTGTCTTCCAGTCAGACTATTATGCCTTGCAGAAGTGACAGGGATAGTTGAACTAGGGGCTGGATTTCTTCTGCATGAGCATAATAAAAACATCCTTCTGGTTTTTCTCAGCTGCTTCTTGTTCCTATTTTTCTTTTGGGGTCAACATCTGTTTTTCAAGGAGAAATTTCGCATCCTTTTACAAGCCGACCGAGACAGACTGAGAGAGGTTTTTATACAGTACCACCTTCATGCGAGCGTTCTTCTCCTCGAGGTAATGGGGAAGGAGGAAAGAGACAGAGAGCCCTGACCAATGCATGGGCAAAGCCCCAGAAGTTAGCAACGTGGCCCATGCAGCTGCAAGAGTGCATTTCAAATTCAGTTTACTCCTAGGATGAGGGCTAATCCTGCCCCCGTAATTCCCTGCAGCCAAAGTCTGCCCCCTCCCTGAGTGACAGTGCAATGCAAAGACACTACCACGCTTATCTTGCCTTACCAGATGGCCGACTTGGATCAATGCACACATGCCACGATCAATGGGAGCGATAAAGAATTAGGAAAACAGTGGTACATGCTCCCAGAAAGCTTGTACACTGCATAATTATTTTATGATTCTACACATGGCTATATGTGATACTGAAGTCGAGAAGGAAAGGATAATTAGAGAGCTGGGAAGAATTTTCGTTCTGCACGCCATGTTGTCAGCAGTTTTTGCTCAGTTAAATTCAATTCTTTTTCCAGCTTGATTTGAGTTGTGTATGTGTGGGTATACATCAGTATTTAGCATGCTCCCCACCCTCCCCAACCCACACACAGGCACACAGAGACGTTTTTCCCCAAATTTTATTTTGAGGAAATTCTCAAAATAGATCCTCAGGAGGGTTTGTTCTTGCTTTAAAGGCACAAGCGACTGTGTGTGCATCTGTGTGTGTGTGAATGTATACGCAACATGTCCTAAAACAGAGCAGCTAAACTGCTTGCTAGAGGTTCTGCTTCAGATGAGACTGAATTTATTGATGCACAAGGAAATCTGCTCTGAAGTGATCCAGTCTGGGCTTTTTGGACTTACATGCAGATAGGAACTAAACTGTCAACTGGATGATGAACTTTGCTACCTATTTCAGTGCACTTCTCACAAAATATTTTGTGAAAAAATATTGCTAGAAAAAATGTATTCTGACAGTAGGCAAATGTGTTTCAGAACAAATCTGTCACGTGTAAATGGAACAGGATTTGGTATATTATTCTATGTTTGTCCTTTCAGTGCTATTTAAAAAAAACTGGAAAATCCACATTCATAATTATTGGCAACATTCCCTGAATTTTGTAGATAATTTTTCGTAGGATATACAATTTTCTATACAACTTTCCTTAATACATTTATTTCATAGTATATTTTAAAAATCTAAAATATATTTTAACATATACACTATACACTTCATAGACACAGACACACCTACATATATACACATATACACACATATATACACTTTCAAAATTCCCCTTGGAACTCATATTTTCTTAATATGCTATACTGTGCTCTGTGGATTGTTGATTTTTTAAAGAGGACAGTGATGGTCACTAGCAAATGTTGTGTCATTTCATTCCTATTAAAATCCATGGCAGAGCCTTTTGAATCCCTATTTGATGGAAGACTCGTGTGTGTGTTTGTGTGTGTGTGAGAGAGAGAGAGAGAGAGAGAGAGACAGAGAAATGTCAGTATCAACAGTTTACAGGAGCCTTTTCCATCCTCACTCCTTCCAAAATATCAATTTCCATAAACTCCATAGCCAGGTCAAGCTGTTGGAATTCTAGGTGTTGAACTCTAGAAGTACCAGGTTGTCTTACGAAACAGTACAATGAAAACAGATCCAAAGAATTTTTATTTTTCTGTTTCCTGGGGGCAGGGGAGTATGTGACACAAGAAAAGGAATAATGGAGCTGGGAAGAAAAAAGCTGGAGGCAATAGTTACTTCCAGTAGATAGATGATAAAATTTATAACATCTATAAAATGTATAAGCTTAAAAGATATTTTTAAACCTCCCTCTGCCATTGCAATATACCTCATTTTAACCAAAATACAATATCCCTCCTTTATCACAACACACACACACACACACACACACAAACACCCATATTCCCAAAGGAAAAGTTTTGAGGGAAGGAAAAATTAACACAGAAAAAAATGGCTCCATATGAGCAGATACAGCACAGTTGCTAGGAGACCGAAATACAATCCAGTTCATCCCTTACTTGAATTTTACCTTCCTTAGATAAACTTAGGCAGGAGTCAGCAACTTCTTTCTGGAAACAGATATCATCAGTGTCTCAAAAGCCCTTTCCAAATCATTCAAATCTCTAAAATCTTGTGTTAAATCACCAAAAATCTCAAGAGATTTCAGTGAGAATTGCAGCATTCTCGTGAGATTTCTGCAATGGGGGTGGGAGGGGGGATTATTTTCTTTCAGTCCCAGACTTTATCCTCAGATATCAGAATGACAATAACAACCTATGTCTAAATGTCTACACATTTTTAAGATGGTTTCTAGGACTTAAATAGAAAACAAACAAGAATCATTAAATGTTCAGTGTAATGCATAAATATTTAAACTGTGCTTAATGACTGGGGAGCATGTGTTTTCTCACTAGACTTTTTTTTTAAAAAAAATCTATACTTAGTAGTTATTCTTTTGTTTCATCTTATTTTCTTTTGTGTTCTATCGTTTTAAGAATTAAAAAATATTCATGTTAAAAAAAAACAAATCATAACAGCGTAGAACTAGGATTTGTAGGAAGGACTGCAATGAAATAATGTATAGAAAGAAGCTTTTTGTATATTCTGAATTCAAGGGAAGAAACTATTATAGACTGCAACAAGAGGGCAAGGGAGAGAAATTTAACCAATGTTGAAATGATGGGCCCTGAAGAGAATACATCCTTTACTCAGCATTAAAAAGGCCTTGTAACCTAATCTCTGGGTGAGACACTGGTTTTCCTTCTTGCACTCTATGAAGCATTTATTCAAGAAGACAAGATTTTCCAGCCTACCTCTTCACTGCCAAAATCACATTTCCAAGACAGTGGAAAAAAGGAAAGCAAGAACATTGTTTAAGAAAGATGTATAATCCCACCACTAATTTCTTTAATACAGGTAATTGCCTAAAGCCCCCAACATTCTTCGGTACAACCCTGAAGGCTTCAGGTTGGCCAACCCCATCCTTTGTCACAGAGACATTTTAAGATGACAGAAGTAGAATGTTATTAAATACATAAATGGAGAGTAACTATTTTAACTTATTACATTTTAATTCATTTATGGGTAAATGCCATCAGGTTTAGAGTTTGTGCTGGCCCCTTTCCTGACTTTTTGGAGTATATCTCAATCATGCTATTCAAACGTTTTGAGAAAAAGTTTTGCACTGCAGTTGAAAGCCCATGAGATCATTTCATATATGTCTGGTCTATTCATTAATCTATCCACTAGCTGGCTAGTCTTATCAACAAAATAATTAGCCTGGATACTAGATTCAGGACACATTATAATTGCTAAAATAGGAAAAAGCAAATCTTGATTTATGTCTTTGAAAAGCATATCTTGTTGCCAGAGGAAGGTGGCTTGTTGTGCATCCCCAAGGATCTTGTCCTGGCATTATTAACATGCATTTCTCCTATTCTTGAGTCAGTAAAAAAATATGTCAACATAGATAGCACTGCCCCATGGCCAAATTTTACTGGGCCTCAGCAAAGAAGCCAGGGAGTGCTAGTCTCTTTGGATTTCAGAGCAATGATCAAGGAATTCCCTAGCTTCAGTTCCCCACTCATTCAGCATCACCAACAAACAGGAAAAATAACCACTAACAGCTTTTCATAATGTGTGGTGGGATGGCAATAGGCACTCTGGGCAATTCCACCACCCACCCGACAGACAGACAAATAGACATAGACAATTGGACAGACAGATGGATTTGCCTTGGGTCTATAGGATTATCAATGTCCTGGGAAACCATAGAGATGAAAGGGACCGTGGAAGTCATTTGTCAAGAACAGGTCTTATCAAACTAATCTTATTACATTTTTTTTATTAGGTAACTTCCATTATAGATTGTGGGAATGCTGTAGACATAATGCACCCACCACATGACATTCTGATTCACCAGATAGTTGAACATGAACTGGATGGTGTGACTATTAAGTGGATCCACAGCTGGCTTTAAAGCTGTATTCACAAACTGATTAACAACAGCTTCCCATTAAACTGAAGTAAGAGATCAAAGATGATGCTACTTTTCTCAGTCCTAGGTCTGGAACTGTTCAACGTTTTCATTAATGACTTGGATAAAATGCTAGAGAGAATGACATAGAACTAGGTGGAATAGCTAATACTAACCTTGGCAGCCTTGATATACAGTATATGGACATCAACTCCCAGAATTCACCAGCCAGTCATGCTGGCTGGGGAATCCTGGGAGTTGAAGTCCACACATCTTAAAGTTGCCAAGGTTGAGAAACACTGCTCTAGAAAATGGTAACAAAATTCAAAATGATGATGCTCATGATAGAGAGGTAGGCTGAAAAATAATAGAATCAAATGTATTAGAGACAAATGTAATGTGCTTCATTAAACAAATAAAGCAAATGTAGAGATACAGAATGGAGATACCTGCTTCACAATAGCTTATAGGAGAAGATTATTGGAATTATAACTGATCACAACTGAGGATGAGCCAGCATTGTGATGTGGTTGCTAAAACAGGAAAGGCCGTTTTAGATTGTATCAGTAGAAGTATAATTTCCAAATCACGGGAAATCATCTTTCTACTCTATTCTGCTTTGGGCAGACCCCACTTGATTACTGTGCCAGTACTACTGAAGAAGTATGTGATAACATTCTTCAAGTACCTGAATGGGTGTCAACCAGAAGAAGGCTGATATCTGTTTAGTATCACCTCAGGATATAACATTAGAAAAATAGAATTTTTTTTACAAGAAGGCGGATTTCAGATGAATGTTAGGAAAAGCTTCCCAATAAGAAGAACATTTCTAAGGTAGAAACTATTTCCCAGAGAGATGGTGGCCTCACCTTCACAGGAAGTATTCAAGGAGAGGTTGGACAGCCAATTATGAGGGATACTTTAATTTCAGTTCCTGCACTCAGCAGAGGGTTAAAGAAGATGATCTCAGCAGCCCCTTACAACTCTTTGATTCTGTATACCATACTGGGCTGGGTAGTAGCCATACTGGGTAGAGTCAGTTTGGTGTAGTGGTGAAAGCATCAGACTGGAAACCAGGAGGCTGGGAGTTCTAGTCCTGCCTAGGCACAAAGCCAGCTGGGCCAGTCGCTCTCTCTCAGCCCTAGGAAGGAACCAATGGCAAACCACTTCTGAAAAACCTTGCCAAGAAAACTGCAGGGACTTGTCCAGGCAGGGACTTGTCCAGGCAGTCTCTGAGAATCAGAGACAATTGAACAGAAAAAAAAAAAAGCATTTTGTATTATCACATATGCTGGTCCATGATTGGCAAAACCAGCAGAGGCAACTGATGAGGCATCAGAATACCACTTCCCCAAGCAGTATTGAGAGAATGAAAAAGTGACACCAATAGTATTGAGAATGGTGATTTTGTTCACCCTCTCTGTTCAGGAGAAACTATTGTTACACTAAAAACATTTCAATCCCAGCAGAGAAATAGAGAAATCATTCTTTAATATCTCCCAGAACAAGGCTTTGATTTGAAATACTGAAAGCTGTTCTTCCTCCTATTTTGAAATTGAATTTAGAATGCCGATAGTTTACTTAGAGATTTCCACTTGTTCTCCTAGCACTGGACTAGCAGTTGGTTGAAGAAGGTGGTGTATGTATGACTTCCATGGAGCCAAAAGGAGTTGCCTTCTCCTAAGAGGCTGAAAGGCAAAAAAGCAACCAGCCCAAAGGGAGATATGAAGGCTTGGTCCTACAAAGACAAACCATCTCACCCTAGTGCCATTCCACCAGTTGCCTACACCTTTGAATTCTCCACAGTTTGGGATGATGCTTGGAAGAAGGAAAATAAGAGTTTGCTTCCTGCTTCTCAACTTGCTTCCAGACTTATAAATGGACACAGTCTAGTTACAACAACTTCTGGGACACTCTTAACTCCATACCATCACAAAGAAGTTTGGAGCCCATGTTTCTCCACAGTAATTGACATGGGGCAGTATGGAGAGTGCAGTCTCCCAACTTGAGTCTAACAGCAGTGCAGGACTTCTATGGGATGGAATGAACCCTGTACAGTACGCAGAGATTGTATCCCGTCACACCAGGTTCTTTCTCCAGAATGCCAAGATTGTAAGATTTGATTCTCCTTCCCCCTCCAAATATTCTAATCCCCTTAAAAATTCCCTGAGCGCTTGCCAGTTCAAACCCCTAAATCATACCCCCCCTCTTTTTTTTTTGGTGGAGTTTTACATCCTTAAATCACAGAGAGCTTTTCAAGGGGAAGAAATATTGGCACTGTCTTGCCATCATACACTTAAAGCATATGCTATTTGTTTTTGGTCTCCCTTCTGCAAGGAGGACATTTAATATGTACAATAGAATTAATAGGGATGGAGTGTGTGCAGGACTTACATTAAATAAAACCCCACACTTCTGCAAAACAAAGGAGCAGCTGTGAACGTGCAGAGAGCCTTGCCGAATATTTTTTCCACTCGAGTTTGCTAAAAGATTTTCTCTGTAAAGTTTTATCTAATTTCTCATTCATTCAATTAAGCAGGGAGATCAAATGAACTGATCCCAAGAGATTAGGAGAGCAACTATGTTTAGCTCCTGCTCAGGGTTGCAATCAAGACTGTCTTGAGTTTTGACATTAGAGGCAAAAAAGTCATCGTCAGGGATCCATCCTGATGGGGCTGAGTTATTTTCAGGGATCTCTGACTCCAGTAGGTTTGGAAGGAGCTTGACATTATCCAGTAGTATGACAACATCTGGTACATGAACCAGGAAACCTATGGTTCATGTAAATTAAACATGGATAAAGAACCTGCTGGTCATTTTGGAAGAAGTTACATTTAGGAGAGGGCTCAGTTTGCAGTTTCAACATCTCATTTATAAGCTTTTGATTCAAATTCATCTCAAAAGGCTCAAAGTTGCACAAACGCCTCACTCTGCTACTTTCACTATCACCTCTTTCATCCCTTGCCCCCAAACCAAAACATTTATCACCAGATCCAAGGACTTACAGGCAAACCACAGCCTACAGGCAGTCTCCCCAGGTCCATCTGCAACCCCCAATATCCTGCAGCAAAATTTGGCAACAAAATCATCAAATTTGAAAGGTGCAATTTGGAGCTGATTTGGGGATTGAATTGGGTAAAGCGTGGGAATGATAACAATTTGCCTTCAGTATCTTCTCACTCCGATTTCTGCTCTTAACACATCCATGCCAAGAAGAGAGAGAAATCCAACCACACATATTCTGGCAAAATTACTGTATGGCCTTTCTTGCAATCCCAAACTGCTCAAAATTTGCTCAAACCTGGGAAGTGACTAGCAGCTTGCAGGGCCAAAAAGCATAGTCATGGTGCCACAGATTGCAAATTAGACTGTAATCATCCTGGTCCCCAGATCCCTAATATGAATTTAGCGAGCAGTCTTAGGGCAAGTTAAACCCCTGGCCTATCTAATTATTTGAAATTATTTGTATTGTTATTTGAAATCAGTTCTCCAAGGCTCAGGTGGAGAAGCAGGTGATCTTTCCTAGTCCTACTTCCTAAAGTCCAGTGAATGGAAGACCTCAGCAATAGGTCCCAGTCATGATTTACAGATATAGAAGCGCAAAGGGGCTACAATTTTTCAGGAGGAGTATGACATTCCCTTCAAAGTTGCCAGAGCTACCAACCGTCTTCCACTCTATTGTTTCTGGAGTCATTTCAAAGAAGGTTGTGACTTCCTCATCCAGATGCCCTCTTGATGTTTTAGAAAGGCAGCTTCCATAATTTCCCAGGCAACATGGCCAGAATTTTTTTGAGTTGCA
The DNA here is from genome assembly GCA_030867105.1 of Liasis olivaceus. Classification (NCBI taxonomy): domain Eukaryota; kingdom Metazoa; phylum Chordata; class Lepidosauria; order Squamata; family Pythonidae; genus Liasis; species Liasis olivaceus. Next base: position 22,309,502 of record CM061349.1, on the reverse strand, counting down.
GTCCAAATACAGCAGGCTATGCTCTCTGGAAATTCTGACACTTGTAGTCATAACACATCTGGAAGGTATGAGTTGGGGAAGTCAACCATAATGAATAGTAAAGGCAATTTGGAAGCATAGGGTCATAGAAAAAAAAGGGTATTACTATGGCTAATGTGAACTGTATGTTATTTCAAAATAATTATGTTAAGTTATGGAATGAGAGAGATTTATCAAAAAGGGAAAAGTTACAATTATCACTGTTTGGAAGGATTTCTGTGGTGAAGATGATTGTATTACCTTGAATGATGTTTTATTTCAAACAATACCTGTTTTGGAAAATGATGCACCTTTTAAGCAATGGCAAAAAGATATATCCAGATTTGTATGGCAGGGTAAGAAACCAAGGGTTAAATAAAAAATTTTTCAAGATACAAAAGAAGGAGAGGGACTAAGATTACCTGATTTTAAACTGTATTTTTCAATCTGCTGTTTGGTTTGGATGAAAGAGTGGGTGTTGCTGAGAAATAAAAGAATGTTAGAATTAGAAGTACATAAACTGAGATTTGGCTGGTATGGATTTTTATGGTAAGATAAAGTTAAAGTTAATGTAGATTTTAAAAAACATTATGTGAGAAGTGCCATATTAAGAATATGGAATAAATGCAAACCCAGGTTGTGCCCAAAGATACCTTTATGGGTCTCAGTACAGGAAGCATTTTATAGAAAAGAAACAGCAGGTAGAGAGAAATGGGTAACATATCAAGATTTATTAATACAGGAAGAGGGCAAACTTAAGGTGAAGTAAAGAGAACAACTGACTGCAGGGGGATATAGTTTCCAATGGTTTTCATATGCACAATTGAGAGAAAGACTTAATATAGATAAAAGGGTAATTGAAACAGAACAACATACAAATGATGAACATGTGATTGCAAAAATGTATAAACTTTTATTAAGATTTGAAACTTAATAAAATCTTTGAAACTCAGTTTCAAATCTGAAGAACACATTAAGGATTGCATGATGAAATGGACAAATAGGAGAGAATGTGGGTAAATGGGATGAAATTCACATTGTGTTATAATTTAAGAGAGAATTTCTATAAAATGATGTACCGTTGGTATAGGACACTGGAAAAACTATCAAAAATGTATAAAGGTACCTCAAATCAATGTTGGAAATATGAACTACATGAAGGGACATTTTACCATGCATGGTGGACTTGTGAAAAAGCTAGAAAGTTCTGGATACAAATACATGCAATGATACAAAAAAATCTTAAAAATTAATATTGAGAAAAAGCCAGAACTTTTTTTATTGGGACTTATGGATAGCTAATTAGAAAAAACTCATGGAAGATTGATTTTATACATGGTAACCGCAGCAAGACTATTATATGCACAGTAATGGAGAAATACTAAAATTCCCACAATGGAGGAATGGGTTGTGAAGATGTCAGAATTGTCAGAAATGGCAAAACTGACCTCTTTGCTCAGGGTTAAAACAATAAGTACCTTTTTAAAAGACTGGAAAAATTTTTGCACTTTTTGTTGAAAATAGAGAAAAGTGAAGGGATGATTTATGGATTTGATGATTGAAAAAGGACTAAACAAGGGGCTAAAAGGATTTTTGTAATATTAAGGAGGGAGGTTGGATAATAAATTTGTAAATTTCTGTTGCATAGAAGGTCGAAAATCACTTATTTTTCTGACTTTTGTTCTCTTCTTTTTTCTTTCTTCCTTTTTTTGTTTTTTGTTTATTTTATGCACTTTCTTTTTCTTCTATTTATTTCTTATTCTTCTATTTTTTCTTTTAGATTTGTTATTGATTGCTTGAAGAATTCTTTAATAAAAATATTAAAGAAAAAGAAAAATATAGCTATTGCAAGGAGAACAACTGAACTCACTCTGGAATCACTACCATCCAAATCTATCATTTATGTTGCAAAACCAGACTGCTATCTGAGGGATACCACCTGGCTAGATCATCCCCAGGATGATTGATCCCTACCTGGCCCTTTAGGTCTTCCAATGTTGCACCCATTGCTACTGTAATCAGGTCCATCCGTCTTGTTGCTGATCATCCTCTTCTCTTTCCTTTCATCATTCCTAGCACTATAGACTTCTCAAGGGAACTGGGTCTTCACATTACATGTCCAAAATATGATAAAATGAACCTGTTCCTTTGTGCCTCACATAAGAACTCTGGATTAAGTTGTTCTTATGATCCGTTTGGCTATTTTCTTGGCTATCCATGATATTCTCTGGAGTCTTCTCTAACACCAAGTTCAAGAGCATCAATACAGTGGCATGAACTTCACACCTTGGGTAACCCTGCTAGGAACACATACTCTTGGTGTACACTCACAGCATTCTTCACCCACCCACATGATGAGAATGCACAGCAGGACTTGAGGGGGCACCAAGCCTTTAGGGATCTACATGTGGCTCTGGGGCCACAGTTAGGTTAAAACCAGAAGCATTTCCAACCTTGCTGCACAAAATTTACTTCCTGCATGGCAAATATTTGCTCTGATTCTGAATTATTGCCAGCTCCCTTGTCGCATAACTCTTTCAAATGGGCACAAACTGGCCCATCAGGTGTTGTGTGAATGGACCTGCAAGGGAGAAACACGTATCACTTTTATCTCTGTAAATTATTCTGAACTACACCTACGCGGTGTGTATGTTTAATGTATTAATTAACTCCCTGTGCATAAACAAATTATCATTTCACTTTGTTTTGATCTTCCATTAAACATCAACAGTAATTAAGTCATAAGAGGTGGTGGTGGTGGGGAAGACAGTTGCTCAGCTTTGCTAGGGAGAGGGAGCTTGCTAATGTACATATGCTGAAGGAACAGCAGCAGCTGAGAACAAAAAGCAGCACGTCATTTCCTTTGATGTTTGCGGCAATCGTTTGGCATGAGCCAATTCGCCTTCAGATCCACATATATAAATCAGCCAACTGCAGAGCCATTGACGGATGGATAGAAAATTCAGGCATTCTACAAAGAGCTGGAATGGACCTGGAGAGGCACTTTATAGTGGATCTTTCCAATGTCTGCTTTTGCAAAGCTTGAAATGCTTTAAGATACTCCACATCATAGTTACTGATTGTTGTTGTTGCAGAGGTGAGGGTGGGGAGGATTTTGTCGGGGGGAAAATGGTGCACTGGGTGCATTTGCCTCATGAATGTTGCTTTCTACAAATTCAGATTTTGATTTGTTTGTAATTTGGTGCCTCAACAATGAATCTCGGTGCTAAGATTGAGGGAAAAAGGAAATTTCAGAATTCAAATATGGCAAATTGGGAGGCATAGTAAATTCCAAGTGCACATCTAATTTCATTTCAAAGATAATTAGTATTCAAATTTTGGAGTAGGACCAAGAGGGGTTCTGCTCCTTACATTTGCAACATCTTCTCTATTTAGAAGGTGATGAAGATCTAAAATGGTACAAAGAGGGATGGGAAAGAAACTAATTCATTGTTGAGTGTTGAATTTATTTAGTTTTTTTTATTTTGGAAACCATACACAATTTGAAACTTAGCTATCATTCTAAATTTCGCAATGCAGTTGACAACAATAAAAATATATACTAGAGATCAGTTTCTACAAAAATCATAGATTTGTGAAAATAATGGTAAAAACGTATTAAGTCTGAAGAATTATGTACAAAATGCATACAGATATAAGTGAGCATATTTTTAAAGTCCAACAACAGAGAGAATGTCGGCTGGTGGGGCCCAGGAGGAGAGCCTTCTCTGCTGTTGCCCCCGCCCTTTGGAATATTCTCCCCCCAGAGGTGCAGCAGGCCCCTACCCTCCCGGCTTTCCAGAAAGGACTAAAGACCTGGCTCTGTCAGCTTGCATGGTGCGACGAGAGTTGTAATCAATCCTGGGGGTGGCTGACACCCTGATGATACCTCCCAAGCTGTTCACCAATTTTATCATCTCTTGGAATTTATTTATTAATTATTTAAGATTGTTTTATATTGTATTTTAATTTATTTTATCTCTTCTGTAAACCGCCCAGAGTCGCTTTTTAACAAGATGGGAGGAGACAAATTTGATAGATAAATAAATAAACAAGCAAACAAATAAATAAATGAATACTTGCCCGTCCTTAGAGGGCATCCAGTAATAGAGCTTTCATTCTTTTCCCCAGCTCTTTGTCTTTACAATCCAAGTGCTAGATCTCATCTCATACATAGGATGCACATTTCTACTATAAAAGAGATGGAAATGGAAATAATTAAAAAATAATAATCAAGAATGAGGATGCTGCTTCCAAACCTATATCTACACCTGCAATTCTTATGAGTCACATTGGCTGTAACTCTTCGAAGCTAAAGAGGGTATGAGCCTTTACCTTTGACATTCTGTATGAGTAAGATCCAAAGAGGTGATTCAGAGTAGACAGGGGAACACACACAGTACCTTCTCAAATGCATGGTCCCAGGAAAAAGCACAGCTTCTTACAAGAGTTGCCAACAGGTACTAAACATAGCCTCAAACCCATGACTAGAGAGTACAGGTAAAATAAGACTCCCTTGAGTCAGGCTTGACTCCTGGGGACCACAGGAACAGATCCATGTAGCTCTCTGGGCAATACTATGGAGATGTTCTGCCATCGCCCTCTTCTCCTATGTTCTCTTGACTTCCCAGTTTAGCTTACGGACCTGGGTTTACTTAGTTGTCTTCCATCTAAGCACTAAGTCTAGCCCTCCTTAGCTTTTCTTCAAGGTCATCTGGTTGTTCCATCTCAGTTGGGCATCAAAAAATATAGCCAAATTGCATACTTTATACAGGAAGTAGTGAAATGTGGAGGGGTTAAGTACTTACCTTTCCCCTCTGCAAATGCTTTTCTGTTCCATCATTGCTGCTATGAATGATTAGAGAGAACCGAGTTCAGATTTTAATCAGCTATGAAGTGCACATGTTAATTTTGTCCCTTGTTCGCTTGCCTTTCTGGTCTTTGCGCCACTTTTGTTTGACATACAGCTTTCCCACTATTTCTAATAGCTTCCTCTCTGTTAGAAATGGATATTCTTCAGGATTTGTTTAGTTTTGCTGGTGTTATATGATAAACTGCAAATGGATGAGATAGTTCAAATCAGCAAAATTAATCAATTTAATTCTTTCTTCATTTTAATAGCTGAGAAATCTAGACAACTGGACTTTAAAGTTATTTACTTTTGACTAGTTCAGATTCTACAACTGTAATATACACTTTTCGGTAGCATGTCATCTTTGCTGCCCTACTTCAGCAAACAATTTTTATAACGTAGGATGGAGACGCTTTCCTCAGTTTGGTGTCCTCTGAGGGCCACATTGCTTAGGAATTTGGAAGGCTGCCATCCCAACACAGCTGAATGGAACCAAGCTGGGGAAGCTAGGTAGAATGTACTTACGGTATTACTGAACTAACTTTAAAAATTAGTATTGATCAGTTTGGTATAGTGGTTAAGGCATCAGGTTAGAAACCAGGAGACGGTGAGTTCTAGTCCTGTCTTAGTCATAAAGCCAGCTGGGTGACTTGGGGCTCTCTCTCTCTCTCAGCCCTAGGAAGAAGAGGGCAATGGCAAGCCACTTCTGAAATTTTGCCAAGAAAACTTCAGGGACTAATCCAGGCAGTTGCCAGGAGTCAACACTGACTCAAAGGCACCAAAACAACAACTTTAAAAGAAGACTAGTTATTTTCTTCAAATAATTTACCAATAGAAAAGAAGGGTCATTGATTTGGTAAAGTATGAAATGAGTATTTTAATTTCATAGCCATTTTGCTTTGGGCTAAATATGGTACATTTTTTTCAAAATCCACAACATCATATAAAAACCATCAAGAGTTTTCATTCTCTGAAAACCTGAATCTTACACCCTGAAAACTCAAATGCAGATTTCCCTGCAAATGTGCAGCACTTTGAAAGCGACATTCTGATTCTTGACTCAGACGTCCCAATCTGTTGACAATAATTTCTGTTCAAAATACGAAAGTCAAAATTTTTGGAAATCTCTGTTGAACCATGAGATTCACTGGGTGACCTTGGACCAAACCTCCTCTGTCAACCTATCCTATCTTTCAGAGATGTTATAAGAATAAAGGATATGAGAAAATGATGTGTGGCATCCTTATTTTTCAAAGAGTGGGATAGAAGTATACTTAATAGTAGTGCATTGTTTACATGCAAATTTTCTGTATGCAATTTTTTTAGCTGTGAATTAGGCTAATATTTGAAAATGTTGATATTGACTTACAGCTGCATTTTAATTCACATATAGGTTTGGAAAAGGTGAACTGCATACATTTGCATTAAATTGTGAAATAAACATTCTCCCATCTTTAATTAGAACAGCTGTAATAAAATGTAGATAAATAAATATTCTCTCAGCTTGTAAAACTGCACTCTTGTATCTTCCCTTGGAAATTAAGTCTCTGTTAAATCAATTGTTCTTATATCAATGTGAACATGGTCAGGATTGGGTTATTAAAAATCAATAGTCTTATTCACACAATAAAATGTCTTAATCATGGCCTCAATAATTCACTTGCAATAAAAATGCATTTTCCCCACGTGAGGCTGCATTGAGGTTTGCAACATCATTATATGGTTTTATTTGCCAAATGTCTTACCTGGTATATTATCTGCTTTTACAGATGTGCACCACGTTTGATTTTTTAATTGGTCTTATTTACCAAATGTCTTACTCATTAGACTATCTACTTTTTCAGATGTGTCCTCTTTGATTTTACTGGGAAGAAAACTGGCATAACAAATCAGTGTCGTGATTAGTGCCGAGAGAGTTTTCCAACATTCTGTTTCCTTTCCTGCCTTCAACAACTCTGAATATCACCTACTGTACAACAAATATCTCCTTCTGTCCTTCAGCCCCATCATTTCAGTGCTGAATGCATAATCATCCCAGCCAATTAAACAAGCAAGTTAATAAGACATTACTTTAAGGGGGAAGAGGGGAAAGGGGGGTGCTAAAATTTCTTCAGATTGTGACTGACAAATTCAGGGGGAGGGAAGGAATCATAATTGGAAGAAATTAGAAACACAGTTGAATAGTATATTTTGGCTGCCAAACTATTTTCGGAGTGAGGCATTTTCTGTGGAATGAATGTTGCAGAATTTAGTGATGAATAAAGCTGTCCATTTTGGATGCGCTCAGTTTCTCGTTTTAGGAGATCTGTCAGTTTCTGTTCTTTTTGAAAACACGAACATTTATTTTGGTGCACAATTCTCCAAACATACACATTCTTCCCTACAATTTTATTTAAGATATACAGTTATTACAAACAATTATTCTCCCTAAAATAGTGATTTTGGTACAATATACTATCTATTCTATATAATATGTGTGTAATACACATATACACACATGCACACACACAACCTTACATGTACTACATATAAATATATAATACATAATGCACTTTTATACTAATAAATATCATGGCAACATTTATTGAATGTTGGTTCATGTATTGTTTCAAAAATGAGAAAACAGATATGATTGCATTCACTTTTGACAACCAATCCAGAAAAGGAGGTGAATGACCTTGGGTAAACATTATTCAGAATGCACTAGTCACCTCCTCTGAGCTCTTCATTTCAGCTGTCTGGGGAAGGTAAGCATGTCAGGTGAGCACTGCAGAACATGACCTGCCCCAAACATTGGTGAGCAATACCTGAGAACATACCTGTCCACTGTGTCCGGCACATCCTCACCAAAGCCCAAAGAGACCTCTTAGGCACAGCACCTATGTAGAACTCTCTTATGGCTTTGACAGTGACAGGGAGAGGGCAAGGAAAAGCTTTGGGGCAATACAAAGTATTGTGTTGAAGCAAATTGGGTTTTCTCTTTGCTTCAGTAAAGAGAATCACATTGCTTTTACAGCATACATTTCTTCACTGAGATGGGCTTTACAGAGCCCTATTTGTTATCCCATCTTTTCCTCGAACTTGTGCTGGCACACTTTTTGGTTGGTATTTTTCTATCCAAATGTTTTTAAACTGTTGTCATTTTATAATTTGGGAGATGGAACTATAATCTGATGTGATTGTATTGTTTTTATCTGGTACCATTGCTTTGGGATCATTTTCAATGGGAAGTATGTAATATGTTTTGCAAATAAAAAGATAAAATAAAAATTGAGGGCTGAGCACAGTATCTTTCAGGCAGTTATACCTTTTCCTAGTATATACCATGCCATTCTTCCTTCTTCTCTAGATGCTCGTAATTTTCTTCCAACAAGTGAGTTTGTATTCTCTGGATACTGTGCACACTTACTTCTCAGTGAACAAAGGTTTTGGGGAGAGGACTAGTGGGATAATCTGTTTTTTTTTTTTTCCTAGTTGTTATTGTTGTTTGCATTCCAGCAGATTTGGGTACCCCTGAGCCTCTGATCTAGCAGTCAGACCCAGCTACCAAAATGTTGTACCCTTAAAACTGAAAACTCTGCATCCAGGAATTTGATTCAAACATCAGAACATCCATACAAACAGACACCCCTGATCATTATCAACTTCATTTTAACAATGGACTTTCAAGCCCAGTTGATGGATGTGAGGGCGATATGGCTATGACATCTGTCACCCCACGGATCACCAGGGTTGATTTGGCTGATCTGGCTGGCTAGGTGAGTGTCCCTTTTCTCCCTCACCGCTCCATGTGCATCTCTCCCAAAGCTGCACGCTTGGTGGAAGAGGACAACCATCCCAAACAGAAGGAGCCTACCGATCTTTGGTCAAGGGTATAAGATAGCTGCGCTCCCCTGCTAGAACCTCTAAACAAGCCCAGTTGATGATTTCAAGGACATTTTATCATGTGCTTGAGTTGCCTTGTACCATCCTGAGTCAATACCTAGGTAAAGAGCTAGTTTAAGTCCCTCCTGACAAAGTTGAGTAGCAAACAAAAATGTGTTACATTGCTTGTATTTCTACTGCACCCAAGACAAAACATCCGTGTTCCTTCATTCTTCATCCCCCAAAAAAGCTGGGGATCATACCAACCCTTTGAAGAACCTGATGGTGAAAGGAGACTAAATCTGAGTTCCCATACACAATGAACGAAAAACTGAAACCCATTTTAGCCCAGTGTGTTCTGTGAACCCAGCCAAAGAGTGATTAGCCCAAGATTCCTTTTTCTTGGATGTTGATTCCCAGAGCTTCAGGCTAGTTAAACAGAGAAAGGCAAAAACTGCTAGGAGTGATGGTGGTCCATCTATCTGTCCCTCATTCAGATGAAAAATCAGAAAGACAATCAAGCATTCTTTTTTTAAAAAAAAAGAGGGATGAATTGCATATATTTGAATCAATTGATGGATGTATCCATCAGTTAAATTACTTCAAACTGAATATTAATAAAATATTAGTTCTGAAAAAAAATGCATTATCTTTCCTCCTGTTTTACATAGTAAAAATATTATAGTTAGTGATATCTACAATGAGGCATTCTCTCTTTTTCTGAACAATAAAGAGTATAAGTACTTCTAAGAAGGCACCTGCCCACCCTGGTTTTTACAAATAAAAATAAATTTTAAAAAACACAAGTCTTATGACCAATTAATTGGGGAATCATATGTTATTAGAGTTCTTTGGGAATCCTGGAGTACATTTAATCCAACCAGTTGCTCACTGCGGGTTCTTCAGTGCAGGATGGAATTACAGCATAATTGATGGATGGCCAGCTGTCCTCTTCTTAAACACCTCCAGTGAAAGAAAGGCCACCACCATTTGACATAGGCCATTTCTTTAAGAAATGGCTCTCACTGATAGGAAGAAGCTTTTCCAAAATGTGTTTCCTTAGCTAAAACTAGCTTCTTTGAAATTTCAACTCCTTATGAACAACAGGGAACAATTCTGTTCTACTTTTTATAAGAATAGAAGATCTGGCTGCAGAATTCTGCATGATGGCAGCAAAGGGGATGCAAAACCTTCACCTTTTGCTGCCACCTAGTGACTAACCCACTTTTTGCAGGCTAGATGTGGCAGCCTGTCTTATACATGCCAGGCCTGCAGGTCATTGAATGTACTTTTTCCTGTCTCATTTTTACTTTCTCTACCCTGGGCTAAATAGATCTAGCGCTCTAAAGATGTTTGTTTCCAAACTGGAGCTGGGTTCCCTAGACAGAATCCATACCCACTTGCTCCAGAAAATGCCTGGTATTCCTTGAGCCTCTGCACTAGGGCAGTACTGGCAACAGTCATGATATCAACACCCCTTTCCCCATTGGTCAGGTGAGCAATAATAGCTGTAGATATCATGGATGAAACCTACAGCATCTGAAGCCCTAAGTCAAAGAAAAGTGTGCAGTTGCCATTACCACTGGCTGTCTGTTTCTCTCCCAGATAGCAACCCTTGTCCCTCTCAACTCCTTTCCACCACCCCACAATATATACTTCCCTGATCTCTGCCCAGTACCCACCATCCCCAGTCTGGCCACAGAGGGCAGACAACATACTGCTAAAGGGAACACTAAAGCCCCCCATCCCAACAGTCAGTCCAGTTCCTTGGAAATGGCTCATGAGAAGAAAAACATGTTCACATGTATTGCAACCAATCAAATGTGGAAGAAATGCTGCACAGTTGCAAGGGAGCCCTGGGCTTAAGACCATGCAGGAGGAAGAGGAGGAAATGGGAGGAAAACCCCACACAATTCAGGCTGCATCCCTGGTAGGCCCCAGAAAAGAAGGCAGCAGACTGCAAATCCCTCTCCCATCATCCACCCTAGGTGCACTAGCTGTGCTTCCAAATATCATCAATGTTCTCTTTGGAAGCATTTGGGGACATTTTCAGAGCTGAGGCTCCAGGGACTCCCCTAAGGGCCATTTCTTCTTTGGTTTTATTGCTGGTGCTTGAAAGACACCTCTGTTTTGCTTGATTGCCCCTGCAGCCATCAGGCATCACAGTAGCCTGTTTAGCGGCTGTCAGGACATCAGCAGAGAACTTCCAAAAGGCAACCAATCTTTTGCAGCTGCTCATTTTTTCCCCTCTCACTTCTTTCTTGGAGAACTGATGAGCAAAAGGAGACAACTGAGTGGCTTTTGATATTCCAGGGAGATGGCTGGCTGAATGAAGAATATTTAAGCCTATGCATAACTGGATTTACTCTGGGCTAAATCTAACCTCCTGGAGATTAGTTTCTATTTGGTGGTGCTCCCAGGACGTACCAGCCACCTCTACTCGCTCAGTTAAGCGTTTCATGAGAATCAGAGATCACCGCAGGATCCAATGCATTTATCAGAATGACAAAAGCAGCGTCAGGCCATCTCATGACACGTGCAACATCACGACACATGCACAAAAGGGAAACAGCTTGCGTCACAATACTACAAGAGTTCTTTCATTGTATGCTTCCTCTTGACCCTTCCCAATGGGCACCTCTAATGAGAAGAGGGCTAGGCTGTCCCAAGAGTGCCCACTGAGATTCCTGGCCTATGGTAGTAAGCATGTTGAATCCAGACCTCTCCAGTCTAAGAGTCACCTCACATTCATATACAATAAAAGGATTCATTTGCTGTCCAGTTATATATGCACCTAGCTATTTCAAAAATTAAACAGAATCTTAAATAATTGAATGCAATAATTTTGTAAGAGAGAAGGTATGGCAAAAATTCACAATATCCATATTTATTACCAATTGAAACATTGGCTTGAGCTTCACAACGGAATGTGGGCTTCTGAACTTGCAATCATCCAATCTCCTCTCAGCCCTTTAGGCCAGTGACCTTTTCAGTCCCCAGTCGTTTTTCTGCTATCATATGATGTCCCAGATGTCTCCTCCTCCCACCAATCACCTAGTCTTTGAGACAATTAATCTCACAAGATTTCAGTAATCTCATCCGAAAATCTCATATGTATGTTGAAATTCCAACATCTCATGCAAGATTTCAACTGCCTCACACAAGGCCATCACAAACTCAAGAAACATGACCATTTTGTGAAATGTTGACCACTTTAATCCTGCTGGTAGTACTAGTCAAAGGATTACTAAGCAATCAGTTATATTAACCTCCCCAATATGGTGCTCTTCAAATATATTGCCCAATTCCCAAAGAATTCATTGACCGAAGACACAATGTGGTATACTTCGCTTTCGGTTAGTGTATTGTATGAACTCAACTGCTGTGATGGGCAAATTGTGCTTTATGGATCTGCATGTTGTGTGAACTTAGCCAACTATGGCTAGTTCAATAAACAATGACTATACGAAAGTTGGTTTAGCCTGATGTGAATTCAGCCAGAATCACCTTGCCAAGAGCTAGAAGGCACCTGTAACTTATGGGTTACTAGATGATGCTATCAGCTTGGAGATGGTCACCCATCAATTGCACGATCATGTTCCCGGATGCTTGGGGTACTTTGCATCGAAGAGTAAAACTGGTCTTGCTAATTCTTTGTCACCCATTCCAAATCTAAAGATGCTGAGGTTCTTAGGCATTAAAAAAAATCCTTTCCAATGAGCCAAGTGAATATGGTATTTACAATGCTATTTGAGAAAAGGTCAAAGATTTGTCCTTTGCCAAAGAATGACGATGTACTTGCAGGCAAAAAAAGCAAGGCTGGGGGGGGGGCATGGGGGTGGAGAGGCCGGCTGCACCAGCCCAGCTCATGTGAAGAGGGCCACAAAGGCAGAGGGCGCCACCCAGAGGTTTTTAATTCAACGCCTGTCATTCCAATTGTGGCGGGTTAGAGATCACAGAGGAGCAGATATCTACTGAGGAAACATCAGACAGTGTAGTAAAAAAGGGTAATCCATTTATTTTTAGAGAAGTTTTCCACTTGGAGATCATACACATGAGAGATCACAGAAACACATGCAAGCATGAAATTTAATTTTTAAGAATTCTTTTCCTGAGGCTTCCATGTACGACAGCAACTGGAGCAGAGGGAAGAAAAAGAATACCCATAATCATGAGGGGCCAATGATGGCATTTTGTTATGGTTTTATGTTTTGCAAAACGTGAAACTTCAAGAAACTAGAATTAAACAACTACAAGTATTTTAAAATGTGAAAAGCAAAATGAAGTTTCTTGATCAAGCAACTTTCCAAGCAGATTCTAGGATGTTGGTGGGGTAGGGACAATAAAAGTAGGAAAACACATTGTCTACTTTGACTGGCAGCACCACTCCAGAATTACAAGCTACAGTCTTTCCCAGCCCTATCTGGGGGGAGCAGAGACTAAATCTGCAACCATCTGCATGCTCTGCTGATGGGCAACAGCCCTTTCTTTCTTCCCAAGCAGAGGGGAACAAAATGAAGACGCTCCCTTGGCATCAATTCCTTCCTGCCTGCCTGCCTGCCTGCCTACCTTCCAGAAAACATTTTAGGAAAGAAGCATGGGGAGGGGGTGAGGAGTTCAGCCTTGTACTTAGTAGACAAGATGAATGAAGGTACACACACACACACACAAGTCCAATGGACAACTGATGTCACATACTGTGGGAAACCTGTGGCTCTCCAAATTATGTTTGTTATGTATGTTATCATGTGGATTTTCTCTCTTTTAAAGAGAGGCCAGGTTGTGGTACAAAGAACATGGCCATAGCAAAGTTCTCAGTGTAGGACACCTGCCCAAAAAGGAAGCTAAAACACAATGATTATGTTGCAGTAGTGATCAGAAACCCAGCTTGAACAGGGCTCTGTTACCTCACCTCTTATCAAAGTACCTGTAGAGCCCTTCTTCAGGACATACGCAAGGTTTGGAGAATGCCAACCAGAGTACGAGGATGAAAGGCTCAAACTGTCAAAGTAAGTTCATCGATCCCCCTTTTTTCAAGGTAGTTCTCCCAGAGTGACCTAGAAACACATTTCCCAACCTGGCTAGATGTATTCAGTGTCCATAATCACGAAATGACCCAGCCACCAGACTGAGAAAGAGTGCTTCGAAACTTAGAGGTATAAACATTCAGGAAGCATATCTTCCCTCAAATACCAGTACTTGCTTGTGTCAAATACACAATTCTCCTCTGACTCTGAGAACTGATCTAGTTCCAGGTTAGCATAGCCGATGTACTAATGACCTCTTCATCCATATAGCACATAGAATCCTCTAGTCTCAAACTTTGAGGCAACTATTCCTCCATGCAAAAATATGAAATAAGCCAAGTGACTCCAGCAGTGGTGCATGACGCATCCAGAATTTTCAAAAGGACTGGGCAAATAGGCCTGGAGACTGAGGGCTGAGAAGCAAGCAAAATATCCAACAAGCAGTCAGAACCGGTTGGGTTGATACATCATGCTCTCCTATCTTTTTAATTTTAACCATGGTTTGTAGAGCAAGCCACTGCACCCTGATTCACATGCAATATTAAACCATAACCCATGGTTTACAAACCATAGTGGCTCAGTTCATCCCACCCACTAAGCCAAAATCCAATAGTCAAAATTATGGCTTCGTGTGACATCTGAACCCATACAATTCATATAGGTATATGTATATGTATATATCACATATATGATTGTATTTATGGGTTGCTCATCTGCCTTTTAATTATATGATTGCATTTAAATAGACACTGTGAAACAAACTCATCTATTTTTGTAGATACTCACAGCAGTTCTCAAAAGGACACTGAGGCTGCCCGGCATGTAAATCTGATGGTTCAGTGCAATCACTTAAGCGTCTGAACAAATGCCTAAATTAGAGGAACAGATTGACATTTTGCAAAATGTCCGGATCCTTCTCTTGGCCACTTCCCTGCCTCTTTCTTACCTGGGCTGAGATCAATGCCATGCAGAGAACAGAGGGAATTAATGATCTCTTAGGAAAGATAACAGCCCTTGGCTTCCAGGCATAGTCCCGGGGAGGGGAGGGGATTAGATATGACAGGGCCTTTCCCCAGCCTCCCCCTGCTGCTGCCTTTTTCAATTATAATTAAATCCCCCTCCAATCATCAAGGGTCAGCCATTGAAAACCTCCACCAAGCATCAGTGACTTTAAGTGAACAGGGTTAGTGAACCATATTGAAGGAACGGTGTTGCCTATTCATGATCTTTTCAATGAGATTTAGTCTATATGAACCTCATTTGCATATTGATACAGAGAGAGAGAGAGAGAAGGAGGCATTTTAAGGAGAACTATCTTGACATATGAGCGCTGTGGGGAGGAAAATGAAACTGTGCAAGAGAATCCTGGCCCAGTGGAAATTTCAGGCCAGGGACACAAAGAGAAATACATACAGACATGTGCACGCACACACACACACACAGATGGCTGCTCCAAGTTGCAAAATCTGGCATCTGGTAGGTAGGAAGACAATACAGAATTATAAAACATAAAGATTGGAGGGCAACTTGGAGATTGTCTAGTCCAGTGTTTCTCAGCCTTGACAACTTGAAGATGTGTGGACTTCAACTTCCAGAATTTCCCAGCCAGCATGCTGGCTGGGGAATTCTGGGAGTTGAAGTCCACACATCTTCAAGTTGCCAAGATTGAGAAACACTGGTCTAGTCCAACCCTATCCAGTGCAGAAATCCATTACTACATCATCCCTGATGGATGGCCATCCAGCCAGTTTAAACACTTCTAGTGAAGAAAAGCCCACCACCTCCAAAGGCAGGAAATTCCCGTGTTTTGAAGAGCTCTCACTATTAAGGAAGTTTGCTTGATTGTCCTGGAACAACTCTGAACAATTCTGCCCTGTCTTCTACATGACAGCAGATACTTGAAGACAGCTATTATATCTCCCTATAGACTTCTCCAGGCTAAACATATGCTGCATTGCAACCATTCCTGGTATTTTTTTTTCCTTTCCAGACCCCTTATCATCTTGTACTGCTCTAGACACATTCCAGTCTGTCAATGCTCTTCCTAAAATGTAATGCCCCAAACTGGACACAATATTTTAGGTGCAGCCTGACCATGCAAAATGAGTGGAATGATGACTTACCTTATTCTTGACATTACTGTTGATGCAGCCTAGGATGGCATTTCCTTTTTTTGCAGCTGCATCACTCTGTTGGCCCATGTACAGCTGCCACTATGGCCCTCCTTCCACTCCTCCACACAAATATATCCTATTCTCGTGCCTTTGATTTATCTTACCCAAATGCAGAAGTTTGCATTTGTCTCTGTTAAAATCCATCTTGCTGGTTATTGCCTAGTTTCAGCTTGTCAAGATCCTCCTGAAGCTTGACCCTGTCCTCTACGATGTTTTTTTATCCCTCCTATCTTTGTGTCATCTGGAAATCTGATAATCCAAATCATTTATCAACATGTTGAACAGCACAGGGCTTAGATCAAAACCCTGTGCTACACCACAATGCTTCCATCCAGGTCGACATGGAGCCATTGATGTGCACTCCTTGGATACTGTTCAGTTCTTTGATTCAACTGTATCCATCTAACAGTAACACAGACCAGACCACATTTTGCAATCTTCTGAGTTACAATCTCATCTGAGATTTAGTGGAATGCTTTGCTGAAGTCAAGCTACACCATGCGTGCTTGCATAGTTAACTAAACTGGTCCTCTGTCTAAGAAGGAGATCAGGTTGTTTGATAAGCCCATGGTGGTCCTGCCAAGCAATACATTCTTTTTTAAATGCTCACAAACCAACTCTTTAATAATTTGTTTCAGAGTTTTTCCCAATATTGATGTCAAGCTGACCATAGTTAACCCAGGTTGTAGTTATCAAGTTGATGTATGTACCTCTAGCAAAATACTGGTTCTCTGCTTAATTGGATAGCAACACCCACAGTTATCTCTCCAAATCCACTTGAAGACTAAACTTGATCTTAGCTGAAAGGCCAAGACTCCTGTCCTGCTTTGTTTTGATGTTCAGATTTTATGAAATGAGGTTTAAGCACATGCAGTTTGAGCAGATGCAGTCTACAGTATATTTAATGTTTGCCACCTCAACCACATGAGTAGGGATGGGGCAGACGTTCTCTAGGATTGCACTTTAATGCAAATTTATCTAATTTCCCTTTTAAGTCAGTATCTTAATCAAAATTCAGTTTTCTTTTGCAACAAACACTTCTTTGTTGCACTGAATTTTTCCAATGAAATATGTGCAAAAATATATTTATATGTAAATCTAACATCACAATAGTTTTATATTAGGGAAATTGCTTGTTAATATATCATTTTAAAATATGCATAATAATGTATACTTAGAAATGCATATAAAATATATTACAGATTTTCATGAAAACTTTAAAACACACACAAACTACAGCATAGAGAGGAGAAACCAAACTTCAGAATGGAAAAATGAGAAACCTAGAGGAACTGAAGATGACTAATGCACACTGTGGAATTCTTTATATCTAAGGAAAACTGAGAGGCATTGAAAGTGATTAATGTGCACTGTTGAATCCTTTATATCACAACTGGACAAGCTGGGGACTGCAGTTTAATTCTTTGGCCTCCAAGAACCATAAGTGGTGCAGTTGGAGATGTCATCATGTGATTGTAACAAGTAGAAACAACATTTTCAGCCATTTTGGATAGGCTAGGAAAGTTTTAAGAGGCCAAGTAGCTTATGACACCCATTTTTCCCTCTTAACACAAACACAAAAAGGAAAACATCTGCCTGATTTTAGAATTTGAAAAATTCTTGGTGAAAATGCTGGCCTCACTCATTCCAAGGCAATCCCCTCTTTCATATATGTAGTGAGAGGGTTCAGAGAGAGATCATACTATTCTTCCCCAGCTTCCTATGGCAGAGCTGCCCAGTTCCATCTTCATGTTTGCTTGGTCCACTGACAATCAGGATCCTCATTTAGATAATAAGAGTCCCTTGGAGTTGGGTGGCTAATAAATTTAGATAAATAATCAAAAATAATCAAAACACCTTAATTAAATAGTAGTAATAATAGTAGTGGTAGTCAAAATGCATATTAAACTTATAATGTAATTACAAAAACCAAAAGGGAAAAGAAAATTAGTATCCATTTTCAAATGCCCGCCTTGTGGTCACGTAGTGGGGCTCAAATACACCTACATTGAGCAAAACGTCTCAGGGTTCTTGCCTCTCTATCACTCAGAAACATAATAGCTCTGCTGAGCTTAATTTGGCACCTATTCCTTGTTGTTATTATTCTTTATTAAATTTATACCCTGCCTTTCATCCAAGTGCACAGAGGGACATATATGGGAGTCTTCCCTCATTTTAGCCTCTCAACCACAACTCTGCGAGAAGGTTGGGTGGACAGATAGCATCTAGCCCCAAGGAACCCCATGAATGTAAGTGTCCTAACAGGATGCATACCCCAAGTCCACTGGTAGGGACAATGCAGAAAACTTCATCGCAAGCTGTGTATCGCTGATGCACAAAGACAGAGAGGGAGAAAGAATTAAGGAGCCAGTGCAAGAAGACTTTGGGGTAAATTACACATTCCTAGAGGTAATCTAATCAGATGAGATTATATATGCAAAAACTTATTTTTTCCTAGATGGTAAGTTGACAAACAGCCCAGAAGAAAGCAGTTTGTATGGGTGCCAAGAAAACTGCATAGGAGTGTCGATGATGTCACCAGGAGTCCAGTTTGACGTGAAGGAGTCTTCCTCTTAAAAACGTCTGCAAGAATTTATCTGCTTGCACACTCCCTGGAGAGATGGTGCATTGGGCTTCCAGCTCTGCCTCTTGGCTTCCTTTCAAAAGATGATCAAGGCTGACCTGCCCATCTATTATGTCAAAAATTCCCCAGGTAAGTACAGTTGAAAACTTAGCTTAATGCACACTTACCAAATCCACAGTCCCTCAGTCTGTACAGAAAATGGACTACAGTTACACACCAAGATTTTCTCCACTTTCTGATTCAGTCCCTCCCCCCTGCAAAAACACACACAA
The DNA here is from genome assembly GCA_030867105.1 of Liasis olivaceus. NCBI lineage: Eukaryota > Metazoa > Chordata > Lepidosauria > Squamata > Pythonidae > Liasis > Liasis olivaceus. Next base: position 22,290,711 of record CM061349.1, on the reverse strand, counting down.
AAATTGCTTATTTTGGGGGAAAGAGTAAACAAAGTACACAGTACTAAGGAAAACCACTTGCAGAATGCTTGTGCCAAAATACGCACTTTAGAAGAAATCTACATAATCTTCCATAATCTACAGTATTATGAAAAAGAAGTACACAGAGGACTTTTTAAAAAAAATAACAAAAAGATGAACAAACATGACAGAACAAAATAAAATTACGGTTGGAAAAATGAAAGTTAGACAGAAATTAAATTTGAACGATTCCTAACCTTGGGTAGAGCAATTTTCATGCATATTCTGAACAGAAGTATTGCAATGGCCGGGTGTGATCCTGTCCACATCTACTTCAGAGACTATTAAAATAAATGAGGTATATATGAGATGGGAAGAGGGAGATATATGTTTAACCATAGCACCTGGCCTGAAGTATTTCTCATTCATAAGTGAACATTCATTTCCTGTCTCTTTGACACTGAAAATAATTGAAAAGGGAAAAGAACTGAAAGCATTATGTAACTATCAATGGATCAGAAGCCAGATTCCCTCTTCCTCTGCACCACACAGTCCTTAAGTTTAAATTGCCCCTTTGTTCCAGGGAGCTGTAACCCAAAAGAGTTTGATAGCAGTACTAAACTTTACTCTTATAAATGGAAGATTAACATTTCTGGAACTTTACCCTAATCCTTGTTTGGCGTTAACCTCTAGCTGCCAGGATTAGTAATTCTTACCCACTCACCCCCAGAACAGAGGAAATTTCTTGACTGCAACAACCAGCTGTATTGTATTCTTGCTTGCATTATCTTTGTGGGACAGGATGCTGGGAGATACGAAGAAAAGGGAATTCTGTGTCAAAGGAAGACATTCTGAACATTTCTGCCCTGATCCAGAAACTGGTTTCACACACTGAAAATCTAATACACACAAGAGAGCTTTGGATCGGAACGGTTATTCCTGTCACCTTACTGAAAGGTTGAGAGTTTTCTCTGGCCTGTGTTAAACCCATTTATTTTCTCTTTACAGCTTTTATATGTAAATCTGCACAGATTTATATCTGGATCCAAGTCTGTTTCACATATATACAAGCAAGACTCCAAGCTGTCTAGCTTCTATTTCAGTCTACATTAAATGTTTCCGTATATAGTGTATACACACACACACACACGTATGTGTCTTTCTTTCATATACATGCTTTTCTTCACCTAACATATGCATTTTGATTCTCAATTTTGGGGCTTAAAAATGCATCACAAAATTCAGAAAATTGCAGAGTCTAAACAAAAGATAGGGTCTAATGATTAAGGGTCATTGTTTTATGTCTCTTTCTTGCCAGCCCTTAATCTACTGTGTCAAATTAACTTTGTGTCCAGTGCAAAAACTAATTGAAATTAATTGTGATTGGCCCAGAGATATATGACCTGTCATGTCACTTTACCTTTTTCTTTTGCATTTTGTCCAAAAGTGTATATAAATAGCATATATACCTCCAGTCTGTCTCCTCAAAAGTGGCCCACAGAACAACTCCAAAAGTTGTCAAAAAACATTTTTATACTATACAAATCAGCTACAGTTTGCTTTGTGTAAATAGGAGGCTAGCTGTCATAACTGAGGACCACCCTCTAGCACAGTGTTTCTCAACTTCAGGAACTTTAAGACCTGTGGACTTCAACTCCCAAAATTCCCAAACCACCATGGCTGACTGGGAAATTCTGGGAGTTGAAGTCCACACGTCTTAAAGTTGCTGAGGTTCAGAAACACTGCTCTAGCGTTATTATGTTTACAAGAATATCAAAGATCTCACTGAAGTAATGAAGTGAATTCTAGAGGCCAGTTCTCCTTCTGGTAAATAAATGTTTTGGGACTGGCCATGCCCACAATGAAGTTATTTTGTGATAGCTAATTGCTCCTCACCAGCCATACTGTGAGTGCGCTCACCTCTTGCTGGAATGTTATATTTTTATGGTTTGCCTATTTCTATACTTTTATTATAACCCACCCCCCAAAGTCTATGATTAGGATGTCCTGTAAATGTATGAAAAAAATAAATTCCAAGTGTGTCCAGTCATACAGTTGCCTTCCCTTGTTTAAAATAATAATGAAATAAACAAAAAATATATTGTTACTAAACCTGGAGTTTCTGTGATGCTCTGCAGCCCTCCCTTCCCTATTCCATTTTAATGGCCCATCTCTGACCACGGTTGATGCTGATGGGGTCAGCAAAGATGGAAAAGAATTTAGAATTTAACTGAGATAAGTGGTTTTTTTCCCTTCAGTGAGAGCTAGCTGAAGTGAGCGAGGCATCATTTAAATCAGTGTTTTTCAACCTTGGCAATGCTGGCTGGGGAATTCTGGGAATGGAAGTCCACACAGCTTAAAGTTGCCAAGGTTGAAAAACACTGATTTAAAGCTTGAAGGGACCTGAATGTTTTTTCTCTGAGCAATACAGCTGAGTAAACTGACAGGCTGAAATGCTGCAGAGTCCAAGGAAGCCCACAGCCTGGCTGAGAGTGCCTGAATCCAGCAGCAGCAGAAGCAGATGGAAGAAAGGGAGCGTCAAGACCAGGAGAAGACTCAGCAGCAGGGAAGCAGCCAAGCTTCGCTAGTCCCCAGGTTTCCAAAATATCCCATTGTTGAATTAGGCAGAGAAGGCCTTGTAGTGGTCCGTGGGGCAGTGGCCAAGGCCTACAAAGAGGCCCAGGAGCAGAGGCAGCGACCCATCAAAAAGGTCTGGCTTTGGTGGACACCAACTGCTTCACAGGCTCAGACTGGCTGGGGCTTTCTGGGGAAGGACACTGGGAGGTGGTGAGCATCGTGGGAGGAGGGCCCCCCGGGCCTAGGACACTTGGTGAACCACGGCAAGCCTTTAGTAGACTCCAATACCTAAACCCTAATGGTTCTTTGGGAGACTACAGGGACCCCATCCTCGACTGGGGCAGGGGAGAAGGCATTAGGACTCTTAAAAGATAGTTTGGGAAAGGATTGGGCTACAAATCCATAAGCAATTTGCTATATTTATTTATTTATTTATTTATTTATTTATCTATCTATCTATCTAACTTATTTATTTATTTATTTATTTATATGCCGCCCATCTCCCCCATGCAATTTGCTTGCTTTATTTATTTATTTATTTATTATTTTATTTTATTTTATTTTATTTTATTTATATGCCGCCCATCTCCCCCATGCCATGGGATTTGTCTCCCCACCTGCCTGTGTTCAATACCATCCTGTCAAACCTACAATAATGACATCAAAGCCACAATGCCTCTCATGTTCCCCAGCATAGTGGATGACTGTCAAAAGACCCAAGCTCCTCTGTGGACAAACATGTTCTCCCCCACCAACCATTTTTAATAGAGTTAACGCTAGTTACTTGTTTGTTTTGCAAGCCTCTTCCTGCAAGCTTTGCAATTGAATATTTAACCTCTCCCAAATTATAATCATTGCTTCATATTTCTTTAAAAAAAAAAAGACACAACGGTAATTAATTTTTACTCCATCATTACCAAAAAGCCATCTGCTCTGCTGCGAGAAAGCAGCCAACAAGAAAGGAAAATTCGCAGTTGTTTTTTCTGTGCCAGGACCACCGTTCCTTGTGCACTGCTGTTTGCATTTGACAAGCATTTGTTAGCATCAGGCTCAACAGCAAGAAGGAATTGAAAAAGAAGAAGACTACAGCTGCCACTCATTTGGATGCCCACACTGCCATACACAGCCGTGTTGGATCCCTTTCCTAGCGTATGTTTGGAGGATCAAGGCTGGAGATATTCTTCCCACCCTCCTGCTTCCCTTCTCCTCAAGCCTCACAAGAAGCAGGGAAAGATTCCTAGCCAACCATCAAATAATTAATATACACTCAAGCCCACAACAGTAGACTTGGTTTCCTTCCCAGAAAGACTCTGGGCAGTTTTCAAGAAATCCCTAAATTCCAGTCTCCGCTTTCCCATCCTATGATCTGGTAACATTTCTCCAGGTCTGCATCCAAAAGTAGATTCCACCGCGGTGCGGGACTTGTGTTGAAGTTGCAAAATTATGGTAAACCTTAATTCAGCTTTCCCAAATTGATTCTAGCTTTATTAGGCATTCAAAAAGAAGGATTATTCAACATAAAAGCAGTCTAAATAAGCCCACAAATATTGATCAAATTACATTACTTCCCCCCACCCCAGACTTCCATAGTAAGAGTGCTTTGGGGAGTGGGGGGGGGAGCCTTCACATATATTTTACAATTATATATATTATTTGATTTCCATGTCAGCAAGACATCAGCAGTATTAGGATGCTTGCTTGTAGAGAAGCTGTCACACATTTAATTGCACCTACATAGGCTTCTCACTTGCAGGTCCATCATAAATGACTTGATGTCCTGAGTGGGATGTTCATCTGGTGTGTTTGTGGGGTGATTATTCTTTTTCTCTGAGACGGAATAAGGCCAGGGAAACAGAAGAATCAAGAAATGGATCTCAAGGTTTAAAGTTTACAACCTGGCAATCTGACAGGAAAAGGAGATGGGGAGGGATTTATTTACATTCTTAATTTTAATGGCAAGAAACAGCCTAGCTTCACTGTTAATTAGAATCTTGGTGAATGTGAAAAAATACAATACCCAAAATAACCAGACAGGATCTGATAAATACATCCTGATGGCATTATCAGAAATAATGGTAAATAGCTAATGCAGCCTACCTAGCTTGGGAAATTGAGAGTTTAATCCAACACATTAAGATGATATCAATTTGGTTGTTATTAACAAAAGGATGTCAGAATCAGATACAAATTCCAAAATGATAGAATGATCTCAGTTCAAACTATTCTAGAACTAGGAGATCTCGGGGGGGGGGGGGGGACCTCTTTAGTATCAAGTTAAGAGCTACTAGAGTATCATCTTCCAAAGCCCACATCCTAATGACTTGGTTAAAACATTGGTTTTCCGTGTCTTCATCTGGCTGCTCTTCATATTGCATGTCTGATTGTAATTGCTTCCTTCCATCCAGCAGTTGCACTGCTTACTTTGCTAGCATATTTCTTTAAGGTTTCAGGTCAGGCAATCCTCCACTAGAGATTGTCCCCTCTTAAAGGGCTGTCCAGTCCTAACTGAGTTTAAATACAAAGAACCATCAGAAGGGAAAATTGAGATTCTGAAGTTACCTATGTACAGCTAGCTTCATCTAGACAAGAGACTGAGAAGCAGACACATAGATCACCTGGTAACAAATTTCCCTCTATTGAGGATATCCTATTTTAATATGAATTACTTTTAATTCTCTCTATATGCAGTAGCTTAGAATATCCCAACATCATACAAATAATTTTGCACACCATGTTTTTTCTTCCATTTTATAATGTATAAGTGACCATCTTTTTCCAGCAAAGATCTTTTAAAACAGGAAGTGATCAATCATGGAATATTCTGTGTAGAAAGCATGTGCTTCACCTCTGAGCAACAGTCTTTCAAAAGCAGCATATGGAAATCACTTGCCTTGAAATCCACCCAGTTCTTAGACTGGCTGGTCTTAATTCCTATCCCCATCTTCCAGCCTTTGCCCTAGCAGCAGAGAGAATGTATGAAAGGCCTTCTTTTTGGAGCAAACTAAGGTTTTTCTGATCCAGTATTCTGTTTTAAACACCAGCCAGCCAAATGCTTCCAAATGATCACAGTCAGAACATGAAAATGATGGCAGTACCCATCAGCAACAACTTGCATTCAGATGTCTCCTGCTGGCATCTCCATATAGGAAATTCACTTAGCTGTCATGGCTAATAGGTACTGCTAAGCCTATTTTCCATGAATTTGTCCAGTTTTTTTTTAAACCCACTTACTTGCTAATTGCGAATTCTGTAAGTTAATGCAATAATTGGGAATCCTCATTTCCTTTATTGGTACATCTCGTTCTGCACTAAATCTATACCTATTAGGTGTGTGTGGCTGTCTCTTAGCATTTTGAGTTGCACAATGTTATTTTTTCCTGAAGAAATATTGCAAGTATAGTATACCCCATTCATAACAAAGGCTTCAAGTGTCTCCTCTTTTGGTCTGTTAAACATATTTCACTTGAAGGTGGCATTAAGACCACACGCAAGTAAAATTCAATGAAACAATTGTTCAATTCACAAATTAATTTGGAGGTCAAAGCACTGATTTAGGCCTGGGCAACTGACTATAAACTATTCACTGTTTTTGCCACATGATCCAGGAGGCCCTGAGCTGCAACAGCTTTGCTGCTCTAATCCTCCTTAATTTGAGAGCAAAGCAATCACGTGTGATATTAAGAATATTTTGAGCACATACTATGCCCATTTTGTTCAGGTCACTCCTGACCTGAGATAAAAAAGATTCTTGGACCTCACTCAGAGGCTCAGGTGGGGATCAAAATGATAGAAGGGGTTCCAAGTGACTGAGAAAGCAAATGGCCTGAGGCACCCTGATTTTTAGAAAACTTTGGAAAACAGACCACCAGTATCGTCAAAATACCTCAGGTAAGTTATAGCACTTCCATACCATTCCAAAACCCTAAAGTTTAGTGTAAAGTAATGGCAACAACTACAAGAGCCCCAAGTAATGAATTTTTATAGATTCTAATAAACATATCTAAAAAAACCCTTATCACTCAAGATTAATACTAATTAATTAATTAATTCTATAGAACAATGAAGACAAGAGAGGAACTATGGGAATGATTATTTTTAATTTTTACAAATTTATCAAAGTTAGGAAATCAGTCAAAACTATTACATTTTCTGTAAAATGCTAGCGCTGCATTTGATGCATCCTTGTAGAGGGATATCTGATCTCCAAGTTCAGACTGAGGAGGCAAGCTTTATAGGAAACCCCAGGAGACCTGGAAGATCAAGCTCTTAGGCCAACGATGATCACTAGGGTAAGGTATGTACCAGCCTTCTAATAGTGTGTCAGGACCCACCCTGCAAAGCCAGATAAACAATGAAGAAGAGTAGCAGTGTGGGCAATGATGGGCATGCCTCAGTATGGCCACATGATAACTCTGCTCCAGGAGCTGCACTGACTGCCAGAATGCTTCTGGATGCGATTCAAGATGCTGGTTCTTACTTTTAAAGCCCCACATGGCATAGGGCTGAGTTATTTGAGGGACAGTCTGTCTCCCATGGTTTTACATCTTCAATGTGTGCTGATAGAGATGGTACACTCCAGGTCCCTTCAATTAAACAGTGCCATCTATCAGGACCCAGGAAGGGTGCCTTCGATGTCGCAGTACCGGCCCTCTAGAATGATCCCCCCCTGAAATCTGTATGGTCCCCACTCTGTTGGCATTCTGTAAAGACTTGAAGACCTGGTTATTCTCCCAGGCCTTGAGTTGAGATGGATAGGGCCCCTTGTTGGATGTGTCTTTGTTTATCTTTGTTTATGGTTGTATAGAGTGACCAGAGTCCACTCTGTTTTGTTTCATACTGGGTTTCTTTTAAGGTGTTTTATATTGTGAGCCACCCAGAGTCAGTAGGAGTCAGGCAGCACCAAAATAAGTAAACACACTTTAGATTCCCTGGAGAAGAAACCCTTAATGGGTCCTTTCCCTCAAGCAATCTTTTATTTTTACTTACTGTTTATTATATTTTTAACCTAGTTGATAGCCAGAGTTATCTGGGCAGATTATAAATCTAAATACATATTTTAAAAAAATGCAGGAAACAATAATATACAGTACAATTAATAAATAGGCCAGAAAATATAATACAGAAGATAATGGCCATCATTCCAATATAGTATGGGCATTGAAATTCAACCAATAACAACTGTACATATTCCTGGAAGAAAAGCAATGTTGTAGCCTGCATGGAAAATACATGAAAGCAGATGTCATTCAACTACAAGGCCCTACACATCAGAAATTTCTCTCTCTTGTAACCACCCTCCTCACTTCATACGGCTGGGACATATGAAGAAAGGTCTCTGAGGAGGATCAAACTGCCCAGAGAGGAACATCTGGGAGGAGGCACTTCCTGAAACTGTCATCAGCTGCTACTTCTCCTTTGCTCTTCATCAACTATTATCTTGTCAGATAGAGAGTCAGTGGGTTAGGGTTAGGGTTAGGGTGCCTCTTTTCTACCTCCAGCATTTCCTGGAGAGCAAGGAGAAGAGGGCAAAAAGCAATTTGCAATGGTGATCAGTGGGTCCAATGGTCCCACGGCTGAAACATAGACCCTAAGAAGGTGTCTGACTGTAGTACTTCTTAATATCAGCTCTGCTGCAATTGATTTATCATCTATATGTAAAAAAAGTGTCTGCCATCCTCAAAACCAGGTTTTGTCAAGTCAGCTTACAATTGAGAAAAATAATACAATAACAAAATTTTAAAAATAAAAATATAATAATAAACACAGCAACCCAAATAACAGATTTCTAAATGGCACTATGTTTGAAATCAACACACTGATTACAATGTCTGGGAATTTTTTTTAAAAAGTGCTTCACTGATGCTGACAAAATAATAAAATCAGCACCAGATAGATTTAGATTTTAGATTTTTTTATCCTGTCTTTATTATTTTTATAAATAACTCAAGGCAGTGAACATACCTCATACTCCTTCCTCCTCCTATTTTCCCCACAACAACAAACCTGTGAGATGAGTTGGGCTGAGAGAGAGGGACGGGCCCAAAGTCACCCAGCTGGCTTTTGTACCTAAGGCAGAACTAGAACTCACAGTCTCCTGTTTTCTAGCCTGGTGCCTTAACCACTAGACCAATCTGGCTCCTCAATAATTGAAAGCAACTCTTACCTGCCTCCATAGTTACCTATAGTTTTGTAATCTTTCAGCTTTATTTAGCACTAGTCAAGGCCCTAAAAAGCACTCAGTTCTTCCATCATGGCTACAAGGTTGTTTCCTATCCATGGCATCTACAGTGGATTCTTATTACACATGGGGGATGTTGAAATATTACATGTAAGATTGAGGAAGACTCTGATGTTGTTGTTCTTACACAAAACAAACCCACAAGGGCTAAAAAAACAAACCATTAATAATGAAAAGAAGGACAGAAGAAATGTGCTACAGCAAAGTTCAAAACATTAAGCTTGTCAGTTCACAAGATCTGCAAGCATGCAAAATTTTCTGAATACAAAACATCTTATGGTCAATTACATTCTCCTTTTTGAGCTCAAGGAGCTACTCCAGCATTTTCATTAAACGCTGATCATTTGGGAGAATGATAATGATAAATTAATAAGCAAAACATTTAAAATGCAGATAAGAAAGTATATGAAGCATTCCTTTTCAAAATGTGACCTTCACTGCAGGATATGAACTTGCTGTTTTTCACAACATAATGAAAAATTGTTTCCCCTTTAGGCACCTTGATCGCTTCTTAAGTTTGTATCAAGATCTGCCTGCACATGAATGGAAGATGTGAGACAAGCAGAACCAGCCTAGTTAAGACCCAAAGATAGAAACAGAAGCTGCATTACTCCCATAAAATTATTTGTCCATCTTGCCCAGTATTATCTTTTGCACAGTGTATACTAATGATTTATCATAACTTCTAAAGTCATCCAGCCATCTTTGTTCAAGATGATGATAATGTGCACAGGCTTCACAACACTTCAGCGATGACTAGATGATGCTATGAAGACACTTTAAGTCACTAGTGCAGAAATGAACTTAGATGTGTATCTAAGCTGTATCTTCCCAATTAACTGGATATTTTTTAATTGGAAATGACATGAATTGAATATAAGACTCCATCCATCCATCCATCCATCCCTCCATCCATCCATCCATCCATCCATCCATCCATCCATCTATCTATGCATCACATTTATATAGCTGCTCATCTCACACAAAGTGACTCTGGGCTGCATACAATTAAAATAACAAGTGAATAAAAACAGGCATTTTAAAAAGATAAAAAGTTATTATTAGAATAAAAACACAAACCCCACAGAGAGAGCGGAATATCAATTACAGTGGAGCCATCTAAGAATGTCTCTGGTTCCCAAAGACCCCCAGGCCTGATGACACAACCAGGTCTTGAGGGACTTCCTAAAGGACAGCAGGGAAGGGGCAAGCCCCACTGCAAGGGGGAGAATGTTCCACAAGGAGGGAGCCACGGCAGAGAAGGCCCACCTCCTGGGACCCACCAAATGCAAATCCTGGCCAATGAAACCCATAGCATACCTTCCCTGCCAGATCTAATGGGACGGGTTGATGTGATCAGGGAGAGGCGGCCCCTCAAATAACCCAGCCCCATGCCATGAAGGGCTTTAAAGGTCAAAACCAGCGCCTTGAATTGGACCCAAAAGCAAACCGGCAGCCAATGCAACTCCTGAAGCAGAGGTGTAACATGTGCTCTTCTAGGAGCACACATAACCGCCTGTGCTGCCACATTCTGCACCAGTTGAAGCTTCCGGATATTCTTCAAGGGCAGCCGCATGAAGCAAATATATGCTTCAAACAACTGTTGCCCCTTGAAAAGCTTTAGTAATCTCTTGAAGACAAAACAGGTGGCTTCCTTATCCCTTGGCAGTTAATTGGTCCATCAAGCAAAATATTAACTCTGATTGGGATCTACAATGTGGTGCCCATAGTAAAATTTGAGATTCATCCTTGATTCCTGCTAGGTTTTCTGCCCATCTAACTTTAGTTTTTTATATTTTCCTCTCTTTTTTTATGAACAGTTGGCATGTTACAAAACTAAATGTCTCTAGCATCAGATTCATCTATTTAAAAAACATTTCTGAGTTCTATATGAGCCTCATAGGCAAAGGATGAGCAATAGTTCATGAAGTATCTAATAAAATTTTCAAAAGGCTCCTAGACTCTTTCTGAAGTGGGAAGAGATGAGGCCAAGGATAATTCTGAGTGAATTCTACAGCCTAGGAGCAATTCACCAACCCAACAAAGACGCTTCTGAAACTAGGGCATTTCTAAAAAGGCTGATCTTGCAGATTCTAATATCTAAACCGGTCATAATGAGAAATAGGCCTCTCATTTAGCTAGCCAGGGCCTAAACCAGTGATGGTGAACCTACAGCATGCGTGTCAAAGGTGACATGCCACGACGTTTTGGGTGGCACACCAGTGTTCACCAACACCCGACAACAATTATTCTCCCTGTCTGAGTTACCAAAGAAACTGAGTTTGTTTTACTCGTATTTCATTTTTGTAATTATTTGACATTTCTTTATATAATATATAGCACCACACATGATTGGACTGTATTTTTTTTAAAATAAATGAATATGTAAAGTATTGTTTCTCTTTTATTCAGGGAGGGGTGACATGCCAGCAGAATCAAGTTAGGCATTTTCTGAATTTTTGACACGCCGAGCCCAAAAGGTTTGCCATAACTGGCCTAAACTGACACCTTGAGCTCTGCTCAAAAACATCTGCCTCATGATATTAGCACATGAAATTTAGCACAGTGCCTTCTTTTCCTCTCCCCTGCCCCCAAGAACTTTGTGTTGTGTGCCAGTTACGCCCCTTCCTGGATCAGGAGTCTCTCCGGTCTGTCACTCACACCCTGATCATCTCTCATTTAGACTATTGCAATGCGCTCTACCTGGGGCTACCCTTGAAGAGTTTCCAGAAGCTACAGCTAGTTCAAAATGCAGCCACACAGAAAATTTTGGGTGCCCCAAGGATGGCACATGTAACACCTTTGCTGCGGGAGGTGCATTGGGTTCCAGTTTGTTTACGGGTCCAATTCAAGGTGTTGGTTATCACCTTCAAAATCCTACATGGCAAGGGTCCAGGTTACCTGAGGGACCATCTCATCCCCATTACATCGACCCATCCCACCCAGTCCGGCAGAGAAGGCATGTTGCAGATCCCGTCAGTGAGAGAATGTCAACTGGCGGGTCCTAGGAAGAGAGCCTTCTCTGCCATTGCCCCCGCCCTATGGAGTACTCCCCCCCCAGAGGTGAGGCGAGCCCCTACCCTCCCAATTTTTCGGAGGGAATTGAAGACTTGGCTCTGCCAACTTGCCTGGGGTGAGGAAAGATACAATCTACCCTGGGGATGGCTGGCACCCTGACGATGCTCCCTGAGTTTATTAACACCTAATTAACATCTGCCTCTTGGAAGTATTATAAAGGAAGTTTGTTTTTAGCATATTTTAATCAATTAATTAATATTTATCTATTTTAATTAATATTTATTCTATCTTTACTGTAAACCGCCCAGAGTCACTCCAGAGTGACAAATTCAATCAATCAATCAATCAATCAATCAACTGATTTCCTTAGATCTGCCTCTGCTTCTTAGCCTCAAGCTGACTCCAGTTCTCTGGAGCTTATCTATAAATACTTTTTTTTTCTCCCTGAAATACTGAAATAGGTCCTCGTATAGCATTGCTAATTTAAAAAGTAATGTGAATTGTTGTACTCAGGAACCCAGAAAATAATAGTTAACAATAACAACCACATGGTCTGTGTAATAGGCTTGCAGGGACAACTTTGCAGTGTGATATAATGTATTTTGCCCTGCTGTTCACTCAATCTTTGCCCCCAGTGCTGCTTTCTGCATAGTGCAGCCAAATTGTGTGCAAGGTATTTCTTTAAACTTGTGAAGGCAACTAAGTGAGGGTCTGAAAGACGGACAGTAAGTGTCTCAGCCGTACAACCATCCAAAAATGGAAGGTTAGACAGTTTGACTCTTCCCAGAAGCCCTTGAACAATGCAATTATCTAGGAAGGAAATTTCAAATTATTTTCATTAGACTTCTGTTTTTCCAATCTAAGCAAAGTGATTAATTAGGGATTAAAATATTTACACTGCACATGCTTCCTTGGCACAGCACTAGAATATTTAAGTGTTCTTCTGAAGAGTCTTCTGTTTGGAAAATAAGCCATTAATTTCCATGAAGGGAGGAGGGAAGTTATAGTATGTGTGGACAGTATATAAAGCAACTTTGCAATATGGAATAAGCCTTTGGAGATATTACAAAACGGGTACTGGTAAAATCAGGGATCCTGCAGACTCGTGCTCTGAAAAACCTTTCCCAATTCGACCTGCGGCTCGAAGATGTGTTTTGTACTGGAGGTTGAAGCGCTCTGTATGCGCATAAGAGCATTCCTGGAGATCAGGAATTTAACCTATGCAAAACTTAGTGACAACAAGCCTTAAAACTGTAAGAGAAAGGAGATTTATTTACAGAAAACATGATAAGGATTGCACCTAGCCAGCTACATCCTACCAGGACAGTCAGAACAGAAGACACTCAATCCACGTGGGCCTTGAAGGAGAGGCAGAAGGAAGTGACCTCAGATTACCAACATCTTAGATAAGGAGCAGAGCAATAGACATAGAGAGGACACAGCCTAAATTCTTAACTTTCTGTCTATACCTTAATGCCCCCTTGTGGTCAGAAGGTTATGAGGCACTGAAAAATCGGAGCTGTTGGATTTGTACCTTCAACATTTTGAATTATAAATGTAAAATGGGGTATTCAGGGACTGTGGGGGAGGGGGGTGGTTTGACCAGCATCGCTAGCAAACACAGAGAGCATCAAGTTGGGGAAGATTGCACTGTCACATTCAATTAATTTTTAATTGATTTACTATCTAGTTTCTTCTTGATATAATTTTTTTGTTGCATTTATAGTTTTTTTTTAATTAGTTATTTGCTGCAGAATTTGCCAGCTCTGAGACTATTAGCATGTTGTTCTTAGTGGTATAGTGGTACTACTCTTCTTGATAAAATGGGGATATGATTTTAATTAAGGCTTGGTTCGGGAAGCATTGTGGTTTTTCTTCCGTGATGTGATGCCCTTTAGATGTATAAGAGCTACAGATCCCTGAATTCCCAGCATAGCCGTTGGGGAAGGCAGCGGCAGATCTGTGGCCGGGGGGCCTTCCTAGACGAATGGCCACTGTTGGTTGAGCAGACAGAGACCATGGCCAGAGAGACCTTTGCCCAGCATCAGCTGGTGTACCAGTTGCAGCCGTTCTTGGAGCAGAAAGATCTTGCCCCAGAACTCATATCTCATGACTACTCAGCTGGACTACTGCAACATGCTTTACATGGGGTTACCTCTGAAAACCACTCAGAAGATGCAGTCAATACAACATTCAGTTGCCGGTTTGTTAACTCAAAGTGTCTGATGGGAGCACGTTACCCTGTGCTCTGGGTCCTGCACTGGTTTCCCATAGGCTTCTAAATACAATCAAAGTGCTGAGTTTTGACTCTGTATAGCTTGGCACCTAGATACCTTCAGGACCAGCTTCTCCAGCCAGAACCTACCTGATCCACCAGGTTGTTCCAGAAAAAGCTAATAGTGGTTCCCTATTTCCATTAAATGAGGAGGAGTGAAGTTTGGGGCACAGCTTTTCAGTAGTAGCACCTGCCCTTAGGAACACCCTCCCAGTTGAGATCAGACTTGCCTCCACACTGATTTCATTTTGAAAGATGCTGAAGAATAAGCTCTTCCATGGAGGTTTTGTGCATTGGCTGAGGCCATCTCAATTCAAATATACAGTTGGATTTTGCCTTCTATGCCATGACATGATTTTTACATTTATTTTAAAGTTTGTTTCTCGATTTACCATGGCCATTTTATTGTCACTGCTATTTACCACAGAGGTTTTATATGTAAACAATGATATTACTTTCCAGGAGTCCTATGGGGTATGGCAGTATGGAAGCATTTGTGTTTAGTGGCTTAGTGCATGCCTGTTAACTGTCTCTTGAGCTTTTGGAGGTATGACTACATAATCAGATTAAGATCCTCCTACATACTACTTTAAAAATGTGGCATGCTGTTCCATCGGTGTTGTTTCTTTCCTAAAAATGACACGCCAGATTCAAACCCAGATAAACATTTCAGTATGCAGTGAGGAGATATTTAATCCTTCCCTCCTCACTTGTGATACACTCTCCAGATGAGCCCCAAAGGAACATGTTTCAATATTTCTAAGAGCATGCTTCAAGACATCTTCTAGTACTAGATGATTTAGCACATCCTTTACAAAATAACAAGCTGTTGTATTTATAAGCCATTGTTGGAATATACTAAATTAGATATTTAAGAGTATAGAGAGGCACTAAAAAAAGAACAACATGAAACTCAGCAAACTATTCTGACATCTTATGTGTTATATTTCTATGGAATATAAAATGACAATTTATTCAACAAATATTATTCTGTGGATACCTAATTGTTGGAGATGTGATGCTTAAACGCAATATCAGTTCATATGACGTTGTTGTGCACTATAGTGGCTCCCTTTCATCCAACAGTTGCTTTGTATGTTAATTTTGTTTGTTGGATTTGTGGATGGTCATTGAAGTGACAACAAAGATCAAATAAAATAGTTAAAGCATGGACCTTTCCAGTGGTAATGTACAGCTGTGACAGCTGGACACTAAGAAGGTAATGGTATGTGGGAATGACCTTGGGAAACAGGAGGAAGAGCCGCAGACTAGACCACGGTCAGATAAGAGGCAGCTGAGTCTGCAGAAGGAATGGGGGTGTGGCAAGTATCTCAAAAGGGATCCTCTCTTGTTTCTTGGACTGTAAAAATGAGGGGGGGAGCTGCACTTTCAGACTTGCAAGATTCTGTTAATATAACCTTACAATAAAGTTAGAGCTAGCACTTCTGGGTGTGTTTCTCTATGCCCCCATTCCTTCTGCAGAATCAAATGCCACTTGTCTAACTGTGGTCTACTCTGTGGCTCTTCCTCCTGTCTCCCAAGGTCATTCCCACATACCATTACAAAGAATGACCAGAATAAATGAGACAGTTGCCTTTGCATTACAACTTTGGAAACAGCTATAAAGAATATTATGGATTGCAAATAACAGCAACAAGAACAAAAAAACAACTAATCAATCCTGGACCAAATAAATGCCAACTTTTCTTTTGAGGTGATGATCAGCAAGCAGAAATTGACATAGCTTGAGCATGTGTTGTGAGCAGAGAATAGACTAGGAAAAAGTTATATTTGATAAGATGTGGGTAAGTAGAAGAAGGGGAAGACAAAGGAAAGGGTCCCAGAGATCCCTGGAATGTCCCTGAAAGGTACAGATTCTTGCTGAGGCCAAGCCATAATAGCAAATGCTTGTCCATACAGTCATCAAGAGTTGGACTTGATTTGATGGCACCTAACTATGTTCTTTTGAATTGTATACCAGTGGTTTGGAAACTTACGAGAGAACAATGTTTTTATGATTGCAAAAGACCCATTAACTGTACAAGAAAAGGACACATACTCTCTTGTCACTTATATAATGGCCTGAAGAATGCACCTACCTTTCTATATTTGAGCAAGTTTATCATTGGGAGCCCCTGTTGAAGGATAATTTTGAAATTTGGATTGCAAATACTAATTTCCTCATTCTGCTAACTGCTGGTTTTGATTAGGATAGATATGTTTTATGACTTTTTCCTTCTCTGCTTTTTTTTCTTTTGTCTAAATACCATATAGAAGAGAGGGAAGTAAAAAGATTACAGCAGATAAAAGGAAGAATTTAATCTCTCAGCCCTATGGATTGTGTTCCTAACTAAATCAGAAGGCTACACTTACTTGTCAGTAAAGGAAAAGCAAGGACTATGTTAAAGATTTCTTCTGCATGTTCCAAATTGTTCCCCTTTGATTTCATAGGGGGTGAGGGTGATGGAGATGGGATGAACCGATATCTTCAGCCCATTCTCAGTCTCAGAAAACACCATCAAATATTGTTTTTTTTAAAGAGTAAAGTTACTGGGAATTAGGAAATGATAAGAAGTGGGAAGAAATCTTTCAGGAACTTAATTTGGACACAGTATTAATCCTTTTTCTTCTCTTATTTTGCAGCTTGAGTCATTGAATTAGATTGCACATGCATAAATTTTTCTCCACCACTTTACACATGCATAAAATGCATTAAACATGTAAAATAAAAATGGGTTAAATCCTGTTCGGCTTTAATGGACATTCTGTTTTAACGGACACCCTGTCCTCCCATTATTCCATTAAATAAAGGTGTTGCTTTACATACCAAAATTAACATAATGTAATTCCAAATATGAAGAAACCACAATGAAACAATAAAAACCACCATTCCAACCATTTCATTTAAAGAACATAGTCTGAAGGATAAACATCTTCTGGTCCAAGGTGTAAGTCTGAATTTGCTTGCTCAGTTCACCTGAAATGGCAATAAAATGAATGAAATTCCACATGGCCCTGTTTGAGTGATCTTCCCATAAAAGCTTTCTGGTTACCGAAATTCCAGGCTACATGGTCCTTGATCAACAAGGGAATTTTCTTACTGTTCAAAAATAAGATTAAACAAACAAACAAATCGGGGGGCTTCTATGACTTTGAAGTTTGGGATAACTGATTTGCTTCACATCTTTGTCTTCTCCCTCCGTGGGGGGGGGGGTCAAAAAGTCAAGATGCAATTGGAGCCCACCTCATTTCTGCATGTGCTGCATATGCGACGTACACAAAAATGGGTGGAGCTTCAGTCTTGTGGGGGGGGCACCATTTTGCTTTTTTCTCCCCCTGCTTCTGATCATCCCTGCTCCCATCTGCTTTGCTGCATCCAAAGAGGTTGGATAAGTCACCTGAAATGCTATTGCAGAGATGCTTCAAAAGCATATTACGGTCTGGGATTTTTAAAACAGGAATCAAACTCAAACAGGAACTAGACTCAAATGCAGTTAACTTTTTCATTCCATCGGGGCTCCAAGATACCTCAGGCATCTTCTGTCATTTCATGGGGAGCCGAGCACATGGACAGCCTTATGCTGGGGCTGCTGCAACTTTCCCCAAGATGAAAAAGGAGATGCATAACAGGATTTGCATTCCTTTCCCCAGAATGTGACTGCTGCAAGCAATCATTTTGCAGGGCTTATTTATCACCAATATTATCAAAGGCCTTGGTCCATTTGCTAGCTAGGACCTCTTCCCTCCAGGGGACAGGAGTCACCAGTCACATTCTCATGTTACCTAATCATTTTAGCCCAAGCTGCTAGCTGATGATCATGCTTATCATTTAGTTACCTTGAGTACATTTGAGTGATGTGTCTGATGTGCACATGCACTTTCTTTCTCTGTTTTGCTCCAGCTATTATGCAGAGAGATTAAGACAAACCTATTCATTGGTTTGCTTCCATGTTTTTAATTGTACCAAAAAAGAACATTGCCCTAGTTCATCAGTTCTTCCTAAATGTCCCAACAGAAGAATCTGGTGCTCTTCCATGTAGAACTCCAGTCTTAGAATCCCCAAAGAATCCAACATCCTTATGCAGCAATAAAGCAAAAGTGAGGGCAGAGATTTATTTTTTTATCAAATTTATATGCCACCCATCTCACTGTATGAGTCACTTCTTTGTGAGATGGGTGGTGTCTAAATTTGAAATATAAATAAACAAATAAATAAATACATATAAATAAATAAATAAACACGCAAGCAAGCGACTCTGGGTGGCTTACAAGTAAAAAGAGAGCTATAAAAAAATATACAAAGTTAAAAGATGAAGCGAGTGTCCTCAAGTCACCAGCCACCCCCCAGTGCTGCAAACCCCCTTTGGATCCCCATGCTAGTCAGCAGAGCCAGGTCTTAACACTCTTCCAGAAGGCCAGAAGAGTGGGGACCAATCTCACCTCAGGAGGCAAGATGTTCCACAGGTTGGGGGCTGTGTTCATTCCCTTCCTGAGTGGTTTTTAACCCTGATTCCTGCCACTGTGAACATTAGGGTGGGGAGGATGGCCTTATTTAGATAAACATAGCTAAACAATAGGCTTGGTTTAAATATTTCCCCTGTCTGAGGACATGAAACAAAGACAGCAGATCCATTAATTTCACCAGAATATTCCTCTGACACATTTTTTAAGATCTTATGATTTGGGGGTTTCCAGGATGCCAGGATTCATAGATTCATTGATATTTTCATCAACTACCTTTGTTACATATGCTCCCAGGTTTGGCTAATGGTTGCTCATTCACACACTCGCAGCCTGTTGAGGCCTGCAGATCTTATGAGCCCCCCTTGCTCTCTACCTGGGTTTTCCAGATAGGTGCAACTAGAGCAGACAGACACACAGCCTTGGTCAACAGCCGGGAAATAATTAGGGACACACACACATCACTTTCAGCCTAACACTGAGGCACATCAGTTTCTTAGGAATACACAGAGACCCAGTGAATTTAAAGGACTGTAACAGCAAAACTTTACTGGTTATAATGTACATTTGCTTTTTCTCTCTCACACACACACACTCATCCACACTTACCCATGTCCTTCCCAACTAGGCTGCCAGGCACTAGTTTAGAGGTATGGAAGCTACCAAGTCTGGATCCACAAATTACTCAAGGGGTGGGTGGGCTTCTGGATTCCTTTTATCCCCAAAAGTTCATGCTTTGTTGATTCACAAGACTGGCAACTACTCTTGTCTTCTTAATTTATAAGTCTGGTAGCTATGATGAGATTGAGGGGGGGTTTTCCACATGCTCAGGCCCAGTTTCCTTTGTCTGCTTCAGGTGACATTTTTCCTTTGTTTCCTTAAGAACTTCTTTCCTTCTTATCTACCTCCCCAAAGGGATCTTTTAGACAAGATTCCTCGCTTTTTGTCCTCTCCTGCTCATGTGCCTAGTTCATCTTTAAGTTGTGGCAGCTTCATGCTGACGTATCTGGTTCATTAGGGCAGTTTCAGCCTAGTCTTCCATATTTATATGATTTAATTAACATCTTCGTAGTAAAACCACCCTAACACTGAAAGCAGCTGTAGGAAGCCAACAAATATGTTTCTGGCATGTTCAGAGCTTTCTTAGAAGTGTGCTAGGACCCCAGTTTTAGTGGGCAGTAATGGGGTAGAGTGTTCAATACAATGGACGAGGCCCAGATTAAAATAACAAAAGCACCATGTATCTTACTCATTGTCCAGTCAATAAAAGGAGTTGCAATTACAAGTGAGAATAATAAACAACAAGCAGTAGAATAAAATCAAAGCAATTCACTTTGGTATTGTAAATTAATTTGAAATTTGCTTTATGCTTTTATTTCCATATTTATTTCTTTTATAAAAAACTTATAAGATATACATCATCAGTATGTAGCATATAAATATTATTAGTGAATCCATGTTGTTCCTATTTTAGCAAATTTGGCACAGCCATGTTTAGTATCTTTGAATCCATTAAACAGCAGCATCCGTGGGTAGGGTTAAAACTGGCAATACAGCAGAGCAGCATCTATACAAGCCCCACCCCTTTTATATGCATATGTACAAAAGGGGAGGGACTTGCATCAAAATAATGCTTGCTGATTTTGTTCATCCCCCCCAAATAATGCTGGATGATTTTGATCATCCCCCTGTAGCCGCCACTGCCATTAATTTTTTTAAATAAAAGAACTCAGTGTTCTTTTAGAATCTTTTAGAATTTAGAATCATTAAATTATTCAGCAAATTAGGCAGTACTGTAGGTAGAAATAATCAACCCAAAATACAAAAAGTAACTGCCACCATTCTTGAACGGTACCTCCACTGATCGCTTTTGGCCATAGCCCTCCCCCAACAAATTTGGGACTGGTATCAACAAGCAGTTATCGGAACTCTTACCATAATCTTATTATCTTTTGCCTAAGTCCATTTTTTATAATTAGTGACTACCCTCAAAATTGCACCCACACTTCCCACAGTTCTTTGCCATCAGCCTTGCTGGCTGAGGCTGATGGGAACTGAAGTTCCAAACTTTTCATAGATACCCAGCCTGTCTCTGCATTAGGAGCTTGAAATCAGAGATGATGATACAACAGCAGAATCTTCCAGGAGTGGGGTGGGAGTTGGCTGTCAAAAAATCAAGATGTCAATCACAACTGAAGCTCCACCCCTTTTATACATGCATTGATGTCACATATATATAGAAAGAGGTGGGTCTTCGATGACACAGTTGCAACCTCCATCTTGACTTTTTTACTCTTCCCATGGATGCTGCCTTGAGGCTTTGTCATTGGCAAGGATAACCATGGTTTTAATACTTTCTCTTTGACTCACCTTTTCTGGAAGAATTATTGGATTGTTTCTTTCTAACAGGCTAAACAGGCTGAAGAAAAAAAAAGTTCCTTGGACAGATTTTGAAAAAATTGGGATTTTTTTTACATAAAAACTGTTCTTAATCAACATCTGAATAAACTATTCTGCCACAAATTCCAACCAATATAATTAGCATTATCTAAATTAGTTATCCTACAGTCCTCTTTCTTTCTTGGGGCAGAAAAAAATGAGCAGGTTTCATTTTGATGTTATAGGTGCAGCTATAGGGCTTCATCAGAACTATATGCTTGGGCACATTTAGTAGATAATATTTTTTAATCCTAATTAAAAATAAAACCTTTTCTCTCCCACAGATGTTAAGATTCATGAATAACTTCATTTTCCTTTGGAAATCAACTTATTTCTATATATCTATACTTTATCTTTGGAAGTAGCAATTTTAAATTTCAGCTGTCATATTGTATAAACAGAGGAACAGATCTCTATTATGTTATGACTGCATTACTTTCTTCTTTTTTTTTTTTTTGTAGTTTTAATTTTTCAGCTGAGTTGAATAGGGTTTTTTTTTTTTAATGCAATAAAGTTCACCTCCTACTAGCATTCACATCTATTAAATTTCACCTCCAATCATTTCTAGGATGAAAAAAATGCAAAATGCAATCAGGATCACATCCAAATTTGCCCTGGCTGCTTTAAAGTTCAGTGTGAAGAGGAAGATATTAGCTCTCAGAGAACATGGCATCTCTCTTTGTATAACACTCAATTGAATGCAATCATGTCTGAGAAAGAAGCAGACAGCAAGGAGTGGCTTGCTCCCCCGGTATTGCTCTGGGCTGGGGTCCCCTCCTCCATTCTCCATTCCAGAGGCACTGGAAATATCTGTCCAGGGAGGAAGAGAACAAAAATAGCAGCTCCAGGAAGACATGGTGTTGCCTGGCCTTCTGTAGAAGACCGCAGAGATGGCCTTGGAGGGGGTATGCCCCAGCAGTTAGCAAAACATGAATTGAGCCCAGGGCAGGAAGATGGCGTTAGAAAGAAACTGAAAGTGACCCCACCTTGATTCTCTTTGGTATAAGAGGGAGGGAAAGGAAAGCTCTGTCAGGTTTTCAAGATTGACATCAACTCTTCAAGGTAGGGCATGCCAGGAAACAGACTCCACAAGAAATACTGGAATGCTACTGTAATCAAGATAGGCTCTAATAACTGAACCTTGAAAGCCTGACAGCCCTTCCCTTCCCTCCCTCTTATACCACAGAGTCAAGGCAAGGTCACTTTTTTCCTACTAACCATTAGAAGACAGAGAGAGCAAGTGAAGTTTCCCTCTGGTTTCTTTTGTTGTTATTTGCTTCACTTTCCTGACAGAAAGACTGATACTCTTAGACTCATCCCTTAAGCTTATTTCTTCAGGAAGATTCAGGTCATTCTTCTCTTTCCTTCCTACCTTGAGGACAGACGATGCAGGCTTTATATCTTAGTATGTAACTTCCTCAATAAAAATACTTTTCCCTTTGGACCTTAGGCATTTATATCAACCCTTAATGGGCTTGGTTCTACTCCTTGTGTGTGTGTGTGTGTGTGTGTGTGTGTACAAGTGTCCCTTTGAGTCAACGTTGACCCCTGGCAACTGCCTGGACAAGTCCCTGCAGTTTTCTTGGCAAGAATTTGGAAGTGGTTTGCCACTGCCTCCTTCCTAGGACTCAGAGAGAGTGACTGGCCCAAGGTCACCCAGCTGGCTCCATGCCTAGGGCAAGACTAGAATTCACAGTCCCCAGTTTCCAGCCTGTTCCCTTAATCACCAAACTGGCTCTCACTCATGCTCTTACCTCCTGCTAAATACAGACCCTGGTGAAGGAACTAGGGTTATCCCAGAATTTTCCCTAGATTAAGAAGTACCTTTGAGCAGCCCAGATGAAGGACTCTCTCCAGGGGACAGAAAAGGCTCTTATTCAGACTAATGGGTTGTTTCTTCAGAGATGAGCTGATCAATCTCTTGTTCCTTATTAAACCAGGGTCCTGTAACAGGTCTGAACCTCAAGCCTCTGATTCAGACTCTGTCCAAGATCTGAGGGCCTGGATCTGCAGGAAAAAAAAAAAACAATAGCTTTAACTAGTATGAAAAAATACACAGACATGCACTGGTCTCTGCTTTGATCACACCAGCCTCATGGTGGAGGACTAATAGTCTTATCATACTGTCAGCACCACCAGCAGCAGCAGGGAGTTTTCACTGCCCTTTTCAGAAGTCAATTCTTGCCTTGGTTTACTGATTGCCTGAAGCAGCTCACTGCCTTGCTGCATGACTGGTGTTGCTCTTCTTTCTCACATCTGCTGGAGTGTGCTTGCTTGGCTTCAGCTCCATGATACAGCAGGCGGGGAAAGCAATACAGGAAAGAATCAATGGAAGGAAAACTGGGAGAATGTAGTCAGTCCTACTTCTTTCCCTGATTTGGCACAGGGATGGGCAACCCTTTTCTGATGAAGGATCACACATTTCCATTAAAAATAGCTTCTGAAGGCCATCAATGATATAGTAATGTTACTGGAGACAAAATATTTTGACTCTTCTTTTTTGCAATTTTTGGGGCATGGGGAATGAAGGCGCAAATGAACTTTTTTTTTTTTTTTTTTACAAAAAACTTAAGTTGCCAAGTAATTTTGAAGAAAACTGAAAAAGCTGACCACTGAAAACTGGTGGATGTGGCATCAAATTTCAGTGGTATAATCTGGGTGTGCTTAGGGGATCATAAACAAAGGAGCTTGAGGGCCAGCATATGACCTGCAGGTCTAGTTTAGCAACAAAGGAATCTCTAGATTTCCATCTCGGCTATGCTATCACCGTTATTCTATCCATCCTATTTCAGTTATTAGCTGAGTATCATTCTGAATTATTTTGACTGGTGACTCCTACTCTGTTCAGAGTTGGCTTATTTTTCTCCCTTTACAGATGAAGAAATGGAAAGGAACAAATTGAAATAAGAGCTTGCTGGCCCCAAAGAAAGAATGCATCTATTATGAAATAAAATCTCTTTTAGTAGCTATTAGGCTGCATTAGAAAAAGTCACTGGCTTCTGCCTTACAGTTATATTGCAAAAGCCATCCATATAATGGCTGTGCCTGAGTGCGCTGCAGTGACAGTCAACATTGTTCCTCCCGAGCCAGTGCTCGCTATTCTTTACGAAACTCGTGCATTTTGTGAGAGATCAAAAGATTTACATATCCTATGGAGTGCTTTAGGGAATGACTTGCTGTGCACTTTAAATGCACAATGTTCCACGGCCATTTCAATACAGATTTCATTTCTCTCTGAGAGCGAGGTGGGGGTAGGGAGACAAAACTGAGTTCTACATTTTATTTCCTGGGCCACAGAGTAAAATGTTCTCCTCCTTTGGTGGGAAAAGCAATTATACCATTTAATTCTGAGGCATTCATTTTTAGCCGAGCAGGGGGGAATGTATACACGTATGCATCAGACATAAAGATTTTTAGATGTTCATATATGGGATATACCTGCAAATAATCATACATACAGAGACCACATGAAAGCAATCACTGAAAGCAGGCTAGCGTTAAATATAATCTGCACCAAAGAAAGGCAAATACTAAATATTAAGTAAAGCTACATGCAAAATAAAACAATGAAGAAACAAATTTAACAAGGTAAATCTTTCTAGATTTTCTTAAAGAAATTCCTTTAAAAAAAACTTATTTACCCAAAATCCTAGAATACTTCCAACTATTTTACAAAGAAAAGGCAAAAGCTGTACTTCTTTCCCCTTCATGGATCACTGCCTTGTCGTGGCGAAGGGGCTTGTGTAACTCAGTGAAGCCATGAGCTATACCGTGCAGGGCCACCCAAGACGGACAGGTCATGACAGAGAGTTCTGACAAAATGTGGTCCACTGGAGAAGGAAATGGCAACCCACTCCAGTATCCTTGCCAAGAAAACCCCATGGACAATGTTAAAAGGCTAAAAGATATGACGCCGGAAGATGAGCCCCTCAGGTCGGAAGGTGTCCAATATGCTACTGGGGAAGAGCGGAGGGCAATTCCAAGTAGCTCCAGAAAGAGTGAAGCGGCTGGGCCAAAGCCGAAAGGACGTTCAGCTGTGGATGTATCTGGAAGCGAAAAGAAGGTCCGATGCTGTAAAGAACAATATTGTATAGGTACGTGGAATGTAAGATCCATGAACCAAGGCAAGCTGGATGTGGTCAAACATGAGATGACAAGATTGAACGTCGACATCTTGGGAATCAGCGAATTGAAATGGACGGGAATGGGTGAATTTAATTCAGGTGACCACTATATCTACTACTGTGGGCAAGAAACCCTTAGAAGAAATGGAGTTGCACTCATAGTCAATAAGAGAGTGGGAAAGGCAGTAATGGGGTACAACCTCAAAAACGACAGAATGATCTCAGTGCGTATCCAAGGAAAACCATTCAACATCACGGTAATCCAAGTCTATGCCCCAACCACTGATGCCGAAGAAGCTGAAGTTGACCGGTTCTATGAAGACCTACAAGACCTTCTAGAACTAGCACCAAAAAAAGATGTCCTTTTCATCATAGGGGATTGGAATGCTAAAGTAGGAAGTCAAGGAGTAATCGGAATAACAGGCAAGTTTGGCCTTGGAGTACAAAATGAAGCAGGGCAAAGGCTAATAGAGTTCTGTCAAGAGAACAAGCTAGTCATAGCAAACACTCTTTTCCAACAACACAAGAGACGACTCTACACATGGACATCACCAGATGGTCAATACCGAAACCAGATTGATTACATACTTTGCAGCCAAAGATGGAGAAGCTCTATACAGACGGCAAAAACAAGACCAGGAGCTGACTGTGGCTCAGATCATGAGCTTCTTACTGCAAAATTTAGGCTTAAATTGAAGAGTGTAGGGAAAACCACTAGACCACTCAGGTATGACTTAGATCATATTCCATGTGAGTACACAGTGAAGGTGATGAATAGATTTAGAGGATTAGATTTGGTAGACAGAGTGCCTGAAGAACTATGGACGGAGGTCTGTAACATTGTACGAGAGGCAGCAACTAAAACCATCCCAAAGAAAAAGAAATGCAAGAAAGCAAAATGGCTGTCTGATGAGGCTTTACAAATAGCTGTGGAAAGAAGGAATGCGAAAAGCAAGGGTGAAAGGGAAAGATATAAGCAACTGAATGCAGATTTCCAGAGAATAGCAAGGAGAGATAAGAAGGCCTTCTTAAATGAACAATGCAAAGAAATTGAAGAAAACAATAGAATGGGGAAGACTAGAGATCTCTTCAAGAAAATTGGAGATATCAAAGGAACGTTTAGTGCAAAGATGGGCACGATAAAGGACAAAAAAGGCAGGGACCTAACAGAAGCAGAAGAGATTAAGAAGAGGTGGCAAGAATACACAGAAGAACTCTACAAGAAAGATCTTAATGTCCCTGATGTCCATGCTGGTGTGGTCACTGACCCTGAGCCAGACATCCTAGAGAGTGAAGTCAAGTGGGCCTTAGGAAGCATTGCTAACAACAAAGCTAGTGGAGATGACAGTATTCCAGCTGAGTTATTTAAAATACTAAAAGACGATGCTGTTAAAGTGCTGCACTCAATATGCCAGCAAGTTTGGAAAACGCAACAGTGGCCACGGGATTGGAAAAGGTCAGTTTACGTTCCAATTCCAAAGAAGGGCAATGCCAAAGAATGCTCAAACTATCGCACAATTGCACTCATTTCACATGCTAGCAAGGTTATGCTCAAAATCCTACAAGCTAGGCTTCAGCAGTATGTGAACCGAGAACTACCGGATGTACAAGCTGGGTTTCGAAGAGGCAGAGGAACTAGAGATCAAATTGCCAACATTCGCTGGATCACGGAGAAAGCACGAGAGTTCCAGAAAAGCATCTACTTCTGCTTCATTGACTATGCAAAAGCCTTTGATTGTGTGGATCACAACAAACTGTGGCAAATTCTTAAAGAGATGGGGATACCAGACCACCTTACCTGTCTCCTGAGAAATCTGTATGCGGGCCAAGAAGCAAGAGTTAGAACCGGTCATGGAACAACCGATTGGTTCAAAATAGGGAAAGGAGTACGACAAGGCTGTATACTGTCACCCTGCTTATTTAACCTATATGCAGAGTACATCATGAGAAATGCCAGGCTGGAAGAATCACAAGCCGGAATTAAGATTGCAGGGAGAAACATCAATAACCTCAGATATGCAGACGATACCACCCTAATGGCAGAAAGTGAAGAAGAACTAAAGAGCCTCTTGATGAGGGTGAAAGAGGAGAGTGCGAAAGCTGGCTTGAAACTCAACATTAAAAAAACTAAGATCATGGCATCTGGACCCATCAATCCCTGGCAAATAGAAGGGGTAGAAATGGAAGCAGTAACAGACTTCATTTATTTGGGCTCCAAGATCACCGCAGACGGAGACTGCAGCCATGAAATTAAAAGACGCTTGCTCCTTGGGAGGAAAGCTATGGCAAACCTAGATAGCATATTAAAAAGCAGAGACGTCACCTTGCCGACAAAGATCCGCATAGTCAAAGCTATGGTTTTTCCAGTAGTAATGTATGGCTGTGAGAGCTGGACCATAAAGAAGGCTGAACGCCGAAGAATTGATGCCTTTGAACTGTGGTGCTGGAGAAGACTCTTAAGAGTCCCCTGGACTGCTAGGAGGTCAAACCAGTCAATCTTAAAGGAAATCAACTCTGATTGCTCATTGGAAGGATTGATAATGAAGCTCAAGCTCAGATACTTTGGTCACCTAATGCGAAGAGAGGACTCTTTGGAAAAGACCCTGATGCTGGGAAAGATGGAAGGCAAAAGGAGAAGAGGACGGCAGAGGATGAGATGGCTAGATAGCATCACTGAAGCAATGAGCATGAAATTGAGCAAACTGAGGGAGGCAGTGAAAGATAGGAAGGCCTGGCGCAATATGGTTCATGGGGTCACGAAGAGTCGGACACGACTTAACGACTAAACAACAACAACAACGTACTTCTTTGGTAAGACAACTGCTTTTGAATGCAGACTTTCCCAGGTAAAGCTGGGAAAAACCTGAAGAATATTGCATCAACAATATTGTGCTAATTGGACTAAGAGTAGCTTCAGGGATGTCTGAAGGGTGTGGTCAAAAAAGTCAAGATGGCAGTCATGACAGTGTGATCAAAGTTCTGCCTGTTTCTTATGTGTGTCACATATGCAATGGACATAAAAACAGTCAGAGCTTCAATCACAACATTGCAGCCACCATCTTGACTTTTTTGATCATCCCCCGTGGTCACCTCTTTTCCTGCTGGAAGCTGAAATTGTTTACGAAAGAAATCTAGATAGATGGACTGGGGCTGGTGGGGGGAGTGAAATAATTGTGCCTGCATAAACAAATATAGTTGGCCAGGAAAGTTCAAAGAAGCCATGCAAAGCCTTCTAAAGGGCATGATGCTTTAATGCTTCAGGCTGCACTAAATAAATATGTTCATAATTCACTTATTCGTCACATCTGTCCTTGAATACTACTGAGGTGTGACCATTCCTTTCAGTGAAAACTCCAGTGATGAATAAATTTAATATATTAAAAAATAGAGGCCCCTAGCTCTTACGATGAACAGAAAATGATGCAATTGTCTGTATTAAAGGTGATATATATTCAAAGAAAGATCAAATTTGGATAGATCTTGGTATGTTTCAGCATTATATTTGATGTGATTTCCACATTACAGACATTACTAAACATTCAGTAGCAATTTCTCACTGGTTTCCTGGATTTTATTGCTGTTCACATGGCAAACAAGTTAATGGCTATTTGCAACACCAGATAAAAATCTTAGAAGGGATGTCAATAGTTCCCATCCAGAGACGAGACAGGTGTCATAATTCAGGGATAAAGTGTGGTATTCCATCAATTTGTCACAATCTTGGCCTCTTTATTTGAACAGAGCCCAAATTCAAGGCCTGATGAGCATTTCCAGATGTGACTTCAGATCTACAACTGAAGCACAAAACCTCACCACTGGCACAATAGAACGGCCCAGGTGCCACCATTTACTGATCAACAGGGATCATCCAGGGAATCATGTTGCTTTCTGTGTGGATCTAAAGCCACCTCTGACAGTGCTCAGTTAAAAGAACCAGGCAGCAGGTAGTGGAAAAGGTTTTGGCTAACCACTATTGCTGGTTCCAGACAATAATCCAACCAAGTAAGCTAAGAAAAGTTCTGAAAGACACAGTGCAGCTATTTTCTGTTAATGTAACTTTACAATAAAGATGGTGTTAGTATTCATTGTTTGTGCTTCTTGTCTGGACTACCTCAAAGGCCTAACATCAATTTTACAAGTCTGAAAGTATTTCTCCCCTCCTTTACTTTTACTTTCCAGAAAACTAGAGTCCCTTCTGAAATGCTTCTCATACCCTTCTGTTTCTGTGGGCTGAGATACCTTTTGTATGATGGTTGTCTAGTCTGCAGCTCTTCCTCCTGTCTCCCAAGATCATTCCCACAGACCATTACAGGTGTCAAGATCTCTGTCATGCTCACAAATTACAGAACAACAGTCATAATGTATTAGGTACACCAATTCCAGTTGAATATTAGGAAACACTAAGAAACAGCAAGAGCAGTTTGACTAGAACCAGTGATTAAATGTCCAGTGGGCTCCCTTTACTGGAGGTTTTCTAACAATGGCCAGACAGGCATCAGTCTTGGATGCTTTAATTTAGCCTCTTGCACTGAGCAGAGGGCTGGACTTGATTATCTCAATGACTCTTTCCAACTCTATGATTCTACTAGATGAACTTAGATGTTTGAGGTAATGTTTGATAGAATTCTGTCCTGAGCTCAGTGCTTTTCAACATTTACATTAAATGATTTAGACTAGGGAAAGGAGTGCTCATCAAATTTGCAGACAACACAAAGTTGCTGGGGAGCAGGAGGTGGGGGATTCTCACATCGTGGAGACAGGCTTAAGGTTTAAAAGGCTCTTGATAGATTTGAACATTGGGCCCTATCCAGCAATATGCAATTCAGTGATGAGAATGGATGATTCTGAACATAGGTGAGAAAAATCAGATGTGTAGGTATATGATGGGTGGTACCTGGCTTTGCAATAGTGCTTGTGAGAAGGATCTGTGTGTCCTGCTAAACCACAAATAAAACATAAACTAGCAAATAGTGATGCCATGCTAGATCTTCCATTCCAGCATAGCGGTGGAGAGACCAACAAGTGAGACAATGATAGATTTTCATAACTTGTCTCTATATAGTCAGCTTGCTGCAGTTGGCCGTGGAGGGATAATTTTCCCGGACGCAAAAAATGGTTTTTCTGAGCTTGTGAAGGACTTGCGGGGGGGGGGGGGGGGGGGGTGCACAATTTTTATAACTGGGGGGAAGCATGTGATACTTTTGAAAACGTTTATAAAATGAAATATTATTTCATTAATTTATAAAGGTGCTCATTAGAATTCACATTGCTGGATATGTTTGGTTGCACTGGGTTTTGAGCTTGTTTGTTCTGGAGTCCTGTTCCTCCCCTCTCCTCACCAAGTGCATTTTGCTCACATTTCTGGCTAAAGGCATGACCAAAATAAAGTACATTGACTTGGGTTTGGGCAAAAGGCAACAATTTGCACACCATTCTAGTACCAAAATGATCTGTGCAACAGTTTAATCTGTGACATGATCTTTATAATCCTTTGGAATCCAAGGAACATTTAGAACCTCTGTGCAAATAATGGAAGTATATTCAGAATTGTGAAGAAATGCATTTAGAAGAGTCGGCCTACACAAGGTTGCTGCTACATGACTCAAGTATAGACTTACTATTTAAATTAAGCAGTAAAGATAAAAAAGCAAAATTATCTCCTTGCAATGGGATGAAATAAGCATTTCAGTTGACAAGACGGGGTGGGTGAGATACAGGTATGAAAAATTTTGTAAGACAAAAAACAAGAAACAGATTTAAATCCCTGGCAGCCGGGAATTGAAGGGAGTGCTTCAAAGTAAGGAGGACAAAGTGATGTTTAAGTGATCTTGGAAAAGTTATTTTTAACAGGCAAGATGCAGAAGAATAATTAAATTAGATTTAGATGACAAGGAGAAATTTTAAAAGCCAGTCATCCTTCAATTAGTCTTTGAACAACTATTGTGTAGAGGGTTTGATGCTTCCTAGGATAAATTCAAATCACATACAAATACTAAAGAAGCACACTAGCCAACTCATAGTCATTCAAAGGAACCATTATGTGATGTCACACACTACAATTTTAATTTAATGAAAGACTTATTTATGGATGGCCTCAATATTCAATCAACCTGACCCATGAACTTTATAAACTTGTGATTGCCTTGGTATTTGGAGATACTGTCTGGATTCCAGGTCACATCCAACCATGCCAGGATAATCTTTGGATCCATAATCACCATAAAAAAGTCCAAATACCTCCAAAAAATTTGGGTCATCCACTGCCAAGTATTTTCCTCCCTCTGTGCCTTCTTTTGTTCTTCCAAGATACTTTTGATCCAGTCTAGTGTATCCTGAATCTTCTGGATCTTCTTCAATGTATGCTTTCTTTTATATTTGGTTTGATGTTCAATCATTTCAGGGTTTTGGGTTGTACTTCCTTGAGCAAGGCATTGGTATCTTCATCATAGTCCCAAATACAGGCTAAAGCAAGGTCCCCAACAGCCTCCTCCCAGGCCCAGAAGCATATGTGCTTTCTCTCTCCATTTGTACACTTGTGCATCATCAGGATTGAGCTCTGAGGCTTTGTTGCAGTCTCTAATGGCAGCATAGGTCTTTTGAATGTTGACAAAGATATTGGCTAGGTTGATATTTATTTATTTATTTATTTATTTATTTATTTATTTAAAGCTGCCCATCTCACAAAAAGTGACTCTGGGTGGCATACAACACTTAATTAAAAAATCAATGAATATATAAAAGCATACATGTTTAAAAACTATAAAAAAAGGCAACAACATGAGAGGAAAATATTAGCCACAGTAAGGGAGCCATTGCAAGATCTCCCCGGTCCGTTGGGACCCCCAGGCCTTCCGAATTCCGGCCAGCTTCCCCATTGATTTTGCTTGTGGGAAGCTGGCAGGGAGCATCAGAAATCTCTCCTCCTCTCTTCGGCTGACCCACAGAACTGCCTGCCACTTTGCTGGGGGAGGGTGAACAAAGGGAGCCACAGACTGCGAGGAAAACTGTGTCCCCACTCCCCATCCCAGCATGTCCCCAAGGGCCCCCTCCTTCCAGGGAGGAAGAGGTCTTACCTGTCAACCACCAGCACCACCAGCCAGTCCTACCTCGTCCTTCCCTCACCATGCATTGCTGTTAAGAGATTTCAGGTTTCAGCCTCAGTTCCCAAACAGCCAATCACCACTCGCCTGTTGGGCCTTGCCACCAGCTGATTGGCCATAGGAGCCAGAGGTAGGCAGGAAAGAGGGTGAAGACACACCCCTCCCATCTTCTCTTGCGCCACACAACCTACAGGTTTCTGGGAAGTGTAGTCAGAAGGTGCAATGGTGCTGAAGCAGCCACAACTTTGCCAAATGTCAATCCCACAGGAGCAATGGGTCCCGGATTTTGGATGCATTGTTTAAGTTAGCCCATTTGAGGTACATTGATTCAGAAATTGTTGCCCTATGATGCACCATTTCACCCAATTGAAGGTTACATACAGACAAACACTGAGAGTTTTAGTAGTATATAGATGAAGGTGAACTGGAAGAAATATTCTAAAAATCCTTTTCCTGTTTAAACAGGAGGAGAAGCATGAAGAAACCCAAATAGAAAGCAATGGCAAAAGGAATCCCTCTTTAATGAGGCATAACTCTGTTATGATTAAGGCTTATTCTATCTAAATATTGATTCTCATAATACTTTCTGAGGACAAGCACCAAGCGGCAGAGCCCAGCCATTCACCCACAAGGATGGAAGAAGAGCAACAGAAATCTTTGCTCTTTTGCTGGTTTTGTAGCTTGTTTTTTTATTTCTGTGTAGCTGAGGCTGTAATCAAAGGCTTCCAAGGTTTTTGCAACACCTTGCTTACTCAGACTGCCAAATGTTAAACTTCAGATAGGACTTGATTTGGTCTTTAGCCCCTGGAGTTCAGCCAGTGGACAGAGCAAAAACAGGAAGAGGGAGGCTGTCAATAGGGAGCAACAGCTCTATTACCTTGGAGACAAGATTAAAGTAGCTGCCTTACTACTGAAGGATAGCTGCTCTTTCCTTGTCCTGAGGCTGCAAAGCAACTGGAGGTGGAGCGATGCCTGTGAGGGCAGAAGAAGAAAGGGACCCGCTGATCTTCAGGAAGGTGTGTGGAAAGGAGAGGGCAGAGAGAAAATATTTTTTGAAGCAAAAAAAAAAAAATGATGCTTTAGTTCAGGGGCAGAGATGGGCTTCCGTGAGCCCTCACACACTTCCTTTGGTGTGCACCAAGCTCCTCGCTTGTCTGGCTTTTCTTTGTAAAGCTCTGTGAAATAAACATGAATCAGAAAGCAGCTTGCTGCAAAGAAAATAATGGCCCTTAATATACTGTTTATTTTGCAGGAAAGTCTTTGGTAGAATGGTAAAAAAAACATGCTGGGAGACTAGGTCATCTTCTGGAAAATTCATGTTTTCTTATTGTGCATGACAGCTATGGCAGCCATTTTGTGAACAGGCAAATCTCTCATGACTCCCATGTTGTGAGTCCCCATTACATGCTCTTCAAATCCCAAAGTGCCCCTGGCCCCAGAAAGTTGCCTACGTCTTTTTTCCATATTTGAAATATGAAATGATGCTCTAGAAAATGCTGTACCATGTGGTGCCACTTGTCCTGTTTCAGAGATGGATCCTGTGAGCTCCACGTTTTGCGGCTTCTGAAGGCCCATCCTCAGATTGTGCTACTGAAATTTAGTGCCAACACTCAGAAATGTAGAGGATGCAAAAATATTATGTTACCAGAAGGGAAGTTGAATTAACTTTGAAGTTAATTAATCCCCATAAAAAAAGAATACATAGGAAAAATGGCTTTATGATATTCTGATTGAATCAATGCTCATCCTCTCTTTTGAAAGTAAATTATTTGGGAATAAAACTAGACATCTATTTAAGTAAATATATCAAGTGAGATGGAGATGTCAAGATTCTACTTGGCTCTACACACTTACTTTACTTTTGAAATACCCCCTAACCAAGCCAAAAAAGGACTGAAAAAAATTACTTACAGTCCATTTGGTGACATCATCACATCACTGTCACACACCCAAGGCCCTGGAAACAATTTTTTTTAAAAAAAAAGAAGTGTTCTCCTCCAATCATAAAGAGGTTGTTCATTGCTGTTCTGCCCAGCTCACATCTGGTTTGAAGATGAAGAA
Organism: Liasis olivaceus; assembly: GCA_030867105.1. NCBI lineage: Eukaryota > Metazoa > Chordata > Lepidosauria > Squamata > Pythonidae > Liasis > Liasis olivaceus. Next base: position 22,256,418 of record CM061349.1, on the reverse strand, counting down.
ATGGTTCAGCAGGGATACAGCAGGTCACTTGTCAGCATCTGACCCATTGTGATTAGATGTCTTCCTTCCTTCCTTCCTTCCTTCCTTCCTTCCTTCCTTCCTTCCTTCCTTCCTTCCTTCCTTCCTTCCTTCCTTCCTTCCTTCCTTCCTTCTTGAAGAAACAAAACAGTAGAAAATCTAAACAAATTTCAGAGTTAAAAAAGGAGAAATAATCTAAGGGTAAAGCAAAGAAATGGGAAAATAAAGACACTTTGAAAATGGTCACTAGTAGGGGCTTTGGATGACACACGAGCCCAGCATGTCTCTGCTGGCCACCCTTTCTTTCAGGAGTCCAAGCAAGCCTGAAAGACGGATGCAGCTGCTTTAAAAGTCTCCTTAACTTTAATGAATTACAGGGCTGTGCTGTGCTGTCCCAGAAATTCTCATCAGAATCTTATTGGCAGGTTTCACACATTACCCTAAGTCAGGATGTGGTCTATTTGATTTTGGCTTAGTGCTGCGTCTAAATCTAACCATTATGAATTGCAAGCCATGATGCTTAGAGTGTTAATGTAAAGCCAGTTGGGGTTTATTCAAGAAGCCATGATTAAATAGATCATGGCTTAGCAGGAGTTATGAACCAGGATGTTGGCTGAACACTGGGCTGAAAGCATTCTAGACAGGTTATTATAAGTCTCTTTGGATTTGTTCTTGCACTTCGGTTGCCATCTCCTTCAATATTCAACGCCTCCTGAGCCTTCCTTATGTTAACCTCCATACTATTGCCACAATTTCTCAAAGCCAAGTTGTTTTGCCTTCAGAACTGTATGATGTGCACACTGAAGAAGTAGGCAGGTGAGTGGAGTGTTTGCAGGAGATAAAACTTCTGTTTGCTTTTGAGCTGAAGGGATATTTTAATAAAAGAAGAAGAAGAAAAACACCCAGTAGATTTGCAAGGGCCCTTGCCTAAATCTTTAGCATGATGCTTGGTCTTGGCACTGATGGCCACTATAGTTGATGTTGTGGGACTTACCTTTGCTTTTCACAGAGGAATGGGGAAGCAGGGCGGGAAACTTGGCCAACATAAAGGATTATGAACCAAATGTGAGAATTGGGTTCTTGCTGTAGAAGTTCCCTGCATTTGCAAACTGGCAAGCTGAGTGAACACCCAGATAGTTGAAAGTGTGCCAGATAGTCTGGCACATCTCTAACTGGCACAGAACCATCTTAGTAGCAGCTCCCACTGCCACTGGCTCCCTTACAGCTGCCTGTCTTCATCCCACTGTTCCCAAAGCAATGCCAGAAAGGGCTCAACAGGTAGATGCAAAAAGTTTGCCAGCTTCTCCTTCTCCATATTATCTCTGGAATGCGTTTTTCCTCAGTAGTGTTTGGGTCTGGTGCCCAGTAGCAATTCCACACCAAAAAAGCAACCATAGTATTTCACTGGTAGGGAGTGAGGGAAGGGGTTGACCACTGGGAAAGTAACCAAAGTTAGTGACAGCAAACATCAAACCTTCTTGTGGCACGGTGGTGTTTCCTGTCATTATTTGAAAGTTCTTTAGTGGGAAAGAACATAGGAGAGAAAGGGAAGACACGATTTCACATGCAAACAACATTTTCAAAATGTGTTCCCCTTCCTGGTCTAGATCAGTATTTTTCACACTTGGCAACTTTAAGATGTGTAGGCTTCAACTCCCAGAATTCTATGCTGGCTGAGGAATTCTGGGAGTTGAAGTCCACACATCTTAAAGTTGCCAAGTGTGAAAAACACTGATCTAAAGCATATACAATCAAAACAAAAGAGGCTTTAAAAATGCAGAATGATCATAAACAATGGTACATAAAAGATATAATTGGAAACATAATTAATATCATAAAATGTAAGAGTTGGAATGGATTGTGAAGTTCATCTAGTCCAGCTCCATGCCTGTCAGCTCTACAATACCCAGTGAAGGAATCCACCCTGACAAATGACCATTTTATAACTCCGGGGAGGAGAGTCTGCCTCCTCCCTGTCCACTATTGAACATTTTTTACTGTTAGGAAATTTCTTCTGATGACCTATCAAAATCTACTCTCTTGTCATTTAAATCCTGGAACAACTCTGCACAATTCTGCCCCATATTCCACATGACACCTTCAGATACCTAACAACTATCATGTCTCTCTTCTTCAAATTCACCCTCTCCAGTGATGCCAACTGTTTCTCACAAGTTTTTCCTTCCAGGTCTCTTATCATCTTAGTTGTTCTTCTCTGGACATGCTCCAGTGTGTTAATGTCCTTCTGAAAGTGTGGTGCTCAGATCTGGATGCAATTTTCTACACATAGTTTGGCCTGCATTATATATTATAATTGTATATAATGACATTATACTTCTACTGATGCAGCCTAGGATTGCATTTGTAGGGATTTTGTTTTTGCAAATTTAGATGTAAGTCTAAATCTTCTGCTATCTGAAGCTTTCAAGCAACAAATCAACAAAAACCCAATCTTCAGCAGTGATTTGAACATGCCAGTTGATTATCAACAGTAAATTAGGGTTGTTAATCTTACTAACATTCTAATAAATTTGGATCTGAATGATACTGTGTTATTGTTCAACTTTCTGTCTTCCTTTAACAACGTTAAAACATAGGTGGCAAGTTTCCAGGAGTTTGAATTTCTCCTAAAGGATGATAAGATGATTTTCTCTAGTACCCATATTTTATCAGATCGTTCTTATTTGGATGGGCCTTTGACAGAGCTCCACTTCATACCAGGAGCAATTTGGCAGAGATTTTTAAATAAATAATCATACTCTTCTGAATATGTGAGATACAAACAGCCATTAAATGTCTTGGCAGAATTATATCTTAATCTAGCAATACTATATATCTGCCAATTGATTTGGTGACATATTGGATTGGTAGCCCAAACAAGCCACTTTTTGGACATAACCACCTTAGTTGAAGGGCAGGGCTCCATATTCTCTCTAGAAGCAGACAAATTAATTAATATGATGTAACTGTGATGCCATAACATTGAGTTTTTATTGATTTTATTCTGATAATCACAGGAGGCCTTCCATGTGATATGGTGATTATATCACTAGAGAAGGCAGGGCCAAAAAGTTGCAGCCCTTTGTGGGTGACTTTTAGGACTTAGTAGTAGGGAGATTTAAAGATATGAATGGTGACATTTTGCTTTGCAAAGGGCTGGCATGTCCATTCCCACCAAAATTCAGAACATCCTTATGTTGTCCTTTGAGGCTGATAAAGTCAGGAAACAAAAACCACTTGGATTTCTGGAATGATCTTTATTGCTAGTAGGGTAATATAATAGAATTCTGAAAGCCTGCAGTTATCCCAATCCACTTATATCTAGTGAAATTAAGGTAAAGTTACTCTGAGTCTCTTTCTCGTTCTTCTCCTCCCGACTGGACTAAAGAATCTTTTCTGCAACTGTTCTCTTCCCTCATGTAATGGTCTTACTCCCTCCCACGTTTTCCCAGGATTTGTTGGAATGTCTTATGGAGAGATGTTTATGGATATTTATCTTCAAAGGTTACTTGATTGTTTCTTAATACCACTCATGGACTTATATCAAGAACCTCAAGGACTATAGCTTTTCATTTCCTTCACCACTGGGAAAGTCCATCAGAGGTAATAGCTGTTATCCATAGGACTCACAGGAGAAGTAATTCCAGGATATACATTATAGGGAGAACAGGATGCAAAGTAATTCAGAAAGTGAATACGGAAGCTGAAATGACGTTCCACATTACCTTTTTAAATGTGAACGATAGTATCCAAACTCATATTTCTTGACGTGGGTTTAATATTCAATCAAGCAGAATTGCAACCTTATTGCAATCTACTTTATGACTGAATTTGTTTTCGAAAGCTGCTATTACAGGGACTTAGAAATAGTGGAAGGTTGATTATGAATAAATATGTACCTTGATGAGCCTTTGCACATATGCACATACAGACATCCTCCCAGACACTCCTTACAGTGCAGTGCAGTGTTTATTTTTGTTTTTATCTATCTATCTATCTATCTATCTATCTATCTATCTATCTATCTATCTGTCTGTCTGTCTGTCTGTCTGTCTGTCTGTCTGTCTATCTATCTATCTATCTATCTATGCTGTCAGCTTGGCCACCTGTTTACCGGATCCAGGCCCCTCCTGGATTATAAAAGCAGCCAGGGAGGTGACTTGCAGTTGGGTCCAGGCCATGGTGTTGACGTCTCTGAAGAAGAGGGCTGATACCCCCTGCCTTGAAAGAGATGGTGGTGTGCCCCCTCTTCAAGAGGCTGACCTTGGACCCAACAGTTTTCAACAGTGACCAACCTGTCTCCAACCTTCCATTTTTGGGGACTGGCCACCTTCTCAACAACCTTCTCTTTTTTGGGGAAGATTGTTGAGAAGGTGGCTGGTCTGCAGCTGATAAGAACCCTGGAGGAAATGGATTATCTAGAGGAGTTTCAGGCCGGGATTTAGTACTGCCTTAGTCATGCTTGTCAATGACCTGTGGCAGAGCTGGGATTGAGCTGGTGTATCCATCCTTGTGCTCCTTGATCTCTCAGCAGCTTTCAACAATGTTGACCATGGTATCCTTCTGAGCCGACTCCATGAGTTAGGGATTGGTGGCATTGTTTTACGGTGGTTCTCTTCCTTTCTCTGGGGCTGGTTCCCATTGATGTTGGTTCCTGCTTGAAGGGCAGGTGTCAGATTCTTTGTTTGATTGTTGTGAGCCACCCAGAGTCCTTGAGAGTCTGGCAGCATACATTTAATTTATCATCATCATCATCATCGTGTCATTATTACATTTTTATCCCACTTTTCCTCCATGATTATAAAGTAGCACACCTGGGATCTCAACTCATTTAATCTTCATGATGAAGTAGGTTGTACTAAGAGATTCTGATTAATCCCAAATCACCAATGAACCTGGGTCTCCCCAGCTGCAGTCAAATATCTTAGCTATTACACTACAGTATATGTTTATTGTTATTTACTGCATTTATTCATGCCACCTTTCCCCACCACAATGCTTTAGGTAGCCAATGTCCCTAGGTGATCTTTTTTCATGCTGATTTGACCCATGTCTGCTTGGTTTCATCATGTTGTAATTCAGTCATTGAGATTACAGATTTTTGCTTGTATAAAAGCTTATCTAGGAAGAAGAAGGCAGAATATATTGGCAACCCTCTTCAGCTATTGATGCCTCTTGCTTGATATTCAATTCCTATAATCTCCTCCACAAATTATTTTGGGGACTGACATCTTACATCTGTAAAGAGTATTAGATTGCATAAAGCTGGTCTATTCTAACTGTTAGAAGAACTCCAGAGATTCAGAGCTTCCTAGATTCATTTGGAGACTAAATAAGGAAGAAACCAAACCTAGGATCTTCTGCAGGCAGCAGCTTCCTTAAATTCTGTCACTGCTGTGTCTAGAAAGGAACAGAAAGAAAAAGATGTCATGGTCTGCCAAAGCCAAGTTTTCTTATAGGAGTAGAAAACCTATAAAGGCTGACAGAATTTAGGTATTACAGAGGAACAGGTACTACATTAATTTTATTCTTTTTAAAAAGTTATATTTTTCCAGGGGGGAAAAAAAAGCATGAAGTTCTCACTTTTATTAGCAATGTGTCTTCCATTCCTTTTTGGAAAGTTTACTGTAACTAAGCAAAGAGGCTTGACACCAGGCTGAAGTCTACCAATCGCAATGCACTCGGCTTTCAGCATCATTCCCATGTCAATTACTCTGTTCCATTCAAAGTATATTTGGTTAGCATCAAATTACAGAAGAGTTCATATAGAAATTCTGGTTCATTTCAAGGTTAACTTTGTTAATAAGAGCTGTCAGCACTTGACAACTTGTTTAGCTGTAATACTATGGGAAGACTACTTTTACAAATACAAACTCTTCTCAGTCTCTCTCTTTTGATCACATTCAGAACGAGCACCTGTTTTTTCGAGTTGTCAAACAAATGTCTGCTTGCACCATCAGTGTCAGCATTAATGTTGGTGTGGTCAGAACAGACAGCCTCACAGGTACAAAGAAAAACTATTCTAAGAAATTTGCAGGAGGGAATTGTGTAGCTCAGGTTATAGGAAAAGGAAATTTCAGGGAACATATAGCTTATTTCACAGCATTAAGTGGCAAATATAGCAGCTGATAAATCATGACAGAGAAAGCAGCCTTGAATTCTATGGTGAGTAGATGATCTCTTGGCCCACAGGAAGTCTTTAACCTGGAGCATATCAGTCAGGGCTTCATTCCGTCTACCCACCAAGCTTTAACCAAAAGAAGCAACTGCAGGGTAACCAAACAATCTAGCAACAAAATCTTTTGAAAATCAACAGGAAAGATATTATGGCTGTTGTTTAACACCCCAAAAAGATCTTAAATTCGTGGAGCACTTTACAATATTTAAACATAAGCTATTTCTTAGCTGGAGGCTCATAATCTAATAGAGACAATGCAATATAAAAGGAGAAAGGAATTATGAAGGAAAACTAAAGCAAGCAGCTCTTTCTCTGGATAATGGACAGGATTTGCTCTTCCTCTGCCATAATGTTCACCTTGGGATGAAAGAGTTTCATCTTCCCAGCAGCCCTTGCTCCTCAGCTGATTGATGATAGCAATAGTAGTTCATGTAATAATGAACCTCTTCCCCCTCAAAAAACCAAAAACAATGGCTAGTCCATAACTGCTTTGTGATCTGAAACATAAGAAAAATTACCTGGATCAATTTTCTAGATTATAATTCATTTAGACTAGTACTCTGTTTCTGACAACAGCCAGCCTACTGCTTCCAGAAATTCCACAGGAAGGGTAGAAGTGTAATTATCCTATCCCTTTTTTAAAAAATTATAGAATTGTGGGTTAAGCACCTCTAGAACCTGTGGCTATTTAATTTGGAAAGGACTCTGCTCAATGCATTAATTTAAACCATTTTCAAGAGCTATGTAGTATATTGCCACATCTTTAGCAAATTAGTTACAGGTAGTCCTTGGGTTACAACCACTCATTCAGCAACCGTTCAAGGTTACAATGGCACTGAACAGGGGGACTTACGACTGGTCCCCAAAGTTGTGGCCATCGCAGTATCTCTGCGGTCACATGATTGCAATCCGGGCACTCCTTGGCTCACAATTATGACATCTCAGTGAGCCACAGTCACATGATAGCCATTTGTGATCTTCCCTCTCAGCTTCCTACAAGCAAAGTCAATGGGAAAGCCAGCAGGGAAAGTTGCAAGTCACTCCTGTAAATGGCTTCCACCATTTTTTCTCCCAAGAAGCCCCACTGCAGAGTATGAGTTCCCAGGGATCTCGTACTCTGTAGCAACCCCCTGCCTGCCCACACTCTGTAGCAGCCTCTGCCAGCCCACCTGCACTCAATAGCACCAGCCCATGGCACTCACCCACCAGCCTGCAGCTCTTGCCCACTGGCCTGCTTGCCTAGGACTCTGGTCACATCCGGTCCTCTCTTAACAACCTGGAGTGTCTGGGTTATGACAACAACCAATTATCCTGGTAAATCTGCTCCAGAAACACCATCTCCCTATTCAATTGCTGGGCAGTGTGCCTCCATGATCATCTTGGCTCTGGGTAGAAGACAGTATGGGCACCCAGTCTCTCTCTCTCTTTTTTTTAAACACATTCCCAGGAAATTGATCAGTCTATCAGCCAGGAATCCTGCTGTTTGGGCCCAGGAGTGGGATAGGGGGTTGCAGGTGAGATCATAAGTTAGGGAAACACACATGGAATGGGAGGTGGGGGAGAGAAGAGGCTCTTTGCCTGATCAAATACAATTTAGAAGGGAAATGGGCTTCAGAAAAAGAAAAGAAATAAAGATTGAGAGGTGCAACATCTCTCTGGATTGGGTTCCTCTGCTGTGATTTGATTTTCAAATCTGCTCTTCTGATCACTGTGGCAGACTTTGTGGGGGGAGGTAGGATTTTTTGACACAGAAACATTAATCTTCTATTTCTTTGACAGAATGACTGACCTTCCCACAAATCAGTAATCCTATGAAACAATTTCATAGAGGTTGTCCAGATTACTGCAAGCTGTAATTCTGATTCCAAATTGCAATAATCAGCACGTTTCTAGGTGAAGTTGTTTCATAGGACTATTGGTCTCCCAGTGTCAGAAGAAGACAATAATAAAAATAAAGGTAAGATAAATAATACAAATACAATGCCCAAACTCACCCTGAGACATGTTCCGGAAGGCAACTGGTGGCTGTTATTCCAACCAGTAGGAAAAGGTAAGTGGAAGGGGAAATTACCTTGCATTAAATTGTAGGAGGGCAGCAATTCTGCCTGGTGTCATTACTGAGCTATGGTAAAGGTAGGCTGTGAGGAGAGTGCAATTTACTTAGCTCTCTTGAGAAGTCTACAGTGCCGGGTAAGATGGTGGGAAAGAGAAAAAGAGGATGACCAGCAGCAAGGTAGACTCGATTACAGCAATGATGGATGTACTTTTGGAAGACTTGAAAGGCCGAGTTGGGACAGATCATCCTGGAGGTCTATGTGGTCACTAAGGATCAGTATTGACCTGATGGCACATAATTTTCATCCCAACTCAAGGACAGGGCAAAAGGACTTAATCTGGCTGGGAGGAAGTGCTCTCTGGCAAAAGATTAGAGGATACCATTCATTCATTCATTCATTCATTCATTCATTCATTCATTCATTCATTTATATTTCAAATTTGTCACTGCCCATATCACTGCAAAGCGACTCTGGGTGCAGCTCTCCCACTGCATCTGAAGGCAATAGAGGGTGTGAGGCAGCTCTGATACCCGACCATTGCTTGCTCCCTGCCCTATTTGATACCTGTTCCTTGGACTCCTATGCTGGCAGTTTGTGTACTATGTGCTGAAGTTCACAGCCTGTCTGTGCCATAGATGCTGTATAATAGATGCTGAAGCAAATGGCAAGGACTAGCAGCCTCTTTGCCTGCTCCCTAGTTAAGAGCTTTTTCAAGAGTATTGTCTGTGAGGGTGGGAGGTGACCAGTCAACCAGCCAGGTAGCCAGCGCAGGATAACATTTGTCACCAATTGGATCCCACTCTCTCAGGATGATAAGGAAGGCCAAGAGACTGAGGAAGTTTGTGAGCTCCTTTCCCCCAGCCCCTACCACCTGAAGGTGCCCATTCAATCTACCTAACAGTAGGGCCAGCCACATGCCACAGGTTCAGCTCTTACAGAATTACAGCTGGAAAACCATTTTAAACAAGGGCAGTGACTAAATAAGTATGTAGGCATAATTATTTGATTGATGTAGTTTGGATCAGCCTGCCTGGGAAGCCTTCTTGCTTTTTGTAAAATAAAAGTTTTCCTTTCTTCTCCGGTAACCACCAGACTGTCACCAAGGACATAAATCCTCATCAATTCTGTTTGAGGGCATCCCGTGAACCTTAACAATAACCACAAAGAGGCTGTATTTACATTCTCTGCAACACCAGTGCAGCTCAGTCAACAAGATACCTGCAAGCAGGAGCCTTCTTCAAACAGTGCAAGCTGGGGAGAAGCCAGCAAGGTGGGAGGGAGAGGAGGAGGAAGAGGACCAAATGAAGCAGACAAAAACCAAACTCGGCGAAACAGAGACAGGAGGACATCTCTGCAACTGCTAGTTTGCACACATCAGTCCCAGCTTTGCCATTATTGGAGGTAAATTGCACTGTCTGTGCCTCAGGCTGTATTCTGTTGTGATTATCCCTTCCATTTCCAAGTGCATGAATGTTAATAACACGTCAATGAGATGGTAACATCCCAGAAAACTCAGTGGTGCTGCTAGCCTTGTGGAGGCCCTGGGCCAAACAAAAACTCCTTGCATCATCATCACCATCTTCTCCCTCTCAATACAATCTTGACTGTTTCCCTAATTTAAAATGACATTTAAAATGTCCTTCCTGTATACTACCTCATGAAGAAATTAACTGGTCTCCTCCTGTTTCTCTAAGTCCCCATTCCTTTACCAGTGGCTACTGTCAGAATTTATTCCTTCCATTTAGAGCTTTATCTGCCTGGAACTTCACCAATATAGCACTGTTCCTGTTCTCTAAGAAATTGGGCAAGGCATAAACATGTTGTCGCAACTCCCATAGTCCTTTTGAGAGGGTTTGAGCTATAGGGGTTCAGGATCTGTACCCACTGATCCAGTCCTAAGTGCCACTGATAATAAAGTTAACACTTACACAGTGCTGAGAGATGGTGTGGTAGTGTCCCCTCCCCACCAAAAAAAGTGTTTTCTGAAGCACCATGGTGGAAGGGAGAGCACAGTGTCAGATTTACTAAGCCATCAAATGGTTGTTCCTGTATCCTTTGGGGAAGAGAAATCTTGGGGGCTGAAAGAGAGCCCCAGTTTTACAGTTTGTTCTAGTTCATTGTCTCATTGTCTACAACCAGCTTTACCTGAGTGGTTGTGTGACATAATTCTGCAAGTTGCATTTACTAGCTGACATAGCTTATGAGCTAATTCTTCATACTTACTTAATTCTTCATCCACTGACAATCTGCTCCACCAAACTGATGAAGATGAAGGGGTATCTTCATTCTTTACAAACATGCCTTCTCTTTGTACAACCTCCCTCAACTTATCTACTGGAAATTTTCTATGGGTGCTTCCCAATTTAAAGATTACAGCAAAGAAAACTGCATTATAATTGCAATTTTATAACTGCAAAAAATGTAGCTCAAAAACCTTTGCATTGATTTTTTTTTTTTTTTTATGAAATTTGTCATGCCTCATCCCATTCTATTATTTACTACAGGGAGTCCTCACTTAACGACAGTCATTGGGACTGGAATTTCCAATGCTAAGCGACATGGCCATTAAGCATGATGTCACATGACAACACTGCTTAGCGATGGCAGTTCTGGCAGTCCCCAATTACCGTCATTAAGTGAATCACCATGGGTCATTAAGTGAGGACCTCACGTGACTGCGACTTCTGACTTCCTGCTGGCTTCCCCATTGACTTTGCTTATGGGAAACCAGCAGGGAAGATTGCAAATCGCAATCATGTGACCACCGGGTTCTGTGGCAGCCGGAACTTCCAGGACCGATCATAAGTACCACTTGTTCAGTGCTGTCATAAGTTCAAACGGTCGCTGAACAAGTGGTCGTTAACTGAGGACCACCTGTAATTTCATCCATTCTGATAAAAAATAAAAATGTTATAACCACAGATGGCCAGACCATGGAAGAATGAAGCTCAACTTTCCGAATGTACTCCAAATCCAGACATCTATATATTATTCACCTTCACAATCAGCTGAGCAAAATGAAAGTGCTCTTGCTTGGATTCTATTCCCTTTTCCAGGATATTCCATTTCTTCCTCCAGTTTTCTGCTTCCACTCTCCCAAGTATCAGGTAAAAATCCATGACCACTGGGCTTACTCTGCCCCATAGATGCTTCTCCCTTGTTTCTCCCTCCATCCATTCTTTAAGCAGACCAAGCATTCTGCTCTGCTACAAGCAGATCAGCTCTCCACATGGCTTGATAGATGCTGATAGACAGAGAACATATTCCTACCTTGTGGGGAAAGATATGAGGATCTGTATCAACTTCCTTGTAGGGAGAAAAGGAGTTTGGATTGGGAACATTTGAAATGGAAACTGGCTCAAGGGAACAGGAGAACAAACCCCCCTTCTCCTCCTGATCCAACCTACTGCAAATGATTGCTTTCATTGCTTTAAAAGCAAGGGGAAGTTACATTTTCCTGGATGTTCTAAGCAGCTTGAGTTTCTCAGGTGGAGCCACTGGGCCAAACAACTTTACGGTTGCATAACTTTCTCAGAATGTGTCTGAAGAAGATAAATGTGTCTGGAAACCAATTCTTAGCATTCCACCTCAAAAACCGATTTTATTTATTATTTCAATTGTACTGATCTTCACATCTGATTTCTCCCTACCCCCTAGCACTATCCCAGAGGGAGCAGTATTTTTTTTTCTCTGCACCTAATCCTGTTCTCTGCACAATTCAGTGAACCTCTTGCCTCACATCTTCAACACATTTTAAAATGAACTCAAAGATATTCACAGTATTTGAGTATTATCACCATTGCAAAATATTTGAGAAGAGGAAAAAAAAACCCAGTATAGGCTGAACAAGGGGCTGGACAAATTGCAATTTAAGTGAGAGATGAGGAAGATGGAATTTCCCCTGTCTTAGAAAACAGCTGAAAAGAAAGTGAGGTACAGTGAGTGGAGCACTGACAGTGGTAGCCAGTGTGCGCGTGTGAGAGGGACTGAAAGGGTTTCGAGGCCTTTTGTCAAAAAAAAAAAAAAAATCATGAGGGAGGAAGAAAGGGAGAAATCCATTGCAGGAGCTTTTCAATTAACAGTGTAGGATTGGTTTACCTGATAAAATGTTCCCCGTGTGAGGTGTAATTGCATATTTATGCCCCACAGAGATTTTTTAATTTCTCTTCAGTTTGTTTGCCTTGAAAGTATTTGTCACTGGAAAGGGTTCTTGATGTGTAATATTCAAGGCAGTGTTAGCTGACTGTGTGGCTTGTTTTCATTTTAGATTTATTTCAATGTGAATGGAGATGATGCCTTTTACAGTCCTGAATATACAATATAATCTTTCTCAAGGAGGGAGACAATGCTTCAAAAAGGAGCACAGAAAAAGCAAAGTGTATGGATACTTTCAAGGACTTGTTATGGTTTTATACATATTAAATATTATATTTATCATGATTATCACCATGATCATGATGGTGATTATCATCATAATTTTCATAATCTCCTATGGCTTGGAAAAACTTTTATATGCCTTCCAATATTTTATTATTTTGTCCCTTGCCGAACAGAATCATTTCCCTTCATTATTAACAAGAAAGCTGAAAGTAACTCGTCCTTTTTCATGGTGTTCACCCAGAGCTTGTGATCAGTATTTTGTTTTTTTCTTAAAGCGTGTTGGCTTTCCTTTTCCTTTTCTTTTCCCAGAAAACCTTAAAATGACAGCACTTTGGGGGCATTGGATGCAAGGAAGTGGCTTAGAAATTCTGCTGCTAGCGCCATTATTTTTTAAGAGACTGCGGTGTCCCCAGGGGTGTACACAGGGTGTCCCATGACGATGCAACTGAAGCTCTGCTTGTGTTTTATGTTCATTGCATGCACAGTACACACAGAAAACAAATGGAACTTCAATCACACTGTTGGGGCCACCAACTTGATTTTTTGACCATCCCTATGAACACCCCTCAATGCCCCTTAGAGCTTTCAAGAATTTTCACCACTCTCATTTTTCTCCTGATAGAGCCTATCCTCTTCATATTCTGAAGCTAAAAGTTAACTGAATGGAGAAGTTTCCATTCAGCATTAGACAGGGGTGCTCACAAGGGGAGATCAGAAAAGGCAAGATGGCAGCCACAGCTGTGTATTCAAAGCCCCACCCCTTTTTTACATATGACATTTGCAACCTAGGATTATTGTACATCGCCTGTGTGAGTAGCTTATGACATGAATTAATTCCCCTTGTTGCTGCTGCATTCCCCGTCCTCCCAAAATGCCTTTTCTTGAGAGTAGGGGGAGTCTTGATCAGGATGACCAACGTTGCATCAGTAGCTGCATGAGGTTCCTTTATTCAGCTTCTGGTGATTTCACTGTCTTAAAGTCATTTCATTCCATATAACTACAGTGTCCATGCATCCTTTATTATAAAGGACAGTCCTTTATGTCAAAAAGCGGTCCTTTAGATTTATTTATTTTTCAAAAACTCACTTTTGTCCTTTACTTTGGTCATTTAACTTTTACCGTACAAATGATACCACTTAATGCAGTCTTTCACATTCATGTGAAAAATATGGAAATGGAGTTGTCTTTTAAAAATAAATTTGCATATACTGTTTGATTTTAGATATTTTTACTAGAATATGTGTTTTTCTTGGTTTTGCTCTTGGATTTTCTTTTGTAAAGCAACATAATAAATATAAACTATTAAAATGTTTATCTTTATTAACCTTTTTCAGACTTGCCCCTTTTTCAAGTTTGTCCTTTATTTTTTCCAAGAAAATATGGTCACATACAGTATAACCCACACTGCTCAGGAGGATGGCCCTCTCAGCCTTCTAGCCAGTATTTCTGAACCTTGGAAACTTTAAGGTGTATGGATTTCAACTTCCAGAAAGGTCTTGTTGACTTTGTATAGCGCCAGGCATTCACAGATCCATGTGTGTGGCAATGAGTCGTAGGCTTTCCTGTAGTCAATCCAGGCTGTGCTCAGATTGTTCTGTCCAGACCTTGAGTCTCAGGCAACTGCTCTATCTATGAGCAACTGGTGTTTTGAATCTCTGGTGTTCCCAATGTCCTTCTGAGCTGTGCTCATGTACTATTCCATATGGTCCTGTAGCTTGGTGGCTATGATACCTGATAGGACTTTCCATGTTGTGGGGAGGCAGGTTATTGGCCAGTAGTTGGATGGTGCTGTTCCCTTGTGGGGGTCTTTCATGATCAGGACTGTCCTTCCTTGTGTTAGCCAGTCTGCGTGGGAGCCTACTGCTAGAAGCTGGTTCATCTGTGCTGCTAGGCATTCATGCACTGCTGTTAGTTTCTTTAGCCAGGAGGTGTGGATCATATCTGGGCCAGGTGCTGTCCAGCTCTTCATATTCTTGACCTGCTGTTGGATGTCTGCTACTGTGATGGTGACTGATTCCTGGTTCTTCCAAGTCTTCTTGAATCCAGGATGTAATGTGTAGTTGGTCTATCTCAAGTTGTGACAGCCGCTTTCTCTTCACTATGTTGAAGCGTTGGGTAACTAGCTGTTTCTCAGTATGGATGTAGGTCTTCTGTCCATCCATAGTTCCCTCATACGTTTCATTTATCCCCTCTCATTAAGTCTACTGTTGTAGTAGCATTCCATCAATTCCAGGTTCTCTTGTCTTGTCCATGTATGGTTTGTTCCAGTAGCCCACTTATCATCAGATTGTCCTGGTTCCCCAACATCTGGTGCATACACGCGCACGCACACACCAGGGGCATTGGAAGTGGAGAAAAGATGAATAGAATCATACTTTCTCCACTCAGAGCTACTGAGTTTGTTATTTAATATTTACCAACCCTACCCACTAAAGCTCATAGCAGACAACTTCTTTTATAAATGCAGGATTATTGAGGAATCTAAACACAGACTATTTTGTTGTTGTTCAGTCGTTAAGTCGTGTCCGACTCTTCGTGACCCCATGAACCATATTGCACCAGGCCTTCCTATCTTTCACTGCCTCCCTGAGTTTGCTCAATTTCATGCTCATTGCTTCAGTGATGCTATCTAGCCATCTCATCCTCTGCCGTCCTCTTCTCCTTTTGCCTTCCATCTTTCCCAGCATCAGGGTCTTTTCCAAAGAGTCCTCTCTTCGCATTAGGTGACCAAAGTATCTGAGCTTGAGCTTCATTATCAATCCTTCCAATGAGCAATCAGAGTTGATTTCCTTTAAGATTGACTGGTTTGACCTCCTAGCAGTCCAGGGGACTCTTAAGAGTCTTATCCAGCACCACAGTTCAAAGGCATCAATTCTTCAGCATTCAGCCTTCTTTATGGTCCAGCTCTCACAGCCATACATTACTACTGGAAAAACCATAGCTTTGACTATGCGGATCTTTGTCGGCAAGGTGATGTCTCTGCTTTTTAATATGCTGTCTAGGTTTGCCATAGCTTTCCTCCCAAGGAGCAAGCGTCTTTTGATTTCATGGCTGCAGTCTCCATCTGCAGTGATCTTGGAGCCCAAATAAATGAAGTCTGTTACTGCTTCCATTTCTACCCCTTCTATTTGCCAGGGATTGATGGGTCCAGACGCCATGATCTTAGTTTTTTTAATGTTGAGTTTCAAGCCAGCTTTCGCACTCTCCTCTTTCACCCTCATCAAGAGGCTCTTTAGTTCTTCTTCACTTTCTGCCATTAGGGTGGTATCGTCTGCATATCTGAGGTTATTGATGTTTCTCCCTGCAATCTTAATTCCGGCTTGTGATTCTTCCAGCCTGGCATTTCTCATGATGTACTCTGCATATAGGTTAAATAAGCAGGGTGACAGTATACAGCCTTGTTGTACTCCTTTCCCTATTTTGAACCAATCGGTTGTTCCATGACCGGTTCTAACTGTTGCTTCTTGGCCCGCATACAGATTTCTCAGGAGACAGGTAAGGTGGTCTGGTATCCCCATCTCTAAGAATTTGCCACAGTTTGTTGTGATCCACACAGTCAAAGGCTTTTGCATAGTCAATGAAGCAGAAGTAGATGCTTTTCTGGAACTCTCGTGCTTTCTCCATGATCCAGCGAATGTTGGCAATTTGATCTCTAGTTCCTCTGCCTCTTCGAAACCCAGCTTGTACATCCGGTAGTTCTCGGTTCACGTACTGCTGAAGCCTAGCTTGTAGGATTTTGAGCATAACCTTGCTAGCATGTGAAATGAGTGCAATTGTGCGATAGTTTGAGCATTCTTTGGCATTGCCCTTCTTTGGAATTGGAACTCTTTGGCATTGCCCTTCTTTGGAATTGGAACGTAAACTGACCTTTTCCAATCCCGTGGCCACCGTTGCGTTTTCCAAACTTGCTGGCATATTGAGTGCAGCATTTTAACAGCATCGTCTTTTAGTATTTTGAATAACTCAGCTGGAATACTGTCATCTCCACTAGCTTTGTTGTTAGCAATGCTTCCTAAGGCCCACTTGACTTCACTCTCTAGGATGTCTGGCTCAGGGTCAGTGACCACACCAGCATGGACATCAGGGACATTAAGATCTTTCTTGTATAGTTCTTCTGTGTATTCTTGCCACCTCTTCTTAATCTCTTCTGCTTCTGTTAGGTCCCTGCCTTTTTTGTCCTTTATCATGCCCATCTTTGCACTAAACGTTCCTTTGATATCTCCAATTTTCTTGAAGAGATCTCTAGTCTTCCCCATTCTATTGTTTTCTTCAATTTCTTTGCATTGTTCATTTAAGAAGGCCTTCTTATCTCTCCTTGCTATTCGTGGATACAATATTAACACACCAAGCTAAAACAAATTTGGTTCTGTTCTTAAATGAAATTTTGCTCAGAAAAGATCAAGAAAGTAATATATGCCTGGTTTCTCTATAACTCTGTCCAGGCATTTGCGTGAGCACAGGAGAGTTACAAAGTGAAAATGCAGCACTCCATTTCAAACCCTGCCTATGTCTGTCACTCATGGTCTGAAAGCATATTTAAGGCAGTTCCACCACACCACCACTGTTTTTACTCTCTGTCTCCTCCCAAGCAGTTTAAAACCCACCTACAGTTGCCCTCACTGCGGCTGTCCTTGAAACATGCTGAGGGCACCAGCAGCCAATCACCAGCAGCCCTCCAAGCAGATCAATAGGAACGTGCAAAAAACGGTTATTCAGTCAAACCCAGGTGATAGTCCCAGGGAATCAAAACTTCCTTCCTCTAACTCTATGCAAAAAACTGGAAACTAAATGGCGGCCACTACCCACATTCCATGTTAGTATGAAGGAAACTATTTAAGGCACAGGAGGTTGTTGTTGTTTTTAAGGAACGGAAAAGGAAATATCCAAGGTATCTTGCCACCATCTCTATTTTTTTTTTTCTTCCTTTTTTGGTGCCTTCAAGTCACTGTTGACTCCTAATGACTGTCTGGACTAGTCCCTGCAGTATTCTTGGCAAGATTTTTCGGAAGTGGTTTGCCACTGCCTGCTTCCTACGGCTGAGAGAGTGTGACTGGCCCAAGGTCACCCAGCTGGCTTCGTGCCTAAGGTGGGACTAGAACTCACAGTCTCCCAGTTTCTAGCCTGGTACCGTCACCACTACCCCAGACAGACTCTCCACCACCTCTATGCTGCATATCAAAGCTTCAAGTGATACAATTAGGCACTTTCCCAATATTTCTTACTATGGTTCTATGCTGCTACAAAAGATGGAGTGAAAGAAAAGAAAAAAGAAGTCTGAACTATATAAAAGGGGTCCAGGAGTTCCACTTTACTCCAGGTTGTTTGGGCTGTGCGCTGATCCTTGCAACTCTTTCTGCCTGTGCAGTAAAATAATAATAATAATAATAATAATAATAATAATAATAATAATAAGAAGAAGAAGAAGAAGAAGAAGAAGAAGAAGAAGAAGAAGAAGAAGAAGAAGAAGAAGAAGAAGAAGAAGAAGTAGTTTTGACTCTCCCTTTTCAGATAAAAGGCAGGTAAAAACCAGTCACAGGCACCTTGGTCCATAAAAATTCCACCCATTATTAATATACCTTTATTGGGAAATTGATTCCTTTTTTGATTAATAATGTTACAAGTCTCCAAGTTCTCCATAACTTTTTCCCAGGCATGGGGTCCAAAAATCACACGATAGGGAAGAAGCAAAAGAAGTCCAGAAAACTAGACCAAATCTTTCAGCCATGAAGTCTGCTGGCCAAAGTCATTCTGAGATGGTGTTTCTAGATAAAATGCATTTGTTAGTTGGAGCTGACATCAGTACTGGTCTAGAACTGTTACTCAGAAACAAAGAAGGAAACACAAACGGATGTGCTCCCATTTTATGAATTCCTTTTTAATTTAAAAAGCACCATGCATTTGAGCCTTGTGTCATAGAAAAAGACTCTCCAACTCATTTTGCTTGTCATTCTGTGCATCCTATCCAGCTTTACAGTTTTATGCATACATACATATATAGTATACTCACAAGGTGGCCAAACATGAACATTCAAAACATGGGCACAGCCAATGGCATATGCCTGTATATTTAAATTTCCATTCTAAAATGGCCTTTTCTGATACTCCAGTACAAGATGCTGGTTTCTATGCAATTTTCTTAAGAAATGTTTCCTGAATTGCTGCAGTGGAAGCTATTTTTGAATGTTGTGTTCCATGTCACCACTTTGCATTCATGGGACATTCTACAGTTCATTCTCTTGTTATGAAATGTTACCATCTTGAATAATAATTCCTTATTTTGACTCTTAACAGTTTATAAAGAAACTGAACCCAGGGTTGGGTAAACTCCTAGCTTTTAAATCTATTTGGTTTTTCTAAGGATCCTGTGAAATCTCTCAAGTGGTAGAAACAAAATAATTGTTAATGCTTGGGTCTCAAGCCAAAAGCAAAAGATAGGAATTAAAACTAAATATGTATTCCATCCAATGTGCTATATACTGGGATCTGCATAAAGAAATATAGATCTACATGTGAATAACTATGCAATAGGGATTCTTAATGATAACACATCAGGGATTCAAATAACCTGATTTAGAAGAGGGAAAATACCTTAGCTGTTATTGTTGTCAAACACTTGGAATTTATAAATCTGAAAAGATCTCTTTTCTTATCCTGCACCAATTAACTTTTTTCAGGTTAAGTTTATCAAAGCATTTTAGGAGTTCAGCAGTGCATTCCTATGAAATTTCATAAGCTCCATTGAGTTCAATTAAGTGCAACCCAGCTAAATGATCAAAGGGTTGCTGCTTCAGTCTCCTGGATCACTTCTATAATTGGACAATCCAGCCAAATTAGAAGCAGTGAGACCATGCCTATTGTCTCCAGAGAAAAGTGGAACTCATCCTTTGTATTTGGTAACATCCTCCAAGTTGGTGGTACCCAACAGTCTGTAGTAAGTCATGCTGATTTTTCTGCAGCAGGCTTTGTTTTGCTTGTCTGCTCTCATTTTCCATATGTTTAGACAATGGAGTGCTGAAAAGTATCTACAGTATTAGCATCCTATTTTTAATAGTTGTTTTGAAAGGCTTGTAACTATCTTGGATAAGGCTGGGTGGAAATAACTTCTCCAAATTATCCACTCTGCTGGATATGGTCATAGTGGAAGGTGGATAGGAATTTGCTGAATATTCTTAAATGGAGTGGATTATTCAACAGTTCCTTTAGAGGAGCTCATCATTAGCAGTGACAGTTTATATTTTCTTTCTGAGATTAGGTTCTTGATAGAAACTACAGCAGACCTCTGACGGTAGCCATTTGACCATGATTTTGCATCCCCCACAGCAACTCAGGGCACTGTGGGAGAAAAATTGTGGAAAGTCAATGAATGGAGAGCACACTGGGCCTTTGGTGATAGGAGAACAAAGGCAATTCTGAGATATTTTCTGTGCAAAATGGCTTCTGAAAACTTCTTGCTCAATTCAAAATTAAACTTGCTGTGTAGATGAAATGCAAAGCAAAGTTCCTTTTCTGCCTTTTAAATTTGTGTAACAGCAGTAAGCTGGCAGATGGATGGCTGAAAAACTACATTACACCTAATAAAAATTGTGTATATAGCTATTAAAGAAAGTAGAGATTTATTTTCTTTCGCATCTGGTCAGGTCAGAACACTGAACACTGTAGGTATAGGCTGCACTGGCCAAATATGGTTGTTCTGAATCAGCAGCATCTTCAGGAGCTTACTGCTTTGATTAGAATGACAAATGCAGCATTGTGGTATCACACAGTAAGCCCCGCCCCTTTTGTAGGTACATCTGACATTACCACACATATACCAAATGCTGCTTCTGTCATTCTGTTCCACCTTCTGCCCCACTACCCTCAACCTCACCTCCAGCAAACTCAGTTGTCTGAGTTTGTGTAACATACTACATCATCAGTTAACCTGCCTAGTTGGGTTCATACAACTCACTAGCAGATATTAACCAAACTTATTTTAGCCTAGGTTGTATGAACATGGACAATGAGGAACAAATTATACTATTGAATGTAGCATTATTTTAATAAATTACCAAAGCTGTATGTCATAAAGATATTTTAGTCTTTATGATGCTTTTTACTGTTTTTCCTATTGTAAATTACCTTGGATGACAAGACAGCAAAAGCAAATAATATGAATGGCCTGAATTAATCTTCTGGAATGACAAGCTATGTAGCTGGGTGCTAAAATAATCAAGATATTATACATTAAAATTTATTTTAATCTGAATGTGCCAAGCCCCAGGAAAATGAATAAATGAATGAATGGCTGCCATTTTTAATGGAAGGTAGAGCTAAAGAACATGGATATTCATAGATGTATGAAATTTGCCAAAAGCAAAGAAGTTTAGAAGGGCATATTTAATACATCTGTGATTATTCAAAGGAAGATCATACAGTGACAGAGTTTTAGATTTTGAAAGCCACCATTTAGGACACTGAGTTCAACCCCTTGTCCAGTTCAGGTATCCACATTAAAGCCTTGGTGTCAGGTGTCTGTCCCATCTTTCATTGGACTCCTCCAATGAAGGAGGCCCTCCTAACTCTCTCCGTAATTGATTCTGCTTGGGCCTGCTATAAGGAGATATTTCATAACATTCAACTGGAAGTCACCTTCCTGTAACTTAAGAACAAAATGTTTGAGGCTCCTCCTCCATTTCCCAAGTTGCCTTCTGTAAGAGTTGAAATTACTTTCTTTCCAAAGTTTATCCTTAATATTGAATATTCATCTGATATTTTCTAAATATTGCAATAATTGGCTCCTAATCCATGAATTCTTCATACTTACAATGATAACTGATGGTACTATATTTTAATATTGTATATTCCTGTGTTTTATTTTGGATTTCAGTAGTTTTTACTTGAGGGTTGACATGCAATAACATCTAGTATTAATCAGCTAGTAACAAAGTAATCAAGAGATGCCAATAAAGCATTTTAATTTCAATTTCTGATGTAATAATTAAAGAAACACAGTATTTAAATGTGAATTTCAAATTTTCATATCTGAATTTAGGATAAAGAAATTGGAACATTTCAAATATTTCTGAATTTGAAATAGTTACTCATCTTCATATCTAGCCTCCTTTCTAAAATTAATATGTCATCATTCAAACATTACCCAGGACAACATAGCATAACCTAACCTAATCCAACTGAACCTAACTTAACCTAACCAATCCATGTTGCAATAAATATACATCATGAAGCAGATTGCCTTTGGTTTTCCTAAAGCGCTTTGTGTACACACAAATTACAAATGGCTGTGATGGACAATGGTTGGTTGATTTCATTCCCAAGATGCAGCTTGTCACAAAACTACTTGTATACTACAAATGACACAACTAGGCTGGAAAACAACTGGTGGCAGTGGAATAAATACCTTTTTACAGTCTATCAAGGTCAACCTTTTTGCTTGATGTACTTAACTAACCATGTAAAATATTACATCAGCAAAGCCTACAGGGCACTTGAAGATAGAACCCTATTTGCATAATGTCCTCTGTTCCCTGATCTGTGGTCCTTAAGGGTGTTTAGAATAACGGGCTCAGAAGAACATACTTAATCCAATCTCATTTTAGCTTTTTGCTCTTTTAAGATTTCAAAAATTAATAAATCCCCCAGATATTCCAAATTACCATGCGCTTTTATAAGCATAACTTTGTAACTTTAACCCATTTATGAACGTACCCTCCAGGCATATGTACTAATGAATAAGAAATAACATTAGAAGTTTAAAAGATGGCTCTCTTTATGAAGTAATGTAAGAAAATCCTGTTAGCTGGATCAAGTACAAAAGTGTGATTTCTTAAAAATAGAAAATCCTTCACAAAATTACTTGTAATTACAATAACCAAAGGATAAAAAGTAAGAATAGTTGAAGCACTATCATTATTTTGCTTGCTTTGTGCTGTATTTGTATGTATATGTGTGAAAGTGTCTCTAAAAGCTGAGGTAAGCAAGATGGGCTTGGCCAATAGTCTGAGATGTATGTGGCAATGAACCTTCCAACCCTCTTCGTACATGTGTGTACATGTACAAAAGGGCAGGGCTTTGATCACACCTGCCATCTTGCAGATATTGACACATACATACATCTCTGCAGACATCCCTGGATATGCCTGAATCAGAATGGTTTCACATTCAAAGTTTTGGACTAGGAGCAGGAAGACCCAGGTTCAAGTTCCTTCTCAGCCATGGAAACTTACTGGGTGACTTTGAACCAGTCACTTTCTCTCAACTAATTTTCCTGAAAAATTGGAGAAATATTGGAGGCAGGTGGTGTCACTTTAACCTCCTGGAGAAAATGCAGAATAACATTCTAATGAATAAAAACAGATGGACACTCCTTCCCAAGTATTCAATTGAAATGTAATTCACATGACATTCTCTTGTTCAAGGAACTTTCACCTAAAATGTGTCCTGTGGATCAGATTTATAATTTTTGCTTGAATATGAGTATGTTCAACTCTACTGCCTTTAATGTCATCATTAATTTTCTATGTAGGATGATTCCCTGCCCTTGCCTCAAGATGGTGTTTGCCCAATTTTCAAGTCTACAGGATCCATAATTTTCCTGCTCATGTTTCTTATAAAATATAAATAGGTAAAAATATCTTACCCTGTGAAATGCGGTCATATTTCAGGAGGAAAAGGTAAATACCAGAAAGGCTTTATGAATTTGTTCCAGAGTAACATCTTCCATGCTTAAAGTATGGTCATCAGAGATGAGGGAATCACATTGGTAGCAAAAGTTCAGGAAGAACCTTTCCCCAACATGGAGGATGTAGCTAGAACTGATACTGAAGTGTCATATCTATGAACATTTTGTGACTTAGTACATCAGTTCCACCCAGCTGCAGGTAACAAATGAATTTGGCTGTCTGGCTGATTCACAAGTTGCTGATCCAGGCTATTTTCCCAGAAAACTGATTAATGTCCAGAATGAATCCTCAAGTATACTCTGTAGAGAGGTTTTGTAGCTTATTGCTCCATTCCTGTTTTATCCTGTGAATATGGTTGATTTGACCAGATGTGAAATTGGTCTTCCAGATCATTTTATACTATGCTAATTATAGTTCTGGAGAGGAACTGAAATGTGGTTGTGTAGAAGATTTTTCTTTTTTGTTTTGCATCACTTCCATCTCATCATCTGCAACTGGTGGATTTGTTTTTGCTTACTCAGACTTCCAGCCTTTTCTTTGGAATATGAATTATTGTGCAGATCTGATATCAAATCATGAATTCTGTGGAATGTTGTGATTTACTCCACCAGTCCTATATAGCCAATTTGTTGCTTGAGTTGACTGGAAAATTGGTTTTCCAGAATGTTTATTGCAAAAATGGATATTGAAATGTGGCTTCTGTAGCTTCTTGTGACTTAGTGCATCACATCCTGTCAATCACATGTGATTATTGAATTTGGTTTGTTTGGCCATCTGCCAATATATAGATTCCTATCTGGAATAGGATAAAAATGTAGTATCCTTTGCTGCCCTTGTGTTTGAATATTATTGCTGCTCTCTCGGTTGTGGGATTTACTATGGGACTAACTGGAGTCATTGTCCAAAACATTATACCAAGTGTGGTCTGCAGTGTGGTTTGCTCAATTCTCAATCTTATTCCTATTCATGAAACTTCCTAGCATATTTGCCTTTTACTGTGTTAGTGCCAAGACCAGGTATCCACAGCTATACATACCTTTACATGATGATATTAGTGGTTTTTAGTGTAATTCATTATTTATCCTGAATATCCTATTAGTGATAGAGAGGGACATTGCAAACTCTGGTCACCAATGCTTCCCTCTCAAATTTTTTGTGAAGCATTGTTCATATGATAATGATTTATAATTATGTGCCATCAAGTTGGTGTTGAATCTTGGTGACTGCATAGATTGATTTTCTCCAGGATGATCTGTCTCACAATGTGGTCCTTCAGATCTTCCGGCAGTGTATCCATAGCCACTGTAATTGAGTCCATCCATATTGCATCTGGTCATCCTTTTTTTTTTTCCCTCTTTCCTCCAGCATTATCGACTTCTTCAGAGAGGTACAGGTGAAACTCGAAAAATTAGAATATCGTGCAAATGTTCATTTATGTCAGTATGGCAACTCAAAAGGTGAAACCAATATATGAGATAGACGCATTACATGCAAAGCGAGATATGTCAAGCCTTACTTTGGTATAATTGTGATGATTATGGCGTACAGCTTATGAAAACCCCAAATTCACAATCTCAGAAAATTAGAATAGTGTGAAAAGGTTCAATATTCTAGACTCAAAGTGTCCCACTCTAATCAGCTAACGAATCCATAACACCTGCAAAGGGTTCCTGAGCCTTTAAATGGTCTCTCAGGCTGGTTCAGTAGGAATCACAAGCATGGGAAAGACTGCTGACCTGACAGTTGTACAGAAAACCATCACTGACACCCTCCATAAGGAGGGAAAGCCCCAAAAGGTAATTGCAAAAGAAGTTGGATGTTCCCAAAGTGCTGTATTAAAGCACATCAATAGAAGGTTATGTGGAAGGGAAAAGTGTGGTAGAAAAAGATGCACAAGCAGCAGGGATGATCGCAGCCTGGAGAGGATTGTCAGGAAAAGGCCATTCAAAAGTGTTGGGGACTGAGGCTGGAGTTAGTGCATCAAGAGCCACCACACACAGACGGATCCTGTACATGGGCTTCAAATGTCGTATTCCTCTTGTTAAGCCGCTCCTGAACAACAAACAACGTCAGAAGTGTCTTACCTGGGCTACAGAAAAGAAGAACTGGTCTGTTGCCCAGTGGTCCAAAGTCCTCTTTTCTGATGAGAGCAACTTTTGCATCTCATTTGGGAACCAAGGACCCAGAGTCTGGAGGAAGAATGGAGAGGCACACAATGCACGATGCTTGAAGTCCAGTGTGAAGTTTCCACAGTCTGTGTTGATTTGGGGAGCCATGTCATCTGCTGGTGTTGGTCCACTGTGCTTCATTAAGTCCGGGCTCAACGCAGCCGTCTACCAGGAGATTTTGGAGCACTTCATGCTTCCTTCCGCAGACGAGCTTTATGGGGATGCTGACTTCATTTTCCAGCAGGACTTGGCACCTGCCCACACTGCCAAAAGTACCAAAACCTGGTTCAATGACCATGGGATTACTGTGCTTGATTGGCCAGCAAACTCGCCTGACCTGAACCCCATAGAGAGTCTATGGGGCATTGCCAAGAGAAAGATGAGGGACATGAGACCAAACAATGCGGCGGAGCTGAAGGCCGCTATTGAAGCATCCTGGTCTTCCATAACACCTCAGCAGTGCCACAGGCTGATAGCATCCATGCCACGCCGCATTGTGGCAGTCATTGCTGCAAAAGGGGCCCAAACCAAGTACTGAGTACATATGCATGCTTATACTTTGCAGAGGTCCGATATTGTTCTATTTCCAATCCTTGTGTTATTGATGTCATGTAATATTCTAATTTTCTGAGATTGTGAATTTGGGGTTTTCATAAGCTGTACGCCATAATCATCACAATTATACCAAAGTAAGGCTTGACATATCTCGCTTTGCATGTAATGCATCTATCTCATAAATTGATTTCACCTTTTGAGTTGCCACACTGACATAAATGAACATTTGCACGATATTCTAATTTTTCGAGTTTCACCTGTAGGTCTTCATATAATGTGTCCAAAATATGATAATTCGAGTCTGGTTACTTGTGCCTTAAGTGAGAAGGGATTGGGTTGGGTTATCACAGAACAATCCTGTCGTCAGTTTTGTAATTAATTATCTCATTCCCCCAATATTCTCCAACAGAAATTAAGTGGGGTCCAACTGGATTCCACTAAAGTTAGGGCAATAACTGCATTTCTTATTCTTGGTCATCAGACTTTGGATCAAGAAACACTAATTTGTAAACATGTAATGGGTACACACCCCAGACTATTAACCATGATCACATTATTTTTGCTTGGAATTTTTTTTTTTTACAAGATCCAAACTTTCAGAAGAACTTTTTTTCTGCTGAGGAAACCTTTAAAATCTGTGAAATAAAGGCAGCAACCAGTTGGTGATCAGTTTTGGCCAAAGCTTCATTCCCCAGCAGAGACCTCTCTCCAGCCAGCATTTAGGACTACTGCTGCTCAATTCCAAGGATAACCTCCTAACAAATCTCTGGCTCAGGCTGGCAGGCTGAGCTTATCTAGACGGAATATAGCATGAAATATGCCACAGAACAGATTTTCTTTCTGAGATCTATTTCAACAGCAGCAGCAGCTACAAATAAATGTTACCCAAATGTAGGAGAGTTTCCCTTAGGTTATTATATTACCTTTCCAATGATGTATATGAATATATTTTTCATTTATGCTGTGGATGATTTTTGCTTCCCTCTAGCTCTTGCAGAAAGCAGCTCCTAAGGTAACAAGTGGGGTGTGCAATAAAATATTGCAGCAGGGGGCTGCCATTCAGAATTCCAGGCATCCAATCATACTCTTTTCTAAAATGCACCATTCCGTTCCACTTGTCATCAAGTTTCCATCTCTCCCATCAGTCAGTCAGCATGGTCACTCAGTCTTCAAAACCTTAGGACAGCCTTCCTTAATATGTCGCTCTCCAGATGTTTTGGACAACAACTTAAAGGAATGGGAGGTGTTTAGCAGGCGACATGCAAGCAGATTTCCAGTATTTGTAGGGCTGTCACAGGGAAGAGGGTGTGGATTTATTTTCCATAGATCCCAGGAGTAGGGCCAAAACCATACCGTCTCTTTTGGAGAATGGCTCCAGGCACATTACAGTACAGCCTCAACCAGCACCAAATTATGCCTCCTGCGAGAGGCACTAGCATTCAAATCATTGGAAGTCATAGAGGAAAATGAAAGAGATGCCTCTAATCCAGTTCCATGTTTGTCTTTGTAGATGCAGTCCAGGATAAGGAATCTGGATTTAAGCCAAATCTTCAGGATGGACCTGAAAGAAGCAAAAGCAATGGCATCAGGAAGTATTCTAGGTGACAGCATCATAATATGAAAGGTACCAATGAAGAAGGTGCATCAGTGTCTTTTAAGTATGATGGATAGTGATTTGAGGGAAGTCAGTCCATAGGAAAAAATGAGTGTCATAAACATACCTTTATTAAAAGAATCAGGTTGTTTTCCAATTTCTTTATTTGTGAAAAACCCCGGCAAGCTTACAGTAACACTGGGCTCTTTCCAAGCTAGGCTCTATTCTCCTAAGGAGTTCTATAGTCCATGTGACTGAGCAATGCTGTCATTCCAAGAAACACAAGGGCAGAAGCCTTTGCTCTTCAAAGAATCTGATGCCTTTTTAAAAAATAGAGAAAGGTTAAAAAGATCCTTCAGCGACTTGCATTTTTCAAACAGTAAGTGAAAACCCTGATCTACCCCCCACAGCAGACTTTCCAAGGAAGGACAAACATTAGCTAGACTTCATTCCAGCAAGTATTTATCCCGCTGTGGATCTGCCATGGATCCCCTGTCAGAGAAACATCCAAATTCACTCCCAGCAGGATCTATGGCAACATTCTTCTTAATCCCTATTGCACAGGCGGTGGTCAAGCTTCTGCACACTCTATTAAATGTCAAAATTCATCCTTCATCATGCAACCTGCCAACAACTGCCAATGGGATTACTTATGAGTACCTTGTTAGAGCACTGCTGCTTGTCATGGGCACCAACATGACTGAGCAGCAGTGTTAACCTCAGTCCCATCTACCTACAAACGACAGTCTATATGTAGGTCAAAATAGGAAACAAAATACCCAAAATATGGTAAAACAATGGAAACTTAGCTCTCTCTCTCTGGCTTAGCTCAGCAGCTATGGATAATGATCAAAGAAGAATGCAATCACTTAAAAACTTACGAACAGCCTTGCTGGGTCATACCAAAAGAACGCTGCATCCTTTCTAAAGCCGAGTGTAGACAGCTAATGCCAGGAAACAGTAGGAAAAAGAACACTGCGAATACAAGAGTATTCCAGTAACTGCTCTTCAGAAAGTAATAACCATCAACTGGGATTTCAATTGAGCTGTTACCATCAATAAACCTTTCCCCTCTCACTGTTTTTCATTCCATTTTTGCTTCATCTTGTGGCAGAGAGTTCCCCGTGAAATTCTTCATTGTTCTCTATCCCATATCTACTTTCCATCATTTGCTCATTTGCTTACTTACTTGCGGTTGATTGATTGATTGATTATTAAATTTATATGCTGCCCATCTCCCCCAGAGGGTGACTCTGGGTGGCTTACAGTTAATAAATAAATTAATAAATACAAGACAACAAAACGATAAAAAAATAAATACCCCCTGATTAAAACACAAATAAGTGATGCCTTATTCTTTTCACCTTTCAATGTGTTTGTTTATATATATTATATGTGTATTTGAAATATATATGTCTGTTTATCTACCTGTGCATACACGCATGTATGTGCACGTACACACACCACACACTGCTGTATATAACATTGAAATCTGTACACTCCGCTGTACTGACAAAAGGTGAAGCAAGGTTATCAGTCTATAGAAGAAAAGGGTATGGTTTTTCAGGATAGGGTTCCCTTTCTTCCCATCTGAGCTGCATTCAAAGCACCATTCCAGAAAAGATCCAAGCAAAGCACATAGACCCTCTTTACAAATTCAAGGGCCAGGCACCAAAAAGCTGGAATTATGGCTGAATCTCTCTCTCTCTCTCTCTCTCTCTCTCTCTCTCTCTCTCTCTCTCTCTCTCTCTCTCTCTCTCTCTCTCTCTCTCTCACAGGAATAATGCAAGATTAGAGTTGCAGAAGTGATTATGAACAATGAAGCACCAGGAGAATTGTTGTAGATCTGAAAGGGAGAAGAAGCTTTGCTCAGGTGCTTGTTAGCCCAAAGTTATGGCAGAGTTTGATTTTCTTAGTTGATTCCAAAACAGCATGTTCCTTTGAGCTTTCCACCTACCTACCCAACTGCTTTCTTCTCACTGCATCCTATGACAGTATAATTATTTTCTCCATTGTTCTTTGTCAATAGAAGTCAATGGTCCAGTAAAAGGAAATATATAGGGAAACTTAAGAGACTGAAATAAGATTTGGGATTATACTTAATACAGTTTTACTTCCTTGAATGAAATGAACTTTGTATGAAATCTTCTCCATGTGTACAGCCTAAGGCAATTGCTCCCCGTAAAAATTAGCCTAGTTTACTTCTTTTAAAACTATAGTCTCCCTTGATCAAAGCATCTCTCTAAGATACGTTTTTCTCACAGATTCCCATTATAAGATTAAAAAAAAAACTTCAGATAGCCACACAACCATGAGATTATTAAAACCATATCTATATGCCTTCCTGTATCCCATCTTCTGGTCTAAAAGGTGGCATGAGATAAGAATTTCTATCCCCAGTATCGTGACATCTCCATCTATGCACTTTAAATGTGGAATATTTTTCCTTCACGTTTGTCACTTGCTTTACCATTCACATTAGACTGGTAAATCTTTGCGCACATCATATTCATCAATGTCCCTTGAGCACTTATCCCATCAGCCAAACTGATCGCCATGCTTGGCCATCCATTGGTGCCCCAGGATGGCCACTTGAAGTAGATATGTTCTCATTGGTAGAGTAAGATAATAAGTTTTAATGTTTATTTTCCCATTCTGGTACTAAGTTGTTTTCCCTGTTTCACTCTCCCTATATTCTTTTAATAAAACTCTTCTTATAATTAGGATCCAATATCAAATATCCATTTCCAACTCACACTTCACTTTCTCAACTTGCCTAACTTGCTCAGAAACCTACCTATACCTATCTAACATCCCTGATAGAGGGATGTGACTGAAAAGTATGAGGTTAAGCAGAGGCATGGAGAAACAATTGCCATGCTAAGCTGTCCCCTAAACCATGTTAAAGAAGAACATCAGAAATCTCTTTGAAGTCCTGAACCTAATTGACAGGGAACCGGAGGAACTGTGGAATGAAATCAAAGAAGTTGTTAAGGATGAATGTGAAGTGAGACCAAGAAACAGAAGGCAGCAAACTGGATGTCAGAACAAATGGTGAAAATTGGCAAGAAGAGAAGAGAAGCCAAAGCCAAGACAAAGATCTCAGGAAGGAACTTAACAAAGAGTTTCAGAAAGCTGTTAGAAAAGGCATGAAGCAGCATTGTAAAGACATCTGTAA
This sequence comes from Liasis olivaceus, assembly GCA_030867105.1. Lineage (NCBI taxonomy): Eukaryota > Metazoa > Chordata > Lepidosauria > Squamata > Pythonidae > Liasis > Liasis olivaceus. Next base: position 22,225,611 of record CM061349.1, on the reverse strand, counting down.
AGACATCAAAGATGGACACAAATACAGAAAAACAAGAAAAGTCTTCCAAAAAAATATCTGAACTCAGTAGGTTCCAACTGCAAATTGGATGCCACTGGACAGTTAGTAACTGATTTAAAGAAGATCAAACAAAGATGGAAGGGCTATAGTAAATTTCTGTACAGTAGAGATGTCAGCCCCCAAGTCTTTTGAGAATAGCCAGGTCAGGAAGCAAAGCAAGGATTTCAAAATGCTACATTATTGATGTAAAATATAATAACAGAATCTTGAAAGCCTCCAGAGTATCTTTGTGTGCCTTCTTATATCAAATTGAATCAAAGCAGGATTATTCTGAGTTTCTTTCTCATGCCTTCATCTTTCCCAGGACTGAGCTGTCATTTACTTTCTCTTAACTGTTCTTGCATTCCTTGATTAAGGAATGTTACCATACCTTAGAAGATGTTCCCTATTTACCAGAATCTCTACTACTAGAAGATGAAGTTAGATCAGCATTCCAGTCATTACCAAGTTGGAAGGCTACAGAAATTAATGGAATGTCTAGAGAATTATGGCAACATGAGAACATAAAAACAACATAAGCAATGCCCTGCTGGATCAGACCCCTGGGCCATCAGTCTGTTCTCACAGTTGCTAACCAACTGCACAAGGAAGCCCACTGCTCTCTTAGGAGATGGCCTTCAGAGGCCTTCAACCTGCCATCAAGGCTAATAGCCATTGATCCCCATGAAGCAACAAATTCTAAGAACAAGTTCATGATTTGCTCCACAGTCAGCACCTGGCCATGCCTTTGATGCTATAATTGAGCTCCTCCACCTCCTTTGAGCAATAATGTAGGCAATTTGATTTCTATGTACTCTCCTGCTTCATTTCAGTTTCCTAAGCCACATGATCCAACTACATTTTTCTTCTTAATATTTCCAACTTTAACATTCCAGTCTCCAATCACAAGCATCACATCTTGTTTGCATCTTCTATCAATTTCATATTGAACTTGTTCATAAAAGTTGTCAATCCTATTCTTCTGCATCAGTGGTTGGAGCATAACTTTGGATGATTGATATATTAAAAGGTTGTCCATGAAATCTAATCAATATTATTTGGTCATTGACTCCTTTGTAACCAAGTACTGTTTTTGGTACAGGTGGTCCTTGGTTAACAACCACTTATTCAGTGACCATTCAAACTTGTGACAGCACTGAATGAGTGGTATTTATGATCAGTCCTCAAAGTTCTGGCCATCGCAGCATCTCACGATCATGATTGCGACTTGGGTGCTTGGCAACTGGCCCAGATTTCTAACCATCGCTGCATCCCACAATCACAGTTTGTGACCTTCTCTGCCAGCTTCCCACAAGCAAAGTCAATGGGGAACCTGGCAGAAAGTTGGAAGTTGTGGTCACATGAGGTCCTCATTTAATGACCTGCAGTGATTTGCTTAACAATGGTAACCTGGGACACCACCAACTAGACATCCCAAAGGGTTTAATCTAGGCATGTCATACACACAATTAGAGCTTCAAAAGATCCTCTGCTTTTCCTCAGTACTATGTTGAGTGCCATCTGAACTGAGGGGCCCATCATCCAGCACTACATCATCAGTCATTTTACATTTTCTATACATGTGGTTTTCCTGGTAAAATACAGGAGTGGTTTACCATTGTCTTCTTCTGCACAGTATGAACTGATGCCTTTGCCATTGGCCTTAAAGTGATCATCTACCTCTGGCATTTTCCTGTGTTGCTGCTGTACAATACAGGTGCCTCCTTGCTTTAGCTGGGCAGCTGGGATGACCTTTGCACCTTGGGTGACATTGCCGGGATTATATATTCTTGGCATAAATTCCTGGTATTCTTTGCTCATCCCTCCCAGGAACACCCACCCCCACAATGATGAGGCAGCACAGCAAGACCTGGGGGGCCTCAGTGCTAAACAGACTTTAAAGCTTCTGAGCATGTATGATAAGCAGGTTTATTTTTACCTGTAATATGTATGTATGTATGTATGTATGTATGTATCTCAGTAATTCCGCCTTTTGTCTTTTCCCAGTTTGGCATCTATTCTATTTCAGCTTCAGCGTATTTAAAAGATACTGCACTATTTTCTGTAGAAACATAAATCAAGCAGTCTGAAACCATAAAGGCAGATGGCAAAGGTGTATGGAGTTTTTGTTGTTGTCATCACAGAGAGATTAATTTAATCATACTATGTCTTTCTCTTCTTGTTGATTTAAATTTGTAAAAAGTGAGTTTTTCCTCCATTGCCCAACTGGATTTCTTCTTCCTGTTCAAGGAATATTTTAATCCTCAATACATTTTTAGGTAGCCTTTAAATTACATTCCATCCGTTTGTTCTGTTTTTCCTTAATGGCTCTGACAATGAATACTTTGTATATGTACTAATCTGTAAATAGACTCCCAGTCCGGAAAACATCTCAGCAACGTAACATCAATTGTACCAGTTTCCATTTAGCTGGAACTGAATAAAGCCACACTAGAGATGCATATGACATCCAACTTGCAGGATTAGAGAGGGGGACCTCGTGCTATAAATCTTGATTGTCAATCATTGCCCAGGATTAAGGGATATAGTTTTTAAAAAAAAACCAAAAAGGGAACACTTCCTTCTGCCTACCGAGCATTTTGGATTATAACCCAGAAATAGCCTTGCTTGAGTCAAGGCTGCCTCCCTTCTGCCAAGGTAAGTTAATGCAAGCCTTTGCTTTCTGCACAGTTCTTTTTCAGCCTCACTGAAGCCAGCGCGAGATGCAGTAGGAGGTTCCCTTGTTCTGAGTGAACTTCCCCTTTAAATGCCTCATTCCCCACTGAATTGACTCCAAGGCTGTGTCAGTTTTCTAGTCGTAGCAAACATAAGCCCATTTCCAAAGCAAAGGGGCTGTTTTTTGTTAGCCTCATCCTGGGGCCTAGAAGGAACTGACTCCTGTCAAAGGTTTGGGGACAGGGTTTCTTGATTTGACGATTTCTTGGTTTCAGTTCACCTTCAGAAATAAGTGCCGGTTGACAAGAACTGACAGTAGCAAATGAAGCATCTGTGCAACATATAAAAAGATTAGTATTAGCATTATTAACCGTTAATAGGCATGACCTGCAAACTTACCAATAAATCAGAATGGCTGTTACTCGAGTCTCTCGCAACCGTGAAATTCCTAAATGGTTACGGGCAAGCCAGTTGTTGGCTTCTGGTTTCTCAATCACATCCCATATCTGCACTAAAGCATAATGACATTGACCAGTCTTATAAGATTGTTTTGAGAAGGGCTGCCAGGTAATGTCTGCAAAATAAACACTGTAGAGGGTTAATTATTTTAATAAGTAGTATTAATTAATATTAATTAATCATTATTCTCAAGAGGGGAAACTTGTGGCATTTCTCAAACATATGCATAAGATTTCCACTTTTATTCATCTGAATGAGGTAAATCACTAAGTGATCAGAAGAAGTTCATCTAGTTAATGCTCCTCTCCCCCCCCCCCCCCCCAATTTCTGGTGGAATTTCCATATAACTGCTGTTTTGTTTATTTGTTTTATTGAGTATCATTCAATATAATCAGTTCTTGAGTGAGTGTTGTTTAGGCTTGCAAAGGCAAATTTTCATTTGCTTTGGGGAAAAAAGTGGGAGAATGATCAGTAGAAGCTGAGTTGCCATAGATCAATTATTAAAAACATGGCAACAATATGTATGTTCTTTTTCACATTTTCATGTGATCTTTTCCTCATGTGATCTTTTCCTCCTGTAAGGGGATTTTAAAATACATTTGAGGTGAGGGGGGGCACAATATAATTTTTAATATTTGTAGAAGCCAACTCCTGCCTCTTCATTGTACACACACACACACACACACACACACACACACAAGAATTCAAAACGGCATACCTCATCAAAATACAGATCTCCAAAAGAAGGATCCCCTCATTAACAGGTATAAATCTGTGTTTAGTTTGGTATTCATATGCAGTCATTTAGTCACTCAGCATTTGAGCTTGTTCTCACCCCAATTTCATATATCCATCACTGTTGTCTGAAGTATATAGAAAGTTGTGCAAAAACAGCTTGGCCTGAATTATTTGCTGTGGAGATAACTCAACAGTTGCAACTGTATGCTCAAAAGACTGCCAAATCTCTTAAGATCCTATAATTTAGAGGACCATTTGGAGTTAAGGAGTGATGCCCCAACCGTATTGTCAAGGAAGAGATAGGTTCTGATGGAGGAAGAGGCAGAATTGAACAGATCCCACCATCCCCAGGATTGAGAGGACCCAAACAAGAATTTTTAAGGAGTTGGGGCTGCTGCTTGTCAGTCCCTGCCTTCCCCTTACTCCCTGTCTTCTCATTCATCTGCTGCTCCTATCCACTTGTTCAGTCCTCACTGAGTGGCCAGGTATCTTACTTTATAGAGAATAATTTGAAGGATTGCCCACTGCAGTAATGGTTTAAAGATCATGAATGGAAAAACTGGCTTCTTGCAGGGTCAACCAACAACTAGCACTGCATGAGATTTATTATACAAACTTAAGACATTGCAGGAAGATAGTTGCAATAGTCCACAGTAACCGAAAATCAGGAGTCTGGTAGCACCTTTTCAGACTAAAATATTTTATTAAAAGGCTTAAACTTTCATGAATTGCAGCCCACATCCTCAGATGCATGGACAGGCTAAACTGATGCAGGATTTTAATTAGGATGGGAAAATGGGAAATCCCAGTTTAAATCCTATATCAGTCTAACCACTCCATGTATCTAATGAAGTAAGCTGTACTTCACAAAAGCTTTTGCCTTTTAATAAAATGTTTTAATCTGACAAGGTGCTTACCAGACCCTTCTGATACATCCATTTTGGAGACTTTTTAAATTTACATCTATGTGTATCCCTCAACGTATGCAAATGTTATGCAAATTGTTGCCCTAATTTATTCTTCCGATTGGTGAGCTCTACTCAAAGCATGGTTTAAAGAGAACAAAGTGGTGGTTTCTCATACAGATTAATAGTTAATGCCTGTACAGGATATTTCCCCACGGTCAGATGTTGGCTATTTCTATTAATTTCCTATTAGAATTACAGAAATTAATATATGCAAATTGCATCCCACCTGTGTCTTGTTTGGTCCTGCTTGATTGTGACACACATCTTTTTTGGCCATGCATAGGTGGTCACATCCAGTGCCTGGAGATGGCCCTGAGATGCCCTAATGAACATGAACAACTCATCTTGTCTGAGGAACATATAGGCAAGGCTTCTAAGACAAAATCCAGGCAAGTTCACGAAAATATTACTTTATTCTTTATCCATTTTATTTCCAATGCCAGCATAGTCCTGATCCAGCAAAATCTAAGGTAATGAAAACTTTTGGCTGTGGGTCTGGCTTTGGTGTAGTGGCATCATTGTGATCCTGAATTTTTGTACAGCATCATATGGGGTGGGAATCTTATCATTTTTTTTATTTATATTTCAAATTTGTCACTGCCCATCTCACTGTGGAGTAACTAGTGCAAGAACAAGACTTGTGTCATTGCCCCAAATGTTTTCCATTTGTTCTTCTTGCCCAGCTTTAAACAAAAAATAAATAAATAAATAAATAAAATAAAACCCTGCTTGGCTGAGATGGAGATACCCTATGAAAAGGGGGTAATATTTTTAAAGAAGCAGAGCAATAGGATGGGAAAAGGACATAAAATTCATCTTATCTACACCTAACTTTTTAATCTGATTATTGCAACAAGATGTTAATTTATGGGTGGGGGGGAGTTTGGCACTTCATTAAATTGCTAACGCCCTCATGAATGGCAGGCTCAACAGGTTGCTTCATTGAATTCATACAGCCACTCCTGGCAAAGAAATTCCAAATTTGGACTTAATTAATATTCCTAGTCCCGGTTTCCATAGTTTCTTTTTAAACATGAGTACCAGCAGAACCTTGGCAGCAGCTTTGCCCATATTCTCAATAATAACCCCCCTCTGGCTGTCAATATATATGGAAGAGAAAACATTTTTTGCATACCTAGAACAGCCTGTGTTTTCTCATTCTTTTGTATGCCTCCACCCCCCAGAAAATATGTCTGTAAAGGTGTTTGGTTTTATTTTTTTAATGAAATTTTAATGAGTTTTTCTTTATTGCCACATTACTCAGCTTAACAGTTTTAATTCTCTCCTTGCTTGAGTTCTATAAAGTGTAGGGAGGGCAAAAATACCTTTTGTTCTTTCCTGGAAATAGTTGGTGGATGATGATGGTGATGATGATGATGATGATGATAATGGCTGTGACAGACTGTGTTCCGGGTTACAGCCTCAGTTTAGCACATCTCCCACAGCTGATGATCAGCAGTGTACACCAAGCCTCCCTTTTAAAGAATATTTACTATGAATTATTACTGTTAATTATTATGGTAAATCTCATTTTGAAAGTATAATAATTATATTAGTGGATTGACTATTCAGTTGCAAAAGCTTAAGGATATGGATGTTCAATGTCAGAACTGCCCTGTTGATGTCTGATGCACTACCTATGATCAATTATTCATTACAATAATAATTATTGTTACTATGACCCTTTTTAAATAACAATTGTCATTACTAACATTTATTGTAAAGGGGAAAGGTAAGATGTAAATATTCGGGGTAGCTTCTTTTTATTGCTGATGTCCGCTGTGTCCTCTCCCACTTTAAAGCAGCAGATCCTCAAGAAATGCTGGTTGTAGCACAACTTTGCAAGTTCGTAAGACATTGGAATAGTTGCTTTCAGCCATATGACACAACTCCAAACTACTTCTGCTTTGCAGCCCTGCCATCACTGCCATCTCACCTTGGCAAGGCATCTAACCTTCTTCTTCCAAAAGGGATCTGTAAAGTCTTCTGCACATGGAACCTTGCATGATTAACAATAAAAATGTTCTTAGCTCACCTGTTGTGTTCCCATTGTCTTTCAAGGGTGTGTTCATGTCATGATGAAGTTTTGGTCAGTGCATTCAAGAGTAGAATGAGCCTTATTCATGCATCAGGACTTTGTGCTGTTTCCATTAGCGGGGAGAGGTAGGGAGGCTCTTACCCCTCCACTGCAACCCTGGCATCAGCCATGCCAACCTTCACCCCTTGGAGAAAGGCCTGAAGAGGGGAACATACTATAGTGGAAAAAATAAGCCTAACAAACAAAATGGAGACTGTACCCCTCCCCCCACCCCCACCACCAGTTCCTGTCTTTGCTTAATCCCATCAGACTCTCATTGACCCTCCCTGCCCCGGACAAAGCCTTCCCTGCAATCCCATCTAAGCCAAAGAATAGAAGCCTCCTCACCAGCTCACAGCCCAGCCCAAGGGCACCTTCAAGGGAATTGCAAGCTAGAGAACCTCCAAGGTTCCATCCTCCATCAGCCGAGGACCTCAACATTCCACCTCCTTTAACAGTGGGCTTCTGTCGGGTTCAGCCCAAGAACAACAACAAGACAACCCAGTACAGTTCAGTTCCTTTATTAGCTTGCACCTAATAGACAGAATCTCGCCAGACTAAACCTACGCTAAAGCAACTAGTGGATATACCCTGTGAGAGTCTAGGGAGGGGCCAGCCTTATCCTCTTCGTCTTCCCACACTCTTGTTGCGGGCTGAGGAGGTGCTTGCTCTGGAATGTCTCTCCCCCCTCCTGACAACCTTGAACTTCCATTCCAGAATCTTCCCTGCTCATGCCATCCATTACAGCTTCCTCAGCTTTGACCTGAAAGGCCTAACAACAGAACTGACTCCAGGTATATTGACAAGGACCTGCCTAACTTCCCCAAAACTGGCCAGCCAATCAGATCCCTAAGATGCCTTGTAGCCCTCAACTTCCATAAAAAATCTGTGCTTTTCCATTGTTCAGGGTCCTTCTTTCTTGTAAAGCGGGCACCTCATGATCATTGCAATAAACATGGTTCTTCTCCTTGGTGTTGTGCTCCTTATTTCAGCAAATATCTACGACACATACATGGTACGCATTGGGTGTCACTCGGTTTAGATGTCCAAAGACCCAGCTTTGTAAACTGTGCATAAAGCATACCTCAGTGAAGTATTTGTCCTGCTTCACATCTTTCTCCTCAAACTAAATGTGATTAAACACTCTCTATCAGATCAGGGTGTGTAGACAGATGAAACGGGTGAAGTTAAATAGTGCTTGGTGGGGAGACGGGAACCGCCCAAACCAGTCCCTGAAGGGGACGATGGAGGAGCAAATAAGAAAAAGAGAACAGGAATAGAATAGCTTGGCTCCCTCATTCCCCCCTCCCCTCCAGCACTGAAATTTAATTCCTGCCTTGCTCAGAAACTTCAGGACAAAGTCTGATCTCCCAGAATCCTATCTGGAAATAAGTCATTTATGTCTACAAATGATTGCAGAGAGGCAAAGATGCAAAATAGAGAGCAGGAGGGCCTGGTTTCTGGCCATAATAATGGAAAGTCTCCCATACAAAACATCTATGATGATTTGGACTCTGTAACTGGATTCAAATTTCCTGAGTATAAAAAAAATAGTATAAAATTGCACATTATTCTGATTCTCTGTCTTTTCCTGATGCTATTGCTGCAGCTAAGCGTTTATTCACAGTGGGCATTTGCTCTTCAAAATGTTTTTCACCAGCCTGCTTTTAACTGAGGCTCTTCAGGCTATGTAAATGTATGGTATTTGTGAGAAACAGGTTTCCGAGCTGCCCACTTCGCCGTTGTCGTCTGCCACATATAATAAGCCTGAATCGCAAAAGGGAACAATGGCTCCTATTATTTGTCTCTAGAAAGGATAACTGCTTTGTTTTTGGTGCAGCAGCTTAAATTTGGGCTTTTAAATATATTTTACAGTCAGGCGACCACCAAGAACTTTGGGGTCATGTCTGCATCTATGTTGAAAGGGCTCTCTATGTGGCCCTTTTATACACTGCTACATGATCTCCAGCTGTAGTTTCCAGCTGCTATTTTTATTTCCCAGAATGCTTCTGATATAGAGTTGTTTTGAGCATCATAGAAAATCAGAATGGCTTCTTGGCCCCACTATAGACAGCCATGTTGAGACCTGCCACACAGTGACTATCTGTTGTAGTTTAGAAGAAATCCCTATCATTGAAGAGCTGTCCAATCCAGTCCAGTTTAAAGATAATGAACCATCACAAGGAAGAGCAGATGCCTGGAACTTGCTTATTCCTATTTAGCCCTTGAAAAACAGACTAATAATAGAGGGGTCAAAAAAGTCAATAGGCAGCCCCAATCAAAAGATGCAGGGCCCCACCTCTGCTATAGACCCTGGAATTAATGGCTGTCCCAGGGCCCCTTTTTAGCTGGCCAAGGGTAACACACAGCTAATCCTTCTCTTTCCCCAATCCAGATCATCACATCCTTCATCACCACTTTTCCATTTCTGATGTGTTGTTTTACTCTATTTTCAGGCTGACAGGAATAATATAGATTTTGATTCTTCTGTTAAATACATTTCTTTTAGAATAAAGCACAGTTTTGTTACAGTTCAGGGAAAAACTATTTTGAAGGTTTTTTTAAAAAAATGTGCATGAGTAATCCTATTCAGCATTCTGCTTGAAGAGCCCTGGAAGAAAACACACAGGTGAGAAGTAGAATCATAGAATGGAAGGGTTGAAAGGGATCTTAGAGATCATCTAGTCATGCTTGGCTGGGGAATTCTGGGAGCTGAAGTGCACACATGTTAAAGTTGCCAAGTTTGGAAAAACACTGATTTAACCCATTGTGATTTACCAGCTCAGCCAGATCCTTACACAGGTGTCGTTGTCACATGGTTTCCCCATTCTATATTTGTGCCTTTTGACTTTCCCTACTCAAACGTGGGGTTTTACATTTATTGAAATTCATCACATTGATTTCTGCCAATTTTTCCAGCTTGTCATGATCCTCCTGAATCTTGATTTTGTTCTTTAAAGTGTGTTCTGCTCCCCACGCCCCCCATCTTTGTGTCATCCACAAATCTGATAATCACAGTTTTAACCCCTCATCCAGGTCAGTTATAATTAGGTTGAACAGCATAGGCTGTAGACCCTGCAGTATGCTACTGAACACTTCCTTCCAGCTTGATGTGAAGCCATTGACATACCCTCACTGAGTATGGTTGTTCAACCAACTCTGTATCCATCTAAGGGTAGCATGGCCCAGCCTGCGTTTTGCCATCTTCTATACTTGAATTTAATGGGAGATTTTCTCAAATGCTTTGCTGTAGTCAAGGTATACTAAGTCTGTGTCAAAAAACTACTGTAGCTACTATATCAAAAAAGATACTAGTTTGATTTGTCATTATTTATTTTTGATATACCTATACGGGCTCCTGCCAAGCAATGCATTCTTTCTTCTATATGTTCAGAATCCAACTGTTTAATCATATATTCTAGTGTTTTGCTCAGTAGCACTGTCAAACTGACTCAGCATTAATTACATGTCCTCTTCCCTTCCCCACCTACTCCCCCTTTTGAAAATTGGAACATTGCTCTTCAATAATCCTCCGGCTTTAGGCCTACCTTCTGTGATATCTCAAAGATCACAGGAAGGGGCTCCAAGATGACATCCACTATCTCCTTCAGCACTTTTAGATAGAACTGGTCTAGTCCTAGACTTAAACTCATTCATAGTAGCCAGGAACTCCCTCACCATCTCTTTACTCACCTTGGATTGCTATTCCTCCTTGTGGGCCAAAGCCCAAAGGGACTTTGAAATTAGGCCAGAGACTGCATGTAATTCTAGAAAGTTGAGATCTAAGTTGCATACAGATCTTGGTTCTTGGTAACCCAACCAATAATATTTTAGTGAATTCATACCATTTTTTAAATGACAGTTTTCTCCTACATCAGTATCAAAAAATAGTTGCACATTTTGTTTAAAGCAAAACAGAAGCTCATTATTAGCACCTTTTTTTCCCAACTCCATTTCTACAGAAAAACTTCAAATATTTTTAAAAGTTCATATTAGTTCCATATTTTTCTTTTCTCTCTCCACATCCCCATCACTGCATTCCCAGCTACAACAGAACAGGGCAATATAAATACAGCTACCTCCGTGGAAATGAATTATTGACAATTTTAATACATGTTGCATAGTACATATTAATACAGAAAAATACATGTTATCAGCACAGTACTGTTGACAGTGGACTAATCCATTCCACCTGCTCAAATATTAGTGCAAATAATTATATATTTGTAATGCATCATTGCTGTCTAGTTGGAATCCATGCCAACAGAATAAATGTCTCTTTGGAGAAGCTGTTTGCCATTATGGTCACAATGCATCATATTCATACTCAAATTGACTTTGGATGGATAAGGAAGTAGATTGAGCAACTTTCAAAAATCCACTAGTATGAGATTTAGCAAGTTATTTTAATGAATTGTTTACAGTCAAAAGAATGTTACCAAAAAAAAAAAAGAAAGGCTTTCATATGGATGCCCATGTGTGCTGGCTGGTCTCAAAATATTATTGGACACACTGAATAGTGTTTAGGGTTCAAAGGCAAAGCCAGAATTTAACCCATCTCTGAGGCAGTAACTATTATTACTGCTATCCTCATTATATGCTTATACATTTGATTCTTCTTTCTTATATATACTAAAGATCAAAGTGTATTACATACAACACCTCGTAGCAAGTATATCAACTTTTTTTTAAATAACAGGGATAATTTTTATGGGGCTACAGTAGAAGGAGAGGGTTTAACCCTTTTCTTCTCAGTCATGGCACCAATAGCCCTGCACAGCCTTATTACATTTGATTCCATTTTAAATGCAAATTTAATTAAAATTTAATACAGCAAATATGTTCCCTTTCTTGTTTGTAATTACTGTAATCTTTTTTGTCTGACACATCAACAATTATAAGTTAGTAACTCTTTTTGAAGATTGCTGGGGGCTCAGACTCTATACTTCTATCCTTAACGAACAGCAGCACAAGAGGGCATGTTCCATCTGGTGCAAGAGCAGACAGGGTGGAGACTGGCAGAGAAAATTGCATGGAAAGGCAACTTGGAGTTATCCCTAGGATTGGCAGGGCAGTAGGGTTGCTAGAGACCAGCATAAAACTTCATTTGAGACAATGGTGTTCCAAGTGGAGGTGTTCCAAATTGGAAATAGTCTTCTGGTGAAAACTATCTGTCCTCTCCCCACCCCAATCCCACTCCCTCTTAAAAAAGAGAAAATATAAAAGAAATCAAAAGAAGACAAAGAAAGTGGGCAGCCTACATGAGGGTGGCTCATGATAGCCCATCTTTCACCACTACTGTATTTCCTGATTGAGATTCCATCAGAGGCAATGCACTGCAACAATGAATAGCCGATTTGACTTTTTAATCCCAACCAAACCACCATTCTGATTTATTTAGCAATTATTTTAATTGAAAAATCCAAGGAGACATCAATATCTTATTTTCTCTGCCCTGCTGCCTTTTTCCCTAGGTCTAGTTTTGCTGTTGTTAGCCATCTCGCATACCATTTGACAGAAGGACAGAGGCAATGATGAATTGCTGCAATCATCTGTCATCACGTCTACAATCACTGGCCAGTGGTATGAGAAGAAGGTGATATAGAATATTTAATTTCACTCAGACCAGTAGGACACATGGAGCCCTGTGTGATTTCAAGTAGCCATCTTGGTGGGTGACTGCAGAGGACTGTCATTCTTTTGGATGAAATGAGAAGCAACAGGGCTTCCCCTACCCAACAAAACATCTGGAATCAATTCCCATTTCCCACTGAGACACGGTCATTTTCACCCGTTTTGCTGGGAAGAAGAGAGAGACCTATTATTCCCGATTTCCTACTCAGAAGCATTTGCAGCAAAACCAGAGTGATTTTACTCTCCCTCTGAACAGTGCAGCAGTGAGCCTCTTTCTCTTCCCAGCAATAGGGAGTAAAAGCAATTTTTTAAAAAAGTCACTGTCAGTCTTACTTCTTTCATTGTATTAGCCAACCTGTGGTCTTTTTTTAAACCTGACAACTGAATATAATCTTCTTCTTCAACCTTTTAACAGCTCCAGGATTTTCAGAAAGGTGGGATGGTGATGTCATGACTGCTAGCCAGGGGCAACTTAAGTGGTTATCAGACAAGATCCAGATTCAAAGTGAAACATTGCTAAAAGTTGTACAACATTTCCCCCCCTCTTAGTGTCACCCTTGGACTGAAGAAACATGCCTGTTTGTGTTGTGAGAGAAAACAAGAAAGCTATCAAAGTATTTCAACTGTGCCCTTAAAATGTTACGGCTGCCTTCATCCTTTACGACTCCCCATCAGCCTGTTTCTAAGCATTTAAATATATCTTTCTTATTTTTCGGTCCTCCTCCAATCCCCTTCACAATATTTTCTTTTTCAAGTTGCATGGTGGAGTAGTCAAGTACTCTGCCTCCTTTCATTATTGCTATTCCTTTTGCTGTAAGGCAAATAGAATATAAATACCAAGTTGTGTTAAAAAAAAATTACAGGACTTGGAGAGGGGAGGGAGAAATCACATATGTTATTTTCTACCCTTTGGGCAATTTCCCATTTTAACCAATTGGAAGGCGTATAATTACACCCACCCCCCTCTCAGGCATTTGCTTGATTGCTGTTCATTAAATGCCAGTGTTAGAAGAAGGAGCCTTAGAAAGGCAGCACTTTTAATTCATTATCCTCAAATAAAAGGTCATTCTTTAAAATTTACTTGTCGATAGTACTTAAATTATATCAAAGTGCTACTAGAAATATTTTCCTAAATTGCATGCCATAATAGCTATAATACCTTGAAATGCACAGCAGTTTACCCCCTCCCCTCCCCACACCCAAATTTTATTTTTCAAGTAACTTGTATTGGTTCAAGTGGGGAAGGGGGCATGTAGTCTATCAATGGGCTTGTTGATCCCAACGATGGGAGAATAAAGACCACAAGGGAAAAAGAAAATGGGGAGGTGAAAAATGGGAGGAACGGTATGGGTGTTTTGTATAAGGACGTGCCTGCTGGCACCTTGAGCAAGAATACTCCACACTGTGATCTATTGATGGCGGTCCCACTTCTGCCGAGCCATAGAGAAGGTTGCCCGGTTGAAAATAGTCTTAGAGACATTTTCACTGTCTGGCTGATGGTGGAGAGAAAAGATGGAACTGGTCCCTGATCTCTGGCCATAAAGGGGGATAGCCCTCTCCCATATGTTCCCAAGCAGCCAATACTAAGAGGGCCTGTTAGAGGTTGGGTTCATGAACTGTGCTAAGCCAGTTTGTTTTAGCTGTTTGCTGAACAAGCCATGATGGCCAGTTCACCCACATGGCCAGACTATAAACAAGGACTTAGAAACTACAATGGCTGGCTTCACATAACATGCAACTAAACGAGCCACACTATGGGCTTAAAACAATGTGTGAACACAACCAGAATACTTAGCAGCAACAGGAAGAGCTACTTCCTACGTGTTGCTGGCCCTACCCTTTAACTCACAGGCTACTTGTTGAGTCAGTGCAATACACATGATATTCCGTGTAGGAAAATGCTAGCTTCAGTTCCTTGTCCACATACACAATTCCTTTGGGAAGATCACTGTTTCTCCATCCATTAACGTTACAGGGGAGGCAGTATGAGAAAGAAACAGTTCAATTACAGATCAGAATAAACCCAATTCACTACTTAGATTTTCAGTTTTGATTGTGAGAATTGCCACTTTACATTGTCTGCTCTGGGCCAGCTCCAAGAGCTGGAAGAGATGGCTTGTTAAGGGTCCCTTCTCTCAGGGAACATAATCTACAAGGACTCCATAACTGAGCTTTCTAAATGACAGCCTCCTGCACTTTAGAACAGGTTGACCCCTAATATTCAGACCACCTCCATGTGCAAAGGACTTGGTTCTTCAGGAAAGTATTTGGGGATACTGAGGATTAATTGACCTGTTAGGTGGCACAGTTAGGAATGTTATTTCTGCTTTAATGTCATTTTTGTTTGATATAAATTGCTCAGAACCATTTGGAATAGAGCAGCATACTGAATTGTAGCTAAAAGAACTTTTAAAAAGCTCTTATGCTTATTGGCTTGTAGACAAATATGACAATCCTATTAGTATTTTAAGAATGTCCTACTGGAACTTCAACATATATAGCTGAATTAGAACAGTCTTCACTAACTTAGTGCTTTCCAGATCTGATTTTAACTCCCATAATTCCCAGCCAACATAGCCATGCTGGCTGGAGATTGTTAAGACAAGGCAATCTTTATCAAAACTGTTGGAGTGAACTGAAGCAAGAATCTCCTGCTCGCTAAACATGTTCTTTCCCACTGAGCTACAACATCTTACTATCCTTATTGATTAAAAGTTAAGGTAGTAAATGACCCATCATTCTTATAGGACAAGTGATGCACGTCCAGAGATGGCAAAATGGACCCAAGCAGTAACTGGCATTATCTAAAGTACAGTGAGTAATTTGTTGGCAAGTATGGGCTACTCTAATTCTTTTCTGTGGGCAGGATTTATTAAAAGTAAATTAATTTTAAAACCATATCAATTAAACAAAACAGAACAGAATCTGCAAATAAAGCACATTTGCCAACTTGTGTCTATGCCAAGTATTTGCTTAACATTTTGAAATCTTTACAATTTGGTTAACTTCCCATTTCCCATTGCTGTACAAAGGTTTATAGTGATGTGCAAAATCATTGCTTTTAAAAGCTAAGTCTAAGACTTGGAGGTATCTGAGAGGTATGCTTGGAACCCACATCACAGCTGCAGAAAATGGCAAGCACATCTCCTCTTCTTCCAGCGTCCAAAGAATTATTTGTGCTTCTGCCATGGCCAATGAAGATAGCAACTGAACAAAGAAGGCATTTTCCCAGAATGCTTGAGAAAGCTTCGCTTAATTCTCCCTCACTGATTTATCAGTATAAATACCACCCTCAGTTAAAGAAAGATCTATAGCGCTATAAATCAGGTAGTGCTGTACTTAACTGGGCTTGGAGTCATTTAAAAGCTTGCAGGAGGATACTTCTAAAGTGAAATGTCAAGAGTAGTCTTCTCTGTTTAAAATGAATGGGGGAAGTCCTTTGGAAGACGCTGAAAATACAGGCCAAAGATCTCCTTGAGGCCAACCCAAGTGGGATTAAACAGTCCACCCCAACTGAAATACAACTTTCAGCTTTACCTTGAAGAAGATTCCTTTCTTGTCCTTACGCATAAACTCTCATTTTATTTGATTCAATCTTGCCTCTCTCTCTACAACTGTTTGGTTTATTGTACTTCAGTAACAAGGAAATCCAGACTTTTCCTGCTCCACAACTGCCCATTCATCCACCCACCACAAAATGGCAAAGGAATCTAAGTCTAATTTAGAATTACCAAGAACCCAGAATGGTATTTCTTGGCAAATTTTTCATGTACAACAATAATGATGCGCCTATAGCTATTTCCATTGGTTACTTTGCCATTTTGTTACAGAACAAAGGAAAAATTACACAGCTAAACTGGGGAGAGGGGGTTGGACACATTTCAAGGCAATTGTTTTATCTCAAACTCTGTGTACATCTGATTCTACAGCACTGAAAGTATACTTATGGGTAGGAAAAAAATGTATACTGCATATACTTACGTATAAGCCCATCTGCAGATAAGCCAATCCACATTTTTCATGGTATTTTTGTTATAAATGTGAGGCTCTGCTTAGCTGTGGATGGGCTTATATGCAAGCATACATGGGATATACAGGTACTTTAAAAAAGCAGAGGGAAAAAACCTACCGTATATACTAGCGAATAAGCCCATCCATGGGTAAGCCAAACCCCATTTTTGGAGTGTGTTTTGGCACCTAATATTCTTGGCTTATCTGTAAGTATATACAGTAATTAATTTCATGAATGAATTCATGTTGCCCCAGGTATATTTGGTCAATTATACACATTACATAATACTCTGAAAATTAAATTAGATACTACATTGATGTAAACTGAATTGTACTTAAAAGATCCTGGGTTCTCTTGTCTCTCATAAAATC
Organism: Liasis olivaceus; assembly: GCA_030867105.1. Lineage (NCBI taxonomy): Eukaryota > Metazoa > Chordata > Lepidosauria > Squamata > Pythonidae > Liasis > Liasis olivaceus. The sequence continues at coordinate 22,208,637 of CM061349.1, read as the reverse complement.
AGCTATGCCCACCTCCAAGCTTTTTAAAAATGAGGCAATGGAATTAACCATACAGCTATTCTATACATCATCCATTTCAAGAGAGGCAAGTCACTCATACAAATAAAAATGAATATAATTTCTGCAGTATTAGCCTCTTTTCATTCTGTACTGCTTTGTCATTTTCTTTTTAACATCTTCATACCACACCATGAGCATGTGACAATTTCCCTACCCTACAATATCTAAGTGTTGTGACATGGTATGACTGTTGAGTTTCTGCCCAACTTGCACAGAAATCCTATCAGCAACAGAGTAACTTTGGCTGATGTCACCCACCCTACACTCCAGTTGCTTCCTGAAGACATGTCTGATCAAGCATATATCTGTATGCTATCTCTGAGGAACTATCATTCTAAGCTCTGAGGAAAAGGAACATCCAGAACTGGAAAGCTAGATAAGACATACCATTTCACAAATGCTGAAAAATCTAAGTATTGTTTTTTCCATCCAGAACAGAAGTTAGAAGGCTCTAGTGCACTGTGTGCTTTCTGACAACCATGTTTTTCTCATGAATAGAAAACAGAAAGTGGTTTAGGAGGAACCTGATAAGATTATTTATTCCAGAAGCAAGATGAAAACAGGACAGTGGAAAAGACCAATTTAGTTATGACAGTTTGTTTGTCTGAGCAACTTCCACACCCTAATTTTCACTCAAAAGCCACCATCATGTGCTGCCTGATAAACCAAGTCCTTGTAAATGCTTGGTTTGCTTCTTCTGCATGTTCAGCTGAAGTGGCGACCAAGACGAGCAGATCTGTAGTCAAAGCGGAGCTGTACAAAGGAATGGAGAATATTCTTCTCTAGAATAGCCAGCTGCTCTCCTGAGCAGACCTGCTTCAAGTTATCTGGGGCTACAACAAGGAGGTTGCAAAGGGAATGGAGCGTGTCAAAAAGCTGCAATACCAACGCAACCTGTGACAATCAGGAAAAGCAAAGCAAAATTCAGTGTAAATATCAAAGGGTGCTTTTTAGAAAAACAAGATCAGCTTAGAGATTATTAGCAATTACTTACATATTTCCTAATGCAAGACTTTTTTGTCATCTTGCTCAGGGACACAACAAACCTGAGAGAGAGGCCATTTAATTGTGCCCATTTTACAAACATAAGACCACAGCTTACTTATGCCAGCCAGTTTAATACACATGGGCCATATCTCAGATTGCATCTGCAATAATAGCCAGTACTCACCTTGAACTCTTTGGCACACTTTCTGTATTCAGCCACATCACAGATTGCCGACATGCCACCCATGCAGCTATAGGAATATTGCTGTAGATGCTCATAAATGAGGCGATGGAAACGGACACCAAACTCCATCAGAACACTGTCCACATTCTTGCCATCCATAGAATTCCTGATCTTTTCCACTTGCTTTCTAACATAGGCACAGACTTTGGCACATGCCTGCAACATAAACAAGGATGTTAGGGAGAAAATATTCATTTCAATATGAAAGCTACAAAATGGGAGTGAGGAGCAATTGTCTCTGGGCAATACCTACGGTACCAACTTTCGTTCAACAAAAATAACTGGTATATCACTTTCAGATGATTTTTCCATGACAAATTCTCTCTATCTCTCTTGTGTTAAAAGATTTTAAGCCTTTGCAATGGATAGTTGCCTGCTTATCATAGAAAAATCTTGGTGATCCAGCCAGTACCTGAAGTAACTATATTGCAACTTATTACACACATCTATAATTGAAACTGTATTAATTTTCCAGTCAGATTGATGAACAGATCTGTGTTGCCTCAAATATCTTACCCATTATATATTTTGTTATTTACAAAACACTCTGGCTTTCTAATATGCATACAATTTTAGAAGAAATGAATCCTGCCAATATCAATGGAAAGGTAATCTCAAATACACCTGCAATCTTAACTTGGGAACAAAAAGGAATGGTTTTAATATGACTTACACAGAAACACAATCACACACATCCACCAACCTACAACCTTCAAACAAATATACTATAACTGGCTAATCATAAGGTCATTGAGGTTCTCAGAATCATTCTGTATATACTCTGTGCAATACAGAAAATGAGCTTTGAATCCCAATAAAAAATAAATTGCAACTAAAATATGCTACTTCACAATATAGGCTTTTTTTCTTTGGTCCCTTCGAGTCAGTTGTTGACTCCTGGTAACAGCCTGGACTAGTCCCGGCAGTTTTCTTGGCAATGTTTTTCAGAAGTGGTTTGCCATTGCCTCCTTCCTAGGGCTGAGAAAAAGTGACTGGCCCAAGGTCACCCAGCTGGGTCCATGCCTAAGGTGGCCCTAGAACTCATGGGCTCCCAGTTTCTAGCCTGATACCTTAACCATTTCACCAAACTGGCTGCCTTAATTTAGGCATAATTCATTTTAAATACTTTACGCCAAATATGAGAACCAATGGTATAGTAGTTTAGGTGCTGGACTAGGAGCAAAGAGACCTAGGTTCTAGTCTTCACTGAGGTATGGAAACTAGCCAGGTGACCTTGGGCTAGTAATCCCCTATCAGCACCAGGCTCTGCAACAAGCCAGCTGACAAACAAAACCATTTGTTGACCGCTTTGCTATAAGAACTAGACAAGCATGGTGGAAAAACAAGCAGGCCCCGCAACTAAGCAGGACAAATGCTAAGAAAAACAACTCTATACCTAATATACAGTACAAAATTGTACATTATCTGAATTTCTTAATAGATTTTGGATCTGATTATGGCAACATAGAGTTCTAACTCTGTCCTTTATGCTCTCAGAAAAGGGATGAGATGATTTTCACTCTTGCTTTTTGTATATGGCCCATTACAACTGAGATGTCATAAATTATTCTACAGGATGGGTGAGTGATTTGACTGCTGGTGGTAAATAAATGCTAAATCATGATGGCAAATAATGTGGCTTAGTACACAGAGGACATAGACTTCTTGCAAGAAAACTAAATTATCTGAAGAAATACAATTATTCTGAAAAAATTATTTCTATATTAACATTACACCAATGATTGAAAGTATTGAATGTACTGTATAAGGAAATACTACTGTTCTCCCCAGCTTAAATCACACAAAGAAACTGCATCAGAATTCCTAGGCAAGTGGAAGAAAACTTGACTATTAAGCGAGGCAATAAAATGTATACCCCGAGCAGAGTTAACAACTGTAGGGAGGAACACCAGCAGCAATCCAATTACTCGCTGTGCCACTTGTCACGGCCTACACTATATATAGTTACTCACGTTAGTGTACTGAATCAGAACATTATTCTCATCTTCTGGTTTGAAATCAGTCTTCTTTTGTTCAGCTGCCAAGATGTGCTTCATCTGCCCAATCATGCAATTCAGTGTCCTTCAAAGTTAAAATTCCAGGTGGTAGTTTTAGAGAGAGCATTTTGAATTTTACAAAGTTCCAACGTGATTCTCCTAAGTTGCAATGAAATGCACATGCATATCTATTTCCATGAGACTGCAGAAATGATGGAGCACTAGAGTGTTAAATTATTATTTTCATTATTTAACATTTAATATACTGCTTATGGCAAATTGATAAAAACACAATATTCAATCCTGTTCTTAATACAGCAGTACAATGATGGAAAAAAATGAAAGATAAACTAAAATATGAAATCTTCACTTGCCTATCTATGCCCATATCCAATTTCACCTCCATTTGTTCCGTGATATCCTTTTTCTTCTGAAGACATTCAGAAAGCTTAGGAGAAGAGCTGGGATAAATTAAGGGGTGGAAAGTTATTATCTACCATCTATTATAATGCACCCATCAACTGCAGACACCCTGGATTCCAAGCACTTAACTTGTGCAAGGATTTTCTAGCTCATCTCCCTTCTATTCTCACCTCTCAGAAAATAATCTTTCACATCGAAATTATGTACAGAACAATCTAACTGATGTGAAAGGGGTACTTGGGGGAGCTACTAGGGATACGGAATGCAGACAAATATAGAAAAGCATTACGTATTTTAAGAATCTAAGAAGAACCCTGCTGGATCATATCAGAGGCCTATCTATCTAGGTTCAACATTCTGTTTCTCAAAGTAGCCGACTAGAAACTTCAGGGAAGCCCACAAGTGTATCTATGGATAAAACAGCATTAGCTTTATTACTTACAGAAAATCTAAACACTAGTGTGAAGTGAGGAGAGGCAGGCTTCCGAGAGGAAGGCTAATCCTTTGCAAGGGAAACCATTGATACAGTATGACTAGACTACAGTGGTACCTCGGTTCACAAACTTAATTCGTTCCACGACTCTGGTCGCGAACCGAATTGGTCGTGAACCGAATCAAATTTTCCCATAAGGTTCAATGTAAATACGGTTAATCCATTCTGAACCATATGTATTTCTTTTTTAAACCACAAAAATATGAAACAAAGTACAGTACAGTACAGTACAGTATGAAGAGAGAGAACACTAACCTTGCTTGAGGCGACTTCTGGCGTGGAGGACAGGAAGGCGGGTGGGGAGGCGGTTATTGTTTGGAGGGAGAGTCCCCCTCCCTACAGGAAGCCACAAGCACGTGTCACAGCAGGGAAAATAGCCGCGGGTCGTGTTCGTCACCCAATGTGGAGTTCGTGAATGGAAGCAAAATTTTGCGAACGGTGCTGTTCGTGAACCGAATCGTTTGTGAACAGAAGCGTTCGTGAACCGAGGTATTACTGTACAGCTATTTAAATGATGGCTCTGCACTTTTAGTATGACTTTACTCAGGATGATTTTGACATAAGGAATATTTATGAATCAGAATGCAAATTCTACATGGCTTTTGGCATGAGGATACAATGAACAACCTACCTCACCAATGGCATCAGATGGTCATTGAACTGCTTATCAAAAAGATGAAAAATGGTATTAGCCTGGTTTACAATATCCAGGAAATAAAGATTTGCATTCTTGGCATCTGGAGAAGGAATACCTAAAAGTGAAATGAAATGTCAACAGATAAAACATTTCATTGGGACTAAGAAAAAAATCCAATTAACAGTCCATCAGGAATCCTGAATAACAATTATTTAAAAAATACAACTAAGCATGGGACAAATATATCAATCATTTTAAGGAGGATGATTTATTTTGCAAAGTTTATCTTTTAGGGATGTGCATGCTTTGAAAATGATTCAGAAAAAGGTGCTTTTGTGTAAGCCCAAAAAACACTGTGACTGTTTTCAAAGTCGACTCCCTTAAGTTAATACAACTCTTAAAGCCGCCACATCTTTTTTCAGACTCACATGGAAACCTAAAGAAAGGAATGCTGGTTTAATGAACAATACAGAGGTTCTGTCCTTTTGCTAACTCTGAAGTACATCTTCTGAATCATTTTCAAAGCATGCACAGACCTAATATTTAAACATGTTGTCTATTTGGAACCAATAAACAAACTAAGGTGGAAATAAAATATATTACAGAATTAAATAATCTTTTAAATCCTTTTAAAATATGTGGTTTTATAGTTTACTGTTGCTATTGATTTATTTCTATCAATCATCACACTTATCGACTACTTTATCCTGCAACGTAAAACAGAAATAGATAGCTTTCCACTTACCAGCCAGCCCTGTTTCCACAGCATAATCAATGTGCTCAATACACAAGAAATCCACAAGCAAAGAGAAAATCCTGAAAGCATTCTTTGGCAAGTCAGAAGGATCAGAAAGCTTTAAAAATGAAAAGCATCGACTTCAGCTTTTTTCTGGCAAGAATAGGTTACAAATCATTTGCAAGTAATTTCAGAAAGCATATTTACATGACTACATTCAAACAAGTATAATTGTGGAGGGATAAGCCAACATTCACGTATTAGATTCTTGCTAGTAATGATCCAAAATATTTTACCTCCACTTTTTGATAAAGTTTCCAGCTCTTGTATTAAACTGAACAAGTTGGAAGATATCCAATAAGCCTCAAATACTGCTTTTCTTATCAGAGTTCTAGACAATCTGTTGCACTCCTATAAAGCAACATTTCTTGCCCCTCTCTTGTTCATCTGACTCTCAAAAGAGGTATTTTGAAAGATATTAAACATTTGAAAGATATTAAAAGACAATTTAAAATGCTGGAGCGCCGAAATTCCAAGATGGCCTTTGGGGTCCAGACTGAACCTATAATAAATGGAGAGCACAGGCATATTGTGGGGGCCTTAATAATAAGCTGCAATTTCCCTCGACTTTTTTCAGGTCCTTCAATTTCCCTGAAAAGTTTTGATATATTTTTTTCATCAGTTCATGAAATAATCTGCTACTTTTTCTACTTAAAATAACTTTACAAAGAAGCTCATAAAGACAGCATAAAAACAAAGATAATAAAATTATTTTAGAAACTGAATTACAGTTAACCAATAAGGGTATATTGTTTGTTAGTTAATTCTAATATATAATACCTAGGAAGCTTTGTATTATGCACATACACACCCTATGACACCTTTCAAAAGCTTGCTTAGTTTCTTGTAATAAATTAACCACAACATCCTGGGACAAGAAAGTTTCACCATGGGTATCAATGCTTGGGCCCAAAGGCAGGTTGGTCCGCTGTCGTATTCTCTCTTTGAGGTCTTGAATGCTAAAAAAGAAATGCCCCAAACAGGATCATTTATTGAAGTCAGACTTTGCTCTGATTAATTTTTCAAATATTATCAACAACAAAATTACATATTAAATACAACAAGCAAATAACTTTCACTGGGGAAAAAAGGTTTCTTTATAAAGTGACATTCTTTGACATGTACCATCCTTTAAAAAACAGCCACTTTCTCCTGTGATCCCTCAAGATCCACAACACTGATCAAGAGCACCCTCTATGGCTGGAGACAGACAGTCATTCATAAGAAAACTCAGGATGTTATGGCAGAGTCAAACATATTCATGAGTAGATAAGCACTAAGACTGGCAGCTCCTTTAAAAACAGTATTTCAGAATTTGTGGGAACACATACAATGCACTTTTTCAATCACTAGAGCAGCTGTGCCTTTTTCCAGGCTCACATAGCTGTTTCAGAAGCCAATCCTAGTTGTGCAGGTTCCAAAACAGACTTGGTAAAAGACACAGTTCTAACAGTTCAAACAGAGATGCTGTGTATGCATTCTCTTAAATCACCACCTTTTCTATGACAAAAATGCATGGCAGGAATGTGGAAACTCCTTTCCACTGATGTATCAAGTGCTGGGCAAAATCTATATATGCAATGTGCATAAAATAGTTCATATTTTAAAAGGCTGGCATTATACTAGCTAATTCGGTAATGTATTAAGGTGTTTATTTATTTCCTATTGCCTCTTCTAAGGATTGTTAGAACAGGCAAAACAGAAAACTCCAAAGAAACTACACTGTTAACACCTGTTAGGATATTTATGGTCATATCACAGATCACTGCATATTTTCAACCTGGTTTTGTAGCTGACTTCTTCAAAGATGAAAAAAGATGGAAAGAGTACATTGTATTTTTATACCATAGAGATGTCAACTACTAAGATACCTTAGAAGATATATCCTTGTTACAAGAACTTTTAGTACTATAAGACAGAATTAGATCAGCACTGCAGTCACTAGGAAGTTGATGGAATATCTACCAAAATATGGAAGCAACAGAAAAAGAATCAGTAAAACATCTGACCAAAATATGCCAGGGAATCTGGAAAATGACACAGTGGCAACAGACTGGAATAGGTCAGTCTACATACCAATTTGAAAGGAGATTTAACAAAGTTTACACAATATCCTTAATTTACATGCTAGCAAAATAATGCTTAAGATCATCTAACACAGATTAGAGTCCTACATGGAAAGGGAAATGCCAGATGTTCAAACTGGCTTTAGAAAAGGCTGAGGAACAAGTGGCATCACTGCTAGCACACACTGGATCACTGAGAAAACCAAAAATACCAAAAAGTTAATATATGTTCCATTCATTATAGAAGGGTCTTCAGTTGCATCAACCATGTCAAGCTGTGTAATATCCTTAGGAAAATGGAAATCCCAGCACCTCTCATTGTCCTCATATGAAACCTATACTCAGGGCACAAAGCCATGGTCCAGACAGAATATGATGAAACAGAATAGCTCCAGGTCAGCAAAGGAGTGAGACAAGGCTGTATGCTCCCCTTGTTTATTCAGCCTATATGCTGAATATATACTGAAGGAAGGTGAGTGTGGTTTTAAAACTGGAGGAAGAAACATCAATAATCTGTGCTATGCTATTGATACAACTCTGATAACTGAAAATGCAAATGATCTGCAAACTCTAGTAATGAAAATCAAGGAGCACAGTGAAAAAATGGGACTAAAATTAAATATAAAAAAGACCAAACTAATAATAAGAGGCACAGCAACCAGCCTTAGAATTGACAATGGAGTGGTCAAAGTGGTGGGTAGCTTCTGCCTTTTAGCATCACCTATCAACAGAAAAAGATCCAGTAGTCAAGAAATATGCCCCAGACTACCACCTGCCAGAAAACCTTGAAAGAGATTTCAGATACTGGGATAGGTCTATACCTACAAACATCAGAATTGTGCAGGCAATTGTTTTCCCTGTGACACTCTATGGACAAGAAAGTTGAACTTTGAAGAAGCAAGATAGAAAAAGTGATGATGCTGTAGAAAGTTGGTGTTAGAGAAGATTCCCAAGTATAGAATGGATAGCCAACAAAATAAACAAATGGATCATACAAGAAATCAATACAGAGCTTTCACTCAAGGCACAGAGGGCCAGATTCATATTATCTTGCTTTGGACACATTATGTGAAGACCTAGTTCTCTTGAGAAATTTATAATGCTGGGAGAGATGAAAAAAAGGAGAAAACGAGGATGACCAGCAGTGATGCAGATGGATTCAATTACAGCAGTGACCAGCGCACAGTTGGAAGATCTGAAGGACTAGGTTAGGAACAGATCATCATTGAGAAGGTCCACGTGGCCACTAAGAATTGATACCCACATAATCAGTCAATCAGTAACTGTCATTATACAATTAAGCCAATATTAAAATAAGCATTACTCACAAATTTTAAACAAGGTATGCATACTTAAAGTTTATAAATACTGCAAATTTTACAAGTATATAAGGCAACAATAATAAGATTAAAAAGTAGTACTTACCCTCCACTTCCAATAGCTCTCTTCTGGTGGTTTTTGGAATCATAATAGCGCTGCAAAATCATGGAGCTCCTGCTTCTCAAATAACCAATTTCCACCTCAATGTAATTCTCCAAGTAGGAAACAAAGATGGATTTGATAAGCTTAGACAGGAAAGTCTGCTTATCAGTGCCCAAGTTAAACTCCATCAATTTGCTTGAAAGATTAGTAGTCCTTTATATTAAGGCCAGGAGCAAGAGGAGAAAACAATGTAGTTGCAGGAGGTAAAATACAGGTATAACATCTATAAATGTTCACTTCTTAGGGGGCACAGTAAGGAGTCAGAATGCACCTAGCCCTATTATGGAAGTAGGCAGACCTCAAGCCCATTTTACCTAGAACCCCAAGATCCACCAACTGGAGCTTAGAGCAAAAGACAAACACTTAAAATTAAAGAATTCTCAGCCCAGGAATTTGTTTTGATTATGAGAAATGAACACAGCTCATAGTCCTTTCACATAAAAACACCACAATTCCTTTCAGTAAAGTAATTGAGGGTGGGAGCGGGGGCGTCATTTTGTTGCAGCTATTGTTAAAACAACTGGAAGTCAGAAATTCTTGCTGACCTACTGGAAATCACCCAGAGATCTACCAGTAAGCAAGCATGGACCTTAACAGTTCACTGAATTAGAGATTACTAGAAAATCCCCTAGTAAGAACAAGAGATCTTTAATCAATCTTTTTATATTCCCTTACGGAATGCCAAAACCAATTCTTCCCAACTGACTTGTATTTGTCTTGAACAAGAATAGCCCATGCTATTCAAACAGTTTCCCACACCCTGGCACTCCAGCCCCAGTTGATTTAACACAAAGATTAGTACTTCATGAGCAAGGCAGGCACTCACTTTTATATGTCAGAGATGAGAGTAATAGCAGGTTTCACACATAATGTTAAGCTATAATGTACCTTGTTTCTAACTTAGTGTAACATCAAGCCCTTCCAACTACTGTTTACTTTTTGGAAACAAATAATAATTTGAACACATATTTTACTGTTGATTCATGAATCCAGGCTTTCATGTCTTTTTTCTGATGTCTGAACCCAGAACTGTTCCTGGTTTCTTTTGTACTCCACCTAACTGTTCTGGGTCAGGCAAAAGAAAATTAAGAAATGAAACCAGAAATTGGCTGGAAAATCCATGATTAATTTGATTATGTGTATAAGTAATTCCATCTCATTCCTAATTCTTAAAAAAAAACTATGGTTAAAGCAAATCCTGGCTTAGCATTATGCACAAACAGAGCCAGTGCAATCATTTTTCACTCCAGCCACCCATCTGCCACTTCTCTATAATTAGGGCTTTGGGGAGGCAGGCTGTAAAAAATAATATTTCATATATTCATATGGTGCAACCAATAAAAGGTGCTTTTTATTTCCACATTTCTTCTGACATTAACTTTGTTTTGAATGCTATAGCAATGAACACTTCTATCTTTTCCCGTTAATATCTGGCAAAGTAGAGCGCAGTTCCCAAACAACTAGACACATTACTGTATAAATTAATGCAAGAGAAGAAAAAATATTCAGCATAAAGAACAGTCCGCAATTCCAAGAATAGGTAGCATCTACAGAGAACCGCAGAAGCACGAATCAAATAAGGAGACCAGACCTGGCCTTTTACAATTTTATCCTTTAAATATTTTAAAATAGAACCAACCTTGTGTACAGTTCATAGAGACTCTGAAGATATTGTTCTGCATCTGATTTCTTATGTTCTTCTAACTGGTCTTTTATATAACTCTGTGAAATAAAGGCAAGTATTCTATTATTTATTTCCATTAAGAATACAAATGCCTAGTATATATTAAATGCAGTTTAATTCAGTTATGAAATTTCCATCACAATCAGCCCCAACATTACACTGCATCACACATTTCTGCATTGTTTAAATTTTGCCTTTTCACTGTAATCTAACCATTGTTATTCCTCTTTGTTCCACAGCCTGGGTAGGAGAGGGGAAGGACAGAAAAGGAATACTGCACAGATATCCTAATACCTTTTGCATTATTTTCACCAGATGTACAGTATGGACTTCCTATTGAACAAATCTCTCTCATTCATTACAAAAGAAATACCAACATTTTGGCATGCCGTTTAAGTACAAGAATGCAGAGTGTTGTTTGTTTGTTTGTTTGTTTATTTATTTTTACATTTATATGCTGCCAATCTCCCCCAGAGAGTGACTTTGGGTGGCTTACAAGAAGCATTAGGCTTCAGCCTTCTTACACATTCTTTTTCTGTCCCTAGGCTTATGAATATAGTTAGAAAATCCAAGAATCCAAACATATAGCAAAACATCTCCTAAGCAGAGGAATAGCAGCAAACATGATCACTATAAGCAACAATCAAAAGAAGCAGTTCTGTAGCATCTCAAGATCCCTAGATAGTTGTCTGAAGTAGCATTCTGTTTTAAATACAAAACATCCCATATTCTTCTCTTAACCCTGCCCATAAAGATCCTCTGCCATAGGCTACTATCCAAGTATAACCTGGAATCACAGATTGTGTTTGTGTAAACCATCCAAGACTGTAGGATACAACTAAAGTTTGAATCAAGAGAGAAAGTGTGCATGTGTAAAGGACCAGGCATGTACAGCCTTCTTCAATCTGATGTTTTCCAGGTATCTGGGACTTCACCTCCCATAATTCCAAGCCATCATGTCCATTATCAGACGATGTCCACATCAAATGGAGAGAAAGGTTTGGGAAAGACTGTGCACAAGCCACCAATCATACATAATGCATTCTTGCACCAAAAAAGCTTGAAATTAAGGGTGGAAAAACTGGTACAGGTAACCATACTATAAAGATATGTCATATACAAAAAAAGTTAACCATTATGTTGGCAAGTAGCTTTTTTAAAAAAATAGGAGCGCTTGTAAGTTACCTGAAGTCTGATTTCAAAGATATTCTGAATAAGTTTGGCCATTACAGTCTCTGGACTACTAAATATATCTCCAACTTGTTTGTTCACATTCTGGCACAGAATGGCTGTATCTTCAAAAATATCACTTCTCAAATAGGCACCCTGAATCACAGAAAAATTAGAAGAGAGTTTCTACATTAAAATATTTATATCTACAGATATTTTGCATAAATGTATACACAACATAATATCTAACCCAAACCCTTACCTCTTGGCACTGTTTTATATACACATCAACACAGTGGGAATAGCCCTACGAAAAAAAAGAGATTCTGCAATTTAGTTCAATGTTGATTATAGTTCATTAATGTTTAAAATTAGTAAAAACAATGGGTAGAGAATATCTAGTTTTCTGGCTTTTTCTTTTTCTTCTCAGTCTCTTGCATGACAACAGAGCTAACCAAAATAATAGCTGTTGATCATAAAGTAAAGCCTTTTATCTACCATACATGTTACTGTATTTAATTTCCCCAAATCAAGAATCTCAGCACCATTATTTCCTGAGCTGAATTCAGAATGAGAATTTTAATGTGCAATGTTCAAGATACCAAACTTTTTCACCCTGAGATATATAAGATCAGAATCAATATATACTATTAAATGTCTTTACTGCTCCTAATCCAATTTAGCCATAGCCACTGAGCTGTATTACCAACACTTACAAGCATATCCAAAATATGCTCAATTTGAGTAGCATGGAAGAAAAGTTCCACAAAGTTCCACTGAGAACCTCTGTCTATAACACCTATCAGTCTGAACTTGCAGACAAAAGTCTGACTCAAACAGTTCTCTATCAACTGCATGGATCAAAATGAGACATAGAGAAGAGATTGATTGTTAGCAAAAGTTTTTTTAGAAGGACAGTTCAAGTATCATACTGATGCTAGAAAGGAATTAACGAAGAAATAATCCAACAGTCATACTTGTAATGACAAAAAAAATACTTTTCCTAGAATTAAAATGTATTGGTTCACTAGAACACAAAGAACCAATAGGAACTAAATAATCCGATGCATTAATGGCTGCACAGTTCTACTGGAAAAAATACAGCATCTAAAAAGGTTTATTCTGAGTCCAAACTATTCATATGCTTCTATATAAACATAGTTTATATGATATCTATATCATATAAACATAATTCTACAGAGGAGCTTCTGTAAATATGCACATGCTACAGCCTTACAAACAGACTTCTTACCTTAAAGTGAAGCAAAACTGCAGTTACTTCTCTCATCCTGTAGATTTGCCCCCTTCTTTGTGCATTGGTAAACTCTTGGATTAGTTGGCACTCTAAATCATGGTACTTACCTGAGTTCAAGGAAGAAGGTGAAGAAAATAAAATGTCAGGGTTGATTAAGCAAAAGCAGTAGAATTATTTTCAAACAAATTAAATTAAAGATGCAATCTTACTTGCTATTTTAGATTTTACTTCAGAAAACCTGTGAAAGAAAGAAAGAAAGAAAGAAAGAAAGAAAGAAAGAAAGAAAGAAAGAAAGAAAGAAAGAATAAAGCTCATGCTTTAGCATTTCAATCCTCCAACCACAAGACATTTATGCAGTGTACTTTTTAGCTGCAATGCTTCTATTTTAGCTATCCAACACCAAGAATAAAGCAAAATGCTTTTAAAAAATTAATGCATGAATGCCATGATCATGTACACCATATAATTACATACTTACAAAAAATGAGATTAAGGGCCACTCCCTGTCAAGTTATACTTGGTAGCAACCAGAGATATTTGCAGCTAGCATATGAAATACAAAGAGGAACAGGTAAACCAGTGCTCAGCACAGGTTCCAAAAAAGCACCTTTCAATTACTACCTCAAACCAGAGACTCACAAGAGAAGCCAAGTGTTAGTCAATAGTGCTGAGGTTCAGGTCCCCAGCTATGCAATCCTAACAACAGCAGCTAAACTTGTCTTACTTTTGCAAATAAGTGTGAAACTATAGGCTCAGAGATACTGGTAGTAGATGCATAAGAATCGTATACATGTTTTAAAAAATCTTACTGATGTAAACTAGATTTAGCTATACTGCCTTTTCTTTTTCTTATTTATGCTTATAATTTCTTTTCCTTATTATTTCTTACTTCCTTTTTGAGCTTTGCATAATATTATTTATCCCAAAAGAACATAGTGTGATAGGTATGTATTTTAAACGCAATTTCTAGCAGTGTCACTGACATCAAACTCTCCTATTTTCCAAAGCAATGTAGTCCTCCTTTACGTCTAAATCTATCATAGGAAACATCCTGAGGTTTTACTTCTACTACCAGTCTCAGTTACACACTATAGTTTGAGGATCTGAAGGCCAGGATCCAAACAGAATGACAGAAAAGCTTCCTTAATAAACAAAAAAAATGTAATCTTCGTATAAGAAATAAATGAATCTATAAAGGAAAATAATATATCTGCAGAAGAGTAAACCCAAGTATGTGGAAAACAAATACTAAACTGCAGAAAGGATGTTGCATCCTTTCTCTTCCTCAAGCAGAGCTGTGTAAATACATGGAAAAAAGTGATAGACATAGATTTGGAAGACCAAGCTGAATTCCCTCTCCAGCCATGCTCATTGTTGGCTTTGAGTTAATCACAGTTTATAGCCCAGTTTATCTTGCAAGGTTTTGCTGAGGATACAAATTAAGATTGGACAGAGAGTGATCACGTGCAGTATTCAGCTCAGTAAACTCCAAGCACACTTGGATGAATCACATTTTCTAGATCCATTCCTCTAGGTCTCCCGGCTTGGCACAGAAATCAAAATTGCTCTGGCAACCCAGTGGAATGGGGGTTTTTTTGCTTGAACCCCATGCATCCACTCAAAATCCAACCTGTGATCCCTATGGATTTTATTGGACATATCAGCAAGCTATAATAATGTTAATAGTGTATCCTTCCGACTGTTACAGGTCTGCAGTGGGTTCACTTTTATATGTATGGTCACTTCCAAAAAGTGGTGCTGGCTGCTTATTCCTCTGATCTTTAAAATTTATGCTATAAGATTCTACAAGGCTTTATTTTATTTCATATTCTGATTAATGAAAAGCCGTGTGGGAAGTCACTGAAAATGTAGACCAAAGTATCATCAATACTCAGGTGATACATAACTGGATACAACAGAGGATCTGCCCTGTTGTGTAGTAGTTAATCTGTTCTGGAAGAGGCTGTACTCTTCTAAATAGAGACTGGCTATCTTTTTGCAACTCAAATTTCCACCTCTTAAAAAAATATTATTTGGGGCGATTGGGACCCAGGCACACAGCAGAAACAAAACAAAGTCTCATAAGTGGATGCTACCGCTTTAAGCAAGATGATTATTGAGAGGTTACTGTTCAAGATATGCTAAGCTTATTTGAAGTTTTAGCACATTTTATTTATTTGTTTTCATTTGAATTTGGTAGGAAATCACACTGCCAAATTTTGGTGGCATGATCTTCAGAGTCATAAAACGGGGCTTTAGGGACAGTTTACAGCCCACTTACAGCCTGCAGTTCACAGGTCAGATTTTCAATGTTTAAGTGTTTGTACATCCAACTCTGTCACTGGATTCTCTTGCAGCTAAGAATGCTTTTCATCAGATGCCCTAATATACCAAATAAAATGAGATGGTTTTGTCCAAGTTATCTATCCTCTGGTAACCTCCAAAAATGCATTACTGCAATGCACTATATGTGCAGCTATCTTTGAAAATGGCCCTATAGCTACAGGTAATCTAAACTAGAGGAGTATATTAAGCCAGGGCTTTTGCAGTGGGGATGCTGGATACAGAATGCCATCTCCAGAGATTCTGGCCAAAGATTACGCTGTAGCATTTTCAAATGAAGACTTTTTCTATTCCCTAAGCCAGCAGTTCTCAAAGTCAAATAAATTTTGGAGGATCCCTGAAGTCAAACAAATAAATATTTTAAAATGTCTCAGTTTTTTATTTCTAATACAGTAAATATCAATAGATATAACCCACATAAACCAAAGCTCTTTGGGCTCCTCAATCATTTTTAAGAAAAGGGTTCTGAGACCAAAATGTTTGAGCTTTTTATTCTAAAAACACTCACAATGTGTTTTTAGACCCCTGCATGGCTGTTGGTTTACCTTCATTTTATTTTTTAGTCATTTTACAATGTTTTTATATGTTTTAAGCTTACCAATAGAACCATTCAGAGAACTTCAACAACTGAGTGGTATAAAATGCATTAAACAAATATATAAACAAATAAGATTAAAAGATTTTTAAATATCTCTGATCTTTGTGAGGCCTGCCTTCAATGTTTTAAGTAAGGTTGCAATCCTATACACACCTACCTAGGAATAAACCCCACTGCATATAGTGGAGCTTACTTTTCAAGGAACAGGCAGATAATTGCACTGTAAACCAACTAATATGCTTCTACCTATGACAGAACTAACATTAAACATTAGTGGGCTATCAATATATTCTTTTAAATTCATCATACCACTGAATTTCAATTCAACTCATTTCCCCCAAAACATTAGAAGAAGAGTCAATTGAAATCCAGCTGACACAAACAGAAATCAAAGATAACTTATAGCTATTAGCCACCCTTCACCTGTCAAAAGGTAATTCCTGTGCTATCAGATGCAGTTTCTGGATAATATCAGCTGCCTCTTCAATCTATAAGGAAAAGACATAAAATTTACTGTAAGAGAGAACTATATCTGAGATCGTTTGTTCCCTGTATTCAGTATCTTCCTTAATTTGTCTGCCATCCCACTTATTTTTAAAAATCAGAAATATTTGGAGAAGTATTCCACAATGAATTTCTTTACTGAATATTTAAATAGTCCCTCAAAATCAACTTGCAACAAATTTATTTTTTAAAAAATGTCTTCCTGCCTTATTGATTTATAAAATCTATAATCATCTCCTTTCCTGCACATATAAGAGCTAAAATCTTTGTGGGACATTTCCAGCAGCTTCAGTTCCTACATAGCCTATCCTTTTTGCATAGCTGTTGCCTCATTTATTTCATTGCATGGGGGGGGGGGGGGGTTGAGAAAAATGTTTCTTTGACCCCATAGATAGTTCAGGAGTACTGCTAAAAAATTTTTTCAAGATGATACTTCCAGATCTAATACTAGAGCCAGCATGATTAAAGGAACACACTCTGTTCTGACATGCTTAACTCATTCAACCACTAATCTAGTCTAAATTTTCTTACCAATGTTTTTGGCAGCACACAATCAAACTAACAGGGCCTAAATTGCCATTTGGGGAACAGGAAGTTAATATTCTTTATGAATAAAGTCGCTCTGATCTGCTTTAATTAGGATCTGATATTGACGCAGACTCAAGAAATATGCCGCAGAATAGCACTTGGTAGAGCAGCAATAAAGGCCTTGGAAAAGATGTTCAAATGCTATGATGAGTCTATACCTACAAAGATCAGAATCATGCAAGCAATGGTATTCCCTCTGACACTCTATGGAAGCGAAAGTTGGACTTTGAAGAAGCAGGATAGGAAGAGTATTGATACTTTTGAACTTTGGTATTGGCAAAGGCTCCAGAGAATACCATGGACAGCCAGGAAAACAAACAAATGGATTATCAAACAAATCAACCCAGAGCTCTCACTCAAGGCATAAACAATCAGGCTTAAATTATCCTACTTCAGACACATTATGCAAAGATCTAGCTCTCTGGAAAAGGCTCTAATGCTGGGAAAGGTAGAAGGAAAGCGAAGAAGAGGACAACCAGCAGCAAGGTGGACGGACTCGGTCATAGTGGCGATGAGTACACCACTGGAAGACCTGAAAGACCAGGTTAGGGATAAATCATCATGGAGAAAATCAGTGTGGTCACTAGGAGCCAAAAATGACTTGATGGCACATAATCATTCAATCAATCAATGCAGACAGGGTGCTGGAGAGGTGAGAACCACTACCTGCTTCTTCAAGCCTTTTTCTTTCTGGCTGACTTAATCAGCCAGGGAGGACTGGTCCCATGGTTAAGGCAGATAGTTAACACTTCCTTGTTGGAGAGGTGTGTTCCTCCCTGTCTAAAGGAGGCAGTGATGCCCATTCTTAAAGAAACCCTCCCTTGACTTGGATCAGCTGGAAACTTTCTACCAGTCTCAGAAATACCACTGATGCCTAAAGGGATTGAGAAAGTGGTGGCCTCACAACTCCAAGACATTTGTAGAATGCTGATTATTTGGAGTTATTTCAGTCAGGCTTTTATTTGAAATACAGAACTAAAACTGTTTTGATTCCAACAGAAGATAATATGTGTAGCTCAGGGTTGAACTGTGGAGTCCTTGGGGTTCTCTGAGCTTAGTTTTTTTCTTGCAAGCATTTCATTACCTGGCTAGGTAACATCTAGCACTGAAGACGTTACCTAACCTGGTAACAAAACATTTGCAAGAAAACAACCAAGTTCAGAGAACCCCAAGGAATCCACTGTTTTGATTACTGTAATAATAACCTACACTGGGAACTTGATTTGGGAGTGTGATACTACTAGTTCTCTTGGACCTCTCAGCAGCTTTCAATATCCCCAAATACCATGAATAAAAATCCTTGTAGGATCTGACAAGGAAAGCTACACCTGCAAAATAACTGGGGTAGAGAGATCATCCAGGAGACATTTTCTTGGCTCTGCTGCATTTGGTAGGTCCCACAAATTTGTTCTAAGCTAATGTCTTGAGTCAGAAAGACAGGGATAAGGTATTGGCAACTTGGAAAGAAAACACATTTTTCTTACATTCCATTGTGCTACCTGTACTTACTCCCTTATGTAAAAGGCTGGGAATAATGGGCTTTTATTAAACCACAGTATCTGAAATAATGCCTCCTCTCATATATACTTAACCATAGCCAACTATCATTTTCCGAGGCCCTGCTCCAAGTGCCCTCCCAGGTTGAGATGTAGCAGATGGCTAGCCTGGGGTAGCATTTTTCAGTAGTTGTCCCCCAAATTTAAAATGCCCCCCAATATTCAAGTAATATCCTGGTTTGAAATTGTGAAGCCAGATTCACAAGAAAAAATTCTGACATCTGTTAGGTTTTATCAATGCACCTCAGTATTAATTGTATGCCTCAAGAAGAAATCCAAATACACACCCTGAAAATACTTATCTATACAAAGAGATTTTGTTTGAGAGATTTCTCAAGGATCATGTGGGGAAAAACATTCATTCACAAGTAGGAAGAATTAGGGCATGACATTCAGAAGAAGAACGTAAGAGATTTCTAAGGCATTCTAAAGAATTACTCTCTCAGCATTCTTCAAAGTTGCTTATGATTTTGCAAAATGAAAAAGTGACAGTACATTGAGAATTGCTGAATCAGCAGACAAATGAAGTTAATCTGCACTCAAGAACAATGGAGCTGGACAAGTTGCTCACTGGGGAGTTAAACTGTGGAAAAGTTGTAGCAAGAATTATAATTAGGGCAACTCAGTTTATCATGAGTAACCTCATTCAATCTTGCTGATGGGTCTTACCTTTTCAGGATTGGTGAAAACGTCAGACTTCAGCTCTCCATCTAGAAACTCATTAAAGTATTTCATCAGTTTGTGAGCCTCTACTAGCCGTTGCCTTGGTGTATTTACCCCCTCCAGCAGGTCACCTAGGTGACAGACTTTAGTTGCCACATAGCTGACATGCTCATCTAGTTCTTGGAAATGCTGGAAGGCAACCTGGGAGAAATAGACAAAACAATGTTTGTGTTTCCTATAATGAATAGAAATCAAGCTCTTTAATAACATTCAGAAGAAGAAAAAGCTCAGAAGCCAGTATAAGGGATGAATCATGACCCAGCCAAACTTCTCTAAAATGTGCAAACACCCACCAAAATTAAAAGCCAATTGATGAAAAATACCATATTAACTAATCTGAGTCAAATTAATTCCACTGAAATCAAGTACTTGGAATGAGTCTTAACAAAGATTGGTATATAGTTTCCATCTGAAATTTAGAATTATATCAAGCTTTCCCCCATACAAGTTAGAATTTGAATTTCATGGTTGTAAATTCGTCCATATTCCTGCAGGGCTAGTTAATGGTTGCAGTTACTTAATATGAAGTAATTAAAGTAATTGAAAAGAAATCTCTCTCTATAAGGAAATGTATAGTGATATCAAGGTAAGCTGAGTTGTCATGATCAATAAAGGACAAATACTTCTCAAATTTTGTATACAGTTAAGTATGCAGGGAACAAGAATTACTAAGTGATTACCAAAATGTGCCTAAACTGTTCCTTGATTAAATGTTAATGGAATAAAAACAACATTTTTTCATGCAACATTTAGAACAGAATCCAGCAGAAAGTTAATGTCTAAATTTTAAACCACAGCTTTACAAACCACAACAGCTGGGTTCAAAAACACATTTAAACCAAAACCAAATCAACTGCATTATAGAAAAGCACAATGTGCTATCTCAGTCATTCTGTGTGTAATTTACTAAAGTGAGTCAAAACAATGGAAGAATCTGTGCCCTTCCTGTTTACCTGATTGCTTTTCTGCAGCTCTTGAACTTTCTTGGCAAACTCCTTAGCTTCCCTTTGGACTTGTTGCTCCAATTTTTCCACCCTCCTTTGGATTCGTTCATCTAGCAACTTCAGTTCATTGATATGATTCACAAATTCTTCTTGCAATCTGATGAGGATAAACACTTTAATAAGACAGGTTTTAATATGCAAATGTTGATCCTTGATACTAACATGAGGTGTTATAGAATATAAGGCAATGTAGGGATCACTAAGACTTTACCAAATAGCACTGACAATAACCATGTTATCTTCCTCATCATCCAAAAACCCATAAATGTTAATAGCCCCTAATTTATCCCATATGTCTGTCCATATATACAATTATATGCCAAAGGAATTAATTCACTAAGCTTTTGATGTCACTTGTAGAAACTAAAATGATCTGGTCATTAGGCTGCATAAGATCCATTTGTTCTCCAATCTAGGCTTTGAAAAGAAAAACTGTTCCCTTCTAACCTCAGGGTTTTTTTAATGCTTTCTAAGCTATACTTCCCCTTCCTCCCCTGACTCTAACTATTCTGAAAATCTCTAAGGAGCTTGCTTGGGTGGAGGGGGGTTCACAGTCACAGCTGGTGTGCTTACTGGATGCTTATTTGATTCACGGAATGCTTGTTCTGTGCTAAAGATAGTTAAAGTACACATTGTATGGCTCGATTGTGCAGCTAAGTTTTACCTTTTAGGATCAAAAGCTTCCATGCCACCTCGGGAACCTCCACCAGGAGTCCTCCATGCCAAGCGTTCAATGTACTCATCTGCCACAAAGGGCTCCTAGCCATACAAAAAAAGAGATTCTTTTACAGGGAGCCACAGTTGGAAATGCAGTCTATATATTGTTCATATCTCAGTGAAAAAAAAAATTAAATTTTTTCTGCAATTAAATAATAGGATCAATGGCACTTCTGATATTTGTTCATTTAATCTAAAAACTAAGCATTTTGAAAATGATGAATATCTCATTTAAAGTTTGCACAATTAGCTTGCATAAGTAACAATTCCCAGCCTTCTACACTTCAGGACCTGTCAATAATCAGAAAGCTCTGTCTAGATCTACTCCCAATTCATTCAGCAGTGTCACTCCCTAAGGTCAAGATATTATACAGAGGACCTTTCGCACAGAATAGCTCAAAATGATACTGGATTAGACAATGGAAGGTGTCTTTTCTTTAATCCTGAATTTATCCAATTACAAGGTAATCTCAGGTAGCAGCAGTGAGAAAAACACTCTACCTCATACTTCAGGGACCTGCTCTTCATAGAATATCATATAAGGATGGTCTGCTGTGATATAAGGCAGTTTCATGCTCCACAACTTCCTCTTTTGCATTTGAAACAGCTGCCTTTTAAGTTCACAAATAAACTTGCTAGAGTACAGTATGAGTACACATATTCCAGCATCCACATTTTCCAAAAATTACCAGAGGTAAGCTTTCAAGAAGCCAACTCATCAACACTGTATTCATGACTCATTTTTTTCAACATTTTTCTTAAATACACTGTACCAGTTCTTCCACTATTGCGGCTTTCACCTTGCCACTCCCATTTTGTATCATTTACAAATCCCAACCCTGGTCATACTCATGTTCTCTATGACATTTTTTAACTGTGGGTCTTTGGGGAAGTCTTTGTGTTGGCACAATATAAAAACTATCTGGATTTTTACATTTTAAATATTTTAAATGTACAGAATGCAATAAAGTAATTAGACAGACCTACTGACAGAACACATCAACAATGACTCTATTAATTAAAATGTTTAAATATAAAATTATTACAACACTGGTATTAATTTCATTTGAGAAAAAAGACAAGCAGATTGCTTATTTTTTAAATTTAATATTAAAATCTAGTTTACTGGGAGGAGCTATATAGCTTTAAAAAAAACACACTGAGAATAACAGCCCTTTCTGAATCAAAAGTATTTTGAGACTAATCATATCTAGGTATTCCAAAGCATGATTGAACGTTTGATCTCTTATTCACCAGGCAAAGGCTGTCTGTAAATTGACTTTCATGGTGAAAACTGGTAAGTTTACATTATTTTCTTGCAGTCTAGGCAACTGTTGGACTTCCAAAGTATTCTACCAGAAGTGATATGGGAATCTGTTACACTGCAATGTTTGAAGCAAGACTACAGAACAGTAAGGTGTTTAACCTAGGTGACACTGAACATTATGTAGTATCTTTCTCCAAGTGACTCTTTTCTGGACAAAAATAGTATGGCTATATAAATTAAATACATACATACATACATACATACATACATAATGTTCTGGTAACCTCTAAATTAGAATTTTGTAATATGTAAAAGTTTCTTTGAATACTTTTCTGCAACTTTACTTACACGAAATAAAAAGTTACTGTGCTAACTGGGATTTCTGGATTTCAGCGAAAATCTCTTGCCAGCGTAAAACAGATCCAACAAATTGAAAGTCTGCCATCTACATCTTGAATTTACAAATAATCATCAGAGACCCTAATGAGGCAGATTACTAGGAAAAGGGCTTTCTCAGTTGCAATCTTCAAAAAGTAGAGCACCTTCCCCAGAAAACAATGTTATAGCAACCAATCTTTATTCATATTTAATATGTGATTTTTTTTTTAAATGCCTGGCCATTTCAACAGGTTTTACAGCATGGTTTTATCGCTTGCTATATTTTATGGATTCCCTGTTATCAGTTCTTGGCTGCTGCTTCTGGGATCTATTGTACTGTTCCCGTTGATTTTACTGTATGCCATCCTGAAATACTTTGAGCAGTCCTGTACGTAATCGTTAGCTTTTGTTATTGAGTGAGGACTATTTTAACTATGCCTTGTTGAATAACGCAAAGAGAATGGCTCACACATAATACTAAGTTAAAATGAAGAAGTCCTGAGTTAATGTGGATAGTTGCATTATATGAATTCAGCCAATGAGTTCAATGGAACTTACTTTCCAGTAAATGAGACAGAGCAGGAGGGAGGATTGTGACCTTTCAATGAAGGGACAATTATAAATTTATTAAATAAATATTCTGGAGATAGATTTTGACTTGTCCATGTTTTGGCACGAGCAAAGATTGTAGATTCATTTTGAACGGAGACTTCGTTGTCTAAGGCCCCCAGGGCATGCCTCCTTCCTTCTTCTTCATATACCCTACTAACACCATTCTGACCCTAACTTTATAGAGATGCTCACTCCATTTCACAGCTTATATTTTTTTCATGGAAGCAAGCAAGGTCAGAAAAATGATGCTCCAAGTAAATCTGTTCCTAAAGCAATTTTGAAGCCCACTTTGCTCCTGTTACATGCCCAGAGAAGTTTGTATTGCCACTTTCTTTCCAAAGCACAATGCTGTGCTTTGAACAATTGCAGTTTAAGACAATCCTGAAAAGTGAATTCCCATCTTCATACCACCTGAACATTTGCTGCAAATCCAGCTGTTAAGAAAATAGGAGTCTTACCAAGAAAAGAAATGGCAACCTTATAAGACCTTTAATTTAAATATTAATCGTTCTGTTACTCCTTTAGTAGCTGTGATTTTAATTCTCAGTTCCAAGCGCCACAGCTATGGATAGCTAGAATGTTCTGATTCTGTCACAGAATCAGAGTAGCTGATAGAGATGGAGTATTTAATTATCAACAAGCTTTTCCCCTTTTAAGAACGCCAATTGTAAACAAAATGGAGTTTTGCAAGGGGCAACAAAATTCTAGGCAGTTTAATTAAAAACAAGAATATTACTGTTAAATTTGTCTATCTTCCCAGACAGCATGACTGTAATGAACGCAACTGAAAGAAGCATATATTCCACCCACCATTCTACACCTTTAAAATCTTGTACTGCCTATCTTTCCCCACTCACTCTCATTCTGAATTTTATTACAAATCATCATTCTTTTACAAAATAATCTTGCCTTGAACAGCTGCATGACAAGTTTGCATACAATTTATTTATTTCAAATACTTTTATGCTGCTTCAATAGTCAGATTCTAAGTGGTTTACAAACAATATACAATATATAACAATACAGTAAACAACAAAAATACCCAAAATATCAATATATCTAAAATAAGATACAATCAGCAATTATAGTATTACTACTATGACACCATGATACTTGCATCATCAAGTAACAAATTCATCCCAAGCTCAAATATCTCTACCAATTTTTGCTTCAGTGCCCAAACATGTACTAAAAAAGCCATGTTTTTAAAAGCTTCCCTTAATATTAGTCATGAGGGTGCATTTCTTTTACCTGGTGGAGGGAGTTCTACAGGAGTGGAGCTCCTGCGTAGAGTGTTCACCTGTAGGTCCCTTTTTGTTACACCTCTCAAGGAGTGAGGACTCTACAAGCATGTGACATCTGAAACCCAAGTAGTCTCAGGCAGGGGCACTTCATCCTCACTCATCCAGAATTCAGTAATGCATGCCATGTCTACCCTTTCTTCCTCAATCAAGTCAGGCCTAGCATTTTACAGCATCAACCTGAGACTAGGGTCCCCAGCAATCCAGCTGCCTAATTCTCAAGTGTGGAAGGCTGGAAGAGGAGATTGGTCTCAAATTTCCCAATCCCTCACCCCTGCAATGGCTTGTCCCATCTCATGCAATACCTCTCTCTGATTATCACTATCATGATCCTCTTCTTCTGGCATCTCTTCACTTCTCCTTCACCCTAATCACACTAGAGACTGTATGTCAGCATTAAGGTCCTCTCCTAGAACCTCCAGTAACTCCTTCTATTACCTCCCACTCTTCTGCAAATCCACCCTTCTCATCTCTTTCCTATCCTCCCATTTGCTCCTTCACTCCTGGGCAGCAGTTAAGTCACTGCCTACACTTCCTTTTCATTTGCTCCACTTTCACCTGGGCAGTAGTTAGTGACTGCCCATGCTTCCAGTCACCCTGTCCTCTCCCCCAGAGGTCTTCTACCTCCATCCTATTACCAATCAAAACCAGATTCTTCACTCACTAACCACTCCAACTTATCCTTCCTCCTACTCACTCTCCATTCACCTCTCTGCAAGTGGCTACTTCTCTCCCCCACCTGTCATGTTCTTAACGAGGGGGGGTCTATCTTCACCCATTCCTACTCACTTCTTTGTCTCCCACACTCCCCTCCCCAATCCGCCTCTCGCTTTTCTTGATTTTCCCCACTTTGATTTCTAGTCTTCTCTCCCACCCTTCCCCCACCGACCTTCCTCGGCCAACACTTCCTAAGCAACTGGGTCTCGGTTCTCTTGTCTCCCAAACCCTCCGATCAAACCTATCCCCCTCCGCCCCAACCGCTCGCTCGGACTCAGGCAGTGCGCCCGTCGGTCCCCCCTCCTTCAAGGGAACCAAGCTCTGCTCCCCAAATACTCGTCCGTTTCAACTTCCCCCGCTCTTCACCCCCCATCTTCTGCCTCCGCTTCGCTTCTCTTTCCTCCGGGCCTCTTCGGCTCCGAGCCGCTCCCATCCACGTCTCTCTCCCCTCCTGCCCATTGTGCCACGTCCCGTTCATCTCAGCTCTCCTCTCTAAACCGTTCTTTGGAGTCTGATGGCGGCCTGTCTGGGCTTCCGCCTTCTCTTCCGGTCTCAAGTCAACCATCCATCGATCTCCAGTGGCTGCTGGAATGGGGACCGCGATCCTCGCCGATTCATCGTCCGGGCAGCTGAGGCTTTTGTGGGCCGGTGGAAAGCGACCGCCTGCCTTTCCCCGCCCCGGCCGCTCGCGCTTGTCCACTGCAGCCCGACTCCGCGACCTCCGTGCTCGTCCCTCCAGCCTCGCTTGAGTCTCGTCCTGCCTCTTCGGTTTCCACCGTTTCTCTCCCATCACCTTCAATTCACACAGTATCATTCCCTTTCTCGCCCTCCGTCCTTCCAGTCCCCAAGGCAGCTCGTTCTTGCACCCTCGGAAGACACTTTCCCTCCTTTTCCAGCAAAGGCACATCTCCCCCCTTCCTTTCCTCTCCTGAGCCCCTTGACAGACCGTCGCCCCACCAACTCCCCCCTCAGCCTTACATCTCCTGGCAGCGCCAGCAGCCCAGAGAAAGAGCAATTAAATAGGCGGGGGGGGCACCCTCCCCATTGAAAAGGGTCCATACACACACGCGCGCGTGTACAGGGTTTGGCTCTCCCGTGACAACTTTCCCCCACACGCGGCTGACTCGCCCCCGCCCTCCTTCAGAGGCAGCCACTCCCGCCACCTGCCCCGGGCGGGGGCCGCCAGGTACTCTCGCGGGGCGGCCTCTGCAGTCTCTCCCCCAGCGAGGGTCCTCTTCCCGGCAGCAGAAGGGAAAACGTGGGTGGGCGCCCCATGCCCCGCCAACCTTTACCTCGAAGAGCTCGGGCGTGACCGCGGCCAGGGCGCCCCCGTCGCTGTCTCTCTCCCGAACCCGTCCCCTCAGGCCGGGCGCCCGGCGCCCAGCCCAGGCCTCCTCCATTGTCTCTCCCCGCAGCGAGATTGCTCGAGCTGCGGCGTTCGCCGCTCCAGCGGCGGCGGCGGCAACTTCCAACTCCTCCTCCTCCTCCTCCTCCTCCTTCGGAAACCAACCATAGGCCCCTCAGGCGGCCGCCGGTGCTGCTCCGGCTCAAAGCCGCGGTGAGGCCTGGAAGGTGGCTCCGCCCAGGCGCCTCAGTCAGCTGCCGTCGCCGCCACCGCTGCTGTCTCCTCGGCCCTCTGGTGCAAGCGCTCTCCGCTCCTTTCGGGGGAAAGGAGAGGCCCGGCGAAGAGGTCGGCGTTGGGGTTGGAAGTCTCTTCAGACCATCGCCCGGAGGAGGGACGGATGGCGGAGGCGTTTCTGGTTGAGGGGGGAATGAGTTATAGCGGAAGGAGGCAACGTGCGTTGTAAACTGCTTGGTGCAGTTGAGGCCTGTTGTTTTGAGGGGGTTTAAAGGAGGCGATTCCCTGTTATGAAGGAAGGCCCTTTCGGAGCAAGGACTCTGCTATTTAGGGGGGATGCCTTAGGAATTTGGGGGCAGAGTGCAGCTCCTTGGTTTATGAGGATGTCTTTTATAAAGAGGGAGGGGAGAGACTCTGTTCTGCAAGAAAGTCTGGCTTTCCAGCGTGGAGAGAAGCCTCTCAGTGGAATAATACACTAGTGTACCTGGAAGTGTAGCTGGGCTTCTTCCTAATTTGCAGGTTGTCTCTCTGCCTGCCATAAGGGTCAGGGTGGGGTGTGGATCCTCTTTCTAGAGCTGGGATGTCCAAACTGGGAAGCCCTGCTTTGGCACAAGGAGCTGCTGACCTACAAAACTGGGGTGTTGGGGTGTAACTCCATACAGGTAGAGAATGGGCTGGGTCTAATTTGGGTTGAGCGGGCCTTGTTTTCTTTTGAAAACTTACTGTCCAATACACTAAGTCTTCCCTAATCTGTCTCCCTTAGATTTTTGCATGGAATGTAATTAATGAGAGAAATGTGTCCTAATAAGTGCACAGCTGGTGTGATTGTGGAAAGGGAGTTTGGAGGAGAATAAGAGAATCCAATCCTCCCACGCAGAAGCAAGTAGCAGCACTGGAAATGAGAAGGAAGGATTTATGAGCCACACTCAAACAATGCCTACAACTGGAAGCTTCTTGGCAATAAGGCTATCATGGACAAGGTGATCTTGCAGTCTGCTAACTAAATGTGATGGCTCTGAGAGGACTGTGGCTCATCAATCATGAGCAAGGGGTGCAAAGCACCGTGCTGTTTTCCAGGTAATATAGTGTATTTGTCTGGTCCAAGCCTATATAATAAATATATATTTCTTTTTCTGCAAGGATTGGCACCCTATGCCAATTTTTCTACCTTTTCTGTCTGTATTGTGAAGCAAAACTCACATGAATTAAGCCAATGCATAATGAGCATCCAGCAGTCTTTAGGAGTGAATCCATAATTTAGCAGAGCGTATGCTTACATACAGATAGTCCCAGGTTCAGTCTTTGACATCCCTAGCTTTGGTGTCTCAAGCAAGTAATGAAAATGAACTGCCTGCTACTACATAGAGAGATCTGTGAAGTCCTTGGGGTTCTCTGAGCTTGGTTCTTTTCTTGCAAACTTTTCATTACCCGGCTAGGTAACATCCTCAGTGCTAAAATGGGATGGGGTTTGCTCTCTATTTATGTGCTGTGGCCTGCCTTGCCAGTGCTGGTAGGGGTGGGGGTTTTGTTTTGCTCCTCTGGTAGTTCTGGTGGCACACAATCAAGCAGTAAACATATGCTAATCAAAGAACTGAAGATGTTACCTAGCTGGGTAATGAAATGTTTGCAAGAAAAGAACCAAGCTCAGAGAACCCCAAGGACTCCACAGTTCAACCCTGAGCTACACATATTCACCTCTATTGAGAGAGAGAGATCTCAGAATATACAAGCTTAAGCTAAGTGGACAAAACGACCAGCAATTATACAACTTCTTTCCTACCTAGCCTTGTACAATCCAAATTTACTTTGGATTGCAAATACAAGATAAGGTTTGTATTGTATTTAGGTTGCTGCTTTTAAATGCCAGATCAGTCTGTAATAAGGTGCTCCTTATTGCCAAGTTGATTATCACAGAGAAGGCTGAGCTGGCATGTGTCACCGAGACATGGCTGGGACCAGAGGGAGGGGTTCCTCTCTCAGAAATGTGCCTGGCCAGTTTTCAAGTGTAGCATCAGCCTAGACTTCAGGGCGATGTGTGTGTGTGTGTGTGGTTGGTGTTATCCAAGAATCTCTGATGGCTACCAGGGGCATAGCTCCACAAGTGCCCAGTTGTGAGACCCTTTTTGGCTCTAGGGACCAGCTGGGATTGCTGCTAGTATACCAGCCTCCCTGCTGCATAGCAGCCTCCCTGCCTGAGCTCCTAGACCTCACTGGAGGATTGGTGGTGGAGTTTCCCAGGCATATGGTTCCTGAGGACTTCAACCTGCCTTCCCTGGGAGTGGGGTCAGAGGCAGCTCAGGAGTTCATGAAAACCATGAATTTTATGGGCCTGTGCCAAGTCATCCAGGGCCCAACTAGGAATAGCAGTCACATACCTGATTTGGTGTTCTTGTTGGAGCAGTGCCTGTGTGGTTTGGAATTGGTGGACCTATCTCTGGTCCCCTTGTCATGGTCAGATCATGCTTTGGTGGCTATGAGCTGCTCTAGAGCCGTGCCTCTCCACAGGGAGGCAGGACCTATTAGATTGGTCCACCCTCAGCAACTGATGGACCCTGATGGGTTTCAGAGGGAGCTGGGGGTTATAACTGAGGAACTGCTGCATAGTCCTGCTGAGACCCTAGTTGCCACCTGAAATAGGAGGGCGACTGTGGCTTTGGACAGGATTGCGCCCATGTGACCTCTCCTGACCTGTGGACCTCATTGTGCCCCATGGTATATGGAGGAATTGAAAGGGATGAAATGGATCAAGAGACGTCTAGAGTGTCACTGGCAGAAGATGAAGAACGAACTTGACCAAACACAGGTAAGAGCTGTTATTAAAGCCTTCTTCATGGCGATTTGTGTGGCAAAGGGGAAGTACTTCTCTGCACTAATTGCAGCTGCAGACAATCGCCCAGCGGCCATCTTTAAGGTGACCCAATTCCTTATGGGGAAGGAGGACTCAGAGGTCTACCTGCCAGGGCACACTGAAGAATTTGCTGATTTTTTGGAAGATAAAATCACTCAGATTTGTTCCCAGTTAGATGTCAGCATGGATGCTGGTCTGGTGGAGATGCCTGGGGTAGGTTTTGCCCAGTTATCTGGGAATGGTTTGACCCTGTTGCTCCTGTGGAAGTGGACAGGGTCCTAAGGAATGTGTGAGCACGGCCACCTGTGTTTTAAATCCATGTCCCTCCTGGTTGGTGAAAGCCTCCCAGGAGGTAATGTGTGGATGGTACTGGCAGTGATTAATGCATATCTGGAGGAGGGGGTGGTGCCCCAGCCTTTTAAAGCAGCTGTGGTTCGCCCCCTTCTTAAGAAGCCATTGCTAGATCCCACCCTTTCTATATGAGCCATTATCTCTATAGAACATATTATGATATTGCAGGCTTATTTTCAGCTTGTACTGGAGATGGGTTGAGACTATCAATTTCTAGAACAAATGGGTCATTCAACCTTAACCCAGTGGAGTAGAATTGCTATTCTATTCTCTAATAAAGATTGGAGAAAAGGCCAGAATAAGTAAGGTTCTACATCTGAGCTGCAAAAACCTGGTAACCACTAGGTGGCAGTAAAGAGATATAGAAACGTGTGTCCTGAAAAAAGTTTGATTAAAGGGGAAGAATTCACACCATTGCAGAATGGAAAACCCTGTTTATGTCTAAACAAGAATATACTCTGCGACCCACAAGCCTCTGCTTCTTTCATGTGAACGTTGCAAGAGTTGAAATGAAAAACCTAAAGACAGACCATATACTGTTTCTGAAAAATCTGTACACAAACTGTGATGGTGATTGTTTAGGTATAGCGGTAATTGTGGTCTGCAGTATAGACTCAGGAACACTTCAGGCATCCTTAAGCCAAACTAGGAATTAGAAACAACAAATAAAACTCTTCCACCATGCCAAGTTCAAATACCAACTCCACATAATACCAATTATCCCCTTTTGTTCATTTCTACTATACTTTAAAGTTGCACTGTCAACTTGACATTTTTGAATTAAATTAATTTTGAAAAAAAAGTCTTGCTTCTGACAGAGGAGTCTTTTAGAAATAATTATTGTACAACATACTAGTTAACCCCATTTGTTAAGAAATATGTTTTTCTGCTCTCCTGGTGATATTACAAGTGTTTGATATTTCTTTCACACTGAATAATGAAACAACTATAGGGCTGTAGTCAGTAAGGAGAGATACCAGTGCAGCCAATGATAATTAACCATTCTGAACAGAGAAGTACAAATCATTGTTTCTCAAATTGACTGGCAAATGATGCAAGCATTGCGTCTTTATGATTAGCATATCTTGTTGGTAGCAGAACTATGAACAGTCAAGTGTTTAGGTTCCTCAGTTAGGATAAGGGAGGCACCTCAGCAATCACTAAAGGAGATATAGTTGGGGATATGAGTGCTTGTTCATGTGAAAGCGAGTTGAATGCATGAATGTCAGAACATAAGGGAAGTGTAAAACAGCTCATTGTGTCACTCTGCATGAAATGCTTGCCTTTTATATGAAAATATGTTGGAGAGAGTTTATGATTTGGAACAGGACCGTAGCGAATTAACTCCAGCATCAACCTAATCTAGTTCAAGTTTTATGCCATGTAGAATAATAACTGATGTGAAATGATCTTCAGTACCTGATTCCAGATTTGGGCAAACAAGAAGACTTAGCACTGAATGTTAATGTTTCTGCTGTACTTCTATTTCCACATTGCAGGCGTTACCCCACAGTTGAAAAGCGAGCAAAATTTTTCAATGGGTCAAGTTATGTGCCAGTACCAGAAGATGGTCCTTTCCTTAAAGCACTACTTTTTGAATTGAGGCTGACAGATGAAGGTCAACACTTTTTGGAGCGTAGAGATGGCTGTTCCAGAATCAACAAGACTTCAGTCTATACACTACAGGTTGAAAGGAGGGACCTCTGGCCTGTGGTGGCTTTCCAGAAGAGTGGGTTGATTTATGTTGGCCTCCCATTAGTTGAGCAGTCCATCATGCCACGACCACCTCTCTTCAGTATCAGTGGAATCTCTCAGGCTTTTGACTTCTTGTCAGGGCTCCTGGCATTTATGAACTCTAGTCAGAAGGGTGAAGCAGAGAAGAGTGCCAAAATTGGCCAACTGCCAAGTTTGATTATGCAGGCCTGTCCTCTGGGCACTCCACTAGATGCAAATTTAAATGGCTTATTGGAAAACAGTCACATTGCTCTAAATAGTCATACTCAGAAACCACCAGCTTGGAGAAGCAACACGTACAAGGGAAAGCCTCAAGTTAATATCTGTATCATTGAAAAAGTCAAATCTGTCCAGTATGACCAAAGGGATGTGGCAGACATGTGGCAAGTTTATGGAAGTGTAACATGCAAGGTAAGATGATTCCTAGTGCAAATCTCTATAACCTATTTGACACATGGATGCACCTGGAAGAACAACTGTTCAGCTCAACTTGGTGTGTAGAGAAGCTGAACTTAATATTTTTAATGCTTCAGGGTGCCAAAGGAAAGATACTGCTTTTTTTAGACTAGATTCATTCTGGTAAATTAAACCAGAATGAAAATCTCACTTTACAGTTATGCTCTTGCATATCTTGCTCCTAGCTTTGCTCATTTAAATAAGAACACAAGCTGCTATTAACGTTTTTATCATTTCTATATTGATTTTTGGTTTGTTTATCAGGTTTATGTATTTCAGTATACAGTGTTCCACATGCAATCCTTATGTATCCTCATAATAGCCTCATGAAATTGGTCAAACTGAGAATCAATGACCCAGACATCACACCATATCATATATTGCTATAACTTGACGTGGAGGAGTTGAAGAGATTGAAAACAAAAGCACTAAACTGCTCTAAATCATGATTTGCCTGTGTACATTTGGAAGTCCAAACGAATTTCAATTCTAAACTGTGGTTAATTTAAATCATGTTTCAGTATGGTGTTTGATTGGAGTAGTAGCACTGACAGCATAATCCAATGAGTGCTTACTCCAAAATATATGCCACTCTTTCCAGTGTGGCTTATACTTGCTCACATTTTTTTAAGACTGCAACTTGAGTATATTTCACAACTAAATAGTGATTTGAACCTTTATCTTCTAGGTTAAAAAAATGAGTAGTTTACAGTGTAAATGACAAAGTCTAGGTTGGGAACCAAATTTAGATGTTATCTATTTACATATGCAGTAGGTAAAATGCTATACTAAATCAATACTTTTACAATACAAAAAAAGCTAAAACAGTATAATAAAGAGGAGTCATAATCCTATGCTATAACATGTATGTTGGATTGTGAAAGTCACTTACCATCAACTTCTGTTAAAAGGATCTATAGACCATAGCGAAAACAAATCTCTTGCTTGGGATTTTGAAGGCTGTTGCTCATCAGAGTAGATTATTGTGGTGGATTTAATCATTATACTTTGTATAAGGCAACATTTAGAGAATTGAGGATTGTAATGAATTTATTTTAAACATCAGTTCTGGTATTTGTTGTGCTTGTATTTTGTAATGAAATAGTTAAAAGACCCAGACTCTTCTGATCTGGAAACCAGACTTGGAACTAAAAAAATATGATATAAAACTAAGGTTTATCTTAGCTACAGAAATTATGTTTGCCCACTCTTTACCCTAAGCTAGAGAAAAGTTGAGATTTCCTCTTGCCAGAAGATAGCACATGATTTACTGTAGGAAGAGTATGTAAATTAGGTTGTTCACCAGTGAGTTTCCATTCTCTTGTGTTTTTCTCTTTGAAGTGTGACATAGAAGGCACTACTCCCAATGTGACTGTTGGCCTAAACCTCCCTGCCAATGGTTCTCCTCTCCAGGATATTTTGGTCCACCCCTGTGTAACATCCCTCGATTCTGCTGTTCTGACCTCCAGTAGTGTTGATGTAATGGATGACTCAGCTTTCAGTGGACCTTACAAATTCCCTCTAATACCGCCTTCAGATCTGTTTAATCTGTGCTTTTACACTTCCCAGGT
Organism: Liasis olivaceus; assembly: GCA_030867105.1. Taxonomy (NCBI): domain Eukaryota; kingdom Metazoa; phylum Chordata; class Lepidosauria; order Squamata; family Pythonidae; genus Liasis; species Liasis olivaceus. The sequence continues at coordinate 22,174,496 of CM061349.1, read as the reverse complement.
AAGGTTTCAACATGTGTAATGAAGCAGTCAGTAACAACATCATCAAGTGCTTTCCAAAGTCAGTAACTATGAAACATCTGATAATGGCTCCTATCTTGAACTGGAAAGAAGAACAGGTGATAGGACAAACAGCTTGGCTAGAATTGTTAAGGATATTGAAGTAACAATGCCCATCTATTTAAATATATTATGAAAAAATGCCTTAAATTGAACTTTTAATGGAAACTGTTTTTACATGTGAGTTCATTTTTACCTAATTTTCATGTCTGGAAGGCAAGGCAGCTGCAATATCTTCCTTGGTAATAGCTTGGCTTCTCAACATGACAGATGATCCCTTCTCAACTATGTGATTCTGAAAGGAATTTTCAAGTTAGCAGTGGCCCTCCAGCTCATTACATGCTTTGTGTGGTGTTAGGAGAGCTTTTGGCCTTCATCCTAGAAATATTTCCAGCACCCTGCTGATCAGTGGTTTAGAGAATCTAGCTTGCAAATGAGTTGTTAATTCCTATTTTCCATTAGAATTAAGCACTCTCTGCCTAATTATCTTACTGTTTAGCAATCACAGAGTTTATATCTGACATCTGGAAGCTGTCATCCCATTTTAATTTATTTTATTTTATTTTAAATGTGCACCCTTATCACATACTCCCAAAGAAGCCTAAGGGTAGCTTTACAACATGCTAAAAATGGAAACTAACAATTTATAAAATACATAAAATGATTTTAATTTAGAAATATAACAAATTCAGCTATTTATCTCTGTGCATCCCAACCAGGTACCTGTTCCACCTATTTTGGGATTTTATCAACTGAAAGAAGAAGAATCACAGTGGAAGTTCACAATTCACCTGAAACTTCATGAGAGTATGAAAAACACTTTTGAATACTGCAAAGCTTGTGTTCCCTTTTTTAACCGGTAAGAATAATCCTCCTTCCCTCCCTCCCTCAAATCAGCAAAACAAAGACCTCTTCATAGAATAGAGATTATTGTTTGGGGAATGCTTGAAAAATCTCCATTTATAAAACTGATTTTTTTTTTTTTTTTTGGTCAGAGTAGCTGAGTGTGTTGGTACTTCAACAAAGTAGGAGGCATTTTATTGGTCTGCCCCAGGCTTCTGATAGACCCTGTTGGGTTTTTAGAGGGTGCTTGGGAAGGTTTCTGAGGATCTACCATAGTTCTACTCAGGCCTTAGTTTCCTCTTGGACTGAGAGGGTGGCTGGAGCCTTGGATCAGATTGCACCTTGTGGCAACTCCCTGCATGTGGAAGCCGGTTTTCAGAGGTGCTCTGGGAGGTGAAGCAGCAGAGCACCACTGGAGGAGGGTGAAGGACAAGTCTGATTGAACACAGATAACAGCCTTTATTAAGGATGACATCATGAGAATAAGAGTGGCAAAACGGAGGTATTCTTCCTCTCATTTTGCATCTGCAGATTGTCACCCCATGGCCCTGTTAAAGGTAACCTGCTCTCTTTGTGGGAGAGATGGTTCAGAAAATCTGTGGGCTGCTGTGAAGGGCTGCTGTGAAGATTTTTTCAAAGCATCTGTCAAATAAAATCACTTGGATTCACTCTGAGCTGGACTCCAGCTGTTAAGTTGCTCAGTCATGTGGTTATCTGGGAAGATTTTAAGCCTATTTGTCCTGAGGAAGTAGACTGGCTCCTTGGAACTGAGAATGTAAACTCAGCAGATCCCTACTTGGTTGGTTAAGACATTCTGGAAGATGACGAGTGGTTGGGTCTGGATAGTGGTGAATTCATTCTTGAGTGAAGGAGTGAATCTGCCTGCACAGTGGTCCATCACTTCCTCAAGAAGCCATTCCTTGACCCATTGGTGCTGGATAATTTCTGAGATGTCTCCCATCTTCCCTTTTGGAGAAATGTTGTTGAAAAGGTGGTCAGTCAGAAGCTTCAGAGGGCTCTAGAGGAAACAGATTGTCTGGATCCCTTTCAGTTGGCTTTCAGGTCTGAGCACAGTATAGAGATTACATTGATTGTGCCTGTGGATGACCAGTGATGGAACCAGAATGGGGGTGGTGCATATATTCTGGCCCTCCTTAATCTCTCAATGGTCTTTAATACCATCAATCATGGTATCTTTGTGTACAGACTCGGGATTACGAGCAGGAAGCATGGGTTGCAGTGGTTTTCCTTCGTCCAGTGCGGTTCTGGTCAGTGTTGATGGGGGGAGAGTTCTAGCCCTTGACCCTTGCTTTGTGGTGTACCCCAGGACTCAATTCCATCCCCACTCCTTTTTAATGTCTACATGAGGCAGCTGGATGAGGTCATCTGTCAGTGTGGAATGAGGTATTAGTATGCTGATTATAGCCAATTATACATCTCAGCCCCTGATCGCCCCTGGATGCCTGAGTGATGTTATCAAGGTTCTGACTCAGCATCTGGAAGCTGTAAGGATCTAGATGGAGAGGAACATACTCAAACCCAACCCTAGCAAGACTGAGTGGCTATGGATTCTGAGCCCCTGTGAAAGATTTTACACCTTTAGCAACAACAAATACAAACCGACACAGCATGCAATGTGGGGGTTCTCCTAAGAGCAGATGGAAGCTATGGCTTGGAGAGCCTTTGCACAAATTCATCTTATGTGCCAGTTGTGCCCTGCCCTGAATGGAGAGGCCCTACTCATGGTCACACATGCCTTGGTCATTTCTTATTTGGAATACTGCAATGCACTTTACATGTGGCTGCCCTTAAAAACTACCCTAAAGCAACAGCTGGTCCAGAATCCAGTGATGCAGATAGTTATGGGTTCACCTCAGTATGTAATAGCTTTGTGAGTTGCATTGATTGCCAGTGGGCTTCCAGGTGCAATTTAAGGAGCTAGTTATCATCTTCAAAGCACTTCATGACACAGTGCCTGGTTATTTACAGGACTGCCTGTCTCTGATTACTTCTGACCCTCTAACAAGGTTGGGGTACTCCATGTCCTGCCTTTTAAATGTGTCATCTTATGGGACTCAGAATATGTGTCTTTTCTGCCACCGCACCTATCCTACAAGTACTCCCCCCCTGCCCCCCAAGATCCAGATGGCCCCAAGCCTGGCTGGCATTGGTCAGGAGAATTTATGATCCTGTCTGGTATGATTGTCTTATTGAATTGCCTTCAGCAGACTTTGTTGTTTAAATGTTATTATTTTATGATTGTTTACTTCTAGTGTTTTGTTGCTTTAACTGAATACCACGAGTCTTTTCAAGAGGGCGGCTATAAAAATTGGCAAAATTAATTAATTAATTAATATCTGCAAGCTGAGCTCAGTGTGAATGATGGCTAGGTGGCATCCCCTAACCAAACCTGGCAGATGATGAGAAGCTAAGCAGGCCTGGTCCCATTTAGTACTTGGTTGAAGGTCTGCTAGGATGGCTACCATTGTAGACTACACTGGGAAGTAAAAATACCCAAGAAGAAGGCAGTGGCAAACTGTTTCCATTTAGTACCAAGAAAACTCCATTGATCTGTCCATGAAATCACCATTTTGCAAAGGATATTACCTAGGAACTCAGCTCAGTGTGAGTAATGGCCAACAAGCAGTCATGCATATAGGTAATCCTCACCAACCATTAGTTCAGCAACCCAAAGTTACAATGGTGCTGAAAAAATAACTTTTACAGACCATTTATGACCTTTGCAGTGTCCCTCAGTCACGTGATCACCATGCCTGACCCGTGGTTTTGTTTTGTTTTTTCCTTTTTCCCCCCCTTGCAGAGCAGAGCGATTGGGCAAAAGGGTTTGCAAGAAAGTAAGCTGTTTACAGCTTACAGTACTCTCTTGAAATCTCTTTCTCTCCACTCTGCCGGGCTGGGGGGAACAAGTGATTTCTGTAGAGGGTACGCAGTTTCTGTTGCGTGCCTGTGGTGCGACCACATTGCTTTCGATGTGTACAAGACACTAAGCAGGCACTCAAGCATTCCAAAGGGTGGGGAGCAGTTTGGAGGCAAACAAAAGCCAAAGGTATGAAACTGAGTAGTCTTGTCTCCAGTGGGACAGCACAGTCATGGTCACGTAATTTCCCACTTAGCCACCACTTCACTTAGTGGCAGAGTTGCTGGTCCCACTTCAGATCATTAAGCAAGAACTACCTGAACACAACGCAACATAGTTAACTTGAAAACTGAAATAGGATGTGAAGCTTTGAAAAAGAGAAGGTGAAAATGGGCCTTTGGGAAATACTTTAATTATGTGATTGAATTTTATAAATATTTAAGTGAATTGTAAAATTGCAGTGTGCTTCATTGTACATTTTCTCTGTTATCATTTGAAATCCCAAAGCCACGTGGAATTAATTTACTTACCAGCCTTCCCCAAAACTGGACACATTCCAGACTTAAGGATTTTAGTTCCCACAAGCATGTCCATTGCTGAGAATTTTGGAAGACGAATTCCACATATCTGCAGGGCACCAAGAATTGGGATGACTGATATAAATTGTTCATTTGTGTCAGATATAACTCATAGAAAAGGCATGTGCTGTTTTCGTAGTTGTTCAGAATTTACTCAAAATTGCCTTATTAAATAATAAAGTCATTTAGAGTCCCATTCTGCAACAAGTAATAATGCTTTGCTCTTGATTGTTAGGGGTCCTATTACACACTTGGAATACAAAATCAGCTATGGCCAACTTGAGGTATCAAGAGAGAAAAGCTTACTGGTTTGGTTCATAGGTAAGTTAAACACATTTGGCCCCATCTGATCTAAGGAAGGGCTGAAGTTTGTTTGGAAACACCTTGCCGGCTGCTTTGTTTACTAATGGAGTAAAGAATATATTTTGTGTTGTGTTTTATACCTTATTCCTGACAATTTCAAATACAGTGGGAAAAATTCCTACCCAAAACTCTGGAGGACTGCTAATAGTACTGTATTGACAATACTGGGCTTAAACAGAGCAGTGTTAATATACAGCAGCTTCCCATGTTCTTAAAAATATCCTAGAGATCTCTGATAAACCAGGAATTCTGTCACCTAGCCTATAGCTATCTTCTCTGTCTGGAAGGAAATTGAGCTGCCTTTTAAAGAGTATATTCCATCTCACCATCTTTCAAGCAACTTTTTTCCAAAGTAGATGAGATCAAGAAGCATGAACAATCTCTTTTGCAGCTAAATGTGCACTTTGGGGGGCCTTCAAAGGCCACAGAGTGTATGGCAGTGTTGTAGTGTAATCAGCTGTAGGGTCAATATTTTGGCCCATGGAGGTGGAATCAACACAAAAAAACCGTAAGGTTTAGCATGCTTATTTTCATCATTTTTGTCAACAAATTTCAGCTGTGCAAACTTGGGGGGCTTTGAAAGCTACCAAAAACTGGGCAGTGTGGCTGCAGTTAGCTGTAAATTACCCTCCCCTGCTTTATTAGCTTCTGGATACCTTCCATTTTTATTTGCCACATAAAATGCACTAATTCTAGAATCTCCTTTTTTAAAAAATGTATGTGCCTTTATGGCACCCAAGGATTTTTTTTTCCTTGGTCTTTTTGTCAGATGTCACTTCTTCCATGAACATCCTTGCAAGCCAGGATTCTTTTGGCCTTTTTGCCCTGAAATAATATCTTGCAAACTTTCCTGTTTTTCTCAGCTGGGCTCCAGCACCAAAAGTGAGTCTGCTTGACCAAAATTACATTGAAGTACACTATGGGAAGATGTACTCTAAGTGGTAAAAAGATCCTTCTCCACATGCTCCTTTTGTTCTTGGCTTTCCCCATCAATGTTTTATATAGGACCAGCAGATGCTGTTATCCTCCCTAGTTTATCCTTTAGGAGAAGTGTCATATAAATCTTAAAATAGCCCCTGTGAAATCATCCCTGTGAAATATTTATACCCGTTTTGTTTTGTTTTTTCCTTTTACTCTAAAGGGCAAAAATTTCCCAAATCACTAGAAATTTCTCTTACTGGGACTGTCGCTTTTGGTCCTACAAGTCAAGATCAGCCAGTTGATGCTGTTTGTACTGGAAACACTGCCTATGTCAAAGTAAGTTGTGATCGTTAAGAGAAAATGGGGAAAACTGGATCTTAACTGTCTGGCTTTGGCAGTCAATGGAAATAGGTATCTGTATGCTCAGAGGATGGAAGTTCCTAGGTGCTGTTTTCTTTTGGGAGAATCCTTTGGGCTTTCAAGCTGGGTGAAGGAACAATAAGAATCTTTCCAAGATATCTCATTTTCAGAGTCAGCTGGATATATGAGAAAGTTAACAACTGCAAGAACCAACCTCAGACTGAAATAGCTTTTCTTTTTCCAAATTAAAAAAAAAATTAAATCTTATCAAGGTAAAAACTGCTCAGAAAGCCATGTTGTAGCTAACTTAGCTTTTGGTTTAAAACAAATTCCTGAGGAAGTCAGCCTTATTGAACACAAAAAGACTTTATTATAGACTGACATATAGACTTTTGTGTTATATAGACCAATCGTTTGCATGTTTAAATTGGTTGCTGCATTTCTTTGCAGCTGGTCTTAATTACATATAAATTGCTAGTATATTGCCCCCTCCCCCCAAAAAAACCAACAATGAGAGTCACTGCATCTCTTTCTCAGTGTTCTTTGCTTGGTTGCCTTTAGCTTTATTTTAGAATGTTGGATTTCACACTTACTGGATGTTATACAGACCAGCATTCCATTCAGGTCTTTTCATCAGGCAAAGCAAAGATCAGTACAGGTGAGCATGTTACATCTTTGGCAATTTAAATTGAAGCAAATACATTTAGTTTCCAAACATTTATGTCTGCAAAATTTCTGTTTATTGGCCAGAAAATCTGAGTTTTTAATGAAGCATGTAAGTTAAAATATTCTGCCCTTTTATTATGTCTTATGAAAACATCTATTTTTTAAATTGCAAAATATTTTCAAAATCTATTTTGTACATTAGGATATAATCAGTCTGAAAATCTGAGTTTTTAATGAAGCATTCTAAGTTAAAATATTCTGCCCTTTTATTATGTCTTATGAAAACATCTATTTTTTAAATTGCAAAATATTTTCAAAATCTGTTTTGTACATTAGGATATAATCAGTCTAAGAACTTATTTTTTCTCTCCCTTTCTTTTAATTTTAGCTCGTGAGGTACTTTCATCAGATTACTACATCTGGAATTCTAAAGCCCCAGCACCTGTTGTATATAGAACTTTACTTTTCTAAATTTTCTGTTTGGTTTTGTACTAGGAAAGAAAGCACTACCAAAATATTTTATATCTGTACCAAGCTTTTGTTTGAGGTAAAAGAGAATACTAAATAATCATGCATCTTTTATTCAAAATGTTTAAAGTTTCTCTGTGAGCACACCATTAGAGACGTTGCATGATGTATAAGCTTTAGACAGTCAGACTTACCTGTTGCCAAATATATTACCTGGAAATTAAGATCTCCCTTGTAGGTATTGTTGAATTTAATGTCACATTTCTCAACCTTAGCTAAGTTGTTGAACATCATTTCTTCCCATTGTTGGCCTTCAGAAAAATATTTTGAAGCAGTAGAAGTTTAAAAGTATCTCTGACTATATATGTACTGAAAAGTCCTTTGAGTTTTACACTGAGCGACCACAGTCTTCCTCCACCAAATTAGATGTCCTCCAGATCAATTGGATATATGGGTTTAAGCTATCAAAAATACTCTTGAATTTGTAAGTTAGATCTTGTTACGCATAAGTTGCCAGCTTTCTTTGCTGCCTTTATTCCTGAAAGGGGCAGCAGTTTATGTTGACACCTACTTCACTCTTGCCCTTATACTGACATAAGAATTGTTGGTGTATTAGTTTCATAGACAATTTTTAAAACTATAGTTTCCAGTCAGAAGTAGCTGGATTTATTTGATTTGTATTCCATATAAATAGAACTATCAAGGGAGCTTACAACACAAAACTATATACACAAATAAAAACTTTTAAAAAATACAATAAACACCATGCAGCCTATTATTAAACAATTTTAAAAACCCAGATTTTAAGGTTTGTGTCTTAACTATTTTCTTAGTACATTCCATAGTATGGGAATGACAAAGGAAATGACCTTCTGTACTTGAATAATAGGCCTTCAAGAGGGAGGACATATTTAAAAGGGCTTGCCTGAACATATTGTCATCCAGGCAGTTCTCTAAGACTGTAAGTCATTTGTCTGTTAAAAGTATAAAACAGAATAGGCTCTGACTTAGGACAAAGCTGCTGCTTTTTCAAATGAATCTACTGCTACACTGTACATAAAACGATTATTCCAGTTAAGCTTGAGCAAGATGTCAGAAGTTGAAAATCAACATCTTTTAATCAAATGAATTGCAATATTAATTTTATGAGTTCTTAATAAAATAAGTTAAGATCAAGAAACCTATGTTCTGATCCAGGCCAATTCTGAACAACCACATTTCATTCCTATATCACTACCTTGTTCTCTCCACTATGCCACTCAACAGGTATATATTTGTCCTCCAAAAGATTCAAAGTTGGCCATTTAGTGTCTCCACCCAGCTCTGTAGTTACACTGGTAGTGGCAGCTACTTGTTCAGTGAGATAAATATTGCACATTAAACTAGGCTTCAGTGGAAGAGAGAAAAAAATCCAGATTATTACTTTTATCACTATTGAAAAATTAAAAGGTTCATCTAGTCCACACACACACACTGTAAGGCACCTCAACATGTTAGATTGCGCAAATCACTCCAAGTAAATGGAAAAAAATTGATGCATGACAGAAGCCGATACATCCAGATAATCTAAAATGAAAATGTGCCATCAGTGAGTATTGGTTCAAGTTGTATCTTCTGAAAGAAACCCTGCAAGTCTGCAAACCTCATTCTGAACTATTTTATTAATGTGGACAAACCAGTATTGACTAAAAACAAAGGGAGGAGAGAAGAAAGTCCATGTCCTTGTGTATAGTACTTTTCTTCTATGAATTGCCTAGGGACAAATCATGGTTTTCCCCAATCTAGGTAACTGCCAGTGCCTTTGTGCCATCAGTGCACTTCTTTCAGGCAGTACCCTTATTTTAAAATTACACTCCAAGAGACCAATCTACTTTACAGCAGAACATGGACCAAAACAGCTATGATTGGCATTCAGAAATGATTGTATCCGGCCCTCCCACATTCTCTCATCTAACCATCCACATTAGCAGCAACATTTCCACATCAGTTCCCATTGTTCTGATAAATAAGGTAATCAGAAACTGACAATGTTCCTATATATCTTGGGTTTCCTCACCTCACTTTGTATTTTTCAGTGTAATTTTTGCTTCTCAAATTTGTTTATGGGACCATTTTACTAAAAGCTCTTTAAACACCAGGAACAATTCTTAAAATTTAACTGCTAAAAAAGAGGAATGCCTTTCCTAACTAGCATTAATATACTCATTAAGTTGTTCCTGTTTTAACAATATAACAAGCCAAGGACCACAGATGTGATACGCTAATTCTGCTTTATTTTTTTACTGGTATCTTTAGGAAGACAGGAAATTGAGTTACAGTGAATTATCAGAAAATGAACAAGTCTCTGCAAAGTTAGTAGAAAAAGCCTTGGGAACTTTGAGTAGCACAAAAGAAACGTCAATCGCTTTTTTCTTAACCAGGCACAATGGCACAATTTTTGTTTAGCAGAATGCTAGGTGATAAATAACATCAATGTTTGCATATGGTGGAGAAATTTTAAAAGTATAATAATTCAAAAACACCCCAGGTTGAGATAATAATCTAATAGTTGGTTAAACATCATAAAGACTAGCTTGCTTAGCACAAACCATGCTGTTCAGCTGAAACTGTTTGGCCAAAGTTCTAAAAAGAAATTAAAATGTGCTGAAATTAAAAATCTGTTTTTCCCAAAGATAACATCTAGGAGATACCACCTGTGCAGATGTTACTTCTTGAGAGAAGGAGGGAGTAGGGCGCGTAGGTGGACAAACACGCACACTCCAACTAATCCTTTGTTGTGCACAGATTCACCTACTGTATGTTACATTCAGGTAATTCATATAAAGAGATATATCTGATTCTGGATTAGGCCACTGGAGTTCATGTAAGCTTTTTCTTATTACAAGAATTCTCTTGCTCAGGGGAACCTCAGTTATAGCCTAGCCTCTGATTTTTTTTATCCACACTCAATCGTTACCGATTCTGCGGCAACTGCCTGGACGAGTCCCTGCAGTTTTCAAGGCAAGGTGTTTCGGAAGTGGTTTGCCATTGCCTCCTTCCCAGCTGGCGAGCACAGGAGGTGGGGTTTCTGTTGCTTCGCGCCTTTTTCGGGCGTGTGCGGCTTCCACATTACCGGCAACTGCTCCCGTCTCCTTTGCAAGGCGCCACCAGCATTTTTCCTCCCACCAGGTGAGAGTCCCCATTTATCTACTCACGTAAGTTTTCTAGCTGCTGGGTTGACAGGAGCTGGGGAGGAAGCAGGAGCTCACTCTGCTGCGTGGAGCTGGGCTCGAACCGCTGAAGTGTCGACCATTTCTGGCCGGCAACTTTCAGCATAGAAAGCTGTAACACTGCAGAAAAGGGTTATAAGATAAAGGGAGAAGTTTCCAAATTATGAGAGTACATTCAAACAAAAGGTTCCCTTCCATATTCTGAAGTGGGAGAGCTGTATTTTACTGTACTGGATTCTTCTGAAAAGATGGATGGGTCTCAGTTCTGAAAACAATGGCACATGAATAATAATGTCCTATAAAGGAGGCAACCAATGGTCAAAACAGACATAATATAGGAGGTACGTCTCTCCTGCTATATTGCTTAAAAAAAAAAATTAAAAGCAGTTATGAAAGAAATAGCATGAATTGGATGAGGACAGACCATGGGATGGTGTGTTTGCTTCTTTATGATTTTTCTAATGGATTCCCCATCCCACAAAACTAGGCATGGGCCTAGTATCTGTACAGGTAGTCCTTGTTTAGCAACTGACTTGTTTAGCAACCATAGTTACGATGGTGATGAAAAAGTAACTTTGTGACCAATCCCTGCATTTATGACCTTTGCAGGTCCATAAAGCAAAGGAAAGTTGAAGTAAAATGGTAAAACCGTGATGTTTCACTTAGCAACCACTTTGTTTAATGACTGAGTTGCCAGTCCCAATTGTCAGTAAACAAGGACTACCTGTATTTTGACTCGTCTCCCTATGGAGTTAACAATTTCCGGAAGGAAACCATTTCAAAAGTTACATTTTTCCATAGAAACTTCACTACCATAATCTAGTGTCCTGCCTACAGCTGTTTCAGTTCTTTTTAACTATTACATTAGAGTTACATTCATGTCTGTTCGGGCTCAAATGTGAAGAATCATTTCAGCATCTAAAATCATCTCCTTGTATCACTATTTTAAACTGTTTTTTGACTGCACTAGTACTTTTATTCTCCCATGTGGATGAAGAGGCACTCCTTCCTCCCCAAGAGAGTAACCTTTGCTAATACCTTAGCAGAATATTTCTGTTATGAATCTCTGGGTTCGCATGTTGTACTAAGCCACAATAGGGTTGCTTTCATTTTGGCTTACTTTGTGTGAGAATTCTGTCACAGTGGTCTGGAAACCATGGTTTATTGCTTAGCGTGATTGAACCCAGCCATTGAGTTATTTCAGAAACCATGGTTAAACAGACTCTGACTTGCATGCAGTGCAGGCACAGTATCCACCATCTGGCACACTGAACCATGCATACAGTTGACTGGGAAGCAGAAATGTTTGCTTCAGCCAGCAATACTGTTAGACCATTTGAGTGTGTGAAAGTTATGCTGGTATTATGAGCATTTATTGAACGTGTCCATTCCATCATTCTCTAATGGAATACAAGTCCCAGTCTCTGCCATTTTAGATGCCTGTCATTTTCTGTCTCATTTTCTTTCTTTTTTCCCCCTGTGTCCAATATTCATGTACAATTAAAATACACAAAGAAGGAGCTTTTTCTCCAGCATCTAAACACTTGACTATTCCTCAAATAGTATCAGTCTCACATCTTTCCATCCTGTCTGCTAACTGGATATTGTTTTAAAGTAATTATTTCAGCATTCGGACATTTGCAAAAGACAATATCCAAGAAAAATAGAATATCTATGGAAGTCTAAGGGAAGAAGAGTTGTAATCAAAATAAAGTTGGTAGATGACATTTTCTGTTTCAGTGATACAGGACAGCTCTCCCCCTCAAAGTTAGTGTCATATCCCTCAATAATTCTCCCCACAACTATGCCCCCCCAATAGTTTGTAGCATATGAGAATTGACCTTGGAAATCATTTCTTGTAATGGTTTTTCTGCATGGAAGGTACTTCACCATTTTGCTTTTATAGCTGGTCTCATCCCTTGATCCTCCTCCTCCTTTGCTATAGCTGTTTTGAAAGAGATTGGTTAGCACAGCATAGAAGTGAAAGAAGGTTGGGGATGAATAAACAGCTGATCTTTAGGAAAAGGCAGAAGGAAGCAGAAGATGCCTGGTTGGATGACACCACCCAGAGGGAAATTCTGACATTTTGTTTTGGGGAAAATATCCAGTACCGTCTTTAGCAAGGTCCCATCACATTGCAGGACAAAGCTAGCTAGCCCTGTTTGTATTCCCTGCAGATCAGTTGGTCATCCCTAGGTTGCTTTTGATTCTGTCTAGAAACCTATCTTTTCGAGATAATTTCTTTCACAAAACAAAAAGGAAGGGAGGGGGGGAAGACAAAAGTCTGTTGCCCGTTTGGTAGGTGACCTGTTTAATGTTTTCTCTGTGTCTGGGAACTCCTTAGTGTAATTACCGACCTTTGAACTCCCCAACTAATCCTGAGCTGTTTTGTATTCCTGACTCATCTTGAAGGCTGGACCTTTCTTTTCTTCCAACTCCGCTGCCACAATTAAAGAAGAAACAGCTGCATTTCAAAGGGATTCCAATTCCAGAAGCTTAATCGTGATTGACATGTTCTTATTCTAAGCTATAAGAAACTCTAAGAGTCCTCTCTTGGGTTAAAACTTCAATCATTTTCTAAAAAATTATCTCAATATGGATTTTGTTCATTTTCCTTTAGCCATTCTTTGCCTTTATTTTTTATACACATATACATAAAGATACTTTGCACTGGCAGTGAATATGAACTGCAAATATAAGAGAGTCTCAACAATTGTCAAGCACCTTCTAGAAACAGAAATGGGTAAATTCTATTTAATGTCAAAAGTATGCTTAGGAAATCTGTCATATAGTATGGCATGTATCAGAATTTCCAATAGACAAAGTTCCCAAGATTGGCCAGCAATAGGATAAGTTTGTCGTGAAGTTTCTAATAAAACCCAGTTATAGAAATTTAATTTTTTTAACCAATTAAGGAAATATAAAGTATGGTTCCAGTTTAGCAGTTCTTTACCAAAACAGCAGTAGTTATTCAAAATACCAATTATTTTTTACTTTATAAGTTGATGAATGATTACTTTGAAACAACCTATATGAAGCTGATGAAGTAGTTTTTAAGGCAAGGTTAAGTAACAGAAAAATATTTTTGGAATCAGAAAATATATAATGTGGGTGGCCAAACTATGGGTTTGACAGTAAGGATACCACCATATTGTGGAAATAATTAGGGTCCTGATGTGAATAGCACAGATCTAGTAAAAGAAAATACCTTACAAAATGGATGGCTAAACTCCAAAAATCACTCAATTCATTTTAATGTTTACATTTATTTGGTTAATGAATCTACTCATATGCAATTTGTTCAAGGATAAATGTAGATACCTGCCTTAATCCTTCCACATTGCATTATGCTTTTTGACTCATCTAGATCCAACTTAATCTTCCATCATGTAATTTCCCAGAATTGCTTCTGCAACAAATCCACCACCAAATCACTGTCTCCTTTGTAACACTTAACTACAGTATTCTATTAGTAAGATCTCCTGATGGATCTTTATATTTAATCAAATTCTTCAGCCAATTAGATTGGCTATCACCTACTTTGTGCCCATCAGATGCGTTGGGACTTCAACTTCCAGAACTACTTTGGCTGCATTGTCTGGGAATTCTTGGAATTATTGTTCCAGCACATCAGAAAGACACATAGAAATAAACCATATCCACATACCATTCAAAAGAGACAATAAAAAAGCTAAGAAGGAAACAAAAACACCAGATACATCCTTTCCAGCAGCCAACATCCAGATAAGCAGGGATTAACACCAGATAAACAAGCAGAAAACAATACCCTAATCAAGGAACTACCAGGGAGAAAACCACACCCCCACCAACACTGGTAGGGCAAGCTACCATATATAAACAGGGAGCAAACCCCACACTCACTAGCACTGATGATGTCACCTAGTTGGGTAATGAAATGTCTGCAAGCAAACAACCAAGCTCAAAGAGCAACAAGGACTCCACATCAGAAGGATGCAGACCTGAGAAAGATTAAATTAGATAATACTGTTCTCAGAAAATAAAATAAGTGCTAGCAAGATGTAATGACCCTCAAAAGCCCACAGTACATCTTGACAATACAGATGAGGCAGAAATCTGGAGTGACATTCATAATCAAGAATAATCCTTCCACATCTAAATTAGCTCCATTGATGTGAGACTCCTGCCACTCCAAGTTAGTTCAGTAAAGGCTCATGGGACATTTTTGAAAAGAAAAAGAAATTGAATTCAAGGAATAATACCCTTATCAGTATGAGTGCTTTGGATTCAATAAACATCGCTTATTTGTGTATTTTCCACACATTATTGAAATCCATGGGAAACAGTACAAAGGAAGAAACATGACATAACAGGAATAGCTCCAGACCTGAGTATAATTGCTCAAGACCCAATTAATAAACCAGGGATCTCCAACCTTTTTGCCACTGGAATTTGGAATGTTGAAATGTTACAGAGTAAGTGGCCAATCACAAAACACTAATTTATCAAAAAGCTCCTTGCCACCTCCTACAGTCTCCCAAGAAGTCCTTTCCCATCACAGCTTGCCCTTATCTTTTCTATGGGCAGGTAGGCGTAGTTTCAAAGCAATGAACTGCAGCCTCCAACCTTTCATTTTCTCAGAATCCATCTGGGGACCACATGGGATCCAGAAGCAGTCTTGGCTATAAACTTCATGGTTGAGGCTGCTCCTTTACTTTACAGCCTGCTAGCTTTCTGTTTCATTATTACATTATTAAAATAAATAAAATTAACAAGTGGGGCCAAGGGAGGTATAGTTGAACACTTAGCTTTCCTAGATGAGATATTAGGGACCCTAGTAATAAACTAATTGGGGCTCTCCAAGGACAGTACAGAAAGAAACTACTGCATGCAACTTCAGTTGTTGTAACTGGTAGACAATAAAAATAATCCCTTGATCAGTCAGCCCTCATAAATGTATTAGGAGTTTCACCACTTCTCTTGTCTGGTTAACAATGCTTTCTCTGCTGATCTCCATCCCAAAGTAATTAGCTCCAGGAGTGGAGAGCTGCAGGCTTCAGAATTACATTCAAGTAAGGCTTAGTTAATGTTTTCTGTAGGTTGTCCACAACAAAGTTCTAATAACTGCCTGCCTAGATCAGGTATCTTTTTCCCAGAATGCCAAGCAGAGCTCTTTCACACCTCTTGGCCACATGAAAGTCTCCAGAATGAAAATCAATAATGTCCAGAAGCCAACATGAACTCCATCAAGGGAGCCCAGCTGATCTATGTATCAGGCCAATAATCATCAAAAGAAGACATGAAAGCAAAATATAAACACCTATACTTATCTCCAAGGACATTATTTCTTCATACTTTCATTAAATAAATACTGCCTATTTAACTCACCTCTCTTCCCTTAAGCTTTCTCGTTGTTGCTCACAGCTATAATATCTAAGTAGTTTTTTTTAAAAAAGCAGGATAATTTCAGCAGGATGGGATGATAATGCCATCATACCTAAGTTCTGTTGAACTCGGTCAGGTTTACTTCTGAGAAAACATATCGAAGATTTTGGTATAATAAATTACTTCATAGCTAAATAGCAGTTAGGTAGAATTCAGAGAACTACAACCAGGAGCCCAGGGAAACAAGACTGTCTAGTCACTTCTCAATTGTTCAGATCTAGAAGTTATATCTGATGTCTTGAATAACCTGGAACTCTCATGTCCTGAGGTCTGTCTTCAGTTGTACCTACTGGGCCAATAAGTCCAAATATAATACTTGCAGTAATATCAGTTTTTTAAAGAACAAAAAAATAATACAGTGCTGAGTATGGGGGAGATTTAAGTCTCCATTCATACTCTGATGCTGACCACCACCATTCCACCCCAGATTCTGTCCTGCATATAACAATTGGGAGGGGAAAATATCCCATTGACACCAATAGGAGTTGCTTTTTTGGTACAGGTATTTGCAGTGCAAATAGCAGTTCTTAATAAAAAGTAGAATGGAGGGGCAGGGGGCTTAGTAATAATTTGGGGAAAAAATGATATCACTGCAAATTATACATTTAATATAAGTAATTAGGACTTTGGCCTTGTTATCAATTCATTCTCTACCGCAGGTTGATAAAAAACAATTATTTTTTAAATAACCTACCAACTGTAAAATTTTCACTCAGAAGTAGTTATAAACATTCCAGGATGGGTGTAACACCTTCCTAATTTATCATTAGTGAGAAATTGTTCAGAAGCCACGCAAAAATGCTCTTATGAGTTACATTTTCATTTTTGTTAGGTGTAAACGGTTTGAACATGTAGAAGTACTGATTTAAAGGACTTAAATAAATAAAATTGACTTATAGAGTTGCATGACCAGGAAAGGGATTGTAAAACACTCTCTAGACTTAACGGTGCTTTAAAACTAAAGAACACAGGAATTCATATTCGTATTTCCAGACCTCATAGTTATAACAATGTTTTTTAAATGGGCAAAAAAAATACAAAATACATAGTTGGGCTATTTTTTATATAGTTTGACAAAAAGTATGCAAATTAAGAGGAACCTTTTTTAGGCCAAGTAGATCAATAACAAAAAGTAGTAAAATGAAATTTTCTAGCTTCATGATAGCATCTATACTGAAATCATATGAGGATGGATGGGTAAATAAATAAATGAATGAATATTTTACACCATAGAAAACTGCATTTCTCATGTAAGTGTGCACAGCACACAAAATTAAGGAGTGTAAAAGGACTTCCTAATTAATGGAACTTATACAAAACTCTATAATCTTCCACAGATTTCCCCCAGAATGGTTCACAGACCATATATTTTGGTCTTTCATGAGGGTTAGAAATATGGCTTTCAGAAAAAATGTAAAACTTAGCTTTCCAGAATAAAGTGTTCTCAAAGTAAATTTATTTCCTTCAATCATAAAATAATGGACTTCCTCCTGCGTACATTAGTCTGTATGTATATAAGTGGAGGAGAGGAATCAGTAGAGACAATTCTACTGAAATTGTGATTAAGGTATTGGAGCAGGGCAGGGGGACCCAGGTTCAAGTCTACTCTCCGCCGCAGAAGCTTCCCAAGTAACTTGAAGCCAGTCATTCTCTCTCAGCCCAAGGTTCTTGGGGGGGAAATTGGAAGGGGTGCTGTGAATGCCACCTTGAGCTCCTAGCAAATAAGTAATTAAACCACACACATAATGTTCACACTGTCCCTATGATGTAACATTATCAGGAGAACTCCAAAACTTAAAGCGGGTGGGGGGTGTCCTCTGAAACTGTTGAGCATTTTACCAGTTACAGTCCCCATTTTGAGGAAGGTTGTTCTGGAAGACTTAGATGCAATCTCTCAACCCACCTCACACATTTATCAATGATTTTTTTATTTATCAATGATTTGTGCATGATCTTGGGATAGGTGGAAGATGCAAAGGGATAGGCCCATTGGGACTGAAGCAGCTGCTGGAGCTGAAGATTTCAAAACGTGCCTGGAAATCTGAGTCCTTCTTGGATTCTTATTTTCAGTTCCCAGAATTACTCCGGTTGCAACTGTTAATATTTGGAAGCATGCATTTCATACTATTTTGAATTAAGAAACACATGGGAAATGTAGGCTCTGAAATAGGCATGTTTTTGGTTTTTTAAGGAGGAAGGAGGAGGAGGAGAAAAGAAACCATATATATACAACAGTGTGCCACATTGCAAAACCAGGAAAAATAGAATATCTTGCATCCTCCAAATGCCCATAACATGGCTGTGCATTATTGTGCCCCCTCCCCCAAATGTTGTATTGTTCCTAATCACCAAAATGGTTCCTATTCCCCACCCTACAGAATTCACTTTCTACCAGTTCTTCTTGTTTTTCCCTTGACAGTAATCCCTTGCCCTCGTCCCTCTATTTTGTTATTACTCTGAATGAAAAACAGCAAAATTTTAAATGAATATATTGAGACGCTGTTGATAATTTAGCAATGAAGCAGATCCCAAGTTTCAGATTCCATCTGGAGCATTTCCAAAAAATGGTGGAGAGAATTATCATTTTAGTGCTGCTGGCTAATGACTGGGTCAATACAAGACAGCTACCTGTGGACAAATTCCTTTTTGTGCCAAAACTTGTCAGTGTATCAAAAACTATGTAGAGCTGAAACTTGTTTGGTGGATAGTAAGGAACAATGATCAACCTTCACATCTTCCACTTTCAAATTTACTTAGCAAAAAAAATTAATATAATTTTTCCCATATTTTCCAGCATTGGATTTGAGGATTTTTTAAAAAACAAAAATGTAAAAGACCTTCATCTGCAAACTGATCCTAAACTTTTTTTTTCTACTAAATTCTTGATTGAATCCTGAAAGCTAAAGGCTAAAACATAGCTGAATTTGGAATTCACTGTTTTAGTGACTGAATTTAGAACTGTTTTTGTGAGAGTGTGGAGCAGAGGGGTGAAGAATGTACTCTCTCCCCCGCTCCTCGGGGGATGAGAGTACATTCTTCACCCCTCTGCTCCACACTCTCACAGTTTTAGTTCTAAAATGTTAGCAGAAATATATTCAAGATCTGGAAATATATGCATCAATTCTTATTCTTTCAGAAAAGCCTCCACAAATCCCAAAGCATTCTACTTCAAAAGTTCCTAAAGTAATTGACAGATTAATTTACAGACTCAGTATAATAACCAAAACATAATGATATGTAGACATACCTATATATTCTAGAACACTGTACACTGGAACCACTACATTTAGTCCATACATAAATAAAATTAAGCAGCAGCATTTTTATTTCTTGCTGAGTGGAACCAAGAAAAACGTTCATTAACAAAAATTTTCAGCAAGTCAGAGTGGTCATTATTTTCTTCACACACCGTTCATTTCCAACTTCCCTTTCCTTTGCAACCTTCCATTCTCCAGCCAATGAAAGCACAACACGTAAGGGAAAATGGGATAACAAAAATCAGTGCAATAACCCAAACAAACACTTCAAAGGCGAAAAAACTAGAAAAAGAAAGGAGGAGGGACATCCTAAACCCTACAAATACAGCATTGATGACTAGAAATTTCCTAAGTGATCTAAAGGTATTATTCATGTTATAATAAGTTGAGAAATCCCTATACTATATTTCTACGTTTTCTAGTTTGTCTTGCTCCAAGTGGATTAGTCTCTCTTTTGCAACCAAAAGAGTGGTCTCATCTCAGGGCCACCGTTCTCTCCCTGGACTTGAACCAGTCTTCCAACTCAGTGTAGTTAATCCTTTAGCCACAATGGCTACAGAGGGAACCAGTCCTGAGATTTGCTAAGCCTCCCCTGATGTGACATGTATCCTAATAGAGTAAATGTAGCTCGCAGAACGCATAGCAATGTAGGACCATCTGAAGCTACAGTAGCCCTTCTATCAATGAGACTAGAAGAGGGAGAACGTGTCCCCATTTCCCAAGCTGCACAGCCAAACATCTGCCAGGCTGTGCTGCTGACCCCAAGGCTTGGAACAAGGCCCATGTTCCCCGCACTCAAAGCAGAATGTTTTGATGAATTAGACGTGGATCTAAGAGTGGCGGGTGTGTGTGTGTGTGACAGCTGATATCCTGCACAATTTCTGCATTCCATTCAAAGTGAATTGGGTCAAGCTGTTTCTGCACTGCAGTGTTTGGGGATTTTTAAAGCAAAAATAAACAAATATACCCACTTTTCAAAAGGCTGAATGGGCAAATAAATTGCAGCCAACCATATAGAATTGCCACTCCCAAGCACACCCCAACCAAAACTAGACGGTGCAGTGATTCTAAGCTACAAAAACAACGTGTAGCTGCACAAGGCAAAATTAGGAAATGTTCTTAGTGAATGTTCCTGTATGGTAGAATCGTGGTTTAAATTGCCAGGTCAGCACTTATATGAAACATCTAAGCTTATATGAACTTACATGAAACATCTAAGCAACTTCAAGTTCACCAGGATCCCTAAGGCTGCTCAATAGTTCTCAGACTACCTGCTTGACAGGGTTGTTGTGATTATAAAATAAGCAGATGAACAGGGATCCTTATAGCAGGCTTTTCCACATATTTGATAGACAACAGGAAAGGTATTATATCCAAAGCTATTTTTTTTTAATCTAGGTAAGATTTTAAAGAGGAATGTGGAATTCCATTAGTTATAAACAGGCTTTTATTGTCGAAAGTGCAGCTGTTAAGAATGTTGAACATAAAAAAAAGAACACAGAGACCTTTCTGGATCCCAACCATTTATTCAAGAGATGGCTTCCAAGAGTTTGACAACCTAATCAGAATATGCAAAGGTACCCCCCCCCCCAATAATAGTACAATAATGCTAACATCTCACATTTGCACCCCTTTAATTCTACCTCTGAAAATCCTGCCTTGACTTTACCTTCTTTCAAAGATGTCTTTGCTTAATTTGCTTGCTTTATAGCTATCTCTACAAATATGGCTTTGAATGTGACCATCATTTAATAGCAGGGCAACAGAGTCAGAGCGGGTGTTTCTAAGACAAAGGTCAAATAAAAAAGTGGGGGAGGGGTGTTAATAAACAGCCTTTCAGTTTAAAGCGCCTTCTTCTTCTTCTTCTTCTTCTTCTTCTTCTTCTTCTTCTTCTTCTTCTTCTTCTTCTTCTTCTTCTTCTTCTTCTTCTTCTTCTTCTTCTTCTTTTTGCGGATTACATCTTAAATTCCAACAAATCAGATTTAGGAGTTACTGAAACTGAAATTGATCCATCCCTCATCCAAACTTTGAAATACTTGGCTGTCCTGACATCATTTAGATAGTGAGCTGTATTATCAGATTAGGACAACCCCATTGTACGCGGCTGCTGAAAGGGAAAAAGAAGGCAAAAAACTCAAAAACCTTGGATAGATTCGGAACCTTTTAACCTGGCTGAAGTATGTTGGGCCCTGTTATGCAAATACCTCCCCAATCCTCTGCTAAGTTCACTGGAAATAATTTTCTTGAATGACAGGTTTATTCAGCAAGGATTCAGTTGGTGATTAATCCCCCTTTGATCTAGGGTATTTCACTTAACTAGCAGTTACCTCGTTCTGACAAAGTGCAACTGAGATTAGGGGAACAACCAGGATGCGACCAGGGTGTGCGTTTCATTCTCCCAAATCTTCCCCCGCCATCAGAAGAAAGAAAGTGCAAATACTGTGTGCTGTCTGCTCACGGTATTTGAAGATGGCTTCTGACTTAGAAAGTCAACTGAATGGCCAATGAAGTTCGGTTCTTCTACAAGAGGGAGACGGATAAGTTTGCTTAGGGGGGAGCAAGTATAGGAAAGGGCCCTCTCTCCTGACCTTCTGAGAACAACTGAAAAACCAAATTCTAACTATTAGCCCGGAATACCAGGTTCTTCAAGCATGGCCAGAGCAAAACGGATTATAACACAGATTTTGAACATTTTATTTGCTATAATTTATCAGCTGACTGTTGCTGATGATGTTTCAATGCCCTTCTGCACTGTGAGTTAGCTACTGAGGCAAGACAATCAATGTCTCCCTCTCCCTTGCCCTGTTAAGAATTATCACTATTTTATTATTTGTTGGTTTGTTTATATTTTGATCATAGACCAGCATAGAACTAATAACATAACAATCTCTCTAAAATAGAAATAAAAATAGAAAATACATATTGATAGAATAAAATAAGGTAAAGATAATATTATTAACATAATTTTTATTAATAGTAACATTTATTACTATTAATAAAACACCCTGCAAATCAGTTAATCTATCAAATTCATCCAAAAGGATTTTAAAATCTAGAATAAAGTTGCCTTAAATAAAAGAAAATTCTTATGGTGAAATGCCTGCCAAGGGATTCTTTTCAACTGGTTTTCTGAAAAAGGCTACCCAAACTTGCTGATCAGTCTCCTTGGGTAGGAGACACGATTGCCAAACGTTTCTATTCTTCATTGCTCCCCGAGTAGCTTTCTGATGGCAGAGGGACATCCTTTTCTCGTGATCTTACTGAAATACAGGGGTGAAAAGTCAGCTGAGAATTCAAGCAAAAGCCAGCTCAGTGAGCATGGATACTAACTATGACCTTTGTCTTTACTGCAAAATTGCCTGCTGCAAGAAGAAGAAAAACAAAAAGGAATAGTGCAAATAAAATCTTACTTTGACGGTTATCTACAACCAGTTTTGCAAAACACAGTTCCTCTCACAAATCTCTTACCAACCATTAGATAATTACCATGGCTAGAAAACCTTAATAAACATATTCTCAGTAATAGGTTTTGTGAATATGACACACCCTGGGAGAGACAACAGCTCAGTGCCAAAGATCCTGCTTGGGTAAGTTTAATTCCTTGCATCTGGAATTAGGAAGATCAGATAGCAGGGGAGTGAAAGACCTCTCTTTCTGCCTGACAAGGGAGAGGATTATGGGCTAAATTAAACATGTTATGGAAGGTTGGTATCTTAACAGCAGATCATAAGCTATATAAGCAAAGGATCCCAGTTTAATTGCTCGTATTTCCAACTGCAGATGAGAAAAATGTTAGCTCAGACCCTGGAGATCCTGATGCCTTACAGAACAGTGAATACTAGGTTAAATCTGACTCTGTGGCTGTGTTCCCCAAACATACAAAGGCTATATCCACACTTACAAGCCAGCCAGTTCTGATGACTGAGTGAGAGGGAAGTGCAGATGATGACTTAACCAGAAGGCCTTTTAACAAGGGTGCACACACTTTCCTCTTCCCATTCTTTCTGGCTAAAGTTTTGGCTAACCATTTGATCTGCACACAGGACAATGTACAGCCATTTGGGGGAGGGGGGAACTGGCAAGCAGAATTTGTAAGCTATGTAAGCGTTGGTTTCCAACTGCAATTCCTGCAGATCCAAGATGGTGGCTCTTTTAGCAGATGACATGATAAGCCTGATTTTCATTAACCAACCCCAACTTCATGTGGTTCCCTCCCCACCACCTGTCATTTCATGTTGCATCAGAAACCCAAGCAGATTTCAGTTTCTCTGGCAGCTGGATGAGATCTGGATTGACACGGCGGGTGAGAAAACATCCACGGGGCCTGTTTCTGTCTATTGGGTCAATAATACATAAACTAAGAAGGATTTAAAGCCGAGACAGAAACAGCTTAAGACCTATTACAGTGTAGTGGGTTTTACAAACAAATCCCCTTTTAAGAAATGGCCAAATCCAGAGTTATGTGACAGTTTGTAGAGAGACAGCCGCTGCTGGGAGACTAGGCGTTCATATCATACATATATCCACCAATTTTGGCTGCGACCTTCCTGCCATCAAATAGAAGCATAATTGCCTGCTTAGATGAGAGCTTCCTGCATTAGAGCCTGAAAAACCATATCTCTGGTTGAAGATGTTTATAGTAGATGCCAAATTATATTGGTTAATCTTAAAGAAAGCAGAAGATTCTTGTACTAGAATTATAAACTAATTTCCTTGCTGGAAGCTCTTGCATTGATTCCTCTGCTGAGGATGTCTGTGTCTGCTGTATTTTGCAGCACAGACCTTCAAGGACATGTCTGAGGATGCTTTCCTCATTCCATCTCAAGGGTCACTTGATGAAGCTGGAAAACTCTAATGGTCACACCTGCAACCCTGCTTTGTTACTTTATTACCTGTATTTCTATAGCGCTAAACATAACAAATTGTTTTACAATCATCACAATAAATACAATAAAGGTCCATGAAAACAACACATACAATAGAAATGATAAAATCAGTAGTTTAAAAATAAATTAACAATACCTAGGGCAGCTGGTAACAATCAAGCAAAAGCTTGGATGAACACCTTGAGCTGAGCTCAACACTTTGTAAGTTCATTCATGTACTTTTCTTGGCTACAAGACAGAGGTGGTTTGCCACGGCCTTCTTCTGGTATGGGTTTTCTATTTCCTACAATCTTGATATTCTTAGTAGTCTCCATTCAAGTACTGCAACACAGGACCCACATTTTAAGAAAGCACTTCACCAGCCAGCCAGAGGTTGCATGCATGTAACTGCTATTTTAAGAGTACGGGCTATTTTAATGTTTTGTGGGAGAGCTTATGAGCGGTATTATCAAAAGGAGTATTCACATTGTTTCATCAATGAAAATTCAAAAACTGTCTTTCCTCAGCAGAACGATTGTGCAGGATTCTTAGCTCCACCCTAGAAGTCAGCAATCTTTTCTGATGGATGGATTCACCTGGATTTTTGACAAATGTTAATGGTAGCTCACAAAATAGCTGCTGGGGGAACTTGTCGGTTAAAAAAAGTTACTCTAAGACATAATCAGTTACAACTGACTCCTTAGTATATACAAAAATGTCATCTTATAAATTATGTATTTCACATTAAAATGGATGAAACATATTTAGTCACCCGTATGTCCTGCAAGAACAAAAACAATGTAGGCTTTTTGCTTCCTCCAGATTAGTTTTAACATTAATCCAGCTGTGAGTTATAACACGCATCTGCCCCCACCACTTTTGTGTATCAAATATAACCCTAATGCCTTGTTACTTCCTGTTCCTCCTAATGGCTAAAGGAATATTTGGTGACTACATGTGCACCACTGGGGGTTTTTTTTAATCCACTTTCAATTGTGATCGATTCTACAGAGGCTGCCGGGACGAGTCCCTGCAGTTTTCCTGGCAAGTTTTTTCAGAAGTGGTTTGCCATGGCCTCCTTCCTAGGGCGGAGCCCAGCTGGCGAGCGCAGGAAATCAAGTCTCTTCCATTGCATTGCATCCAGCAACTGGCAACCGATTCCTGTTTCCCTGTGCAAGGCACCGCCAGTGTTTTTCCTCCCACTGGGGTGGGAGTACCTATTTATCTACTTGCTTACGCTTTCAAGCTGCTAGGTGGGCAGGAGCTGAGGGCGCAAGACGGGAGCTCACTTCGCTGTGCAGAGCTTGGGCTCAGACCGCTGAAGTGTGGATCGTTTCTGGCCAGCAACTTCCAGCGTCATTAAGCCGCTGTGCCACCGCATCCCCTTACTGCTGGGGTAGGCTGCCAATAAGAATCTAGCATCGTGCCCCTCAGTAGGACACGTCTTCTCCAAGCTTCTGAAAAAAACTGATCTAGGACACTTCCACATGAGGATTGTGAGCCACTTCAAAACCAGCTTCAAACTTCTGGGATCACTCAGCAGTAGTTTACTAGAGCCGAGCCAATTTATTCTGGCTTATTTGCAGTTCCTTTGAAACCAAAATATAACAGATATTTGAAATACTGCAGCTCTGTGACCTCATTTCAGGAGCTCTTGTCTCCTCCTCCCCTTCAGCTCCTCAGCATCAGTGCCCCGCAGGTCTTTCAAGGAGAAAGGTGACTTGATGGCTTTGCAACTTTTCCTCATTGGACCTGCTCAGCTTTTGTTTTGTTTTGGTTATTGATTTTGCAGACAACCAAATACACACCATATGAAGTAAGGATTTTAGGAGAAAGGATTCAAACAATCAGTTTCATTTCTCTTTTACATGGAATGGGCTTGAGGGACTTTGTGTTTCTCTAGAACAGGGTTTCTAAACCTTGGCAACTTTAAGACATGTGGATTTCAACCCCCAGAATTCCCCAGCCAGTATTTTCTGCAGTGCAGCAAACATGATCCGAGCTGCACAGCTGTAAATACTCAACACATCTGACCCCTTTGCATAGTGTGCTTTATAGAGCATAACAGGTTAACGTAATGATCTGGAAAACAGCAATATTAGGAAAAATGGCAAATACCCTTTTAAAATGAATGAGGATATTGTTCAAAGACCATGGCTGCCCTCTTGTGGTCAAAGTCTAGCCAAAGCCAAAATGTTTCTTCTGTTTCCAAATTCAGAGTACAGATTCTTACATAGTTGAAAGAGAAGAGTCCTTGGGGTTCTCTGAGCTTGGTTGTTTTCTTGCAGACATTTCATTACCCGACTAGATAACATCTTCAGTGCACCAAAGTAGTTAAAACTGAATCCATAACATACAAGCAAGAAGTGTCAATGGCCTTTGGGAACCTCAGCATTTGCCATTGTGTATATGTGTGTGTGTGTGTATGTGTGTGTGTGTGAAAATCTGAAAAAAAGAGGAGGCCCAGAAGCAGATACTGAAGCATGAGTCTGCCTAGTGACTATCAAATGCAGGCCAAACGTTGGGAGGAAAATTTAGAAAACTGAGAGCTTTTTCACAGTGCAGCCTTACCATGCGTAATCAGCTGAAAATGAGGCAGGCTTTAGAAATCCCTTCCAGGATTTCAACCTTTCCTCCACTTTAGCCATAGTGATGGCCTAATATATTCAGAAATCCCACCCCCCTTGGTTTCCAGATGTCCCTTAAGACCTGGCTCTGTTCCCAGGCCTGGGGTTAGGGTGGCTCTGGAACCCCTGTGGAGGTTCGTTTGTTTGACTGTTTGTTTGTGGTTTTGGTCCGGGCAGTCGCGGGTTTCTAATATATGTACTGGATTTACCCAGAGCCTTCTTGGAGTTGCGTGTCCTTAACAAATCCAACAAAATAATAATAATAATTATTGTTGTTGTTGTTGTTGTTGTTATTAACAACAACTACGGCCCTGATTGATGTGCTCTCCTCCTTCTTTACCTCTCCTGGATCAGTAAAGAAAATGAAAGTTTTATCATTTTTTCTATCGCCAAGGGTAGAAGAGGAAAGTGGTAAAACTCTTCCCAATTTCACTTGCTTAAAAAAAGAAAAAAGGAAGGTCATTGTTTCACTGTTCCATCAGTGAACTTGTTAAAAAAAGAAAGGACAGCTTTTCACTCTTTCATTGGTGAACTTGTTTAAAAGAGGAAAAGAAGAATGACCATAGAGGGCAG
Organism: Liasis olivaceus; assembly: GCA_030867105.1. Lineage (NCBI taxonomy): Eukaryota > Metazoa > Chordata > Lepidosauria > Squamata > Pythonidae > Liasis > Liasis olivaceus. The sequence goes on along the minus strand of CM061349.1, from coordinate 22,147,407 downwards.
TGAGTGTCGGGTGGCCAGAGCGGAGGGGACATTTCTGCCATAGCACGTAATAACCAATGGGAGAGGAGAGATTTGCCAACAGTGTAATGAAGCACAGCCGCATCACCTGAACTGGCACAGGTCCAAAAGCACTACTTTTGGCATAGCAGAAAAAGATGGATAGATCGTGCCTTTCTTTATACAAAGAAAGGCACAATCTACCTTTATAATATATAAATATTATACAAACACACACAGGGAGAGAGAGAGAGAATATAGTTTTTATTAAAGAGGTTTTCAGCAGAATAAAAACAGTACAAATTTTAAGCTGAAAGTAAGAAGAATAAAGAAAAGTGAAAAAGTGAAAAAGTGAAAAAGAAAAAGAGAAGAAAGAAAAAGAAAAGAAAAAAGTTACAAAGTGGCTTCCAATCTTCTTAACATCACTTATAAATGCATTTATATTTCACCCTCTCTAAGTTTACATCATAATTTCCTTCTTTCCATAATCTACCCTTTCTAATCATCAAATCCAAAAATCACAAGTTCATTTTTTCTTTTTCAGCAAACAGTCCACAAGGACTTTCCAGCCACTCATAGATGTAGTAGTTGATCTTTCTCTAAGCAGACAAGTTTATTTTGCCACCTCTGCTAGTTCCATCCTCTTCCCCAACCATCCCTCCGTTGTGGGTAATGGATTGTGCCTTTCTCATGGGCTGGGGGTGGCTAGAGGACGTTGTGTGTGCTGCTCTCAAGAAATGGTCAGTGGCCTTAACGCGCACTGGGGCAAGCTGGTCATCTGGATCAGCTCTGGGAGAGGGAACAGAGCGGATTCTGGAGGAAGGTGTAACTGAATTGCACTGCAATGTTTTATGCACGTTGTATTTGTTATTTGGATTATATTTTCTCTTGCTCCGTCGCTAATTTCTTTCACCATTTGGTAACTGCCAGTGTAATATTAAAGGAAAATTAGCACTGTGCTAAAGTCCTGATTCCACAGAAACACTTTTTTATGCAGAAACAAGATATGCTGCTTTTATGATTAGAAAGGTTTTGCTCACAGGTTGCAAATCATCCGATTTTAATGTGACTGTGTGATGGCATTCCTCCTAATAGGAAGGGGATGTCAAACCTCCCCATGGTGCTTATGCAGAAGTGCAAAAGGAAGCTTCTTTCTACTAAGACGGGCCGAGTATGAAATATTATTTGATGTAGCCTTGTGGGGAAGGCTTACTAAAAGATGGCAAGACCTGAGCAGCAAGGCATTTAGAGATGCCTCCTGGGCATTGTATAGTTTGGACCTGCAGGAACTTTTGATTACTGAATCCAGTGATTTTTAAAAGTTTGGGAGTTCCCTTAGTCTTCCCCTTCTCTAGTCTTTCCCATAAAAATTTGGATTCCAAAAACATTCTCCAAGAATTAGATTGAATAAGTCCAAATTTTATGTCCAGAAGTTATGAACCATTGCAAGAGAATCTCCCATAGGAGTCGTAATTCAGATAGAGAGATTCAAAGGCTAGGAAAAGTGATGGTCCAGCATGTTGTGTGAACCTGCTAACTTAGTAATGTGACAAGGCAAGGACAATTTTAACTTCAAACCACACCAAAGCAATTGTGAACCAATCCTCCAAGGAAAGGAGGTGTAATATATCTCAAAACACAAGGTGCTTCATTCTAAAGCTCATCTTCAAGGCCAGAAAGTACAAAATATGCCTCCCCCAACAATGACTAGCTGCAGGACCCAAGCCACACCTGGCCAATGGGAAAAGGATCGTGGATGTAATGAAAGCTTGTAAGCAACCGTCCTGCTGAAAGAGCTGATGGGACACCAAGGAGGACTGTGTTATGACTAGTTTGATGACTGACTAGGTTAACCTTATTTACTTACTTACTTACTTACTTACTTACTTACTTACTTATTTATTTATTTATTTGAATTTAGTCACCGCCCATCTCACTCAGAGAGCGACTGGTTCTATTGTGTGAACCAAGCCAAGGGATAATGCTTCATTACCAAGAAGTCACATCTATGACAGTAGAGTTATCACAATCTGCCTTTTTCCCTCAGACATGTCTTTTTTTAAACACTCTGAAATCTCCATCCAGTCAGGAATCTCAAATGTCTCAAAAGGTCCAGGATTCGTTCAAGAGGCTGGAGCAGCTTCAGAGCACGTCAATGGTGGCAGCAGTCAGGAGGAATGGGGCAGCGCTCCCCACTGTAATCACTGGGGAGATGTCTTACTGATATGGAGAGAGAGGAGACATTTGAAAGCAGGAAGAAGATATATAAAGATGAGGCTAGCCAAGAGGCACTGTCTAGTTTTGGGAATCTGGAGTGGTCATTAGCATCCCCCAGAGATCCAGGCGCCCCTAACCCTTCTGACCTGGATGGTCCTTCAGGAGCTTGGGCCCGGAGTTAAACCAGCCCTGTTGGTAGATTGTTTGTTTGGTCTGTATGGATTAAAATTGGATTGTTTTTCAACCTGGGCATGTCTTATATATTATTATTACTATTATTGTTCAGGATTCTATTGGGTACATGTCACTGAGAGTCAATGTTGTGAAATGGGAGGCTATATAAATTGTTTAAACAAATAAATAAATTGGGGCCACTCTACAGATTTTTATTTTGCTTAAAGCAAATACTGGTTTATCATAGAGGGGTTTGAATTTCAAACACTGATTCAGCTGCAGCTAATGTTCGTTCATTATTTCAGTGTATTTTTTTAAAAATTGTGCCTAAAATTTATGCCTAAACCTAAACTTTTTGTATTACTTAGTTTTTAGTCATTATTGGATGAAGAGGAAGATTGATGATGATAATGATGATGATGATGATGATGATGATGATGATGATGATGATAGTAATTTTGGCTTGGATTTAGGGAAACACTGCCCCACAGAACACAGCTTCATCCCCTGATCCTAGTGTTTTGTCCTATAGGATCTCTTTCTTTAGGATCTGACAAGCAGAATCAACCTGTTCCCACAATATGAATGACTCACCATCACACATTGGCAGCACATAGTTCATCAGCTGTTGCAAATTACACTGGAAGAATTCTCTTTCATTTGTTATCTTCAAGTCAGAAGGAAAAAGAAGGAAAACTCCCACAGCAGAGTAACCATGACTGGCACCACAGTGCACAGGCCTGAGGAAGACTTTATCTCCCACCCACCCATTCCTCTTTTCTTAGGATTGTTCTATGACTTTCTACTGAACCAGGAGAGGTAAGGGTTAGTTCCAGAGTTAGTATTTCTCGCAAAATGGCTGACTGGGTGGGGTTTTTACATTTGATTAAGTCTCTTTAAAACTAACACTAACCCCCTAAGAATTGTTTGATTGAGGTAATTGACTCTCTTTTGGTGTCCTTGGTGTTCACTTCTCAGCTTTCTCCCCCATCAGAGAGAGAAAGTCCTAAGATCAGCAGAACTTCTAGAAAATGTTGCACTGGGACTGGGGAGACCCAGGTCCAAATTCACCTCCAGCCATGGCAGCTCACTGGGTAACATGGGGCCAGTAATCACTCCCAGCCCATCCTACCTCACAGGGTTGTTGTAGGGAAAAAATTGGAGAGGCAGTGCTATACTTGTGGTCTTGGTCAGCTTAATAATAAATAAATACAACTTTAAACTAGAGTGGGTAGATGTGGGAAACAGTTTCTTCATTGTGTTTCCTCACTGTAAGGTTTTCTCTTACATATCTGTAAGGTATCTCTTACTGGAGATACAGCGCTGCTAAAACCCTGAAACACTGGCTGTGTTCACACTGTACCCTTAATCGGGCCAAATAAAGCCCTAGCAGGTGAATTCACACAATATGCTGAGATTGCTTAGTGTTAATTTTCACTAGGATGTTTTTTTTCGGGGGGGTTGATGATGGCTTAATATATACTGCAAAACCAGCATTGTAAATACCAGAGATTGTGTTTACCATCTCATTTCATTTTCCCTACCGCTCAGTAGAAGAAAGCAGGGTTGTCCTGACAAAGCTCTCCATTTCAATATTGATCCACCATTTTTCTTGTAAAGGGACATAGCTGGAGACCTTGAAATACTGCAAAACAAATGACTGGACAATAATTTGTCTGGGATGATATGAGAATTCCTGCAATTGGTGGTGTAAGTCAGCATAGGAAATTTCTTTAGGGTGTGTATACTGTCAAGTGAGAGAGATAAAATGCCCTAACCATCACACATTTTCCCTGTTGGATACATCATCTCTGTCTACCAAATTGTTTCTTTCATGGTGCAGAATAGGGGAGGGCTCACCTGGTGTCCTATTTTCCATCTCTATTCTACTACCAGTATTGTACATAAATGGGTTAAAACTGGAAAAACCAAAGGCCACTCTCTTTTGGACTTTCCATGCTAATACAGGTAGTCCTCAAGTTACGACCTTTTGTTCAGCAACTGTTCAAAGTTACGATGGTGCTGACAAATGGACTTATGACTGGTCCCCGAAGTTACAGCCATTGCAGCGCCCCTGTGGTCACGTGATTGTGATCTGGGTGCTTGGCAACCCATTTGCACTTGCAACTGGTTGCCAAGCATGCCATAATCACATGATTGCCATTTGCAACCTTCCCTTGCTGGCTTCCCACAAGCAAAGTCAATGGGGAAGCTGGCAGGGGAAGTCGCAAGTCAGATAAGTCTCCCCGACCCACCCCAGCCTTTCTTTGCTCACACACACAATGCCCTCCTTCCCCTCTCTGCTCACACACATGCACTGCGCCCTCCTTCCCCCTTCGCTCATCACATGTACCTCACCCCCTTCACACTGGGGCTTTGCAGGAGGGAGGCTTTGCAGGAGGAAGGAGAAAGCCTCACGAATGGCCAGAAGCTTCCAACGTGAGCTGCAGAGCATGTGCCAGAAGCACCTCTGGAGAGTCCTCAAGCAAGCGAAGGGGGGAGGAGGGCGCTGGTGCATGCGAGTGAAGGAGGTTGCAGTGTGTGCATGCATGCATGTGAGCCAGCGAAGGGGGAAGTAGGGCATTGGTTCGTGCAAGCAAGCAAAAGAGGGAAGGAGGGCACACTGCATGGGGCTGCTTGCTGCCCCACAAGGCAGGGTGCAGGGCAGCCAAAAGGGCAGAGATGGGGGAGGGATAGGCGGGTGGGGGGAGTTGGAGGCAGTCCCTTACCTTACTGAGGCTCAGGGCCAGGAGGGATCAAGCCCGGAATGGCTTGGATTGGGATGGGTCCTCGGCTAACAACCAGTGGGATTTGCTTAGCTGTCGCTAAGCAATGCAATCATGTGACATCTTGCTTTATGACTACATTGCTTAGCGATAGAAATTCCGGCCCCAGTTGTGGTCAAGACTACCTGTAATCCACAGTATTGTTTCCAATGACTCTGGAATATTCTGTGATTTTTTACAAAGAAAGAAAGAAAGAAAGGGAGGGAGGGAGGGATAGATAATGTAAATTATCTACTGTAATGTATCTATATTGTAGGTCAATCTGAAATTAACAGAACATGCAAGGAAGATGTGGTATTTGAGTTGGAGACTGAAATGCCAAAGTTGGAAATAGTAAGGAGAAAAACATAATAGAACTATATGGTTTAAAAATATAAAGGAAGCAGAACAACTTATCAATTTTACCAATTCGATTATTTCTTTATTGCTAACACAGTTTTCAAATAATTGAAATGATGCCTATATACATAGACATCATCACATGGAGTACATAGAAATCGAATTGACTATATTAATGGCACAAGAAGATGGAAGAACTCAGGCATAACAACAAAGATGTGATCAGAGGCTAACTATGGAACAGATCACAAACTGTTCATGTGTAAGTTCCAAGGCAAGGTAAAGCAGAAGAACAAAACCAACTAGTTTCTGCAATACAATCTTGAGAGATACCCACCATTTTCAACGAAAACATCTGGAATCACTTTGAAGTCCTGCACCTCATTGATAGGGATCCAGAGGAACTGTGGAATGAAACTGAAAGACATTGTTGAAGGTGAAAAGAGGATAAAGGTGAAAAGAGACACACAAGACCAAGAAACAGAAGAAAGCAAACTGGATGTCAGAATGAATGGTGGAAATTGCTAAGAAGAGAAGCCAATGCCAGTGTCAAGAAAGACAAAGAAATTGGGAAATGAATTAATAAAAAAATTCAGAGGACAATTAAAAGAAACAAGAAGCAATATTACAGTGACATCTGTAAAGACATCAAAGATGAAAACAGACATGGAAGAACACCTCAACCTCTTCTTCATAAGTGGAGTCTATCTGGCTCAAGAGAGGGTGTATTAGCTCTGATCGCCAATGATCCACAAAGGGTAGTTTAGAAGGATGTGTGAAACAGACTCAACCTCTATGTTTGAGCAAATACATACTCGATCTTCATATGGAAGTTTGGCATAACCTAACCCACACCTGGGTGTTTTAAAGGCAGTAGCAATTTTTTTCTCTATAGCCTTAGCTTATAGAAACCATTTGGTACCTCCAGTAAATTGCTAATTTTATACATTTCTTCTTCTTATATATATGCACGTATTTATCCATATGTAAGTATTAATGATGTGCTGTATGTTAAATTTTGTGATTTGGTCTTGGACTGTAAATAAATAAATAAATACAGACAGACATGGAAAAACAAAGAAAGTTTTCTAAAAGATCTGCAAACTCAGAAGAAAGTTCCAACCTTGAATTGGTACATGACAGGACACAAATGGAGAGATAGTAACTGATTCCAAGAAGATCAAATAAAGATCGAAGGAGTACAGTAAAATTCTGTACAATAGAGATGTCAACAGAAGATATTTCCTATTTACAAGAACCTCTAGTACTAGAAGATGAAGTCACATTAGGACTTTAGTCATTACCATGTCAGAAGGCTACAGAATTGATGGGATGTCTACAGATATATGGCAAGCAACAGAAGAAAAATCAGTAAAGGCTCTAACCAACTATGCCAGCACATCTGGATAATGACACAATAACCAATAGATTGAAAGATGTTAGTCTTTGTACCAATGCCAAACAAGGAAGACTTAACGGAGTGGCAAATTATCACACAATATCCTTAATTGCACATGTCAGCAAAATAATGCTTAATTCAATACATATTAGAATCCTATATGAAAAGAGAGTTCAGGCTGGTTTTAGAAAAGACCAAGGAACAAGACATTCGTATTGTTGTAGATGCACTGACTACTTGAGAATGCCAAGGAATACCAAAAATAAGCCAATGTGTGTTTCCTTTAATTATAGAAAGTCCTTTGATTGTATTGTCCATGACAAGCAACGCAATATCCTTAGGAAGTTGGGAATTCCAGAGCATCTCTTGTCCCCATGTGAAACCTATATACAGAACAGGAAGCCACCGTCAAGATGGAATGTGGCAAAACAGACTGGCTCCAGATCAGCGAAGGAGTGAAACAAGGCTATATACTGTCTCATTCATTCAACCAATATGCTGGTATTCAAGAAGGGTGGATTGGAAGCATGGTTTAAAAACTGGAGGAAGAAACATCAATAATCCATGCTATGCTGATGACATTAACAGCTGAAAATGCAAATGATCTGCAAGATTTAGCAATGGAAGTCAAGGAACACAGTGAAAAATGGGACTATGGTTCATAGAACAAATCAGTCCAGACCCTAACCCTAACCCTAACCCTAACCCTTTGAGATGCAAGTGGCCAAGGTCAAATTACCATATTTTGGACATGCATTATATGAAGACCTAGCTTTCTTGAGAAGTCTCTAATACTGGGAAAGAAGGAAACAGAAGAGAACTTCCACTAATATGTCTATCTCGCTGCTTTTCCTGATTTTTGTCCCATTTTACCAGTTTACTGTTTTTGATGTTTAGCTATAAATTTTGCTAGTTGCACTGAGTGGTGTGTGTGTCTGTTCTCCTCTGGATATAGGGATTGACTTAGAGCAGTGTTTCTCAACCTTGGGAACTTTAAGATGTGTGGACTTTAATTCCCAGAATTCCCCAACCAGCCATGCTGGCTGGGGAATTCTGGAAATTGAAGTCCACACATCTTGAAGTTCCCAAGGCTGAGAAACACTGACTTAGAGAGTGCTGGTGGCAAACTGAATTGGAAATTACCCAGAGTAATTTTTCAACATTCCCAATCATCACAACTTAAAATGCAGATTATTAAGGGTTCTCTTTGTCTCCCACTTTTTTTAGCAATCTGACCTGATCTCCAGTTCCAGACCAAAAAGCAATTATCCTTCTCTTTTCACATTTCTCCAAATGTTGAAATATATTCTCCAGCTAAAAACAAGGAAAAACATATTTAATAAACAAAATATGTATTTTATATTAAAATGCAAACCAACTGCAGACTTTGTAGGAAAAATACTTTTCCATTCAAAAACAGAATAGAGTGATGAATGCAGGCGAAACTGAACCATTTCAGAAATGAATGGTTGTCTATTTCTTGGTTAACAAAGTGGATTTTTGAGTAGTAGGGAACATAAATTCTGAGATCATGTTTTAGACACTCTCACAATATGACTACCACTGGAGTGCTTGTATAGTCAAAACATGGATGGTATACAGGGTATGGCAAATTAGCCAAGTCACTCCCTGTGACCCCTTCTACCCCTTCAAGATGTCCTCTACCAGTTCACCTTGCATTGTCATTTTTTCTGGGCCTCTCCCAGTCACCTGCTATCTGCCTATTCAGCCCCAGAAACATGATTAGAAATAAAAATTATGCTGGAGACGTACATTTTGCGTTTGCCAAGGTAGCCTGCCATATTTTAATTAAGAGATCCTTTGGAGTCCTTGGGGTTCTCTGAGCTTGGTTGTTTTCTTGCAAACATTTCGTTACCTGGCTAGGTAACATCGTCAATGCTAGAATGGAGTGGGGTTTGCTCTCTGTTTATATACAGTGGCATGCCCTGCCAGTGTTCATGGGGGTGGGGGTTTGGTTTGGTTTTATTTTTCCCCCCCTCTGGTAGTTCCTTGATTAGGGTATTGTTTACTGCTTGATTGTATGTTTGGTGATAATCTTGGTGATAATCTCTGCTTATCTGGGTAATGATTGCTGGTGAGGAGATGTTCTGGCCTTTTGTTTTCCTTTCAATTGTCTCTTTTGAATAGTGTGTAGATGTTGTTTATCTCTATGTGCCTGTTGATGGCTGCCTTGTCTGAATACCAAGCTTCCAGGAATTCCCTCGCATTTTTGGATTTAGCTTGGTCTAAGATGCTGACAGTTTCCCAGTTGAAACTATGGTTAAGTCTGTCCATGTGTTGTGAGATTAAGGAGTTTTCATTGTGTATTCTGACTGCTAGTTGGTGTTCATGGATGCGCTCCGCTAGCCTTCTGCCTGTCTGTCCTACATGGTGGTTGTTACAGTCTTTACACTGTATGTCATAGATGACTCCTGTTTTCAAATAAAGGAAGGTGGGCAATTGGTGGGTAAAATGGGGTGGGAGGGTGTCTACTAGCACATAGAGTAGGTACTCACAGGCATCCAATAGCCTAATCCTGGACTACTGTAATCTATTCATCTCTACTTCTCTGATTTCTTTCCAAACCATCCCATTTCCTTTCTGCCTCCACTCTGAAACCATCTCAAGGGTTATTCTTTGCTTGCAGCTTAAAGCAGTATACCCCATTCTAATATTGAGGACTCTGCCACTTCATTCTGCTTGTGAACCAGTTCTCCCAATTCAATCAGCCTCGGATTGGGAGATTTGAACACTCTGGCTCTGAACCATAGTGGAATTCTTCTCTAAACTCAAACATCAGAAAATCTCACATCCTGATCCCTAAACACTATATTATTGTAACATGTTTAATGCACCAGGTTTGCTCTGGGATCAGAGAACATAATGACTACCATGGAACCATGTTGGGGAGAAAAGTGGGGGAAGAAGTGGGCACCACTTTTCCAAATAAAAATGCACTTTTAAAATTACAGTTCCTTACAAAAATTCAAGGTTAACCACCCCACATCCCAAAGTACATTTTAAAAGAAGTACAATCCCATGCATGTTGTAGAAAAAGAGCCATCTTTTTCATCTCAAGAAGAATGTCAAAACTGCCATTATGAAGCAGAATGGAAAATCCCCCCCTTGCCACATTTCCTCACCTCTTCCACAGGTGCTGCAGCCAAGGAGAACTCAGAGGTAGACATGAAACACTAGACCTGCACGTGGCACTCTGGGTTCAATTAGCTCATCCACTGGAACTACCAGGGAAACTAAATAGGACTTAAACAAGAGGAATGACCAAGGCAAATTAATAGAACTAGATCCTTTTACAGGCTCCTTTCACGGTCCTGATCACCAGCCCTGAAAAGCAAATTGGAACAAGCAATATGCTGTTGAAAAATCCTTTCACCACTAGCTTGAAGTTACTCATTGCTGGGAGTTAGAGGTTGGAAGGGGACAAAAACTGAAGTTTAGTCTTAACAAAGACGGTATTCTTGGAGGGGAAAAAGCCATCTATTCTGATCAAACCATCATGAAATGCATCTTTATGTTCTCAGGCTAAGAGCGACGGAGCTGATGCCAATAATTCCATCTTTACTCAGGTTTACAAAACACATTTTGATTTTGGTAAATAGGCAAGCTGTTGTAATCAAAAACTGTATATGACCAAATGAAATTATAAGAAATTGAATGAGTATTCTCTCTGCTCAATATATTGCAGGATTAGGCCTCAAGACACAGTCCCCAAATTGATGCGGAGCCCCTTCCAAGTCCCATAAACTGTAAGAACAGACAAACCATTAAACAGAAAGAGAAAGAGAGAGAGAGCAGTCATGTTCATTGTATTTAACTTATTGTTAATGTATTTTGTGCATGTGTGTGCGCATACGTGGGCCTTCAAGTCAGTCTTAACTCCTGGTGACTGCCTGGAAAAGTTCATTCAGTTTTCTTGGCAACATTTTTGGAAGTGGTTTGCCACTGCCTCCTTCTTTCTAAGGCTGAGAGAGAGTGCCTGGCCCAATGTTGCCCAGCTGGCTTCGTGCCTAAGGCAGAACTAGAACTCACAGCCTCCCGATTTCTAGCCTAGTGCCTTTAACCACTGCACCAAACTGGCTCTCTAATGTAAATTTAATTACATTTAAATTTGATGAAATTTACATTCTGTCTTGATCCCACCCGCTTGCCCTGACCCCATCTGTCTTTGGGTTGTGCTAGCACTAATTTTGATCCTCAGCTGAGAAAAAGTTGTGTATCCCGAGTTCTTCCCAGGATGGCAAATCTGGGTGTGTATCACAGTACTTTAAATAGGAGATGGAGAGACACGTGACTCCATTCTCCACCGTTTAAAACAAAATAAAAGTTCTTGCACAGAGAAAATAACATGTTCTTGTTGTTCTTAACATTTCCTTAGTTGCAGGTCCATTTGTTTTGCATTGTGCTCATCTAGTTCTTACCACAAAACTTATCAACTTATAACATGATGAGGGGCTTGTTTATCAGCTGGTTTGTCATACAGCCTGACACTGAGAGGGAGCAACTTGCCCACGGTTGCACAGGTGGCTTCTGTTCCTAAGGGAGAACCACAACCTGAATCTCCTTGCTCCACCGGCAGCACCTTAACCACTACACCACTCTGGCTCTCACAGCAAAAAATGACATAACAATTAGAATCCTGTTCCTTGATGTGCTAGTAGTTGTTTCATGCATGGAGAAATTGCTTGCACATAGCAGCATCCCGTTCCCTCACAGCCTAAACTGACAGGCACAGGCACAGGTTTACCACTTCTGTAAGCCTAATTAAGTCAGAAAATAGAATAATCTAAATGATCATCATTTTTGCATTAGTTTTTTTTTTAATCTGATTTGCATTCTCCATGTTAATTATTGTTAGTATCCTCAACCGTTTGGAAAGGTGGGATATAAATCAAATAAATAAATCTATAATAAGGATATTTTTAATTAGAATTAATAGGCATAGGCTCTGTCCTGTGATATTATAATAAATGTATATTCCTGCCTGTTGAATTCCCAGCCATTCCTAGCTTGGAATTCTAAGAGTTGCAGTCCAAAACATCTGGAGGAGCCAGTTGTGGATGAGGAGGAATCTTTCATCTGCTCTCCTTTCCAGAGAAAGCTAAGTAGGACCTCTGCATTCACAACCTGGTTGGGAAAGGCTGTTCTAATATCTGTGACATTGCTTGAATTAACAGCCTCTGCAAACCGATTAATCATTTTCAGCATTTTGGACTTATTTTTAGCCCCCTTTTTCCCCCTTCACCCACTAACTTAGCTGAAATAATTACCCTTCTTTTCCCCTTATTTTTCCCATCAAGGCTTATATTTACCTATTTGTTAAAAGGATTTCTCCTGCTGGCATGCTGTTGCTGTGACAAGGCGACGTTGAGTGCACAGTAGGCAAAATAATATTGTATATTGCACAGTAAACCCCCTGCAATTGAATGTTAATTTAACCAATAAAGTAACGGTATAGCAATTAGGAGAATAATCATTTCTTATCTCTTAACAGGGTTAAAAGTAGAAGTCAGATTTACCCTGTAGTGCTCACCAGCTCAAAAATTACTTCATGAGTTACTAGAAGAAACCAGCTCCATCAGCTGCTGTGGCTTGCTGATTTTAAAAAAGGGCAAGAGAGGAGCCCACGGATGATTTGGCTGCCCCTGCCCCTCCTCCCCATCTCATCCCACTCTGCCCCCAAGCATCAGGGCAAACTCTTCTGACTGTTTCATCCTTCACAAATGTCTCTAGCCTGATGCAAGGCATCAAGGAATACATATGTTGATCAGGCCAAAATGTGTGCACGGGGGGAAAGAGCAACTCTCTATTACAGATCCACATGCCTGACCCAGAAGGTTTGAACAATTCAACAAGTTAAGGTTTATTTCTGTCTGGGTTGGCCAACCTGTAATTGGGTCTCTGCAACTTCCAACTTCAAGACAGATCATCCACACAACAGAATGTTTGCCCATCTCTCATTCCTAAATCTTTTGCCTGTTGAAATCCAGTACAGATAGTACTCGCTTAACGACCACAATAGGCACTGGAAAATTCATTGTTAAGCGGGGTGGTTGTTATGGGAGTCATGCCTGATTTTACAATCTTTTTTGCAGCAGTCATTAAGTGAATCACCATGGCTGTTAAGCAAATCACACAGTTGTTAAGCGAATCACATGGTTCCTCATTGATTTTGCTTGCCAGAAGCCGGCTGGGAAAGTTGCAAATGGCAATCACACGACCCCAGGACACTGCAACCGTCTTAAGTGTGAGCTGGCTGTCAAGTGCCTGGATCATGATCACGTGACCGCAGGGGTGCTGCGATGGTTGTAAGTGTGAGGACCACTTGTAAGTCCCTTTGTCAGCCCCATTGTAACTTCGAACGGTCACTAAATGAATGGTTGTTAAGTGGCAACTACCTGTATATCAGGAAGAATTCTAATGCTGTTCTTTCCTTGGTATACTAGTTTGAATATGAATTATGAATATGAAAAAGTTATTCAATCCCATGAGGAGCTAGATGCCACCCATTTGGGGATGACTTAGTGGATTCCTGCACTGAGCAAGGATTCATATATTCTATAAGACTAATGAATGAAGTGAGCTACAAATGGATTCTACTCTCCACACACAGTTTTACTGCAGTCTTAGTATTGTTAAAAATGGAGAATGTTGTGCAGCACTGGTGCATTAGGCAAATCTAGTGTTGCACCAGTATGACTCACTTTAAAAAAAGCAACCATCCAACATCAGCATATGAAGTTTGAAAATGTCACAGCTGTGTGTGCAGCGTCCTTAAGCATCTATGCATATGCAGTTAGGAAAGAGTATATAAATATTCCAAAAACAATGGTTGGACACCAGGGCATTTGCCTTTTTATTTTTTTAGCAATTCAAACATAGGCTTTTTAATACAGCTTTGCACCTCTGCAATATTAGACAGGACAATTGAGTGAGCTAAAACTACCTTTGCAATATTGCAGGTGAAGCTTAACAATCTCAGGATGCTGTCATTTCTCTACAAAACTGTTACCAACTAAACCAACACTAAAAGGTACTGGTCAACCAGATTTATAAAAAGACTTGAAGCCACAAAACCCAGCTCAAAATACATTATTCCTATTGAACATGTGTGAGATGCAGACATTCACCCTTCTTTTTGCTTCAATTTACTTTCATTGCTAGATGGAGCATCTGGTTCAGCTCAACTCTTTTATCCCCACCCCCACCCCCTTCTTTCTCTTCTTTGCTTCTTTTATCCTTATCCAAGAACAACAAAGGAAGGATTCTGCATTTGTTTGTTTGTTTATATGGCCACCCATCTCACAATAATGACTCTGGGCAGCATATACTTCATGCTTTCTGTTTTGGAGACTGGAGAATTCTCTGGATTTAGCTACACTTGGAGAAAGTGATGTGATGAAAAAGCAGGGATTTTCAAAAGACAGACTAGGAGCCAATCAATCCAAAACTCACCATATTAGCTGCTGGCCCGAGCAGCACCATTTGCATACTTTACTGTAAAATTTACAAGGTCAGTCCCATTAGTAAAGAATATTGGTGGCTCAATGTTGAGTTGTTGGGTTCTTGGTGTTCTCTGAGCTTGCTTCTCTTTCTGCAGATGTTCTGTTACCAGTCTAGGTAATATCATCAGTGCATGCATATAGTCCATGCTACCTAGCCCGGTAATGAAACATCTGCAGGAAAACAAACAAGCTCAGAAAATACCAAGAACCCAAAAAATCAGACCAATTAAGACACTTCCAACCCAACCATTTTATGCTCAAAAGCACAGAAGAAGGTGATTAGTTTGGTTAGGGTATGGGTTTAGAGTAATAAGGTTCTTTGACAGAGGGGCCATGCCTCGTGTACAGTTTTCCCTCTCAGCCAATTTCTACCTTGAGTAACCAGGCTTTCTAGATTTTAAGACTGTTTGCTGCCTGACCCAAAAAATGCAGTTGCCACAAAATGCAAAGACTTTTCTCAAATCATCTTCAGCTCTTTCTGATTGAAGAGATGATTTAAGAAGAGTCCTCCCCAAGCATTTTTCAGCTCTGAGCTAACCTGGCTTTCTTCTGAATCTGCAACCGAAATGACAGGCATGCATACCAACAAATCCTATCTCGTCTTGATCATCAGTTTTGTCCCTCCCAGTTTCTTCAAGTGGCGTATCTCCTTTTTTAAAACTGCTGTTATTCATCTCCTTCATAAACATTTTTTTAAAATAATGCTCTAGGATTTAGGATATTTCCTGACATAGTCACCAGCTTATCAGTATTGTCCACAACAGCTTTTTCTACTTCAAACATGCAGAATCTGATAGCTCTTGGAGGGGAGGGTAGAGACAGTACATTTCAGCTGAACGCAGGAAAGATGCTTCTAAAATAGACTTACATAGATAGGCCTTTACCCTTACCAACATCCATTTATTTTCACCCAGCACTTGGCAGGAAACCTAAGAAATTGGGTTACTGGGCCCAAAGCTGAGAATTTCAATAATCCTTTTTAAATCCTGAGATAATGCTAGAAATACTAGTTAGATCAGAACAATGCTATTACTGTAATTGTGAGGTGAACTAGCGATACAATAAGCACTTCCTGAACGCTTAAGGAAATACTGTATAAATAAACAGCACACGTGGATAAGAGCATAATTAGATATAGCATATATTATTGTGCGTGTTTTCTATATTAATTTCCTTAGTATCTAGATTAGCTGGGCTCTCACACAAGTATGAGAGAAAAATAATTGTGATGGAACCAACAGAGAGCATGACAGAGGTTTAGAAAAGTACACTAGTAAATATATTTTGCAAATAAGGGCCTATTTCTAGCTGCTTCTGCAAATCACCAGTTTGAGAAGAGGAAATACACTAGCAGTTCCCTGTACCTGGTTAGGTCCAACCTGAAGAAAATGTGACCAGGTCTGGACATTACATTAAAGATAAGTTAAAATAGTTCAGAGAACAGCAGTGATAAAGATTAGAGGACTGAAAATTAAGTTTAGTTGAGTGACTGAAGGAATTGGGTATGCTTGTATTTGAGAAAAGAAGGCCTAGGTTGAATATCACCCAGAATGACACTGCCCAGAGTCGCTTTTTGAGTGACATGGGCAGTGACTAAATTTGAAATATAAATAAATAAAAATAAAATAAATATGAAAGCCTTCTTCATGGAAAGACAATAGAAGAAGATCAGAGTTTGATTGTTATTGTCTGGAGGGACCCAGAACAATGGGCTTAAATTACCTTCAAAATAGGTTGAATTTTAGGGGAAAAAACCCTGCTTAATGGAAATAACAGTGCTTGTTGAACCAATTATCTAGAGAGTTAGTGGGCTCCTTTGTTGGATGTGCCCAAGCAGGGGCTAGAAAAAATATGTATTAAGAATGTTTTAATAGGTTTCTGCACTGACCAAGGGCTTAGATCAACTTAAAAACCTCTATAAGACTATTATTGTGAGAAAGAAGATGACAGCCAGTAGTTCTCATACCAGAGTACTTTTATTTTATATATAAGCTCAATACAAGCAATGCAGTAAAATTTAACATAACGTAAGCCAGGATCAGCATTTAACAACCACTAGGCTTCAGCGCCACCAAACACCAAGCAAAGGGTCTGTTAATTTGTGGGATGGACAGGAAGAAGCAGCAATGGGTTTCAACCATTGTGGTTTTAAAGACTGCACCCTCCCATTAGCAGTGGATAATCAACTGCTTATTTGGCTTCATTCATGTTTCCAGTAAACATTCTTGTTTAGCTCAAGTGTATCTGAAACACTTCTGTCAAATCTAGACTAGCTGTGAGAGTTCTCACACAGCCAGGGAAAAGCACCAACTCTGATCTTTACTAAAACAAAGGACAGATGAAGATAAGACAACCCATCCAAAAAAAAGGGGGCCAAGTGGCCCATTGGGCAGGAAGAGGAATAAAACACAAGAAGATGTGAATAACATTTCTGTATATAGGGCTTGTTCTTGTCTTACAGCAGTTGCTGAAATTCTTTGGATACATCCTCCTATTTTCTTCAGTGAACATTACTTATCTCTAATTTCTGGATGTTGGTGAGGTTGCTTAAGTGGTTCATTCTTGCTTGTGGGATGAAGTGTGATGCTAGGTGCCAAGTTAAACCAAGTAAAGTCAGTAGTATCTGTGATTTATTGCCAACTCCTAGTTGGGGAGTCTGACAATTATAGATTGTGTGCCTTTGGTCCTGAGTAACGGATAAGCTAAT
This sequence comes from Liasis olivaceus, assembly GCA_030867105.1. Taxonomy (NCBI): domain Eukaryota; kingdom Metazoa; phylum Chordata; class Lepidosauria; order Squamata; family Pythonidae; genus Liasis; species Liasis olivaceus. The sequence goes on along the minus strand of CM061349.1, from coordinate 22,130,265 downwards.
ATTTTCATGTTTGTTTCCTTTAAAAAAAAAAAATCAGGTGTCTTGGGCTACAAGTGTGCAGGATTTCAATTTTCTATTGGTTGTGGAGTAAAACTATTTCTTTTTTTTCAAAGGCCATAAGCAAATCACCAGCAATATGTTAAAGCCACATGCTAAAAGGAAAAAAAAAATCCCAAACATTTTCAAAGGTTTTGAAAATATCCTGCTTTTCAAAAGTACTGATGTGTCTCTCATTTTTATTTGACTAAGTTTGCACTTAATGACAATGTCAGAGAACCAGATCTGATCAGCTATGACACTGTGATGCCATTTTTTCATTGGCTAAGATTGATTTATATGGAAACTATTCTGAGGAAGAAGTCCATAAATTATATAAATTAAATGGCACTCAAGAAAACATCAAAGATCAACAATTGTAGCAAATCAGGAGTTGCTTTTAAGAAATGCACAATTTTCCTTTGTCTGTTTGTTTTTCAAAAATACACTTGCCCCTAAAAACACTGGTTATAATCCAGAAGTTGAAACAAAAAGATAGTGATTTTTTTTTCCCCACAGGCACTCTAAATACCGTCTTCCTTTGCCTTAACAGCCTTAATATTTGCTCCAGACTTACATTTCTAGTGGTTTTCCCCCCACCAGAAAAGTTAATAATAGCTTTTGGGTTGCCCTTACTCAACCAGAAAGCAAAGCTAATGCAACATTCACCGTATTTCTGCAGTAGGCTAGGAATCATCAAATAGGTCATAAATAACCTACCCCCTTGCAGCAAAGACAATGGAATTACTTGTACTCCTACTACCTCCAATTACTGTAAGAGCGACAATTATAAGGTTGCACTCCTACAGCCACCCTAAGGAGAAAATGGGAGGAAAGTGTTCCATTAGCCAGAGTGACAGTCAAATTTTCTCTCCATTAGCCCCAATGGTGTGCCACTATCACACAAGGGGAGCCGAGGTCATAGGGGAACAATTAAAGATTCTGACAATTAGCCCTTCTGATGTGCACCCCTTCAACCTAATGAGAGCATTAAAATAAAAAGGAAAGAAAAAGTCCCATATATATTTTCACCTGACTTGCTTATTCAAAGTATAAATGGGTCATTGGTAGAATAGCATAAAGGGACCCCCACAAACCTATATATTTAACATTTGAGCACCCAGAGTCATCATATAATGTTTAGTGTGTTCTCCAATGAACTCATACACATAGATACACATGTGCACAGGCGTCTGCAGCAACCAGTTCGAAAGGAAGAACTGAAAGTGAGGTTTAATGCAAATGACACCTAGACAACATTGTGGCAATTGGGAGCTTCAAGAGCTGCACTCTCATCTATTACTTCTTCCTCATTCTTGGAAATGGGATGTTGGGTCCTCTTCTTTTGTGGCCCTAGTTCCTGAACCATGCCTTCAAGATTCATGATAACACTAGAGATGTTCAGACCAGACCCGGGTTGCTAGATCTTAGGCTCTCAAAGCAATACAGAAATCAGGTTCTGATGGTGTCGTATAGGTGGCTACTTACAGCTGCCAATTCCTGAAAGTCAAAAATCTGACATAGGCACGAGAGCATGGCCAACGCTATCTTATATTGAAATCTGTAATGCTGCAGAACAGGTGTGTAAACCTTCCTTCCTTCTGAACATTATTTCAGTCCCAGTCATCTTTAGGGCTCACTCATTACTGGGATTTATTTTTTAGTTTTCACTTAAGAGAACACTGCTCAGCAATGATAAGGACTGCTTCAAGGCTAGGTAACTCTAGAGGGAGTGACCAAGCAACTAATATATAAGCACTTTAGTTAAACTTTGTTAGTTTTGTTTGAAATTTGTTGTGTGATTTGTTGCTTTCCCATATTTCCCCCCTTCCCAATAAAGTCCTTTTTGTATCTAACGATGTAGTGTTATTGTTTAAAACTCTCCCTGTATAGACGGCACAGTGGTGCTTGATGTCTACAAGATTTTGTCTGTTGCTGTTTATGGGCTTTAGGCCAGAAGATCCAAATCCATCAAACGTTCTGGTTTTCCTAGAACTCACCTGAAGGGAGCCATCCTTGCTAAAACAGCTAAGAAGTCCCTATCTGGATAAGCTACGGTGTATCAGGAAATTCAGACTGACTATTGGCCAAACTTATCATTATTGCCTTTTATTCCACTATCAAGAGGACATCAGGCATCTGTGTCTTTCTGCTCAGCGTTGAACAATTCACTAAGTATTCCATGCTCACTTTACTTTCATCATATATTTCTCTTACAGCATTCAGCAACCAACCTTCACATCCTTATGGCTGCAAAATATTCCATCTTTCAACCCTATTTACTTTTTTAAATGTACAATAAGATTTCTCACATTCATGTATCTCAGTGATGTGCTGAAGAGCAAAACTCTGGTCTGCACACCCTCTGTCTGGTATAAACCCACCTTGCACTTCCCAAATATTTCTCATTCTCACCTATTGTTCCCTTTCAATGAGAATTCTACCAAACACTTCCCAGGCACACTTAACAAACTAATACTACTCTCATTTTTGCATGTATTCTTACTACTTTTCCCTTTGCATATAGGAATAAAATGGCATTCTTCCAATCCAGGTCAGATGCAGTTTTCATGCAGATGTTAAACCAGTCACAAAGCAAACCACCTCCATAAGCACTGAAGATGTTACCTAGCCGGGTAAGGAAATGTTTGCAAGAAAACAACCTAGCTCAGAGAACCCCAAAGACTCCACAGTTCAACCCTGAGTTACGTATATTCTCTTCTATTGGTACCACTGTTACCATTTCTCCAGTGATATCAACTACAACTCCATTTATAACAACTGTTTAACATTTTGCAACATTCTTGCAGTATTTATGATTTCCTTTTAACAATTTTATCTTGGACACTAACACATTATTTGTTTCATTTCTAGTCTTCAACACATCACTATGAATTCCATACAAATCTCAAAAATATTTTCTAGTATACTTTCACTTCAGTTTCGCCCCAAATCATGTAACTGCTTTTATTTTTAATTCCATTTGCTTTGTTGATGGCTCTTGTTTATCTTTATCTTTGTTTTATCTTTATTCACTTCCAAACCTTTTTTTAAAAATTTCAATCAAAATGTTTCTGCATTTTCTCTGCCCTTTTTACATTTTATGCTTCTTGCTTTCTTTGGCAACATTTCTTGCAATTGCTTTTTCTGTATATAGATAGTCCTCAAGTTATGACTGCAATTGGGACTGGGATTGCCATTGCCAAGTGATGCGGTCGTAAAGCATGACATCACATGACTACATTGCTTAGTGATGGCAATCCAGGCAGTCCTGGTTATCATTGTAACCCAAGTTGTGCGGGTCATTAAGCAGGAAGTGGAAGGAGTCCCAGGTAAGGGGCATGAGGGTGCTGCAAGGGGGTGGGGGAGGCCCTTGGAGGCCCGGTGTAAGCCACAAGCAAGTCAGGGGATGAGGTGCTCAGTGCAGCGCATGCTCAGAAAGGCCAGGAAATGAGAGCGTGGGGGCATGTGATCACAGGAAGGCTGTGGAAAGAGGGTGCAGGTGTGTGTGTGTGTGTGCAAGCACAGGGAGGCTGGGAAAAGAGGGTGCAGGATGTGTGCAAATGAGGGGAAGGAGGGCATGGTGCGTGCAAGCAAAGAAAGGCTGGGCAGGAGACTTACTCCAACGACCTGCAACCTTCTTTGTTGGCTTCCCATTGACTTTGCTTGGGGGAAGCCAGCAGGGAAGGTCACAAATGGTAATCACGTGACCGCGGGATGCTGCAACTGGTTGTAAGTGCGAGCTGGTTGCCAAGCACCCAAATTTTGTTCAAGTGACTGTGGGAGCACTGCAATGGCCAGAACTTCAAGGACCGGTCATAAGTCCCTTCAGCACTGTCATAACTTCAAATGGTTGCTGAATGAATGGTTGGAACTTGAGGATTACCTGTATACACGTTGTACAGACTTTTGCTCATTCTCATTTTTTGCAACAGTGTGAAGGAGAAGAAGGGTGTGGCTTGGTGCAATAAGCCAGTTGCTGCTGCCAGCTCAAACGGCTTCTCCATATTTCAGAGCAGCTGTGCTGAAACAGATGGACTGGCACAACTACTGCCAGACCAAAACTCTCCCTCTCTGCCCTTCTCAAAGTTGTATTGGAGCAAAGCAACCAACTCAGCTGTCTCTCCCTGCAAGGGACTTGAGCAGCACAAAAACCTGCTCTGCCAGAAAATACACCCACGACGACTTAGATGATACCTGTTCATACTTTCTACAAGTTGACTTTTCATTAATAATTAAAGCCACACTTTCACTTCTCTGCATGTATTAATCAACTCCACTCCACTAAGGGCAGACTGTCTTATTCAAATCTATGACACCCTTCTCTTTCTCTTAATTTCACAGACTTGCAACCTATCTATTTTTCTTTATTTCTTTTCATTCATTCATTAATGGCGTTTACCATTTATTCTGTTTACATTCCAATTTTCCATATGCCATGATCACCACCAGATGAGCCCATAGACCTCTGCCACCCGTTACAGCTTTGGTCCGTCAAGGCTTTCATATAAAGTGTTTCTGAGTAAAATAAAGCATGGGTAGACTTGGTTATCAGCCTTAGTGATACCCATGCCATAGACAGTATTCTCCATTAATGGTACAGACAGTGCAGGTCAGTTCTGGCATAGCTTTGGCCAGTGTGGCAGAAATGCAAACAAACTCCAGCTCTGTCCCAACCATGCTCATGCTATTCTATGCTAGCTACGACCTCTACTTTGTAAGCCAGCGTACAGATGCTCACGTATCTGCAGCATAGAGACATTCAGTCAGGGTCCCCCAGAAAAATGTAGCATATTTATAACAAAACAGATCCTTTCTTTTCCCAGCTTACTCAGTAAATCACTTTACTAATTCAGAAAAAGTTCAATGAATTTGGGGTCTCTCTACCCCTCTAAAAGTAATTGCTTTATGTTACCAATGTACTCATTTAAAAAATTCATTAGGTTTCTGTTTTCATGTAAATACCTCTGCCAGATTGCATTAACAAAACCTAACCTATTAGGGTTCATGGTCCACATAGTATCTGAAAGGGAATAATTGTGTAACTGCTCAGTGAAAACAAAGTAAATGTTCCTCTTGAGCTTCTGCAATTAAAAACCAGGAAATTAGAACTATTCAGGCTCAAAAATGCAAATATGGCATGTTTCCCACTAGCAGGAAAATAAAGTGATAATGTGCAGCAGGAGATGCAGAAGGTCTTGTATTTTCTTTGAAATGGTGCCTTTGTGAGCTGCTGGGACTTTCAGAATTGTAGGACTTAAATACAGGGTTTTAGCAAAGCTGGCTTTGCCATTAGGTGACAACTTAAGCCAGCAGTTTTGTAAGATACAATTCACCAGGAAGTTTTTCTATGCAAACCACTTTGAAATTCATGGGTGTTGCTCCAGAGAATTTTCAGCGTAGGTCTTCTTTAGTTCCTCATAACAGCTTCACCTTCCACTACTGAATTACCCTGTTTTTTTAGGACAGCACCAGATGCTGTGAAAGGCATAGTGCAGTTTGCAGAACCAGGTAGCTAAGTTGTAACTAGCCTCCGGTGTGTCTGTGGAAGGATCGGCAAAAATGTCAAGTGACAGCCATGGCTACCGGTGATGGAATGGAATTATGAAGGCCGGGCTCAGGGAGATAAACATTTTCTTAGCTCACCAGAGGAGTGTGGGATCTACAAGAGGATGAGACTGGCACCTCCCTGAGGAATTCACAATGTTGTGGCTGGCTGGCTTGGGAGCTGGGGTTTCAGTCTGGGAAGATTCTTGCTAGAGGTTGTAGCTAATAAACATAGCTGAACTGAATTTGCATGGTCTCTTGGAGTTCCTTGGGCTAGACCTGACACTACCTGAATAAAGCTCTGCCCCCTTTTTACATGCATCACAGCTGCCATCTTGACTTTACTTCCCCAGACATCCTCAAATGGTATTTTTATTTAAAATTTTGTTCACCTTCCTTTCCTCTTTTCATATAGATAAGAAATACCAACTTCCAGATTCTTCTAGGCTTTGTTTGGGAGGCAATTTCAGATAAAGAACCTCAAAGATTTTAAGCCATCATTTCAATTACATTATTTCAGCCTGTTATGTCATTTCACTAGTGTATTATTTCATGGTTACACCATTTCAGTGTTATTCTATTGTGAGTGCCAGCAAGTAATTTTCTTTGGCTTTCACATGCCACCATGCCCAGCTACTTATGGATGCAACAGCAAAATGATGACAGAACAGATTGATGGAGGACCCAAGGGGAAGAAAGGGGACCTGCCTGAAATGGCCAATCAGCACCTCTCTGACTCCATCTCCTAGTGGTCAGTTGACTTTCCCTCTGACCGAATGGGTGGCAGAATATAACAACATGTACACATATTGCAACTGCTACTGAAACTTTTGGAACATTATTTTAACACCACTAAAGCTGAGGGTAACTGAAGCCTACCTCGCTCATGGACCAAAAATGACATGAAGATAATATCATGAGGACCCAGCAGAAAAAAAGTTGTCAGGACTTGTTTGTACTATGTTTAGCTCCAAGTAAGGAATGGCTCTATCTATAGATGTTTTTCTATATTTTTCATCACCCTGCTTTTGCTCTTTTGTTTTCTCAGGATAAAGAGTCTCAAAAATTGTAAACTCTTCTTACAGGAAAATTGCTCCAGCCTCTCAAATAATTTTGTTCAGAATTTTCTGCCCTCTTTTCTGCTGTACAATATTCTTTTTAACCAGAATGACAGTACATGGATTCATCATCAATTTATACAAAGGCACAAAGATATTGGTAGTTACAGAATTAGTGAAAACACAATAAAGGAGAAACATATCCAACAACATGCAATGCTTAGGTACACATCTACATTCTGTCAAAATTTCTTTGCAGATTTTTGGGATTCCAAACAATTTGATCTTGCTTGTGCTGTCACACTCCTGAACAATTGTTTTGTTCACACACACAAAAAAAGGGTCAGTGTTCACAGGAAAAAAGTGGTAGTGTATAGACATATATGCCATGTCATGGGCATTCTCATGAAGTGACTGCCAAGTGGTCATATGATTGACCAGAAGGCAAATGTCAAGTTTGCTTCCTCCAACTCCTTCTAGACCACTAAGCTCAGATTTTCCCCCTTTTTGGAGGGCTAGTAGGCACACTTCCAAACAAAGCCTTGGATTGTAGCCATCTGCCATTTTTATTTACAAAAATACGACTGGTGGTTTGCTCTGCAATATGCTAGCATCCCATTTAATTATTTTAATTAGGATCATTTAAGATTCCCTACACTGGGATTGTTAAAAACAATAAAAACATGGGACATACATTTTATAAATAAAATGCTTTTGAGGCATTAAATAAAGTCATTTGAGACATGGAGCCTGGTAGTCACCAATAAAGTTGTGCCAAGCACACTGGAGCCTGCTAGAGGCCACACTGGGAAAACAGAAGATTAATTTGGTTTTTGAAGCATTTTAACTCATTTTTCTAGTTAAAAACCACTCAAAGCGGCTAAGGAAATATCCCTTGCATGCCTCCTGCTGCGATGCCAGTCTCCTCTTGAAAACTGCAACTTTAGCTCAGCTGCTGCAAAGAATTGATGTTACATGTAGTTTCAGTTTCAGGATGGTATAGAATAGTGGCATCCATGGGGATTCCAAATCTGCAAGATGGTGGGCTCAACATTGCAATGCAAGCCCTGCCACTTTTTTTTCTCTTTTTGCATGTACAAAAACGGTGGGCCTTGCCTCACAATGTTGCACCCCACTATCTTGCAGATTTTGATGCCTCTACGGACACTAGTGGTGTAAAAGGTCCATGATTCAAAAGGACCATATGTCAGACTTCATACCAGGTGCAGTAATGAATCTACTGCAAAACACAAAAGACAATCTGTGTGTGTGTGTGTGTGTCTGTGTGAGAGAGGGAGGGAGGGAGGGAGGGAGATTTGACCATTCTTTTCCTGGCCTTGGGAGACAAAGATATCTGCTCAGTGTTTACATGACGGCTGTGTGGCCTGAGAATCACTGGTTCTCAACTTGCCAGCTTCAGCCCATATAGCATATCGACATGTTCTAATTAACAGCAGGCATGAGGAGGGGGAAAGTCAAATCAAATTAGGACTACAATTCCAATTCTAATCTTCTTTTCTAGGCATAGTCCAATTAAACTCTCCCTCTATAGTTGACAGTTGTCCTGTACATTTTTAAAGGGAAATAGCTACTATTATTCATAAGTCTGCACGCACACACTTTTAATCAGGAAAAGGCACTTGGGGTAAAAGTTGACTTTCCCACTCCTCTAGTGCTTTTTTAAAAACTAGCATACAAAGAGAGTTATGTTAAAGTCTCTTCTCCCTGCAAGATAATTTAGCCAGATGATACACAAAACCACCACATTTCACATATACGCTTAAGGTTTGAAGGTCTGAATTGGCAGTGACTAACTAGAGAAGGGGTCTTGGAGTAATTTTTTTTTTTTTTTGTCTGCGCTCAGTCATTACTGACCCTGCAGTGACTGCCTGGACGAGTCCTTGCAGTTTTCAAGGCAATTGTTTTTCGGAAGTGGTTTGCCAGAGCCTCCTTCCTAGAGCATAGCCCAGCTGGTGAGCGCAGGAGGCGGGATTTCCGTTGCTTCGCGCCCTTTTCGGGCGAGCGCAGTTTCGCACTTACCGGCAACTGGTCCCGTCTCTCTGTGCAAGGTGCTGCCAGCATTTTTCCTCCCACCGGAGTGAGAGTCCCCATTTATCTACTCACGTGAGTTTTCGACCTGTTGGGTTGACAGGAGCTGGGGAGGAAATAGGAGCTCACCCTGTTTAACACGAAGGCTGGACTCGAACCACCGAAGCGTCAGTGATAGCTCACTGAAAATGTCAATACAGTATGTAGCTACTGCAAAATTGTCAATTTTTTCCCCTGGGATCATTAGGAAGGGAACTGAAATAAAATAGTATAATATAACAGTCAGTATAAATCTAGGGTCACTGCACTTGGAGTCCTGGAGTATTTTTGGTTACTACACCAAAAAATAGAGCTGGACCAGGTGCAAAGAAGGGCAACTACAATAATCAGGGGGCTAATGGTCTGAGGAAGACTGCACCATCTGGGGCTTTCTAGTTGGAACGAAAGCACGTCAGGGGTGGTATGATAAAGGTGTCTAAGTCACACATGTAGAAATATGGATTTTCTCACACATATAATATGAGAACTCAGGGACACTCATCCACATTCAACTTAGGTGCATTCAGGACTGATAAATGGAAGGACTTCTCTACCCAACCAATAGTTCAACTGTGGGATCTGCTACAATCAAAGATGAAGATAGCTATCAATTTAAACAGTTTTAAAAGGGGGGTATTCACAGAGGAACAGGTTATCCATGGCTTGATGACTATTTACTACCTTCATATTCACAAGTAGCATGCCTTGAATCCACTAGGAAGCAGTTAAGGAAGAGGGCTATTGGCCTTGTGTCTACTTTCCTAGACCTTCCTGAATGCACTTAATCAGCCATTGTGTGACACAAAATGCTGGACTAGGTGGACTATGAACCTGATCCAGAAAAGCTCTTCTTGAGTCTGGATGCTGAGTTTTAGTTACTTCTTAAATGCATGAAGAAGCATTCCATCCTGTGATCAGAAATGGCATGTCTCAAGCCCAGGTTGACAATCTGAGATCCAGGCAGGGCTGGTGCTGGATGATCTACAGTTGTACCACTCTGCTCAGGACAAGTTACCCAATGCGCTCAATACAAATCGTTTGTCCCCAAAGATTTGCTCCAGCTGGCTGGGGTTTTTTTGCTGTGCTCGTGGAGTGTTCCACTCAGCGAAGAGATGTATTATATCAAAATGAAAACACATTAGAACGCAGAACAGCGTGGTACATGAGCCTGCCGTTTTTGCACAGAATGGGAATATAGGCTAACGGTTTCTCTTCCTCACAGAAACCGTAATCGCTTATGAACAGCTGGAGTAAGTCTGGATCTCGTTCAAAAGTAAACAAATAGCTTTTACCAAAAAAAAAAAAAAGTAACCACAGATCGTGTTTCCTTGCACTGCATTGCCATAGAAACACAACAGAGATATAAGCCAAACAGGTCCCTTCTGTTCTCAGTTCATTTTTGCAATATAAGATCCACAGGATTTTAAATGGCTGAAAGAAAATCAGTATGGTAATACAGATTTTAGTAATATTATTGTTTATTTGTCTATTGTTAAAAGAATAGGCAACTGCAGTTACATGGAATTCTTGAGTGCTCCACTGCCAGCTTACACATATTTGGTTTCATGCTGTTCCACATATTAATTTGTTAATTTATTATTTATTTGCATTATTGTTTCATTTATTTATTTTATAGCCCCAAAGGATCTAGAATCTCAGAATCATGTATCAAATCCAGATTTACCACCATTCAGTTTTCAGGCCATCAGATAGACACAGTGATGCCCAGCCAAATTTGAAACTACTTTTTGCACTGACCACTAGTGGACTCTCCCCACTCAAGTTCTGATGACACAACAAATACTCTGCATACAGTTTGACCTCCACTGGCCTGCCAGCCCATCCTCATGTACAAACCATTTTGCTTTTGGCACAGAGAGACACTACTCATTCTTGAAGGTCAAAGAAGAACAAAAAAATAAAGGACCATATTTAATCATTACTGTACTACAGAAATGGAAGACCTAAGACTTGTTTTTTGCTTGTTTTGTTTGTTTTTGTGCCTTCGAGTCAGTGTTGACTCCTGGCGACTGCCTGGACAAGTCCCTGCAGTTTTCTTGGCAAGGTTTTTCAGAAGTGGTTTGCCATTGCCTCCTTCCTAGGGCTGAGAAAGAGTGACTGCCCAAGGTCACCCAGCTGGCTTCATGCCTAAGGAGGGACTAGAACTCACAGTCTCCTGGTTTCTAGCCTGGTACCTTAACCACTACACCAAACTGGCTCTTAAAAGATCTGCAGTATCATACACAAAAAACATTTTCCTTGCATGATTTTTTGCCATGAACACAGATCTCATGACACTGGCAAGCAACCATCAAGAATAGTGAGTAAACAAATCCTGGGAAAGGCAGAATGCTAGCACACAGTTTTGGCACAATCACACGAGAAGGTCAAGAATTGCCCTTGCACTGAAATTCAAACAAATTCAAAGCTTCCATCATTCAATATATATCCTTGAAACTAATCAACTTTTCCATATATCATCCTCAGCTGCAACTTTATACTTTGACTTTTCACAAACAGAGCTGTCAAATGAGCACTTTCAGTCCTAGAGAATAATAATCTCATTCTGAACAATTACACCAATTTTATACTTAAACTGTAATTTGCCTTTGATGACTCTACCAGAAGGGGGCAATAGTGAACAGAGATTCAGAGATCATGCCAAGCCAAATGCAAAGTGTAGGCATACTGTATGTATACTTGCAACTTTTCTCTAGAGACAGGAATGAATTGGCTTTATACAATTTAAAGTTAGTTTGACAGAGGACACCAGACACTTTAGAGCAGTGTTTCTCAACCCTGGGAACTTTGAGATGCGTGGACGTCAGCTCCCAGAATTCCTCCAGCCAGTCCATACATCTTGAAGTTCCCAAGGTTGAGAAACACTGCCTTAGAGGATGCATAGCCACAGAGAAAAGATTAGAATTTACACAGAAGTAGAATGGGAAATAAAGTATTGCACCCCTTTCAAAACCACTGGAAGTTGAACCTATGTACCTGGGAGCACTGTCACCTACAGAAAAGCAAAATAGACATGTCCGATCTCTATACTATAGAGTTTTCGGATATTTTGTATTTGCCTGCACTTTTCCATAAGTGGGTCCATTGTAAAGTGTCATTCTTGTAGAACAAAAGGTCATTTTGCCAGTGAGTTAGCTGACATCTCAAGCCTTTTTGGAAACATGAGTCTGGCCTCCATTTCAAGACCTCAAAAAGGGAGCCATACAACAATCAAGGAGACCCCAGACATATGACTCTAAAGCAACTGCATTTTACCCTATTGTTCTTTGCTCTCAGATGGAATCAGATGCAGTTCACATGTGCTTCTTTCTCCTTTACTGGGATGACTGCTCACAAATATGCCTTGCTCGCTCAAAGAACATACACACTGATACAAATAGAGACCATTGATGGAAGGTTCCTATGTTGTCAGTCCCTGCAAGGTAAGCTCAGGAAACAAGAACGAACCATTTGGATTTCTGGAAATATTTTTTTATAACAGAATATTGCAAGCCTACTAAAATAACTCTCTAACACAACTTGTATCTAGTGAAATTAAGGCAGAGCTACCCTAAATCTCTTTCTCACACTTCTTCAAGAATCTCTGGACTCAAGAATCTCTTCTGTAATGGCTGTTTTCTCCCTTAACTGTCTTGCTGTCCCCTCTGTATTCCCATGGTCTGTTAGGCATTCCATTACATACACTCTGGTCCAATTACTGAACACTGTTCTCCTTAATCTTAGCATTTCCAACCACTGGAGAATCTTATAATTCTATTTAACTTCTTTGCATGTTCCTATAATACTGAGGATGGACTGGCTTCAGACATATAACCCAGAGATCCACTGGGATCAATGAAGCATTATTTAATCGAATTACCAAAATCACCAACTGCAGAAACTTCATCCTTCATCCCATTTTTTCCCCAAGATGGCTGAGAGTGGTCCATAATTTCAGACTTCTGAACTCGGTAATTATTAGGGATCATTATTCTCTCCACATATTAAACTTCTGGAACAGATGGAAAAGGCAAATATTTTTACTACACCTGCTGTGAGAGAGACATACAACCTAATTCATGTGAAGAACACCACAGGTATTTAACTGCTTTTGACATGCATTATGAAAAGTTTGAATATACAGCAACACCCTTTCATTTGGTGAGTGCACTTTTGATATTTATGATGATGAGGTGGGAGCAAAATTGTTACCTTGGGACAGTACTTTTACTGTAATGTTAATTACCAGTAAGACATCTGGTTTATACTTTTGCCTCTGGTTAAATTGCATGTAATAATTCAGTTCAATCTTCTAGTCACTTGTCAACTTTTTAGGATAAGCACCTATGCCTGTTGTTTGATTTTACCCCTCCCTCCCCTTTGCTGAGGCCTCAACCTTTCTGCAATAACTTCAGAAGCTACAACTTATTCAGAAGCAGCTGGATCTTTCCTTGGCTTCCTACAAAATACACTGTTGAACATCATCACCAAGAAGGCCCTCCTACTGGTCTTGGGGATTGTGTGTGGCTCTCAACTCCCTACACATCCCTCCAAAAACTTGGATGCTAAATGTATTGATCCCTTGTAGCAGTTAATATTAACTCTGTGGCCTTTTGCCTGCAGTTTCCAACTACGGTGAAGATACCTCATTTTTCACTGTGCCCTTTTTGCCCTGAACTCTTTGTGCCCCTTATGCTCCTCTGACCCACACCTTTCTCCACCCTAGGTGTGAGGCAGGAGGGGGGGATACAGAATTCAAAGTGGAATATATTTTGGAATCCAGTTACAGAAGGAGAAATTGGAACATCTGATTCACTGGAAAGGACACTCAGGCAGATCCTGGAAAGGGAATACAATGTCCATACCCCCCTTTTTTTCTGGCAATTCTGTTTGCAGTACCTATGAGAACCTAGGCCTTTCCATCCACCTGAGGTTTCTGCATGCAATTGAACCCTGAGGAGGGTGATGGTCTGAGACATGAGGTTGGGTGGGGGTGTTTGACTGTTTATTCCCAGACTGCATTCTCAGACTAGGTTTTTGGACAAGGGGGCAGATGCCTGCCTCTGAACCTGAATTAGAAATCCATTCTCTGCCTTCCCCCAATTCTACTACTGATACGGACATTCTCCAGAACATTAAAACATATACAATATAAGATACAAGTATATGCCCTGGAGAATACTGTACAGTACAATTGAGGTAGTACAGGGCACATTGCCACAGCATTTCAGCATTTGAGTTGTGAACGATGACACACTTGTACTCCAGGTACTGTATTGTTTTTGTCCAGCACTTCACTGCTGTGCAATGGTATCTATGCTCTCATGTATGAGTTAGTTTTCACACAGTGAAAAACAGTATGCTAGCAAACCTGATAGTTGCAGAAACAAGCCAGCCTGCTCAAAAGAAGGGGTCAAATAGTTCATTACATGGGAGATGAAGGAAAAATGAAGCACAAGAGGGTCTGAACATTATTCCTACATATAGAACTTATCTTTGAGTCACAATTGCTGAAATTCTTTGATTATGTCTTTCTTCATCAACCACTACTTATCTGAAGTTTTTTTATTCCTGTGAGCTGGACTAGTCGTCCTTTCCTGCCAATAGAGTGAAGCTTTGCAACATATTTCCTCTGCAATTTTCTGGAAATTATCAGTATTTCAGTTACTAAATTGCTATTTCCACTGCACCTTGCAGTTGTCTCAGCCCTTTCCCCTATGTTCCCAAATAGCACTTTGTGGGCTGCTTTCCCTCCTGGCTCATGTTTTGAAAAAAGACATGATTGGCCTTGAAGCCTAGGAAAGAACAGCACAACTGACATCACCCAAGCTCTTTCACTGACTAGCGCTGCAGGGGAACAGCAATGTTGGCAGCACGTGGCAAGGAGTCCAGTTCCGACTTTGTGGCTGCCAGCAGCTGGGGAAAAAAAAACAGTGAATGGCTATGGAGAACATGCATGCTAGAGCAGACTTTCAAAACTGTGCCACTGGGATTGGCTTGCATACCGTAAAGTCACTACTATAGTACCCAGTGCTCCCAAAGCCAGAATAGAGAAGGCAAAACGCAGCTGCCCTCTCCCCCCCGCTCCCCAAGGGCACAGCACATTGCACGATCTCAGGAATGGCAGTTGCATGAGACTGGTCCTGACAGAACAGGCCAATCAGGGTGACAATTGTACAGCTCTTCTCTGAATCCTCATAAATAATACAAATAAAGAATAAAAAGAGTAATCACTGATTATGTGGTAGGTAATGCTGTATTTATATTTCTCTGTTTTTAACCTAATTTATTTGGTTTGGGTAATTTTATGCTGCTCAGAAATGATCTGATTGCAGTGACATATAAAACCTATAAATAAAATAGTAAAAAACAACAATCTGTAACACCCAGTGGTGAACTAGCAGCTTACACCTACAAGAATCATGCTCTGTCCAGGTTTAAACAGACCTTTTATGTAGCACAGGCTTGGTGCTCTTTCAAAAAAGGGCTAAACTCTTGTTTTAAAAAAGATCTAGAACACTTTCAAAGGAACACTAATCTGTGTTTATAATAAACTCATACAAGACTTGACAAGCACAATGGAGAGACCAGTCAGGCATTATATTGGCAGGTGCCTCTGCAAAAATTAAGTGTCAAGTTTCTTCTGCACTCCAAGCCCAAATGGCATTGGCAGATACAGTAGTGACCAGCACATGGAGGGGAGAAAACAAGCACACAGCAGTTTAAAGTGGCCACTAGGAGCTGGGCAGATCCCAACCCTTGACTTCATTAGCAACCAAATGGTTGGTAAAAGTGCCAGATCATTTCCACAAAAAAGAAAAAAAAATGTGTTAAGAGGGAAAACACTACTTTATTTATATTTATATTTATTTATATACATTCGATTTATTGTCCGCCCATCTCCCCCCAGTGGGGAACTCTGGGCGGCTCACAAAGTACATATATATATAATTCTAACAGTGAGACAGTGAAATCTTACAAATCTTACAATTAGTGCTTGTTACGCTGTGTGACCAGCAGGGGTCGCTAGGGGGTCATCCGGGCTTTTCCTCCTCCGTAGATCTTCCTCGCCGCTCACATCGTTCATCGCTCACACCGGCTGCATTCGGAGTTCGGCCAGCACCGGTATTTTGCTCCCCCGCGCAGCATCGCCGGTTCCTCCCATCTAAACGGGAGTATCCATTTATCTACTCGCAGATGGAATAGCTTTCGAACTGCTGGGTGGGCAAGGAGCTAGGACAAGGGACAGGAGCTCATCCTGTCCCGCGGAGCTGGGCCCGAACCGCTGGAGTGCCAATCATTTCTGACCGGCAAACTCCAGCGTCATTAAGCCCTGTGCCTTTAAGGTACCTCAGATATGGCTGGAGATGGGATGAAGGCAACATCATCAGGACAGGGCAGAAAAAAAAGAGGTTGACAGGGCACAATCCTGCTGTGGTTAGGGACAGCAAGTGAGGAACAGTCTTAAGGGTCCGAGGAACAAGGATGTGGAACTGATGGCTCTTCCAATATTATTGGATTCCAATTCACACCAGCTCCACCCATCACGGCTATAAACAGAGATACTGAAAATTATAATTCTATAGCATGGGAAAAGTCACCTACTAAATTAGCAATTCCAACTTTAAGCAGTCTAACAGGAGGGCAGAACCATTTAAGTTTCTTGGACTTCCTGTGCATATGTGCCTTTTTCTAATCCATTAAGCACACTTTACTTTCCAAGCAAATAAAGCATAAATGGGAAACTAGTCCTCCACACATTGCTCAACCAGAACTCCTTACAATCCTCACTATTAATCCTAGTAGCTGAGAATGTGGGGAGCTGTAGTTCAGGAACATGCAAGGTCCTTGGATTTTTTTCCCCCCTAAATCTGAGAATGGGCTTTGCCTCATAATTTTAGAATAAATCATAGTACTGTTTGTATAGTGTCTCTGTGTCAGCAATAAATCTCCACCCTCCAGATGCCTAACCTGTATTTAGAAACTTGCTTACAGCAGAAGTTCACAGATCATGACATAGCTTGATGAGTTGCTTTATTATAGGGGGAAAAAATGAAGCCATATACAAACAGAAGTTCTGACTGTTTTGGTAGACAGAAACCAAAGTTGTTCAGGATTGTAATTCTGGGCCTTTTCCCACCTTTTGAAATGAATGGAAATATACCTCACCAGCTTTATTCCTTACGTAGTTATCTGGATAACCAAATTGTATCTTGTGAGCTGAGACCAGTGAATTAAAGAACCATGAGAACTTTATTTCAGGGGCAGGGAAAAACAAATTATAAAAGGTAAAAATTCCATGCAATTCTCCATTTTGTCAGCCTAGGAATGCCAATTCCATCTGAAATCAAATTTCCTGGAGATTCCCGCCCCCTTCATTAAATGCGTGTGTGTGTGTGTGTGTGTGTGTGTGTACATATATACACGTGTATATACATACCTTCCACAAGCTAAACCCCAGAAGGCATGCCTCAGATGAAAACATTTATTAATATTAATTCAATTAATAACTATTGATTAAAATTGCCTATATAATAAGATAGCCCATCTCCTCTTCTCATACACATACAAATCACTCTCATACACAGAAACAAGCAAATATTTCTCCCTTACTCACCCAAAGCAACCAACTAATAATAATAATAGTAATTATTAAATAATTAATATTTTCATTTAAATAATTAATGTCCATCTTTTTATAATTATTGCTTTTATCTACTTGCTGTTTTAATTGTTGTACGCTACCCAGAGTCACTTTGTGTGAGATCAGCGACTATATAAATGTGACAAATAAATAAATAGGGAAAAACCTAGGCTCATATTGGGGTGAGGAGAAGGAATAGGTGCACTGGGAAGAGATGACAAAAGGGGAAACAGAGCTAGATGAAGATGAGGGGAATGGAAATTGAACAGGGAAGAAAAAAAGAAACCCTTTTTAAGCACTGCAAAGAGTCAGATTTATCAACAAACATGAGTTCTTTCTCCCAAGTTGGCTGGTCACAGCTCATCTTATCTTCTTCCTAGTGATGCACACAACTGTGACCTCCACTCCATTTTCCTCATATTTCACCCCATTGTTTACCTGATTTAAAGGAAGCCATGTAAAGGACACAGATTTGATGCCACTGTTGTGCTGACGGCTCCCTAGTATCACTCACTCTTTTATTCAAAATGTTTAATCAATAATGATCTAACTGAATCTGATCCAGCAAGAATTTTATCTAGAATTCACTGTATTTTAAGTTTCCATCTCTTATATTCATAATCCCATTATATAAATACTGCTAGCAAATACTGTAAAACAGTCCCTCAAATTTATTAGCAAGATCTCCAAGTAGAACATGACATATCACTTGGAACTAAATGTAAGATAGTGCCAGATTACAAGAATTGTGATGATGAGTATGTGCCATCAAGTCCTTGTCAACTCTTAGCAACCACATAGATTTTCTCCGTGATGATCTGTCCCTAACCTGGTCCTTCAGCATTCCCAACAGCACCCCTCACTGCGACTGGAACTGAATCCATCCACCTTGCCGCTGGTCATCTTCTTCTCTTTCCTTCCACCTTCCCCAGCATTAGAGCCTTCTCCAGAGAGCTAGGTCTTTACATAATATGTCTGAAGTAGGATAGTTTGAGCCTGGTCATTTGTGCCTCCAGTGAGATTTCAAGAATGGGGTTCAACTGGCACAAGTTTACTCTTGGGTTAGCTGAACTGGGCTTACTTAACTCAATTTTTATGGCTGGATTTGCATAGCACATTAGATCATAGGAAGCCTAGATTTTGTGCAGACTGGGTCTGTATAGAACATGCAGCTAAAATCGAGTTGGTTAATTTGTGATCCAATATGCTGTGAACCCAACCAACTAGGAATCATCACAGAAAAGTCCTTCCCATGTTACCCTTTACTGTCTCAGAAGAAAAAGGCATCTAATGAAGGCCATCTGAAGATCTTGATTATTGGTAAGGTTCTTATGAGAAAAGGTTATTTTTTAAAATGTTAACAATTACTTCAAACCACTGAGGCCATAGTCAAGAGAAAAAACAGGAAATAAACGGCATAGGGCCATATTACTTGAGGGGCTACCTGGCTCTGTATGTTTCCACCCATCCAGTGAGGTCAACTAGAGGTGAGAGCATGCTCCAGATCCTGTCGATTAAGAAATGTAATCTTGCAGTACCCAGGAAGCACACCTTCTCATTGATGGCTCCTCCGCCTGGAATGATATCCTCCCAGAAATCCGTACTACTCCCACTTTACTGATTTTTCACAAATTGTTAAAAACCTAGCTATTCTCCCAGGTCTTGGGTTAGGATAGTGTTCAACGCCCCCCCCCCCCCCACTTTTGGGGGGTATTGTTTTGTTTTTTTTCATGTTATGAAGTTGGTCTTCTGGTCAGTTGTATTACCTTTACTTTTATATATGTTTTCTTCCCTATTCTTCTTAAGTGTAAGCCGCCCAGACTTGTTGTGGTCAGGCAGCTTCAAAATTGAAATATTAAATTAAATATAATAAATAAGTACATGCCTACAAGTGTCTTTTAGATACTAAAGTAAATATTAATGGCGAACAATGCTACTAAGGAAACACCACTTGTTCTGCAGCAGATGAATATGTTTCAAATGAAACTGCACTATTTTGAGTGTAAGATTAACCTTGCTGAATCAGGCCAGGTGCCCATTTAGCCCATCTTTGTTTCACACAGAGGCATACTAGATGCATTCAGACGACTCACAAACATAGCTAGTTGAAATATGCCTTCTTTCTATCACTCTCCAGCAACTTGTATTTAATGTATGATAGCAATAATTCAGGGGGTAGTAAACCTCCATCAAGATTAGTAGCTGTTGATAAGTTTCATCTTCCATGAACCTATCTAGTTCATTTTTATAACTATCTAATCTAGCGGCCATTGCCACCATCTAATGCAATGAAGTCCATAGCTGAACTCTGCATTTCCAGTCCTTTGTCCACAATATCACTGACCTCACCCAAGAAGAGGTCAGTTCTGACATCACTGCCATCTTTATGACTTCAGGCTGAGAGAACATGGCCACTCCAAGCTGAAGCAGATGAGACTTTTTAGGGAACATCACACAAAATGGCTTAATAGGCTACTTGGACTATCTCAGCAATGCACTAAACACTTTGCAAGCCTCAGGACTATATAAAAGGAGCAAGGTCAAAGTCTGTAGCTGCACTAGTCAGTTGAACAGGTAGGTAGCTTTCTCCTAACTGGTATCTTCCAGGCATGTGGAACTGTAGCTTCTAGACCCACATGAAAATTGTAGTTTAACATCCATGGTGGTCACATGACTGGGAAATTTCAATGGAAATAAGAATCAAATTAAGGGAACGGGGACTCAACAGCAGGTAAATTTACCGAATAGGCCAGACTTCCCCATCCCAACACCCTCCAAATCCATTGGGTTATAGGTCCTATCACTCCAGCAAACACCATCAGTCATTGTTCCCTGGAAGATGCATGCTACAGCAGGGTTAAACCAAATGATACACTTAAGATATTTTATGAAATATCTGGTCTATATACCTGCATATTGGGCTGACAGATCGCTCCTCCACAACCCCCATTTCTCCTGGCTGCTGCGTTACAGTTCATCCAGTCTCTGCAGTTTTCTTGGCAAATTTCAGATGTGGTTTGCCATTGTCTCCCTCCTAGGGCTGAGAGAGAGGGACTGGCCCAAAGGCACCCAGCTAAAAATCACTAGCCTGGTGCCATTCACCACTTTGCCAAACTGATTCTCTGGCTTCCTCAGAGTAATATCTCCCCCCTTTTGTCTGTTGAAGTGGGAATACATGAGCAGCCCCAAAATAAAGAAATGACTCTTGCATGTTTCAACTGATTTAACATCAATGGATCTGATCATTCTAATACAGAGTTTTTCAAACTTGGCAACTTGAAGATGTGTACACTTCAACTCCCAGAATTCTGGGAGCTGGCTGGGGAATTCTGGGAGTTGAAGTTCACACATTTTCAACTTGCCAAGTTTGAAAAACTGTTCTAATGCTAACTACACTTCGGGGACCGGGGGGGAGCCCTCCTCCACATATGAGGTACAATAGCACGCCCTTAGAAAGCCCCTGCTGTATACGCTGCCCCCAGGCTACCCTGGCGATACTCGTGTCCTTGTCTGGCAAGAAGCGCCTTTCAGCGCTTCGCTCCGTATCTTCACGCTTCGATCCCTCTTTCAAGTTCATTCCCGCCTAGTCGGCGCCCAATGACAATCTGCGCCTGCGCCGCTCCGGCAATGTCGCCAGAGCCCCTTCCATTACAGGAAGGTAACCAGCAAGTACGGCCTCACTCTCTTTTTCTGACCATAGAGTCTCTGACTACGACCGCAAGCGGAATGGAGCCAGTAACAATACCAACCCCAGCGTCAAGGCCAGCCGTAAAGCGAGCAGCAATCAAACGTCGCGCGCGGCCGTCTCGGAGGAAAAGGAGCTCGTGAGAAGCCACGCCTCTGACCCCTTTCTCCTTCCTCTCCCTCAGTCCTTCCTCGGGGCCAGTCATAAAGTGAAACGACGCGAAGTGTCGCGCCTTCTCCCTGATTCTGGAGCCGCGGCAGCCAGGCCTGACAGGAAACCTGGTCGCGCTTTACGGCCGCTGGATGAGGAGGAGCGGAGAAAGGGAGCGGGAGGCGCCGCGGCTGCTGCTGCTGAAGGGACTTTGGGGTGAGGAGGAGGAAGAAGAGGGAACAGTCGGGATGGGATTGTGTGAATGAAAAAGGAAAGGGGAAGAGTTGGGTGTCTTCTTCTTACACTTTCACTCTGTTTCTCTTCGCTTCCCTCCTTCCTTTTGGTCTCCTCAGGACATGGCCGAGGTACCGCCCGGGCCTAGCAGCCTCCTCGCTTCGCCGCCGGGAGCCGCCGCTGCGCTCCTTTCTCCCTTTCCGGGAACTGCTGAAGAGGAGGAGGAGGAAGAGGAGGACGAAGAGGAAGGAGGAAGACGGCCCTGCAGGGAGGAGGAAGCTGAGGATGAAGGAGCGCGGGAGGGGGGCCTGCCCCGCCGCCGCGTTTGCCAGCCCCATCGCCACTACCATCAGCTCAACGGGCTCATCGCTGGCACGGACTTGCGGCACTTGCGGAGCTCCCTGAAGGGCAAGGTCTTGAGCAACAGCAACGAGAACCAGTGTCCACCCAACAGCAAGAAAAGCAGCAGCAGCACCACCACCACCATCTCTGGTCCTGGCAAAACAATGGGACATGGGCAGGAGCCCCAGCATCCCCAGCAGGGAGGGGAGCAGGAGACAAGTCTGTCTTCACTCAGCAACCACCACCAGGTCCCTTGCCCCCAGGCAAGGACTGCACAGTCCCAACAGCAGCAACACCGCCACCACCACCACCATGATGCTTCTGCTCCCTCTGCTGGGGACAGGAATGGGCTAGTTGGGGGAGGAGAGTTGGAGGAAGGCGAGGACCAGGAGTTGGAAAGGGAAGAGGAGTCCTTGCTGCTGCTGTCCAGATCCTTGGCCTCTACCTGCAGTTTGCAAAAATGCTCCATGGGTCCCCATACAGACATTTCCTGGCCCCCCCAGCAGGTGAAAGAGGAGAAAGGGGACCTCACAATACGATATGTCCGATATGAGTCCGAGCTGCAGATGCCAGATATCATGAGACTGATCACCAAAGATCTGTCTGAACCCTACTCCATTTACACTTATAGGTATTTTATCCACAACTGGCCTCAGCTTTGCTTTTTGGTAAGTTGGGGGTGGAGGTGAGCAAGAGACATGATTAAAAATGTGTTGCAAGGTTGAAGGGTAAAGGGAGGGGTATTCAGAATGGATGGGCAGTGATGTGTGATATGGGGAAAGTTACAGAGTAAGCAAAATTCTCACATCTGTCATACACCAGTAGTCAATTTGTGAAATCATACGCAAAGCAGGTAATTCTATAAGTGTGGTTTGAATTATACAGAATTATTCATAAACTTTGCACATGTGTACAGTGTAAATTTGAGACCAACCTCTCTGTCTCTTATGTTCCCAAGATAAAGTAAATTGAATTGTGGTTGGTGAACTTGGAAGTTACGTATGCTTATTTTTTAATGGTTTGGGGATGCTCAGTTTTAATTATATTGCCATTAGTTTGTTTTTAGAGTTTGCTCTATCAATTGCTGCCCAGTTAAAATGAGAAATAGTAATAATGGCTTAGAAAATATTTGAGTTGATATTTGTACAAAGTTTTCTATTTATGGAGCAAATGTTTGAGAACTAAACTAGGATTAATATAATCTTTCAATACTTCTGAAAACTTAAATCCATTTTAGGAATTTTAAATATGAATATTCCTTGGTACTTCGTAATACTCAATTTTAACTTGGTACCTTTTATGTAATTTTAATGTTTTCTGATAAAATTTAAATTACAACTTATTTTTAGATATGAAAACCTATATGTTATGTGCAACATGCCTCTTATCAAAATATGTCTTAATTGCACATGATTCTATATATAGAAAGAAAGCAGTTCATCCTCGCGTGAAGAGGTATGAGCATAGATCTTGAACCATAATTGTAAAGAGAGGGTAGTTTGGGGGGGGGGGGAAGAATCTCTAACCAAATGATTCTACCATACTGCGTTAAATATTTCTTTTTTAAAAGGTAATTATGTTAGTGTTTCTTGTTATTAGCAGACTAAACTACAATCTACATAGTCAGATGTCAGGTTAGCCAGCCCTCCTTAACCTTTAAAGTTCTGCAAGTATCATACAAGCAAGTGAAAAAAGAGGTAGTGTTTGAAAGTCAGTTCTCAAGATATCTCTAAAAATATTTTACAAATTGAAAGAGAAAGTTTCTAATGATTTGACATGTGTTATAACTGTGTCTAAAGGGGCCTTTCAGTGTGAGAAAATCTAATAAGTTGTTCCTTTTCAAGGAAATGACATAATTCATGAACTTTGGTCTAGTTTATCTGATGCTTAAGAGCTACTGACAAGATTTAGCTTTTTGAGGGTATATGTTGTATTGAAGCAAAGCCAAAGGCAACAATAATCATGAAAACTTGGCTGAGTGGGATACAAATAGGGTGGCTTGAGAAAATGAAGATTTGTGTGTAATCACATCAAATATAAATAAATGTTCATAATGGGCATCCACTTGAGGGAGCTCTTGCCCTACCCGGATGAGCTATCTCCAGATTTCCAGATTTCATTTAAGGTCTGTTGCACCTTTCCCCAAAATAATGAAAATGTATAGTTACTAAAATAATGAAAATATGTAGTTACTATTCTGTAAGAAAGACCTATTCCTATATTTCAGTTTATTTAACTAATGGATGAACAGTCCAAGCAATAACTGGCTTAGACCCTAGAGTAAAGTTTACAATTAATTTTTTTCCCTAGCGAGGAGGATTACTTTATATGAAAAACAATTCAGAAATTCAAGCTTTGCTGTAGCTGTATTTGTGCACTAACACCATATCATTAAAGCAAGTTAGGAACAAAAATAATAGTTGGAAATGTGACAACCTCTGTTTTTATTTTTCAATAATGATAGTTCTGACTTTCTGAAAAAATTTAAAAAGTGATCCTGTCAGTGCATGTTGAAAAGTTCACCAATGGTTATGTATGTTTATCTGTCTACATAAGAAAAATTTAGGAAATGACTGATAAACATTATGCCAGTCCTATTCTTGTTAATCTAATGTGAGTGTAGGGGAGATAGTGATGTATAGTGATACCTGCAAAGTACTCCAAAGTTGTTATCCTGATGTATTGGTTTTTAATGAATATTCTAGTTTTGCAGGGTGTTAAAGGTTAATGTAGTAGCAATGCAGTTAATTAAGGACTAGAAGGGTTATTCCTATATGCTTTGTTAAGCCAGGCTGCAAGTTGTCCTTTCTGGTTTCCTTTTGGGTAGGGACTCCTGTCAGACCAGGATGTAATGTTGAGGAATATGGTGTGTGGCTGCTCAAAATTACTGTTTTCCCATATATTATGAAGAACGTGTTTTGTGAAAATACCAATATCCCTATGTGACCTAGAGAGCAGAGTTTATAGATTGGCCGCAAATTAGACCAAGGGTCATTATATAATTGAAAGAAACTAGGAGTTCAGTTTTCCCTCCAAATTACTTTCAAGGCAGAAAGGAATTATTTGCCTTTTGATTGCTCAAGAACACCCCCATGTGGTATTATTTTAGGATTTGAATAGCTAGCTTTGATTTTAACTTGGTTGTTTTCTTGCAGACATTTTATTACTTGATTAGGTAACATCATCAGTGTTGGCATGTTAGATGTTACAGATGTTAGAAGATATTACCCAGTCGGATAACAAAATGTCTGCAAGAAAACAACCAAGCTCAGAGAACACCAAGGACTCCACAGTTCAACCCTGAGCTACATATATTCTCTTCTATTGGTTGATTTTAATTTTTAAGGATTTCAGCATAGTTGGAAAGATACTGTCCCAGATATTGAAATAGTAGTGATACCGATTCCTAAAGGGCACTCCCTGGAACTGAATGGAACACAATTCCTCAATTCATTAATTCTAAATATATAATTTTTGGTATACAAAAGCAAATCTGACAAACCTGAAATCTGTCCACCCTCAGTTTATATTATTGGTTCAGTTTGATTTTCACACAGCCAAATCTGTCCATTCATATGGCAGTGAAGAACATAGCACATGCTATTTTTCCCTCTTCCATGGATTCCCCTGTTGTGTTTTTCTATGAACAGGATAGCAGAGTAAATTATGGCTAATGTGTCTTCAAAAAAAATAAATAAAAGACTTGAACAGGTATTGATAAACATAAGCTAAGGGAGAGTAGGTGAGTCTGTAGCATATATCTGACCTTTACTGGATTTGGTTAGTGTAGTATCTAAATTGGAATGCCTAGAAAATATTTAGGAAGTAAATTCCAAACCCTTTTAACCAAAATGCTTTTTGTAGAGTTGTTGTCTTGTAAGAACAGAAAAAAGCCTCTGGTTTCCCGGGATCAGATACTATTCACTCACAGGAAAAGGAATTTATTTATTAAATTTGTCACTGCCCATCTTGTTAGAAAGCGACTCTGGATGGTTTAGAGAAAAGATAAATATTAATTAAAAATACAATATAACAATTAGTCCTAAATAAATAATAAATATCTTCCAAGAAGAGATGGTGGCTAGAAATTATTAGGCTCGGGGAGCATTATCAAAGTGCCAGCCACCCTCAGGATTGGTTAAAGCTCTTCTTGCCCCACACAAGCTGGCAGAACCAGCTATGGATAGATTATCATAAGTCTGAGTCTGAATACTCGGGTGTTTATCTCTCCAGTTATTCATTATTGCTGTTTCACTGCAGTTACTGTCTGTCAGAAATTATTGCAGCTAAATCCTAGGGTCAGTCTAAGTTTGATCCAGCCTTTATCTAATGATACTCATTTCTTTAATTTAATTTGTCAATTTTTCTGCAGATTAATTATTTTACCTACATTATTTAGGCCTAGATCCATATTGAGGTGAAAATACTGGTTCTGACACTTGGAATTGCCTGGGTGTTTTAGGACCTTAAGATTCTAAGTGGGATTCCAGAATAAAGTTTTTATTCTTGCCTTGTGTGAAACTTGGACAATAATCTAGACCAGTGATGGTAAATCTTTTGGGATCAGCATGCCAGAAATTTGGAAAATGCCTAACTTGTGTCACCCCCCCCCCCCAAACAAAAGAGAAACAATTCTTTACATATTCATTTATTTAAAAAAATACAGTCCAGTCATGGTGGTGCTATGTATTATGTAAAGAAATGTCAAATAATTACAAACATGAAATACGAGTAAAACAAACTCAGTTTCTTTGGTAACTCAAATGGGGAATAGTGGTTGTTGGGTGTTGGTGAACGCTGGTGTGTCACCCAAAACATGGCATGCCACCTTTGACACACATGTCATAGGTTCGCCATCACTGATCTGGACTCATGGTGTGAGCAAGATGCTGGTTTGCAGCAGCAATCAATTCTGTAAGCATTATAAATATTGTGTAAATGAGCATCTGCCAGCATGAGGGTACATGTTTACCTTGTATGCTAGCATAATCATTTTAAAATCACACAAGTTGAACAGTTGTGTTAACTGTGTATATGGGCTCATGATCTTATTGCATGCGTCTATTACAAAAGGTATAGAAGAAAAAAATGAACTCAGTGGGAACATTAGGCTTCAGCTTAAATCTAACTTACAACTGTAACCAGATTCTCCTGCTACAGTGTAGAATTTTGATTGCAAATAGTAAAGTATGTCACTTTACTGTTTTTTCAACAAAACAATTATCTATATCATGTTAATTCATTTAATACTGTCAACCTGCTTTATATAACATTTGTTGTTTTAATAACATTTTCAGATTTCTCACCATTTGGTGCCACATATAAAATGTATGCAAAATTTCTCCCTGAAATAAGCTTTTTATATGTGTTTTTTTTCTATAGAAAGTGAACAAAATTATCCTGATAATTAAAATAATTTAGTTTTTCTAGAACTATTTGTCACTTAACAGCAAAACTGAATACATGCATTTATGCAAGAGTGAGATTCCTTGGTTGGGAGAGTCTCTTCATCTAGTTTCCCAAGAAATTTCAGCTTAATAGAGATTTCATTTGAGAGATCTATACATTTAGCTTGAAAATATTTATTTAATTTAGAATATTAAAAATAACTTAATTAAGTCCTTTTACATGACAATTTATTTCTGTATATTCAGTATATTTGTCAGGATTCATGACATTTTCTTTTTCAACTTCTTTTTCCAATCTCAACATTTTAAGTTATGTATTTTTATAGGAGAATAAAAATTGACACTAGTACTTAAATTTATTGTCAGGTCTGCAATCAAGTGAAGCACATTTTGAAACTAACAACTCTAAAATATTGATAGATGAACATTATATATCTAGCAATATCTTTGTGTAAAAGAACCATAGGATGTATTTGTGGGAAATGACTTTCTAAGACATAAAAATTAAAAATATGCTCATTAAATGAGAAATTAAATTTTAAAATTGATCTGTATTTCAGAATCTTTGATTATTGCAGAGGCTTTTCTTTTTTTAAGGTTTCAGT
The DNA here is from genome assembly GCA_030867105.1 of Liasis olivaceus. Classification (NCBI taxonomy): domain Eukaryota; kingdom Metazoa; phylum Chordata; class Lepidosauria; order Squamata; family Pythonidae; genus Liasis; species Liasis olivaceus. Next base: position 22,102,468 of record CM061349.1, on the reverse strand, counting down.
CAGTTATTTCAACTATAGTATAGTAGCTATTATCAGAACAGCTGACTGATCAATATTTCAGTTATGTACTTTCTACTTGGGATTTAATAATTCTGTTCCTCATAAAAATAAAATATCCATACTCAAAGTGTAGAGTAGTCTCATTGAACAATAATTTGAATACATAGAGATTCTGGTAAAATAGGGCCCAGGCCAAACAAGGCTGAAGCTAATGTCTTGAGTTCTAAATATTATAAACAGAAGGAAGGTTGTACATTTTCCTAATCTTTGTGTGCCTCTTACACAAAGCCCCTCAGAAGACTTGGGAAGCTTTCTTAATAACATAGAGTAGGAAGAGAAATAAAACAGAAGAAAGGCACCCTGAGTGCCACCACTCCATACATACAAGGTGCATCTACCCACTCCTGGGCAGTTCCTTATTCCCTAGTAGCCCTTCGCCCTATCAGATTAATACAGTATGCATGAATCGGGGCAGATGTTTGTGCTCATGCAACTTAACATCCAAGCCAGTGAGTATAATATTCCTTTTTCCAGGAAACTTATATAAGCTTCTGTTACTAAGTAATGTTTCAAAGTTTGGGGGAATTTCCAAGATGGGGTCTTTTTAAAAATGTGTCTATAAAATTGTGATTTTATGGCACTGTGTGTTAGCCTTAACCTACAAGATGTGTTTTGTTTGGTTTTGTTTTGTTTTTAAGGCAATGGTAGGTGATGAGTGCGTAGGTGCAATCGTCTGCAAGTTGGACATGCACAAAAAGATGTTTCGTAGAGGTTATATAGCCATGTTAGCGGTGGATTCCAAATACAGAAGAAAAGGCATAGGTAAGAATAGCAGTTGCATCTTTTTGAAGCCTTCTGAAAGTAATGTACTTTCAGTTAGCTGTTGCTTTGAGGTAAATATTTTTGCATACACCTTTCTTTGTGGCAGTTACTTTAATCTATAATTTTTAAAATGAAGCAGCCTGCTATTGTCATACACTTATGTGCAGCTCACAAGTCCTTATTCTGTGGATATCCACTTTGATCTCATCACCAACCTTGTCCATACAGTTTTACTCTGCTTCAGTGATGTTGGCAACATGAACATGCCTCATTCTTGTGAAATACATTCTGATTAGGTTGGCTACTTTCTCTTGTGAGCCACTGCTGTGTAATAAACATCCACAGGTTAAAATAAAACTGGGGACAGAAATTTAACCCATTAAAGGAAAGGAATATGTGTGATTTTATTAGCTTATTCTGTACCCAGTGGTTCCCTTGCTTTACATTTACAGTTCACTGTGTTGTGGCAGGCTAAGTGAAACTGCCTCTGGAAGCTGCTATGCAAGTATTTGTAAGTCAGAAAAGCTAAATAATCATCCTAAATAAGATCTTTGAATTTTGTGGCAGGATATCCTGTTCGTACTTGATGCAAAGGATTCAGGTGTTTGGGTTCCCTTCCTTTCCCCTTATGAGATAGAGAAGTTTTGTTTTTTAAAAAAATGTGTAGACTATCCATATTACTAATTGTTACTTCTTAAATTATGCATGTGTTGGAAGATCAGAACACAAGCTAATTTATGCTGTAATAATTTGTACTAAAAGTTTAAATTTTTTGCTTTTTATTTGTGTTCCAGGTACAAACTTGGTTAAGAAAGCTATTTACGCCATGGTAGAAGGAGATTGTGATGAGGTAAATCTTTTATTTTTTGAAGGAACTTTGTTTTTCTCCTTTGCTTCATTTGAAGGCTGTTCTTCCAAATGCAGTTTACTATGTAAACATCTCTTCAGTTTAAGCAAAATACATTCAGAAAGATACATTATACTAAAAGCTTTCTGGGACTCCAGAGAATGAATAGTTGCTTGTCTCCTTTGGACAGCACAGTAAAATACATGAAGTCTATCTTTACATGAACAAATACCCTAAACAGATCTCGATAGTAATATAGGTGGCCTAAAGTGGTGATTTGAGCTTGTATAGTATACTAAAAGTTTATGATGTTTTGGGGATACATGAAAATGAGGTAGCATCTGCCACAGCAGATGTGCTATTTTTCCTCTCACTTTTTGTAGTGCATGCCTTGGTAAGTCCAGAAAAAGCCTCTTTCCTTTAACGACTATGCAGAGTCCTGTATCCTTTGGTGACAATAGGTGGATGTCTTCGTCTTATGTTTGGTTCCATGCTATGCAACCTATAATTTTTCCCTTGAATCTGCACTGAAGCCAAAGTCAGATTGGTGGGAGCAAAAACTACCAAAAATTCAGGGAGCCTTCAGTAATTTTTTTATTGGCTTAAGTAATGAAACAGATATACAGTGCTAATAAGGTATTAAAATCTGGTTTGGGGCATGTTTGTAAAGCATGTTACAATAAAAATACTAGGTTGGGGAAGAGTGGGGGACTATTTCCCATTGTTTTCGTTAAATATTTTTCCATATAGGAATCCAATATTCTGCTTCTCAGCATTAGTCATCCATGCTACAATGGATATTTGATAATCTGATGACATTATTATAATAAAATAATGCCATTCTTCTTCCTGAAGGAACCTCAGGGCACAGTGAAAAGAACAGTAAAATTGTTCTCAAGAACTAACTAAGACATCCAACAATAAAAGCAGCTAACTTAAACAAGAAATTAAAAACTACAAGCATAAGAACAATGCTTAATTTAAAAAGATGATCTGAAAGGGTAGTCTGATCCTTGAGCAGTTATTACTGTGCATATGCCTGGGTAAACAAGCATAACTTCAATTACCATTTAAAATAAGACAGTATTGGGATCAACCATACTGTGGAGTCATCAGAATCATCATCACATCAGGAAAGACTTGCATAAATGAGGTACGGTCAATGGGAAGAGCCTACTTCTAGCCCACTGTCCTATGAACTGAACCCATCAATGAGGCCATAAACAAGGCCACTCTGTAGTCTAGCCCCAGAAAGGGACATTTGCAACTATTCTGCATTGGCCCAGAAACAAAGTGTCCAGGGTGGGCCTCTTCAAAACAGGTAGTGCTGCTACCTCCTTCAAAGTGATGAGCATAATTTCCTCACCTGAAAAGTCAGTGAGCACTCCCTGGACCCACCCAGATGCACTTTCCCTACTAGATCCTAATACCCATACTGGGCAAGGATCCATAGAATTATGCAACTTGTCTAGTTAGCTCACTTAGCTGTTTTAATGCCATTTGCAACAGGTATTCTGTGATGTATAAATTAAGATGTGAATTACAAATGTTTGAATTTTAGGCTTGGTAAGAATTAGTTGATTCTGTTATAACAATAATTAAGTATTTGTTTAGTATTACATTCAAATTCTATATATAGAATTCCTGTATGAGTCCTCCTAGGGATATACACAGTAATAAATAGGACTGGTTCTTTAAATCTGCACAGTTTAGAAAGTTTTTTTCTTATTTACTTTTTAAAAACTTATCTTGGAATTTGAAGAAGATACAATTCTTCTATTTGAATAGACACAGTGTTGCATTTCGTCTGTGAATCATTATGTTAAAGTTAAATAGCTTACTACACTTATTTTATAAAGCTATGCTACGTTCTAAAAGGTACCATTTTCATAAAGGTTTAATCAAAGTACAATGAACAAAAACAGATCACACTTCTAAATAACCAATGGCTGCTTTGCTTTGCTGAAGAAGAGCAGCTTCTACACAAATGTCTTTCTAGGAGCAAAGCAGCCAATGGCAGGGGGAGTGAATTGCTTCCATGATGTCAGCTCTTTGAGGTAGTCCAGACAAGAAGCACAAACTACTAACAGTACCTTTATTGCAAGTCTAAAAGTATTTCTCCCCTCCTTTACTTCTGCTTTCCAGAAAACTAGGGAAGGTCCCTTCTGAAATGCTTCCCCACCCTTTTGTTTCTGTGGGCTGAGACACCTTTTGCATGATAGTTGTTAGTCTGCAGCTCTTCCTCCTGTGTTCCAAGGTCATTCCTACATACCATTACACATGGCATAAAGCATCTTCTCAAAGTTAAAATGTACCATTCTTCACAGGCCTACTATTTTCCTGTAAGGTTATTTTCCAAAATGTATGAAAAGATTAATTATAATCCAAACCATGGTTTAGAGTTTGTGACTGACAAGTATATGGCACAGCTCTCTCTTGTTGTTGTTATTTATTATGCAACTTTACCAACTATATGCAGTAGAGATCAAAAGAAAAACACAATAGTTAGCAGAATTTCCTCCAACAAAATTAGTTCACAGCTTAATCAACCCAACAAAAACCAGTATTTGTAACTAAACAAATCAAATATAACTACCATGTGTATTGAAAAGAACATTATAAGATAGTGCAGAGCACACGTGCATCTATAACTATTTATCTATTTTGATTAATATTAAGTAAATACTAACCTGAAAGCTACCAGTCTTAATGAGAGTAAGGGTGAATTATTTCATCCCCACACTAGTCAAATAAAAAAGCCTTCAACTCTTTTTAAAAGCCATTATAAAGGTCAAGGAAAGGAAGCTGCTGATTCCAGAGTCATGGTGCCTGGTTCCTGAAAACCCGGAGCCTGGAGCCTGTGACCCTGAACCTGAACAGAGACTCTGTCTAGAGGAACAGATGAATTTTTTCAGTCCTGTCTGTTAGCTCCGTAAGGGTGTTAAACCATTGCAAGCCACAGTTTATCACTTCAGGTATCAGACCAAATATTCTACATTCATAGAATCATAGTGTTAGAAGACACCATTGAAGTCATATAGTCATATCTCCTACTCACTGGAGGAATCCAAATTAAAACATCTTTCATAGATGGCTATTTAGTCTTTCACCTGAGTATACCTAAAGAATGGAAGCCCACCTGGGTACATAGTTCCACAGTTGAACTGTTCTTATGGTTAGCAGTTTTTTCCTGACATTTAATCAGAATCTTCCTTCTGTAACTTGAAACCATTATTTCATGTCCTGAACTCCTGAGCTATTTGAAGAGTGCCATCATATCCCCGCTCAGTCTTGTCTTCTCAAGATTAAATATGTCCATCTCCTTTAATCTCTCTTTATAGGACTTAGTTTTATAATCATCTGATCATCCGCCTTGCCCTTCCCTGAATCTGTTTCTAATCTGTCTGAATTCTTAAAAGTGTGATCCCATACATGGTATTCAAGGTAAAGTCTGATCAATGCACAATAAAAAGGAGTGATTACTTTCCATGATTTGGAAACAAGTGGGGATGTGCAAAACAATCTTGTGTAGACATTTCTATCCATGGAACGACTGTTTTTAGGTAGTGCATACACAAAACACATTCCTCATGATTTGGTTCATACATGTAATAAAATGGGGCTGTTTAGTTGCAACTGTGAGACAAAACATAGTGGTTCCACACAGAAATAGCTGTGGAGGTGGGTAAGGCAAGAAAAAAATATGGCTAGCAGTGACAGCTGAGCAGAGGGAGGAAAGGTCCTGGGAAGATAAAGGGTGGTCATGCTTGTGGGATATTCCAGTCTTTGACCATTAATAGTAGCTGAGGAAAGGAGGGAATGAAAAAGGCTGGAAAAGCTGCTCTGAGAGGGGTGATGTGCACTAATCTTGCCCTGTGTGCCCTGTAAAATCACTCCAGCATCCCTCCAGGTTTTTTTCTTTCATCCAAATCCCAGAACATCAAAAATATTCCAAGATAAGTTTCTGCTGAATGTGGCTGATCCATTAGGGCTTGGCAAGAGCTTCTGCATAGCAGTGTTTGTTCTGGGTTTAAAGTGAAATATATTTTCCATTTCATCCTCACTCCTGGAAACCTCTTGCATTTGCCTTTTTTTTTTTTTTTTTTGATAACCACATTACTGGATCATATTCCAATGGGTTTGAATTTTATTTTTGTCTTCTAGGGTATTGTCTATGCCACCCAGTGTTGTATTACCTAAACATTTGATGAATAATCTCTCCAGTTCATTACTAAAAGTGTTAAAGTGTACAGGGCCCAGGGCTTAACCTTGTGCTTCTCACTGCCTTACTCCAGTGAGCTGGTTTTTCGAGCTAGCTCATATATCCAGTTAATTATTATGCCATCCAACCCACATCTAATTAGCTTGGTAATTAGAATGTTACAGAGTATTTTATCAAATATTTTGCTAGAATCAAGATACATTGTCCTCAGAATTTCCAAAATCTATTAGGGAGGTGTACTTCATTTGCAAGATTGGTTAATCTGGCATCATGGAGAAAATGTGGTCTCCAGGAGTCAAAAACAACATGGCACATAATCACTTCATTAAAAAAAAACAAAAAAAACAGGATTGGTTAATCTGGCAAGAGTTGTTCTTAACAAATCTGTGCTGACTTTTGTCTTTCTTTGCAAGTTTTTACATATCAATCTCTTTATTATCTCCTCTAGAATCTTTCCAGATACTGATATTGGACTAACTGGTTCATTTCCCCATTTTTTAAGATAGGGATAACATTTGCCCTCCTCTGGTCATCTGGCACTTCACCCATTTTCCAGGTTTCTCAGATTTTCAGTATCCTAGAATGAAATTTATTTGGGTTTGGAGATTTAAATTTATTTAATGTAGGTAGATATTCTTTGTCCCTGTTTCTTTTAGTCATAAGGTTCTGTTGTGTCCCTTCTTCCTGCTCTTTGCAGTTGCATGATGGAATACATACCTTCTTTTTGAAAAAAGCTGAGATAACATAGATGAGCTGTTGCCTTTTCTTTGCTGCCTATTTGCATTTTGCAATCTTTATTAAACAGTTGGTTTGATTGATTACAAAACTTATATCCCATCCTATTCAAGAGATTCTGGGTGGTTCACAGTTCTCATAAGTGAAAATGAATCTTTTCAGTTCCTTTTATTTTGAATTTCTCTAAAGAAGTCCTTCTGTTCTTCAGCAACCCTAGTTCATTCTGAGCTTTAGATTTCCCATAACCCTCTGTACAGTTTCAGCTATGTTTCTGTAATTTTCGTTGATTACTGTCCTTTCCACCTTCTATACATGTCCTTTTTTTGTTCTTAAAACTAGTTTTTTTATGTAGCCACACTGGGTTCTTCTCTGTCCTCCATTTTTTTCTCATTAGAATTGTTTGCAGTTGTACACGTAATCCTCACTTAACAACCATTCATTTAATGACTGTTCAAAGTTACAACAGTGCTGAACAAAGGGACAACCACTCCTCACACTTATAACTGTCGCAGCACCCCCGCTGTCACATGATCACGATCTGGGCGCTTGGCAATCAGCTCGCACTTAACAACAGTTGCAGCGTCCCAGGTTGCCATTTGCAACCTTCTCAGCCAGCTTCTGGCAAGGAAAATCGATAGGGAACCGGATGATTGCTTAATGACTGCATGACTTGCTTAACAGCCATGGTGATTCACTTAATGATCACTGCAAAAAAGGGTGTAAAATCGGGTGCGACTTGCTTAACAACAAATTTTACGGTCCCTATTGTCGTTAAGCGAGGACTTACCTGTACTTTTATTACCTCTTTTGGGAATTCCAATCCACTTTGAGATCCCTTTCCTATTAACTTTGTTGCTGTGGAATTCTACTTCCTGCTGCTATGAGTTTATTAAAATCCTTTAAGTTGAAGAGATGTGTTTGACGAACTCATCTTTAGTCAGCCTTAAAATTAAGGATGTCAGCATTACATGACCACTTTCTCCCAACCTTTGTGCTACATCCACTTTCTTGTCTTTGTCTTTTCTTTATTTTTTAATGTCAAGTCAAAGGTACTTTGAGCCTTCCCTCATGCTCTTTTTTTTTAATTTCTAAACACAGACATATAAAATTAATTAGTCAAAATTATTATGGAGTAATTCTTCATAGTAACAACTCATTTTTGTACAGCCTTACTGGAAATTTGGCTTTTCTGAGTACCCAGAAGAGTAAGCCAAGAAATACTCAGAATACTATTAAACTTGAATTTCAGCATTGAATTGCTCCTTAAAGAACAAGTGATTTGGCGGGGCTTGTCCAGAGAGTTTAATTTTCTAGCAGAAATATCCAGATTTTCAGGTCCTTAAGCATAATTAATTTTACTAGCCAAAAAAACCAAAGTGTATGATGTCAGTTTTATTTATACTCATTGTATTTTTCTTTAATACCACTTCTCTTTAGACATAAAAAAACGATAATTATACTTAACCAGTAGATTTAATAGAGCATTTTGCAGTTTTTTCCCTTCAAATAATTCTTAACTGCTAGCAGTTGCCTGGAGAAGCCCTGCAGTTTTCTTGGCAACATTTCGGAAGTGGTTTTCCATGGCCGCCTAAGGGCTGAGAGAGGGTTGAGTCACCCAGCTGCATTTGTCCCTCAAGCAGGACTAGAACTCACAGTCTCGTGGTTTCTAGCCTGGTGCTTTTTACCACCACACCAAACTGGCTCTCAGATTGAATAGGCCATTGTAAAAAAAAAAAAACACAATTGCATAGTTTTATTGCAATTAAATGAGCTTCTGCTCAAGTCTGTTTAATAGTTTCAGTGAATATGTCCAGTTTCAGGGATATATATAGCGTATCAGTAGCTGATATATTTTCTTTATTACAATTGCAGCGACCCTTACTTTTGCCTTCTCATGAAGTTGTAAAGATAGTAAAAGTTAAACATCATAACCCTACAAAGGACTAGAAAGTGACAACAAGCAATTGAAGCTGGGCCAACTTCCATTTCCTATTACTAGCTCTGTGTGAATAATCTCACTTAGCTAATATAAGTATAAAATCTAATCTTAATATCTCTGTTCAGTTGCTTCTGTCTCAACATGATGGAAAACATTTTTCCAGAATAGTCTGTCAGTAACTACTTCTTCAAGTTCTTGTCAGCTCATCCTTGTGTTATCAGTGATCGTATCTAGCCACCTCTTTTTCAATTGCTAACTGTTTTGGATTAGGGACACTTTCATAACGATCAGACCAACACATTTCAAGCTCAAAGACATTTCAAACTTGAATCATTTTGCACTGCCTGAGCAACTTACACCTTCTGCTATTTAGCAGTTTTATTAACAACTGAATGGATAGGCAATCTTCACGATACTGTGTTTATTGGGAGGTAACTGAAAATTATCCCTGAAGTTGGTTTGTCGGTTCCATGCCGTGGGCAATCACCCTATGCATCATTTATTGAATAACTAAGATGCATGTTTGGGCATTTCATTGCTGTCTAGGTTAGTATTACGATTGAATCTAGACTTTGAAGGCCTTAGAGTTCAGCTCTTAAATAACGTTAGTGGAAATGAATGCTGCCAGTGCATTTATAATTGACAGTATAAATAGGCTATAAGCATAATGTTAGTGATGTTTGATCTTAACTGCTCTCAAGAATTTAGAGTGGGTATAATAAGATTAATCATAAACTTTGTTATAGCATAATGCAATGTAAACAATAACATTTGTTCAAGTCATTCAAAATTTGTAAACAACTCTGCAGGGAAGAAATCCATTGACTATTAACAACTACCTAAGCACTTTTTATTGGTTAAATCAAGATGTAATATTCTTGAACCCTTACTCCCTTAAATCAATCATTATCAATTCTCTCTTGTGGGTAGATTTCAGAAATATATTTGATTTTTAACCTTCCATACAATATCAGTTGCTTTTTAAATTATTATGTATTTGTGCTTCTAGATTGCTCAGTAATACAGTTTCTGGGCAGTATTCAAATATAAGTTCTGAAGTCAGAGCAGATTAGAAGAGGAAGATAATTATAAAACCATCACAATAAAACCAGCAATACCTACAAACAATAAATACTAAATTTCAAATCAGAAAAACAAACCCAGAAAAACAGAATAAATAACAGACAAATGTAAACAAAGAATCTGGTCTTGGATTAGTTGTCTGTCTGAGCAAGCATATCTTCCAGTGTTTTCTGCAAGAAGAATGGGCATCAGATAAACATTCCTTGTGAGCACCATCACTAAAGTTGCCTTATTCTTGCTCACTGCAGTGTGAGCCAAAACCATCAGTGGGAACACAAACTGATACTAATGTAAAATCTGGATGGTATTGGGGGAGATGATCACATTAAGTATTTGTCATTTAATTCTATCAAATCTGCTGGAGGATATTGTATAGTTTCATAGTTCTAAGAATGCAGGATCCTTCTTTCTTCTGCAAGCTTGTATATGCTAAAATTGTTCTTTTAATTATTTCATTTTTGCCCCCAACCTTCCTCTGAAGAATTCAGGACAGCATATAAGCCCCTTCCTCCCTCCTCTCCATTTTTATCCTCACAAGACATTACTCCTTTGTTATAAGTTATCAGATCAATTTTATTGCAGTCATTAACTAGCACAGTTGTGGTAAATTAAGCTGAGAGTATAGTAAGCTAACTGTAGATTATTAATAATTTATTTTTATTCTTATTTATATCCTGATTTTCACAATTCTGATTCTTCCAAAGTAGCATATAAGCACCAATAGAACATGATTTGTCAACATTGTAATAAGTAATATAAATATATAATGACATCAGGATCCTTCCTAAGGCTTGTTGATAGTAACAGACTCTATGAGAGGGAGCAACCTCTGGGATCCTGGATCCTGGGAGAGTTCAAGAATGTTCTGGAATGTCTTTTTAATGCTTGGGAACGTCTTATTATAAATAATTGGAAGCTGAGTTATACAATTCAGTCAACAAGCTTGCTTTCACCTTAATATTGTGGGGAGATGGGCGGGGACAAGCCCACCAAATAAATAAATAAATAAATAAAATAATGTGCATATTTGAGAGTGCTTTTATAGGCTTTGACAAAAAAAAGTTGGATTTATTCACTGTAAAGTCCTACATGATTGCAACTCAACTGGGGCTAGGAACTCAAGCATTGAGCTAGGATGGGAGTTGAGCTGGGATGCTGTTTAGTCTGGTGCCTGTGGAAGAGGAGTACTTCTGTTTGTGTTTTTATGGATTGTTGTAAGCTGCCTAGAATCATTGTATGAGATAGATGGCCATATAAGCCCTGTAATAAATAAACTCCCCTTGAAAAATATGTTTTCTTTTGCAGGTTGTCCTGGAGACTGAGATCACGAACAAGTCTGCATTGAAACTTTATGAAAACCTTGGCTTTGTGCGAGACAAGAGGTTGTTCAGATACTATTTAAATGGAGTTGATGCATTGCGTCTTAAACTTTGGCTGCGTTAATTGGAGGACTTTTCTTCTCAACAAACATGGCAGCAGCATCTTTTGCATTCAATGCAATTTGTGTGGAATTGCTTTGCAGTTGGACATAATAACTTCCATACAGCTCTTCTTTGTGAGTGTCTCATCGAGCATTGCACCTAAATTGTTGCACTGTGTGGCATGGCGCATCTTGTTCTGAATTTACAACAGGTTGTTTCAGACTTCAGATCCTCTTGGTAACCAGGAAGATGTGCCAATAGGTAGCCAAGATCTCCTCTTTTCATTTGCAAGTCTACTGACTCCTGTTATATAAACGGTGAACATTTTATCGAGAACCTGTGTATGTGGAACACAACTTTTTTTGGTTTAAGAGAAAAAGAAAAGCCAATGTAATTGTAAAATTCTATAAGTATACTAACATTTCATACAAATCTCTCCATAGTTTTTTTTTCCTGGGGAAAATAAAAAAGGCTTCAACTTTAGGTTTTATTTTTCAATATTGAAGTTTCCATTCTTAAATATTGGTACCTCAGTGATTAGTGGATGAAAAAATGTATTGTAGGGTGGGGTGTGTGTTACATCGAGTAACGGTAACAATTAAATTGCGTCTGCCAGTGCCTGTAGAGATACGTATATTTGTCTCCACCACTAATTTGAGTGCATGCTTTCTTTTCTTGATTTTTTTGTCTTTGCAAGAATGGCTTTTATTTAAATTCTGGATTTGATAATAAATTATTTCATTTATCATTTGGACACAACTCCCATGTGAGGGCTTAAGAAGCCCTTATCTTACAGTAAGAAGTCTAAGCTATTTTTTAGAAGAACAACTTTGAGTAGCTGCTAAAAGGGAGTCTGATGCACTTTTTCCTTTAAAGAGAGTGAGGGATCTTTTTTGAAAACAAACAAACAACAAATTAATGTAATTTGGATTGATTTTTATTTAATTAGAATTATCACTAGAGTAGCTAAAGAACCATTATTTTTAAACAATTGGAACAATTTAATTTCTGTTTGGACTCATGCTTTGCTTCTGTGTTTTAAAAATGCTTCAGTCTTCAGTTCTTGGTCTTGAAAATAAATTTCAAATTGCAGCACCATGTTAGTTCTTTAGCTGCTTTCACTTTCTCTATTTTTTATTTTACAAAAGCCAAATCTCTTGCAGTTTTAATTTTCTTCTCAATCATTTGACAGAGGAGTGTCCAAAGGTTGGTTTTGAGTTCTTCCCTCTTTTTAAAATCGACTACATGGGCTTGTATTCTTTTTCAGCAGTTACACAGTGTGTACTTCTGTCTGTCAGTGCAATATGTAAAGCAAATCACTTCTTTTTGGCAGTTCAGCAATGACAGCATTAGTATATAATATATAAAAGCAAAACATAAGAATGATCCTGTAACTCATGGAAAAAAAATTGCTTTCTTCTATTGACAGAAAACCCTTCAGAATTCAAGTTTGCCTTACTATGTAATATGTTAAGTTCAATTGATCATTTTATAAAATGGTTTAAGTTACTGTACATTTGAGAGGACTTCACCTCTAGTCCCCCTCTGGAGAAAAAGACCCATTCTGGATAGTTTAGTAAATTTAAAGGAAGGCCATCCTTATTTTGCACAATCTGAGCATCTCCCCCACTATGTATAAGTTGTGAATTGTATTTGGGAAAAAAAAAATAAAGGATTTTAATTTAAAACTGTCACTTATCTCCTGATACATTTTGTATAGCTTGCTTCCCCATTTTCTTTCATCCACTTGATGGTTGAATTATAGTTCTTAGCATCTTTTCTGCCCTGTTTGCAGCATCAGTACATCAGGCTTGAGCAGCACATAACTGAATGCTGAGCATCATCAAATATTTTAACCGTGCTGTTTTAGCTCTAGAGTAGTCTTCCTAGTTGGCTATGTTCATCAGAGTGAGTCTACTTCATCTGGAGGGTGTCAGATTGAAGAAGGCCCTTCTAAATCACCACGTAAGCCCAGTTTGCAATGAATTGAGAGGACTAGGGAATGGGGCAGTGCTGCTGAAGTGTGATGAGCAGTCCTGTGATAATATACTGGGAACCCCTTTTTTAATGACTTCCATTTTTAAACAAGTTTACTGCAAATGAACCAGGAAAATTGGAGAATTCCCCCTATTATTAATTGTTTTAAGGGGAATTCTCATGTTCATTCTTTTTGGGCTTCTTTGAATCTAATTAACAAAGTTTCCATGTTCTGGATTAATGGTGCTAGAAGGTCTTATATTAGGAGGGTTTTCCCTAATATTTAAATCAACAATGAAAGATCCTTCTTGTCCAATTCATAAGGCTTCACTGCATTTAAAAAAAAACCTCTGTTAAATATTAATATGAAATAATTAGAAAATTAGATGTTCAGACTGGGAAAAACCTCTGAGAAAAGTTGTATGCCACATCACTTTTTGACTGTCAGTATCAACAAAGCTTGAATTACTTTTGTTTTTAAAAATAAGACAATCAGAAAGCTTTAATGCTAGTTCTCTGGATGATCTAAAGTAAACATTTATATCTATTTGTTCCCTTCCCCACTCTCCTCCGCCCCAAAAAGGTTTCTTGTGTAAGTTGCTAAAATGAAGGTAGTTGAGAGGATGGAATGAAGGGAGTGTACAGTGTCTGTAATCTGATACTCAGAAAGAAGTTAGCTGCTGATGGGAGCAGCAATGGGTGGGGTGGAAGACTGCAAGCTTAAAACTATACATACAGAGGCATCTTTCTTCACTTTCCAATTCATGTTCTCCAAATGGCATTTTGAACTAAATGGCTTTTGAGATTGGGAAATATACAGCTATCCCAATTAGTAGCTACTGATTGTTACATATATGGGAATAACCATACTCCATGTGCTTTAGAAACATTTGAACTGTTCAGCAGTGTTGTGTTTTGTTCTCAAACGTGGCAACATTTCTACTGAGCTCATGTCAAATATGTCGACTTTCAGTATCTGAAGTTCAATTGTTGAGCAAAACATATATAATTTCCTGTGTTTGTAAAATAATGTAATTCAACATTGCAGAACCTGTGGAAATACAGGGCAATTCCTAATGAATATACAAAATACCTTTGCCTAATTTAAGAAAGCAAAATACATCGGAAGAGTTGCTGCTACTACCACTACCATCAGAGTTTCTACAAATGGATCCAGGTTATCCATTTTACCATAATAAAAGGAATTTTGTCCTCAGGTTCAGCGATACCTGCCATTCTGCACTGAAAACCAGACACTACAGTTAATCCCCCTTCATGGATCACTGCCTTGTCGTGGCGAAGGGGCTTGTGTAACTCAGTGAAGCCATGAGCTATACCGTGCAGGGCCACCCAAGACGGACAGGTCATGACAGAGAGTTCTGACAAAATGTGGTCCACTGGAGAAGGAAATGGCAACCCACTCCAGTATCCTTGCCAAGAAAACCCCATGGACAATGTTAAAAGGCTAAAAGATATGACGCCGGAAGATGAGCCCCTCAGGTCGGAAGGTGTCCAATATGCTACTGGGGAAGAGCGGAGGGCAATTCCAAGTAGCTCCAGAAAGAGTGAAGCGGCTGGGCCAAAGCCGAAAGGACGTTCAGCTGTGGATGTATCTGGAAGCGAAAAGAAGGTCCGATGCTGTAAAGAACAATATTGTATAGGTACCTGGAATGTAAGATCCATGAACCAAGGCAAGCTGGATGTGGTCAAACATGAGATGACAAGACTGAACGTCGACATCTTGGGAGTCAGCGAATTGAAATGGACGGGAATGGGTGAATTTAATTCAGGTGACCACTATATCTACTACTGTGGGCAAGAAACCCTTAGAAGAAATGGAGTTGCACTCATAGTCAATAAGAGAGTGGGAAAGGCAGTAATGGGGTACAACCTCAAAAACGACAGAATGATCTCAGTGCGTATCCAAGGAAAACCATTCAACATCACGGTAATCCAAGTCTATGCCCCAACCACTGATGCCGAAGAAGCTGAAGTTGACCGGTTCTATGAAGACCTACAAGACCTTCTAGAACTAGCACCAAAAAAAGATGTCCTTTTCATCATAGGGGATTGGAATGCTAAAGTAGGAAGTCAAGGAGTAATCGGAATAACAGGCAAGTTTGGCCTTGGAGTACAAAATGAAGCAGGGCAAAGGCTAATAGAGTTCTGTCAAGAGAACAAGCTAGTCATAGCAAACACCCTTTTCCAACAACACAAGAGACGACTCTACACATGGACATCACCAGATGGTCAATACCGAAACCAGATTGATTACATACTTTGCAGCCAAAGATGGAGAAGCTCTATACAGATGGCAAAAACAAGACCAGGAGCTGACTGTGGCTCAGATCATGAGCTTCTTACTGCAAAATTTAGGCTTAAATTGAAGAACGTAGGGAAAACCACTAGACCACTCAGGTATGACTTAGATCATATTCCATGTGAGTACACCGTGAAGGTGATGAATAGATTTAGAGGATTAGATTTGGTAGACAGAGTGCCTGAAGAACTATGGACGGAGGTCTGTAACATTGTACAAGAGGCAGCAACTAAAACCATCCCAAAGAAAAAGAAATGCAAGAAAGCAAAATGGCTGTCTGATGAGGCTTTACAAATAGCTGTGGAAAGAAGGAATGCGAAAAGCAAGGGTGAAAGGGAAAGATATAAGCAACTGAATGCAGATTTCCAGAGAATAGCAAGGAGAGATAAGAAGGCCTTCTTAAATGAACAATGCAAAGAAATAGAAGAAAACAATAGAATGGGGAAGACTAGAGATCTCTTCAAGAAAATTGGAGATATCAAAGGAACGTTTAGTGCAAAGATGGGCATGATAAAGGACAAAAAAGGCAGGGACCTAACAGAAGCAGAAGAGATTAAGAAGAGGTGGCAAGAATACACAGAAGAACTATACAAGAAAGATCTTAATGTCCCTGATGTCCATGCTGGTGTGGTCACTGACCCTGAGCCAGACATCCTAGAGAGTGAAGTCAAGTGGGCCTTAGGAAGCATTGCTAACAACAAAGCTAGTGGAGATGACAGTATTCCAGCTGAGTTATTCAAAATACTAAAAGACGATGCTGTTAAAGTGCTGCACTCAATATGCCAGCAAGTTTGGAAAACGCAACAGTGGCCACGGGATTGGAAAAGGTCAGTTTACGTTCCAATTCCAAAGAAGGGCAATGCCAAAGAATGCTCAAACTATCGCACAATTGCACTCATTTCACATGCTAGCAAGGTTATGCTCAAAATCCTACAAGCTAGGCTTCAGCAGTACGTGAACCGAGAACTACCGGATGTACAAGCTGGGTTTCGAAGAGGCAGAGGAACTAGAGATCAAATTGCCAACATTCGCTGGATCATGGAGAAAGCAAGAGAGTTCCAGAAAAGCATCTACTTCTGCTTCATTGACTATGCAAAAGCCTTTGATTGTGTGGATCACAACAAACTGTGGCAAATTCTTAAAGAGATGGGGATACCAGACCACCTTACCTGTCTCCTGAGAAATCTGTATGCAGGCCAAGAAGCAACAGTTCGAACCGGTCATGGAACAACCGATTGGTTCAAAATAGGGAAAGGAGTACGACAAGGCTGTATACTGTCACCCTGCTTATTTAACCTATATGCAGAGTACATCATGAGAAATGCCAGGCTGGAAGAATCACAAGCCGGAATTAAGATTGCAGGGAGAAACATCAATAACCTCAGATATGCAGACGATACCACCCTAATGGCAGAAAGTGAAGAAGAACTAAAGAGCCTCTTGATGAGGGTGAAAGAGGAGAGTGCGAAAGCTGGCCTGAAACTCAACATTAAAAAAACTAAGATCATGGCATCTGAACCCATCAATCCCTGGCAAATAGAAGGGGTAGAAATGGAAGCAGTAACAGACTTCATTTTTTTGGGCTCCAAGATCACCGCAGACGGAGACTGCAGCCATGAAATTAAAAGACGCTTGCTCCTTGGGAGGAAAGCTATGGCAAACCTAGATAGCATATTAAAAAGCAGAGACGTCACCTTGCCGACAAAGATCCGCATAGTCAAAGCTATGGTTTTTCCAGTAGTAATGTATGGCTGTGAGAGCTGGACCATAAAGAAGGCTGAACGCCGAAGAATTGATGCCTTTGAACTGTGGTGCTGGAGAAGACTCTTAAGAGTCCCCTGGACTGCTAGGAGGTCAAACCAGTCAATCTTAAAGGAAATCAACTCTGATTGCTCATTGGAAGGATTGATAATGAAGCTCAAGCTCAGATACTTTGGTCACCTAATGCGAAGAGAGGACTCTTTGGAAAAGACCCTGACGCTGGGAAAGATGGAAGGCAAAAGGAGAAGAGGACGGCAGAGGATGAGATGGCTAGATAGCATCACTGAAGCAATGAGCATGAAATTGAGCAAACTCAGGGAGGCAGTGAAAGATAGGAAGGCCTGGCGCAATATGGTTCATGGGGTCACGAAGGGTCGGACACGACTTAACGACTAAACAACAACACAGTTAATCACTGATTCTAGAAATAAGGCTTAGCAACAAGTTACAACTTCATGGCTTCTAACAGATAATTGTTATTGTCATTGCCAAAGTATGATCTGATTATAAGATTGTTTCCTAATTTAAACATTAAAACTACAAGATGAGCTAGTCTGTTTATAAGAAAGTATATGCACTTGTGGAATCTCTATGCTGTTTGCCTGTTTATGTGAAAGCATGAGTGAATGAGGTGTAAAGACTCTACTTGCCGTTTGCTATTAGGATTTCAGTTGTAAGCTTGTAACAAAAATGCTTAGCATTAGCTGACAGTAACCCATATTTCCAACATATGGACGTGTGGAATCTCTTTAGAAATATGGTACTAAATTAAGCCTTTTAATTCATCCATTCCTAAAAAAAAAAAAGCAAGCTGAACATTATAGAACATTCCTCATTGTGCCCCCACTGGCCTCGGAGGCCTGCATCTAAAAAAAAAAAAAGTGGTTGGTGTAAAAAGTTGGTGGGAATTACTTCTGAGAAAGGATGCATAGGATTGGATCACACGTAGCCAAGTGCATTAAATTGCCTCTAATTATTTTATTACACCCTTTTTCTATGCTTCTCCAATCTGGTGTCCTTCAGCGATAATGGGACTGCAAATATCAGAATTCCTAGATAACATCCATTCTGATGAATAATTCTGGGATTTGTAGTCCCAACACATGCAGAGAATTCAGGTCAGATCCTATTGCTTTATTTTCCCCATAACACTTCTGGCTCAGGCTGACTATAAGCTGGTAGTTTTTCAATGGATCCTTAGAGAATAATACGAATTGTCATATAGGGAACTTACTCAAACAGGAATGTTGAAGTTGTATCGAGGCAATATTAATCTTGGTGAAAGTTCCATAGCTGTGTTATAACAGGATTCAATGGATTTGCCATCTTCCATGATTATTTATTCGACTCTTCCCTTTATATTTCTGAAAAATCAGATTGTAGAGCTACTAGATCTGGGTGCAAAAATCCAAAAGACCACTAGAAACAGCAAAGAATTGTTCTAGCATCTTTACTGCTACCTAGTGATCCTCTGCATGATTTGCAGCTCAGATCTGATAACTGAAATCCCACCACTCACTCTCAGATTTCCCACAAAACCCCTTTTTTCCAAAAGAAACATATCTTTACAGACATTTGTTCTTATATTTATCATTCAAAATAAGAATGAAGGATAAAGTTTTACATGCATCCTACCTAGATTAGTTCAAAATTCCATATGTGGTCCGTGTATCAACTATCCTGGGAAAAGGAGTATTTTGTTTTTAGGATGGTGAGATTTTTGAGAGAAATTGGTGGGATTTCAGAAACCAAAGGTTGAGAATCATAGTTGGAGGCTGGGAACAGATAGGAATGAAGTCAGGCACAAAAAGAGAGAGAGATCAAGTGAACACAGTGCTGTTTATCACTATACAAGCTTAGTGCAAAGTGTATTCAGAAGAATTCTAGTGGGTAAGTGTGTGTAGTGACCAAGTGTATATGTAAATATGTACATTTACAAAATCTGTATAACTTCTTTACTTTGTTATACAAAACACTTAGCTCTAGTTTCTCCCTCCTCCCACATTTAGTTTTGGTTTTTTTTTTAATCCGTTCAGTCGTCTCTGATTCTCAGTCCCTGCAGTTTACTTGGCAAGGTTTTTCAGAAGTGGCTTGCCATGGCCTCCTTCCTAGGGCTGAGACAAAGCAAGTGGCCCAGGGTCACCCAGCTGGCTTTGTGCCTAGGCGGGACTAGACCTCACGTTTGTTGTTTTTGTTTTTTTAATAAGATAAGATTGTGCTTCTCCACAATCCAGGCTCTGGAATGCTAACAACTTCTCAACACGTTCTTGCCCAGTTACCCAGCACCTGAACTACTTGGAGTTTGCTCTGCCGCCATCTACAGTCCAGGGCTGCGTTTTCCTTTCTGCTGCCTTTTCTTGCAAAGTCCTTTTTGGCTTCAGCCGCCTTAGGCTCCTTCTCCGTCCCTTCTGTCTGGCCGCGGATCATCCAGTTCCTCCCTCTCCCAGCCGCTACCTCCTGGGCTCTGTGATGCATCCCGGCATCGCCTTTCGCTCCAGCAGCGGCGCCCCTGCCCTGCTCTTCGGACCACCTGCTCGGCCTCCTTTTCTACTTCTTTCCTTCAAGCCCTACGTTCCAGCGTGCAGGGCATTCTTTTTTTTTCATATAACTTTATTAAGATTTTAATAAAGATACTAACAAACATATTTAGAGTGAAGAAAAGAAAGAAGAAAAAGAAAAAGCCGGGAGAGAGGGAAAGAGAAAGAGAAAGAGAAAGAAAATATAAAGAAGTAGCTTCCGATTTTCTTTACAGAAGTTATAAGTATAAATTTACCTCCTGCACTATAGTTACAGCATGGCTTTCATTTTTTTCTATAATCTATTTTTTCCTAATCATCAAAACCATATATCATAAGTTCATTTTTTGTTTCTGTTTCATGCAAAATGCCTATCAGCTTGCAGGGCATTCTAAGGACTTTAAACTTTCTTTCCTTTTCTCTGACACTGCCTATGTGCCTACGCCGTACACCTGACAATTAGAGCACCACCAAGAAAATACTTTGATCTTGACAGTCACACACAACATTTTTCTGTTTCAGGGCAGTTCATCCTTCCAGTCATTAAGGGCTGTCAAACTTGAGTTGCAAATTTCAGCAACTTGCTGTGGCTCACGTTTAGACAGAAGAACCAACTGCCTTCTGTTCTATTTGTTCTTTTTCTCTGGGCTGAAAGGATTAGGACAGGAATGGACAATGTTAATCTGCATTTAATTCATTTATTTTGCCCTGAAAGGCCACAGGGGACATGGCAGTGATATAACGGAAGGATGTCGAGCTGATATTTTCAGCCCAAGGATGGTGATAACAATGATGATTAAGGTTCTGGAGAGAGTTTGTTTAGAATACCTACGTGAAGAACAAAAAATTGAGCTTCCAAAAACCCCCAACAATAGTACTATTGTCATGGAATTTCACCAGTGCAATCTTGGATTCTGGGGGCTGTAAAATGGGAGATGTGAGACCACAGGGAGCTTGCAGATTGTCTACACCTGGATTAGAATAACATATATTCTTCAAATATATAATTCCCCCATTTCCAATAAAAATAACTTGAGTAAGGCAATTTAACAGCTTTATCCAAAGAGGGGGCTGGACTTTGATGGCATAGTCGTGACTCCCCCTACAGACACCCCTGACTTTGCCAAAAGATTCTACTGTATATAATTTGAGTTGAAAGAAAATCTACAATATTTGAAGGTGAATTAGGAAAAAAAAATAGAAGTGACTGTCCAAGATTTTCCAAAGTGCTAGAAGTTCCCTCCTGCACTCTGCTGCTCCTCTTCTTATTTAAGCATAGTAACGCCCTGTGATTAGCACTTCCTCTGTAAGGATACTGGAAGGATGTGTTTAGCTTCCCAGAGCATAAGATTATAGAAAGATAAGAGGGATGCTGGGTCAAAACAAAGGTCTCTGCAACTAAATATTATTTTTCCATAGTAAGCTTCCTCCAGTTCTGAAGATAACATGGTCTTCATGATTTATTGTTTTTAACTTAACAGAAAACTAGATTATGCCCCCTGTATATGTGGGAAAGACCTTGGGAGATGGGGCAAAGAGATGCTGCCTAGGGAATGGTCAGATAAGAGAGGGCATAGCCCGCAGCTGCATAGTGGGCAAAGCAAGAGGCTCAGAAGGGACCCCCCCCCCCCAAGTTCTCAGGCTGTAAAGGTGATGGCATGAGAATTGTACTTTCAGACTTGCAAGATTCTGTTAATGTAGCTTTACAATAAAGTGTAATTAGTTTATCTGGTCGTGTTTTCTGCCTGGTCTACCCAGTATGGCTGACACCCCCAAATATGTGATATGCAAATAATATATATAACAGGAGAATTATCATAAATTCACTAAGAATTATAATGGAAGCAGATGAATCTATTTTCCCTAATATTCCTTTTCTTATAGGGGATTATGTTCAATTCAGGGTTGTTTTCCCTTCAAGCAGATGCACTATTCCTGTTGATAGCCTTCTATTTCATGGATTTGCTTAATTCTTTTTTAAAACCACTAAGTTGATGAACATTCCTACACTCATTTAAAAATATCTTACAGATATATCATAAATATTTTCAAAATGGCATGGAACTCATCCATAGCATGTATGTGTGTGTTACAACTGGAAGAGAGCCTAAATTCTGTTTTGAGGAAAGCTTGCAGATGAAACTTTGGTATTAACTGTATTCAGATGGGGCTAATTTTCAAGTGTGTATAAAAAGTGAGAGCTAGTTTGGTGTAGTGGTTCAAGCACCAGGCTAGAAATCAGGAGACCATGAGCTCTAGGTACGAAGCCAGCTGGGTAATCTTGGGCCAGCCACTCTGTCTCAGCCCTAGGAAGGAGGCAATGGCAAACCGCTTCTGAAAAACCTTTCCAAAAAAACTGCAGGCCGTCACCAGGTATCAAAAACTGACTCGGGCACACACAACCACACAAAAGCAAACCTGACCCTCAATCCAGCATAAGAAATTGCTAGTGCAAAATGTGATTTGCTTCCTGCTTCTCCCTTGGTTTCTCTTGGCCTTCAGAATAGATACCTGTGTCTTCTGCTGATGCCAGCTTTAAACAGAAATATATTGTGGCCATGGGAAGAAAACTGTATGGATCAGATTAAGTCCCCTTCGGTCAGGAATCAAATCTAACCAATTGATCAAGCACTCAGGGATAGCACTGCTGACAATGAGGAGACAGGAAAGATTTCAGGTAGCTGTCACACAGAGCTGACATCCTGCACTATCTAAGCTATCTAAACTATTTAACCTGAGGTGTTTTATCTGATGTGGACAAGAGGCTTGGTTTGTCTTCCTTCAGCACTCTTGGGTTACAAACACCTCTTGCAAGAAAAGGAAATGTTTCCATAAGCTTAGTTCTAAGATACTTACTTATTGATTCTCTGAAATGAACCGTGTTATCTTCTTTCTCTGTTTTCCAAAAAAAGATGCTTTTTTTCCCCACAGCTATTAAAGGAAAATAAATCCCATGTTTTAATTCTGGAGAAGCTTCTTTCCATTTCTTTGTACAACATTTATAACCTTTCTTTCAAACCTGAATTTTGAAGGGCAGTCTTGTAGTTTTTACTTTGGGACAATGTTCTGCTCGTGTTGTTGGAATCTGTTAATTATCTTTAGAGGGCTGGATCATCTAGATCTGCAGGTACATCATTGCAAATACATACTGATGATACAAAAAATCACTAGAGGGATGTGAAAATATTCCAGAATTCTTTGTGAAAAAACTTCTGTAATTACCAAGTTGAAACTTTAGTTGCTAATTGTAGTTCTATGCGCACTAGATTGTTTGCCTAGCTGATTGTTTTCCCACAAAGAAACTTGAGAAGCTTTGGTGAAGAACTGCACCTTCTAAATAAAATCTCTCACGTGCATTTCCCAAAACTACCATTCCTAATGCTAACAGAGAATGGATATGACGCTACCTATCTATAGCGCAAATCTATAGATGCGCTTGTGCATAAAGAGTAAAAAATAAGAGCCTCTAAAAGATCTTTCCCCTTGGCTGCTCTGCCAAAACTAATTCATGATTCAGTGATCATGACTCACTGTCTGAGTGATCAACTCTCCATTTTGCCTCATTCTTCTTTAAAACATGTACATTCAAGAGTCCCCAGTTCATCATGGGGCAGGAAATCCTACCATATAATTGGTTTATCGGTCCTAAATCTCATTCACCAATTCCAGAAGGATGCATAGTAGCATCCCAACATATGTCAGTTGTGTCATGCCTACACTTTCTGAGGAAAAGTTTTTGCTTTTGTTTTTTGAGTCAGTGACAGAACCTATGATTTGGGTGACTTACAGCCAATGCAGGTCTAAGTCCTAACATTTCTGCTTTAAGGATCTCCTGTATCTTTGCTGGGGGAAATCTCCATAGGGAATTAGGCTAGAGAATCACAAAGCAATGTTGGGTTTGAAGGACACATACCAGCCCAAGCCGATATAAAGCAGCTTCATAGGCCTGATCTGCTCCTTTCCGATATCAGATTAGTTTTTCAGCATTAGCCAAGTCACAACTGAATAAATTGCACTTTCAGATATTCTATTTGGGCTGTTTCTCATGGCCACATCAATAAGCATTCCTCCAGTCTTTGAGTTGGCAGCAAAATATGCTCACCTGATCCTACAGTTTAAGGCCAGCAATTTGTAGATTCCTCTGGCTTTGTATCTTCTCCCAAGCGGTGTCAACAGCTGGAGGGAGAAAACAAGACATGCTTGGGCAAATGTAGATGACTACCTAGGACAGACGCTTTAGCATGAGTGACAGGTCACTGGAGTGGAGATGCTTTGCACCAGTAACCTGCCACTTGGGATATTGTTGAACATGAGTGTATCGGTCTTCTGAAAAACCGGTAGATCGGGGGTGGAGGAAGGGTGTGGAATGAAGCAAGAGGGAGTTTGTGGGGTTCATTGTTGCTTTGTCTTGCACTATTCTCCATCTCACCAACTTGTCAGCTGGGGATTCTTTTGGAAGAGTTTTCTCAGTCATCCAGAAGAATGGTAGTCTGGTAGACAGGTTTATTAGTCTTTTGCTCACTTGCCTAGGAGGAGAAATGGACAGAACTCTTATCAATTTCATCCCAGCTCCCAAATACTTCAAATTGGTACATGTTGCAAAGGAATGGCGGCAAATGGCCACAACAGGAGGCACCCAAAGTATCCCATGGCATATGCAAAATGGTGTTAGATGAGGCAAAACGGCATTGACCCCTTCTCAAAGTAATAAAAATTGGGAGTGGCAGAAAATACAGTGGTACCTCGGTTCATGAACTTAATTCGTTCCGCGACTCTGGTCGCAAACCGAATTGGTTGTGAACCGAATCAAATTTTCCCATAAGGTTCAATGTAAATACTGTTAATCCATTCTGACCCCTACGAATTTGGTCGCTAACCGATTTTTGATCGCGTCCCGAATCAAATTTCCCTATAAGCTTCAATGTAATTACAGTTAATCCGTTCTGAACCATATGTTGTTGTTTTTTTAAACCGCAAAAATATGACACAAAGTACAGTACGAAGAGAGAGAAAGCTAACCTTGCTTGACGCGACTTCTGGCGTGGAGGACAGGAAGGCAGGTGGGGAGGTGGTTACTGCTTGGAGGGAGAGTCCCCCTCCCTACAGGAAGCCGCATCCACATGTCATGGGAGGGAAAATGGCCACGGATCCTGTTCGTAACCCGATGCGGAGTTCACGAATGGAGGCAAAATTTTGCGACCGGAGCTGTTCGTGAACTGAATTGTTCGTGAACAGAAGCGTTCGTGAACCGAGGTACCACTGTACCTGTTTCCCAGTTTAAATTGACTAGCCTTCTTTTCCTCCTCCTTTTTATGGACAGATATAAAAGTCTTTTAAAAGACTGTTGAACGTGTCTTTAAAAAAAGGTATAGACACCTCCAGAAGACCAGATCAGAAGTTCATATAAGGAGGCCATGAAATGCCTAAATGGCATTATAGGCAGCATGAGTCAGACTTTATATGGCTAGATGCCTTTGCAGAAAACAGATGTCCATTTTTTCCTGCAGCCCAAGCCAAAATGAGGGGTGAGGTGAGGGGTGTCCCTGCAGCAGCTTCAACCAACCAAGAAGAACCTGATCAGTCCCAGCCCCTGACTGTATCATCACCAAGATGACAAATGAGGTGTTGTAGATGATTCATAGGCCAACATTTTTGTTGGAAGGAGATGTAAAACACTGGAACAGCTAAGAACAAATTTAGATTGCTTCCACAGTGAGTTGGGGATGACATGAATGCACATCCTCAAAAACGATTAGTATGATGTCTCTAGCTCAGTTAGCAAGTAATGTAAAAGATCCTTTTGTGACTGTAGTGGCATGGCTGAGCTGGTCGGGTAACAGGCTGGCGCTCTTAAATCTCCACTTCCAGAAGCTCTCTGGATCTGTCCAACCTGGCCCCACTTGAGGTACTAGCATGATGGTTCCTGCTGCTACCACCCATCTTCCAGGGAGTGCCTCACAAATGTGTGTGAGAGAAATAAGCCTTCACTACTTGCATTACCTTGCTGGCAATAAGAAGTTAAAGGGAAGTGTGGAAGGACGGGCTACCTGGGCACATTGCAAGCACCTGTGCTCCTTCCTTCTCGTGCCTTTTCAGTCTTTTCCCAGCGTCAGGGCAGCTCAGCTGCCAACAACCCAGCAGTGTGTGCACATGCCCGGGTGGAGGGAAGAAGACAAGGCGCGTTTCTTGCAGCTTTGTAGCTCAAGCGTCACGACAGACAAACAGAAGCAAAAACTCCAGCAGTGAAAGCCAAAGTTGTGCTGCAAAGGAGCCAACAGGAAAGGAGGTGGCAGTTGGGAAAATGGGGGATTTGAGGCATATCCCCGCCCTCAGCCTCAGACTCACAGGAGGCAAATGCTCTTCTACCCCAGCAGAATGTCGGTGCTTTTCCCCCAGCAGGAGTGGACATTCCACAGATGAAGAGTGAAGAAACCCAGTGGGAAAGCAAACATGCTGAAAGGGGGTAAGAACTTCATCTGCTGGCCACTGAAGGCTACAAGAGAGCAGAAAAGGCAAAAGAAACCCAAAGAGAGAGAGCAAGAGAGAGAAGATGGGCTGTAAAGTAAACCCTGTAAGACCTTTAGAGAGTAGCAACAAGAACATATAGAGACTAGAACCAAAGGAATACAGAATTTCACATCAAAGAAATATAGTGGTTAGCAACAGAGAAATGTATTGCAGAGATATAGAAAAGAGTAATATGATATATGAAAGAGGACTTTGAAGGATAGTGCAGATATCGAGGCTATAGAAAAGAGAGAAAGCAATAGAATATAGGATTAGCACTAAGAATATTGATTTAGGAGTAGGACAACTAGATAAGGACAATAGGGATAAGGCATATATATAGATAGAATGCTAGCAGTAATACCTTTGTTTATATAACAGTTGAAGACATTCATAATTTATAATTATGTTTTGTAAGACATCCTTGTGTAAAAAGTCACTGTAAGGGGATGCAAAATAAACCAGTTGTCCCAATTTCTAATGCTTTTGTGTCTGTATTGAGTCTGGGTCATTCTGATTGGTTGTAGTTTCAAGAGAACTTGTGATAAGGAGGAGAATTAAACAATTCTTATAATGGAGTTTCCTTGCTTTGTATGTAAGGGTGCATGACTAGAAGTTTCTTCTCCCTTTTGGGAAATAACTCAATCTCACAAGTGGTAAATAAAATCAAACTTTTTTTTTTTTAAAAAAAGGTACATTATATATATTTTTTAACTTTAAATACTCAAAATACAAACCATCTATGTTGAAGAAAGTAGATATAGCATTTTTAAAACAACAAAAAAAGAACATTCAACTGCCAATGTATTGCTCCAAATAGACAAGATTGTGTTGGTCTACTATAAATAGTATTTCTCCATTCCATCATCATCATCATCATCATCACAAGAACTTAGAGAACGAAATATAGAACATGCCTGATATATGATTCCAGTCTGTGATAAAACACAAACATTTTTTTAAACAGAAATATAAAGCATATTGGCCATAAGCACATTGGGTATAGCAAAAGAAATTAGAATTTAATGCAGCTCTTGCTTAAAACACATATTTCTTTCTTTATTTCTTAGATAAGTTGTAAAATGAATCCCAGTAAAAAGTCCTCTGCTGCATTCCTCCAGCCTCTTGGAGTAATTTCAGCTATTTATCAGAGCTGTTGGAGTGATGGTACAGCCCACTCCTTTTCCTAGCTCAAGTGCAAAAACTTCTTGCTCTGTTTCCCCAGAGTTCTCTTTCTTCTTTTAAAAGAACAAATAATTTTTTTCTCTACAAGAAGAAGCAGCTGAGGGAAATCTCCTGAGAATCTGTGCTAAAGCCTAAGTGCTAAAGCCCATGCCTGAGAAAAGGTGTGTATTCAAACTCAAATGCTGACTAGCATTTAGACCAGAGGGGGGCTTCAGTACTGTGAATGCAGGCTGGCTATTGACCCCAATGGCATGCTCTGTTTTCTCCTGTTTTACAGAATGTATAAGGCAAGAACAAATATGAATGGATAGATAGATAAATATGGAAGAATTACAAATGGAAGGCGATATATGCCAGGACACCATCTCTAAAAGACGGTCTTATACATGCTTTATTTAAATTTAAAGCTCCTTATCAAAAAAATCATCAAAAAGGGTAATCCTTTCTGTCTTAGTTCTCACTAAAGCAGGTCTCCGATAAGGTTTCCTAAAGTTGTCACTGTCATCTTTCCAGTTATTGGAGTCATTGCTCGAAGTATCTGAAGATGATTCTGCTGTTGCTTGTTGCTTCAACAGCCATGTCTCCACTTTGTCCCTCTGGTCCAGATGGGATTTAGGTGACCCACACTCTTTAAGAAATTCTCTGTGCCACAAATCTCCTAATAAAACAAGCAAAGGAGGCTCCACTAGTGTACAAACACAGGAAGAACTATAATGCATTAGCAACCTTGGATCCATGCCATTTTGTCTAGCTTAGCCCCAACCTAGCACCTCAGATACCATAATCCATAGATAGCATTGGCCATACTGGTCAGGGATTATGAGAGTTGGGGTCCAAATTCTCTGAAGGAGATCAGGTTGGCCCCACAGCATTCCTGCAAATAAATAAAATGCTAGAGGTTGGTGCTTTGGTTTGGATTACATCAGTCTAATTTTTTTTATTATAAAATATTTTAACAGATCAGGGGAGCAGGAACCCTAGTAGACATACAGGAGTTCCAGTGTCACATCTGAGGTCTGAAATCACATTGCCTACCTCTGATATACTGCACTTGTACATAATGTACTTTGGCTTCCCCCCAAGGTGACAGTCTTCAGAGTCAAAATGGCAAGCTTTTCCTTCAATGTATGAGTGGCTGTTTTAGTCTTTTGTGACAAAACTAGTCAAGATTAATTTGTTAGCCTTTGAAGTATCACAAAATTCATTCTTGCCTTCTTTTGTGGAATGAGCACAACAGGAGAAAAGGCAGATTTCCATTTCCATTTAGGAAGAGCCAACGGAAGAAATTTTTCTACAATCAAGTGATCATCCCAAGGTATATCTCCAAAAATGATTACTATACAGTTAATGGGACAAACTAATCTGGAGCACGTGCCTATGACCAATTCTTAGGCATTTTTTGACCTGAGTATTCTATGCTAACATTTTGTCACAGATAGAAATGAATTGATTCTGTGTTGTTACCATTCAGAAATGGAATATGACATCTAGAATGGAGACTCTTCATTCCCAGGATTTCTAAAAGCCTGTGGCATGGTACAGATTTTATAACATCCCTGATCCTGTACCATTCAAGTGGCTCAGGACTTTATGTCATCTGAAACATACTGGAAGCCAGTCAGCATACAATCTGTAAGCCTGCTGCAATCTAGAAACAATGCTTCCACGGCTGTATCCCTAGAATGATTTAACCCAGTTAAAAATGTATATTTCCTCTTCTGATTATATTTGTAGGGGAACTCTCCAGCACCTCTTGTTTTGACATCCCCTTGCATCATTTGATGAGCCAGTTAGGTTACCAGAATCAATATCCTCGTTTCAGAGTTGGATGATGTGATATTTAAGTATTTTGGCCTGTATCTCTGGCATGCGGTGCAAGAAGATGACAAGGAAACTGCAGCAAATCTTAGATGGATTTATGAGTTCTGAGAAGGAAACTATGAAACAGAGATGGTGCTGATGTAGAGATTAAAAGGTTAGGAGTCACCTTAACCATGTAGCAGCATTAGCATTTGCCTGAAAATTGATTGTCTTGATGGTACTTACCACAACTTCTGTAGAATGTTTGGTCATGCTCAGTACAGTGTAGCTCTTCGTCATCAGAGCTTCGAGTTCCCTGCATATGCTCAAAAGTGCCCAGCAAATGAAGATCCCTTAGTTTTGGCTTATTAAGCCTAGCCTCCTGTTGCAGACGCCTCTTCAGTTCTGCCTGAATTGATAAATAATTCCTTATAAGTTGCAGATACACCACGGTCTCAAAACTGGCTTAATGGATATTCCTCTCTCTGAAAGAAACTGGTTTTCAAAAATGCCATCAGAATTTTTATCACCCTAAAAAAAAATCCTAGAGTTCTGAGGATTCTTGTTGAAAAATCATTACCAGTAGCTTATTTTTTAAAAAATGAAAGAGGTTTGCATCGTTGATATACTCCAAAATATCTTAAAGTAAGTACAAAGTACTAAATTGCAGTTATTCATATAATTTCTTTAAGAAATAGATACAAGTCGACGGAGAAATACAGTTTTAACAGATATGCACATTTAATTGCTATACAAATGAATAAGCTTCATATGATTAATGTAATAACATAAGTTGAATATGGTTCCAGCTCTATGATTAAACAGATCAAATAACTATTGCTATACAGGCCCCAATAGTATAAATTTCTACAATGTGCACCCCAATAACTTGCTATCCAATGCATAAAACAGAGACGCCCTCAATTTACTTGATCATCCACTTTTCTCCTTAAATACTCCAATGGTATTGCACCAGTAAAAGTACCTCAGGTTTACCTCTTTTGTTATTTCAAGCATCTTCATCTTGAGTAAATATTGCCTTCTTCCAGTGGGGTGCTTAGCAGCTAGCCCTCCTCTCTCTAGTTCCTTCCAGGTTAAGCAGAAGGTTAAAAGGCATCACACAAACAAATTATGAAACAAAGCCAGGGTTGCATCACTCTTCTGAGAACAGTTGTCCAGTTCATAAAAGGATCCTTGTAAACTAAGGGGTCTGGGCTACCAAAATCCCAACAACCGCCAGATGACAGAACACTAGTATCATCTGGATTTGGTAGCCCAAATCTGATCACCTAATTGCCAATGACACTGTAACAGTCTTCACTTGTCTTCTTTTAGGCTATTTAAAATCACAGAATCTTTACCAACAGATGTAAACATAGATCATTTGGGGAAGATGCAGAGAAGGACTTGTGTTACATCAAACTGAAATTTAGCAAGCAAGCTTTTGCAGTGGAATAAAAAAGCATCCATAGGCAAGGTCAAGAAAGTCAAGATGGCAACCAAGCCACATCCTCTTTTATGTGCACCACATGTACAATACACAGAAAAAGGGACAGGACTTCAACTGTGCCATTGTGGCCACCATCTTGACTTTTTTCACCCGCACCCATAGACACCTAGAATGGAATATAGGAAGTGAACAAAAGGCAGTCAAAGAATTCAGATATTTTTCTAGCCTGGTTGCCCCAATACAACGTCCTCTTCAATTTATATGGTCAACACATCTGGATTTTCAATCCCTCACATTTGGAGGATAGTAAATTGGGGATAAGTACTCTAATCAATTTCACTCCGGACTTCCTGTAACCTGACTCTCTCTAGCTGCCAATAGAGGAGAATATGTGTAGCTCAGGGTTGAACTGTGGAGTCCTTGGGGTTCTCTGAGCTGATTTGACGGAAATTCCCATGATCCCTGAGCGTTAGCCACATGGCCAATCTGATAGAAATTGTAAACTTAAACACCAGGAAGGGCCCAGGATGGAGTAAGTTGCTTTAGAAGCAAAGTAGCAGAGCATGAAAGCAAGTTGACAACATGTTTGCAAACTAACAACATGGAAATACTTGCACAGTTGTATTGTTTAGAAATTATAGGAGCTGAATACCAGTTCATCCGGATGTTATTAGGTTGGGAACAATATTTTCCATTGACGAAGCAGTTATACTTTCTTAATGTCACAGCCCTGCAGGCTAATTAGCTCCATTCTCCAGTAAGGAGGAGTCACCACTAGCAACTGATAGCAATTTTTAGAGTCATTCAATTGTTGTTCAAAAATAACTGTAGTAAGGGCAGGCTTTAAATTACTTCAGCAATGGTTGGGTGATGCTATAGGTCACTAATGGGTAAATGGCCAGTGTATCAAGCATGAACTAAAAAAAAAACAAGCAACAAACCTAACATGTTCAGTTTTGCAGAAAACGTAATCATATTGGTCCCTACCTACCTAAATGAGATCACAAAACTGTTTTTCTTTGTATGGTGGAGGAAGAGGCAGAAGAAGGAGCAGACGGAAGAGGAGTCATGCCTAACATTTTTAGAAGGGTGCTGAATTTTAATTCCAAACTCATCTGTCTTTATTTCATAAATCAATTCTTGTATCCCCAATTTTCTCTGAATATTTACCTTTTCCTTCCGTGTCACGGTCCCACCTGGCAGGTTCAAGTATTTGTCTGCAGGGCTATTTTCTGCAAGAATAAATGGCTCCAATTTCTGCAAAGCCAAGAGAAGAGTAGAACAGCACTCTGGAATTACTAGAGGAGTGACCCAAGCTAATGTGATGCCCATGACAGAGGCCAGCATCTGTTTGCATGCTTCTGACACTATGCCGGCTGCCCCTCCATGCAGTAGTTACCAGTGGCTTGTTCAGAACCCCCTTCAGAGGATGGATGAGCAGAGCAGAGTAGGATGAGTCTGTTTAAATATCCCCTTGGGGAGCAGATTTGCAATCCATGAGATTTCCATATATTTCTAAATCTGGGGGGCAGACAGAGGTTGTACTTTTTCCCCCTAATATGTACGTGGTGGCCTCAGAACCTTTGAAGACTTGAAAACTCTTTCTTCATACTTCCTGGAACAACCACGCTGCTTTTCAGCATGCCCAATGCTGATGCAAGTGTGCTGTTTTGTTGTTGTTGTTGTTTTAAAATTTACTTATATTTATGTATTTATTACAGGTGCATTGATGCTGCTTTGATCAAAACAATCTAAAGAGAGAGGAGATGCCTTCAGGGTCTCATTCAGGGTGTCCTTGGGTTTGGTTTCAAAAAAGTCAAGACAGTGTCTACAACCATGTGATCAAAGCTCTACCCCTTTTTACATGGCCTGATCTCATATATTTCAGAAATTAAATACCATCCTCAACATAAATTCTTTCCAGGAAAGTCTCATGAGTAATAACTGGACTTCATTCCCAAGGGCATTCACCTCCGTAGGTGTTCCCAGAAGGTTCCGTGGGGGAATTCTTTTTAATCTTGGGAGCATTTATAACAATTTCTGACACTTTTACAAGGTTTCACAAGTAGTGGTGTCCACAGAGTGGGGGTGGGAGTGGGAAGAGACCCCTTTTCTATATGCATCATGATATCTCATGCACACTTAAGAGGGGCAGAGCTTGTAACAAGAAATTGCAATGATGTTTTGGCATTCTGACACAGGAATTTTCAATGTTTCTGCCATCAGACAAGGCACTGACCAGGTATGACCTAGAGTAGATTATTTAAAGCTCTTCTCACATAGTTTGGTATTTAGTGCCAGTTAGCCTGGTATGGACTATCTCACCAGGCAGCCATTTCTCTTTGTGGGTCTATTTTTCCAGTAACCTTTTGAAGGATTGCATGTTCAGCCTATATTTATTTACCCAGACAAATTGCAAGGTGTTATACGGAAGAAAAACTATGTTCTTGTGGATGAAAATGTGTCTTTCACATTCTATTCTACACAGAGGATAAATCCTACAGATTTAAGGACATGCAGTAAATAAGAAAAATCAAAAGAAATGTTACAGCACACTTATAAACACATTGGCTCCAAAATATATTCCACAGTATTCAGTGGGATTTTTCTCAATGGACAAGCTTCTGCCTTTTGCATTTTTAAAGAATCATTACTAATCAAGGTACAGTCACTAGGTGGCAGCCAGTAACACTATAAAGCTAAACATTTCTTTAAACTCTGCAAATGCTGTTAATGTGCAAAAGGGAGGAGGCACAGAGGTCACAATCTTCTCAGCCGATAGACAGCATCATGCAATTATGCACAATTGATGGTACCAACATGCAAAAATAACTGTTTAATTTAAAAGAAAAACAAAATTGCTAAAAATTTTGTAAGATTTCATGCAAGAACATAGAGATCTTGCAAGCTTTTTGGCCACCTGCACATATCCTGTCCAAGTTCCCATTGCAATATCTGATGGAGACACACAGAGACAAAAAAACATGAGGCCTCATGTGGTGGGCTGAAGACAGCATTTAAAGGACTCCTCAAACCTTCACTGATATTTCTCGTTTTATGCTCTACCATAAGATGACCAGGTCTTCTGCATGACACAGGATAGTTCTCTTGTTTAAATACTGTTCAGTCCAAGCCCACTTTATAGATTAGTTTAAAGAATTGTTGTTTTATTTATTTAGGCTTTGTTTTTTCCCTTGTGTAAACTATTTGGGACTTATCTGGGAGGAAGAAGCTGAGCAATATAGACATGAAGTGAAATGAATAAAGTACGAGATCAGTGAATCCTCTGGATAAAAATTACAGACCTGGATAGAACATAGCATCCTTAAGAATGCAACACAGATCTTGATCTCATCAGAGAAGACTTCTTCACTCCAGCTTCTAAGCACCAATGTGGATTTACACACTGGGACACCTTTCACTGGTGCATCTGAAGGTATGTTTCCTCTCTCCCTTTTGCCCAGTTTGCTAGCTTCCATTCAGAGCCTTTGTATTTTGCCAGAGGTTCAGAATGGAAGGTTCCTCAGGAAACACCTCTTGCCATTTCCTTTAATCTTACTCTTTGCTGAAGCTTTCAAACCTTGCAAAACTAGGCCACGCGAAAAGAATCAACAAGCTAGCAAGATGCATCTAGCAGGATCTCATAAAGAATTCTCAACAAGAAAAGAGTGCTGGAGAGGATGGATGAAGAGTGAAGAGGGAGGCAGGCCTTCAAAGAGATCTTAGCAAATTGAAGAACACTAACAAGAATTCCTTGGGGAATGGATGTTTCTCACTGGAATTTTCTGATATGGCTTGAAGAGACAAGATATTGGCAATTTAAATTCAGCCTCAGCATGTAATAGAAGGAACTAGGGATCAAGTCCATATCAGTATCACTGATATTGATGTTTGAATATGCTCCATCTCGTGTACTGCATTTACAAAAAATATCCATCAAATCTGCATTCATAATTATATACAACTTACCCTCACATAGGAGTATCTATACTTGATTAGTCTTTCTGCATGCAACTTTTCCAAGTGTAGTTTAATTTTGACATATCTTCCACCCATTGAACTGGGGCCTCCCCAAGTTAAGGAAGGCTGGTTTCTGGATCAGAAGAACCTCAAGAGGCTACTGAAGGAGGTATCTTACCTGAAGCCTTCGAGGTGGATGTTGCTTGATGATGCTTGCCTCTCCTTCTCCTCCTCCTAGTGTGTGGTCTAACAGATTTGGCCTGGGCACTTGAAGGAAAGGAAGCATTTTAAAAATCTGAGCTGATTATGCAAAATTGGTCATCTCTTTATTATGGAAGACTGATTATTTAATGTTTTTGAAATAAAGAACGGGGAACCCAGCTCACATTTTTACCTTTCCTTTAGATTTTATTGATAGAAACAAGGAGTGGTTGGAAGGAATTACATCCTTCTTGTCACTCCAAAATTCAAGGGCCCCTTTTGTGACTGCGCAAAGCAGAGGTTCATGACAGACACTGTCCAGGACACTCACAAAACTGGCGCTTCAGCAGAATTAGTGCAAGAAAATGGCTGCAAAAGAATTACAAACTGCGTTTTGCAGGAAATAACTTTTCCATTGTACACAACAGAATCCATTTTTTATCTTTTTCATCAAACCCAGATGTTTGTGCAAGTGCTTGGGCTGTTATAAAACAATTCAGGATCTGTTGCTAAATGTCCGGAACTCATTTGTATTCTCCGCAGTCTTCCAACTTGTGTCTCCACTCGAAGTGGAGGTACATTTCCTTTCATCTTTAGAAGAGAGCAATCTGCTGCTAGATTATCCAGAAAGGGGGGGGGGGGATCCAGAGAGAGTCACATTATTATTATCTTTGGGAAAAAAGGTTTATCTTCTCATGGTATAGGTAGGAAATGGATAATAGAGACAAGACTCTTACATAAACACTCAGGAAATGTAACTGCTGGATCTGTCAGATGCCTTGAATACTTTCTAGGGTAGAAAGGCAAGTTAGAAATCACATCACGTTAATCAATCAATCAAGATTCTGTTTGCAGTCTGATCCAGAAGCCAGTTGGACCAGAGCCTTTTGTTTCCACAACAGCCAAGCAGAAGGTAAATTAACAAACAAGGCCTACAATGGCTCCATTCCTTGTTTTTTTTAGTTTCTCCTCTTAAGAATTGGTCTTTCCCCTTGAAAAGGAAGTTCCAGTATTCAAACCTCTTGTTAAACTCTGAGCCTTCAGCGCCTTATTTCAAGAGGATCTTAAGTCCTTATTCCAGAGCAGTGATCGGTGATGGGGCAATGTGTCCACAAACACCTTCTTTGGTGCTCAAGACAGGCTTCTTGGTCCATCTGACCTTTTTTTGCTGGCTGGGGAATTCTGGGAGTTGAAGTCCTCTTAATTCTTTTCCTAAAAACTGTATTCCAAATGTCTGAATTTGCCTTGCTGTGTCGTATCTAAGGGACCCATTCTTGCTTGGTTAAACTTTTATTATGAATATCTGCTGTCAGTTTTGACATTGCTGCATATTCTCCCATTTTGGTTTCAATAGTTTTGAAAGGGACATACTGCCTGTGATGTCTCTTTATGTTTTTCCTTTGCAGCCAAATGTGTGTGTTTGTCAGCAATTAAATATTAACAGCAATACCACTCAACATGGAAAAGCCATAACATGTAGTTATGATGGCAAAATTCAACTCCAAAGATTTTCTTTTTTCTTTTTAAAACACTTCTATGGTATATTGTTAATAATGATAATATTTTAATTGTAATAATTAAAATTAAATTTAATAATGAAGTTATTACCTTTGAGTAATTTTTCATTTGTGAGTTTCATAAAGGGGAAACACTCTAAATTAAAGAGAACAAAGAAGAAAGTGGCTAGTCCTCATGTTTGTTAAAATAAGACTATGTTTAAAAGGCATATGTGCAAGGTCGGGTAAACTCTGCTAACAGCCAAATGGGTTGGTGAATAAGAATAGGAAATAAAATTATTTGGCCTGTATTTGTATGCAAACATACCTCCCAATGTATGTGAACCTGTTTCAAGAATTTAAACATTTACAACCATAGAAATGGGCATAGAAATGGAATATTAGGGAAAAGTAACCACTAGAAAAAGATTGGACAATACAGTGGTACCTCGGTTCACGAACATAATTCGTTCCGCGACTCTGGTCGCAACCCGAATTGGTCGCAACCCGAATCAAATTTTCCCATAAGGTTCAATGTAAATACGGTTAATCCGTTCTGATCCCTACGAATTTGGTCGCCAACCGATTTTGGTTGCGACCCGAATCAATTTTCCCATAAGGTTCAACGTAAATACGGTTAATCCGTTCTGATCCCTACGAATTTGGTCGCCAACCGATTTTGGTTGCGACCCGAATCAAATTTTCCCATAAGGTTCAATGTAAATACAGTTAATCCGTTCTGAACCATATGGTTTTTTTTTAAAACCACAAAAATATGACACAAAATACAGTGCGAAGAGAGAGAACACTAACCTTGCTCGAGGCGACTTCTGGCGTGGAGGACAGGAAGGCAGGTGGGGAGGCAGTTACTGCTTGGAGGGAGAGTCCCCCTCCCTACAGGAAGCCCTGACCACGTGTCATGGCAGGGAAAATGGCCGCGGATCCTGTTCGTCATCCGATCCGGTGTTCGCGAAAAGAAGCAAAATTGTGCAAACGGTGCTGTTTGTGACCCGAATTGGTCGGGAAGAGAAGTGTTCGTGACCCGAGGTACCACTGTATATGTGTTCCTATGTTTACTATTTATTTACAAACATTATTATGCCGTCTGTTTTCACAATTCTAGGTTGCATACAAATGTCTGTGCATGCGAGGGAGTGGCACTTGTGGAACAGTGAGCAGAAGTGAACAGTAGCACTGAGAACAGACAGCGGCAAACTGGAAAGCTAAAGATAGAAAACACCTCGTGTGCAAGTAACTTCCTCTGTGCACTGGAAGTGGGTTGCACATCTGCAGCCTAGGAGAGAAAAGTCATGTATAGGCGCTGGTTCTGCACAAAGTATCTACAGGGCATAGAATTGATAATTGCACAGAGAAGAATAAAAACACAACTGAATGGCAGTTCCTCATCCCTTCAGAGATGGAGATTTCAGTGCTCAGAATCTCTTGGCAAGCATGTGAATTCTAGGAGTCAAAGTTCATACATCTAGAGCAGTGTTTCTCAACCTTGGCAACTTTAAGATGAGTGGACTTCAGCTCCCAGAATTCTGGGAATTGAAGTCCACTCATCTTAAAGTTACTAAGGTTGAGAAACACTTGTGAGAAAAATATATCTTTGGGTGAATCTTTGGGTGAAAAAGACACATTTTTAGAGGCCTCAGATGAATGGGATCGCCTTAATAACATTGAAACATAAAGGAATGTGGAAGCATCCTTGAAGCTGATGTGAACCAGGCCGGTTGTAAACTCCTTATCACAAACATCCCCATAGCAACCTAGGCATCTGCCCTGAGGGAGGATGCCTTCTTCTTGGCATTTGGCACCTTGAACTAATTTGTTTCTTCTTCTCTGTGACACTATTGTTTTACTAGCAGTTACCAGATAACAGAGGGGCAGAGAGTAACTTGAGAATTATTGCTTATTTAGGTATGCCTGCATCATCATATGAATATGTATGCGTATATGTTCTTTTTCCTTTCCCCTTTTTGTAGAACTGTATAAATATCAGAGCATCCATTTTGCCTGTAGGGGAGTGTCTCCCACTAACTTCTGGTGGGGTCCCCCTCCAGTACATACTGCTCAATAAACACTACAGTGAAGCCTTGATTATTCTGCATTTGTGTCCTGCGTTTTGATTCCACACATTGGTCTAGAGGGTACCTCAGTTAGAGAATACTGATTGTCCAGCCAAGAGATGAGAACATATATGTGATAGAATAGTTCAGATAATCAGGGTCAAGTAAACACTGAAAAAGAACAGACCCATCTGAAGTTTGCTGGTACCAGTGTGCCATTCTCATGGAAGAGAAACCATCTCATAATGGGTTTCCATCCTTGCATGACTTATAAATCTCAATCTCTTTGCAAAAAGCCCTTATTACACTTGCATTTGGTTGCATTCAGGTATGGTCTGAAAACATATCTATGAATGCTACCTGGAATGATGAAGTGTAAAAAGTGATGGTGTAATCCAGCTACTTCAAACATTTTAAGTTCTAGTTACAATTCCAAAAGTATAATGTCACATTTTAGATAACGGGGAAGGGGTGGGGGAAGAAAAGACCAAAGAAGGTCTTGAAGTCAGTGGAACTTTTTAAAAACGTCTATCACATCCTGTTTTAAAAAGATAAAAGGAAAGTTTAGGGTTACCTGTGGGATATCTTCCATACCACATCTCTCGCAAAGGTGGAAGTTGCCTTTCCAAAACTGGGTTTCTCCCTGGTGGGGAGACAAATGAGCTCGGCGGGGTCTGGAAGGAATATACTGTCACGCTGCCAGGCTGTTTTGGTTCTTGTTCTTTGCTTGGCATGGGGGTCACTTTGGTGACCTTCCTACGAGCCTTGGAGGAATTCAGACCCATCTTCCTGAGTTTGGCTGAGCTGCTTTCCACCAGAAGAGAAAGAAGAAAGAAAGATGAAGCCCAATCTTGGAGTTATTAAACACACACACACACACAGAGTGATAGAGTCCATCCCCAGCCTCAAAAATAACAACATGCAGTCCTCAGAAAGAGATAGTGCTGAGAAAGACCAACCTCAAAGCCGGAGAACATTTTGTTATGCAGGCATCAGTTCTGAAGGTCTGTCCTTTAAATCACGGAAAGTACAAAGCACAGAACCAGGTTCAAGATATCTCCTTAGGAAGACAAGGGCATCAGAAGAGGAGAAACCAGCTTTGGTATTCTTTCCTGTGGATTTCTTTAGTAGCTTTTTGAGCTGAATCTGGATTCCCAACATATCCTAACATAGTCTTCCAGTGGCATTTTTCTTTCCGAACATACACACATGGATACGTGCGCATGTGCACAAACACACATTTATCAAGAGCCAAAGGCCATCTGTTGCTATGGGAATGCCGTTATAAACCTTTCCCATCACCACACTTGGTGAGTCCAGTTAAACATTGACCTGGTCTGGGAGCTTCCTCAAAGGAAAGAATGAGTTTCTGGCTTACTTAACCTGAATATTAAATTAGCCCCAAGTTCTCTGAGAGTTCAGTGTAAAAAATCACAGAACAGGAATTTGAGAACATTCCCTTCTTTCTTTTCACCAAGGCATAGTTAATCCCAAACAGCCTGATTCAGTGGTTGCTTCTACCATGACCCTTCTATCTTGGAGTGCCATGTTTGGTTTACATGCTTTAAAAATGAGAAATCCAAATAGTACATACATAGATAGTGACTGTGGAAACAGGCTTTCTTGAGTAAGACCTTGAGTAAGGTCTTACTCAAAAGGAGAGTTACTTTATAGATGCTCTAGTGAATAGGAATTGGGTTTTTCAAGAGTTTTGTCTCAGATTCTAGTAGCCAGAACTAAAAATGTCAGGGTCTCTTCTGCTACATGGACTTCTTTCTCCATTGCTGGACCTCTTCCCCTTGATGGTCTGGTTTCAGATGTTTGCCTTGGATCCTTATACTGCTTGATGGTTCACTTCTCATTGACTCCTGGAGTGACTTATGGACATGCTTACAACTAATAGGGAATATTTGGCTCTTGATCTAGCTTACTTTTGTCTGACAGTTTCTGCTGCTTTGTAAACTCAACACAGGAAATGTACATGATTCCACCACTGCCATTTCAGCCACTCAGAAACTCTGGCAGGTGGGTCATGGCACTGCTACCTTAAAAGAGGTGTCTTTGACAGTTAGATTCAGGGCTGTAATCCCCATTACACATGGTTCTAATAGCACCCATTATTGGACTCAAAATGGTGTAACTTTAAGTGTACATTTTTGCCCTGGGTTCCAGTAGGTGATTCTTTTGATTCTAGTGAAACTAAAAAGCAAATCCTATGGGCTAGAAACCTGTCTGGGAGGATGCACTCCAGCTGAAGAACATCTGAAGCCCCTTGCTGTTTGAAGCCAAAGTCCACTAGTCCTGCATCTTGTGCCAGCTTTCCAGCAGGTATTAAATGATCTGCAAAGTTTGTTAAGCCTCACAGAGACTTAATATACTTATTTTATTCCCAAAACATGAAAAATCACACAGCTGAAAATCAGTGGTTGCTACTGAATTTAATGGGTAAAATCTGGGTTTGCTCTGAGGGCTACAAAAATACGGTTGTGGACCATATGCGACCCCAAAGTTACCGAACTTTGATGTTGGCTAAAATCAAATCGAAGTAGCCCTTTAAAACCTCCAAGTGTACAATCTTTCAAAAACCATGAGCCAAAACATAATTCTTTGCTGTCTTCAGGGGCTAAACAAAAAAATAAAACTGGTAGTACATCCCAAACTTTGCATTAGATCATGAATAGGCATTCTTTTTCAGTTGGGGACATCTTTTGAATTATGAGCACATGTGATGGGTGCATTCACAGAGTACCTGCCTTGATGGGCTGGTTCTTCACAAAGCACCTATTTACTATGTGATGAATGAGTTCCAGATTGCTATTAATGCAGGGAATCCTTGTGAGGTCCAAAGGCATTCTTGAAAAAGAAGAGATACTAAAGTCTGATGCATAGTTTTACATATGCCAGCTTTCTGTTTAAGTTCTTTTTTAGGCATAAGGAATCTTTTCAAAAGTCAGATTGCACAGAGAGCGTGGTGGGCACCAAGGGAGTTATATTGGATAGGGCCTGGCTCTGAACTAGACAAATGATCAGTTCAGCTTGCGTAGATCCTGACATGGTCTCAGGATGCTTTCTGTGTTCCATCGGCCCCAGTCCCCATCATAAACCTGCACTGGATCTATTGTTTCTCCGGCACTTTTGCTACTCCCCCATAGTTCCAGTGCTGATGGTTAGGGAGGGCCAAGATTGATCACTTTAGCCCTTCTGCAAAGGGCAATAATGAACAGCATCACTCGGACTGACTTTTCCCAATACAGGTTACTCACCCACATGAAAACTCTCTTCACGCTTCATAGACTTCATGATTATACTGCAAAACAGTGACTCTGTGGATAATTCTCTGTTCCCAGCTGAGTGGAGGTTATTGCTTGCGAGTGGAGGCAGACAAGGGGTCTTCCTGGAGGTGGGAAAAGAGGGCCTGAAAAGACTGTGGGGATGCTGTGTGTGGAGACTTAGAAGGAAGGTATAAAACCCCTTGCATGCTGGGCTCCAAAATGGACTGTTTCTACCATAAGATCAGGAGCTTTCAGCATGCTTTTAAGCAGTGTGCATGAGCTTGAAACACCCAGCTTTACATGGTTGTTTTTAAGGGTTTCATTGTGAAGGACTAAGTATTTTCTCTCAGATGTGTTTGACATAAAAGCAATGCCTTTTCTTTTTCTGCATGATTGTTCATAAAAGCTTGTTCTCTTTACAGCCTGAAATCTGATTCTGGAAGTTAGTTTTTTCCAACTAACAAATTTTATTAAAAGGCATAAACTTTTATGACTCATAATAGCTTATGCGTTTTAATGAAATTTGTTAGTCAGAAAATAATAGGCTAACATGGCTCTCCTCCTACAATGCAGCAAACCAATTAACTGCTTAATATTGATAATCCAAGGCTGAAGGTTCAATCCTATGTCTGTTTTGAATTATG
The DNA here is from genome assembly GCA_030867105.1 of Liasis olivaceus. Lineage (NCBI taxonomy): Eukaryota > Metazoa > Chordata > Lepidosauria > Squamata > Pythonidae > Liasis > Liasis olivaceus. Next base: position 22,060,238 of record CM061349.1, on the reverse strand, counting down.
TCCTGCAGGATTTTGTAGGGTTGACTTCAAAGTGAGCATCGCGTCAAGCCAGGAACCCTGATCCTACAGCCAATGCTGTACGTACATCCTTCCCTCTGCCCTTGCCATTTAAATGCTGAAATCCTTTCATTCACCTCTTGAACATTAAGCCATAGCCTGTTTAATCATGGCTTGCTGAATGACCACATTTAGCTAGGTTTACGTACAACATAAGCCATGATTATACCATAATGGTTGGGACACACAACACACTACACCATATACTAGCAAACCACATTATGGCTTTGCAGACTGTGTAAATACAGCCACTGTAGTGATCAGTGTTGGGTTGGAAGCAAGAGGACCTAGGACTCAGGTCCAAACCCTCCCTCAGCCACGCAATGCCCTGATCAGCATTAGCTGCTCATTCCGTGGCAGCAAACACTAACTCATCAGAGATAATAATCAAGTTGTTTCAACTATCAAAAATATACTTAAATGTGCAATTATTTATTATAGGAAGGTTTAAAAAGTGGCAACTGGAAAGTGATCCAGGACAGGAGACAACCTTGAATTTCAGCAGTTGGTTGCCTGATGGGGATGAGAATATAAGGCACTGAATCTATTTGCAGGATTCCAGTTTTCCTTACCTGCCACAGCCTCCCCTGGAGGACCAGGCCATGGAGTTGCACACACAGCACCCTTGCGCATTTCCTAAGCCACCCCATCTCTGTGCTGTGATCAAATAATGATGTATAGATGGTTGGTTTTGCAAGCTATTGAGACTGTTTCCTTCAACATTCATATCAGGTGTTAAGGATGCTGCTGTAGCAGCTATACATAATGTGTCATAAGAGACTGATGAAATAGCTCTGATGTAAATCTTGTGGTTTGGAGATTAGAAGGCACATTGTGAGGCATCTTAGACTTCACTGGGTCTTTCCTTTTAAGCTCAACCTCATCAATAGCGTGCTCTAAGAGAAGATTCATTTCAACAACAATAAATGGTTGCACGTTCATTCCTGTGCAAGAGTTGCTCTTGTGATGGCTTATTTCCTGCGTTTTCAGAAATGCATTAAGTTCTGGGATAGTTCTCAAGCTTGCATTATTCACGACACGTTTTGTTTTGTTTTTAGAGGGAGGCTGATCGTCCCTTACGTGCCGAAGAATGTAATCTTGCAGCTGCTTCATTTGTCAAACTGCATTTTCCTTTTCTCTTCTTCTTCTTCTTAGAGCCCAGAGGCAGTTTTGTCTGACAAAAAATTAAGTTAGCAGATTTCTCCACTTCTAGATGATTGAGTTTTGCCTGCAAAAGAGAAGCTGTCTGGTTTTTTTTCTCACGTATGGGGCAAATCAGTCTCGGTCTGAGCTTAGCCTCGTAAGATTGCAGGAACTGGCTCCAGCAATAACCTGGAGCTTTCCTGGAGATGCTGGCAGGGTCCCCCGGGGTGCATAAAATGCCACAGGGATGGACAAACCATGGCTTCCAGAATGCATCTTATCCCAACTCCATTTTTGTGGTTTCTCCAGAACCTAAGAAATTGCAACACACATCAACAGCAAACCATTGAGGAACAAGGTCTGATTTCCCACTGTTTGGGGAGAAGACAAAGAAATGTGCCCCCTTTTTTAGGTTTAATGCATCCCCAAAAAGAAAGAAATTAAAACAAAACAGTATTTGCTACTTGCCTCCAAATGCTAACACTCCCCTTTTGCAATTTCAGCCTTGCCATCAGCACAGCAACCCCCCAAATGAATACACACAAAGAGGGTCTTCTGCCTGCCATCAGATTGCCTGGTATCATGTACACAGACGGTGCCACAGGTGGCTCGGTATTCCTTTATTACCCAGGCTCCGTTCTCTACCACTGCATTTATCAACGGGTTTGGTGCTGGAAACTTACTGAATATTTCTCAGTTAAAAATGGGAGATTTAAAGAAACAAATATTCTATGAAACAAGTAAGAGTGCGGACCCTATTGCAAGGTTTTTGTTGCTGTTGTTCTGAAAGTCTGAAATCATCTATAATGTAAAGCAGGGTTTCTCAACCTTAGCAACTTTAAGATGTGTGGACTTGAACTCCCAGAATTCTCCAGCCAGCATGGGAGTTGAAGTCCACACATCTTAAAGTTGCTAAGGTTGAGAAACCCTGAAGTAAGGACTCCAAAATGTAAGCTTTCCAAGCTATACCAAATTTCCACTACTGAGATTAGTTATTTTATTTGTGCAAGGAGCTCAAGATATACATAGCAGTCCCTCCTCCATTTCCCCCCTAAAACAGTAATCCTGTGAGGCAAGTTGAATTGGGAGCGATTGTCCCAAAGTCACCCAGTGACTTTCCACAGCTGAGGCTGAATTAGTACCTTGGAATAATTGAGAATGTTTCATGCAACCTGTCATTAAGGGACTATGCATAGTTATTTCCTTCTCCTTTGTCAAGGTGGTCTTCCACCCAACAGTTGTGCAACTTTGAACCTCTTCTGACAGTGGTCCAAATGAGAAGTGAAATTCTCAATTAATGTGCATGTTTGTAATTCTATAAATAGGAATCCTGGGGATGAAGCACTGGACCATGGAAGGTGTGGAAGGGAAGTAACCAAAAAAAAAAAAATCACACTAACAGTTGAAGGATTATGGTGTCTGGAGCTGGCAACAGGCCATGAGAACAGGATTACTCCAAGAGTGAAGCAGTGCACACTGATTATAAACCGAATATGGGTTGGCAGTTTGATGGGGCAGCAAAAATGGCACATGCAATTTTAGGCTGCATCAACTCAGTTTCCAAACCACAGTGACAGTTTATTCTACCTTGGTTAAACCCTGCCTTCAGTACTGTGGTCAGTTCTGGATATTATGCCTTAAGAAGGGTTCAGACAAACTGGAATAGGTTTGGAGAAGAGCAATGAGGATGAACAGGGGATTGGAAGCCAAGTGGAGATGGAAGGAATTAGGTATTTTAACCTTGAAAAATGATAACTAAGGGGGCATAGATGGCACACTTCAAGTATCTGCTACACAGAAGGAAGCCATGACTGTTTTTTTTAATCATTCCAGAACGGAAGACATAGAATAAGTCTTAAGTTACAAGAAGGCAAACTCCAGTTAAATAAAGGAAACGCTTCCAAGCAGTTAAGAGCAATTTGACAGTAGAACCGATTATTGACAGACATGGTGGAGTCTCCTGTATTGGATGTGTTCAAGCAGAGGCTCCATAGCCATTGGTCATGCTTTAATTTGGATTCCTGCACAGAGCAGTGAGTCAGACTCAATATCTAAATGGCCCTTTCAACTCCATGACTCTAGAATTATTTACAGATCTAAAGATCACCAGGTTTATTTTGAAGTTTTTATTTCAAAATACCATCAACCCAGCCTGTAAAGCTTAGTTAACAAAATTATTGCCATTTTACTCTATGTTGTGCACAATACTTTATCCAAGCTTAGTGGCTTAAGAGTGTGACATCCAAAATTGAAAGAACTGTCATGCTGAGTTTCTTGGAACTGGAAACCAAGGTCACAAGTCCTGGTTTCCAGAACTCAAAATTGCAGCAACTTCATTTTGGATGACATGATAACCTAGAAAGCATGATACAAGCCATATGCTGGTGTGTGTGTGGGGGGGGGGGGGGGGGGGGAATTGCAGTGTTTAAAACTGAGCTTCATAGCTTGGTTAGCCACACAAACACCTGCTACTAACCATTATGACAAAACAAATGTGTATGTTGCTCACAAGGCTCCCTTATGATATCGCAACACACATTGTGTTACTTGACCCTTCTTGCAGACACCTATGGCTAGTAATTGAACAAAGCTGGAGTGTTTAAGGTTGTTGCAAAATTAAGCAGCCAGGACAGGAAAAGGAAAGATTTGTATCATGTAACAAAATTGAAATCACAATTTTGTTCTTTCTCAGAGCAGCTTTTCCCAACTTTACACCCTCTAGATCTGCTGTGATTGCAACTTCCAAAAGAGCTGGAGGGTAATAGACTGAAGAAATCTGCTATGGTGTTTGCACACACTACACACAACTCAGCACATGATATACCAGAGGGAATTTTCATACTCAATGACTGAAACACCTGTGAATGAACATAACAAAGCTGCTATCAGCCACCAAAATCTATATACCTAATTCTTATATTGAGTTATGGCTTTGATTTAAAGACATTTTCTCCTGTGAATCCTCTTATAAAGTACAAAATATATATATATATATTTTTTTTTAAAAAAGGAATTTATTGTGGTTATTTTCACCTACTCCTGGATAAGTGTACAAATGTAAACCATTTACATACCAATGTGTTGAGTGTTAAATTTATAATCCATCCCTGGTTTTAACATTATCACTGTCCTTTTTAGTATACAGGTGGGTGAGAAAAATTTATTAAATCATATTCACAGAATATACATGGTCGTGCAATCAAGAAGTCACCAGCTCTAAGCCAGCGGTATAGACACCGTTCCATTAGCTCTACTCCTGCTCCTGAAGTGAATGCTGGAATCAGTAATGTCTTCAGCATGCTCTTCACTTTTCTTCTCTTTTAAGCTGTTGATGAATCTCAGTGTAATTTCATCCCATTCCTCAGGAAGAAGCATTAGCAGAAAACCAAGGCAGATAAAGATGGTGGCTCCCAATCTGACGACACTAAAAATCACCTCACGTTTGAGGAGATCAACAGCTGCAGTGAGAAGAAATGAAAAGAAGCTGAGTCAAAACATCCCTCCTCCATTTGTCAACCCATTTATATGGGGGTGGGAGACAAAAGGGTTGACCATTTTAATAATTTTTCAGGGCATGGGGTCAAAAGTGAACCTGTTTCAACCAAGCTGTGTTATTTTTGGATGGTGGCCACCATTTTTGTTGGCCACCGTCTATCAGAGGAATGACAGACTGCATGGCTATCCTACCTGAGAGTAACAGTTTCCCCAAGAGTTGGAATTCAGCAGAAGAATCTGTGACTGACTTGGGGGTCCCTAATTCAGCTTTGTTAAATTAGCCCTTCTCACTCTCTCACACTGAATCTGCAGTACAGAACACATTGATACCACCAATTTTGTTCACCTGAAATCACAGCAATGATAGAACACAATATGGCAGGATGGAATATTCAGTGTCCTGGCTGTACTTATTAGGATAAAAGTCTGCCTGTCTCGCAGAAATCTGCTCTTGCCACCAGCTGATTTGGGGTGACCACTGTGGAAACTTCACAGACATTCTGACTTCTTGGTCCTCCAGCCGCTGAAGATCAGGAAACAGCTAAATAGCTGCACAGGCTATGAAAATCAGTTTTGCTGAGGAACAGGGAAAATACATCTCAGCCAGGGCCTAAGGTGAAGAGAGGCGGTTACATCTTCCAAGAATTTTTAGAGGCTAATGGGCCATGGAATCAAAGTCAAAGAAGCAAAGAGCCAGATGAGTTTTATATGGTGCTTGGGAGTAATTAGTCAAAGCTTGGTTTCGGTTTCCACTAGAATTTCAATATATCCTGAAGAGGTATATATCCACTCAAATTCTCTCTCAGCAACTCTCACAAATTTTTCTGCTTGTCCTGATTAATCTAGATTCCTTTTGCACTAGGATGGTAATCCTCTCTGTTTGTCATTCCTTGGAAACTTTTTATGAAGAACTTAGCATTTCCTCTGAAGAAGTACTGGAGATCTCTTCAAGTGATACAGAAGAAAGTAATAATGCATTTATCTACACACATTTTTTAAAAAAATATTGCAGTCTATAGTTTGTACCTGCATTGCCAGGAACACTGAGTACTGTCCCAATAGATATTAAGATTGGATATGTAAGCACAACACCAACATTCACCAAAATGTTGAAAGCTATGAAAGAAAAAATAAAAGGAGAAAGTGAAGAAGGCTCTTTCATAATAACTAGAGGTTGAGATTAATTCATTTAAATTCCAGTAAACATACCCAAACCATCTCTTTTTTGTAATACCCAGCATCTGATCTTCAGAAGTAATATATATACATATGAGGGAGGGAAAGAAAAGTGAGAATTGTGAAAGTAAAGGTGAAAGATCACTAAGTTACAGCAGGTAGCAGCACCTAGACTATCTTTACTTGAAAAAAGCTAATCTAGATAATATTTGGGTGGAAGATCTTCAGGAAATCCAGATCACTAGACTTGACTGGGAAGTTAAAAAACACAGCAGGCAGCAATGGCAAACTATTTCAGTATTGTCGCCATGAAAACAAAAACCTAGAATTGAGTTTTTACTATTATTACTTAATGCTCATTAACAGAGCTGGGCTGCGTTGATCAGATATATATTGGCCTCTGTGAGAAATTATATTAAATGTTCTAATGATTCCTAGTTCAGTTGTTTCAATGAAATTGGTCTTTATCATTCCTTTGTTCACGAATGGCCACTTAGCGATCAATGACAGAATAACGTGGAGGGGTGAAATATCTTCCCACTTGTTTTGGGATATTTCTATCATGAAACAGGGAACTAGAATCTGAAGATGTGCATAACCCAAGGAAAACACTTTGTTCCAAACCCAGAATAAACCATTCTGTTCTGGAAGTTCTGTCAAAGTTACTATTCAGCCATGAGTTAGCAGAACTAAAACCCAGACTACTTTGCTTATTCCAGGTTTGGGCTTGACACAAAATCGGAGGACAAGGCTGCTGCCTGCTGCCTCTTTTCTCCCATTCTCTCAGCACATTCCCACGCAATATGTTCCAGCTCTCTGGTCCCCAGTACCTCTTCTCAGCTGCTGCTACTGCCAGTGTTCCAGCACCATCCTTCTTTCCCTCAGTTACCATCTCTCACAATGTCTCAGGGTGGCATATCCCACAGGCTCACCTGTCCTTCTCTTCCCAGCATCTTTCTTTGCCATTCTTCTAGTACCCAGATCAATTTTTGGAATATTTTTCTTGCTCGATCAACAATGATACATTTGAGTTCTTTAAGAAACTCTGCATTATGTAGTACTAATGAATTTGTAACTTCTAATTAGTAAAAAAGAGACATTTTAGTACTAAACTTTCCTCCTCCAAAATCCTCTCCTATTTGAAAAGAAACCCAGAAATGTAATGTAGTGGCATTTAATGAAAAGGCTAGATTTTCTCATAAACTGGCAGAGAGTAAACCAAAATCATCCAAGGATTCTGCTGTATATGAAGTTGAAAGAAGCACTGGAATACTGAAGCATTTGCTCAGATACCTACCCAGCCAGAGGCCTGCAATTCCACACAAAAAGCCCCACGGCACAGCTGAAAAAGGTGACCAGTATTCCACTTTTGTAAAGTATAAAATGATGGGAGTGATTGAAAGGAAAATCAAGTTGAAGAAGCCAAGGGTAGAGATGAAGTGTGCAGCTTCACCAAAGTTGGCACTTCCAAGAAACATCTTAAACAAAACCTAAAAGGAAGAAAGGAGAACAACTGAGAACATCATGAAGTATATGCAGAAGTGCTCTCAGCATGAATGGAAACTACACAGCAGGGATCTATTGCTGGGGAGTCTAAGCTCAGCTATCCACCTTTGCCAGGACTTTCTATTTAGCTTTTGTCTGGCTGGATTTATAAAGACTGATCTTCAGATTCATCTTTGGCCCTGCACTTTCTCAGCCATTTCAACAATGATGAGTCACTGGATCTTAAGAGTTTAAGAAAAGGGCTTTCTCTTGCACAGAGGGAAGCCTCAAAGGAAAACCACATGTCAGAAGGTATTTACCAAAATCTTTCTTCAGCAGAGGAAAAAAACAAAAGGAATGACACGTGAGTGGGTCAAGTAGTAAGATCCCATGTTGCAAAACAAGCTTCTCAAGACACCTGAATTTTCTGTAAGAAAATTGGAGAATCTGTTTCATTCAATTCTCAAGATTCATAGCAGAAATATGCAATGGTACTACATGAAACTCATTAATCTCATGTCAGTTTTTTATGCGTGTGTGTGTGTGTGTGTGTGTGTGTAACTATGCCATACTGAAGTCTGGGGCGAACAGACCACTTGCCTGAATCAAGACAAGCCCTTTATCAACAATTCAATTACTTTTAACATCTCCAACCTGGTACCAAAGACCTTGCCAACTTGGAGTTACTGGAGTTGTAGTCCAATCCACCTTGAAGACCCAACAAGGGGAGGGGTCTGCTAAAAAAATATGGGACATGCAGGTAGCAATGCCAAAACAATGTTTTCTCTAATCACCTCAACTTGAAGTGAGTTGTTCTCATCATAACTGGTCACTGGGGTAATTAAATGTTTAGTATATCAATTAAATGTGCTTATATATAGCTCTTAGCCTCAGGGATGGCAATGGCCAAGAGCATCTCTTATGCACTCTATTATGTTGGCTATGAGCCTACTGAAGCTTGACCAACAAATGCTGCTGTGTTATTTATATTGACATCCTTCTATCTCCAAGAGGGCTGAAGGTTCCATTCTGGGTGTTATCTTTACTGATGTAGATCACTCTGAGCTGTGTGAAAAAGTGGCATATATGCGGTCAATTCATCAGAAGAGCAGGATTTTGGCAACTATCATTTATAGCTTGCTAATCTCAACGATTGCTTACTGCAGAGTGCTTTTCATGAGCTGCCTCTGAAGAGCCTTCTGAATCTTCAAATGGTATAAGATTGTGGCAGGAGTTAGAACAGGAAATTATGGACAGCCACACTCAAAACTGAATTAACAACCTGTTCTCTTTCACATAGAATTCAGAATTAATTCATATCAACTGCTAAATTTAAATCTATGCAATAATCCAACATCCAAGTTATTCACTGGATACCTGTAAGAGATACTCTTCTAGTGGAGACCTGTTAAGTCCCCTCTACAGAAAATATTTCACATTTTTATCAACGTTTAGATATTACTGCTGCTTGAATATATTTGTGATTCCTGCTATGCTGATGTAGTCATTTGTTTCATATAGTTGTTTTTAATGAATTGATTGGATATGCAGCCACTTTTTATTTGCCATTTTAAAATCAATGGTAAATCAATTAGTATACTCTAGTAGAAGAGCAGAATGGAAATTATGTGTCATTATTGTTGTTACTATTAATAATTAATTAATAACCTTGTTTCTTAAAGCAAGGGAAAAATAATCTGACCACCCTCCACCCTGAATCATAGCTCCCAGAAACCCTAACTGCCATGTTAGCTGTGCTAGCTGGAGTTAATGGAAGTTGTAGTTCAAAACATCTTAAAGGCACCAGTTTGGACCTAGTGCCAGGGGCCAAAGAAGGTGGAGCTATGATGTAAAACAGTTGGGACTATATCATGGATTTTCACTGGGGAGGGGAATTTTTTTCCTTTTTTTTAAAGAGGGCAATTTTAGAGTTTACAGTACAGTACAGTTTTTGTGTGTTCACTGCCTTGAAATGGCAGGAAACTATAATACCAGTTTTTGACAGTTGCACCCTAAAATCAGATGAGTTTCTGAGGAGTGCAGGAATGGGGCTGAGCTCCTACAGGCTGAGTAACCCACCTTTATTTTAGAAGAAAGAGTTCTGATTTATACTAAAAAGTAATTGGAGAGATTAGCAGGACATAGAATCAGTAGGAAATCACAAGATCTCCTGGGGAATCACAGCAGAACGACAGAGACATCACTCCTGAAAACTTCCACCTTTCATTGAAAACATCATCCTTAGCTTTCAACATTTTCTTCTGCTTGTGTGTCATAGTCATTCTCAAAGAATGTCAATAAAATGGTGGCACATAAAATAAGAGGAACTCACGGATGCTAATCTTGCTGCTGTGGAATAATAGAGATTTCATTAAGACTCGATAAAGGGAAGCCAAGCTGAATCCTCGGGGGCCATCAAGTAATTATCTAGCTGTAACTTTCTTCCAGTGCACATTGCTCAGAATGTGAATTAAGCAACCACAAGCATTGTTTTAAACCCATCTCACTTTGCTTGTATATGCATGCATTTAAAAAGGATTAAATGGTAAGAAAATGACCTACCTTATATAGCGCAGAGGTCGAGGCAGATCCAACTGCATATGCAACACCAATAATTGAATCGCCATGGAAACCATCTGCATAGGCCATCATAACAATTCCAGTGATGGCCATTATTGCGGCAACTATCTGTGCAATTCAAAAGGAAAGACACGTAGGGGGACTTTATTACCTGGAAAGAACCATGATGAGGGGTGTGCTTGTGTGTGCGAGATACTACTTTTTCCCTTTAATCTGCTCAGCTCGCTATAAAAAGATGACTTGGGAACATGGAATGGGAACGTAACACCATAACAGCCATACAGGTTATGTGTCACCCAGAGAGGGACTTTACAGCAACCTTGTTCTCTTTTCTTGAAAATCGAAAGGATTATTTCTTAGATTACTTTAGACTGAAATCCATTTGGGCAGAATTGCTTCAAGATCAGATTAGTTTGTTTCACAAGCTGACAGCCATAAACTTTGCTTGGTCACCGCTGTGTAGTCAGAGAAATTATAGCTCTAGGGAGTAAGATTCAAAAACACAAAACAGGCGGGTTCATTCATCAGCAAAAAGAAAGACTGGAATAAACTGCAGCTCTCTTCTTATGGTGAGCTCAACTAAATGCACAAGCAGACCGAAAATAGTACCAAACTCTACTGGTTCCAATGTTACGCTAAATCACTTTTCCTCAGTCTAGTGCCCCCCAATACTTTGGGATAACAACTCCCAGAATTTTGAACAGGCACAGGCATTGCCTATGCAGGCTGAGAATTCTGGGACTCGTCATCCAGCAGGACTCCAGGTTGAGGAAGCCTCCACGAAACCACAATTTAATGCTATATGAATGACTGTGCAGTCTATTATAGCCAACCTGGGAATTGTACTTAACTTGGAACAAGCCATGTTCAAGAACATGTTTTGAAGTTAGCTTCTAGTAGTAAACCATAGCTTAAATTCACAGTGTTTAATTCTGTTAAATAACAAGCTAAAGTGAATTTAAGCATAAAAGCAGGTGCTGCTTCTCTACAAGGCCATAATGGAAGAAGAAAACTGAATGATGAATGCAGGAGCTAAGGCTTATCCAAGAGTTTCTCAGATTATGCTAGGGCACGCCTGTTTGCCTTTGGGTGTATGATCAGGAATTAACTACATTACTGGCAGCAAACCTGCTCCTTTAAATGTGGCTCTGCCCCAAGCACAAGGCAGGGGATATGGATCCCCAAGAATGAAAGGGAAATGTATTAGAAGACAGACTATAGCTTAATGGTAGAGCATGGCCCTTGTCGTCTTACATGATGAAGATCTCTGGTTCCATCCCCAATATCTCCAAATAAAAGGATCTGTTCTCATGGGACAAACATACAAACAGATAATGGGAAGAATATCTGCTAGAGACTCCAGAATGTCAATACCAATCAGAGAGACCTGCTCTCCTCAATCCAGCGTTCTTCTGATCTGGTGTTCCTGCTTGGGCTCTTGTCATCTTTGGAGGTTCAAGTGACATGAGAAGGGGACTAAGGAATGTGGCTTTCATGGTTGTAGAACTCCACTTAATGGAAGGCCCTCCCCAGGGAGACCCATCTGGTGTCCATGCTATCGCACTTTTTTCTGCCAAAGATGCTTTATTTCTCAGACATTTCTATAACGTTGTACTCTATTATTTTAAAACAGCTTACTCCATACTGGAATAGTGGATTTTCTATATTTTTCCTATTTGTGTTGTTTTAATTTTTGCCCTTTAAAATTGCTTTTAGAAACATTTAAGTGTTTAACAATCTTAAATTTAGTAAATCCGACATTGAGTAAAACTTAGTAATCCATCTCAATTACTAGGGCAAATGATGGTGATGATGACAATGATGATTATGATGATGCAATTTCCACCATCCCCACAACTCAGGATAGTAAGGATTGCAATTCAACAGCACTAAAGAGCATCAACTCAAGAAGCTGGATAGAAAAGTAGCTCCACTTTCTAAAGAGTTATTTCCTTTTTTCTCCAGCCACCTAGATGTCATGAAATGATATCACTGGGAGGTGACTGAAGGAGGATGATTTCATAGCTGGGAAAATTAGCACCCTCACCTATAGCTCCGCATTAAATTGGGAGATATAACCAGTTCTATTTCCCCGACCCAATGTGTTTATAACATGGCTGGGATTGTACAGCATACTAGAAGATGCAAAAATTAAGATGGGTAGTTTGTACTGTAATTCAGTATGTGAGGAGGACCCAACCACAATCTTAGCATGTTGTGTGACTGTTAGACACAGCAGTGTTATGTGAATGCAATGATTAGCCTAGTTTTAGAATTCAATGTATTCTGTGAATTCACCCAAAAAGTGCTGACTGGTTAGTCAAATTCAGTATAATAGGGCCTCTGAGTCCAGACTGAGTTAATGCTCACGCTTGATTAAAACCAACAGTGATGGCAAAGATCTTTAAAACAAAGCTTGGATAAGCTACTGCAGAGAGCTGAAACTGCAGCCTTTACTGAAACTTCCCCTTTACTGATCCAAGCTCATCATTTTATTTCTGGCAGAAACCCACAGGGGAAAAAAAATCTTAAGGAAAGCTTTTAAAAATCTTTAGAGAACTTCACTTCCCACCTTCATCCTCTCTCTCTCACTCACACACATATATTTTCTCCCAGCTTCTATTTTAGTGAGTTTTGCTACCTTCTGCATCATACAATGGTTCTGTAATCTCAAGAGTAATATGTTAATACCCCAATTTTGTGTCAAACAGTGATGGGGTATGTTTGGGAATGCAGATATTAGAGCTGCTAGTGTTATTTACCTGCATTTTATCCATTAAACATATCGGTGGCACTTAAGTCATTTTTCAACTTTACAAAAACATTTGTATATGTGCCATTTTGGAGATATTGAACGATGTATGAGACAGTTTGTGATTTGAGAAACAAATATTATTGCCAGTCTTCAAAAGAAAGATCTAGTTTTAGATACATTCTACACATACATGATCCCTATTACAGTACCACACCAGAGCTAAAATAACCTTTAAAAACCACTGTGTATTTTACCTCCCAGCACCAGCTATTAAAAATTATCCTTCAAATTAGAATTAGCCTCTACTAATTAATTAACTACAGGTTTTGTTGATTAATCCACTGATTAAACCAATTCAAGCTTGTCCAATTTACTCTGCTCTTTAATGAACACTCCTATGAATTAGATGAGGGAGATAAGGAAATGTAAGGTTTGCATTATGAACCAAATGCAGAAGGAATGGATTTTCTTGCATTCTGAAAAAGAATGACGGAGCTGGGATGGCGGCAGGTCCTTGAGTTTAACCCTCTTATTCCAAAAGCAGATTTCTCCCATACAAAACGTGGAATAGATTAAGTTAATAATCCAAACCTAAACAGCAAGTGAGAAAGATACAGCAAGTTCTTGAGCAATGCCACACATCAGGAGGGTTAAGAAATGGAACTAAAACAGGCAGAAATGATAACTTCACTGGAGCCCAGCAAGTTTAGCTGTTGTTTTCCATTTAAAAAATCTTTGCTGCTGCTGTCATTATCCTAGTAAATCATGTTCCATGAACCTTGAAGCACTTTTGTGCCCTGCAAATTCTTCAATTTGGGGGAATGTAAAGCATGTTACTTCTGATTTCAAGTTACACATTCTTGTGTGAGAATTTGGGCTCAATGCTAGTTTATAGTTCCCTGACTAGCTAGCTTCCAGATGCAGATCCACTGAACAGACTGGCAGGTTGATTTTGGAAACTCCTTTGAGCACAACTTGTAGGTACTTTTCTGAAAAGGGCAAATACTGCCCTTGGCTTGTGATTCACTGTGATGTGTGCTACACAGAACAGTAGCAGAGGTAGGGGTTGTCTTCATACAAAAAAATTGTCTCTTCAGTTGCTTCTAGATGTGAGGAAGTTGAGGGGCACCTTCTCACTTTGAGAATGTGGGTGCATTTATTAATTGGCCTTATAGGCTACTCCAATGACTAACATACTGAGCAATGTACATGAATCTGTGTCCACAATGCTTGTTTCACAATGTGCTGCTTTGTTTCTTTAACTGATACTTTGTCCCCCCCCCCCTTTAATTAATTAATTTATTTATTTTGTACCTTTGAGTCATTGTTGACTTCTGGCGACTGCCGGGACTAATCCCTGCAGGTTTTTTGACAAGATGTTTTGGAAGTGGTTTGCCATTGCCTTCTTCCTAGAACTGGGAGAAAGTAACTGACCCAAAGTCCCCCCGCTGGGTTCATGCTTAAGGTGGTGTTTCTAGCCCAGTGCCTTAACCACTACACCAACTGGCTCTCTTGTCTGTCCCTAATCATCCAGAAATCAACTAATGGCAGTAACACATGTACACATTAATGATCAACAACATAACAATGGTTATAAGTCCATCTTGAGTAATGTCCAGGAGAGATCACCAGTACTAGATGCTCAAATCTGTAGCCAGGAGCTCTGGGATGACTTCCTCTAAGCCAAATTCCCACTGGGGATGAAGTCTTACATATTAGACACCCTTTATTTCCCAGTGCCTACAGGTGATGGGGCTGCAAAAGGCAAGAAACAACAGAAACAAAATTTAAGGGCTGTCCTCTTTACGATAAAGGTTCTCCAAGAGCTGAAATTGCCACTTCCTCTGAGAGGGGTCAGAAACACTGCCCCTTTTTTTGCCCCTCAGAGCCTCCCAAGATAATGCAGTGGTGCAAACCTTTCTTTTCAAAGCTTAAGCAAACTAGAAATATGAAGCCTTGTCAATCTAACATTTTACTTGTCAAAAATGACTTCCCAAATCAGAGGCATTTGCAGAAGAAGGCTTCCAACTGTGACCATGTGATTGAAGCCCCACCCCTTTTATGTGCATTGCACGTGTGACACATGAAAAAAGGGGCATGGCTTCAATTGTGCAATCATGAACCCCATCTTGATTTTTTTAACCCTCCCAACAGAAGGTCCTGTCCAAAATCCTGGCCCTAGCCTCCTCCAGTGACATCACAGCGCCTCTTCCTTTGCAAACCTCTGAACCTCGTAACAAAAATAATGCCTCCTGAAAAGAAAAGGCTTGTCCACCCCTGCATTATTGCTAAAGAAATAACAGCCTGCTTCTGGGGGAATGACAGAAAATTCTTATAACAGAGGCATAGCTTGCCTTTGGTAGTAGATGATCAGCTATCATATTGGTACGTACCAGCAAGATATTGTGGTGAATAAGACCAAGGAGAGAAAATGTGGTTCTGTGTAGTTTAAGAATGGAATCAGAGGAGGCAATGGCTGAAGGAGAAGAAGGAGAATATCCTAGGCCAGGAAGAGCAGGCAAATTTGAGAAGGAGGGAGGAGTCTGAGAAAGCGAGTAGCCAACCTTTAGGTGGCTCAGCCTGGCAGGAAGATCACAGCTCAGAGCTTTTGCTTTGCATATGAAAAATCCTAGGTCAGCCTGCCACACCCAGGTAAAATGGTAAAAGCCAGGTAGCCCTGGGGATCCATTGATTAAAGACTAAACTTGTCAAGGTTAGAGTCTTAGTCGTTAACTGAGAATGCTGAAGTCTTCCCTTTCCCACCAATGCAAAAGGACTTCTGTCAATTTGATCAGTTTCTGCTTCCAAATAATACATGGATTACTAGAGAATTAGCTAATTATGTAATGGCCCAATCCCAGACAAATTCTACTGATACCAATGCACACAACTGCTATTTGGAGAAGACGGATCCTGTTTATCGTTAATCAATGGCCTCAATCAAGAATTTGCTTTGGCGCTGTTCTGGACATTGATAAGGTTTTTTTCCCCCATTCCACATGGAATATTATTGTTATTGGATATGATTTATTTGCTGAAATACTACTAGAAAAAATGGAGCTAAAATGATGAACCATGCAGACAAGATTAATACAATTATGCTGGTAACATCGGCTTTGTATTCAAATACTGAAAAGTGAAGATGCCCTCAATTTGAACTCAACTCCTGATGACTGCATCCATGCAGGTTTCTTTGGCAGTGTTACAGAAATGGTTTCCCCTGATTTCTTCCAGGGTTTTTTACTGACTTCCCAGTCTAGACAAAAGACCTGGAATTCCCAAGAAGTAACCAGGATCAACCTGCCTCAGCTTCTGAGTTCAGCCAAAACTGACTAGTTGCTGAGCCTTAACCATTTATTATAGTGCTTAAAGAGAATATTGGATAGGACCTCCCAAAAGAGGGCATTTTACTTTCATGCTATGCTTGGGAATGCAAGAAGATGATCCGCTTACAGACCTGCAGCGGCAATTGTATCTGCCAGGTTTAAAGGCCCAGTCTTTTCTCAATGAAATATGTGCCCCGCCCTCCAATGCTTTCCTGATAGCAGTAGCATTTCTTGTAATTTAATTGCTTAATTTGGCTTATTGTTTGTTTTATCTTAGAAGGCACCTTATAGGCCCATCTCCCCATACAAAACACTCCATTCACCAACACTTATTTCCCCTCAAAAATCATCCCTTTCAACGAAGTCTACTTAAAAATGCACCTTTATTTTAATTTCCACTGGAAAATTCAGTTCTAGTTTGCAGGGGGAGAGTGCTTTTCCTTCAAGTGAACGTAGTGGACAAGACACTAGCCTTTCCCTCTCACCCATCCTGATATTCTTAGCATAGTGACCTAGGCTGCCAGTTTACACAATGTAGAGTGCCCTTGTTTGCCAGTTAAAGATAAAAGCAACCCCCCCCCCCCCATATGCCCTCCACAGCCTCACTGAAATTCTACATATTTCTCCAGATTGTGAAGCCAGCTGCCTAAATTCTGTCACATTGTAGTAGAAATCAGGACGGAGCTTTGCAAACAAAGGAAAGAATAAGCTACTGTTCTCAATCATTTTCGTTCAATTCTATGAAATTAAGTAAACAGACTGACATCGGGGATGCAGATGAGAGAGGGCAAAGCCTGCCTTGTCTCTGAGATGAGAGGCAAAGAATCAATTATTTCCCACCAGAACAGCATTGCAAATCCACTCTTTTCTTTGTTCCAGATAAGTGAATGGGATTGCTGCTCTTACAGGAAAAGTAAAATGCTATGTTTGGGAATGCAAAGTTTCTAAATTTGGAACATAATTAAAAATAATACAATTAAGCACTCTTATTCTACATCCCACTCTATCATTATAATGGCAAATAATAAGGATATGAGATTATACACACAGGTTTTGGAAGTTAAATGTCATGACCGGTCTAATGTTTTCCCGTAATTCTTCTATAATAATACGTCCCAAATGCACTCCAAAGCAAGATATGGAATTACGCATTAATTCTTAATGGATTAATTGCTTGTGACTGTATCTCAATATCACCATCAGAGGGCAGCATCCATGAGAACAGAAAACTGAGAAATAATCATATGAAAAGGTGACCTCATGGTGACAGTTTGCAGAACATAAATTCAGAGAATCTTGTAGCCACTTCCAAATTCTTCATTGCACTGAATAATTTCTGCTAATCGGATCATCCCCTCCCATTTATAGTACTCACTGGAAAGCTAACAAGAAATGGATAAACATGACATGCCTTCTTTGGAGCATCATGGTTATCCTAAAAATCCAGAGTGAATTATGGGCATGGAAACAATAATGAAAAAGAACTGCCTAGGTCATTACCCTTACGCCCATGAACCTGTCTTTCAGGACAATCCATGAGAGCAGGAAGACAAAGGCTTTGTTACAACAGAACAGGGCTGAGACGTCTGTGGCGGTCAGCTTCTTCAGAGCCAGCAGGTATAGGTAATTAGTTAAAGTCCACAGAATAGAAAAGGGAGCGGTTCTTTTAAGAAAGAGTTTCAGTGTCAGACCATCTTCACCAAAGATCCGACTACATTCCCTGAAAAATAAAAAAGAGATTGATCATTTGTGACAAGCCTCCTCTCAATTTTGCAGTTTCACAGCTGCCATAACTTTTAGTCTTTAATCTTGCTCTTCATCCCATACTTCAGAATGGCTGACTAGTCTTAATGATTTTAAAGCATGACATGTCTACCTATCTGTTGATATGCTTGCACATATTAACAGGATTGGAGGCAGATGATGGTCTGTCATACGCTCTACCCAATCAGGACTGGCAATAGTAGGGGTTTTTTTCTGCAAATGCACAGAACTAGATTGATTTCCAGAGTCTGATCTGAAAGAGAAAAGTGTTTATGTACAGAATGTGGTAAAGGTGTTCCCAGCTAGGATCTATAAATACTGCATCTATCATTATTTACTTTTAGCCAGCATTTTGCTTTCAGTTATGGTCTAAGTGAAAGAAATTGATTCAAGAGCTAATATTAATGGAATTTAAAATAAAGCTATTTAGTTGCAAATATCTGAATAACAACAATTCACATCTAAATATGGAGGCAAATTTGACATTTAATGTAGAGGTTTTCAAATGTGAGAAAAGAATCATATTTTCTCAGAAGTCAGGCTTACTCCCTAGAAATGTTTTTAGGTTTGTAATTATATGGATTTCTTTTTAATCTGAATTTGCTTATTTGACTGGGGACCACAGTATTTCCATGTGGGAGAATGGAAAAAGTAGAACATTGCCACCATCCTGCCACTTGACCTCCCAAAATACAGTACATATTGTTCTAGTATTCTGAAAAGCACAGGCTGGAAAAGTGGCTTTAGAAAATGTTGGGCTAAAGAAATAAGCACTTACACAGAAACTTTTCCAGGAGGAAGGAAGTGAAGAGGACAGTTGGCTAGGCTTGGAGTGTTGGGCAAGAGAGAAGCTACCAGGATTTTGGCCGCTTTGACTTTTAAAAACTTGTCTATTCAATAGTGGCCCAACACACAACCATTGAAGGCTTGCCTGTGCCAGAATGGCCTGGGAGGAGACTGATAAAGAAAAAAAAATGAACTTCATGGAATCCTATCCAGAGGGGGAAGAGATTGCATTGTGGTATCCTATCTGGAGTGGAGGGGAGCTCATCATGACATGGGATCCTGCTACAGGGAAACATCTAGGACAACATCCTGCTAGCTTGAGAAACTGTCAGTCAACGTCTCACCCAAGATACAGTTACTAGTAATAATTTGCTCTGAATGAAAAAACAGCAAGCAGTTGATCCCTCTTAGCTAATTCCCAACTTAATCCTAGTTAAAATATTTCTTGGTATTTATTATTAGTTTAAAAATATTAAGTTTAGCACCCAGTAGTGTTAAATAGCTATAGTCCCCTCAAACTACCTGATGAAGAATAATCTCCCTGCCATCTGCTACTTTTTTACAAGAACACCAGTCCTTGGACCAGAGACTTTCTACATGCAATGTGCTATTTAATCATGAACAGTGACTCCCCTTTTCCTTCAGAGCTTTAGTTTCCAGACGCCAGAATGAGGAAAAGGCTAAAATTTGCAGTCTCTAACACATGTGTGCACATACTTTTTAAAAAAGTAATAAGAATTGTGTTGATTCATCACATAACTAAAAACATCCAGTGTAAATTTTGGACTTCCTTTTGGCTTCCTATTCCAAATGTTACAGGGTTTTTTTGTAACACTTGATCTCATGAAGAGTTCTGGAAAACTCTCATATCTCTTTTGTGCTTTCATTGGTCCTAATCAAAGTATCACCCAGCTATGTATTGGGGGGTTTTAAAGACATTCTAAAAAAACAAAAAAGGAGGAGGAATGTTTATCAGGGATATACAAGAGAAAGAAAAAACGAGAATACTTTTTGAATAACTGTTCTTTGCACAAGTTGATATGGCTACAAAACCTTTCCCCAATCTCTTTTTTTTCCCTTGAATGAAGAAAACATGTCAAAGTCTTTTAAGTGCTAAGACTGAAGTCCAACCAAATAGGAAAGAATGTTATAGACCTACCTGAATTTTTTGATTGGAGACTGCTTTTCCTGGGCAGTTGCAAGGTGTCCAGAATAATAAACAGGGAAAAACATAATATTCCAATTTGTAGAAAACCAAGTCATGAAAAATGGATAATCAAAGTTCTTGTATGTGATTTTGACAATCTGTGTTGTTCCAACCCAAGAGGATGAGACTGACAAAATAATTAGGAATCCCCAGACGATCTTGAGGAATGTAGACGTACAAGACTCACAGCGGGTCTGTGCATGGCTCTCTTGGCTGCTGTTTTCAGCTTGTGGTTGTGTCCCTTCTTCTCCTACAAACAGAGGCAATGGAGTTGGTCAAAGAAATAAAGGCTATTTTGGAGATCAATGCATTGTCCTGGATAATGAGAAAGAAGGAACCACAAGAAACCATAACATTTTAAAGTTCTGTTAATATCCAGACAAAATGCACTGTTGGTATTGCCAAAAACAGTGGTTTCTGCTTGTATGAGTTCTGGGAGCTTCTGTTTCAGCACAACTGGAAGATACCAGGATGGGAAATGCTGGTCAAGAAGATTTAAAGAAGAGAAGGAATCAGTTGAACTTGGAGATTTTGGTAGGGCAGAAAAATATCATATCCGAGTTGTGGGATTTGCTTGTCACTAGTATCTGAGCAGCCTCCATACAAGTTTTGTGTATTATGCACTGCCACAAAAAGGGAACAGAATGGATGTAAAATGTTTCCTGGGGAGGGGGGGGATCACATACCTTGAGTGCATCTTTTTCACCTCACAATTTGCAGCAAGCATTTCTCTTCTCTGCTCCCATTTATGGTGCCAATTCTTATATTTTGTAGGCCCTTGAATAAGACACCCTATACTGATGTCCATCCTTCCTGAATAAACCTAAACCTGCCATGGTCAGCACTTCACATTTGGTTGCCTTGTCCCAATAATATTCTTCCTTACCATTGCAAAAAGGAGAGGGCGTGACAAGTGGAAGCTAAGTAGGGAGTAGAAAAGCAAAGAGAAAAGTCAGCAGCTGCTGAGGTTTTTTAGATCTTTTAAGAAGTTACAGTAGGACAGCCTCAGCTTCAGATGGGTTGGGAGCGACCATGCTAGCTGTGAATGCTAAAAGTTGCAATTCCAACATTTCTGGGGGATGCCGGGCTGGGGATGGCTACTTTATGTACTTCACTAACAAAATAAGCATTGTGCAGAGGATATCAACTGCAGCAAATTAACAGAATTAGCAAAATAGAGCTTTCTGTTGCAACTGAGGAAGGAGGATCAAAGCTAGTCCTATCATGAAATACAGCAAAACAGATGCTTTTGGTGATGGACCAGGAAAGGAAGCAAAGTGGACGAAGATCCCACTGGTTGCCCTCCCAACTGCTGCCTGAAACAGCCATTTATCTGGGGTTGTTTGCCTCCCAGCTGGCTTACCCAGTGTCTACTGCTTTAAAGAGATTCTCAGAGTAGAGGTTTATGAATGGGTATCACTTTCCTGCACAAGAGGTGATAGAGGGACCTCTCAATCCACCAGTTTCAGGTGATGCCACTTCAGAGGAATGCATATGGTTTGGGAGGCCAGATGGCTGGGGAGGGATACAAGAGAAGGAATGCATGGGACAACTGGCAAGTTCTCCTATACACTGAGTTAGATCTTTCCACTATGATGTAAAGCCATTTTCCCATTGCAGACAATCAACTGTAGCCATGGAAACCAGCTTTTTAATGACCAGTACAATTTATAAAGTGGAGGAGCTGCTCAACATTTCTTGCATGTTGAGATCTACCTGCAAAAGTATCACCTGAACACAGCTTACATCTCCTGAAAATCACCTATTACTACTATCATGACAACCTTTCTAGGCAAACTGTTTTGTCTAGCCATGACAATATACAAACAATGTACTCTTACTGAAACACAAAAGTATTAGAGGTTACTGCAAATAAATTACAAACAATTCAACTACTTTATATAGTATATACAAGTAATTTTGTATTTGTAAATCTCATGCAAACATTAGCAATCTTGTTGGATCCAGCAGAAGAGGCATGCTCCAGGTCCCACTTGTGAGAGAATGCAATCTGGCAGGACCCAGGAGGAGGGCCTTTTTTGCCATGGCATCTGCCCTTTGGAACATCATCCCCTTTGAGATCAGGGTTGCCCCAACCATACTGGCCTTTCGCAAGTCATTAAAAACTTGGTTTTGCCATTAAGCTTAGGGCCCTGTTGTAGGGCCCTGTAGTGAGCCCATTTCTTGGCTATATTGATTATGAGATGCTGAAAGTCTTCTCAGCTACTATTTTTATATTATTAATGTTTACAATTTTTGGTTGTGTTTTTATTCTGTTTTTATCCTGCTTTAACTGTCAGCTGCCCAGAGTCATGTATATGAGATGGCAGCCATATACATTAATTAATTAAATAAATGAATTAATTAATGATCAACTGCTACACAGAGAAAGGAAGAGATGTCTTCCATTAGAAAAACTTTCCTGCCAGCAAACATTGAAGTTTACATTCATTTTCTTCTCATACCTAGTGACAAGTTCTCTTCTTTCTGATCGCTCCATAAACCAAAAGATTAATTCATCAGACATTAAATTTTCTAAACTAAAACATTAGCTATTTTCATGATGATACCTCCTATTTGTCTGGTTCTGAGCTATCTCAATTATGACAAACAAAATTCCATTTCCCAGCTGACTGATTTGCTTTATGGTGAAGAACTTACTAGGTTCTTTATGATCCCTCTACTTTTCAGAGTATCACTTTTCTTTTTCCCTATCTTCCTTAACTAACTGGGTTTGTTTTATTATCTTGATCATCAACTCTTCCACTCTAGTCTAATGGATTTATGGCTCTGTGCATGCACAAAGAGTTCCCAAACAGCTGCTTGACTGGCTGACTTATTAAAGGCATGAGAATCCATGAGGTTTTCTCCAATTGTTAGGGATTAGATTAGGATTGATTAGAATGGTTGGTTTACCAAGGAACATTTCAAAACATGCTTCAACCTCATGTCTGGTGTTGGTTCCTGCATGCTGCTACTACTTCTATCACAACTACCCATACAAATCAACTGTGCAATAAAACCTGCACAGAGAGTGTACCATTGCACCTTGGAAAGTCGATGATGCAAACTTTGTGTGCAGAAGATCCAGGATTCAACACCAAGCAAGTCTGCTGAAAAACAATCAAGTAGAAGTGTTGAGGAAAACCACCTTCTGTCTGTCTGAGATCCTGGAGACCCAACGCCAGTCAGAGAAAATAGTAATTATCGGTATGCAACCCTCTGCTATTAGAAAGGACAGCAACTTGATTCTTTTTACAAAACATAAATCTGAATGCAAAATAGCATTTGCCCCCAAAATGACAGTGGATGCAACCAGAGGTGTAGAGAGCTCCGCCCCTTTTGCACATGCATCATGATGTCACACACATGCAGATATGAAAGGGGCAGAGCTTGCAATAGGGCAACACTGCTTTTGTCATTTTGAAGGAAACGGCAGATCTTGCAGACGTTTCTAGATGCAACTATTTTGCCAATCATTCCAGCACTGGTGAATGTTCAATATAGATAGATAAATAAAACAATGGCTACTAAATTGCATCTAAATTATAACAATAATGCATTTCTACAACTTCTCCATAATGATGCCCATTTCATGATAATGTTTTCTTATCTGGACATAGCAACAATTATAATGATGTTTTGACTATCCACTGAATAACTTTTCAATCGGTATATTGTATTAATATTAATAAATATATATTATTTTAATCTATATCATTTAAAATGATATTATTTTTAATAATTTTATTATATTTAGCGTATTATTTTCATTGCAGTATTTTGTAAATCACTATGAGCAGTTTTTTGTAAACTGAAAGACAGGAAAAAAAATAATAAATTTGCATTTTTTGTGGTTGCTCTCAGCCAGCCAAAATAAATTCAGAGATTAGCACAAGAGAAGTCATAAGATAAGAGAGTCAAGAGGAGAAGAAAAAAAACCCCATATTTCTACAGCTTTCTCTCTGATTATTATTATTATGTATAGTCAAAGTCACCCATATTTAAGGAAAAATCTTTCCCGCTCCCATACAGATTCCTGGTGATTTGAGACTGATCTTTCACCGAGGTCAAAGACAAGCCTTTTCTTCCAGTCTATTCTTCCTCTTCTCATCATGACTGTGGTAGATAGGATCAGTGTTCTGATGGCAGGACCAAGTTGAGGTTGATCTGGAGGTTCCAAGGATCCTGTCTTGATTCTAATTTGCCCCTTGCTATAATGATGGTGTGGAATTAGTGCATCATCCTGAAGAGGTCTTCTGTCTCTGCTGGACCATCTGCATGCAACTAGTTTGCTACAAATGTCTGCGTAAAGCCACACAGCACACCTCTTTTGCCCATTAGTTCTTCCTGCGTACCAAAACCCCAGCATGGAAAAGAATGGGCAAAGTGGACAACAGTGATCACAACACAAGAAACTGGTAGGGCAGAGGAGGTTTTGCACCCCAGGCACAAATGGAGTTGTGATACTCAGTCTATTGTAAGCCTACCTGATCTGTTCTGCCTCTCTCCTCTGCCGTGCCGGCAAAATCCAGAGGGACTTCGACTCTGCAGCTCTAGAATGGGAGCAGCAGAATCTTCAGCAGCGGATAAAGGGGAATGCTGCCTGCGGAGGCCACTCTGCGTGCTGGGGCAGTTGGCTCCCGGCTTGCATCGGACGACAGAGGATCGGGAGGCACCTGAGAAGAAAGAGTCTGCATCAGTTTGGTGGGTAAATTTCCTAGAAGTGAAGAGATGGGAAACTGACTCATGTTTTGTTCTAACAAAACATTTTGAAGCATTAAAAAAAATGCACAACTGAAAATAAACCACTCTCTGCTTGGGTAGAAGAAAATGCATATTGTAGCAATGGAAAGTCAAAAATTAATTTCTTCTCCTATCTATAAAGGTGGTTATCATTAAGTTAACCAAGGGATTAGAAAAGTGTTCTCAGATGCCATAGTGTTATTTGTTCCTTAAAAATGGAACAAATCAGAGGAGCATTCCCACAAATGCATGCAATTATTATATACACGATGGTGCATGCATTATAGTGTTGCACATGCACAACTGGTAAAGAAGTAAGTCTCATCCTAACCAACTTGATTTCTTTCCAATGGGGCAGGTAAGACTCAATGTGGATGTTCAGATGAGGTTTCTCTGATGCACTTATGGCTGCAGTTAATCCAAGTTCATAAGCAGTCTCTCAATCAAATTTAAGGTTTCAGGAATCAGCCTTGGAACATGAGACATGCAGAATGCCTTTTCCTGGTGTGCAAGCAATTGTGGAGTCACACACATTTAGGGTTAGGAGCAAGGATTCCATGGTAGAAGTTAGGGCTTCAGCTGCAGCATCTTTGTTTGCAACTGGTTACAGCATACACGATATTTTTATTTTATCTTTAAGATGTCTAGGCCTGTACCTCAAAACCACATTGACCTTAATTATTATTATTATTATTATTATTATTACTATTACTATTACTATTACTATTACTATTAAATTAATTAAATACTTTGAGCCAGCATTCCATGGAGGTTTAGTTAGAAAGTATCTTATAGTTTCCCGATGATGGCAATGTTGAAGGTAGAATTTCCCAGTTCCATGTTGTAAAGCATCTCATAGAAGTCTTCTGTAAACATGTGATTATTCTCTGAAAATGACCAAATTGTTTTCTTCTCTTGAAAATGGAATATATTAGAGGATTGTTACAGGACAACCTGAAATTTCTCCATATTTCAAGGAAGTAGCTACATCTTCTCATCTTGACAAGTGCATTTTGAGGTTGTAGCTGAGGGGGACGATTAGCTCATTTGGATAAGGCTATCAGAATCTCCTTCATACTGAAATGCAAAGCCTACTTCTATAGACGGGTATATCATGTTCCAAGGCATGATGTTATAGGTTCAACAGATAGCATAGTGCTAAATATATACAAGTGGCAGTCATATATTTGATGTTTGCAAATGTCACAATCATACTGCTGGGATTTAGCTATTCTTGCTAGGTAAAATACTTCACTTAATTCAGTGAGTCTAATTCTAACTTTTTAATGCAAATGATCCATTTGGACCAGAATCTGGTTGTATTCTCCACTGCTAGTTCTGTCCAAACTTCTGACGGCTAAAAACACACCCTTCCCCTCCCACAGTATGAGTCCCTTGTTCACATTATTCCTTTTTACTGTTTGAAGCCCACAGCAGTATACTATATACAGATGCAAAAAAAGAATTACTCTGAATAATTCTGCTATATCCAGGGTGACCAAATCATCCAATCTTACCTAATACAGAAACGGGCTAAAAACAGCTACTCTTAGTAAAGGCTGACTAAAAGGAGAAACGGTGAGAAAGCAGAATCATAGAGAGACCTGGTGGGTAGTCTCCTTTTCTAATCCAAAGGCTTCTAATTTTTTTAAAGGTAATGGCCAAATCAGAAATACCTCTTTTCATCTAATTTTAATGAAAATGCTGACCAGGCCAAACCCCACCAAAATGATACCAAAAAAATCCACTCACCAGATACTGATTAAATTGACAGGCATAAGACTTCATGCATCTGATAAAAGTGGAATCTGGTCTACAAAAGGTTATATACCCCTTAAACCTTTTAGCTGTTAATGGGCCACAAAGATGTTTTATGGTTTATCCTGCTACAGACCAAGATGGCAATCCCTCTGCAATCCAGAATAATGCTGCTTCCTCTTCACATTATTGCTTTTGGATAATATATATTTTCTTAATATAGGCTAGCAGCCCTTGGCTCTCACACAATACCCCAGCCTCATTTTTGCAGTTCCCCAGAGCATCTCTGGATTGCACTTCAGCAATTTGGTGGCAAATTAGCATTTTGGGCAGTGCAATGCTTACTCTAGTTTTAAAAGAAAGGAGGGGTGGGATTTTTTTCCTTTTGACATTTTAAAGTTTTTAAAAGCTCCCATTAAGCTTCCAGAAGAACAAATACACCTGTTTTGTGTTAATGTCCCAAGCTCCCAAAAATAAAATTGAAAAACAGGCTGATCATTTTGGCTTCACCCACAGCCTATACAGTCTTTGGAGGCTGAAAATATTTAAAAGGAAAGCACAACCCCAAGGCATAAAAAAGTTATCTACCGCTGGCTTTGAATAATGCCCTTTACAGGACTGTTGTGAAGTTAAAACTACTGATGTGAGACTAAAAGGAGAAGAACAACATCTGCCACCATGGGCATCTTGAAAGATGGGTGGAATGTAAATGGAAGATGGAAGAAGGTGGCTAGATAGGACACTAACAGACAACAGCCTACCAAGCTGATTAAAAGGAGATTTAGAAGAGACATAAGGAAGCAGTTCTTCACACAGCACATAATTAACCTGTGGAATTCATTACCACAGGACATGCTAGGTGCTACTCAGTAGGCTAGATTGGAAAATCAAGACATCCCAGAAGGCAATGAAAAATCACTTCCAGGGACTTTACCTTTAGAACAGACAGTTACTACTCAGAAAACTGAAGATGGTCCTAGATTGTTGTATAAGCATTGTGTGTGTCGTTGGTTGCCACTGTAGGAGTTGGCTTGCATGTCCTCCCCATCATAATGTCTGATGCAACAAAATATATCTCATAACTTAGCTGTATATGTTCCTGATTCAGTTCATGGCTGCTGCTTGCAATTCTACATCCATTGTAGTCTGTAACATGCAGTTCCAATCTGACTACGCAGGTAGATTCTAAACAAAACCTGTGGTTATTTTACTTTCCTCTTTTTTTTGAAAAAAAGAGAGGGGATAAAGCAAATTTAAAGTCGATCTGCAATGAACATTCACATAATTGAAAGAGACAGTTTGCATTTATACTGAGAATTGCAAAGCTCGTGATACGTGCTTCATGGGAATTCAACTCAGAAGGAACTGGAAGAGGTGGGAAGAGGCAAGATTATTGGCTACAGAAACAGTTGTCTGAGCTGTAATTCATTTTCCCTATCTTTCACATGCAAAGCAATCCTAGATATTTACATATCCATGACAAACACTGTCAATCTTTTTTTTTCTTGTCTTCTGTGTCCAAAAGAACAGGGAGCCTCCAGACTGCTCTTAAGAGACTGTCATTAGTTTAGAGATTCTAATTTCTCTAGCAAAATTTTCTTCCCTGATGTTTGAAGAGCAAGTGCTTATGAATATTTCATCATAGCTATTGGAAAACCCTGGAAAACCCTTTCAACTGCCATAACTCAAGCCACTGCAGGGATGTGCTCTCACCATCAAGGCATGCTACCATATTCCAGCAAATCTTTCTAAATTTCCTTATTCCTATGCTCCCTATTATTCCCGACACTCCTTGAGTCACCTGGCAGTTTGTACAGACAAATGAAAGTGCCATCAAGGTAAGAAATTGATCAATACATCCATCAGGAGCACAGAAAACTGTTGTAGACAGTGTTGTGTACTCTGCCTAAGCAGAAGTACCTGGTGGTTGCAGATGACAAAATACTTTGTCCCTCATTTGTTACTTGATTCTTAAAAAACAGAGATGCAATTTGGGAAGTTCTGTATGAAAAACATTGAGTTATGTTCCCTCTCGAGCCATTCATCTTGAAAGTCTTTGTGGTTTCTACTATACAGTGTAAGTCTTGATTTGCTTAATCTTGTTTTACTGAAGAACACAAAATAGATTGGTTTCATGCAACATGGAAAACCACAAACAAGCAAACTACATGAGGGCATAGTATACTGTATGAACTTCAGCTACTGTGGCAGCCAATCCATGGGTGAAGCTTTCACAGAGTAAATAGAAGCTAAATGCCTCTGCTCTTTCTCAGTTCACTGGGTGAATGTCTGAGCCTGGCTTTTTTGGTGGCTATATATGTACATATGAAGAACAAATGGGAAAGGGAAAGTCTTTTTTGACCTAAGCTCAATGCCAGTTACTTCATGGA
Organism: Liasis olivaceus; assembly: GCA_030867105.1. Lineage (NCBI taxonomy): Eukaryota > Metazoa > Chordata > Lepidosauria > Squamata > Pythonidae > Liasis > Liasis olivaceus. Next base: position 22,031,570 of record CM061349.1, on the reverse strand, counting down.
CATACAGTCCATGCAGTTTTCTTGGAAACAGTATGGAAGTGGTTTGCAATGGTCTTTTTCTGGATTTTTTTTTTTACTTCCCGCTCTAACTAATTATATAAGGTTGAATTAATTGGAAAAAAAAGGTACTCCTAATCACATATAGGGTTCTAAATGTACATATATTTAACACTTCAGAATATCATTTGATGCAACGTTACTTTTAGCTCAGTGCTGGCTAATGTGATGGATCTCCATAGCAGGAGCCTTTCACATCCCACCTGAATTTTTCATTTCACGTATTCAGAACTGAACAAGCTATGGTGAGAAAAATCTGGTTGTCCTGGTAGATCATAAATTAAGCATGAGCCAATAGTGTGCTGCAGCTTCCAAAAGACCATATGTAATCTTAGGCTGCATCAAGAGAAGTTTAATGTTGAGATCATGGGAAGTGATAGTTCTGCTCTGGTCAAACAGTACCTGGAATACTGTGTCCACAAGAAGGATGCTAAAAAAGCTAGAAAGAATGCAAAGAGCAGCAACAGAGATGATAAGGGACTTGGAAGCTAAAACCTATGAGAAATGGTTACAAGAACCGGGAATGTTTAACTTAAAGAAGAAAAGGCTAAGGGCTAGGGCAAGACAAACAGAATCCTTACAAAGAGAGATCTAAACTCTAAATAAGAGTTTAAAGAGAGATCTAAACTCTATATAAGCAGTAATTTCCCAACTGTGAGAGCTGTTCACAGCTGTTTTCTGAAGTGGGAGCTCCATCACTAGAGGCTTTCAAACAAAGGTTGGGTAGCCATTTGTCTGGGATAGTCAGAGAATTCTTACCCTGGATCGGGGGTGGACCAGAAGACCTCTTTTCCAACCCTATGATTCTATTGTATTTCATCAAAATGCATGGTACTTCATATATATCTGATGAAGAAACACCTTGCCCAATTTAAAGGTGACTTGTTGCCTGAAAAGCTCTCATTTCTGTCAACACATTTCTGGACTGCCATTCATCCCTCTTTTCTGGCTGTTGCATACTGATGAAAGAAATTTATTTTATGAATCAGCCCTTGGCCATAATGCTTATTTGTATGGTAACATCTTTTGTACTTCCTGGGGATTTTGATGGTAAGGACAACAAGGAGCCTCTCTTGGTCCATAAACCTGTACTCCCCTTGCCACATATTCCAATGGAACTTATTTTTTTTAACAAACCTGTTAGGATCTACCACAACAGGATAACCATGAGTCAATTTAAACCATCTGAAATAGAAAATATACGTTTTTCAAATATACAACACAACTCAGAATAAATCATGGATGTCTTGACAACAAGACAAACTGATTTTCTCTGAAGCAGGTACTCAACATCTAAAGGAAAGTAATCTAGAATAATGATCAACCTAAAGTATTTGACAATGAGGAGTTTTGAACCCTGACTTGCTGGGATACTTCAGGAGGAAGAATGGCGAACTGAAGACAGCTCCATGAAAAGTGGAACCAACAACTGCAGTGAACAATGAAGAGCCAGTGAGTAGACTAGCTCTTTGAACTCTCTGGACAAAGAGAGGATGGGAAATCACCCACAAATGCTCCAGACATTTGCTCCTCACGACTTCAAGACAGTGGTCTCTGACAGGTTTTAAGTATCTGGAGACAAGGGAATAGCCATCTTGCTTAAATCGTGATTGGCACCTTTAAAAGGATACTAAGTTTGCATACTACCTTTTCTAATCACATTCATAAATTGCTATTTATATTAACAACTTTTCAGCTATTAGAGACCATTGGATCGATAAGTCTGAAAACACCAGGTGAGTCTGCCTTCAATCCTTAACAAAAGTTTTAACTACAAGCTTAAAAACTTAAAAAATGAAACAAACAGCAAAAGGTTGATTCAAACTTTGATTTTAGAAAGCTACAAATGGACTCAGGGTCCAGATAAATTTGAAAGAAGATTTTGGAATTGATTATAAAGAATCCTTCTTGTGGGAAACTATTTTTAGTTTTGAATTAAAAAAAAAAACATAAGATTTTAAATACTGGACTCTAGAGGGAACTAAATATTTCAATTAAAGGAGAACAACACAAACTTGACTAACAGGTGCAGAATGGCACAAAATATTCTAACACTGGAAATACTGAAGGATACTTTTCAAAAATGGAGTCAAAAGTTAATATTAACAATGCCGATAGTGATATCTGCCTCTATGGGTATACTGTGTCTAAAAGATGTTAGAAAGAGGAACAAGGTTTACCTGACAAGAAAGGGATTGAGTTGAAAATGGATTTTCAAATGACAGGTTACGAGAATGACATGAAAAAAGATGTTACGCTGGACATACAAAAGAAACCAGCTGATGTTTTAATAATTAAAAGGGACATACAAACAATAAACCAAGAGAGTGACCTGGATCACTTTTCTATATTGGACTTACAAAAAAGACTTGTTAAAGCACTGAAGAATCTTGTGAGAAGGGACAAAGAAGAAGAAGAAAAAAAAGACACCAAGTTCTATGACATTATTTGAATGGACTAAAGATTAAGATTGTCAGAAGTAAAAGGAAGGAATATAAAGTTGGTTTATTTGATCAAAGTTAAAATAGATATGTTGTTATTTCTGGTAACCCTTAATGGACTTTTGCTGACACCAAGACTGAAATGACGATGCTTTATGGATTTGTTTCTAGATAAGAGATGGGATATGGGAAGAAGAGATCATTTGTTGTAATTTAAGAGGAGGTAAAAAGTTACTAAATTGTTTACACTTCTTGTGATAAAGGTTGGAAGTCACTTCTTTATATATTCCTTTTTCTTTACTATAGTTTTACTTTTCTTTATTTTCTTCTATTCTTTACGTCTTCTCTCTCTCTCTCTCTTTGTACCTTTTAATCTTTCTTTCTATTTTTCTATCTTTCTTTTGGTTTGTATTCGTTTTTACTAATTATAATCTTTAATAAAATTACTTGGGGAAAAAAAGAAAAGAACTCCCAGATATTAGGATCAGCCAGGAGCAAATTACAGCTTTGTCCCCATTGTCTCCGATGGTGGATGTAAGGACCGGCATTTTTAAGGATGATTAATTCCTGATGCTTTATGCCCATGGATTCTGACATATTCCACAGTAATAGGGATCAGAATCCAGCAACATTGTGGGAAATTAAATTGGCAGGTGCATCCTCCAGCACTGAAGGAAAATATTGGCCATCCTGTGATGAGTGTAGATGTAACCTAATTTTTTATATATATATAATTTTTATTTAAAAGCTTTAAGAATAATAACTACAACAAACTAAATTAGAACAGAAAAAGTGAAAAAGAAAGAAAAAAATAACAGAAAAAGCTAAAAGTGCAATAAGAAAACAGAAGAAAGAAAAAAAGGGCAAGATATAAAGATATAAAGAAGGGGCTTTGATATGCTTCACAGCAGTTGTAAGTACAATTATATTTTAACCTCTCTAACGTTACATCATGACTCTCTTCCCTCTATAATTTATCCTCTCTAATCATCAAAACCATAAATCACAAGTTCATTTTTTTCATTTTTATGCAAAAAGTCCATAAGGGGTTTCCAGTCACCAATAAATGTAGATATTGTCTTTCTGCTAATCAAAGAAGTGAGTTTATCCATCTCTGCAATTTCTGCCAATTTCACCAACCATTCCTCCATAGTGGGTAGTACCAAATCTTTCCATCTTTGTCCACAGATGTAACCTAAATTTTGGATTGGTAATTAGGTCAGGGTTAATTGCTTTCAGGATAGCTCACCAACTGTGCTCACCCTGTCCCCTGGTCTAATACTGGTACCCCTAACAGTGAACTCCAGAAGCTGTAAAAGTGTTAACCCTGTTCTTCAACGGCATGGATACACCTCAGAGAGCCCATTTAGCTGCAAGTAAAGCAGTATTTCTGATTGTTTAAACAAAGTCATATTTTGCAGAGAGGAACAAATCATCCTTCTATCTTCCTATCTCCTTCCCCTTTGGGAAGGAATATAAATTTGGACATAAATACACATTGATGATGATGATGATGATGATTTTGTAGAGTCCTTTTCATTACCTGACTAGGTAACATCATCAGTGCTAGTGGGTGAGGTTTTCTCCCTGTTTATATACAGTAGTTTGCTCGGTCTGTGTTGGTGGGGGTGTGGTTTTTCAAGTTCCTTGATTAGGGTATAGTTTTCTGCTTGATTGTCTGTCCAGTGTTAATCCCTGCTTATCTGGGTGTTGGCTGCTGGAGAGAATGTATTCTGGTCTTTCTGTTTCCTTCTTAGCTTTTTAATTTTTATTTATTATCTCTTTTGAATGGTGTGTAAGTGTGGTTTATCTCTATGTCATGATGATTTTTCTCCAGTTCCTCTTTGGATAGATCCTCAGTTCAGATCCTGAGTTGACTGATGCTCCTGTTTTTCTGATCAGCATTCTAACTATTCCTAATTCTGGTTCTAATTGTAGTGGTACTTACGCTGGACCAGCATTTCTCCTTTTCTGGCTAACTGCCTCCTGGGCAGAGTTAGCTTTCAGATCACTCAGCCTTGTTATATGTTTATTGCAACATAATATGTTTCACTGGGCCCCTGCAGAACTGTCTCCATTGGTCAGCATGTTGTGGTACAGTTAGCTAGACTGTTCTGCAAAAAAATGGCAATGACCAGTTTTTCCAAGGATGCTCAGGAATTTTTCTACCATCTTTCTGAAGGTACATTGTCAAGGCATGTTGTTCAATATTCTTTGCAATGTGTAGATGGGATGTAATAATATGTTCTTACCCCACTTTCCTGCTCTAGACCCACAAATAGCTATTTTATGTAATTAATCAGTAGAAATTTGTACTAATCACAGAATTTGCTTTCTTCTTCAGGTTCTCTTGTCTTGGAGGTACTCTAAGCATACTGGAGCTGAGCACAATGATGGAGCCAAGCCACTATCCTCTTCCTTGGTTCTTTGTTGGAGAGATGACAGAGACTTCCGAGACACACTGAAGCTTAGTATTACCTTGAGGAGGAGGTGATAGCATAATGAATCAAACAGTACAGGTGTACTTAACTTGGGAGGTAATAGAGGTTCTATCTCTCTTTTCTTCACCCCTGCAGTTCCTCATCCCTCTTTTCTTCTTTCTGCAATTTCAGAATGTTCTGAGAACCAGCCAAACTGAAAAAATGAGCCTTGCCCCTCCTTTCTAGATCCAAACTATGAAGGGCAGAAAAAACATCCTTATCAAACCTAGTTCTATGCTTGTCACAGTTGTGGGGAGATGGCAACTGGAGAAGTGGTGAATTGTAAAGTTCTTGGTGCTCTCTGAGCTTGTTGCTTGCAGATGTCTCATTACTCAACTAGATAACATCAACAGTGCACTGATAATGTTACCTAGTTGGGTAATGAAACATCTACAAGCAAACAGCCAAGCTCAGAGAGCACCAAAAATTCTGTAGTTCACCCTGAGCCACATATATTCTTTTCTACTGGAATTGGTGAATCTAAAATTTAACTCATAAAATTGTCCTATGATAAGTAACTCCTTGGGTTATGGGTGCAGTTGAAGAAGATAAGAAACTAGGTTTATTTCCGTCCTTGTGGTCTGCCTTCCCTTTCTTTCCTATTTCTCCTGCTCCTATGCCTGGCTGACCACTGTTGGAAACAGTACACTCAGCTAAATGAGCCTAGGCTAGGTCTGATATAGCAAGCAATTGCTGGCATTGCTGTGCTAATTCTTGCTAGTCTGCCCATCAGACCAGAAAATTAGCAGAGTCAGACATAAGCAGCACAGTTCAAATGGAGAAATGACTGAGGATCACTGCAACATACAATTTGTGCTTCTGTTTTTTATTTGCGACATAAAATCCCTAAATTACACAATCAGTGTTATATTGCAGAGATGTTGTAAGGACTGATCTATTTAACACCTTTAAGACTATTTTCTCTGACTTCATGCTAGCTTAAGAGGTCTATCATTTTTTAAAATGCAATTTTCCCCTCTAAAAATCTTAAAATATATTTTGAAGCTATCAAACATTACCAGCCCCAAAGATTCAGCCACTAAAGGTATTTTCTTTTCTAAATCCTGGCCAGGCCAGTGCCTCTCCTGAGGAATCATGACCCAAGGGGCAATACCCATCAAGTCCCTACCTGCATCTTACTAAGGTGGTCCTGATCAGAAGTAAAGCGGGACCCCAAAAGATGATCATATAATGATGGGACCAGATAAGAAGGGAGAAGTAAATCCCAACCATAATGAGCTTGAAAAATCAAAACCCATTTTTTAAAAATCAAGAATTTTTTACATACAGTATATGTATGACGTTCATTTGTTTTAATCAGTCATGATGTGGAACCTTAGAATAATTATTCTGGAAGAAGCCTTGGAACTATGCTTCCTTTTTCCACATTCTATGAACAGTACAGATTACTCAGTTATCTCCTTGCTTTCAGCAAATCATTGCTTGCCATACAAATTAGCCAGCTATGATTTGTGTTTGCCACAAAAAAATCAGTACTGTAAACCAGGCTCTGCTTCCAGGTTTGAAGTATTCTGGATGACTCAGTGGCACCAACGCTGGTGGAAGAGTTCAGTTTTTATTTACTACAATTATTTGTGTGCTGATGACTCAAAATGTATATATTTACCTTCCCAGACTTTGGCAAAGCTTTGTCCCCTGCCTTTCTGCCCTGTTTGATAAGTAGTTCTAAATAACATTTATAAGAATGAATGTATGTGTATGTTCATCCTGATGAATAACTAGTTCAAGTTTTTCCCATGTGCTAGACTTTCTCTGCTTTCCCTAATGTTGAGCTATTTTTAAAAAGATAGATAAGCTTCTCCCACTAAACTTTTAGGTTGGCTACAGGCCTGCTCCCTGCTCCAGGCATCTTTAACATATTTGCTTTCAGTCCTACTCCACATCTTCTTGGAAAATCAGTTTTGACTTTAGCCACCAGGGAATCCTATGGATTATCTGCCCTGTACTACATGTGTAAATCTACCATGACATCTTATATTTAGGACTCCCTAGAAAACTGCCCTTGGAACTCACTGTTGTAGCAATTCCAGTCAAGGGACACTTCCATGCCATGGATTACTGAGAGCAATTGGAAAGGGGAGACGGATCCTTGAGCAAAGACAATGTCAACCTGATCTTATACCAACAGCACATCTATGAATACAGACCCATTACTGTCCATTGCCAACACTGCTTTAATTGATATTTGACTGCTTTTCTTGCTGTCAAGATTGCTCAAATCTCCAGCAGCCAGCATTGGAGGACATTCCTGCTTCAGAGAAGTCTACAACTCTGTTGTAAAAATGGCAGATGGGAGGACTAATATGCATAACCAATAAGACATACCTGAGAACAGGTGACACAGAAAGTACCTGAAGGTTGAAATGCCCCCCCCCCCCCCAAGTAATTGCCTGCCTTCATGTTTAGAACTGCACTAAAGTCTGTGATGGCTCTGCTACTGAAGGAAAACATCCTGCTTTCTTTTCCTTTGAATTCCTGCTATTTTAAACTACGAAGCCCTCCAAATAAGCAGCTAATCCTCAGAGACTGTCGTGACACAATACGGCATTTCAAACAGAGAAAAATGGAAAGATTTTATACTGAAATACTATTGGATGACAGAGGCAGACCGAGAGAGCTGGTTTAGCACTTCGCAAACTAACAATGAAAGGCGACCAACTTTTCTTCCCTCAGTTGAGTCTCTTTCTCTTCCCCATAAAACAGTTTTTATACACTGTAAAAGCCAGACATTTGGGGCTGTTAATCACAATTTTTTTTAACAAAAATAAATCTTTTAGAAACATTTTCAAACATTTTACAAATGGCCTTCAGTAATCTTTAAAAGAGATTGGCTCAAAAAGAAAAAAGAACAGAATGGCAGCTAATTTCTTTCTTTAGGTAAGATAACATAGGAGAAAATAAAATTGCATTTACCGTCTGATCTAGGTGAATTTAATGTGGAAAGACTGAAAGGTTCTAACGGTGCCACTCTCGATGTATGTTTCTTCATTCTCTGGAACCGTTCGCTCGTAGATGTTATGTTCTCTTCTCCGCATTTTCCCTCCACATTGTTTTTGGTTGCCCCCCTCCCCTCAATACCAAAAGGTACCTCTCTGTTGTGTCTAGAGACAAGATGCTGTTCGGAAGATGCTGCAGCAAGCTTGGAGGGCAGATCTGCTGTTTCCCGGGGAAACCATTTGCAACACATGCAAACAAAGCTTGACCTCAAAGCCAATACTTTTCTCTTGCATTCGGCTGTCTGACACGGCCAGCGGTTCAGAAAACAATACCCTACACTTATTGCCAAATGCACCTTCCTTCAACTTCTAAGACGGAGTAAACTCATTCTGAAAGCCAGCACCCTTTTGGCATGAAACAGTGCTCCTCTGTGTGCCCACAAATCAGGCACGCGATCCTTTGGCGACAACAGCAGGGAAGGATGCAACACAATTTACTGGTACTTCGTGCTACGAAAACGTATGAGAGGTTATGTAGGCTGCATCTACTAAACTTGAAAACCCTTCTCCGCTTCCAAGGTCTAACACTGGGGGGAAGGGGGGCTTCCTGCTGCTTAGTCAAATATAATAGGATGGGAGGGAAATCTTGAAAACCAGCATTGCATCAAAAAAGAGCTAACTGGATACCGAGATGGGTCTCATAATGTGAAATAAATCGCAGTGCGTTTTCAGCTTACCAGATTTTTTTCAGGGAAAGCCAAAACAAGCCCATTATAAAAGGGGGGGGGGGGCTAAATAAACAGAAAGAGTAAGATCAGGCACAAAGGACTAGAGGTGTCCTTTCTCACATAAATATAAATAAAAAAGACCCTAGCAAAGATAAAAATGTGTAAGAAAAAAAAAAGCAAACCACCTATTTCCTTCAAGAAACTCAAGGCACCATATAAGATTCTGACTACCACTACTCTCCTGCAATCCTACCTTTACAACAATACTGTGGGGTAGATCAGTGACAGTCAGTGGCTGAGTCAAGGTCATCTATCAAGTAAGGGTTAAGTGCCTGGATATCCAACACGGTACCCATAAGCTCAGCACCCCCTCTTTTTACTTAGTCTTTTAATTGAACATCAGTAATATGGGAAATTAGCATACTGTTTCAAAAATTAGCTTCATGTTGTTTCCAGGCCCACATGAACTCCACATACCCTTAAGAAAAAAGGATGACAGGTGCCTGTTATCCAATATTTGTTTCGAAATGAGTCCATACGCTCTGAATAAAAACAAACATTAACTGAGGTGGGTAAAAATCAACCTGGGAAATTAGAGGATGGCACAGAAAAACCTCACAATTTGCTCGTGCTTACCACGATCATAATTTGGGATTGTATCCATAAAATACCTTCAACATTTCAAATATACCTGAACAGAAGTTTAAATTCAGGTTTCCACTGCCTAATTAAAAACTTTTGCTATCTACTACCCAACAAGGCATCCAGTGCTCAATTCTTGGGAGAAAACACCACTGAACATAATCTTCTCCCCAATGCACACAGCATCCACAAACGCCAAGGTCCCCATAATACTCAACAGAGCCCTGCTACAAGTAGTACAATGGTCAGATGGAGAATGGGAATGCTCTACACACATCAAATTTCCCAATCATGTGTCCCTTTGGTTCAGTCACAATTGTTGGTGCTGCACTGCACATTTCACACATCCATTTCTTATATTCCAGTAGGGTATCCTCCAGAAGTTTGGGGTACTATATCTAGCAGTTCTGGTCAACATGACTAGTGGTCAGAGCTTATGAGAATTATGGTTTAAAGGGTATGAGGTTGGAGAAGACTTATGACTGCACTTTCTATACAACAACTTCCCCATCCCCATCCTGGGGGTCCACTAGATGTGCTAGACTTCAAATCTAATAATCTCCAAGCACTATGGTCAAAGATCATGCTAACATGGGAACCATGGTCCAAACCATCTGAAGGGTACTAAATTGGAAACAGTGGCTCTACACCTATCAGGAAGGAGATTCCACTGGCATTCTTTTCTAAGAAAGTTCAGTCAAGACTTTGTTGTAATTTTCAGGAGAAAACAGTGAGATTGATTTTCAGATAAATCTAGACTGCCCTTCCTTAAGGCAGATTGAGCCAGCCACCCCAAAGTTTTTATTTCAACTCCTATTACTCTGTGTTATAGTGAATGATAGGAAAGAGGTTTGAGGGGTTTTCTGCCTTGTGTCAAAATAACTAGATTGGCTTTGCACCTCTTGACTAGGGCAGGTGACTAGGACCCCCTCACACAGCAAAATCTTATGGCACTCTGCCTCAATTTCATGCAGTACAGTGTAACCAAACTGGAACACATTTAAAGCAACTAAGTCTAATTGGTTAGCTTTATAAACTAAAATCCATTTTATCACATGCATTGGCCTAACCTTAGTCAATTGGATGTGTGTGCATAAATGTGTGTGTGTGTGTGTGTGTGTGAGAGAGAGAGAGAGAGAGAGAGAGAGAGGGAGAGAGGGAGAGAGAATGAATTCACATATCTAATGGGAAGAGGCCAATTAACAGTGCCACTTAAAGGTTCTTGCAAACATACCTTTCAATAAAACATACAGAAATAGAGAAGAGTTAGCTCAAGTATTTTTGGCTAGTTCCAGGTTAAGGTTTTTACTGTGCAACCACCCTGCCTCATTGACACACTTTTTTTAGGGGCTTCAGGTAAAGTTGCATTCCATTTACAGTCCTCCCATATTTTTTCCACACTACCAAGTTCACTACTAGTTTTATTTGTAAACTTTCCAAGTTGTTCTCCCATCCTCCTCCTCCTCTTCTTATTCAGGAAGGTAACGGATAATTAAGAGTTCACTAGATCATCTAGTCCTTCAGCCTGCCCTGTGTAGGAATACACTATCACACCATCCTCAACAACAGCCACCCAGCCTCTATTTAAACACCGCCCAAGGCACTTTGTTCCATTGTTCTTTACTTTTAGGACATTTTTCTGCTGTCCAACTGTAATTCTGATGTCCATCCTTGTAATTTAAACCCACGATTTTGCGTCTTGTCTTCTGAATAAACACTAAACAGTTCTTCCCTCTCTTCTCCATGATAGCTCTTCAGAGACTTAAAGTCAACTATCATGTCTCCTTGTAGTCTTTTCTTCCCTAGCCAAAACATATCTAATACTGTATCTCCAACCATTCTTCATATGTTTTTCCTCCCAGGCATTCATCGTCTTCGTTGCTCTCTTCTGCACGTGCTCTGATGTTAAAATACTCACAAATACTTAATGTAAAAACTTGCTCTGAGGACAGTCAGGAATGTTTCTAAATGCATAGGAAATCAAGGTCAGGAGCAATCCCTTACTAACTCAGCCTGGTTTTGCTTCTGTTGTCAATCTCACTATTTTGCTTTCGAAAGCAGTGTTTCCTAAAGTGTGATAGTGTTCTTTCCCCCATGACCCCCTCAGGGGTCCACAAAATCAAAATTATTTGCCAGTCCAAGTTGAAAAATAATATAACATTAAAATCCCATCAAACAATCATGAAAAGTGGTAGTGGCAGTGAATGTGTCAATTTAATACAGTAAATATCAATAAATATAACCCATGCAAACAAAAGCTCTTTTGGGGTCCTCCATCATTTTTAAAGTGGGAAGGGGTCCTGAGAGAAAGAAGTTTAAGGAACACTGTTCTAAAGGAATTTAGAGCTGACCTTGGGAAAAGAGAAGGACTGAGTGAGCCATTAAGGGAGGACTTACAGATTTTGTTTTGATTTTGTTTAGTGTGAGATGAGACAGAGAGAAGGTTGGACAGGTTTTCAAGGTTCTGTTATTCCACATTCCTGGAATCTCTGCTGGGCCTGTTTCTTGACCTAGCCTACCTTGAAGGGTTGACATCAATCTTGAAAACGGCCTCCTATGTTGGCTTGCCTGAAGAATTGCCCACAAATTATCAGTCATATAACATTTCATAATGGGAAACCTGTTTCCACAATCATGGCTGAGTTTCCATATCATGCAAAGCTGCAGTTTGTTCTCACAGAGCACTAAGCTCTAGGCCATGGTTTACAAACCACAACTAGGTTTATTTCCTGCACTCAGCTGAAAGCAAAGAAACAGTATTATAGTTTTTTTCTGAAGTTCATTTGTATGGACAAAGAAAGCATTATGTCTGAGTTGCCTAGTTCCTGCTTTTGTTTTCTCTCCCTTTTTAGAAGTTAGAAGTTTGGGTGGCACACAAAACAAGCCAAGAAAAGCCAAGAAATTTGAAAGAAAGCACATGTCTCCTTCGCATATCATATTAAATCACTGTAGCATTTAGTATGTTAATCAATCAAAGGGTTAATTCCTAAGTCCACTCAGTTAGCAGAGAACACCAAAACCAAAGAAACATACTGAGGTTTAGCATGTTATGTGAAACAAATGTAAAACCCCCCGTTTGGCCTGGTTTATATGTTCTCCTTCCTTTCTTCCCTCTTATGCCAATTCCTTGCTTTCCATCCTAATTTATGACACTGTCCAATTGGCTGTTTTGTCTGACCCAACGTACTACGGCTTTTTGTGCTTTGCAAATCAGAAACCAAAACACCTGACTTGGATTTTGTTTTCTAATACTGGTATGTATATATGTACGTATGTATTGGTGGTTTACAGTAAAATAAGAATAAAAACCAATTAAAATATAATAAAAACAGTAATCAGAAATAAATAATATAATCCAAGGGATAGATGGTATAAATAAATTATCGACCTCCAGGAGTGTCTTCAGGGTGCTAACCACCCCCAGGGTTGGTTACCTGGCTTTGCAAGAAGGCAGTCTTAAAAGCAGGCTAAGAAATTTATTAGAATAATAAATCAACAATTATTGTTTGGATAAAGCAAATTATTTCTAAAAGTAATGAGTCTGCATATGTATTAAAAGAGGGAGTGGACCAAGCCATGCTAGCTGGGAATTCTGGGTGTCGCAGTCCCAAGATAAATGAGTATTCCAGATTGGGAAAAATCTTTCTAGGCAAGGGCATTAATTTGACTCTTCCTGGAGAACTTTTGCACAGACTCCCTGGGACTGACTGTCAGTGAGCAAAGAGGGATAAAAAACCTCTCCCATCTGCTGTCATTTCTTCAGTGTGTTTAAGGTCAGCCGAAGCTGCTAGAGGACCATTACCAACTCATTTCATGGGGCTGGAATATTGATGTGTTTCACAGAATAAAACAGCAAAACAATGCAAGCTCGGGCAGAAAGCAATGCGTGAAAAAGATACTAAAAGACGTGAAATACCTTCATTCCACATTAGGCTCAATCCAAGAGAAAGGTGTGGTTATAAACCTCAATTCAAATCTAAGAAATGATTTTCTTTTTAAAAAAAAGTCACACAGATGTAATTAAGTTTGTGTTCTGAAAGAGAACTAAAGCACAACAAACATGTAAAAATCCAGTAATATCTGACAGCACTGTCAGTTTAAGACATAGTCTTCATTTCCATATTTAGTGTAAACACTAAAAGAAATATGGAAATGAAGACTATGTCTTAAGCTGACAGAGCTGTCAGATATTACTGGATTTTTACACGTTTGTTGTGCTTTAGTTCTCTTTCAGAACACAAACTTAATTAGTTCAGAGCAAACTAGCCTCTCATAAGGGATGAATGTTTAACCCAATTGAGCCCAATTTATTTTACAGAAATGTTATTAGGTTCATCAGTACTCTTTTGTGGGGATACCCTTTAAATTCTGCTCCTCCAAATTTCTCCTATTCCATAAGTTTTGGTGAGCGGGAAGCTTTAGTTCTTTTTTTCAAACTTCTACAGAGAACTGTCCTATAGATTAACTTTCATTTTTTATATGCATCTCTTTTCATTTCTTCACATATCTATTACCAATATCTCCTTTTTTGACAGAGCTGCTAGCCTAATAGATTGGGGGAATGCCATAGATGTAGTTTGACCTCAGCAAAGAATTCAACAAGGCCTCTCATGAGATCTTCATTAATGAAATGATAAAATATGGGGTAGGTGAGCCAACTCTTAGATGGATTCATAACAGACTCAATGACAGCACCTAGAACAGTGTTTTCAAACTTGGCAACTTTAAGATGTGTTGATTTCAACTCCCAGAATTCCCCATGCTGGCTGGATTGTGGTTGAAAAGCATTGACCTAGAAAGTACTCATAAATGGTTCAAGATCAGCTTGGAAGTAGTAACTTCAAGTTGTGCTTCAAGGGTTCTATCCTGGGGTCTGTGTTTAACATTTTTATTAATGACCTGGATGAAAAGGTTGGGGGAAGATTATCAAATTTGCAGATGACACAGAACAAGGAGGACTGGTTAAACACTTTTGAGGAGAAACAGAAGATTCCAAAAGAGCTAGATAAGTTGGAACAATGGCTGAAATGTAAAGTCCTGCACCTGTGGAGAAAAAAAAAAAAACGAAAGGTACAAGTATAGAATGGGGAAGACCTACCTTGCCAGTAATATATGCGAAAGGGGTATGGGTGTTCTAATAGACTACAAGTTGAATATTCTTTGAGTCTATGAGCCACCAGTGTGATGCAGATGCTAAAAAGGTAAATATGTTTGGGGATTCTTAACAGCAGCGTAAGGTCCAGAATGTGGGAAGTAACTATCCCATTTTACTCTGCCTTGGTCAAGCACCACTTGGAGCACCATGTGTTCTCATACAGAGAAGAAAGTAGACCTGTTCTCTGTTGTCCTGAAGGGCCAGGTCAGAACCAATGGGTTGAAACTATAGGGAAAGAGATTAAGGAAGCAGCTCCTGTTGGTAAGAGCCGTCAACCAGTTGATTAGGTTGTCTCATAAAGTGGCATGTTCCCCTTCATTGGAGGTCTTCAAACAGAGACTGAATAGCCATCTGTCCAAAATGCTTTAGCAGATCCTGCACTAAATAACAACTAAGGAGGATCCATATTTCAGACAACAGCTTTCCTCCAGCAACTGAACACTAAACAGGACGAAGGGAGGAGAGCACATCTGACTTTCTTCCATATTAATAACAATTTAGTATTATGAAGCCATTTATTTTTGAACATTCTATGCTACCATTCAGCATAGTTTCCCAGAAAGCTTTTAAAAACAAAACAGAAAAAAACATATTAAAAATTCATTACTAGATTAACAAAGCAATCATATACTCTGTCAGGGTGCTCCAAAGTTAGAGTGCTCTGATGAGCCCCGATGGTTACAGGCAGGCAGGAAAGTTACCCTTTGGGGAACCTAAGCCAACTTTCCTACAGGGTTAGAAAACAAATGCAACTAGCTTTAAGCAATTCCCATCTTAAACTATAGAGCTGAAGTTACTATCCTATAACCACAGACTGATTAATATTATCCAGATTGTTTGAATAAGGTCCAACTGAATTTTGAAAATTAAGCCTACATATTTGCAAAATGTCCCAGTGACTATGCAGCTCCCCCATGCTTCCTCATTTCTATCCGTTTTGAGGGTGGTAAAAATTTTAATAGTTGGGCAGGGATGATACACTATAGATTTGGATATTGGAAGTGAAGTTTCTATTGACAGCAGTTTCCCACTTTTCCCCAAGGTCTCTATCAGAAAAACAGTGAGAAAGAAAAATGGTGGGCTTCTCTCATCAGGATTAGCTCTGGAGCACAGATGCAGCTTTTTTCCCCATCAAAATTCCTTCCTCTCACCTAAAATATTCTACGCTTTTTCCTACCACGTTTCTAATTCAATCTGATAAAAGAGGATTTTTCTTTGGCAACACTTTCATATTAAAAATGGAGTGTAGGGTTCTTAAGCTTTGAGGTGGCTAAGGTGTGTGCATGTATTTATTATACAATCATCTTTGGACCCAGGATATCTGTGGGACCACGACCTCCTCCCAGTTCAATAAGATGTGGCAGAATAGACATCCTCTCATTCAGGGAATGTCACCTACAGGGATCATGGAAGCAAGCTTTCTCAGTTACTGCTCCCTTTGGTGGAACAGCATCCCCAAAAATTTCAATGTCTGTTACCCCTCCCCCCTTTTTATTTTTAAAGAAAAGCCATTAAAACGGCTATTTTAGTAGGCCTTGGGGAGAAAAGATTGTAATGTTGTTCCTTCTGGCACTGGATTCTTCTGTTGTTGTTGTTTCTGCTGTCAATGTAATTCATGCTCCCAGTGCTTATACTGTACATGTTGATTATACTCTTGATTTTATTATTGTAACTTACATTTTAACCTGATTTACAAATGTCAGGTACATCAGGTCAGTTATGGGCTCTGCAGTCTAAAATGGGCATCATCAAACTGGAGTGAGTTCAGAGGACAACAACTTGGAAACCAAGTTCTTTGAGACATAGCTAAGAGAATTTGGTATGCTTAGCTGGCAGATGTGAAGACTAAAGGGAGTTATGATAGCATTCTTCAGATATCTAATGGGTCACTGTCTTGGATGACCTGTGTTGGGACCTCAATGGAGGTAGTGCACCTCTTCTGGTCCTTTTAGCCCCTCTCATTGGCTTTCAGTACCAACAACCATGGTATCTTGTTGGACTGCAGCCTCCCTTGCTTCTTACATTTCAACTGAATTCCGGAAAAAAGACGTCATAACTCCATTCCACTTTTTTTTTTTTCAGATTCAAAAGTATGTGCAGCCAGAGGGAGGCATCAGAGGGTCAGAATGATGTGTAACAGGGAGAAGCTTATACCAGCACAGATCCCTCCAGTCATAAACCAGAAGACTCTTTCAGCTCTCCTTTGAAAAAACATGAGGTAGGTTTTGGCACATCCTTAATTCTAATGGGCACAAGGAACCTTTTGCTAGTCAGGAAGGACAAGGAAGAAGGGAGTTAAGGGAGCTCTCCTTCATACCTATTCTCCTATTCTCCTTTTACCAACAGTCTCTTAACAACTGATGGGCTTCGTATCCATAGAATTCTTACAGCTAAGCAAAGCCATCACAGAGATCTACAGAAAGGTCTCTGTCCCTTTTTCTTCCTTCTATGCATTTTGGACAGAAACATAGGAATTTGCTTTATACTGACTGCTCCACCAGCTCGGTACTAGGTCCTCTTAGCCTTATTTGGAGTGGTCAGGGCTTGAACATACAACCTTCTGAATACAGAACAAATGCTCTACAAGGGCACTGTAGCCTCATTCTTTAAAACTCCCAGTAATATGTGGGGTGCCGCAGGGTTCGGTTCTCTCTCCGCTCCTTTTCAGCATCTACATGAAACCGCTGGGTGAGATCATCCATCACCATGGGATGAGGTATCATCAGTATGCTGATGATACACAATTATACATCGCCATCCCAGGTGAAGTAAGTGATGCCGTGACTGCCCTTTCTCGGTGTCTGGAGGCTGTAAGGGTCTGGATGGGGAACAACAGGCTTCAGCTGAACCCTGGTAAGACGGAGTGGCTGTGGGTTAATGGCTCCTCTGTATCCGGGACTTTGTCATCTTTGGTGCTCGATGGGGTGGCACTACCCCAGACAGACCCAGTGCGTAATCTGGGGGTGGTCCTAGACTCACGGCTCCTGCTTGAAGAGCAGGTGGCAGCCGTGGCTGGGAGGGCCTTTGCACAGCTTCGGGTTGTGCATCAGTTACGCCTTTTCCTGGATCGGGATGCCCTTCGAACAGTCACTCATGCCCTTATTATCTCCCAGATAGACTACTGCAATGCGCTCTACGTGGGGCTACCCTTGAAGACTATCCGGAAGCTACAGCTGGTCCAGAATGCAGCTGCGCGGGCTATTCTTGGAGCCCCAAGAAGGGCCCATGTAACACTGTTGTTCCGCGAGCTGCACTGGGTACCA
Source organism: Liasis olivaceus (assembly GCA_030867105.1). Classification (NCBI taxonomy): domain Eukaryota; kingdom Metazoa; phylum Chordata; class Lepidosauria; order Squamata; family Pythonidae; genus Liasis; species Liasis olivaceus. The sequence continues at coordinate 22,013,847 of CM061349.1, read as the reverse complement.
GTTTGCTTCCGGGTCCAATTCAAGGTGTTGGTTATCACCTTTAAAGCCCTACATGGCAGGGGACCAGGTTACATAAGGGACCACCTCTCCCCTATGTCTTCAACCCGTCCCACCCGATCGCACAGAGAAGGCATGCTTCGGACCCCCTCAGTAAAAGAATTCCATCTAGCAGGGTCCAGAAGGTGGGCCTTCTCTGCGATAGCCCCCGCTCTTTGGAACATTCTGCCCCCGGAGGTGCGATTGGCCCCCTCACTCCTGGCCTTCCAAAGGGCCTTGAAGACCTGGTTCTGCGACTTGGCCTGGGGTGGGGAGAGAATACTTCAAGCAGGGGGTTGGCTAGCCCCGTAGTGGCCAGCTCTCCGCAGCCTGATTTTCCATCTGCTTGGATCTTCCTTTCTTTAGTATTGTTTTAAATTTTGGATGTTTTGTGTGTATTGTTTTAAATTTTGGATGTATTTATAGTTTTAATGTTTTTTGTGAGTCGCCCAGAGTCCCCTATTATGAGGGAGATGGGCGGCGGAGAAATCCAATGAAATAAATAAACAAACAAACAAACAAACAAATAAATAAATAAAAATATTAGCCACCCAGTGTTTGATGAACAGAGCTTGTCCTATGCCATTTATTTTAAGTGGAAGGATATCTCAAAGGACTCTCTTGTTTAAATAGAGATTTTTAAGTTTCTTAATACATTCTTAATATGTTCTTCACACAACATACAATTAACTTGTGGAATTAATTAACAGAAAGTGGTGATGGCCAATGATTTGAACAGTTTTAAAATGGGACTGGGTGAATTCATAGAGGGCAGGTCTACAAGGGCTATTGGTCTTGAAAGACTCAAGGTTCCCTCCAGATTGAGGCAGCATGATGAGATAGAAATATGTCTTTGTCTCTTACTTGTGAGCACCCCAAAGACAATTGACTGGCCACTGTGAGAAACAAAATGCTAGACTAAGATGGGGCTTGTCCTGATCCAGCAGGGTTGTTCTTTGGTTCTGAATCTTTCCACATAATAATTTAGCTGTTCGCTGACAATAGTGCATAGTGTGAATAAACTGAGTGGAAAGACAGTCTGTAGCATCAACAAAGAAATCTATATTATTACTTTCAAGTGTGCAGCACTGCACTGCTGGACATAATAAAGAATCTTTTGAGTTTCTATTATTATTAGTTTCAGGGAGGGAATGGGCGAACAGGCATAATTTGGTTGTAATTGAATGTCAAATACTTCTTAATGAACAAATCTGGGGCAAATGACAAAACCACTTACATTTTTCCAATTCTGTACTTATGATGTGCCTTGTCCTTATCTTAGGATGTCTGTGGAGAAGTAATTTCTCAGAACTAAAGTATAATGAGAACAGTGAAAACTATATGTAATATATATATTTTAATATATTTCATTCAGTACCCCCATTAGAGACATATTACCTTTTATTATATGTCTGGCAAAATGCTAACTAAAAGATCAAGCTTAGACAAAGTACTGAACTTTTGAGCTGTGAAATCACATGGCTGCATTTACAGGATATTGGCCAAATGGGTCTTTTCCCCTTTTAAGGAGGAATCAATTCCATGTCATTGACTCATCTTTAATCTCATTAACAGTCTTCTATTGAGGTCCATTGCTTGCTTGTTTGCTTATTTATTATCACCTTTTCTCCAGATGCTCAAGGCAGCATACATTAATAATAATAATAATAATAATAATAAAAAATTGTATGTCTCCTGACTCCCAGTGACATTACACTCCTCCTCACATTTTTCCCAAAACATGCTTGTGAAGTAGATTGGACTGACAGGTTTAAAGTTACCCAGACAGCTTCCATGGCTGAGGGTAGACTGGAAATTGGATCTCCTCAGTCCTAGTCCAACACCTTAATGCTACACTATACTGGCTGCTATGCCCATCATGCTAAACATAAATGGTTAGCCATCAGTCTGAAGCTTTCCAATTGTAAAGGGAGAACCATAAACTGGACCTCCATGAATCTTCTTTCCTGCTGCTATCAGCCTGTTCTGCAAAAACTGTGCTACTTTTCTATATGCACTGTGACTGAATCACTGATCACTGCAGGTGCAGTAGAACTATCTCCATCATTCTGAAACCACCTATATGTCTTGGTCTTGCTGGTAGGCACTGAGCTAGAAATGGGGAGACTCTGAGTTCTTGCCCTGCCTTAGGCCCAAAGCCAGCTGGGTGATTTTGGGTCAGTCACTCTCTTTCAGCCCTAGGAAGAAGGCAGTGGAAGAAGGTCAAAGACAGCCTTTGCATCAGAAAAAAATTGTACTTCCTGGTCATTATAGGACTGCCCAATTTCCATCAATTTGAGGGCTATGGTCTAAGAGTTGAAAAGGCCAGAAGGACCCATTTGGGGAAGGAAGTTCAGGAATCCCAGAGCTGCAATGGCTAACTGAAGCTTCTACAAGTTCAAGACCCCCTTTTTGCCATTTAAAGCCCCAAAGGAAATAAAGGACCCCTATTTTTGAACTTATCCACTGAGGCCGCAGAAGGGATGCTGGTGGGCTGCTCTTTTCGCATCCTTGCTCTAAATCATGTTTTACAAACAATTCCTGGATTTAGGTCATATGCTAAGCCAAAATAAGTAAACAAACTACATTATGACTTAGCTCAATATGTATAACCCCCTTTGCAAGAGAATCATAAAAGGGAAAACTAAAAAAAAGATGTGGCCTTTTTCAATCCTATTCTTTATTCTTACATCCAACATCAAAGATAACCTAAAGCTCAGTGTTGGCATTCAATTTTTCTTGGAAACTACATGTAGGGCTGTTTTCCCTTCCCTTCCTTTCCTCTTGCTTTCTGATTCTAATTCCTGTCTAATCTCTGTCTAATCCTCCCTAATACTTTTCACTTGAAATCTTTCTTTCTCTTGCCACATTGCAGATAACACAGTAAAGCCTAGTGGGCTTTATCAAGGGAAAGGAACAGGATTATATGTTAGCTACAATGTAAAATCAGAAAAAGAGGCTGGAGAAATTGACTTAAATCAGTCTGGCTGGCTGGAGTTGAATTAGCTAAGAATTAACACTCCATTCTGAGTGTCTTACAGGATCAAAGAAGTGTTTTCTTTGTCCCACAGAGATGGGATCTTCAAATGAATTTGAAATGATCCTTCACAACCCTTCACTTCAAGATTAGAGCCCAACTAACCACAGTCATGGGATGGAAGAAGAAAAGGTTGAAATAAAAGTGCTATGTAAAGGAAGATCAAACAGTATCAGTTGTTTTTTTCAGGCTTCTTCCATAATCTCCTCACATTTTTCAGTATGAAAACATCTCACCTCCCTTCCAAAGGGGAACTGCTCTATTAAGGATTTCCCATTTTCCCAACTCCTCCCAAATTTGCCTAGGGCATCGTCCATGCTCACCTCATTGCAGCTTCTGCCTCTATTTAATTGCATGATTAATCATCATCGTTATCTCATCTATTCTATAAGGCATGGATGCTCAACCTTTTTGGGCCATGGGGCAGATTTAAATTGTTACAGCATGTTGTGGGTGCTTTCACAAATGGAAGGTCCTAATAAAATTGCCATTTATTTCCCAGAAGGCCACCTGAGAACTGGGCTGCAACTACATATTGGTTGTTGTTGTTTTCCCCCTAAAGTGTCTCTGGGGTCTAGAGCTATGTCTCTTCCAATTCCATGCAAGCTATTCCCATTCCCCATATTCTTGAATTCCCTCAATATTCGTGCACTGAAGAGGTCTGACTAGGAGTCATTTGGCTAAATGTACCCATTGCCACACATATACATCTTTCTGAGATGCTCTCAGTCCATGTGGAAAGCTCAAATGTGGAGCCACATGTGTGGGAATGCTGAGGGATGAGGCTAGTTTATCAAGATAATAATTCCCTTGTATGATAAGAAAATGGTCTGTCCCGTTCACCGCATCTCAAAAAAACAACATCAGTATTGTGGATCTTAGGTGGTCTCTCACTTAATTATTAATCAGGGCCAATCCTGCTTAGCTTCCAAAATCAGCCAAAAACTGGGTGCTCGTATACTTAAATTGTGCAATTTGCTGTCATCAGATACGGTGATAGCCACCAATTTAAGTAGCTTTAAAAGATGACTTGACAAATTCATGTAGGATTGGGCTATAAATGGCTATCAGTTTTGTTGACTATATGCTATCATAGACTGCTGGGGAACAAGAGTGGAATAGGATTATCAACTCACTGTCCTTATTGATGAGCTTCCTAAATGTAAGCAGTTGGCTTCTGTGTGACACATAACACTAGACTAGGTGGGCCCTTGGCATGATGTATCTTACTGTGGGGATAGCTGTATTTCCAATTTAAATAACTATGTAATATGTCCGTTTATTTACTTGCTTCTTCCTATGCTTCAAAAGCACTACTCCAACATGGTTAAATGTTCTCTGATGCTGTGGTTCTTACAGCTTTGAAATGGGGTTACATGCCTCCCCTGTAAAGATGCTATCACGTTATTACTAGAGCACCAGTCACAAGAATCATGGGTTTAAGAATCATGGTCCAAGCTGGTACTCAGCCAAGGTGCAGTATCACTTTTGAGGAGAAAAAGAAATTGTAAAATCTAAGAAATAAAATTTGGAGGAGGAGGGCAGGAAGAAGAGAGTAGCTTTAAAAGATTACTTTTAATCATCAACCTTCTCAGACAATAACTGTTCTCTTGCATGCTGTTAAATTCCTGCTATCTTTGTACAGGAGGAAAAGTCATCAAAACAGAACCAATTTTTACCAGCCCTATATTAGAGACTCCCCTTCATGGATCACTGCCTTGTCGTGGCGAAGGGGCTTGTGTAACTCAGTGAAGCCATGAGCTATACCGTGCAGGGCCACCCAAGACGGACAGGTCATGACAGAGAGTTCTGACAAAATGTGGTCCACTGGAGAAGGAAATGGCAACCCACTCCAGTATCCTTGCCAAGAAAACCCCATGGACAATGTTAAAAGGCTAAAAGATATGATGCCGGAAGATGAGCCCCTCAGGTCGGAAGGTGTCCAATATGCTACTGGGGAAGAGCGGAGGGCAGTTCCAAGTAGCTCCAGAAAGAGTGAAGCGGCTGGGCCAAAGCCGAAAGGACGTTCAGCTGTGGATGTATCTGGAAGCGAAAAGAAGGTCCGATGCTGTAAAGAACAATATTGTATAGGTACGTGGAATGTAAGATCCATGAACCGAGGCAAGCTGGATGTGGTCAAACATGAGATGACAAGATTGAACGTCGACATATTGGGAATCAGCGAATTGAAATGGACGGGAATGGGTGAATTTAATTCAGGTGACCATTATATCTACTACTGTGGGCAAGAAACCCTTAGAAGAAATGGAGTTGCACTCATAGTCAATAAGAGAGTGGGAAAGGCAGTAATGGGGTACAACCTCAAAAATGACAGAATGATCTCAGTGCGTATCCAAGGAAAACCATTCAACATCACGGTAATCCAAGTCTATGCCCCAACCACTGATGCTGAAGAAGCTGAAGTTGACCGGTTCTCTGAAGACCTACAACACCTTCTAGAACTAGCACCAAAGAAAGATGTCCTTTTCATCATAGGGGATTGGAATGCTAAAGTAGGAAGTCAAGGAGTAATCGGAATAACAGGCAAGTTTGGCCTTGGAGTACAAAATGAAGCAGGGCAAAGGCTAATAGAGTTCTGTCAAGAGAACAAGCTAGTCATAGCAAACACTCTTTTCCAACAACACAAGAGACGACTCTACACATGGACATCACCAGATGGTCAATACTGAAACCAGATTGATTACATACTTTGCAGCCAAAGATGGAGAAGCTCTATACAGACGGCAAAAACAAGACCAGGAGCTGACTGTGGCTCAGATCATGAGCTTCTTACTGCAAAATTTAGGCTTAAATTGAAGAATGTAGGGAAAACCACTAGACCACTCAGGTATGACTTAGATCATATTCCATGTGAGTACACAGTGAAGGTGATGAATAGATTTAGAGGATTCGATTTGGTAGACAGAGTGCCTGAAGAACTATGGACGGAGGTCTGTAACATTGTACAAGAGGCAGCAACTAAAACCATCCCAAAGAAAAAGAAATGCAAGAAAGCAAAATGGCTGTCTGATGAGGCTTTACAAATAGCTGTGGAAAGAAGGAATGCGAAAAGCAAGGGTGAAAGGGAAAGATATAAGCAACTGAATGCAGATTTCCAGAGAATAGCAAGGAGAGATAAGAAGGCCTTCTTAAATGAACAATGCAAAGAAATGGAAGAAAACAATAGAATAGGGAAGACTAGAGATCTCTTCAAGAAAATTGGAGATATCAAAGGAACGTTTAGGGCAAAGATGGGCATGATAAAGGACAAAAAAGGCAGGGACCTAACAGAAGCAGAAGAGATTAAGAAGAGGTGGCAAGAATACACAGAAGAACTATACAAGAAAGATCTTAATGTCCCTGATGTCCATGCTGGTGTGGTCACTGACCCTGAGCCAGACATCCTAGAGAGTGAAGTCAAGCGGGCCTTAGGAAGCATTGCTAACAACAAAGCTAGTGGAGATGACAGTATTCCAGCTGAGTTATTCAAAATACTAAAAGACGATGCTGTTAAAGTGCTGCACTCAATATGCCAGCAAGTTTGGAAAACGCAACAGTGGCCACGGGATTGGAAAAGGGCAGTTTACGTTCCAATTCCAAAGAAGGGCAATGCCAAAGAATGCTCAAACTATCGCACAATTGCACTCATTTCACATGCTAGCAAGGTTATGCTCAAAATCCTACAAGCTAGGCTTTAGCAGTACGTGAACTGAGAACTACCGGATGTACAAGCTGGGTTTCGAAGAGGCAGAGGAACTAGAGATCAAATTGCCAACATTCGCTGGATCATGGAGAAAGCACGAGAGTTCCAGAAAAGCATCTACTTCTGCTTCATTGACTATGCAAAAGCCTTTGATTGTGTGGATCACAACAAACTGTGGCAAATTTTTAAAGAGATGGGGATACCAGACCACCTTACCTGTCTCCTGAGAAATCTGTATGCGGGCCAAGAAGCAACAGTTAGAACCGGTCATGGAACAACCGATTGGTTCAAAATAGGGAAAGGAGTACGACAAGGCTGTATACTGTCACCCTGCTTATTTAACCTATATGCAGAGTACATCATGAGAAATGCCAGGCTGGAAGAATCACAAGCCGGAATTAAGATTGCAGGGAGAAACATCAATAACCTCAGATATGCAGACGATACCACCCTAATGGCAGAAAGTGAAGAAGAACTAAAGAGCCTCTTGATGAGGGTGAAAGAGGAGAGTGCGAAAGCTGGCTTGAAACTCAACATTAAAAAAACTAAGATCATGGCATCTGGACCCATCAATCCCTGGCAAATAGAAGGGGTAGAAATGGAAGCAGTAACAGACTTCATTTATTTGGGCTCCAAGATCACTGCAGACGGAGACTGCAGCCATGAAATTAAAAGACGCTTGCTCCTTGGGAGGAAAGCTATGGCAAACCTAGATAGCATATTAAAAAGCAGAGACGTCACCTTGCCGACAAAGATCCGCATAGTCAAAGCTATGGTTTTTCCAGTAGTAATGTATGGCTGTGAGAACGGGACCATAAAGAAGGCTGAACGCCGAAGAATTGATGCCTTTGAACTGTGGTGCTGGAGAAGACTCTTAAGAGTCCCCTGGACTGCTAGGAGGTCAAACCAGTCAATCTTAAAGGAAATCAACTCTGATTGCTCATTGGAAGGATTGATGATGAAGCTCAAGCTCAGATACTTTGGTCACCTAATGTGAAGAGAGGACTCTTTGGAAAAGACCCTGATGCTGGGAAAGATGGAAGGCAAAAGGAGAAGAGGACGGCAGAGGATGAGATGGCTAGATAGCATCACTGAAGCAATGAGCATGAAATTGAGCAAACTCAGGGAGGCAGTGAAAGATAGGAAGGCCTGGTGCAATATGGTTCATGGGGTCACGAAGAGTCGGACACGACTTAGCGACTGAACAACAAATATTAGAGACTTCTTCTCTTCCCACTCAGAGATGAGGCACCAGCAGTGTGAGAAGCTTCCTGCTCCTAAAAGCAGGAAGATATTATTATTTTCTATTCCACAGGTTCTCTGTTATGAGCAGATGGTGTGGAGGACAGAATGAGGAGCAATGATAGCCCTAAATTATGGTTTGGTTAGGAAATACACCTGAAGCTGGTGCCGAGTATAGGCTAGACCTCTAAAATTTTACTGCTTCTCCTAAATTTTAGTTTTAAAAAAGCTTTCCCTTTAGTTTTTCAGTGCTTTCTCACCCAAACATTTATATTGGCTATGGATCTGTCAAGAAACCACTTTTTAACTCTCAAAAATTTATCCTCACAAATCAAACTAAATAATGGTGTGTTTAGCCATGTTTTGTTGACTAAGCCACAAGAACTGGGTTCATGGATAACTCAAATGATAAACAAGGCTTTGCAGGCTACAATGGCTGGCTCCATACATGCTAAGCCCAAATCAAACAAATTATATGATGTCTTAGCATAGATTTCTGCAGTGACGCGGGGGGGGGGGGGGTCATGTATCATGATGTTATCGTGCACATGATGCAAATTAGTAACTATATAAAAATTGCATAATTAGAATAATTTGTGCAATGATGTCATGATGTGCAGGATATCACTGCGGTTTCTATCTAACCCCCATATGGGAACCTGCTCTTTGTTTCCCCTTGGCTGCTCTGCCCAGGTCATAAGCATATTTGAACTTCACTGGATATGGTCCTGATTTTAATGGCACCCCTTGGCTTTCATTTGGCAGACCAAATATTTTAATCCCTTTAATCGTTCAAGGTTTCCTTCAACACATGCAGGGTGGAAAGAGACATATTAGCAACAATGGCCTCCTACCTTGATTTATGTTTCCATTCCTTTGTTAAGTACAGGTAGTGCCCAGTTTAAGAACGAGTTCCATTCCCAAGGTCTGTCCTTAAGTCGAATTTGTATGTAAGTGGGAACAGTATTATTGTATAATACTGTATAAGTAGTATGGTGTAATGAACTCGAACCATTGTGTATTTAACTTGAATCATTCTGTATTTAACTCTAATTCTGCTACAATAGTCTCTATTCTTAACTATGGGTCATCTGTAACCTGGGCATTCTTAACCCGGGATTACCTGTAGTAAGAACCCACCTTTTCACAAATTTCCCAGGGGACTACCAAGCCAGGATATTCTGTTGTAAACACACAGGATACAATACAAAATGACATTAAAAAATCAGGATGAAAAAGCAGGTCCATAAAAATGTAACAGCAGCTTCACAAATCTCAAGACTGAGGCAAAATTGATTTTAGCTGAGCAATAAAATAAATGAAAAGGCCTGAGAGAATAAAAAGGTCTTCATCTACCACTAAAAAAATCAGATAAGGATTTCATTGTGCAATCATCCTGGTCTGTTCATGTAGTTTTGCAGATGATATCTTTTCCATTTATAACACACATACACGTACACACAAAGGGTCTTATACAGATTTTCTTACTGCTGTAACAGATGAACTCTAAAATAATAAGTTTCCAAGCTCTCAAGGGCATTCCTAGTCAAAATTGGAACAGGATACAAATGCTTCCTGAAATTCTCTGCAAAATTACGGGACTGTTTCTTTGAATTTTTCCATGGGAAAGGAGAAATTCCTAAGCAATTTCTCAGGAGGAAGGTTTGTCCTCAGCAGTGAGAGTACCACCACTTTTGAAAAACCTTCATGGAAGGGGTTGGTATTTAATAAGAACACAAGAAACTATAGGAGCCACAAACCAGTGAGAGTTGGTGGTATAATGAGAGATAATGAGAGAAAGGACATTCACAGCCATCACATGGCCAACAATGAGTTTGAAAGTAAGGACATAAAATAACCCACTGATGAAAAAACTAATCTGTTGATCAGAATTTCTTCAAAATTCTCATTCTCCCTGGAATGAATTTCTAAATGAGAACTGGGGGGGGGGGGGGGGGGGGGGGGGGATCAAAAGAATTTTTCTGCAAGGTTCTATGTTAATACTAAACTATGTTCCCCTTTGAAAACATATTAGTTATCTCTGCCCAGACATTTATAATACAGCTGAAGGGCATATATAGGCTTCAACCCCTTGGAAAAAGAGATCATATATATTTTCTGTCCAATATCTTAGGCAGAATCAAATGGCTATCTACCCTATCAGAATGGAGATGGACAATCCAAAATCCTAGACTCTATTTCCCAGTTTAATTGAACTATCTCACACACACACACACACACACACACACACAGAACCTTACTGATGTTCTCAATCAACTATACTACCACTTCTCCCGTGCAATTTTCTCTCTCAAACTTTGGTAAGAGTCTGTGAACTCGTTTAAAGATCAACTTTTTACCACAGGGAGTTGATGGTCAATTTTGTTGGACAAGGCATGAAATTGAACAGATTATTTTTGGATCTGGCAGCCATAAATCAGTGATATTCTGCAAGGTTTCATTCAATTAAAGCAGTGGAGCCTGCTCTGTTACAAGAACAGCCTGTATTAACAACACTGCATCCCAAAACAATGAATTTTTCTGTCCCAGTGTTCTGAGTTCAACCTCTCTTGAAGTGATTAACACTTTGGAAATCATACTTTATTCTTCTAAAGAAGAGGAAGGAATTTATTTTCAGTTTTTAACCATGATGGAAAGAATAGCATTTCCAACTCCTTTCATCAGCCCAAAAATTTAATAAACAGATCCTTCATGGGTTCAAGTGAATAGACTGCCCCATATAAAACAAACTTTTCCTCCACAAAATGGAGGGGGGAGGTTTCATTAGTTTATCAGACTCAGTATCACTAGGATGTTTTAAAAATGAATTGGATAAAGTGACAAACGAGAGTGATCTTAATCACAACAGGAAAATAAAACTTCCAGTCCAAAAGCAGTGTACTTCCTAAGATCTCAATTGCTCTTGCACATGAAGACTTAGTTCATGCAGTCAAAAATCCAGGGAGAAATTTAGTGGAAGAAAACTGTACCTATCTGGTGAAGACCTGGGCAAACAGAGAAATGCCCTCATGATTCAAACTAAACACCCAGAGCATCTTGAAAGACCAGCTACCTTCTCAAAGTCCATCCCCCCATTCCAGACTCCAATTTTGTGTAAAAAGAGAACTATAATCCTTTGCCCTCCTTGGGGGCTTTGGGTCAGCTAGAAAACCAACAGCCTGGAAAAGGGTATTGCAGAGAGGCAGCTACACAAGCCATCTTGCAATTGGCTCAGTAGAGCAGAAATGTCTCCTTGCCCATGTTGACCTTGTACGAAGTCTGATAGTTGTCTAGGCTGATAAGCTGGCATTGTGCTGCTGAGCAAAAAGAATGAGATGCTGCTGGCTGGGAATATCTGCTTCTCCTTTGACACATAGTCCCTGCATCTCAGTACAAACCGCCTCCAGCAAAGACGGTAGATGGGCTGCAGAGCCTGCCTCTGGAACAAACTTAGACACGCATGATTGTGACTTGACTGCTGATGAAACAGTGTACAGTTCAAGGCACAGGAAAACACATCAGCTAGGGTGCTACTCTCTTCTGCTTTGTGGTGAGCAGCTGGAACATACATACCACTACCAAAATAGTGTGCATAAAAACAGAAGGAATCCTGAGTACTGATAAACTCACTGCCTCCCAAAAACCATTGCCTCAAGATTCCTTCCTCCTGGCTTCAGTAATCCCTTCCTGCCAATAGATCCATTTCTATCTATTGCATACCAGATCATTTATGTTGCAGCAAACCTCCTCCTTATCTATTGGAAAACAAAGAAGCTGCTTGATGCGCAGTTACAAATCTGCCAGAAAACTGATTGAGTATTATCTAATACTTGGAAATAAATCGTGCCAGCTACATTATGGCTGGCTGCACATGACATATGACAGCCATGGCTATGCATTTTCATATATAAGCAGTACAGATAACACTGCATATGCACTCAGGATATTATATTTCTGGGGACTAAAGAAGTGGTGTTTATATCTTTCATTTCAGCCCAGCATGTCTTCCTTTTTTTAGCAATCGAATACTGAAACAATCTGCTTATACATAATCCCACTGACTCATTTACTTGAGTCTTCCATGTCATGGTGGCTGAGGATAATAGAAATTGAAATCCAATTTGGAGGTCACCATAGCAAAATCCTGGAAGGAGATACATGAGCACGGCATGAGACCAGAGACCAACTCATGCTAAGATAGCAGATTTGTATCTGCACTGTATCTAGTTGGGTAGCAAGTTAGATGTAAGGGAGCTTTATACAGGGTCTTCATCAGTGTTAAAGTAGTCTTCAATTTCATACCTCCAAAAAGGCTATGAAAGAAACTAGACCTTGCACGGGCACAGCACCTCTTATTCATTAAAGCAGCACCTCTTTTTTCAGACTTTTGAGCTTTAAGAAGCTGATTTACTAAAGTTAATGCAACTCTTAGCACTTCTGGGCACTTCTGCTGAATATTCATTTTTGAAGTGCTTTTGCTACCAGCATCTTCCCCTGTGAATAAAGGCTGCGAAGAAGATTGCCACTTGTTCCAAATAGACAGCACTGCACTATTTGGTTGCCTGTGGAAAACTGCTTCCTGGCAGTATAAAGCCTTGGACTGCAGAAGGCAGTTACACAGAACTGCATTTGCTTCCTGGGGCTTAAAAGAATCACTTTTATGTTTCTAGGGCAAGGTTGGGAAGGAATCTGGACTGCTGGTTTAACATGGTCTGGCATTAGGAATGCATCAGGAAAGTGAGGTATGGAAAATGTTGGCTTAGATAACACAACAAGGGTTCTTGCAGCCCACAAGATTGCACAGTTGGTATGCCAGATGCACCCTTTCCTGCAATTATCAGATTTGGGGATGGTTATCCATGCTTTGGTTACATTCCATCTTGACAACTATAATGTGTATGGGCTATCCTCGAAAAGTGATCAGTTTGTAAAATGTGGCAGCCAGACTGCTAACCAGTGCAAGGTAGAAGGATCTTATGGTGCCTGTGCTGAAGGATCCGCACTGGTTGCCAATTTCTTGCCAGGCACAATTTAAGGTACTGATATTGATCCTTAATGTGCTAAATGGCTTAAGACCTGACTTTTTATGAGACCATCAATCCCTCTACACACCTATTCTAGAAGTACCTTGAGATCATGGAGGTCTGCATGGTGCAACCTTAGCAAGACTGAACGGTTGTGGATTTTGGAGTTGCATGGATCTGGAAATTTTCCAACTTTGGTTCTGGATAGAATCACATTGCCCCAGACAGACCTGGTGTGCAAAGAGACACACTGCCCCAGGCAGAATTGGTATACAATTTGGGGGTCCTCCCAGATGAATGGTTCCTGCTTGAAGAGGGCCATAGCTCAGAGGGTCCTTTCGCAAATCCATCTTGTGTGCTAACTGCACCAATTTTGGGATTGGGAGGCCCTACACTTCTTCATTCATGCCTTGGTCATCTCCTGTCTGGATTACCGCAATGCACTGTTCATGGACCTGCACTGGAAAACCACTCAAAAGCTACAGCTGGTTCAGAATGCAGCAGTGTGAGCAGCTATGGGCACACCTCATAACTGCTCCGGGTCCCGTCTGCAAGAGAGTGCCATCTGGCGGGGCCCAGGAAGAAAGCCTTTTATTCCATGGGACCCACCCTCTGGAACATCATCCCCCAGAGATTAGCGCCCCACCCTCCTGGCCTTTCACAAGGCATTTAAAATGGTTTTGCCATCAAGCCCGGGGCCCTGATATATGGGCGAGCCTATTTCTTGGTTATGGTTATGTTAAATGAGTGTTCTTGGCTGCTAGGTTATTTTATAGTAATTCTGCAGTTGAAACCCTCAATGAACTGCTTTTCCAGTTCCTTGGCAAAATTATCTCTTGCTATACATCTATATGCAGATGATTTAACAATAGTTTTATAACCATAGTTAGCTTGAGAAGGGATTTACAAGCACTTAACATCTACTAAAAACAGGGCTTTACTATTAATTTTCCAAAAATGAAAGTTGCAGTCTTTACAAAGAGAGCCAAAACATATGCCGAGTTGGTAAACAGATGGCAATCAACTTAAATCATAGAAATACATTGGAGCTATTTTCTAATCTATGAACACATGCAAAGAGTACTTTAAATATTCACTTGAAAACACCTCCAAAATTTTTTGGACAGGCTTGGGCAATATATCCCCCTAGGGTCTTAAAGTTTTTAAAACTCAAGTAGTGGCACAGTTGCTATAAATTTCAATGTACACCCTTATACATTAATAGAAATGGTTTAGTTTACATGTTTGCAATCATTGGGCTATGCCCAGAGGTGTATTGCTGCTTTGCATTTCAAAGTGGGGTGAATGATGGTGGCTAACTGTATTAGCTCTGGGAAATATAGAGCAACAGTAATGTTGGAAAAATCCAAATTTGCCCTTTATGGGAAGGTGTCTAAAGAAAGCCAACGAAATGACCGAAGAACATATCTTGGTCTAAAAAGGTCTTGATCTACAAGGGAATTCCCTGGACTGAGTGATAAAAGTAGCTTTACGCCAGCTGCTTGTTATATTATCAACATACAGAAACAACAAGTAACATTTCTTCTGGCCAGACATAAGCTATGCCACCAGCATTTTTAACAGGCTGATACACAAAAAAACTTACCAACCCTTTGCTCTTGTGATGCGTGTAAGACAGAGAGACTCAATCAGTGGAACATGAGTTGTTGCAATCCTCCATTTATATACTTTCTATTTATATCATGTTTATTTTTAGGCATGTGCTAAATTGGGATGGGCAATGCATTATTGTATACCTCCTGGTTGATCAGCTGGCTGAAGTTTCTCACTGAGAGGCCATATTTTCTCCCCAGCCAATTCTACAAGGCAACATTTAAATCCCTTTGAGGTGTTTCAGTTAGAATGGCGCACGCTTTCAAAATCATTCAGAAGCGCTTTGGACTTCAATAGAGTGTTAATACAGTATCTCTCGTCTATTAATTAAAGCAACCTGACATTTTTAGCCTTCCCTATGAGCCTGAAAACTAAGTGCTACTGCTTAAAAAGTTACATTAACTTTAATGAGTGAGTTTTTATTGAGTATTTGTTTTAAATTATTTTTGAAGCATAGCCCTAATATCCATCTACTAAACAACTTGTTTAACATTTAGCAAGGAAGATCCACTGTAGTTGATACATACATACATACATAACCATTATAATATTCCCTTTCAGAATAAGTAATGTTATGCAGAGCATGGAAAAGGAGTTAAAAATATCCAGCTGAAGAAATCAAAAGAAATTTAGCTAAAATTAGTTTACACTAATGCTATATCTCTTCATAATTTTTTTTTTATCCTTGCAAATCATTTTTGCTGCCATCACATCCACACATTGCTTCATACACTGCCTTTTTTGTTCTTTAAACTTCTCTTCTCCCTTTTTCAGGATCTCACCAGCTCCTTCCAACCACAACTCTCTCAGTCTTCTCCTTCCGCTTGAGCTATTCACTCTTTCTTCGTGTATCTGTTTTGAGATGTGAAGCTAATTCATTTTCTCTATACAACCAAACTAGCTCCATGTACTTTTTTCATACTAGTCATTTTCGTTATCATTCCACACTCATTCAGCATCCATTCATTCTTACTCTACCTTTTTTGCTTTACGACACAAATTTCTCAAGTACTTAATTCCCACTGCATTCAACTTTTATGTTTCTCCTGACCTTAACTCTCACTTGTATGTAAGAAATTGGGCAAAAGCATCCTCTTATTATCCATTTCTGCTTCTTTCAATATTCATACTACTGGTATTCATTATTTTTCTCCTACCACTGGCATGTCTTAAGATTTTTCCATCCATTTCTCCCTAGCTTCAGTAAACATTCCACCAAGGTACACCAATTCATCTACTTGCTCTAATTTTTCTCTATGAACAGCTTACGATCATTCACTTTCCCTGTCATACGCTTGGGTTTTGATACATTAATTTTCAGCTCCATATTTCTCACTGAATTGTACCATCTATCTAACATTCACTGCAAATCCTTCAAGTTGTCAGCCAAAACTGTGGCATCATCTGCATACAAAAGTGAAAGCTGGAGCCAGGAGGGTGGGAAAGAAAGAGCCTAAGACCAGGCAAAAGCATTAAGTCAATGCAGTCTTGGTGCCACCAACAGCAGACTGAGAAGCAGGCTGCAAGCAAGCCATTACTGCAAATGAGTACAAGAAAAAGCAAACAGGTACAAGCTTTTGGGGTATCATGTGGCAGAATTTTATTCGTCCTGCACCTGGAATGTTTGTAATTGGTTATGGGTTGTCCTCAGCAGTTGAGCTAATGGATTACATTGTTAATGTTTTGTATATCTTATTTTATTTTAATCTTATTACTGAATTCAGGTATATAAGCCACTCATAGCCAGGTATACCCAGAGTCACTATGGAGTTGCACAATCTTACTTGATTTGATTTGATTAGATTAGACTAAATTGGAGTGGCACAAAACCCCAGTACAATGAATATATGCTTACTTTCATCCTATAAACTCTAATCACATTCAGTAACCAACCTTCAACTCCATATTCACACAAAACATTTGGTAATTCAAGCCCATTCATTTTATCATATGCTTTCTCTAAATCAACAAATGTCAATAAGCTTTACTTTCTAGTGTTTGTTGCCACATGACATGTATCTCCTATTTGCTGAGATGCTGGCTACAGTGTGTTGGCTTGCAAGGTAGTCTCTTTAGAGATGCTAGCTTGTATAGAATAGCCGGAGCATGCTTGAGGTAAAATTAGGATTTGGTTGTACCTGTGTTATTCTGAGCGAAACATGTCAAATTGCTACCGTTCTTACTTTTAGCTGGGAAAGCAGCATGTGGCATGGGTACAATTAAGGCTGGTAACCTATTCTACACCTTCTGTATATTACTAAAAAGCGTAATGTGAAAGTTGTGGTTGGTAAAGATTGGATTATGCTAAATTTAGTAGGCCAAGACTTTAGCTTTTAAATTGTTTTACATGTTTGAGAGTCACTGGGAGTTGGGCAATGTAAACATTTAATAATTTTTTTAAAAAAATTGTCAATTTAAAACAAAATGAAGGGGCAAATATATGTGTATGTCTGTAACATGTTATACATTTATAATGTATTGTTTCTGGACTGTCTATTCACATAACCATAAAAAAATTTAGGGTAGCAGGTGAAGATGTACATGACTGAATGTTCATCTATAGTCACATCCAAACACACATCTAGTGAAGTTTAAGCCAATTTTCTCCACATTTGTCACTGTTTGTGGCAAGATGGTTTTCAAGGTCATGTTACTTGAAGCAATCTTTCCTACCTTTCCACTGTACAGTAGGCATTTTAGCACATTATCTTCAGCAATTCAGTGAAAGTCTGTTTGCAGGAAAACTGCATGGAAGTTATGGTATCTAAGGTCTCCTGAAACAGTAGCTGAAATGTCATAGGCATGCACATTTTATGAAGATACGCAATCCTTCTTCATGTCCATGGGAAGAAGATCCTGCTTGTACCAGGAAGGCCAGAACTTATTGGAAGGGAAAAATCAGGATTATGGGTTCACAGGTATTTTCTGCAAGCCGTGCTAATGAGGGAAATTATAAATAAAATGCAAATTATGCACATTATTAATTTGCACAGTGGCTCATGATGAATCTGATGTCACTTGCTTCCTCTTGCCCTTCTGTGGACACCAATCTGCAGATTTGAAGGTTTCACTCAGGAAAAATATGGCTATTTGAGAGAAATCTGAAACTCCATAGATACAGTGTTTCCTGCTTGCAGCACTTTGCCTTCAAATGGACAATAATCAGGTAAATAAACATACCTGCATCCTATTAATTTAGATCAGATAATTAGCTCCTTTCCAATGAGATCAAAATGAGCTTAAACATGATGACTATCTAAAGGTAGCACTATCTCCTAGTTCCCTCTCAAAAAAAAAAAAAAGAATAGATCAATCTCTAACACACAGTTTATTGCACCCTAGTTCAACTTTCACCAAGCAGGTGTTCTCTTAATACCTGAGATTATAAATGCCACCATAACATTTTACAGACTTTTTGCTGGTGACTCAATAATATCTGAGCACATCTAATTTAAATATTTGGGAAATTTTTACCCTCAAAAAAATTGCCTCAGCCTTTCAAATAAATATAATACAATTTTAAATACAACACAATGAAACACTTAGGCTGAGCTCACATGAAAAGGCTATGTTTGATTATGTATAGTAAACAACATTTGGTAACAGTGGAATTCCACAGAAAAGGAATTGGTCCAGTTTGTTAAATCTGTAAAGTTCAATCTCACTACCATTCCGAACCATTCATTTGTTCACAAAGTTGCACTGTCAGAGAAACAATAACTATCATCATCATCCTTTCCTTTCTTCTCCTCTCATGGTTTACATTTCACAGCAATCAACCCTATACCTCTTGACTTCCTATTGTCATCTCAATAGACTTTACTTTTGATGTTCATCTGCCTTAAACCTGAACCTTCTACTTCATCTTCTGCTTTTTTCTCACGCTAATGCCTATCTGTCCTCTTCCTTCAACCATCCTGCCGCTAGGATTACTGTCATTAATCCAGTCTGTACAATTACCTTACTCCCTCAGCACATGCTCTGCAAAAGGTTCCCTGCACTTAGGATTTTAATCCCAGCCAAACTGACAACCTCCCATTCCCTCAAGGAATTTGGGCCACCAACATTCTTGAATGCTTGCTTGCTGCTAAAACTGCTCAAATGATC